>CM051826.1:12501376-13751376 GCA_028451465.1 Erethizon dorsatum
TAATCTGAGGAAAGCAGCATGTTTGCATACATTTCTTTGTAGAAAATGAATCAGATTATAAATAATATTTCACGATATGGGGTGAAATACATCCTATACAGAAATAAAAAAGTAGGAGAGAAGTCAAATCTGTTTCACAAAAACCGTAGAAGCTCCTTGGAGAATTTCTCAGAATTAAAGATTTCCTTAGAGAATACATAGATGCAAAATTGTTGTGTGAGTACATACATGCATACATTTATATATACATATACATCATATATGGTCACAATTACACATTTTAGTATCAAAAATCCTGCTGTTAAAGATTTAATAAAAGGAATTCAGTGGTTGGAGGGGCTGAACTGAAGGTTAAGGCAGAGAACTGAACAGGAGGATCGAGTATTCAGCAATCAAGAGCCCCAAGATCTTTAAGAGTAAAGAGTAAGGTTTTCTTCTAAAAGTTAGAGGGTAAAATCAAGACATGACTTATCAAAACAAAGATATGTAAGGCTTCCAAAAGATAGAATGGAATCCCTAGAAAAGGCAAACTTATTTTATACTTACAAAAACTGATTAGTGGTTTCCTGGGACTAAATGTGGGTCTGACATGGAAGGATTTTCTGAAGACGGGGACAATCATTGAAATAGCATGCACAAGAGTGCATACGTTTATAACCACAAAAGATAATTAACTGACAAAAAAATCAAAGTTGGAACAGAAGATAAATTTCTAGATTTCTGAAACTTGACTGCAAACGTATTCTGTATGTTCACTTCTGTAAGTAAGGAGTTTTTATATAAAAGAGGACAAAAAGTGGGGATACTGCTTGGCCTTGGAATTATTTGAAAGAGGAGGCCCCAGCAGGGACAGAGCTTACCCATGCCTTGTCCATGGGAAAAGTCACATCTAACAACACAATTGATTCCCCCAGTGGAGTCAGATCCCTAGGGAGGTTGTAGTTAAGATGCTCTTTGTTTGCTAATATCTAATAGTTAATTCACATGACTTCCCCTTATTCAAATCCCAAGCACAGTGTAAAACTTACAGAGTGAAAACATACACCGATTGGAATCCTTAGGGGTGCGATTCCCTCAACATTCATAGTTTTCAACTAAAAATGAGTGCTTGGAGTCTGTACGTCAGTCTCTCCTTAGTTAAGTTGATTCTTAATGTGCTGATGGAATCAGATCTCTGAGCCCAGGATACTGAAACCAAACTTTAGACCAAGGCAATTAAACTTTATTTCTCTATACATCTTAGTGTCACACTTCCTGTGGAAAATCAAAAGAATTCCTACGATAACAAAGCTAGCTATTTACAATAAAGGGAATCTCACTAACCACATGGCCATTCATTTTGCTCAGCACCTGAGTTTCTCACAGAAATACCATCTGAAAGGTAAGTCTGATGTTCTTCGTGGAATACGTGCTGAGAGCCCTTCTTCCTGCTTTACTGTAAAATTTTCTATAAAACTGACATTGCCTAAGAATAGATTTTAATAATATTTTAGAAAAGACAAGTTGAGTTCTTCTTGTAGATTGGTGTGGGGTGAAAAACAGAGACAAATCAGAAGCAAGAAAGACAAAACAAAACAAAAAACTGCAACCAGTACATCTGAACCCATAGCCAGACAGAACACAGGCCGGTGTTTTAAATTGTATTTGAAGAACCCTCTTTCTGTGGGCGCTATGTTCCCCTGGACCCAAAGGTCTGGAAATTCTAGATTCATTAACATAAAGATTTTCAGTCATAGACAGTGAAAGTTCTTTAGTCCCTTTGTTTTTGTGAGCAATTAGGCATTTAAGCAATGTATCCAGTCTAGTTTTGCAAATGGCACTAGCTGAACTACCTATATTTTTTACCTGCAGGGTGCCAATTCTCCTAAAGGGGAAAATCTTTTCACATTCTATTCATATAAAGGACTTATTTGCCTTGCAGAAACACTAAGTCACATATAGTCATCCAAATCAAGAGATCAGGTGAGGCGTATTCCCAAAGAGCAGAGAAGCTGCATTCTTATTCAGCAGGCACACCTTATACCTTTGCATATTCCGTTTTAAGTAAATTCTATATTGCACACAACCTCACGCAAATCACTAAGCAGGAAGTAGCAACCTAACGACGTTTCAAATCACGCCAGCCTGCAGGTCCAGGATTGCCTTTTTTCACTAGGAAGAAGATATATTGTTTTCTCCCAGCAAATTTAATTCATCAGCCCATTAGAAGGTGTGAAAAAAGACCCTCTGAACTCTGCACATTTTCCCCTCAGGTGAATATTGCAAAAAGGCCACCTTTTTGAGGTGTTTAGGTTTCCCTACATATACCCCCTATTGTGAAATGAGCTGTTATTGCAAGTAGCAACAAGATATTTTAAAAAATCTTGTTGGTCTCTTCCACTAATTGCTCTTTTGGCATTCTCCTGTCCACTTCTCTTTATTACCCAACAAAATTATCATAAACCTACAGAACATTTTAGACTAGTGAATGCCTGATGGTGGAGTGATTTCAGTTGGTCCTGGTAAGCCCATATGGCCCAGTGTGACCATACACTGGAAATGGACACTGTTATCAGATGTCTAGTGTGAGACAAAAAAGGAAGAAATGCAGAAAAAAAACCTTACTTTCTTATCTTGATAAATCTGGGCCTCACTTCAATTAAACAGCAAATGAAGCATCTTTCTCAAATAGTTCAAATGTCTTCAAACGGAAAAGAGATGGGAGCTGCAGACAGAGGCAAAAGTACGTGCTGTATTTATAATCGAACACAGCTTTTTATATAATTACATCCCTGTGCACTTTTTACTTTTGGTTCTTAAATAAAGTCACTCAGATGAAATTAAAGTATGCAGAGAAGGTGTTTCAATGTGTCTTCCAGTTTCTATGGCAACACTGGGACATCTTATTCAGTGTCTTATTGACTATGAGTGTGCTTTAGTGATGCTGGCTACAACTTTTAGCTGATTCTGGAAAAGTCAAGAAGTACTTCCCTGGTCTTATGGCCAGCAGAAAAATATATTTCAGGAGAGAGGAAAATCTCTGGCACATTTATTAATGTGTCCTTCGATTGATTAGGAATAGTTGCAATTTGACAGTGTTTTGCCAAGAATGCTTTGCTAAGGGTTGTATACACTTGCCTTTGAAATTTCTGTATTGGTAAATAATCTTTTTTATGAATAAATCCTTGATGCAGCTGTCTATATGTTTTTAAAGAAATTCTGTTTAGTGAGACATTCTCTTTGTTGCAGGATCAAATAAAGAATAGCTTAACTTGGGCTTTATATAGAGAACTAGCTTAGCAAAAATTTGAAAAACATAAGGCAAATAAAATTATAAAGTAGGAGATTTGAATCATTTGTTTGTTGGACAGGAGGGAACTTACCCAAGTGTCGTCCTTTGGCCCTTGTGTCAGGACTGGGGAGGTGCAGAGGCAAAGATGATTCACAGAACTAATCAAACCAGTATCCAGGGTTGGAGGGAAGGAAGGGAAGCAGATAACAGATCTTTAAAAATTACTATATGGGGCCAGTGAGATAGCTCAGCGGCATAAGTGCCTGCCTGGCAAGCACGAGGTCCTGAGTTTGACTCCCGGTACCCGCATATAAAAAAAAAAATTACTATATGGCAAATTGATTGAATATACATTTCTGGAGAGAGGTTTAGAGAAGAAATGCTATATATTATTACATTTTAAAGTTTATGCTTTCTAAATTTAAGATATTATGAAGTTGAGAAAAAACATCTGCCTCATTAAGGTATCACATTAACATGAATGTTTTTGAATAATATTTAGCTAGAATTCCAGGTAAAAGTCAAAAACAAAGGTAAAACTTATCATCATGAAATAGGAGAAAGAGAGGTGGAATTTTATGTTGGGTTTTTTTGTTTTTTTAGGCTACATTAGTTTATCTATAAACATGTGAGATATCCTTCAAAGCCATCGTATTAGAAGGCTGATTACTTAATCTAAATCTACTTTCTTGGTACAACATATTTTTTAGGGCCTGCTAGGCCATTTTGAGACCTATCATAATCATGGACAATTGAACAACTAAATACTCTTACTGCAAGTTCTACATGGTCATACCTTAGTTGTTTTGTGCAAAATGATATGTGCCATCTTTTTTTTGTTGTTTTTTGTTTTTGTTTTTGTTTTTTAGGTTTTTTTGAGACAGAGTCTTGCAGTGTAGTTCAGCCTGGCCTTGAACTCACTCTGTAGCCCA
Source organism: Erethizon dorsatum (assembly GCA_028451465.1). Classification (NCBI taxonomy): domain Eukaryota; kingdom Metazoa; phylum Chordata; class Mammalia; order Rodentia; family Erethizontidae; genus Erethizon; species Erethizon dorsatum. Next base: position 12,505,580 of record CM051826.1, read on the forward strand.
GGTTGGTCTTGAAGCCCCAGCAATCCTCCTGCCGCAGCTCCCGAGTGCTGGGATTACAGTTGCGCACCACCATGCCTAGCTTGATATATGCGATCTTAATTACCCTTATTTGTCATTTAAATAGAATTCTTCCTGACTTCTGGACTCATTTTTAATAGTAAAATTTAACTCAAAATTTGAAAAATTACCACAATTAAAATATTCCAGTGATGTATGCTGAACCCAATTCCCAGTAAGGTGTTACATAAGTATTTGAATCCAGAGTGACAACCCTGAAAAGAGTAATTCATTTTCTGGGCTGGTGAGATGGCTCAGCAGCGTAAGCGCCTGCCTGGCAAGCGCGAGGGCCCGAGTTCGACTCCCAGATCCCACATACGAAGAAAGGGCTGGTGATATCGCTCAGCGGCACGGGCGCCTGCTGGCGCGCGAGGTCCTGAGGTCGACCCCCGGTACCCACAAAAAAAAAAAAAAAGAGTAATTCATTTTCTAAGTGAAGATTTCTGTAAGAGAAGAACAAGAACTGTATGCTTATCTGCAGTGCTAATAAAGCCTAAGTTCTCAGCGATTGGTAATTATTATTATATATGCATTTTTCATATCTAAAGTGCATCTACTTTTCTTAGTTTTAGGCAAAACAAATGTACAACCATACTGACCACTTCCCTAACCAATAAAAAAGTCCATATAGGAAATTTAAGTACCCAGTTTACACTATAATGATTCTTTTACAAAATTTTAGATGACTTGAATAAAATTCTCTAGAAGTCAAACTTTTTAACAGCCTCAAGTTCTCAGAATATTATCTCAACCCTGAAATCAAAACATTCCTGAAAGTGAGTATTGTTACCACAAAACCCTTATGTTCAAACCAGGTCATTTTTGTTTCAACTGGACTTACTAACCTGCATGGTATTCCCATTTAAATAGAAGTATTTGATGAGTCTCTCCAATAATCTCTGTCATATATGCTATGATATGATGATCTATGATATGACAGCATATATCATATATGTATCATATATTATATAATCTATAGCATAGTCTATTAACCTGATTTCCCTCACATACTGAGTCAGAAACAAAAAACATAAATGGTGCTAGGAAACTTCCATCAATGGAAAAAATACCATCCGATGCTTCCATGATAAATAAGAAATTTAGAAATACATGCCACCAAAAAGTGATACACATATTATCCTCAGTCACCCAAGGAAGCTTTAAAGAATATATGTCATCTATTAAATAAGGCCAAGAACTGTGATTTAAGGAAACCTTTCCTCCAAAACAATGAATACCCTTGAGGCAACAAATTACAGTTATTCAGAGACAGCCACTTATGTGTAATTATTCGCCATTATTATTGTTGGTATTTAGTAAAGCTCATGTGCAGAAGCTGGCTCACCTTGCTTCATCTACCCCCTCCACATCTTTCTCAACTGTCACTCTGCCTCCTTACCTCCAACCACTCTACATCTCCAGCCTCCAAAGTAGGGTGACTGATTCCACCCAGTTTGCCTCACCGTTCCCAGTTTTAGCACTAGAAGTCCTTTGCCCTGGAAACCCCTCATTCGCAAGCAAATCAGGACATTTGCACCCCTTATTCAAGAGCCAGGCACTCTGATAGTCTTATTCCTCCTGTGTCTTGTTGGGGTCGCCTTGTGATTATGAAAAATTTTTCGAGTCAATATGACAACACTCACACAGTGACTGTAATCATGACACCAGTAGGCTCCTTGCTCTGAACTATTTTGAAAAAAAAGGGCTCTGAGGTCTTGAAATATGCTAATAGTGGACTTGGCTCATTACTTTTCTTAATCTGCATAGAATTAGCCTTCCTTCATGTACACATGTATGCAGTTAAATTGAGGCAAATGAAGCCAATTGATTGGATAGATTTGCTAGCTCTGCCATGCACATTTCTAGAAGAATATGTATTTTGTTCTTTGCAAGTGTTATCTGAGAAAATGTGGCTTAAGAAGGCTGGAGTTTGGAAGACTTGCTTGCTGTCAATCAGAAAGAAGTCCTCCCTGACAGGAAAAGAAGTTCCAGGCAGGACTTCTTTTTGTGTACAGATTTAATTAAACAAAAATAAAAACATAGGCAAGGGCCTGTAGGGCAGTCAATTGGCAACGTGGCTTTGCCATGATAGGCAGAAAGCTTAATGGTCACAACACAGGAGGATCACGTTACACCTTTGACTGCCTGTGGGGGGAAGAAAGCAAAAGAGCAGGAGGTGGTTAGAAGCCTGCAGTCTGGTTAGTAATAGAGCTTTGTGGTTTTGCTTGGAGACAGGTCTAAGCAATTCCTAGTTAATTGAAATTAATCTGAAGCTCCAATTTTCCCAAATCCCACAACCAATGTTTAGGTTTGTAATTATTCTACCCTTCATGAGTTGTTCTTGTTCTGCAAATACTAAACAGAGAATTGATCTGTGAGTTAGAAAGAGGCAGGGATTCTGCGCTCCTGCTTCCTGTGTGGGGAAAGAAAAGAGCACATTTTTGTCACTCGGGAGAGGAAATGCAGAGGCAGAAGGCCCTGGATGAGATAGTGACGCTTTACGACACTTGCCTCTGAGGGAGGGGAAGCATCAAAGGAAACAAGTGACAAACACAGCCCAGTGTGGACCAGAGCGGTTAATTAAACTTTGGCCCTCTCTCTACTACCTCCTAGCTGAGTGCACCGGACAGGGGCTTCTCTGAGGTTCAGTTTTTCCACTCCTTAAATGTGGAGAATAACAGCACCATGGGGTTGCTGATAAGATTAAAGATACTGAGGGTGAAGGGAAGGAAGAGGGGAGGGGACTTAAAAAAATTTAAGAGGAGTCCCCTACCTGTACCAAATACCCGCAGTGAATGTAAGCGTATGTCACAAACATGAACTAATAATAATAATAATAATAATAATAATAACCAACAATAATAATGAAAATGGGGAAATGTGATCTAGAGATGGAGGGAGGGAGATGGAAGGGCACGGGATGGGGAATAAAAAGAATCAAGATAAGTTACGTACATGTACCAGCTCACTAAGATGAATGTAAACTTCATCTACTGCAAACATATGCTAACAAAATTAAAACGATTAAATAATTTAACATTGATAAAGAACTTAGAACCGTGTTTGAAATGTTCCTGTGGGTATTTTTAAAAGAAAAATTATTAAGGAGAAAACCATATTTCAAAAAGCAAATTTCCTCAGTTATTTCCTACTTGCAAAAACACTTTATTCCAAATTTGGTAGAGGAGGCGACATTTTCTCCAAGACCGCATATCCGTCATAACACTGCGTCCTGAGACAATATATAACTCTGTGGCATAAACTGAGTTTGGAAACTGAAAAAACCTGAATTCAAATACTACCTCAGTGATTGATTAACTTTAAAATTGAGTCTCAGTTTTTTCATCTGTAGCAGCAGTTGACAAATGATAGGCTGGAAACCAAATCTGACCTGCTGCCCCGAGTTGTGACATTTTGTGGATTTTCACAATGTCTGTGACTGTTTGGGAGCTACGGGGCCATATTGCTTCCTTGGGACCAACACTGCCTGGTCCATAAAGCTAAAAGTGTTTACTCTCTGGCCTTATGTTGCCTATTTTCCAAGTCTTGGTCCTCAAGAAGAGAATAATAATACTCCGACTTACTTTTTGGAAAAATGAATAAAATAATATACAAGGCAGAACCTACACATTGTCAAGGCTCAATCAAGAGTAACTGTTATTACTACACAGAGAATTGAAATCTAACCCTAATACTATTTATGTTAGATTTGCTTGGTTAATTTTGGTCTTTTCTATCCTCTTTCTACCTAGACCATTCTGTCCAAAAACAAAACATAAGCTTGACTTCCTTTAACTTGGATTAAACTAACTTGCTGCTCCTCTGCACCTGTGCATTCAGGCAATTTCTATGACCATATTTATCCAAACTATCAGGGTTTTTGTCCTATTGTCTGGGAACATTTGCTTTGTATTTCAGTGTTTCCGCAGTAAATATACAGAGGGACAGACAATTCTTGCACAAATTCACTTTCAATTTTTTATTTTTTATTTAGAAATAATAAAATAAGACATAATATATAAAAATATGTACAATCCATGGTTTGTGCAGTACAATAGGAAGACCGTAGATACAAAAAGATGGCAAATGGGAAAATAATAACTAACATGATTGTCAAAGGCCAAAATTGTTCAACTCACTGGACCCCAGAGCTGAAACCTCACAACACTAGAAAGGGAATTCTAGTTTGCTGAAGGTTGTGGGTGGGGACATGACTACGCAACACTTTTAATTTCCCCCTTGACATTATTAGACACAGAGTGAAAAAGAGCTCACCTACTCAGGACAAGCTTTTTTTGCCTTTACGAAGTGGCTTATTATAAAATATAAACTCACTTTTATTATTTGCAAGAGGAATATGATTCAGGGGACAGAGCTCTTCAAATACACATCAAGATTTGGGATGGGAGTATGCAGGGAAGAAAGGAAGTAAAGGGAAGAAATAATGTATTAATAGAACGAAAACCAAGTAAAACAAACTTCCTGTAGGAATTTGGAAATGACTACAGTGCTACAGTGACATCCTTAAAATGTCTGATTCAAGTATACTCTTGGAGGGATAGAAAACTATTCCTTTCTCAATAATCAAAATAGAATTCACTTTGTCTACCTCTTATTTAAAAATAGAATAACCAGGAATCTACACCCCCCCAAATATAATGCCCATCCAGATATGGGCAAACATTCTTTAAAAGGGAATGCATCCTAAGGAAATTCATTAGGGATTTGCTTGCAATAGAGAAGCAACACGCATCTGGGAATCCACCCCAGATATTCAAGGTGAGTCCCTTCCATCTGCATTCTAGTGACAGGTTTGCACTAGTTAAGGAGACCCAGTCGATAAGGACAACTATTTTGAAGGTAAAATGCAGCAATAAATGCCGTGCATTACCTATGTCTTGGCTCTTGACAACAACAACAACGAAATAGCCATTTAAAGCTTGTAACTATTAAAATGCTAGTAACTATGAAAAGCTTTCAAATGAACAGTCCATGCTGAAATAAATAACAGAAGAACATAGCAATACAAACCTCATAAGGCTGGTAAATATTTACTGAAACCATGCTAACCAGTAGCATATAGGTACTAGCTTTCAGAAATCGCTGCACGGAAATTATACTTTCTATGGCAATTTTTTTTCTGTTTTTGATTTACACACTTCTATTTACATTTGGCTTTAAATATGAAAATATCTGATAAAGTTTATAAAATGTACACTTTAAAAACATAGCTTCTGCAAAATTCTCTTGAAAAAAGAAAAACAAACCTGTGCACCAGAAATTTTAGATTTTATTTTCTCCTTTTCAGAAATAAGTTGAAAGATTTCCCTCCCTCTTTCTTGTCCTTGTACCCACCCCTTCAAATATCTCAAGTTTTTTTAAGTGGTAGCACTGTGTGTTTGGGGGGAGGGCCTTCTGCGTGGTCACCCCCATTCTCCTCTGCATCTTCATTTAATTTACATGTCACTGAATACTCTTTGGTTTGATTATTTTCCTTTGCAGAACATCATAATAGCAGCAGCTGAAGCCCTCAATAGCCTCTCACAGCCAAAGGCCAAATTATTGTCCATTCTATAAACTCTCTCATCCCCATTTCCTCCGACTCTTTAAACAACTTCCCAAACGTGCCTTTGAATTTGGATTTTAAATAACATCCACTTGCTTAACCTCTCTTTCTTGGTTTCAGTGAAAATAACCCATGGATTTCAAACCCATCAATGTGGAAGGCTGAAAACAGCAGAATCTGTCATATTTCTGCAGGCACTGCATTCATATATGGCTGTCAAAAACCAGAGACCATCACAAACATAAATTTACAAAGTACAGGATTCTAGAACAAGCTGTTTTTTAATGGCATACCAGGATATAATACCACAAGAGAGTTGATTTTGAGACTCCAATTAAAAAGAAAATTCAGCAACCCCAGAATTCACAAATAGGGAACTTTAGACCAAAAGAAGAGTTCCATTATTGAGCTGGGGGAGAGGAGTTGTTTCTAGCAAGGCAGGCAGCCAGAGGAGAGGCTTCTAAAAAACAGTGTGTCCTTAGAAACCTGCTCTAGAGCTTCATGAAAAGTAATGTTTCGGCTCACAGTGGTCATGCATTTGCACATATAGAGGGAAATAATCCTTTTGGGCTATTATCGTGTTCACTTGTGACTGTGTTACATGATTTTATGACTATCTTTGATCCTAAAATACTGAAACATTCTCATTTCTGCTCTCTTCAATAAAAAAGAAGCAATTTTCCTCTGGCTTGTGAATACTTGAGCTAAAGTGTTGCATCAAAGAGGCTTGTCTACACCTCCCCGCTACCCGCCACATCATCATCTGTAGCCTGCTTCCACATTGCAGGTCTCCTTCCACACAGGCTGATCAGAGAAACAAACCGAGAGGCCAGGCATGGTATCTTTTCTAAGGTGATGCCAAGCTAGAAATGTCCTGACAGTCAAGGCTATGAACTCAGGTGCAAATGTTTAGCTCTACTGCCATTTAATGCTGGATGACTCCCTTGGGAGGATGCCAGAACGCAGGCAAAGTCCAACCGAAACCTTATCTTATAGAATAAGTGTTGGAATGTGCAAAAAAGGGGAAAGTCCAGACAAATCTAAGAGCATATCATCATTGCTCACTTTATGCATTAACCTGGGGAGCACTACCTACAGGAGAAAAGAACAGCTGTTGATTCTGTATGGATGTGTGTGGATTGTACTTTCCCTTTCTTCTTCCTCTTTCTCTTCCAACAAGGATACTTGAAAAAGACAGAATTTAAAAAGCACTATACTTACTAGGCTATGTTTTTGATGCTCAGTTTTCTAAATAAGGTGCAAAATGAACAGGCATTTCAAGGTCTTGCTGAGGTGCAAAGTTATTGTCTCTTGATTTCAAGGCATCCCATGGGGCTTTCTTTTCTTTTTAGTATAAGCTCCATTGTGCAAAAATGTGCTTTATCTTTGGTATTCATTTTAGGTAGTCTAACTTAAAATTTGAGATAACCCATTAATATCCTGGAGAGAAAAAAAAAAAAAAAAAACCAGAGGCTACCATTTGGCTAGTGTTACATAATGCCCTTATGTAACCAAAGGAGAAAGAGAGAGAGGACAAAGAGAGAGAGAGAGAGAAATCAAACGTAGCAAACAAATTACTGGCCTCAAAAAATCAGGCTCTCATTTTGGCAGTTAATAGCCAAATACTTGCCACTTTGCAGTGCATCATGAGCTTTCAACAAAGTTCAACACTGAGTTTTAAATTACATAAAAGAAAAACTACACTGCAACAAAAATACAATTTGTGTTCATGTAGTTAGCAGCTTTTCAAAAATTAAGGCAAAGTCTTGCCTTTGTTATGCCATTAAAAACATTCTTGTTCCCTAAAGAGAAGCATTCTGGATAAGTCAAATACCCAACCAAAGCTTGCCTGCAAATTCAAGTTTTGTAAAAACACAAAACAATACATTAAAAACCCATAACTTATTCTATAACATATATGTGCCATTGAGTCACAAGGAGGCCTGTTGAGTACTTGACTTCAATCATCGGGCTTACAGTCTTTCTCGAAATCACTCGTGCTAGCCTCGTCCTCTTGTGGCCACCTGCCTTGCCCCACCTCCTGACCAGTACCGTCGTCTGTGTAACTGTTTCGGGCCTCTGACCAACAGACTGTGTAGTTATGCAAATATTCCAGAGAACGAACTGGTCAGTCATATCTCCGATTCTCGCCGTAAGGGCCTGGGCTCTAGAGGTACACTTGCCTGGTTGTGAAGGTCAATGTCAGGGGGTGTGTCTGTACTGGTGCTTTCTGGAACTCCATTTTCACTATCATCTTCCTCTTTGCTTGTGAGGGCAACCTCATTTTCATAGCAAAATGAATTAGCATTTGAGAGGATATATTTCTTTTCTGCTAAGTCTCTGGCACTACAAAGGGGAGTGTTGGGTACTTCGTAAGTTTTATGAAACCTCGAATAGTCCACTTTGTAGTAATGCTTCTCCTCAAAGAGCACTGGCTCATAGCGGTGGCCCCAAAGGATCTCGTTGGCCAAATAAGAGCTACGGCACTGTGTTGTCATGGCAGTGGCCTCCACCATACCTTCTAGTATCACAACAATTTCAAAGTCTGCATTATCAATGTCCTGCTTACTCAAATCATATAAAGGACTGTCTTCATCTATTTCGTGGACAATAGTGATTGGGGACACCAGAAATATACGGTCAATTCCGCTGTCAAAGCCAACATTAATGTCTATTTGATCCAGGGGGATGTATTCCCCTTCAGAAGTAATTCTGGATTTGAGGAGTTGTGCTCGAACATGAGCTTCTACCAAGTGGCTTTTCCGAAGATTGCCTACTCGCCACATCAAACACAGCTTGCCGTCTCTCATGGCGATCACAGCATTGTGACTGAAGACAAGAGTCTCATTTCTCTTCTTTGGCTTTGCCATCTTTGCCATGACTGCACCAATGATAAAAGCATCGATAATGCAGCCCACAATTGACTGGAACACCACCATGAAAACAGCAATCGGGCATTCATCCGTGACACACCGGAACCCATAGCCTATGGTTGTCTGGGTCTCAATGGAGAAAAGGAAGGCGGCCGTGAAGCTGTTGACCTCAGACACACACGCTTTGCTCTCCTTAGATGCATCCAGATCTCCATGCAGCAAAGCTATCAACCAAAACACACAGCCAAAAAAAAGCCACGAGAGAACAAAAGCCAGACAGAAGATAACCAGCATCCACCGCCAGCGAATGTCCACACATGTAGTAAAGATGTCAGCAAGGTACCGTTGTCCCTTCTCCCCGACGTTGATGAACTGAACATTGCAGTGGCCATCTTTCTTCACAAAGCGGCTTCTGCACTGTTGTCGAGTGTGGACTTTACTCTTCCCATTCCCAAAGCCATTAGCAACTGCCATGGTGGCCAACTTCATGCCGTCTTCTTCTGAAGAAACAATGCTATAGCGGTTGGTTCGCACACTGCCCATCGCTTCTGCTGTGGACGCCAGTGCTTCTGCTTTGGAAAACAGTCTCAGTTTTTGCAAAACCCTTTGGAGAAACAGTTTTGAATGTTCAGTGAGGACACACACACACAAAAATGAGGAGAGATTGGTGTCTCCGGGAGCCTTGGGATTCTACCAAGGTTGGTTTACTGACATGCAGAGTTACCTTTAGTAACTCAGCTGACATCAAGAGAACATGTCCTGCAAGAAAAGAGATTTGGGGATTACAAAAGAAGTCTTTCTTAGTAGAGTCCTACTGTTTTAGGCAACAAATCCTATCCTAACAAAAACGCAGAATCAGCTATAAATATGTTTTGCAATAAAATGTAGGGGTTTTAATTTCTTTGTCCCTTAGATTTTTTAAAATTTTATTTAAAAGCACAGAGTTGTTAAACATAGATGAGTTATCTATGCTAGCCATTCAACCAAAATTTGAGATCCCTTTTCCTTTACTTTTTTGCCACAATTTAGAATACTCTATTCTCCAGGTATGCCTCACAGCTTCATCCTCCTCTTTTGTTTTCCCTACTTGCTAGGTTCTCAAGTTACTAAACAGAAGAATGACGTTCTGCTTATGAGAACTGTCACAAAGCTTTCAGAACCAGGACATGTCTAGACCACATTTCATATGAGTGCTGCCTTGAGATTAAGTGAGTTACACACGCATCCTAGGAGACTATTGGAGCCCTTGATGACAAGGTTGACAACAGGAAATATGGACTATTTTGTTTCAGTGATGAAACTGAGCACACAGCCCTTAAAATGATCAGAAATGGATACTGGATACCGGAAGTCCTCACTTCTGGAGACTGTTTGGACTTGCTCCTTCACTCCGCACGCTGTAAGCAGCCACTGTGCAGAAATGCCTGATAACATCCCTGTTAGTGCAAGTGAGTCTGACTTGAAGACACAAATTTGCTCTGGGGGATAGAGAGCAATTCTGTTGCCTAGCAATAACAGTCCTGAAATTCTCCAGAGATGGGCTTGCCATGTGTAATGACAGACTAGGAAGTAAGCACCTTTGTGCCAAAGGACCAGGTCTTCAGCGGATTTAGATAAGGCAGTCACTCGTTCTGTGTGGATCCGAGGCTGTGTTCCTTCAAACAGAGACAACTTCGTAATCATAGTAGCTCATGAATGCCAGTCAGCTTACTTTCACTTCAAGCCCTGTTGTTTGCCATAGGTTCCTACGGGGAAGGCGCTCACCTTCACATAACATGAGCAAACAGGAGCTTTCAGTCTTCTCTTATTGCCTCATTCTCCCCTAGGTAAAAAGCTATCTACTTGCTTTAACTTTCCATCTCGGCTTCAAAGAAACTATTTTTTTCCTTGTCTAACAAATGCCTGTGAGAAAATCCATGGTGTTTCCCTTACCAAATGTATATTAACAAATCTAATATACCCTAGAACTAAAAAGATAAAATGGTTCTCAACTTTCCAAACAATCAAACTTATCTCTTGCAAGCAAGGGGGAAAATAAGCAGCACATAGAGAGGATCAGAAATCTGTTGAAGTTCTGATTAGGAAAACACCATTTTTTCTTTCTCCCCAAAATCAGACGAAGTTTAAGCAGTTAACAGAACCATGCTCAGCCAGGCCAGCTGCAAGCAAATAAAGCAAATCATTTGTGCCAGTTTTGTACATCCCTTTAAAAAGAGGGAAGGTGCATTGTCTTTGAAAATGCCTTGTTACAGTCTCTTGACTTCTCCTTCTATATCCAAGTTATTATGCAAGAATGTGCCCCAACACATTTTTCCTGAGATTAGTCATCTGTGAAAATTGCAATGTGTGTTACATTTTGGCAGCTTTTGACACCTAAATGATGCCCGATTTGAAAGTGCCTTTGAATTACTTTATAAAAAGAAGTTACTGTGCTTTCCCAACCTTCCACCTGCTCAATGTTTTGTCTGCTTTGCTATGAAGTTTGCACTTGGACAAAAGAAAAAAAGAATCTTATTCTTCAGGGTTCTAGATTGTGGACATGGAAAGAATTTTTTTTAACAATGATTTCAGCTTTTTTGGCTCACATGAAACAGCCAAGCATTTCTACACAGAGACAAACACAGCAACAAAACACCAAAGGCAGGTGTACTTTACCAAAGGCATGGGAGCTTTTTAAAAGAATGCTTATATCTTTGAATTCTGATTGATTTTAGAAATTTCCTTTTTATGATTCACAACAATCCTTTCATCAGTTACCATTAGGGGCCATGATATACAGTCTCGAATTTCTTGGGACTTATTTCTGCACCATTTCTAGATTAAAATGTAACTACCACATGATATCTAAAGGCTGAATTATGACTTTCCAAAAATCTTGACCCCAGGACATTTGTTTGAATTCCACAAATCGCACAATACCAGCTTCCTATGAATAGCTCTCCGCTTTCAGAATCTTGAAAATAGCCTGTATTGAGCGACTATGATTGTCTTATTTCCAATGCTAATGACAGAATTTGTTCCACATGTGGAGCATCATTTAGAAATTTTACCATTTTTCCTGGAAAAGGAAAAAGAGGAGTTTTTTTTTTTCCTTTGGCAAAATGGAAATTTTTGTCACTGTGAACAGATATGCCCCCAAACAGATTGATGTGTGTGTATGTGTGCCCATACATCATGTGTATTAAGACTTTTGTGGACTTGGTGATATAGCAAAAGTCTAGAACCTGCCAAAGTCTGGGAAGGTAACTGTCTTAATCCACCAGAAAGGCTGCCTTTACTCTTAACCTGCAACATGTCCCTGTGGATTTAGACAAGCAGAAAATTTCTTCTCCCACTCCTCTCTCATTAGAAACGACCAATTCATGCACATCTAGAGAAAGCTCTTATAAAAAATAAAAAGGGCTCCCATGCCACTTTATTCGAAATAATATTTGAAGAAAGAGTTGATTAAGAATAGATGAGAGCATTGAATGACCTGACTTTATAGCGATTGCTCCGCAGAAGTGATACTCGATTTGATGAATGACATATAAATGCCCCTTTCAGCTCAAATATTTAAGGCCTGGGATGTAAACTCAATGATACACAGATCATTGTTTTACCCAGGTCACAACATGGAGAAAGTATTTCTGGGAAATTGAAAGGCTACATGTGGTGCTATTCACGTTAAGACTATTTATAGACTGATCCAAAATTAAGCATAAGCAATGGAAAAAAATAGTTCAATGCTTCAATCTTAGGTAGATGTTAAGGGAGAGAGAGCCATGGATAAACACGAGGTCAAGGAGATCACGTGATACAAATGGGGGCATTTAAATCGATTTTACTATATAGGGAATCATTCCAGTGAGGTATGTAAAAAACTGGAAAAGGTAATCATGAAGAATAATGAGATTAACTTGTGTCCCATAATATGGTCTTGGTATGCAGTGAATAAGAAAGTTTCTGACTAAGAATAGGAAATAGCAAAAGAGACTGTACTGAGCTGAGAGAGAGGTCTGCTAATGAGTGTTTAGAGCAGCTATTCCCCAGCTGACGCCACATCGACCAGCCTGAGTGTGCTCTGGGCACAAGTTGCTACGTGAGCACAACTGCTAGCAAAGCAACCTCTTGGAAGCTCAGTAAACAGAAGGGGGGAGGAGGGGACAGCGGAGAGATGAGGGGAGACACCCATCTATCCATGTGAGCACTGTCTCTAACCTTCATGCTCAGCAATGCACCCAGCATTGCTTAGTATTTGCATATGCTCCAAAAACATAATCGGCAAACAACAATATATACTTCTAAAATAAAATCTCAAAATCGTGGCACAGTTCAGGTAAAGATGTGGGCAATCTTTCAGACTACTCAAAAGTCATACAAGGACTCTACAGCTAGCCAACGATTCTACAATTGGAAAGACTGAAGGATGTAGAGAGATTGTGTTCTTTAAAAAAAGACTAATTCACAAGAGTGTAAAACAAATATTCCTTATGAATACTGATATAAAAAAAATCAAGTGCTACTAAAATATGAGGGGAAGGGGTAGAAAGTAAAGTGACCTTGACCTCAACTCTCACCTTTCCCACCATCCATGAAGTAACAGCTCTCCCTACTTCTGAGCATCAGGATTATTCTGAATCATGGCAAACGCACATAAAACACTTGGAATTGAGAAGGAAGACGCTAACAAGTGTAAAGCAGACATACGACAGTGGTTACCAGGAGCAAATCTGTCAGCCTGTTGGTTATTAATGTGAAAAGAAAACAATACGCATTCTTTGCATATCAAAACAGGTTTTCAAATAACAACTTATTTCCTAACAGGTACATTCTGAGTTTATGTAAATCTAAAAAAAAAAAAAAACTAAATAAATAAAAGCCTCATCTTAGTTACCATGCTATTCACTGGCTTACCCGGACAGACACTAAACTACCCATTTTCTATGTCTTTTTTTTTTTTTTTTTTCAGCTGTCATGGTGAATTCAAGTTATGATGCAATCTTTTTTGCAGAATCAAGTCGTTTTGATTTTTTGCTTCCCTAAAACCATGCTATCTTCAAGCTGGGCATTTACACCATGATTACTAAGAATAACAAATCGCTCAGGGCAGAGAGACATATAATGTGAAAGTTTTGCGGTCTTCAGGCTGAAATCCAATTCGGGCTCCTGCTCTCTTTCCCCAGCAAAATAACTTTGAGACACTCACTCTGTTTGGAACGAGAAGCTATACTTGAAGTAACGACCAAAAACAAAAAAAAAAACAAACAAAAAAAAAACAAGATCAAGATCGAGGGATCCAGAATAGCCGAGATCTGAGACTGAGGCTCCAGTCGCACCGCCTATCGCCCACCACCATCACCTTTTTTGCCCCCTTAGAGGCAGAATCGAACACAGCCTTTCGCCCTTGCCTCCAAACCCTGTATCTCGCTACAGCTGGTGCACTGGAAGTTATGAGCACAAACAGATGCTGCAGAGAAATGTTTCTATTGCTCAACTGTTCCAAGCATGTCTCAGTATTTTTAGCTCTTCAGGATGTTCTGGTGCGCACACAAACTGTGTAGACAGGAGCTGGGACTCCGAAGCGTGAGACAGCGCTACGGGAGCGTGACAAATGGGCACTTCTGGAGGAGCAGGGCCAGGACAGGTCAGGGGACGGTGTCCCGCATCCACTCCCCAGGACACGCAGACAGCGAGAGAGAGGGAAGGGAGAAAATGTACACAGCAATCCTTACCTGTTGCTGGCCCAGGAGCATGGAGACATGGAGTGGAAGTGGGAGGTACAGAAGAGGCATGTAAGATCCAGTGGTTTGTAAAAGTGAGCGAGCCGAAGCAAAACAGAATTCCCAAGACCCAGCTTGCCGGCGCCGGGAAGGCTGCGCGCTGGCCAGGGCTCCAGTGCGCTCTGCAATATCCTGGGCTCTTTTGAGGCGGTCCACGCGATACCGGCCCTTCTGGCTCCGCCCCCAGGCCGCTTTCGGCCAATCGCAGCGCTCGAGGAGGGGAGGATGCTACACCCGCGTCCGCAGAGCTGCCAGCTAAGGGAACCTGCCGCCGCTTCCTCCTCCACCCTTGGAGCCTGTGGGGGAGCCGGCCCGGGAGGGGAGGAGAAAGTCGCAGCCGGGTAGGGACGGCAGCAGGTGGGAAGCTCCGCCGCCCGGCTCCTGCGGCTGCCTAATTGCAGCCTCGCCTGGGTTAAAGCTTCCTACCCCTCGCCGATCCCACTTCCCGGTTTCTTTCGTGGGCGACGGTTGTGCTGTGCATGCTCCCGGAGGGGCTTGCAAGGTGCCGGGAGGGATTGCATGTCCACCAGGGCGCGTTTCCCTCTCCCCTGCCTCGCACTCGGACCCGCCAGCAGGACCTGCAGAGCGCGGTGCAGCGGCTGATGAAGTGGGGGCGAGAGGCCGGACCCGTGGCCGGGTGTCAAGCAGGATGGGACGCGCGCACGCGTGGCCAGTGCTTGCTGCTTGGCTAAGGACTTCGAGAGAGAGCCGAGCCCTCTCCGCGAGGCGAACGTCTCGATCTCTCCCTCCCTCCCTCCCTCCCTCTCTCTTCCTCCCTCTCTCTCTCTCCCTCCCTCCCTCCCTCCCTCCCTCTCTCTCTCTCTCTCTGTCTCTCTCTCGTCTTGTCCTCCCTCAATCTTTTTCTCCACCACCACCGCTAGGCACGCTCGGCTGATCTAAACTCAGAACAGTTAGTAATGAAATCTCTGGAACAGCAACTCCTACGGAAACTGGGCTCTGCCCTCGCACCAGCGCCTCCCAGCCCTCGTTCCCAGCACCCAGACGAGAGCGTGTAGAACCCTAAAACTCATCTTCAGGGTTTCACCCGCGGCTGGATCTTGGAAATGTATACATCTTTCAGTGTTCGCGTGTGGGTGGGCGAGTGCATGTTATCTCGGTGGGTTTTTTGTGTTATAACGAAGCTGTGCTCCGAAGGGACAAGTTATATTTAGGACTCTTTTCTTTCGCTAAGTTTGCAGTCCCTGTGTTTTTTAATGTTTATTTCCTCAAGCGATCGAATGGGTCTTTCTAGCAGTTTATTTAGACCTCTAAAGGCCTCACTGAGTCACCAGTCACTTCAAGAAAATAGCTGGCATTCCGGGCGGCACAGAGGGGTGGACTCCTGTGGGTAAGGAGAGGTGAAACTGACCATTAGCCGGAAAGGTTCTGAGCGTACACCCACTTCCTAGTCTCATATCCTCACGTGGCCCCTAGGAGGTGCTGGTGAAATGCGCTTAGGTTTTGCAGATCCGCGCTCGCTGCTTGCTGAGTTACCAAGCCTGCCTTATTTCCTAGCACCGAGCAAGACACTTCAATTAAACGAGTGTCGAATAGGTCGTGCACGTACTGCGAGAGTTCTGAGGGCCCAGTGGCGTGGCCGACCACCTCATTTGTGGGATTATGCAGTATACCAAGCCCTGTTACAAACTCTGTGGCCTTGTAAAACCTTGTAAGTGAAAATACTGTCACACACAAGGGAGGTCTGCTATAAAACTTACTAGGTTATGAAAAAAAAATATATATATATCTTGAATATATATAATATATATATTTTTTTGAATTAAGTCTGTGAGGCAGGTGAATGTGTAAGAACCTAGAAGCCTGGTTGCACAGAAAACAGTAGCAAGAAACAACAAATGGGAGCATATCAAATTAAAAAGCTTTTACACAGCAAAAGAAACAATCAAAAAAGTGAAAAGACAATGCACAGAATGGTAAAAAAATTTTTGCCAGCTACTCCTCAGAGGATTAATATCTAGAATATATAAAGAACTCAAAAAAAAATTTAGACTCCCCCAAATAAAAGACCTAATCAAAAAATAGACAAGTGAAATGGATACTGCAAAGAAGTACAAATGATCCATAAATATTAGAGGGAGTGTTCAACATCACTGATCATTACAGAAGTGGAAATTAAAACAACACTGGGATTCCATCTTACCCCAAAAAGAATGGGCATTATCAAGAAATCAAGTAATAACAAACGCTGGCCAGGCTGCAGAGGGGAAAAGAGACCATTTTAAATTGTTGGTGGGAATATAACATAGTACAACCACTATGGAAATCAATTTGGAGATTTCCTTAAAAACTAAAACTATCAATTCCGTTTGACTCAGCTATTCCCTTTCTAAGTATTTTCCTAAAAGAGTTAAAGACGTATTACAGTGACACATACATACCCATAATCATCGCAGCACAATTCATAATAGCTAAATCTTGGAAGCAACTTATTTGTCCATCAGCAGATGAATGGGTGAAGAAATGGTGCTACTTACATGTAATGGAGTACTACTGTGCCACAAAGAAAGATAATCTTGAGTCATTTGCTGGAAAGCGGATGTACCTTGAGACCATAATGTCAAGTGAAATAAATCAGACAGACAATGCTAAATATTGCTTGGTTTCTCTTATATGACAAACCCAAAATACAAATAAAGAGCAAAATAAAAGATAGATAAATGGGAGTAAGGAGATAGATCTTTCTCAAATGAGAAGGAGATCAAAAGATGGAGGTGGAGGGGAAGGAAAGAGAATGAGAAGAGGAATGAAGATGTGTAAACATTATGCTCTGCAAAATGTACTAATTAAACAAAAACAACCCAGGCCGTACCCTAAATCTAAAAGAATCTGGATATAGAAAAATTAGCTCTGTGTTACTCAAATGAGAGAGAATAAGTTAACAGCTCAGTCCACTTCAAAAGCTTCCTCAGACATGTGCTGCCTCGTGGATTTCTTCTAACGAAAAAGCAGAGGATCAAATGAATGCCTTAAAACGTATTAAGGCTAAATGGGAAAAGAAAATTAATCATTTTGATATTTTCTTTACTAAGATTCAATTAGTGCATCTAAAGATGGCTAAAAATTTTCTAAGCCAGGGCTGGGGATATAGCTCAGCAGTACAGTGACTGCTTGGCAAGCGTGAGGTCCTGAGTTCAATTCCCACTATCCAAAAAAAAAAAAAATTCCAAGCCATATGAATTCAGAGAAGTGACACTGTTTTTCCCCCAAGTGATGAGCTCTGTTTAAAAATCAGTCATCAAGAAAGGGATGCAGGGGACCTGTGAGATAGCTCAGCGGCATAAGCGCCTGCCTGGCAAGCACGAGGTCCTGAGTTCGACTCCTGGAACCCACATACGAAAAAAGGGCTGGTGATATCGCTCAGCGGCATGGGCGCCTGCTGGCATGCGAGGTCCTGAGTTCGACCCCTGGTACCCACAAAAAAAAAAAGAAAGGGATGCAATTTTTCTGAAACTTGGGTTGAAACTGTTTTACTTTAATATTCTAACTCAAATAAATATACCACAGGCCAAGCTAGTTTCATATGGCAGGGGAAATGGTTACAGAAATGAGCACAGAGTTATGCTTATTATGGTTGGTGGTGTAAATTTAGGCATGGGAAGCATATAATGGATGGGTCTCAGTCTTTCTCATCAGCTATCAATATCCCTTTCTCTCATGGTTTGGGTGATATGCAGCAAGGCTTATATATTTTGAAGAAGAAAGTTCATAAAAAATAAGGATTTTAATAAGCAGCTTCCCAGTCTGAATAGAATATCTGCCCTAATTATTTAAAGAAACACAAAAGATTATATTTTGTAACGAAAATTTTGCAAGTGTATAATAGAGTCGTATAGCTCCATTGTTGCATTCTTTTTTTTTTTTTTTTTTTTTTTTTTTGGTGGGTACCGAGGGAACGACCTCAGGACCTCGCGCGCCAGCAGGCGCCCGTGCCGCTGAGCGATATCACCGGCCCCTTTTTCGTATGTGGGTTCCGGGAGTCGAACTCGGGCCCTCGCGCTTGCCGGGCAGGCGCTTAAGCCGCTGAGCCATCTCACCGGCCCTCCATTGTTGCATTCTGAAAAGAAAAAAATATTAAAAAGCATTTTAATCAATAAATGACTTTTTGCTAAGTTTCTGGTAGGAAAATTCTGGTGTGCCAAAGCATCAGGACTTGGATAAATGTGATTTTTTGGAGCGATGTGTGATACAAATTTCTCCAGTTGATCTATCTTTTTTGGCTGAGTCAGGCCTTATTTAGCAAAAATACCCATTAGTTTTGGACACCATTGCAGTTGCATGCTATGATCCATCTGTGGATTAAATTTTTCCAAGGAAATGACAGTTATGTTCTTACTGATTCCCTCCACTGTAACCAACTATAATGTTAGGGCCAAATATTAGTCACAATCTAGATCTGCAGTCAGATTGCGAATGGCTGTGTGACTCAGGTGACTGTTTCACTAGGAGCACTAATCTTTCTATTTTTATTTATTCAAAGATCAACAATTAAATATATTTTAATTAACAAATATATATTTAGTATATATGTAGTTCAAGTTCACAACAATAAGAAATGAAGTGCTCCTAACATTTGGATTTACTAGGTATTAATATCTATATACTGATCTGCTGAATAATAATCAAAGGTAGTAAATAATAAATAAATCTTCTTCATATTGGCTTGAAATGTAGTTAGGATGGGTTTGCAATCTGCTACTTTGAGAACAACTTATCAGCTATGATATTTTCAGGCATTTAATGTAAACTTACCTATTGGAAAATAGACTTGGCTTTAAAAAATTATGCAATTTTACTGACCACTTTGGTAATCTTCATATTAAATTCAATGAGCATATTTGCCAAATAACTACTTTAGACTTCAGCTCCGTGCTAGTCGATAGGGGAGGCAAGAAGGCCTACAAGAAACCCTTTTTTCCTTAGGAGAACTTAAGAGGACAAACAATGCACTAGTGAAATATTCAAGTGAACAAGATATAAAATGCACAAAATTTTACCATATGTAGTAGTGTTAAGGATGCTAAGAACACACCAAAAGACAAAATTGCCTCTTTGTCCAGTCGATGCCCTAAAAATGTCCAGATATTTGTACATACATGAAACTATGTATGTCTATTAGAAGCTGCTTCTAAGGATGGCCTAGCCTCACTGAGTGTCTCTACACAGACACCATTTGCTCTGAGGCAGCAGAACTAATTCCATAAGGTCTGTTTGCATCACATCACAGACCTAATGCCATCCCTGCCATCCAAAATCAACCTAGGAAATCTATACTGTAATTATAGTTTAATCAAAACATTAGACAGTGAATCTAATATTAGAAGATAATATCTTCTTATTTACCAGAGAGAAAGAAAAACTAGAACTGCTAACTCTATATTCCATGGTTAATACCATGGCTTTCCCGCCATTTCGACACTTTTATAGGATAGAAGTATTCCATTGGCCTTAGGAGCCAAGAAATTGGTGCAACTCCAAATAAGAGTAATCAATCTATTTACCTCCATATTTACCTTAACACTAATTATCCTTACATTGCCAATCATAACCTCAACAACTAACCTTCACAAGGACTTTCCATACCCTTCATATGTAAAATCTATTATTTCTACCTCCTTTACCCTCAGTCTTATTCCTACTCTCATATTATTTAACTCCAACTATGAAACAATTATATCTAACTGAAACTGATTAACAATCCAAAATATTCATTTGAACATAAGCATCAAACTAGACCACTTTTGCATTTTGTTCACCTCCGTAGCCTTATTCGTAACGTGATCAATCATAGAATTTTCCTTATGATATATACACTCAGATCCCCACGTTGACAAATTTTTCAAATACCTCCTCCTATTCCTCATTACTATAATAATTTTAGTCTCAGCAAACAACCTATTTCAACTCTTTATTGGCTGAGAAGGAGTAGGAATCATATCCTTCCTACTCATCGGATGGTGATCTGGTCGAACAGACGCAAATACCGCAGCCTTACAAGCAATTCTTTACAACCGAATTGGAGACATCGGGTTCATCATATCTATATCATGATTTATCCTATATACTAATGCATGAGACTTTCAACAGCTCTTCATGATATGCAACAAATTAAATGTCATTCCTCTCGTGGGCCTCTTATTAGCAGCAACTGGGAAATCAGCTCAATTTGGCCTCCATCCCTGACTTCCCTCAGCAATAGAAGGTCCCACTCCAGTTTCAGCATTACTTCACTCCAGCACAATAGTAGTAGCAGGCATTTTCCTTCTAATCCGCTTCTCACCATTAATTCAAAATAATCAAATTATTCTAACAACCTCACTATGTTTGGGAGCAATTACCACATTATTCACCGCTATCTGTGCCCTTACACAAAATGACATTAAAAAAATCGTAGCATTCTCCACCTCAAGCCAGCTAGGCCTTATGATAGTAACAATTGGCATCAGCCAACCGCACTTAGCATTCCTACATATCTGCATACACGCATTTTTCAAAGCAATACTTTTTATATGCTCTGGTTCAATTATTCACAACCTAAATAATGAACAAGACATTCGAAAAATGGGAGGTCTTTACAAAACCCTACCATTCACCTCTTCCTCATTAATTATTGGAAGTCTTGCTCTAACAGGCATACCCTTCCTTACCGGGTTTTACTCCAAGGATCTTATCATCGAATCCGCAACCACGTCATATACCAACGCCTGAGCCCTACTCCTCACCCTCATAGCAACATCCCTAACAGCTGTCTACAGCACTCGAATCATTTTTTACTCCCTCCTAAACAACCCTCGATTTCCCCCACCATCAAACATAAACGAAGATAATACAAAATTAATCAACCCTATTAAACGTTTAGCAGTTGGCAGCATCTTCGCAGGATTTATTATCTCAAATAACATCTCCCCTTTAGATATTCCCCAGATAACCATGCCTAATTACCTAAAAACTTCAGCCCTCGTAATAACAATTACAGGTTTTATAATTGCAATAGAACTAAACTCAATAACCTATAACCTAAAAATAAATCATCCTTCTAAAACATTTAACTTCTCAAATATATTAGGCTATTTCCCTACACTAGCACATCGCCTACTCCCACATATTAACCTTACAATAAGCCAAAACTTAGCCACTTCACTGATTGACCTCATTTGATTCGAAAAGCTAGCACCAAAAAGCATCACAGCCTCAATAGTGTCAGCATCCACCTCAACATCTAATCAAACAGGACTAATTAAGTATTATTTCCTATCTTTCCTAACCTCTATTATCTTAGCTGTAATTCTCATCTCCTAATTACCTCGAGTGATTTCAATTGCAATAAAAATACCCACAAACAATGATCATCCAGCTACAACCATTAATCAACAATTATAACTGTAAATGGCTGCTAGCCCAACAGGATCTTCACGAAATAGATCTATGCCTGACACATCGTAAATTACCCATTCTCCCATACCGTGATACCCTACTGGGATAATAAAATCACACTTTACCCATCAAAATAACAATAATAATTCCACAACAACCCCTATCAACAACGACCCTCAGATAATTATATTAGAAACTCAAGTCTCAGGATAACGCTCAGTAGCCATCGCAGCCGTATACCCGAACACTACCATCATCCCTCCCAGATAAACCAAAAATATTATCAACCCTAAAAAAGATCCACTATAACCCAAAATGATGACACACCCAACACCACCACTCACAACCAAAGCCAATCCACCATACACTGGAGAGGGCTTAACGGATAAACCAACAAAACCTAAAACAAATAATACACTTAAAATAAATATAATATTTAAAATCATAATTCCTACGTGGGGTAAACCACGGCCAATGACACAAAAAATCACCATTGTAATTCAACTATAAGAACTTATTAATAATGACAAACATCCGCAAATCTCACCCACTTATCAAAATCATCAACCACTCATTCATTGACCTCCCAACCCCCTCTAACATTTCATCATGATGAAATTTTGGATCCTTATTAGGTGTTTGCCTGCTACTACAAATCATTACGGGCTTATTTCTAGCTATACATTATACTGCGGATACAAGCACAGCATTCTCATCAGTCACCCATATTTGTCGAGATGTAAATTATGGGTGACTAATTCGATATCTCCATGCTAATGGAGCATCCATATTTTTTATCCTCTTGTATCTTCACGTAGGACGAGGAATTTACTATGGCTCCTATACATATACAGAAACCTGAAATATTGGTATCCTCCTTCTATTTACAGTTATAGCCACAGCCTTCATAGGATACGTCCTTCCTTGAGGACAAATATCATTCTGAGGAGCAACTGTTATCACCAACCTCCTATCCGCAATCCCTTATATTGGTACAACCCTAGTCGAATGAATCTGAGGGGGTTACTCAGTAGACAAAGCAACCTTGACTCGATTCTTCGCCTTCCATTTTATTATACCATTTATTATCACGGCCCTAGTCATAGTTCACCTTTTATTCCTTCACGAAACAGGATCAAACAACCCCTCAGGCTTAAACTCTGACTCGGACAAAATTCCATTTCACCCGTACTACTCAATCAAAGACATCCTAAGACTTATCCTTATACTACTAACTCTTCTGACTCTAACCCTATTTTCACCAGACCTCTTAGGAGACCCTGACAACTACACCCCAGCAAACCCCTTAAACACACCCCCACATATTAAACCAGAATGATATTTCCTATTCACATACGCCATCCTCCATTCAATCCCTAACAAACTAGGGGGAGTACTAGCCCTAGTGCTCTCAATTCTTATTCTAGCCCTAATGCCACTCCTACACTCCTCAAAACAACGAAACATGTCATTCCGCCCCATCAGCCAGTTCTTATTATGAACACTAGCGGCAAATTTACTTATCCTAACATGAATTGGTGGTCAACCAGTTGAACACCCATTTATCCTTATTGGTCAATTAGCCTCCATTACTTATTTCTTCATCATCCTAGTCCTCATACCTTTAACAAGCATAATAGAGAACAAATTTCTTAAATGAAGAGTCTTCGTAGTATATTTATTACTTTGGTTTTGTAAGCCAAAAATGGAGGCCTTCCTCCCTAAGACAACGTTAAATCTCAAGGAAGAAGTCAACTACTTCACCCCTAGCTCCCAAAGCTAGAATTCTCACTAAACTATTCCTTGAATACTAACACCTACTTATATAGTGCTTCTAAGCTATGTATTACGTGCATTAATGCTCGCCCCCATCCATATATGCACGGGTACATATAACGTATAATCTGACATCCACCATCATATGTTTAATCCACATTACACCCTCTTCCCCACGCCTAATAAGCAAGTACAATATACTACAAACGTACATAAACCATATCAATTCATTACACAACAGAAACTGAACAACAATACGAATATGCCTATCCAATGAACGACGGTTTACATTGCATAATACATCCTATGCGTTATCAGACATTAGTGCATCCAAGTCAAATCATTTCTCGAGACCATGTCTATCACTTTCCATTAATCAAGCTCTTAATCTACCATCCTCTGTGAAACCAGCAACCCGCTAGACAGGGATCCCTCTTCTCGCTCCGGGCCCATAACATGTGGGGGTTACTAACTCTGAAACTTTAACAGGCATCTGGTTCTTACTTCAGGGCCATGATACTAAGATCGCCCACTCGTTCCCCTTAAATAAGACATCTCGATGGACTAATGACTAATCAGCCCATGATCACACATAACTGTGGTTTCATGCATTTGGTATCTTTTTATTTCCGGTATGCTTCGACTCACCATAGCCGTCAAGGCATGGTCTCAGTCAATTCAATTGTAGCTGGACTTATAAATCAATATCCTTGCCTCCCATTACCTTATTTCCGTGATGATTTCTTTTAATGCTTGACGGACATAGCAGTGTACGCACGTGTACGCACGTGTACGCACGTGTATGTACGTGTACGTACGTGTACGTACGTGTACGCACATGTGCGTGAAATTACCAATGGTAATCTCTCGACAAACCCCCCTTACCCCCCGTTTAAAATTACTAATTAATTACACGGAAATAAATCCCATGCAATGTACACCTTCATCTTGCCAAACCCCAAAAACAAGAATCAAATGCACGCTAATTATTAACTAAACGTTATTTACCCAAAAATATTACCTTATCATAGAATGACCAAAATAATTTTTCACCCTCATGTCAGTACTAATTGATATTTTTTAAGATGAGAGAATATACCTCTCATCCTATGAGCCTTCCAAACTAATCCCGAGTTCATGTAGCTTAATACAAAGCAAAGCACTGAAAATGCTTAGACGAGTTATTCACTCCATAAACATAAAAGCTTGGTCCTGACTTTTTTATTAATTAGTAGCAAAATTATACATGCAAACATCCCCGCACCAGTGAGAACGCCCTTTAAATCTTACAAAGACAAGAAGGAGCAGATATCAAGCACTCCAACGGCAGCTCACGACATCTCGCTTCGCCACGCCCTCACGGGAGACAGCAGTAATAAAAATTAAGCAATGAACGAAAGTTTGACTAAGTTATGCTTCAACTCTTTAATCTTAGGGTTGGTAAATATCGTGCCAGCCACCGCGGTTATACGATTAACCCAAATTAATAAACACACGGCGTAAAAGTGTTTTAGGAGAGACCAAAAATAAGACTAAACTTCACCTAAGTCGTAAAAAACTTTAGATAAATTTAAAATCACAAACGAAAGTAGCCTTAATTCACCTGAACACACGAAAGCTAGGGCACAAACTGGGATTAGATACCCCACTATGCCTAACCATAAACATAAAAATTTCTCCAACAAAAATTTTTGCCAGAGGACTACTAGCAACAGCTTAAAACTCAAAGGACTTGACGGTGCTTACACCCACCTAGAGGAGCCTGTTCTGTAATCGATAAACCCCGATTTACCTCACCGTTTCTTGCTAATTCAGTCTATATACCGCCATCTTTAGCAAACACAATTATGGTATTAAAGTAAGCACAAGTATTAACATAAAGACGTTAGGTCAAGGTATAGCCCATGAAACGGGAAGCAATGGGCTACATTTTCTTTATAAGAAAATTACTTACGGTAACCCTTATGAAACTTCGGGTCCAAGGAGGATTTAGCAGTAAATTAAGAATAGAGAGCTTAATTGAACAAGGCCATGAAGCACGTACACACCGCCCATCACCCTCCTCAAATATACGTAAACCAAACAACTCTACCAAATCAAAACAGATATTAGAGGAGATAAATCGTAACAAGGTAAGCGTACTGGAAAGTGTGCTTGGATAAACAAAGTGTAGCTTAATTTCAAAGCATCCGACCTACACTCGGAAGATTTCATAATTACTGACCACTTTGAACCAATTCTAGCCCTATGACCCCTAAACAAAACTATTCTAAAAAATTCAAACAAAACATTTAACTTTTAAAGTATAGGAGATAGAAATTTTTTCTTGGCGCTATAGAAAAAGTACCGCAAGGGAAAGATGAAAGAATAAATTAATAGTATAAAATAGCATAGATTACCCCTATTACCTTTTGCATAATGGGTTAACTAGAAATAAATTGACGAAGAGAACTTAGCCAATTACCCCGAAGCCAAACGAGCTACTTCCGAACAGCTAGTAGAGCGAACTCGTCTGTGTAGCAAAATAGTGAGAAGATTTGGAAGTAGAGGTGAAAAGCCAACCGAGTTTGGAGATAGCTGGTTATCCAAATAAGAATTTTAGTTCAACTGTAAGTTTTTCCTAAAACCTTTAGAATTCTAATGAAAACTTACATGCTAATTTAAAGAGGGACAGCTCTTTAAAAAAGGGAACAACCTTCAGCAGTGCATAAGCTAATTTAAATGGACATAGTTGGCCTAAAAGCAGCCATCAATTAAGAAAGTGTTCAAGCTCAACAATAAACTCCATAACCTAATCCCAATAGATTCTAACAACTCCCTGCCTTAACAATTGGATCAATCTATAAATTTATAGAAGAGATAATGTTAATATTAGTAACAAGAATTTTTTTCTCCTTGCACAAGCTCACATCAAATGTATACTGACCATTTGATCATTAACAATCTAATAAGACAAAACAACTTATTAATTTACTTATTACAAATATTGTTAACCCGACACAGGAGTGCAACAAGGAAAGACTAAAAGAAGCAAAAGGAACTCGGCAAACACAAATCCCGCCTGTTTACCAAAAACATCACCTCTAGCATTACAAGTATTAGAGG
Organism: Erethizon dorsatum; assembly: GCA_028451465.1. Lineage (NCBI taxonomy): Eukaryota > Metazoa > Chordata > Mammalia > Rodentia > Erethizontidae > Erethizon > Erethizon dorsatum. Next base: position 12,532,111 of record CM051826.1, read on the forward strand.
CACCGCCTGCCCAGTGACAAATAACAGTTCAACGGCCGCGGTATCCTGACCGTGCAAAGGTAGCGTAATCACTTGTTCTTTAAATAAGGACCTGTATGAATGGCTAGACGAGGATTTAACTGTCTCTTGCTTCCAGTCGGTGAAATTGACCTTCCCGTGAAGAGGCGGGGCTAAACAAATAAGACGAAAAGACCCTATGGAGCTTTAATTAAATAACTCACCTTGCACAACTTAAATTCACCAGAATATAAAAATCAAACCCTGAGTTATCAATTTTGGTTGGGGTGACCTCGGAGAAAAACAAAACCTCCGAATGATATTAGTCTAGACCCGACAAGTCAAAACTTTATATCACAATTGACCCAATTACATTTGATCAACGAACCAAGTTACCCTAGGGATAACAGCGCAATCCTATTTAAGAGTCCATATCGATAGTAGGGTTTACGACCTCGTTGTTGCATATTTTGCATAATGGCTTGCCTAAATGATTGGAATCTATATGTGGAAGTTATTTTCTCTGAATTATTGTACATAAGCCACTCTGACTGATTGCTCCTATAGCATTCAATACCTAGTTATATTAGAGCAATTTTGTTTTCTCTTATATTATTACAAATTTTTTTTTCATGTTTGCCTCTATGTACCAATGGTGGACTTTTCAAAAATCCAATGCCGTGTATTTTTTATATTAATTTCGTTATTGCCAACCATTTCAACAGATAGATAAGTCAGTCTCCATAAATATCAGTTGAATGATAAACAAAAGGAACAGAACTTTTTACTGTAATGTGACCTGAATAATGAATTAGTATAATGATAATAAATATAAGGGCTTCCCTTTTTACCTGCATTGCAGTCAGCCTACCAGGGTACAGTATAGCTACTTGCCCTAAATGCAGAGACTCTAGTTTAAACTTAAACACTTCTGCTTGTTGTTCCTTTTCTATCAGTGGGAGTCTTCACATTTTTGCTTCTGAAAAATATGCTTTGAATCTGTCAGGCCCTCAAGAAGCTCTGATTTGTTGATTCTAATCTTCACTGGGCTGAGAAGTTATGTAACCAAGGTTGTTAAAAATATATGTATATGTATAGTGAAAGCAAATATAAGCTAACGCATCTAAAGATGTATTTTTGAAATAGCATGAACAGATGCTGAATGGAAGGTACCTTTTCTTGGTCAGCCTTCTTTTGGGGTAAAAAACTTCCAGATATGTAGCGATGGTATCTATTCTAGCTTTAAATGCCTTAGTCCTTGTATTTATGTGTTGTGAATAGTTGAGGAAGACCTCTGGTTAAGGAGGTTCCTACATGTTTGCAACTGTTTATGTGTTTATATATACAACAAAATCACACTTATTTATTCACTAACATTTCAGTGTTCGTAGTTTCCATTTATAACAGACAATTCCCATCAAATATTTTAAAACAAATAACAGTAAGAGATACTCTTCTTTAGAAGCTCATACTTCTAGGGCAAGCAAGTTATTATTTAGTAAATTACCTCTTCTGTCATGCCCTGAAGATTTCATTTATCTCACATCAGTGAGACAATTGAACTCTGAAAATACCACGTTCATCATAGGATCAGATCTTGCACTATTGTTTCTTAACACAGTGATTACAATAATTGTTTCATCTGTGCAATCTGTAGTGGATTAGTTCTTCAACAAGACTTGTAGCCTCAGTTCATCATCTCTTATCATGGGTGGAAGTTCCTTAGGCCAATCTCTTATTTTCACAATGCCTGACACCCACAAATTAAAGTAGGAAAGTTTTATTTTAGCTCACGGTTTGTAGAGGTTTCATTCTCCATTTGGCTAGTTCCAAGGCAGGAAAGCATGGCAGAGGAGAAAGAGCTCATGGCATGGCAGCCAGAAGCAGAGAGACAGTGAATGGAGAAGGGAGGGAGCTATACTCTTCCAGGCCATGCCCCCGGTGACCCACTGCCTCCCACCAGGTTTCACCTTCCGACATCACATTTAGCTATAAACTCACCTGCAGGCAAATCTACTGATGGATATCACCACTCATGATTCAATCATCTCCAAAAGCCCCACCTGTGAGCAGATGAGGCTTTGGGGGACATATAGATGTAAACCATAACAGCCAGACAGGCCTGCTCTAAGCACAGCTCTGGGCTGGGAGAGAAGCCAACTGAGAAAAATAGCAATTATCATGCACACTCGTCATGACCACTAGCAAAAACCAACTTTCATTATTGGAGGCTTAGTAATATCATTTAATAATAGTGATGAGATATTAATAAGAAGGCCAATAATAAGCTAGCATGTATTTTTGCAGTCTGATTGCCATTTTTCTGCTTGTAAACTTAAATATGTGAAGACTCATACTGTAACTGTTAAGTCAACATGGGAAAAAAATCAATTAGGAGTGTTTGCTTTCACATTTAGTGAGATTAAACCTTGTTTATGTGTTTGAAAGCATGTGTAATAGTGCTTTCAAAAAAAACCTTGAAAAATAATGATATATATCCCACTCGGGCAAACAACAAACCCCAAAGCAATTGCACTTATTGAATATTATTTTTATATAAAATATGTGCCTCCTTACTGCAGATTAAGTGAAGGAAGAAATAAACAATAGATTAGCTGGCAGAAAGAAAATTCAAAGTGTATACAAACATGCAGACACACACACACACACACACAGTTTTATCTGTTGACCTAGTATTCAAAACTCATAAGAGGGGAGAGAAGGCTAAGTTTTGACTTGCAGTTATCTGTTCTGACAGAGAGCTGTGGTCAGCTCTCAGATTCCCCCTCTCAGCAAATTGCTTTCATAATTCTATGAATTTATGATGATGAAAATTCAGTTACATTTCACAATTTGCAATTTTAGAAACTTATCTACCCACCCATCGCACACACATTTCTTATACATTAAAACCATGAAACATTCAAAATAGATACTGCCAACTCTCTCAGACTTTTTGGAAAGTAGATTAGTCTATAAAGCTCTGAGGCTAAGTATCTTCAACATTTCAGTGAAACGTGAACTAAGGACAGATCATTTAAACAGTTTCCTGCAGACAGAGAATAGTAGAATTATTCTTCATATTCCCCTCAAGAAGTAATCTGGCATCAACCTGGACCCAGCATCATTTAGCACAACAGATTTAGTTGTTGATGCTGTCCATAGTTTTGAAATCCAGGCAATATACTGGCAATTAATGCAAATCTCATTAATCATGGGCTCAGGATCAAACAATGATCTTCTTTAAGTGAATTAAGCACAAATATTAGTTTTTACTGTTTTCTGTCTTCTTCGGGCATGTATTCATTGCTTACTTTGTTCACTTCCCCTCTCCATGGTCCATATGTTATTTCAAGTCCTACAAAAGGATGCAAACATTGCTGGTGATCCAGGGAGAGCTCTTGAATTACATTACTACCATAATTTAGCACTGTATTCATCTCTAGACATGCAGTTCAAGACCTGTGTGATTCCAGATACACAAGCTCCACTCAAAAGCATCACGTATCAAAGCAACATGCCAGAAAAGTACCAGGCATATTTAATACCATAAAATAAAGCCATGCTCCACAAGATGAAACAGTCCAATCTGAAAAAAAAAAAAAAAAAACTGAAACACGTTTGGAATTATTCATAACGCAAACTAATTCTCTGTGAGTTGACTTATTGGCCATCAAATAAAGTGAATAAAAGGGAAGAAAGAAACCTGTGCATGGACAGATGTTCCGAGCTTTATCTGGTCTCCTGACCTCCTTCCCAGTCTCCATCAGAAGCCAGCCTGAACTGCAGCCCATTTCAAGCAATCTAGGAATCAGAGATCTTCCCGACAAAAGGTTTTATTCCTAACTGCACTGAAGACCCCTTGAGTCCAAGAAAAATTTTTTCTCACAGGAGAATTTAAGAGTCTATGAGTTCATGTTGGAGGAGAAGTTCATAATTTCCTTTGTGCAAATACCAGGGTATTTATTTCTCTTACGTAATTTCCAGGGAATCAGTTACATGACCTGACTTCTATTCTGTTGGTCTATTGAAGGGCCTTACCGTCAAACAGTCATGCTTGGTGAGAACATACCCAAGTGCTGATATATGACTGCAGAGGAACTTGACAATTCCTGGAAGGAAAAGGGTTAAGAGCCAGTAAAAACAGCATAAATTTACACATGACCTAGTGTGATTACACTTTATTCTCTTCCTTGGGAGGAACAACAACAATGACAACCTCCATAACTAATGCTTCTGGTCTAAAAACCCTTCTCCTTAAAGGACGTGTTTTCACCCACTGCAGATGACCTCAGCAACGTTCTGGTTAGGAAGGAGATATACTGGCTGGTGAGTTTTCTTTCAAAAGTACCTAAATGTTCATTATATCATGGAAAAATCATCCCAACTGCTGGGCTGAAGGGAGCAGCCATATGTGATTGGTTTGTGATGGTTTGAATCTGGCTGACAAGTTAGAATTACAAGTATTCTGTCCCAACCTTAACTTGATAGGAAGGAGGACGGCTTGAATAGTCAAAGACTTTGGCTTCACAGTTATGAGCAAATAAAAGCCTGTGATTCCAGTCATCAAAAACCAAAGTAAAATAAAACTTGTCCCCGATACTATTTTCTTTCATCGGGCTGAGTGCTCTGACTTATTTTTCTACCAAATGTAGGAAGAGGGATTTCTAAGCAGTTGAAAAGTAATTGGGGACAAATATAGGGCGCATATTTGTTTGCGTTTATAGATAAGGTGAAAGGCACCAAAAGTAAAGCAGATGCCTTCATCCTTTCAGTCCTGGCCCCCTTGCTCCCCACTCTCTGTAGGGCATTCGCTGGGTCAGCAGAGAGTGGGCAGAACTGGTGGTCTACTCAGATCTCTGACCTTTTCCCTTTTCTTCTCTAGGAACGTTTCATCAGCTGCAGATCAGGGCATTGATTATCACACTGCAGGTAGATGGTGGACATTTGCCATCGGCCATGGATGGTCTGAGTAGCAGTGGAGCCTAGAGATGCTGACGCGGCAGAGCCGCTCTTGTGATAATGTCCCACCGAGGGCATTCTGTTCTGTTATCTATGCATAGGTTACTCTGGAAAAACCTCTCGGATGCTTCCCACTGACAAGGCTCGAATCTCTAGAACAGCAGCTCTCTGGAACACCTGTCCTGTGGACCTTTGAATATTGTTGATTATATGGAAGTGCTAATGAAGAACTAAATTAAAATGGAAAAGGTAGCGACACAGAAAACAAAACCAGCGAAACAGAGATAGGATCAACGGAGGATTTTTCTGTTAAAGGTCAATTCTTCAGAAAACTTAATTATTTGTGTGGAATAACATCTGTAACGTATCCCCTTACTTTTGTTCAAGTACAAGATTGAGCATTATTGAGGGGCAAGTACCTTTGTCTAGAAAATGACCCAAAACAGAGATAATATTTTACAGGAGGATATCTATATATTACTAGACCTGTAGAAAAGAGAACACTGGGTCTTTCTGAGATTTTAAATCCAAGATGCCACACTTCACAGGGCCCTGGAATAAAAATCTGCAGTTATGCCCATAGGCAAAATCAGGCTTAAAATCTATTTTAGATTTCAAAATAACCCTGTTATTGTATTTTTAAGGTAGGAAAGAAATAAAAAAGATAAATACTGTTTCAGGACATTTAAAAATTTTATGAGATTCAAGTTTTGTGAAATTCACAAAGTTTTACTAGAATGCAGCCACATTCATTTGTTTACAGAAATAAGTAGCTTTCTAACTACAATGGCCGGGTGAGTGAGTGAGACAGACAGCTGCTGTAGCCCACACTGTCTGACGAATTTACTCTCTGGGCCTTTGTGGAAAAGTCGGCTAAGCCCTAGCCTGGAATAATGCACGAGAGCATCAGGTTAAATTGGGTAAAAAGAGTGTGACTGCTATTCCTCGCTTCTGATTCTTGGAGTTTGAGTAAATTCAATGAACAATTTAACTGCTGGATCCTTCTCACTAAAGCAGAGGTAAAATGCTCATACATTCATTTTGGAATGAATGATATAATGATGGTAAAATATGTATTCAAACAAGAAATATTTTCTGTTCAAACTTATTATAGTTAATATGTTTTGATCAATTACTCTTAACATGTTAAAAATAAGTGGCTTTCAACTGAGCTTATAAAAGAAAATTGAGGTTCTTGTTAATATCAGTGATTAAAATTAATGAATGTAAAACTGATTCTATGGAGATTATTTTTCACCTCTGTATACTTTCTAGATTTTAGCAAACATATAAACAGGCTGTATTGAGCTTGCTCTTCCCCAGAGAATTCTGAGAGGCTGTTAAACACGTATCTTGAACTTGAACTCATTAGTGATAATTAACTGCTGTACTTAAGAATCTATAATTATTGAAAAGTAACATCAAATACAACAAATAATTGAACAAATTGGATTGTTTTATAATGCAAATTACGTTCTAAACTGTGTTTATTAACTTCATTTAACTTTGAATGTAGATGACACTAGTGTATGATTTAATTTCTTCCAGAAATACAATCTATGTGTGTTTATATCAACATTTTAGATCTCATCAGCCCGCCTTTCTCTCTCTCTCTCTTTCTTTCTTTCTTTCTTTCCTTCAGCACTAGGGATTGAACTCAGGGCCTTTGAATTGAGCTATATCCCTAGCTTTTGAAAAACACTTTATTTACAGATAAGGTATCCTTTCCCAGGCTGGTCTCAAAGGTGTGATCCTCCTGCCCAATCCTCCGAGTGCCGGGATTGCATGCCAGTGCCACCATGCCTGTCTGTGTCTCTTTCCATATTTGTCTTCAGGACTAAAATCAGGATGAGACAAGTAAGACATTATTTATCTCAGATGTAAAATTTAAGAGGCAGAAAAAACAAACGACAAACCTTTCAGTAATTAGGAAAGTAATATTTCAATATACAATTTTTCTTAAGTAAAAATCATGCAAAATAGTCCAGGATAAATAAAACAGGTCATTGGTATGCACTATATGAGATAGATAGATGATGGATAGATAGATGTCTGGATGGTGCCCAATGATATTTTTAGTGGGTCAGGCTCTCATATCTCTTCTTTAATTATATATATAAAACAATGATCTAATTGATGTGATTATGATTTACTTTTATTTCCATATGTTTCTTTATTAGCATTTTTTATGTTTCTCTGTGTATTATTTCATGATAAAGAACAAAAACCTAATGAGAAATATTAAAGAGTACAAAGAAAATATAACTACCTTTTCATTGTTGCTGAAGTTTGTAATCTCCTTTAAGGCCCTGAAGGAATTTTGATCTTCTGTTTACTGACGGGCTACAAAAAGCAGTGGGTCAAAGCTCTTCCGTGCACACAGATGTTGCAATTTTATATCTCTACTCATTAGGATAAAAAAATTGTACTAAGTTATTCATATAATATTGTATTCTTTATTAAATGACTGAATATAGAAATAGTTCTAAATCAATATGAATTCTGTAGTGGGAAAAGCTCAGGGAAATTCCCTTACTGGATTTAGTAAGGAAAAACAAGTAGAATGCATGTATTCATTCCCATTTACTGTGCCTCTTTTACCATCATCCCTCACAGAAGGCAAATTCTGACAAACTGCCTCTATGCACCTAACTACAACGTCATCAAGACTTGTTCTTACTAGAAATTCCTAAAAATTAATAGAAGTTTGGTTTTCTCTCTATTAACTCCATGATATCTACTTGTAAGTCTAATTGAATCCTTTTAGTAAGTTAAATTGTCAGTTTATTTTAACATCAAAATTTCAATACTAAATAAGTACAGCTTTTGGCTTCTGTTCATTTAAATATTTTTTTTAACAGCAAGAGAAATGAGTTCATCTCATCATTAAATCTCCTGCACTAGGTTTGCAATTGTACTATTTAATGGTATGAAATGCTAAATCCACAGTAAGACCATGAAAATCTTCATGAAAATATTGATTTGTTAAAAGAGACACTGAGTTTCTATTTTTCCTAACACTTACATAATCACGTAATGACTGTAGTTCCATAGAGAACAATTACCCATTCATGTAGAGTATGTGGCTCCAAATTTCAGAGTTGCTTCCAGGACAGAAAAACAATAGAGGTTAAAAATCAAAATGAAGATGGATAGATGGATTTTAGAAATAGTAAATTATTACATCTCACGAGAAAATTTAGGAGAAAAATTCATCCGACATTAAAAAGAAATAAAAGAAGTGCATTAACTTTGACCAATTCTTGAGTTTCAGTATCCAATAAAATGGAAAAAAAGATGCTAATTACCGCGAACAAGATATGACTCCTCTAAATCCATTATATTCAAAATTTAAAATTTTAAAGAGATTTAGTTATCTTTAAGGTTAAATATACATCTAAGATCCATGAACAAATTCATTCACTCCTCTTCCCCTGATTTTTGTTTTGCTTCATTTTGTTTTCTTTTGTTTTACAAACATAGGAGCAGAATTGAGCAAGATCTTTCTTATGAACCCCTCCCTCCAGAGTTAATTGTTCTGTGATCTCTTTGGCACAACTAAAATGGTAGAAATTTTCCCAAATGCTATTCGTTCTATTAAATATAAAATTGTTAGATCAATTTGTGAAACTTCTACATGAACAAAGTCCCCTGAGAGTCACATAATTTGAGTGATCATGATAGACAAATGGTTAAGTATGAGTTACTTTTTAGTCCTCCAAGACTTGGATGTTATAGTCCTATGACATTCACCATGCTATCTCTCTATTCTTTCTTCTCTTTGTTTCACATACTTACTTTAATATGATGATCTCTGAGGGCTGATCCAAAGATTCTGCTACTGTTGTTAGCATTATTAACATCATTACCATTGTTGCTTTCAGGACAAATAGTAAACTGAAAATCACTACTTCTTCCTTCATGACCCATCACTAGACATGAACTTAAAAACAATGGTGTTTTCTGTTTTTTTCAATACAATGTTCTTAACAAGCCTATAGGTTTCCTTCATATAGGCTCCTGGAAAAACTAAGTAGACTGGCAGCTCTCATTGTAAATGATTAGGAACCTAGCAAAGTCTATATTTGACACTTTCAAAAGTGTTTCTTTCATCGGCATTTGTACATAACCAAAGTAACAAGCTTTTTTGAGCCTCTATCTTGTGGTTATTTTATGATATTCAACAAAAAACAGTGACTTACGGTAGCTACCTAATATAACAACAATTTTACTATCAACTAAGTATAAATACATCCCTTATTTATATATTGCAGCTGAATTTAGGACAGCCACACAATCTTATACATTAGGGTTTCATTTACATCATATGTGTCTATTCTTCAAAACATTATTCATTAGCACAGTAGCTGCAATGAATGCTATTATATACACTCAAACACATCATTAAAAATACTTAATTAGGGGCCGGTGATATAGCTCAGTGGCATAAGCGCCTGCCTGGCAAGTGTGAGGTCCTGAGTTCGGTTCTTGGTACCCACATAAAGAAGAAAAAAAAAAACTTTATTTATTAAAAGCCTATTATTAGCCTGGAATTCATCACTCTCTTTTTATTACACTTTCAATGAAAAGTGAACCTTTTTTATCTTTATGTTCCGTGGATTTATTGGAAATAGCCCTATCAGATTTTAACACTACTTACCTCTATGTTACATAATAGTGAATTTTGAAAACATGAAGAGTAAGTTTAAAATTAAATTTAAAAAAGAATTTGTCCCAAAGGTATATCAAACCACACTTCCCAAATCAAGGCAACACCAAATCCACTAAAATTTGTTCTCCTCCTCCCTCTGCCCTGCAAAACTGAGTAGGGGAAACAGCTTGTTGTCAAGGAAATGACAATAGAGGTTTTACAGGTAGGGATGGGGCCAAAAGAGCCAGTTTTGACATTCTACACAAATGTATAAAAAAACATTGGAGACAAAATAAACTCAATTATTATGAAGACAAGTAAATATTCGATTACAAATTTTGTTTGCCAATTGATTGCTATTTAGCTGTAGCAACAACCCACTCTAGCCAGGTGCCTGGTGTTCTTGAACAATTCCAGTGTAAACAAAACAACTCATGTCTCTCTAGTGTGTATATATATATATATATATATATATATATATATATACACTTTTTTTTTTTAACCTAAAGAACTTATGCTAGCCCAAACTATACTTTATAGTATACTAAAATGCTTGGACTAGGATAAGTTGTTTTGGTAGAATCCCAACACTGCACACACTTCCCCTCGACAGTTGGTTGTAACATATGACCACATAGAGAAAAAGCTGGAGAACTGGCACATGGCAGTCTGAGCTTCTTGCTCTTTGGAATACTTACAACCAAAGGTGCTATTCTGGAGACAAATTGTGATCTAGCCATTTATTTGAAGAGCTTCACAATTCATGTTTCGGTAGCAGATAAAATTAGCTCTCTTTTATTGAAATGTAAATGTGTGCACCATTCATAAAAATAAAACATGTTCATTTGGAAAGCTGGATTTCTTTCAACTGATCAGTTCTTGGAAACTAAATTATAACAAATGCTATAGATGAAAAAAGAACACAGCCACATTAGCTGATGTTATTTTAAAAGTGTGATCACAAACCTAGAAAGGAACTTTAGGACTGCCTGGTTATCCTATTACAGACAGTCCTATTGTATTTCCATAGACCAAAGTATCCGGGCAGAGTATTTAAACCTTGTCTTCATTCACCCAACCCCTGCCAATAACCTCCATCCTCATCTGGTTATATTACTTCTTATTATAGTGAAAATGGAAGCAAAGAGAACAACTTCCCCTTTCGATCCCCTCCAACCCAATAAGAAACCCACCCATCTCTCTCTGTGTCTGCCATTTCCTGGCTGTCTGCCACTAAGATGACATGCAAGTGCTCCCTGTGCTTACAAAGGAGGTGCCATCTCTTCTCATGTATTCAAGGGCCCTACTTCTTTAATTATCCTCTGTCTCCTACATTATCTATTTTTTCCTGAGAGAGGGATCATTCCCATCTGTTCATATATATACTGAACTACCTCCCACTACCAAAAGAAAAAAAAAGGAAATACAAAGAAAGAAGAAGAGGAAAATTTCCTTGACTTTATATCTGCATCTTTTCCCCTTCATATCACCATTTTTCAAAAACTGTCTCTACTTTCTCGAACCTCATTCTCTGTCGAGCCCCCTTCAGTCAGGCATTTACCCCAGGTTCTCTTTCCAAAACCTTCTGGACTTATTTCCAGCACTGACAATCTCTGTTTGTGTCACATTCTTCACTGGCTTTTAAGTAACAACTGCTCTCCATCTTCTTTCAAACCTGTGGACTCCTCCCTCTCAGGTACCTTTAAAAGGCTCCCATGTGTCTCAACCCCGCAGTGTTGCAGTGGCCTGGCTCTGTCTGGTTCTCTGATTCCCCTTCATTCAATGAAGAATGAATCGGAGATCACATCAAGGCCTGCATTTTTAAACATGAAGCTTAGGAAGATGGCTTTCAAGTTTATGGCTTCAGCAGCCGAAGTTCCCACGTGGATATCAAATAGATATCTGAACCACACCCTCACCCAAACTGAATTTTTGCTACTCCCTCAAATTCTGAAATCCTGCTTCAGGACACTAGCACTGGTTCAGAACTCTCTTTCTTCGGGAATCTACATGGTTTACTTTCTCTGTTCTATGTGTCTGAGCCTGTCAATGTATGCATGGGTAAACTCTTGTTTGTTTGTTTGTTTGTTTTAATTCTTTTACAATAAGTAATATTAAATTGTGTGTTTGTTTCTTTACTTTTTCTCCCTCCCACTTGAAGGTCAATGAAGGCAAGATTTGTTTTTCTATTCAGTCATTATTGTCTTTATAATGTCTATGAATAACCTGACAGATGGTAGATGCTCAACATAGGAATGCACGAATATTTTAAAAATCAGGTACTGGTGACTGAAAACTTTTAATCTACTAGCTGTGTTACTTCTAATCTTGGACAGGAAGCTGGAAGAAAGAGAAGAAGGAAGCAAGGAGGGAAGTAAGAAAGGAAGAAAGGAAGGTAGGAGAGAAAATGAGAGATGCCAGTTAAAAATAATGCCATGATTCAGAATGACAATATTGTTCATTGTAATGCCCACTAAATTTTTGAGTTTATTTTTTACAAAATATGTTATTTAGTCTCTAGCTGATATGTCTCTGTGGGAAGGTGACTAAACACATCTTTTTCTGTTCTTCATGTCTGGATACTGACACAAATGGGATTTAGATAACAGAAAAACCCTTTAAATAAATACTATAACTCCTTGAAATGCATAAAATTATGACATTATACTACATACATTTACAAAGTAAATCTTTAATGATGCTATTATATTTTTTATATTAATAAATTTATATATGTGCATTTGCATAATTATTCTAATACAATACTGAAAATTCATATCTAAATTCTGGCTGCTTTCTCTTGCAATAAATAGATTGCTGAATTATTTATTAGATTCTCAATGGACATTCTCCAGATTTCCATGTCTATATTGGTACATAGAGAATGCCAGCCTAAATTAACTCCAATTTTATCTTCTAAACATGGACTCTTTGTGGAGGCAGCATAGGTGAAAATACAGTATTTACCACCCATTCTTAGACCAATGCCAATTGTTGCTTTTTAGTGTATGCTATCTTATAAGTTCAATGGTGCCCATGATGTTTTATGTGTAGGTTTTTTTGCTAACATGTTTTTCAAGTTGTTCTTCCCAGTATTATACCATATCAATGGAAGCAAAACAAAAATTTAACAGATTTACTTTCCCCCGAAATTAAAACAAATCAAAACAAAATCTGTGTTCTCTTGTGACCACAAGGTGGCACAATGGGGACCAAGAATGCTCCATCTCCTAATAGAAATGCAATTATCAGAAGTCTTTTCATAATAAATATTAGTGCTGTGATTATAGTGATGGTATTACAAAGAACCAGAATTAAAATATCATCCAAGCCTTTGGTGAAAACAAAAAGGGCTTTTATTTATTTGTCTTTTTCTCTGCAACCAAAATCATTAATATTTTGCATTCCTACGATTCTCCATCCCTGAGAGGGCAAATAGATCTGCAGATCCTTCATTTTACTTATTGTTCAAAGTTTTTTTCTAAAAAAGTAATAACTTAGATAATAGCTTACATTGCTGGAGAAGGATACACAAAATTTTATGTTGTTTGATAGCTCTATTATTGCTCTTAATTCAGTTGCCATCATTCCATGACCTTTCTAATATTCATTTGCGATGTAACAGTAAAAGAGTCATTATGGGAACTTTGTCTTATAGTAACTGCTCATATTTATTATTTACAAACTGCTATTTCTCTCAGATCCATGCCAGACATGATATTGGTAAGAATACCCAGAATGTCCCAGTTTGCTCTCCATTTATTTTATGATTGTTTCCAAGAAGAGACCATCTTTCCTCACAGTTAGGGGGCTAGGAAATCACTGATGTCTGCTAAGTTAAATGGTATAATAGTTGTACTTACATTTATTAGTGCTTATACTAAATGGCTGGACAGGTACTGTTGTCTGCTATCCACCATACAAATCACTCATCTGAAGATGAGCCCCTTAAAAATAATAACACAAAAGATTAGTAGCATGCTGGGAAGAATATTTTCCTCCAATTCCCACAGGTGAAGAGTTCTAGCATTTTTCAAAACTTAAGAGCATATTTGAGGGCCTTTCTTAGTTTATGTCATAAAGGTGTGATGCCCTCACCAGAATTTAAGTGTTTTATCTTTGTTACTACTTATTTATGACTCCACTTACTTTCTGGCACTGTAACTGTAAAAGCTATATTTCATCTTTTTTACAATAAGAACTTGTGTAATTTTTAATTCCTGTGAATTTTGCTGTTTAAAATAAGCCCAGGGCTTGTGAGATAGCTCAGCAGCATAAGCGCCTGCCTGGCAAGCGTGAGGTCCTGAGTGCAACTCCCGGTACCTACACAAAGGACAAAAAGGGCCGGTGCTAAAACTCAGTGGCACAAGTGCTTGCTGGCAAGCGCGAGGTCCTGAGGTCGACTCTTGGTACCCACCCACACACACACACACAAAAAAAAATAAGCCCAATTTTAGAAAAAAGCAGTAATTTAAGATCTGAAAACTATATTTAATAACTATTACATTAACTGAAATATCAATTTATGAGTATGGAAAGTATACAGAGTACATCAGTTGTATGTTAAAGAAAGATTTTTAAAGATGCAGAAAATAATGTGAAATTAGGTTTTTCAGCTAAATTCAGAATGGACAAGAATCTCAAGACTAGAAAAACTGAACTAAATTTCATGTGTGTCTCACTGTGCTCAGAATTCTCTAACAAAATATCATAAACTGGATGGATTATCAACAATAGAAATGTGTGTCTTATGGTTCTGGAGTTGCTAAGTCCAAGATCAAGGAAAATTTTGGGTCTTGTGTAAGTCCAGCTCCAGGTTCAAAGATGGTGCCTTCTTACTGGGCCCCCGGTGGTGGAAGGGCTGAGAGTAGTTCAGCTCACCAGGGTCCCACCTCTTAACACCATCACCTCGAGTATTAAGACTTCCATACATGAAGTTGGGGAACACACAAACGTTTGGACCATAGCAATATGCTAAAAGAAAAAAAAAACATTAAAAAACAAGAAAAAACAATCAGAGCTACAAGTAGAATGAGGAAAAATCATCACCTTTTCTGGCATCACAAGGAACCATAAAGTCATTTAGAGAATTGCCGTGGGTTAAATATTTTTAAACAGTGTGCAGAGTGGTGGAGTCATTTCCCCCAAGCCCACAGCTCACGGTGGCAACACTAAGAGGAAAATTCATTCCTCTTGGGAACATGAACAAAATACATTTAGAATCATGGCCTCGGATATCCACCACCACATCAAGATAAAAGAATTTTAACTGGGGCCGGTGAGAGAGCTCAGCGGCATAAGCGCCTGCCTGGCAAGCTCGAGGTCCTGAGGCCGACTCCCGGTACCCACATTAAAAAAAAAAAGAACTTTAACTGTTCTTAAAGTATTGTACCCTATAGTTGTTAGTGTTTCGCTTCCAAATTTTTCTGAAACATACTACTACTATTGAATCATAACTAAGAAAACAGAATATTCATCCATAGAGCAATTCCTACTCTCCTATTTTAGTAAATTCGTTATGTGTGTGTACATACAGACATATGTTTGTAAATGTGATGGGGTCCTGATACACTCCTTGGATTTAGCCTGAACTATGATTGGAGCATTTGTTTCCTCCAAAATTCACACTAAAATTTAATTTCTCTTCTAACAGTATTAAAAGGTGGGATCTGTAAGATCTATTTAGGCCACCATGACTCTACCTTCATAAATGGATTAATGCCATTATCTTGGGAGTGATTTATTTAAAAATCTCTCTCTCTCTCTCTTTCTATCTCTCTCTGTCTCTTTGTCTCTCTCTCTGTCTCTGTCTCTGTCTCTGTCTCTCTGTGTCTCTTTCTCTACTGCTAGAGGATGACACAGCAAGAAGTGTCTCCCCCTGTGCTAGTATGCTAGCTGCTCAGTCTTGGATGTCCCCTTTCCAGAACTGTAGCAAATAAACTTCCCTTTACTTCTCATTTTAACTTCCCCATTCTGTGATATTTTTGTTCTAGCAGCAGAAAACAGACTAAGACAGCGAGCAGGATAGAAACCATTCACTTCATTTCCACTCAGGAAAAAACTGAGTGCTAATGACAAGTAGGAAATGGCCCCAATTCACATAAGCCTACCCACCTAGAATTTGTATCCTCTTCTATCTGATTGAACCATGATCCTTCTACTAAAGTACGTCATGCTTTAGGGAAGAAGATTTGCTCTTTTCTATTCCAAGTGAGTTCAGCACACCTCTTCTCTTCCAGGACAGGAAATGTGGCTCAGCATTTCCTGGGTGGTTGGCAGGTCCCTGGATACCACCAGCTCATTGTACACCAGCATTGTTCTCCAGGTTCAGTTAGCAGCAGCTTATTTGGCTTACGATGGGTCATTTGGGGATGAGGAACCTGTCTTTCCTAGGACCCTTCGAACTTACTGGAGCATGTCGGAACAGTTTGAAAATAACACATACTGTTATGATATAAAGTAGTTAAATACTTTTGGAAATGGCTTTAATCCCCATTTGATAATTTATGCAGGAAAATTAGCCTGTATTATGTGTAATTTGATTTTTCCTTAGTTTTGTGCTATTCACTATACCTTAAAGGTTTCTGCCTAGAGTAGAATTTTTACTCTTAAAATACCATTTTACTGAATGCTGATGCTTCACGCAAAGGAGAGGAAATATAATTTAGATAACACATAGTGGTTTGGATAAGACAGTACAGAAATCATTTACATTTGGATAGGAATGACTTAAACATCTTCTACCAAATGGTTACACAAGCACTCCTTTTTAATTTTATTTTTTTAGTTTAGGTCAATGTTAAAAGCTTAAAAATGTAAGTTGTCAAAACACTAAGAAATGAAGAATTTGTTGCTGGCAGTAATAATTATTTGCACTTTATTAGCACTCATAGCCAGGGCATTGTTTTAAGCTCTTTATAAATATTTCCTCAATCTTCACAACAATTGTGAGGTGGCTGCTATTATTTTTCTTATTTTACAGTTTAGGAAACTTGGGCATAGAGTGGTTAATTAAATTACTCAAAGTCACAGAGCCAGGAAATTGTAGACATGAAGATATTCAAACTTAGGCAGTTGGTTCTTAAGCCTGCAGTCTTAGCTGTAGTTTAATACAGCAAGAACAGCTATAAATAAAGGAAATAAGTGTCAGAGATACCAGCTAAGTTGTCCAAGTTGCGTAGTTCATAAGACAAGCGGCTGTTGCCAGTCCAGATCTGTGATTTTCTCAGGTTGGGCTTCTTTCCTTACAGCCTCTGTCTTAAGAACTATATCCATTTAATAAGGGGGAGGGGAGCTGTGGCGCATTGCATTCACTTCTTCCCTAGGGGAAGCCTAAATGTTCCTGCTCCCAAGGTGAAAGCCTGGGTGGCAGGAGAGCAGGGAACAAGGTGTGCCTCACTGTATGTCAGCATGTCCCTCAAAAGGTACAAGCTTCCCCTGTTTTCTTAATTCAATCATTTTTGCTTCTCTACATTTTGAAGATTATCCTCATTCCTGATGGCTCTTAACAGTCATTTTCCATATACATTTTCTTTGCCAAGCCCTTCTAAATACCTAATGACCAGCCAACCGTTGGTCATAACTAATCAACCGACCAATCACTAAATCCATTTAGTGATTACAGTACAACATCTCAACCTCCAGCAGCATCAAGACTGTTGTCATCTCTTCAGAGACCCTGAATTGGTCACTGGTCCTTGTGATTTTCTCTTCAGTCTTTTCATGTCTGTGTCTCTTTTGAGCAGATTAATTTCTCTGAGTAAGAGGTTTCCTCCTCTCTGCAATGAGATCTGATTAAATGAGCTGATGATTCTGGAATGAGCTGCTGACAGGGGCTACCTGTGTCCTTAACCAGGCCCCGCCATGGCTAGTGTCCCTTCCCCAGGCAAACCAATGTCAAAAAATCAACTAACAACACAATAAATTATTGATCTCCAACATGTGCTTCTAGTTCTAAAAGCAACATGTGCTTTTAGTGGGTAAAGGTCATTTAACCACTGTGAGTGTGCATGTGATTGAAGTATTTTATGTGGAACTTTGAAAGTTTTTGACAACTTTCTGCAAAGATATTTTCACAGTGACTAAATCTCCTGGGACTCTTTGTGTCTCAAGTTCATGTTACTTTGTGGTTAAGGATGATTTATAGGCCCCAGTGGTAAATAACAGCAGTAGAGTAAAAAGCATTTTTTGGCTATGTAATTTAGCGAGAAAATCTGTTTGGGTTTTTCTTCCATTGGGCATGCTGACATATTTTAAATAACTAACCTGCTTCTCTGCAGCCTCAGGAGTCTCCGAAGTTTCCATGCACAGCCTGGGATGAGTGATGGTAGGTACAGATTGCCTTATTTATTTAGAAGACTATCAAGCTCCATCCAGCTTTCTTTTCTTGGGTGACAGACTCTTGACATGGGTCTTTTTACTATTCAGTATTCATAAGACAGAATAAATCAGTGAGACCAAACAGCAAAAGATAACAGGTTGTTTTATTTATGTGTGTATCCTTGCTAGGTACCCCACAACTTAGAATCTATGCAAGTTCAAAGGGTGCATTCAAATTCAAGGATATTGAACTTTAGGTGTGTTAAAGTAAGCCTCTGAACTCTGCCCAAATGACCCCAAAATGCAGGCGTGGACATTCTCAAAGACAGACTCTTGGGATGGCATTATGAGGCCAAAGACAACTGGCCCTGGAGCCTAATCTCAAGACCCGAACACAGAGTCCTAAGAGGAGTATGCTAAGATGCTTTAGTGAACCAAGAGTAGTAAAAGAAGCATTTGGGAAGTTCAGATTTTTCTTCCAAAGTTCCAAAGCAATGCAGTCTAACAATAGCTTCCCAGCAACACTATAAATGTGTCCTTTTAGGAAAATGCCCTGCCAGGAGCCTTGCTTGCTCTCTGCTCACAGATTTATCCAAAATGACTCTCAGGTATTAGGTTTTGTTTTTATAAACCTCATATCCAGGAGAACCTTAGAAGAGAATTTGCCAAGTTCTTCCCTGCTGCATAATCTGTGTGCTCCAAGTGACCCCTGCTTGCATTTTGTGTGTGGTGATTGGATTTTGTTTTCCTAAGCTCTGGTCATGCAGCTCCTTTAATAATGAAAATGAGAGAGAGAGAAAGAGGCCGTGTTGACTTTAGAGAGGAAGCAGGGCTTTGTGATTTAGAAGACCATGGTGTAGGTGTGGTTTCTAGAAATCTTCGGGTAAACCTGATCTCAAAACCACAGGGAAGACATTCATAACAGCAACATCCAGGCCTATTATGGATGAGACCAAGAAAATATTGTAAGCTGGGTAGAATTTGGCATCTCAGCATTTACACAGGAATGGCCTAGAGGATCCTCTAGACATGAATCTCAGCCACTGACTCAAAAATAAAAATATGAATATTCATAGTAAGGATCTAGGTTCCCGGTATGATTCTAATGTCCCCTCAGATGATCTAAATTGACACAGTTTGATCTGGCTGGGGTCTGCTGAGATGGTATGAGCCGAGATTTTTTGTTTCTGTTTTTGATTTTGTTTTTATTCCCCAAGCCTTCCTGGGCTTGCTTTACCTGAAGTCTCCATTGATTTCAGAGCACTAGTCCTAGGGAAAGTCCCTTTAAAGCAGTGAATACTTGTAATTCTTCTGTGGAGATGGAAGAAGATGAAGGGCAGTCGCACAACAGGTCTGATCAATCCTTTAATCAATGTCTCCCATCCACCAGTGCTCAGAGGGGTTTCTAGACCCAAAGTAATTTCTTTGTGTTTGTTTTACAGTAATAGTGGCATTTTCTCAACTCCCCAGAAAATATGTTGTTTCCATAGTAACTGAGTCCATCAAATTTCATGTGCAAGTTGCAGTTAAACTGTGCATTATTGTTTTCTTACCAGCCTTGTTTTCTAGGCAATTGCCTCTGATGTGTTGCTCCCAGGGTCATTTAGAGAACATGTTTATTTTCACTCACACAGAAGACTGGAGATGCATAATCCAGGGATGCTGTCTCTCCTGTCTTTCCATTTCCCCTTAGAGGAATTGTCCGTGATGTACCCTCTCACTCAGCTGCACGGGTACCAGGTATCAAACCTCAGATCTAGATGAACAGAGATAGTAATGGATATGTGGCAGCTAAGTCAGCCCTGATAAAAGAGCTTTTAAAAAGCCCAACACAGAGATCTCCACTGATACCACATGGGTCAGAACGGTGCCACCTTCAACACACCACATCCCCAGTTATAGGGGGGCACAGGGAAGTCTAGGTGAAATTTTTAATTTTTTAACCTGAGCACATTGCTGTCCCAGTTAGGATTTGTTAAAAAGAAGCAGAAAGTAGGATACTTGATGAAAAGGAAATTTAAGTAGGCACCTCACTGTTTCATTGTGGAGACTAAAAATATCTGTGCCAAGCACCTGACAGTGCCTGGTGAATCCCTGTTGCACAAAAACAATGTTTCCTCCCCCCTGGGCTTATTCACTTCTCCAGACCCCTGTTCACAGTTGATACCACATTGTAGAACGATGCCTTAATGCCACAATTTATATTCCATCTAGTTAACTCCAGTGAATAATTTCATATTTAGAGAGAAAATAGATGGCATAAGAGAAAAAAATATTCAGCTCCATGTCATCATTGACGGATCATTTAAAACAAGAATTGTCCCTTGGCACACAGCCTTTCTGTAGCACTTACAGAAGCAACTAATTGTTATTTCACATAGAGCTGTTCTACAAGCTGTTAAAACCCATAAAAATAGTTTACAATGCTGCCTATGTTCTAAGTACATGAGACAGAATTCTTCTTAGCAAATACGATTTACACTACAGGGAATAAAAGTATATGCACACATTTTTTAGATTATTTTAAGATCTTTATTATTAAGTAACTCATTAGGGGGTTCAAGGTATGTTATAAATTTATAACAGAAATTTGAAGATAAATACTCCACACAAATGCTGATTTTACATCCCATTCCGTATATAGGGGTCTGACTGTGGAGCCACGTATCTCTAAAGAACGCATTTAACTGGACGTCAATGCCCACATTTTGCTGTTGGCAGGCCAAGCACCATGGATAGACAGAGTCCGGGAGGCAAAGCACAGTGAAACGAAACTAACGTGAACGACACAAACTAAAAAGAGAGATAAAACCATCTTTAATTATTGTGCTGGTGATTGTTTTCTACATGGAAGATTGTAGTGCTCTAATTTTGCCAAGTGGCTGCTGCTACAAAAATCCAAATCTACAATGCATGTGTAATTAAAAAATAGAATTTACGTTACTGAAGCAAGACAGAAAAAACTGCATTATTTATATTCTGATATTGATATTCAGGACAATTTTGCAACCTATGACCTGAGCAAATTTCTTATTCATAAAACACAGAAATGAGAGATTTGTACATGTTTATTTAAAAAGTAACAATATAGCTCTTAGGTAAAAGATAAAAGAAAAAAAAGGACAAAAAAACGGAGGGAGGAAGAAAAGAGAAAGAAACTGAAAAGAAAGAAAAACAATTCACATACCTATGTATTTCACTTTACTTGGTAATCTTGGATTATATCATTTGGTTCGGTTGAGAAAGACAGAGAGCGAGAGACAGAGAGAGAGAGAGAGATTTTCCAAAAAAGCAGAAGATGGGTGTGTGTCTATATATATTGTAAATAAAATAAGCAAAAACTGTGACATAAACTTATTGCCAGCTTAGCAACAACAGAAAAGCACACAAAAATTCCAAATCTATCTGATAACTCTTCAGTCGATAAACCTTAAAATGATACTTCACTCATATGCAACTGGGTTTGTGCTTCATCATGACTGAACATGATTGTAACCTGGAGTACAGAGTACATATTTATCTCATGTCCTAAAATTTAAGTCCTCTCATAGCACTCAAATGATTCATTTCATGGATATTTAATCACTTTAATTGTATTATATGTCACAAAACAATCCATTTAGATGACTGCTCCAAGTTCAACAAGAGTTTCTTAAAATCTACAGTTTGAGTCATTTATGACTATTTAAAGTGACAAAGAAGGGAGGTGTAAATAACTCTTCTGAGCATAAATAATGCCTCCCTTCTTCCCCAGCCATTCTCAGGTAGAGTGTTTTAACTCTTATATAGCAAACAGTATTGCAACCTTTTAGGACACAGCCAAACAATATTTCTTCTTCACTGGACTGAAGATGTTTCCAGCTGCTATCCATGCCCTCATCTCATCTCTACTATCCTGTCCTTTCACCATGTCCTTCAGAGAGGCGGGAGGTTGGCACAGGAACCCAGGAAAATCATGACCTTATTTCTGTTCCCCGTTTGTTGCAGTCAAGGAAGATATTTAAGAGAAAAATACTGCAGTAATAATGATGTTAATTTTTCTTCCTCCATGAGTTAGCAAAAAGAAATGCTTCTAGCACTGATTAATCATTAATCATTGCCAGAACAAGTGGTGGTGGAAGAATTCTCTGAATTGGTGGGTTTATCAGTTTTACATCCACTACCTCTGTTTGCTAATACCAAGAAACTTTAAGAGGCAACGATAGTGATTCAGACAACCAATTAATGTCACAGTTGCATGTCTCAATGTCACAGTGCTGAATGTATATCTGACATGTCTTGGTTAGATGCTTTTTATAAGAAATAACTTTCTATTTTCAATTTTTATAGATTTTAAAATTAATAGTTTTTCCTAGCTTACCAGTCTTCCTATTTTTTTAATTCTAGCATTTTGTCTTTACTCCTCATTACTGAATATCACATCTCTAATGGAAGACACCAATATATAAGCTAATAAAAGAGGAAGTTTAATCAATTAGACTTCTTAATAGCATTCCTAACAAAATTTGCTAGAAAAAATTTAATAATACAAAACAATGGAAAATTTAGATTATCCTTTACCAAGTTTAACCTACTCTCTTACTACCATCACCACGCAACATAGGTATATTAATTTTAAAAGGGATATTTTCAACTACTCGCCTTAAGATGATAGGCTGGAGGATAAAAAGATGAAGTGCTAGCTCTCCTTGATGTGAGATTACATCTGGGATTCCATAGAAATTCTATTTAAAGTCAGGAAAGCTTTCTGATAAGGTGGATCCTTACACACATCTGTGACAGAAGTGGTATTCTCCTCAGGGTTTTCACAACTACTGACAAGGGCAACTGCACTAAATGACCTTAGCTTGGCATTGGTGTCTGACGTGCAGGATTCTCGGACTGGCGATGCTTTCTCCACATTGTGAAACTGCTGGTCTTTCCAGTCCAATTGTTTGGCACTGCAAAAGGGGGCGTACACTTCCACGCTTCCCTCAAACTGTAAGCAGTTAACTTTGTAGTACTTTCTCTTTACTTCCAAGACGTCATTAAACCTGTGGCCCCAGAGAATCTCTCTGGGAACATAGGAACTTCTAGATTGGTGAGATGTCCCAGTAGAATCACCAGTATAGATAAATGTTACCAAAATCTCAAAATTATCTTTGGCCACTGCTTTGCGATCAAGGGCATACAGGGGACTCTCGTGGTCAATTTCATGAACGATAGTTACTGGTGTCACCAAAATGATCTGGTCATTAACTAATTTGAGGTCTTTAAATGCCATTGTCATTCGCCCTTCACTGTCTTCTGTGTAGCGAAGAAGCTGAGCTCTAACTGTTCCTTCTACCACGTGGTTTGGTCGGAAATCACCAATGCGCCACATGAGGCACAGCTTCCCGTGTCTCATGCCTATGAGTGCAAAGTAGCTAAAACGAATGGTCTGGGCTCTCTTCCGTGCAGTTGCCATTTTCGCCAAGGCTGCTCCAATGATGAAGGTATTTATGATGCAACTTAGGATGGACTGGAGGATCACCATGAGCACTGCCATGGAGCACTCTTCAGTGACACAACGGTAGCCATACCCGATGGTGGTCTGGGTCTCAAGGGAGAATAGAAACGCCCCTGTGAAAGAGTGCACATTGTCCACACAAGGTGTGATGTCTGGATCACTTAACAGATCTCCATGCTGAAAGGCTATGAGCCAAAAGATGGAGCCGAAAATCAACCAGGAGAGAATATAAGATAAAGAAAATATCACGAACATATGGCGCCATTTGGTGTCCACAAGAGTGGTGAAAATGTCGACCACGTAGCTCCCCCATTCTCCAAAAATGTGCTTGAAGTATACGTTACAGCTGCCATCTTTGTGAAGCAGACGTCTTCTTGCTCTTCTCTTCTCAGCTATTATGTGTTCCGGGGGGTACCCTGGATATTTGGGATCCACATTAACAATCCGGTAACTGCTGCCGTAATAGCTCATTCTTGCTTGTGCTCTTAGGGCATTCAGGTGAATTCTGTAGTAGTAATAGTGCTAGGTGCGGTATTAGTTAATAATTTGAGTTTTCAGTCAAAACCTAAAAATAAAAAGAAAGAAAATGCAACACACTTTAGCTTGCGATTTCTATCTTTGTAGAAGCTTGCTAAATTTAGAGCAATTTTATGCCATGTAAAATAGCTAAGACTTCATTTGAACCATAAAGACATTCAGTGTTGATTCCTCATTTGTTTAGAATTCAACTCAGTCATTACAGAAAGAAAATATGCAATTAGAGAAAATAACATTTTTGATATGCACAAGGCTTGAGTAAAAACTATGATTATCGCAAATGCTGTCTCCCTACTTTTTTTTGACCTGACATAGAAAATATTTGCTTTATTTTTGTAGATGCTTTTTTGATGAGGACATCTAGAAAACAAAGTAATCCATAGTATACGAAGGCAAAATATAGTTCAGGTATTTGTCTATCATCCCTATAAACTTTCAAATTATCAACACCAAATGATTTTTCCTTAAAAAAGATGTAGTAAACAGTCTCTACCATTGTCCATAGTGGAATTTACACACCAGTTCCTAAAATAAATAATCCCTTACCGGTAGCACTTGTTGCTTCTTCTATCTTCCACCCAGGTTTTCTTCCTTGCGTATTTCCCAGAACAGAACAAACTGGCAAGGGGCATCTACTTCTGATTTAACTCCTTTTTCCCTAGCTCCACCCTTAGTCGTGATTAGAAATAAAAAGTATTCCTTAACCCCAGAGGAGTTAAAACCACTCCCAGGTAAGCTTTCAGTAAGGTGTACAGTTGCTTCTGCCTTTGTCTAATAACATGCATTTTGTTTTTTTTTTTTTTTTTTTTTTTGGACACTGGCAGCTCTTCTCTTTCTTTCTGAATAGAAGCCGAAAATTTGCCAAAGTTGCTACTCTTGTTTCTCTCTTAAAGGGAGCATACCACAATACAGTTAGACCCTTTTCTCCAGTTATTCAGTGTTTTTCTGATGTGTTCAGTCACTGCTATGCAAAATGATCTTTCTCCCTCCAAATCCAGTCTTTAAAAGATCAAACTAGAATACATATATTGTTCTTACCAGGTATACAGGTATAGACCAATGCATTTACCAGCTTAAATCTAGAAGTACACTTAAAAAATGAAAGGTCAAAATTGCCTTTTCTTACCTCCATGTAAAAAAAAAAGAGAGCACTAACAGTAGCCCATTTAAAGGTTTGCTAATTTTTAGAATATGCATTTTAGATACTCGACCTGGGTAAGAAGGGAGACGGGAAGTGTAGGGAGACACCTTATATGAGAAAACCCTGCCATTCTGCTACACAGAAAATGCAACATGAATGAATATCGTTCCTATCTTTGAGATCCCTTGAACCAACTAAGGAAATTGATCACTGTTAATCCAGCACCTTACCTGCTGGAAAACAGCAGAAAGAATAAAGGTCCTCCCAGTGAAAAAGAACCATTTTTGTCAATCTCCAGCGATCAGGCCCATTTTACAATAAACTCTTTGTTTAGTGGGCCATTTACAAGGATAAACTCACCTTACAGCCAGAAATCCTGTACTGCATGGATGGACTTCTTTTTGCCCATCTGCCCGCCTACTGGCTACTTCACCCACCCATCCACCTCATCTGTTCTGAGTGGTTACATCTTTCCTTGACGAGCACTTCAACTGTGTTTTTGGGTGGTGGTGGGGGGTATTGTATAGTTTCAAGACATGACCTGGGCCTGCCAAATGCTTATTGGAAATTGTAATGTAAAATATTTCCATAAATTTTGTTCATGATCATAGGAGGTATGAGAATGGGATGAATTATTAATGGACCATATGATTTCTAATTAAAGAGCAGATTTAGTGATAGAATAATTTTCTTGTTAAAACCTTCCAACTCAATTCCTTTTAAGGAACTACATAGATCATGCCAGGCTGAGTTAGAAAATACAATTCATAAGTCAGAAGCCACTGTGTGATTCTGCTTTTTTCTGCTGTCAAAAGAAAAATTTTTTATTTGAAATGGCATTCAGTTGGCAACATTGTGAATACCAGTGTTGCCACCAGCTACTATAAACAAGATAATTTCAAAGCATCTTCCAAAATGGGCCAATCAATGGAGGAATTTTCAATTAAGTCGTAGGCAAGCAAATTTGAGTTTGTAGAAAATTTATTGCTGAAAAAAGTAACAGTTTCAGAGATTAAAATTAAACAACTATGAGAAATCTGCTCAAACTCTCATCTTCTGATCACAGCTTCTGATGTGGTTCATTAGTATGATAATTCATTTCAATTTATCGAGAAATAAACATTCAGACTATGTTGGTTCACTCAATTTATTGATCTATTCTCTGAATCTCCAACCATGTAAATAATACATATTTTTAGGGATAAATGTCTTTGAGCTGAATGACAGATCATAACTAAATTAATCATATTCTGTTTTACTTGTTTCTTAGCCTGCACAATAAGCAAAGAAGTATATGGTGGTCCTTTTCGACTTACAGGCTCTTATTATTTCACATTTGTATTTCTTAGGATGATAAATCAGACTTAAAACTGTCTTAATGTCTTAATCACCTTGCCACCATCAAACCCATTACAAAAACTTTGGCAATCTTCCTACTTTTGTATTTACTTTTTTGCAAGTTGCTCTCTAGAAATTGACTACTGGATTCAAAACTACTGTTTTTAAATTGAGAATGGAAAGATCATGCATAATTATAAAATTATGGAATTTTAAGTCCAAAGGTAAATACTGAATTGGATAAAGTCTATTTTACCAGGTAATTAATGGCAAAATTAGGAAAAAACAAAAACACTGATTCTTTCCATGGATTCTTTTATAGATGGGACTACAGTAAAGGACAAGGCCTAATCACAAAGGCAAATGCCAAGAATGTCACCAAGGTTTGTTTAAAATACAGACACTTACAAAAGCCCTAAGAGGCACACTGACTTACTTTATCCCATGGGTAGAATTGAAAGGGAGAAAGTTAGTGGGGTCAGCCAACTCAATCCTCAAGCCCTCTTTTTTCCTAACCTTCTCCTTCTATTAAAAAGATATTTCTTAATCTACTTTGACTAGTAGAATATCCTTTTAGGCCTGAACCTTCTAGGTCTTTGTATAAGTTCAAAAAAATCCTCACTAATTTGGCACATTTCAAATAAACATTGCAACAAACATTTTAAACAAAACAAATGAGGAACCCACATATTTGTCCATTTGTTGATCCACAAAATTGCCTCAGTCTTATAAATTTTTAAACACTTTCTCTGCCATTTCCCTCATCTTTTCTTTAAATTTTTAATTTTTATTAGCAAATGTTTATAGTACATAATGATTATATTTCTTCTCTGGAATTGATACATGTACATAACACTTCTCAATTCTCTTTTCCCCTTTCCATCCACCCCACCATTTAAAAAAAATTTTCCCCAGCATCTGATTCACTTATTTATTTTAAAAGTCCTTGTAAAGTTAATTATTATCCATACAGATTAACAGCCAGATTAAGAGGCCAAAAAACATAAAACACATAAGACAATCATACTAAATCAAGATACACTTTTAAATCCACCGTCCCTACTGGATTACAATAACTTTTTTCTCTCTCTTTTTGACTACTTTTTGGTTTTTATTTTGCACTGTATTTATATATAGGGTTTCTCATATAAAAGAAACCATGAAATATTTAAGCTTGTGAGTCTACTTTACTTCACTTAACATTACAGTCTCAAGGTACATCCATTCTCCTACAAATGACTTAAGTTTCTCCTTCTGTATGGCAGAGTAGTACTCCATTGTGTATAAACACCATATTTTCTTTATCCATTCATCTATTGATGGGCATATGGCTGCTACCAAGATTTAACTATTATGAATTGTGCTACGATAAACATGGGTAAGTATACATTACTGTGCTATATGATGTCTTTAACTCTTTTGGGAAGATACCTAGTAGGAGAATAACTGGGTCAGATGCAATTTTATTTTTTTGTTTTTAAGGAATCTCCACAATGATTTGCATAGTTGCTGTACCAGTTTACACTCCCACCAACAATGAAGAAGTGTTCCTTTTTTCCTCACAGCCTTTCCCACAACTGTTACTGGTTGATTTCTTGGAGATAGCCATTCTTTCTGCAGGGAGATGCAATTTCCCTGTTGTATTAATTTGCATTTCTCAAATGGCCAGTAATGTCAAACATTTTTTTCATGTATTTATTGGCTCTTTTTGCTTCTTCATCTGAGAAGTGCATTCATTTCAGATGCCCATTCTTAGATTAGGTCTTAAAATTGGGGGAGTCTAATTTTTTTGAGTTCTTTATATATTCTGGATATTAGTCTTTTGTCTGAGGACTAGCTGGTAAATTTTTTCTCATTCTACAGGTTATGTCTTCACACCATTGGTGGTTTCCTTTGCTCTACAGAAACTTTTAAATTTGATGTGATCCCATTTGTTGATTCTTGGTATTATTTCTTTTGCAGCTGGGATTCTGTTCAGAAAGTCTTTGCCTATACCAATGTTTTCAAGGGTTTTACCTATTTTGTTTTCTAATAAATTAAGTGTTTTTGTTTTAATATCTAGATCATTGATCCATTTTGATTATTTGTTTAGTGCAGGTGAGAGATATAGGTCTAGGTTCAATCTTTGGCATGTGGACAGCCAGTTTTCTCAGCACCATTTGTTAAAGAAGATGTCTTTCTTCTGGCAAAAATATTTGCCTCCTTTGTTAAACATAAGGTAGCTGAGTGTGCCTGGACTTGTTTCTGCATTGTCTGTTCTGTTCCATTGATACACCAGTCTGTTTGATTGCCAATACCTTGCTGTTTTTATCAGTGTAGCTTTGTAATATAACTTTAAGCCTGGGATTATGATTCCCCCTGTCTTTCCTTTGTTGCCCAGAATTGCTTTTGCTATTCTAGGTCTCTTCTGGTTCCATAGAAATTTTAGGATTGCTTTCTTTAGTTCTGTGAAGAATACTGTCGGTAATTTGATTGGGATTGCCTTAAATCTGTATAACAGTTTTGGAAATACGGCAATTTTGACGATATTCATTCTGCCTATCTAGGAACAGGAGATAACTTTCCACTTTTTTAAATGTCCTTTTCAATCTCTTTTTTCAAAGTACTGTAGTGTTCATTGTAGAGGTCTTTCACTTCTTTGGTTAGGTTAATTCCTGAGTATTTCATTTTTCTTGATAGTATTGTAAAGGTATGGTTTCCCTAATTTTTTCTTTCAGTGACTTTGTTATTGATATATAGGAAAATTATTGACTTTTGAGTGTTGACTTTGTATCCTGCTACACTACTGAATTCAGTTATTAATTCTAGGAGTCTTCTGGAGGGTTTTGGGGTCTTCTCTGTAGAAGTTCATGTCACCTGAATTTAATAATAATTTAATTCTTCCTTTCCTATCCATATCCCTTTTGTGTTATTACCCTTTTGTGTAATTCTTTCTCTTGTGTAATTACTCTGGCTAATGTTTTGAGACGTATATGGAACAAGAGTGGTGACAGCGAGTATCCTTGTCTTGTTCCTTATTTTACAGGGAAATCTTTTAACTTTTCTCTATTTAATATGATGTTGGCTATTGATTTGTCATAGATGGCTTTTTTCAGATTGAGATAAAGATCTTCTATACATATTTTCTTCAGGGTTTTTAATATGAATGGTTGTTGGATTTTATCAAATGCTTTTTCTGCATCTATTGAGATAATCCTATGAATTTTGTCCTTACTTCTGTATATGTGGTATATTGTATTTATTGCTTTGCATATGTTGAACCATTCCCGCATTTGGGGGATGAATCTTACTCAGTCATGATGTATGATCTTTTAGATGATTTACTACATTTTGTTTGCCAGTATCTTCTTGAAAATTTTCCCACCTACGTTCATTAAAGAGATTTGCCTGTAGTTCACTTTTATGGCTGGGTCTTTTTCTGGTTTTTGGAATCAGGGTAATGCTTGGTTCCAGGAATGACTTTGGGAGTACTGCTTCACTTCTGATTTCATTTAAAAGTCTAAGGAGTATTGACATTAGATCTTGTATAAAGTTCTTACATAATCTGGCAGTGAATCTGGTGATCAGGAACTGGGCTTTTCTTCATAGTTTTTTGTAACTTCTTCAATTTCACTGACTGATATTGGATTTTTCAGGATTTTGCTATCTTCTTGGTTCAGCCTTGCTAGTTCATATGTATCTAGGAATTTATCCATTTCTTCTGAATTTTCCATTTTATTAGAGAACAATTTCTCAAAGTAGTTATCAATGATCTTCTGAATTTTGGCTGAATGCATTGTGATTTTTGCCTTTTTCACTTTTGATTGCCTCGATTTGGCTCTTTCCTTTCCTTATTTTGGTAAGATTGGCTAAGGGTTCACCTGTTTTGTTTATTCTCACAAATAATCAACTCTTCAATTCATTGAATCCTTGTATTGACTTTTTTAGCCTCAATTTCATTAATTTCTGCTCTGATCTTTATTTCCTTCCTTGTATTTGCTATGGATTTTGACTGCTCTTGTTTTTTGAGGATTTTGAGGTGCATATTTAGGTTACTTATTTGAGCTCATTCTGTTTCTTTGATGTGGAATTCACTGTTATGAATTTTCCTCTTAGGAACTTCTTTCACTGTATCCCATAGGTTCCAGTATGTTATACTGGCATTATTGTTTGATTGTAGGAACTCTCTAACTTCTTTAATTTAACCTGTAATTGTTGATTATTCAAGACGGTATTATTTAATTTCCATGTGCTTTCATAGTTTCGGTGGTGTCGTATGACATTGATTTCTAGTTTCTTTGCACTATGACCTGATAATATGCATATGATAATTTTGATTCTTTTGTTATGGGCTACTATATGGTCTATCATGGAGAAAGTCCATGTTCTACAGAGAAGAATATATATTCTGTTGTTGGATGAAACACTCTGTAGATAACTATAAGTTCATTTATTTGATATTTTGGTTCAACTGTGATATTTCTTTGTTGATTTTTGTCTAGTTGATCTATCCATTTGTGACAGTGGGGTATTGAGGTCCTTCATTACAATTGTACTGGTGCTCATCTGATTTTTTTATGTCCATTAGTGTTTGTTTTATGAAGTTGAGTAAACTGGCTTGGGTGCATATATGTTTATAATTGTTATCTCCTCTTATGAATTTTTTCCATAACCAATATGTAGTGACCTTCTCTGTCTCTTCTCATCAGTCTTGGCTTGAAATCCACTTTTTCTGAAATTAAGTTAGCTACCCCTGCTCTTTTTTAGGTTCCTTTCACATGGAATATTGCTTTCAAACCTTTGATTATTAATATGTGAGTTTCTTTTTTAATTAAATGTGTTTCTTGTATAGTGCATATCAATGGATTTTATTTCTTGATCCATTCATCCACTCTGTCTCTTTGATTGGGAAATTGAGATCATTCACATTAAGAGTTACAACTGAGAAGTACTGACTATTTCTTGTCATTGCATTATTTTTCTGTAGCTGAAGTTCTTATTATTTTTCCTTTTGCTTAGCTGCTTGTCTTTCAGGTGCATTCATTCTTTTTGGCTTGACATTGTTGGCTTCCATGTCTCTTTCTATGGTGTCCTTGTGTTATGGTTTGGATGTAGATGTCAACCCAAAGTGTCATGCTGTCATAGGTGGGGCTTTATGAGAAGTGGTTGAATCTATAGTGTGTGAGGCTGGGATTAAGTGTGTATAATTACTAAATCAGTACACTGATTGGTTGATTTGGGACCATCCTAATCCTGGTAGCCTTGATACAATGTAAGGGACAGAAAGAGGCTTGTCTTCTCCCCTTCTTGCTTGCTTTTGCTGTCTTCTGCTTGCCATGGACTGTCTCTCCTCTGCGATGCTTCTCTGCCAAGCCACCCTGCCTTGGAGCCAGGTGATTGTGGACTGAAACCTCTACAAACTGTAGGCTAAATAAACCTTTCCTTTCTTAACTTGTAGGTGTAGGTTATTTGGTCTCAGCAATGAGGAAAGTGACTAAGACACCTTGGGAATTTTTTGCGATGCAGGTTTGGTGGTCATGAATTGCTTGAGATTTCTTTTCATGGAAGTACCTCATTTTTCCATCAATTTTGAAGGAATGTTTTACAGGATACATAAGGCAAGGTTGGAAATTGCTATCTTTCAGGACTTGAAACACTTTGCTCCAAGCCCTTCTGACCTTTAAGGTTTGTGTAGAGAAGTATGCTGTAATTTTAATGGGTTTACTTTTATATGTGATTTGATGCCTTTCTCTAACAATTTTTAAGATTTTGTCCATGTATGGGCTTTGGTACTTTGAGTATAATGTGAGGTGGAGAGGTTCTCTTTTGATTATGGCTACTTGGGGCTCTGTATACATCATTTATCCATGTGTTTATTTCTTTCTCTGTATTTGGGAAGTATTCTGCCATTATCTCTGTGAAAAGATTTTTGTATGCCATCTGTATTGTTTTCTGATTTTTCACTTATTCCAATTATTCTTAGTCTTCGTCATCATCTAGACGCTCTTGGATCCATGTTTCATATGCTCTTGTTTTTAAGATGTGTTTGAGTAGTTGGTCTTTGAAGGTGTCATTTTCTTCTAGTTCTGAAATTCTGTCCTCACATTGGTCACCTCTGCTGTCCATACTTTCAATGTAATTTTTAATCTCCTATATTTCGGACTGGAACCTTTCAGTTGACTCCAATTCTTTGCTAAAGTAATCATTAATGTTTTGTGTCATTGTGTTTAGTGCATCTATCTTTTTATTTGTGTCTTTTGAAAGCTCCTGCATCTTTTTGGTTATTATTTCCCTTATCTTTTTAGTTATTATCTTATCTGATCCCACTGAGTATTTCCCTGATCTGTTTTCTAAACTCCTGTCATGCTTTTGAGTAATTCAGATGTGAGACTTATGCTATTCTGCCCCGCTGTGCCTGTTGGATTGGATTTGAGAGTGTTGGGAGTTGGCGGGGGGTGGGTTCCCTTGTATTTTCATGTTTCTATTGTTTTGTTTTGTGTTGATATTTGTGGATTTGTTGCTCGTATAGAGACTTGTAGTTGCTTTTCAGTGATCTAGTTTGGGAATCACTAACTATAATCCCTTGCTACAACCCCAAGATCTAATGACCACAGTTACTTTGGGAGGGGAAGATGCAATGTAATTGGCCCAACAACCAAATTTTCTAGGAATTTACTCTAGTTTTGCTAATGCCATAAATGTAATCTCAGTTTTGATTTACAGAGAAATAGCCACAATTGCGTGACTCTGCTCCTATCATGTGAATCAGCTACAGGAGTATTGTCCAAAACAAATTGGCTATTAACATACAATAAGAACAGATTATGTATCATCCTTAGTCCTAGAGAAGAAATCCGCAAATATGGCATAAACCTTAAGACAACCCAGCTATTGACTGACAGCTAATATGAACTAAATTTGACAGCTATACTATATCTTCACTAATGGTAGAAATGAATTTGGTAATTTTAAAGAGTTACCTATCAAAATATTAACAAACCTTTATGGTTACATTATTAAAGATAAAGTGTTTAGGTGTGGGGGAATATAAGAAGGAAACTTCGAAACATTACTCTATGACATGAGAAGGAAAAGAGAAGTGGTACAAAGGATTTATTGAGGAATAGAAGGATGTTTATAAAATTAGGTAAAAGTAAGAGAAAAACCAACAAGAATTAGAAGATAAATAAAAAAGGAGGGAAAAAGATATTGTATAGAGAGTAAAAATAAGAGAAAAATGAGAACACTTAAAAAGGAGAAAAGGAGGGCTGGTGAGATGGCTCAGCAGTGTAAGCGCCTGCCTGGCAAGTGAGAGGGCCTGAGTTCAACTTCTGGAACCCACATACAAAAAAAGGGCCGGTGATATCGCTCAGCGGCACGGGCGCCTGCTGGCGCGCAAGGTCCTGAGGTCGACCCCCAGTACCCAAGAAAGAAAAAAAAAAAAAAGCAAAAACTAAACTAAACTAAATCTATGCACACAATCACAAAAACAAACAAAACAAAAACAAATTCTCTGTGATTTCAAATGTGCGGTTTTCTCCTGCAATCTACAATGTTGGAGCAGTAGCCAAGTCAAGACGCATCTCAGCTTATGCTGTTAGATAAAGAAGGCAGTCAGACCCCGGAACCAAGCTGGATGTAACCAGAGGCAGTAGGATTAGGGTGAGGGCACCAATGCTGCAACTTTCCAATCTAGAGCAATTTAGATTGAACCTGGCCTCTGACTGCGGATATGGGGCCTGTGTCTTTTAGCTTAAACCCCCTAGGGGTGTCTCTTGCCAAAATGACTGCAGCTCCCTGACCTGA
This sequence comes from Erethizon dorsatum, assembly GCA_028451465.1. Taxonomy (NCBI): domain Eukaryota; kingdom Metazoa; phylum Chordata; class Mammalia; order Rodentia; family Erethizontidae; genus Erethizon; species Erethizon dorsatum. Next base: position 12,566,329 of record CM051826.1, read on the forward strand.
CTGTGTCCTATGGCTGTTCCTCACCCAATCACTGTGGGAATGTAACACTGGGAGCCCTGAGCTAAAGTGGTCCCCCAGCCGCTCTGAGTTCCGGGTTCAAACTATCAACCCTTCCCCAGAAGGACATCCAACCAAGCACCCTCTCTCCAGCAGATGGGGCAGGTGCTTGGACTGGAGTCACTCACCAGCTGTTGCAGCTTACAGGCCTGCTGGTCCCTTCCAAGATGTGTTTCTCCCTGAGGCCCTCTGGAGGAAGCCCTCTCCTGCTTTCACTTTGTCTCTATAGATTAGGTCTCCCTTTATCACAAGCCATAAGCAAGGAGTTGGGGAGAAAGTACAGGTTGTCCCTTCCTTTTTCTTTGTTGTATTCTGTCTCTTTAATTTCTCTGTAGGTCTTAATTTTCTTGTGAGATCCTTTCCGGTTCCTAGGGATCTATTCCCCTTTTTTATTTTCTTCCTCAAGTTGTTATTTTCCAGTGTGTGGATTCTGAATCTCAGAGACAATAAGTTGTTGTTGCTTACGACTCCACCATTTTCCCAGAAACTCTCTCCTCATGCCTTCAAAGTTAGCTCTCTACCAGGTAAAACTGCTCTTGCAAATGGGTCTTCAGAGGTAAGCAGCTTTTCATTAGCATGTTGAGTTTACAACACACTTGCTTAGACGTTACAAACTTGTATAATAAATTTCTATCGATAATAAATTTCTACCTTGTTGCTGGCATCTACTTAACATAAATATGTTACTATTACTTGTCTACCTCATGTTATTTGAGATGTACCACAAAAATGGTCCCATATGTTTATGGTGATATTAATGTGTATGGCCTTTGAGGTTAACAAGTACTGTCTCTACACATAAAGAAGCTGAGATAGTTAACACGTGAGTCACCAGTAATCAAGTTACTTTCTTGGCAACTATTAGATAAGATAAAGTTTGGTGGCAATGTGAGAGCTGATGGGCAGAGAGTAGAAAAGACGGCCCAATTCTTAACACAAGTGACTGTCCTTGAGGACAGATTTGGGTGGAGTTTTGTGGAAGAAATGGTTACAAGGAAAGGGGGGTGTAAAGAACAGGGACAGTAAGAGAAGAAGGCAATCAGGCCACATGGGGTGGGCTCTCACTCATGAGGAGAAAAGAGAGAGAGGTGCTGAGTTTGGTCAAACCTAAAATGTGAGGGTATTTTTCTGTTTTTTGCAAAACCTGTTCCACAACTTCTTGCATTGCAATTATGCGGGAGCCTCATCTTGCCTGGAATACTCATAAAATACACAGATACTCTCAGAGCTCTCCACTCACTGCTGAAATTTTGTCTCACCCAAAGCCTGCTAGATATCATCCCTACTATTCCAGCCGCCCCCCCCCACCAACTCCCTAGGTTCAAACAGTTTCTCCCTTGTTAACAAACCTATCACATTCTCACATTTCCTTCTCAGCTGCTGTCCTCCCCAGGGAAGGACTTGGAATGGCATACAGCTTTCTTTCCCTTTCTGTTCTGTTCTGTTCTGTTCTCCCTCCCAGCCCTACTTTCTGACCTTAATTCAGTGTCTCAGTAAGAACGGATCTTACCTCTTTCCTGATATAACTTTAGAATTTCTCCTAATCAACAGAGTTTTGAACCAGTATACTATGAAAAGGGTGTTATATAGGTTATAAGCAAATATATAGCTTGGGAGCTGAAACTGGGAGTTGAAAACCACCATTAGAACACTGCTAATGGCATTAACCTAATCTCTTGTTTCTAGCCCTGTTTTTTCTTCAATGACAGGTTGCCCTAATTATAAGTCCTACCTCACAGGAAATGCTGCTATGTTTATTAACAAATAGAAACTTGGAGACTGGGATTTCACTTCCCCCAGGTTTTGGATGTCAAAAATGCACCAAAATCAATTTTATCAATATGCGTCATATAAGGTACTGAAATATCACACTATGTCACATAAATAGGTATGGTTATTAAGTGTCAATTAAAGATAGAAACAAATTGTGGCAAAATAATACAAATTATAATTTCATGTAATGGAGCTTAAAAGTAAAACTATGTTAATAAGAAATAGTCAGAAAGAAAATGCCTCTTTCTTTTCTTTCTTTCTTTCTTTTTTTCTTTCTTCTCTTTCTTTCTTCCTTTTCTATCAAAGAGAAACCCTGAATTAGAGCATAGACTCAATTTCCAGACCTGTTCTCAATTACCTGAACATCTTGTATAAGTTACATTTCTCTGAGCCCCAAAGTACTCATGCATGATACAGGGGCGTAATACCTAATATCACTGAGTTATTTTGAAGTTTGAATGCCACAAGCACATAGCAGTTGTTCAATAATTATTTCATAAATCTGAATCCTGTGGGTATTCGGTTTCCCCCTCTTTAAAATATAAGGGACTTTAGTTTAACATCTCAAAAAGTTTTCCATTGGCATGACATTAGGGCACATAGAATATGGCTCCCAATAAATGTTTCTATTTACATTCAAGAATAATGTCAATGCATTCTACCGGTAAGCCATTAGGACAACTTTTGTGTCCTCTCCCAATTCTCCAAAGCTCCAGAGAGGTGATTTTCTTTTCTTTCTAATAACTATCCAGTATGACACATTCCTCTTTCTACACACACACACACACACACACACACACACAACTTAGTTTAAGATTTATATTGTTATTTATTTTGAAGAACCAACCTAATGGAAATAAAACTGACAATCTTGACAAAGAAAACAGGTTAAAGAAATCCATAAGGTGATTATCATGTTTAACTCCTGTCTTGAATTGTATGTATATATTTGACTAAGATACTTCTGATGGCTTCTTTTGTTCTTATTTTGAAAACCTCCCTTCCCCTCCCTGTTTTGATTGGATGTTGGCCCAAATTGCCTCTCTATACCTTGAGATGGACCTGGATTGGTGAAAAAGTTAGATATCATAGGATAACATGATATGTTCTTTTAAACACTATAATTCAAACTCCATCTATTAGTAAGTAAAATATATCTGACCCAGAAGCTTAAATGTCACATGGTTTTCTCTAGTATGAGAAACAAAAAATATAAATGATTTAAACAGCAAAATAAAAGAGAGATGGCAAGAGACAAGGGGGTAGGCTCTTAGGAGATGCAAAGAGGATCTAGGGAAAGAAGAAAAAGGGAGGGAGCAGGAGGAGAATAAATGATCACCATCTCATTTGTATATACACCAATCCCCCAAGATGAAGGTAATTACTATGTATCACAAGTACACTAAGAAAATTTTTAAAAGACATAATCAATCTTTCTTTGTGTATAAGGAAAGAATTTCCCCAATGACCTCTAAATTCCCTATTGGAGAATTTATTACTAATTATTTTCACCTTTTTTGTGTACTGGGGATTGAACCCAGGGTCTTACCTATGCTAGACAGGTACTCAACCACTGAGCTATATCCCAGTCCTTTTTATTTTTTATTTTCCTCCTCTTGACTACCTGGGATTAAGGTCCTGTATGTGCCACCATGCCTGGCTCCTTCTTCCTTTTTTTCTTTGGATTCACTTTTTACAACAGAATTCTCATTATGTGCCCACTCATTTCCAGCCCCTGAAATGCAGAATCCTACCTTTGATTGTGGAGTATGCATGCTAGAGTTGCACATCAATAAACATGAAAACAAAAGATAAGCTGTGGTAGTCATGACTACCATGGAGAAAGCAACATGAAGTGCCAGCGTGGAGAAGGGAGGGGAGCAAGGAGGAAGGTTGTTTTTCCATAAAGACATCAGAGAGGGTTTGGCCCAGGATCCAACATTCAAATTGAGAGCAAACTCTCCATGCCTAACCCTAGGGAAAAAAGCTCCAGCTCAGACCTGGTTCTCTATCCTATTTTGTTTGTTTAAGACACGGTTATTATCTGGTTGTTAGGGCTTTCACTATTTATAGGTGTAATTTGGCTGCTGTGTCTCTTGTGCTAAACTAATTTTAAGACCTGGTTCACATAAGAACCTAGCATTGCAGGAATTTATCTGAGTTTTAGCACTGAATTCAGGCTTTACTAATCCATCACCTGGTTACATAACAGCCTGCCTTCTAGTCCATCTTTTGCCACTTTGATGTAGAGTGATCATTCTAAACCTGATATATTAACCTCCTGCCACCAAGAGGTGCAGACTGAGCTCCACAATACGATCTAACAGTAGAGTTGATAAAAGGCACAAATGTAGAGAAAAAAGACTTGAATTTTAGTAATTGTTCTACCATATCTTAGTTGCATAATATCATCGTCTTACAAATATTTTTCAGCCTCATTATATTTCATTAGATCTTGGGAACAATAGTTGGTTTATCCCTGAAGAAATGTTTGCAAGGAATAAATGATATTGTATGAAAGAGGACAATAACTAGCACCTTGGAAACTCCCTTTTTTATAGTCCTCCTTTACTCTTGAACCACAATAACTATCTCTCCTCTGATAGCTTAACATAATTGGGCCTTATCTAGTCTGAGAGAGATATATACCACAACTATGATGTGAAAAATGAAGTGGAGCTGACTATTAAATAAAAGAGAAAGAAAAACTTTCCTAGAAAGAGAAATAGGCATTTGCCAAGGCTGTGCGACTCAAAGATTCAATAAGGCATGTTTTCAAGGAACTGAATGTGTGCAAGGTTGGGGGAGGGGAGAGTTGAGGCTAGAAAGAGAGATCCGGCATATAAAGACCTTATGGATAGCATTAAAGTTTTGGGTCTTTAAACTCCCAAGAACAATACAAGCTATTGAAACACTTTCACTGAGACCATTGCTCAATAACTTTTGTGTAGGTCACTTTGGCTGTCCAATAGATAGTTGGTTGCAGAAATTGAAGAGAAGGTGGGGGAGGTAAACTAGGAAGTGATTTCAAAAATCAGGTAAGAGAATAGGTGGTTAGAATTAGGATGATGCCATCAGATGTAGCAGATGCCACCTCTTACTATTGTATTTCTTTTTCCAGCAACGGGAGCAATCCTAGGGGTATATATATCCTAGGGGTAACCAATCAGAATATATATATCCTAGGGGTAACCAATCAGAATTCCTCAATTAAAACTGGCTGAATCCTTTTTTTTATTTTTTTTGTGGGTACCAGGGGGTCGACCTCAGGACCTCGCGCGCCAGCAGGCGCCCGTGCCGCTGAGCGATATCACCGGCCCCTTTTTCGTATGTGGGTTCCGGGAGTCGAACTCGGGCCCTCGCGCTTGCCGGGCAGGTGCTTAAGCCGCAGAGCCATCTCTCCGGCCCCAAAACTGGCTGAATCTTAAGGAAATGACACAAAGGTGTTAAATGCTATTATTTCAAGAAAGTATAAGGAGTCAGGAGGCCTGTGTTAGATGATGCATACATCTGTGTACCCAAGGAGAAAGACACAGGTCATAATTTCTTAGCAGACAGTCCTTAAGAACATATTTTCATTTTGCTTTTCTTTCTTTCCACTTCAGAATCAGATTCCCTTTGTCCATAATTCCTTCAGTGTTACAAGCCCTGGGATATGTTTTCAATACTTTCTTCTGTCATTGTGTTAATCAATGACAATGTGTTTCCTTGCATAACAAAAATCAATCAAAATTCAGTTTAATGAACACTTTTAAAATGTCTTCTATATGTAAGAGTATAGTCTAATCGATCTTTACTCCTATACCTTAAGTCATTTTCTTGTCCCTCAAACATAAAACCTGACACCCCCAACTTAAAGGAGGAGAGGTTTATTTTGGCTCACAGTTTTAGAAGTTTTAGTGCATGTTTGGCAGACTCCAAACAGGAAATAGCATGGTGGAAGGACGTGCTGAGGAGGAAATCTGCTCATACCATGGCAGCCAGGAAGCAGAGAAGAGAGGAGGGGTCCGAGAGGGAGACATACATTTCCAGATCCCACTCCTAGTGACCCACCTCTTTTGAACAGAGCCCACCTCCTACCAGCACATTTAGCTATAATGCCCCCACGATTCAGGGATCCTTCAGAAGCACAGCCTTTTAGTGCATGAGGCTTTGGGGGATGTCTAATATAAACCACAACATTTATTATCCATACTATCAGCAGGTCCTAATATAATGGGTCATCTCCAAAGTTCTTGTTTAACTGCTCCTCCCAGCTGTCAAAACTGTCACATTTTCCAGGGACCATGTCTTCAGTCGGCCACTTCAAAAACTTCCTATCAGGTCTCCCATTTTTGCCCTTGCTTCAGTTTATTCTATTTTTTAAAAAATAAAAGCGTTAAAACTCTCCAGTGTCAGGGCTAAGGGCATAGTTCCACTGTAGAGTGCTTACCTAGCACTCATAAGGTCACGGGTTGTATTCTAGCACTGCAAAATAAACAAACCCCAAACCCTCCAGTGTCTTCCCATTAAAACTGCATAATTGGTATTCCATACTCTGACTTCTCTGCCCTTCTGTTTAAAGTATCTCCTACTACTCTTGCTGTTCCACAACAGAGAGAGCTCTGCACTGCATCTTCCTTTCATTAAGACAGAGCTCAGAAAACTACAGCCTGACAGCCAAATCTGAGTCACTAATTGTTTCTGTAAACAAAGTTTCTTTGGAAAACAGTCAGGCCACTCTTTTCATATGTATGCGGTTACATATTTTGCTGGAGGAGTTTAAGAAGTGCTACCCCAAAATATGCCTCTTTGGTATGCTGACTACTTTGAAGGGAAGGAACTTGGGGGACAGTGGGTGCTGATGGCTTCTTCAGGTTCCCCTTATCTGCCTATGGACAGGTCTTCCAAAAAATACCAACTTGATTACCATTGATTCTTTCCCCCAGATTTCCTCAAGCACAGGAGGTTAACTTGTACACAGGAGGGGAAATTGTACATCCAGACCACACCCAACAAACTTTGTCACAAATGGTCACCTATTCTTCTATGGGCCCATTCATTCCCTCAATCATTTACTTTTCCTTAAGATGCTTTCCATGCCCCCATGAATAAGGCATATACACAATTAAATCTTACTACTTTTAGTATTCATTCCTCTTTTCTGTGTAACCTGGTGCACATAATGCATATATATATGCATATATGCCTATCTCTATATATTTTTTCTTGATATCATCTGCCTATCATCTGTTTATAAGACGTACTTATTGAACCCAAACCCTGCCCTAACAAACAAAATCGATGATTGTGTGAAGGGTTCCTTGGTTACCCTATGCGATAGATTGTAAACTGTGAGAAAAGGGTCATAATTTTAATTTACCACTACACCCACAGCAGCTAATGCAATATGTTGCATTTAGGTGTTTCCTAATTTTACTTTGAAGAAGTGAATAAATAAATAGTTGAACCCTACAAATGATAAAATGTATTCTCAAGGAAATTTCATTCCTAGTAAAAGAATCAGTACTCTATCAAGTCTGACAATTCTCCAAATATCAGACATCAATTCCTTCCATTTATTCTACCTCTCCTGTCCTGTAGTTGCCAGGTTATAAACAGATTAAAAAAAAAACCTCATATTATTGGTTTTTATTTACAAGCTTTCTTAGGAGTAACTATAGATCTCAGTATAACAATTTCATGCAAATATGCTGCACAACTCTCTGGATAATCTGGAGTTTAAAATATTTGTACCCAGAATAAGAAAGTGTTCAATTAAAATTTTAAAGTCTATAGTTGCATTATTACCAAAGTGGCTCCTTTATTCCTAATGCATATTATTAAATTATCTTTTTAAAAGACATTTTCAAATGCATCTATCTATATATTTAACTTGAACTATTTCTAAAGCACAGTTAGCTACATGTGGTAATATTCTATAAATTTGGTATATACTTCAATCTAGTAATTCCACATGTAAAAATTCATTCTGAAGAATGAATGAAGAATGAACTACCATGAATGAGCACAAAAGCTTGACTACATTGGAGATCTATTTGTAGTGACAAAATTTGGTTATAAGCTTACCATCTAATACATGTAGGATGGTCTATAGTTAATGCAACTATATAATTACTCTGTGACCATCAAAAGTGATGGAGTGGAAAAATTACAGAAAAAAATTTTAAACCAATTATTTAATGAAGTAAAAGCAGAACTACATAACAGCTTGAGCACAGTATGATTTTAAAAATTTAAACATGTTTAAACAGGGGTAAGGACACAGTGATATATAATAAAACATTAGCTGTGACCTTCTTGGCTTGGTATGATTAATCTTTTTCTTCTTTTTCTTCTATTTACATATTTATATTTCTAAAATTTTACAATAGACATGCATGTGTTTTGCAAAAATAGAAAACAGGTATTTTCAAGTTTGCTACTTTGAAACGTACCAACTTTGAGGCTCTGTAAGGAGAACACAAACCAATAGCAATCTAAAAGCATTTATTAGATCTTTTAAAAGGCAGCTATAAATAGCCCAAAGAGGCAGACAGTCTTACAGACATTAAAGTCAGACATTGATGCTGTAATTTTTGTTGGAACAATTCACAGAAACAAATACAGTGACATTTAATTCGTCTAAGTAAAACCAGATCTCATTTAAAACAAGGGGTTGGGGGGGACAAAGGAGTCAAATCAGACTTGGCCACTGGAGACCAATTGGAGAAATCATGAAAGCAGCTGGTAACAAATCAGGGCTGCGTAACTCAGCATTAAAACCAAACAGGCATCACTGAGGAGGCCCTGTCTTAGTGTCCCCTTTATCCCCTCCCCATTCCAGACCACAATAAACCGCCAATGCCCTCAATTTGGAGATTGGTATAGCAAGGTCTGGTTTAGGACTCTTTCTTTTATCTTAATATTTTTTAATAACTTTGCAAAGAAAATGTAAAAAAGTATGCTGTTACGCATCTGTGTATCTTTAACGTCTGTCTTGACAGATGTTAAACCCAAAGAAATGGTCCTTTAAATGCATGAATTCAGAGGAGGGCAGTTATGGATTTAGGATGCACATTTGTTTAAATAGCTGACCCTAAACAATTCTTTATGTGTGTGTGTGTGTGTGTGTGTGTGTGTGTGTGTGCGTGGTACAGGGCACTGAACCTGGGACATCACACTGTGTTACATCCCCAGCCCACTGTATATTTTTACGTTGAGACAGTGTCTCATTAAATAACTATGTTGCCAGACTGGGCTTGACCTTGCCATCCTCCTGCCTCAGCCTCCCAGGGTGCTGAGATTTCAGGTGCATGCCACCATGCCTGGCTACAATTCTTAATAAATACATATTAATGAAGTCTACTATCTCACAGAGAGGCCCCACAAGCAGTATAGTATGGCAGTGTTTTCAGAAGCGTCGTCTTCTAACAACTTGCTTTCAAATGCCAGGGGGCTATCTGGCACTTGCGGAACCTTGGGACCCCTTCAGTCATTCTAATTTGATTGCACCAGTGGATTCCTAAGCATACTGAAGACTGAGATCTACTGATTTAAAATCTTAAGAAGTGAAACTAGATTCTGGCAGACATGAGTTTGAGTTCATGTGCTTGCTTAATCACTAGTAAGACTGTATACTTTTGCACAAGTTAATCAACCCTTTTGGAGCTTAATGTTTGTTCATCTGGAAATGCAGATCACTGGACTACTTATGGGAGTAAAACAAAGCAATGATCCCAAACCTCCTCCCACAGGAAGTAGTATTTGGTAAGTACTTAATCATAATATGGTTTGTACCTACAATCACATTCACAACTGAATCAAATAATGATAGAACATGGAATCACCTTATGCAGATCAATGCTATCATTCAAATATAGATACATAGGAGGAAAGAGTTAACTGCCAGTTTTTTTCCCTAACATGAATTGTAAGCTGGCTATTTTCCAGACTTTTTTTTTTAAGAATTCACTTTAACATCTAATTGCCTTGACCTGCATAGCCTTCAGGAAGACATGACAAAGCTGCCCAGAAGTGCTACAAGTATCACTAAGAATAAGTCATGTGGTACTCATCATCCACTTTTTTTTTTTTTTTTTACAGCAGTGACAACCACATTTTTTGCAATGGTTCTAAATGCCAGGTTACCTATGACTAACCTTTAATAGTTCCAACTTAGTGTTGTTTGAGAGCTGCTTTATTTGATTCTAACTGCTCATTCCAAAAACAAATGTAATTTATGGTAAGCATATGCGCATATGACTTTTAACTATCTCAAAGTTTGTTGTTTATGGTATTCCAAAACCCAAATACTATCTCTGTTGCTATTTTCCTATTTGTGAGAACTGCTTGAAAACTGTCCTCTTTGGCAATTTCCAGAGAGTCTATTTTTTAGTCTACTCCATCTGCCGGGAATCATTGAACTCACAGATGTGATTTGCTCGTAGACCAGGAACTCCCTGGATAGTGTCTACAACTTCTTTGACCTTTAAATGATTGTGTTTCTGTTTTGAGCTCTCAGAATGAAAACTTGGGGCATCTTTATTAGGGAGGAAAATGAAGCAAGTGTTATTGGTTGTTGGTTCAATTCCCATTTCCCCAGTGAATACAGATAATTGAGAAGGCCTTAAAGTAAAAGACAAAAGATCCTCCTAGGAAGATCCAGATGGATTGCCTCTTAAGAGTACGTTAAGCTCTTGCTGCCTATCACACAAGATTAGCTTTCTATCAATGTGTGCCTTTTTGAGGCCCCTTGGCAGGAAAGCATAGCCACTTGCTATAGATACTAGAAGACATTAAATAGTTGATAAGCGTTAGCATATTTGATAGACTCTTGGATTTCCATGCATCTAATTTTCTATGCTTTCTCTGCCACTTAGACTTTTATTTCCAGTATGGTGGTGCAGAAAAAGAATAAATCAGCCATTCCTCATTTGGGAGGTTTGAATTTCATTATCTATGAATGTTTGTACAAACAGTAGCAGCCCAAATCGGTAATAACTTCCTCATAAAGGGAAATGATATTTTCCAGCATTTCTCAGACTGAAATATTCATTTGACGATCAAGGGGAATGAGTCTGGGGAGATGGGAGCACTCTTTCTTTAAACCTCTTAATAAAGTGTTTAAACCATATCTGTAAAGGTCTCTATTATTTAGTCAAATATACCAAAGCCTATAATAATGGTCTGGGAAGGATCATAGATATCACTTTTGTATATTCTTTAATTCAATCAATCAATATTAACTATATCTGAGATATTACAAGGACTGTGACCAAGGACTGTGACGACTATTACTCCTTTAAAGAGGTCAGTCTTACCAAGTCTACCACAAATAGTCTCCCAAGACAGCTCTCTGGGAATGGAGATTTTTCTGGTTGAATAGTTATTGGTGAGAGGATGATGCTATTGAATCCAGAAGAAAGATCACTGGATTAAAAACCTTTCCTAGCATGTGCATAGCAATACTTCCCAGCACTTTACTTTCGTAGTTCTTATTTCCTAGGCTAATGAAGGAAGTTAGGGTCATAGAAAATACATAAAAAGAAAGCAGTGATAAATCAAATTGCGCTTGACTTAGAATAAATCATAGGATCTTGAAAGAGCACCTCATTTATGTACATTGCAGCTTATTCAAAATGATTTCTATTCCTTGAATTCAGGCTGTCAGATGAGAAAGATGTATTCAAGGGAAAGATTGTGGGTAGTTGAGCAAAAAGTAGTTTAGGAACTTGTACTTTAATTCCTTGAGCTATTTTAGCCAGCAGCCAATATGCTTAAGAAGATTTGAATGGTGCTGGGTTTGAAAAAAAATTGATTTCCCATGTACAAATTAAAATCCTTTCTTAGCCAAGAATGTATACAGCATAGCCATATGGAAAAAGATTTCCAATATAAATTGAAAATTCAATTAATTTTTAACTACTGATTTTAGTAAAGATTATTTATAGCAATTTTAACTGTAAATCACATGGTCTCTTGATTTGAGGTTGATTGGTAAAGGGGACAGGGATGAGATAAAGGTTTTCTGTGGTAATAAAATTACCTTTTGCTTCAATTTAATGAAAATGCTATCTTGGATAAAAGATATCTTTTTATGAAAAATTCATTCAACTGATAAGCTTTGGGAGTACTGTAGAATTTAAAAATATCAATGGAAAGATTATGCTATGAATCAAAATTATATTTTCCATTCATAGGGTTTAGGACCAGAGAAAGAAATATCGGCTCTTTGCTGAGAAGTATAAACTTTATTGGCATTTAAATTCCCAAATGTCATATAACTTTCCTGTATAAAGGACAGACAAGATGCCCTCTTTGAAAAAAAGTTAGCAACCAATCATCACAGACAGATTGCTACCCAGTTGGGAGTGCTGTGTGCCAACTGCCTTATTCACAACTTTTAAGAAGTAAGACATAATAGAGTAAGGAAATATTTGTCCTGTTATTCCTATTTGGCTAAATGCTCCTAAAATCTCATAAAATCAAACAAGTCCAAGACCTGTTTCATCACCTCACAACCCCCCAAGGTTCTCCTAGATTATTGGGTTCTGGAGGCCAGGGTGACCTCAGCGTTGCAACACCATCTGCATGCCTGTGCATCAACTTCTTCCCGAGCAGGGCTCTTCATGACCTCTGTTCTCATTTGCACGAAAGAATGTTTTTGTATGGAAATGACACACTGGGGACCACAACCTTGCCTATGTTCGGGCACATTTCCTTCATCCTTTTCCTCAAGGAGATTTTACTCACAGTTCATAAGAATAGCACTAATCAAAATCTCAACTATAAGCACCACTGGCCAGGAAGTCAACAATTACAGGGAAGTAGTTGGTGTGGTGTAACCTTGAAGAGCAGCCCATAAGCAAATGGTGATGCAATCTAGATTTCTCTGTGTGCTTCCAGCTTCTGCTTTTCATGACATCAACACCCCTAGCACCGCCTGATCTCTTCTTCGAGGAGCTTGGTGTCAAATACCATCAGCATACTAATAGCAATGCTGAAAACAAAGTTTTATTATGTCTTTAATGTTCTAGAAACTAATAAGTTAAATCTTAGAGAAATTAATTAGTTTACTATATGCCAGAGAGTTGTCCAAAGAGCTAGGATTGCAATCCAACCCTCTGCAACTAAGTTATGTGGCAAATGAAGGTTAATGCCATCCCCATAGATATGCATATTTTTTGTGTATAAAGGTAGAGCCAGGTTTCTAGACTGAAGGTTATATGCTATTCCAAACTGGAGACACTAGGCTATAGGAGGTATTTCAGCCTCAGAGGTGGTGCTAAAGTTTTCCTAAGATACATCTATTCTGCTCTACTTCAAATATCAGCCCTTGATGTACACAACACTGTACACAAGCAAAAGAAGCCAACCAGCAAATCCCAACCAAAGAAACCATTATGAATCCTAAGTGTTAGCAAAGAAGAGGCCAAATGAAGCCCAGACCTGGGAGGCATGCTTTCCATGAGAGCCGTTGGGTCATGCCTTTTCACGGAGAAGAATGTTTCCAATTGTGAGACTGCACAGACAGTGGGCGGACTAGAGGAAAGGTTTCTAGTCTCTGGATGTCCTTTGGTATTAAGCCAAAATGTTCTAACACAAAGATAAACAAATCCTGTATGGTGATGTCACAGAGCATCCTGAGGAAAGCAGCAAGGATAAAGCTTCCTCCTGCATAGATCCAGAGTACACAGAAATATCTTGGCATGAATTTCTTCTGCAGTCAGAAGCTTGTGTCTTAGGGAAGAATTAACCCCAATCAAAGAGGCTCAGTCCTGCAAAAGACGGTGTGTGTGTGTGTGTGTGTGTGTGTGTGTGTGCGTGTGTTGTGCACAGGTGCAGATGTATAAGTCTGGTTCCTGATTAATTAGTTGGAGACATTCTAATCTCTCCTCCGGGCAAGCTCTAGGTTATTTGTGAATAGTTCAAGGTTATTTTTGCTGAGGAACAAAGAAAATCAGCTTGCTCTTCCCAAGGACACTTTCAAACATTGACCAGACTTGCCTTCCAATTATTTTAACATTGATTATTAGATACAGAAAGGATGAAGGTGGAAAATAAAGACCCCTCCACAAAAGGACTTTATGTCAGTATCAGTTTAGCATCAGTAAAATAAAATGAAATTCACACCAGAACTGTGAGCAAGGAAGTCTGTTCACTGGATAAAACCATAGATGAAAGAACAGCTGAGTTGGTCTTGTTCAAATTATGTAAGATTTGAGTCATACTGGAGAAATAAGTTCAAGAGATCTATTATACAATAGTTACTGTAGCTAATTATTTGTTGTATTCTGGAAAATTGCTGAGAAAATAGATTTTAAGTGTTCTCACTGTAAAATTAATGGTATGTGAGGTAATGCCATTCCATAATGCATCCATATTTCAAAACAACTTCCTATAACAATTAAAATATGCAATTTTCACTTGTCAATTGAAAATAAATAAATAAAACTTAAGATTCATTTGCAACCTAAAAGGACACATTTCCATCTTCATTTCCAAAGGAATTCTACAAGGGTAAAGCATCTATTCCCACTGGCATCACTGGAGCCCAGAATTTTTCAGGTAGAAGTAGTGTCTTCTCTTTGGAAAGGTGCGTCTTCTAGCATTGTAGATGGGAGACACCCATCATTCTGAGTCTCCCAGCCTTGAAAATCATTGCCACTGCTGAACAAAAAGCTAGTTGTGAAAGACAGCTCTCATAGCACCTTGCCTGTGGGTCTAGGGACCAGAGAATGTCTTTCAAGATCTGAGAGTATTTATTTAGAAAGAAGATAGTCATGCCTGCCCAAGTATAAAATCTGAGGTATATTGATTCATAGGTGATATAATAGTCACACTAACAAATTGTAAAGTCAAAAATTTAGGATAGCCCACTCTAGTGATATATTGCCAGGCTTGGGGAAAATCCAACTATGATTATAGAAAGCCCTAAATGCCATGGAGCTGTTGGAGGCTACTACAGAGAGAAAAGCATGGCAGGGCTCTATAAACTTAACAGAAAAGAGAACAAGGAAGAGAAGGAAGTGATAATACAGAGTTGGGAATTTCAGAGATGTGAGCACAGGTAATATGTAGATAATCAGGCAGGCAGGAGTTAGCACATCAAAGACATTTGGCAAAAAAGTGACCAAGCCCCTGGGATGGATGGACCTGGGGCTAAGGATCTCCAGACTGTGAGTGTGTAAGGGCCAGGCACAATCCCTAGCCAGAGAAGAAACTGCTCTTAACTGCTCACTCTTAAGATCTAGGAGTTCATTTAACTCTCCCACCAAGTATCAATATTGGCCCCATTTTAAAGACAAAGAATTGACCTCTAACTAGATTGATGGATTGCTTCAGGGTTACTCAGGTAATAAATATTGTTAGAAAGAGGCCACCAAAAATTTTTGCAATCAATTACTAATGTTTTAAGCTCACATGAGCAAAAAATCTGTTGCAGGTAAAATCAGGATGAAGATCAGTCTTCAGATATGAGCTCAGGACAAAACAGGGGAAATCTAGCCCCCCAGACTGGGGTTAACTGCGATAAACGCTGGTCAGTGTCCTGAGTTGTACATTAAAGCCACTTACTTGAGAGTTCTAAGCAATGACCCTTCTCAGAACCCGGGGAAGGAACTGTATGTGAGATCGAATGTCCTCAGTTCCATGGAACTGAGAAATTTGAGTAACTGATTCCACTAAAAGCTGATTCCATGTTTAGCCCAAAAGCCTAACAAAGACAAGCAATGAGACACAAACGGTGGCAAATGAGGTGAAGAAAACATCTTCCCAGAAAATCAAGGCAAAGGTCTAACAAAAATAATTTTTCATCCCCACAGAATTCCCAGTGAAAGTAATAAAAGTTTTTTTAATTGGAGGTATTTCATATCTGCAGGGTAATGCTGGCTTCTGGGTATCTTATTTTTTGAGAGAATTCACTGTAATGGTGAAAAAACAGGGTAAGGAATAACAGGAAGAAGAATGCAAAAGGAAACTCTGAAAGATATACACTTGTGCTTTCAAAACCTTTATTGAGGACCTACTATATTCCCTGTATTGTGTGATCTACATGAGCTGAAATAATTAGGACATGACTCAGCTCCCAGTAGCTGATAATTTGCACATAGATGTTCAACACTATACATTCATTCAGTAGAGAGGGGACTCTATCACAGAGGGTAGGCTAGGATTTGCTTAGAGAACTCGAGGGAATGTAGGCTTAAGTCTGTATCCAAAAGAATATTTTTACTATTAGTATCTCTTAAAATGGAAACAATCTTTTGAAGACCGGGATTGTTTACCTAGAATTGGAAAATCAATTTTAGAAACTTATAGAAGCATTTCCTGAATTTGTTAGGGGATTAAACCAGGTAACCCTGCAGCTGTCTTTTAAGACTAAGGTTTTAAAAGAATTTATTTTATGTTATTTATCATTAATTGTACACAGCATTTACTCCAATGTTGTGCGATTGGCAATGCTGAAAATCTGTCCAAAAGGATTCAAAATAAACAGTATCAGAAAGACTTCCACTTCTCATTAAAGGCAAAATACTTGAATCTTCTAATTAAAAAAAAAAATGATCAGTAGTATTTGTCACGCCATCAGGACAGATCCTCCTACCTCATGTTTCAGTACTATATGTACTTTTGCTCATTCCACTGATTTTTTTATTTTAGTTAACTATTTTTCATAATCATTTTGTAATTTTGAGCATAGGTCAAACTTAAAAAATAAATGAAGAAGAACATCTCAGACTGGATATAAATTTTCTGGGTGACCATTAAGGACAACTCAGGATAATGACACTGGGGATCTTGCAAGGACAGTAGATGATTCTGCCTCAGTGACTCTTGGATTCCATGGTGTCCCCACCCAATGTGATATTGGAGGTGCTGCCTCTTAAAGGCAAATTAAATTCATGTTCTGATGGTCTACATCTTCTAACCATCTTAGCATACTTTTAGCACAACTCGTCACTCCAGATATATTATTTATTATTATGTAAACCGTATAATGCTTTTCTCTTAATCAGTTAGAGTTGGTGTTTGAAGTCAGACTGATTCTGTTTGAATCTCATCTCTGCCATTTACCTACATGAACGCAGACTTAATTATTTTGCTCCTTTGTTTTCTATGCCTTCAAAAAGGGTACGCATGAAAGATAAATCAGGTAGCATCATAAAATAACCAATGTCCCTTCAATGTGTGCAGTTTTTGGCTGAAGCTTAACTACTCATACAGCAGTTTATACTTTTACTGGTATAAGCAACCGTGGTGACAGTGCAGATGAGGCCATTGGGCAAAGCCATCTAAAAGCAGATGTTTTGATGTAGCTGTATTTAAAAGATCAAAATGTGAAATGTTTTGTCTTTATTACACCATGTAAACATAATAGAATGTCCCTGGCCCTGAGTCTTCCTGACCCTCATTACCCTCGTGTCAGCCCATCCCAACATACTTTCCCTGACCTCAGCTACCTCACTGATCCACAGAGAACGGGTTCATCTGAGGGGTGAGACCAGGGTTGTAATGCCAATGTCTAAAAGCTAATAGTTGAACATTTCTGGACAGAAAACCATGACAGCGGCAGATCGGGGATGATATAAGTCACCTGAACTACAACTTTGATATTGCAACTTTATTCCACTTTCCTCACCACCAAATTGCAATTGGCTTGCA
This sequence comes from Erethizon dorsatum, assembly GCA_028451465.1. NCBI lineage: Eukaryota > Metazoa > Chordata > Mammalia > Rodentia > Erethizontidae > Erethizon > Erethizon dorsatum. Next base: position 12,583,804 of record CM051826.1, read on the forward strand.
TTTTTTTTAAACCTCAGCACAAAACCTGTGCTCCTTGGAATTTAGCCATTAAGGATGTCACTCTGGGTTTACTATTAAACCACTTTCACTTCTTCTATCAAAATTTCTTCCTTTCTAAAGTGGAGCGAAAAAAAATTGTGTCTCCACTTAGCTTGTGATCCCTATGTGCCAGGTACCATATCAAAAGAGATTAAATAATCTCTATGAGACAGAAACTATTCGAAGCTGTCATAAAGGAGGCAGAGAGAAGCTACATAACTCGGGAAGGTCACGCTGCTAATGAGCAGGCAATTTGAGCTCTACCTTCTGCATTGTAAGTTTTCTGAACCTTTAGGGATATTGGCCCTCCCATCCCTGAGTTCTCAGGTCTATTCCAAAGCTTTTAAAAGGAAAAGACTACTGTTTTTCATAAAATAACATTTATGGTTAAACCCTTGGTCACACATCTATTATAGTCTTAGAATTTCTGTTTACACAGGATGCAATCTTTCAATCATGCCATTTCTCCCAGTGAAGTGGAAACCTGCAGGCATGGGTTATTATAGCAGGTGTTATTTACTCCATAGCAACAGTCAAGATTATGAATTGAAATGAAAACAATAAACAGAAGGAAAACATTAAAAGTTAGAAAGCCTAGTACTTTTATACCTAATGAGACATCTACGGGCAAGGAGCTTGTTACTTATTAAAGTTACCTTTCAACAGTTGTTTTTATAAGGTATTTTTACAGTGTTTCTCTCTGTACTTTTATTTGTGAGGATGTAATTAATTCCAAATTGATAGCAGCATATTTCCTCACACAGTCTCAAATTCTTAATGCCTTTTTGTTGTCACACTGAGACAGTGGAAGAGTGACAAAGACATCCAACGAGATGGTTTTATGAACGACTGTTTCCACAGGAAATTAAAGATTCACCTCTTCCACACTGTCCCACGTCAACAAGTGACATTCAGCTGCCTAAGTCATCATCCTCTCACTCTCTTTTTCTGAATGTTACTTCCCTTACCAGATCTACAAATGGCACTCTCATTCTCAATCTGTTTGGTTCCACACGCCCCAGAAATGATCTGAGAGAAAGACCAGCCCCAGCCGTAGACCAAACAACAATAAATAAACACGACTACCGAGCCAATGGAAGCACCACGAAGGTAGCTGTGAGCCGCATACACACAAAAAGAATGAGATTAAGAGAGCAGAGGAACAATTGCAGGGTTGGATCACTTTCTAACCCACTACACAGTCTTACCTTAGAGCTAATGAAGTTCAAATCCAAACCTAGTGTCCTTCTCATGCCGTAGGAGCACAGAAGTGTAAGCATCCCAGGGTTCTTTTCTTTTTGCCCATTCAGCACACTCTCGGAAGCTGTCAGCACCTACCACCATGGAGATGAGAAACCCCACTGCAGAATCTCGCCCTCTGCCTTTCCGGATACATTCACCACAGACAATACTCTGCTGAATACGCTGCTTCACTGTGGTGAATGGACACTTTCTTTTACTGGTTCCCATGCCTACTCATAGTGGATAGTCTTGCCAATGGTGGCTGAAATAAAACAAGAATCAAGGAGAAATACCCTTTTCTCAACCCCATTTGCATCTCTTTCATTTGGTCACACCTCTGTGATCTTCTTCAATGGAGATAACCTCCCCAAATCACACAGTGGGCCCCAATTGTCCCTAAATTTGATTAACCCAGGAGGCTGGATCTTCTCTAACTAATGCTTCCAGTGTTTGCACAAGTTTATCTAAGCATGAGCTTTTTAAATGTCCATGCTCCATTATTTGTCACAGTAAATGTTTTTTCTGTGCAAATACACAACCTGTCTGACAATGTAATCCGACACCTAAGATAAATAGCTTCTTGCCCAACATTATTTCATTTAAGTTCCAAAGAAATGTGTGATAACCTCAGTAGTGATCTTCAGGACAAAGTTCAGCATTTCTCTGAGGACCCAGATTTGTTCGGCAGCTTGTTTATTTGCTTTCTCCAAGTTGGGCAAAAGAGGGAATAAGTTTCTTGTTCAATGAGCAATTTTAATTCACTAGGAAGTCTTATAATATGGAATGAACTCGTGGTGAAAGTGTTGACATTTTTAGGGAACTGGGTGCTTTGTACTGAGATAATGGAATTGAAAGAAGTTTAGAAACGTTTAACCCAATAGTTGATTTTTATTGTGGTAAATTTGATACACTCTCTGACAACCAAATGAAGATGTCAAGAAGGCAACATATCACTCTGGAATTCAAGGGAGACATCAAGAATGGAGGTATGAGACTGGGAGCTATCAGTACATACATGGTGTTAATACCATGAGCATTGGTTAGTCCACACAAGAAGTCAGAGTAGTTAGAAAAAAGAAGGGTGCCAGCAACAATGGCCTGGGGCAACCCAATTTGAGGTTGGGAAGATGAGGAGGATCCAACACAGGAGACAAAAATGGAGAATTGCTTGAAGTGAAAAAAAAAAAATGAGATGTGGCACAAAATAAAGAAAGTGTTATAAGAAAAAAGGAATGGGGCCGGTGAGATGGCTCAGCGGCGTACGCACCTGCCTGGCAAGCGCGAGGGCCCGAGTTCGACTCCCGCAACCCACATACGAAAAAAGGGCTGGTGATATCGCTCAGCGGCATGGGCACCCGCTGCTGCACGAGGTCCTGAGGTCGACCCCCGGTACCCACAAAAAAAAAAAAAAGAAAAAAGGAATGGCTGTTGGTGTCATGTCATAATGATAGGTCAAGGTGAAAACTAAGAATTGAAAACTGGTTTGACAATATTATTTCACTGGTGATATTGAAGAAAGATGTCACAATACAATTTTGGTGACAAATGCCTGGCTAGGCTAGGAATAATTGATTAATTTAGAATTTAAAATTTACTTAGAATTTAGATTAAATTAGAATTAAATTAGGGTTAGAATAAATACAGACAACATGCCTCACACTTTCAGGAAGCTCTGTTGCCAAATGGAAAACTGTGATGTATGAGAAAGGATATGTGAATCCAGGGAAAGGTTTGGATTGTTTGTCTGTTTGTTTGATTTAGTGTGAGAGATGTTACAACTTTGTCACATAACATTTTGCCACATTTTAAAAATTAAGTAGATGTCTTGCAATTATGTCTGTGTGTCATTTCTATTAAAAATAATTAATTTTGGTAAATGTGAAGAAGGTATCATTTTTAATATCATGGTTCCATCACAAAACCATGGGGAGAGTATGGAATGCTATTACTGAAGCAGCCACTGATTCTTTTTGTGCATGTGATGTTAGTGACCACTGATTTCAAATAATTGTGGAAAAAAAAGAGTAATTCAATCATTTCTTTCTGCTTCTATCTTTTTTCCTATACTATGCAGAATACTTTGCCTAATTTCTTCATAAATAGACCATTGTTTGCTTTTTTTTTTTTTTTTTTTTGTGGGTACCGGGGGGTCGACCTCAGGACCTCACGCACCAGCAGGCGCCCGTGCCGCTGAGCGATATCACCGGCCCCTTTTTCGTATGTGGGATCCGGGAGTCGAACTCGGGCCCTCGCGCTTGCAAGGCAGGCGCTTATGCCGCTGAGCCATCTCACCGGCCCTGTTTGCTTTTATAATGTATAAAACAACATAAGCTACAGAAAACATAAATCCCATATCTTTTCAGCAAGTGTGAATTAAAAGAATCCTATTTTAATCCAAATCTTAATCATAAGCTATTCCTAAACTATTTATTCACCTATAATACTGCCAGATATATACAGTTGATACTTGATATGCATTTCTTGAGAAAATTGTGTAGCAAAGAATATAGCACTAAAGAGATCTTTAATTATAATCATAAACCTTCAGAAATATATTGGTATTAGGACTAGATTATAGGTCTAAGTCCTTTGTAAACCATGAGAGAAGATGAAATATAAATATTTAATAAATAATAGAAAGATGCTTTCATCATATTTATATACAGTATTTCTGTAAGCTTTTGTTTTCTTTTTCTCTTCTTTTCTCTTCTCTTCTTTCCTTTCCTTTTCTTTTTTTTTTGACAAGGGTCTCACTACATTTTCCAGGCCAACCTTGAACAAAAAAGCTATTCACTTGCCTCAGACTCCCCCTCTTTATTGTTAAAATTATAGGCGTGCACTGCCACACTTCTAGGTAGCTTGTGTAGCAGCACTGAAGAGGTACCTAAACTGCCCTTAACAGAGTAATTTTAAAGGCACAGCATATTTCAGGCCTGAGTTTCTCAACTTTTATGTTGTGGACCAGATTTTTCTCTGTCATGTGAAGATGTTTTGTGCTTATATGATGTTTACTAGTATCCCTAAACCCATCCCACTGGATGCCTGCATAACCCAAATTCTTCTGTTTTGACAGCCAAAAACATGTGATGAAACACATCCCAGGTCTTCCGAGAAGCAAAATCACCCCAGGTTGGGAAGCACCATTGCAGACTCAAAGAACCAAGTCAGTGATTTTAATTTTTGGCATATGTAATGTGTAATAGAGTATGGATTCACAAAAAGTATAAATGTCGTTTCTTTCATAAAATGCAATAAAGTGTATTCTCTAAAGAATGTACATATGTAAAATGTGTACCAAAGAAAACAACATTTATAATATTGATTTTCTTAGGGGTCTGCGGCAAACCTTATGAGAATGTATGTTATTAAGTAGAACCTTGATTTTTAAAGAAAACAAGTAGAAACAAAGTACATTTCCATAGAGGAAGTAGAGCAAACGCTACCTTTTGTGTGACTCATTTTTAAATTTTTGTATGACAACTTTTTGTCCTATTTTCTTTAAAGTGAGAGGAGACGTCATGGTAAAGAGTTGAGCAAGGGGCCACTATGTCAATTAGCTACTTTATTTAATCATTCTGTGCTTCGATCCCCTAATCTGTGAAAGGAATAAAATAAAAGTACCCGTGTTATTCAGTTTAGCGAGAAACAAAAGAGTTAATATTTGTAAAGTACGTAAAAGAGTACCAGGCAAAAATAAGTGTCATCTAAGTACTTCTATTCTCATTGAGAAAATACTAAAAGAGATGGAGGTCAGTGAATGGGAGTGAAGTTTCTAGGCAGTGAAAAGAAGAACAAAAGAAAATGGCAATTATTAAAGGGATTTGGAGGCACAAGGAATGGACAGGTGCTAGGTAAGATCAAAGGTGTACAAACGAAACATTTATCTTGGAGAAAAACTGTACAAAATAATATTCTGATAATCAAACAGACTAATTCAGTAAATTAACTTTAAATAGAGAAAAAAGAACTATCTGACTTCTTTGCAGTACCATGTAGATACTAGGTAGTGGACAGAATTTTTAATTTTGATCTAAGTTTCTATAGCCGAAAAATTGTTAAATTGTAAAACAAAAACAAAAACAAGCCGAGCATGGTGGCACATGCCTGTAATTCCAGCATGCAGGAGGCTGAGGCAGAAGGATCACTGCAAATTTGAGGCCAGCCTGGGCTACATAGTGACTTCAAGGCCAGCAAGACCCTGTTTCAAAAAACAAACCAAAAAAAAAATAAATAAATAAATAAAAAATAAAAACACTATAAACCTGGCACAGTGGTGCATGCCTGTAATTCCCATACTCTGGAGGCCAGAAGATCACCACAAGCTCAAGACCAGCCTGGGCTACATAGCAAGTTCAATACCAGGCTGAACTGTGTAGGAAGAGCCTTGTTCAAAACAAATAAACAAACAAACAAGCAAACAAACAACAACAAAAAAAAACTGTTAAGTTGTTCTGTTTCAGTCTCATCCCCTGGTAAAACTATGCCATCAGCTAGACTTACAGTAGCATACTCCATAAATGCCATTCATTCTTGAGATTTGACGGCTTCCTGTTATTCTGTCGGCCTGACTACCATAGGATATGGAGGAAGTGTTTGAAGTCCTCACTAGTAAACAGCGTGTTCCCCCTGAAAGTCTCTCGCACTACTAAGAATTTTAAAGTTACTTGAAACTTCCTGAGCTTGATCCCTTTCTTTAGCAAAACTGTGCTCAAGTGAAGTAGATTATCCTAATAGATATCGAAATCTCATATGAGTAGTGAGTTGGTTAACATTTAGTTTCTCTAAGATTAGTTTTTTTTTTTTTTTTTTGTGGGTACCAGGGGGACGACCTCAGGACCTCGCGCGCCAACAGGCACCCGTGCAACTGAGCGATATCACCGGCCCCTTTTTCGTATGTGGGTTCTGGGAGTCGAACTCGGGCCCTCGCGCTTGCAAGGCAGGCGCTTACGCCGCTGAGCCATCTCACCAGCCCTCTAAGATTAGTTTTAATAGTGAAGGATCATAAAAATTTCTGTTTAGATTTCCTTTTCTGAATTTGAATGAATCACTTCTTTTTCAGTGATTTTTGTATCTACTCCCCATCATACACATTAGCAAAGGAACACCCTGTGGGAATTGGCAAGATGACTGAGCAGTGCAATATGCTGAGAAGATTCATCGCATAACAGGCCTCATCAGAAATACAGGAAGAATACATTTCCAGAGCCCCTTTACAATGTCCCCTCAAAGTGCCTCAGTCTCCATTTGATCATTTTCAAGGATTAGGACCTCCTTGAGCCCCATGTATTCTGTTCCAGTCTTATGATGACTCCACATTACCAAAGAAGAAGTCCTTCCTAAACTCAGATAAAAACGTGTCTCCCTGTGGGTTTCCTGAGACTTTCCTGTCCTGTTACTGTCCCCAGAAGCTCTGCAAAAGAAGTCTGGTACTGCTGGTCAGCTCTTCAAATAAAGACAAGAATCTTGTAGTCATTTCTTACCCTCTAACGTATACTTCATTTTTTCCTGTGAAAAATCTCCAGTCTTCTAGTATTCCTAATACCCATTATTTAATCTGCTATGTGGGTGGCGAAAAGGATAGGGACAAATGTTATAATCCGGAGTCAATAGAACAGGTATCAACCAGGACTGCTGAACAGAAGGTTGATGTATTTTTAAGGGGTGGGGTGCTGGTAAATTTTAACAATAAGCTCTTAGAATGACAAAAGGACTGATTTGCAGAGTTTCCAATTTCTGCAGGTAAATATTCCTACCATGACTATTTCAAGTTACCGAAGTGAGGGCTCAGGATGCATGGTTGGTAAAATGTGTGTACAGCTGGCTCTTGTGAGCTGCACCACACTGCATTATCAATCAAGTATCAGAATTTGCTCAATGTACTGGCTTTTTCCAGATGTAATATATTTTAATTATTATTATCAATGTGTTGTTTGAACCACCCAGAATCAGGCAAGATCCCACTCAAACCTCTACCTCAAAGCTACTATGAATGGGAGAAGTACACAAAGACACACAGAAAGCCTCTAGCTTCTAATTTTTGGGTCAGAAAAATATGCCTTTTCGTGTCAGTACTAAAAGTAAAAGTGAGCAAAGTCAGCGTACCAGTGTACATTCTCATTAAACCATATATACCTCAGAGCAGTTTTTGGTACCACTGAACAATAATTGAAGCTTTTTTTTTAATTAATGGCAGGGAAAAGAAACTGGATTTAACAAGAACTGGATTTAATAGCAAGAAGCTGTCATGTTAAGAGGGATACTGAAATATGATTTCTCTTAGAGTCTTAAAATGTTTTCCTATAATTCAGTAAGCACTTAAGTCCTTCTGAATTAAGGAAACTATAAATATTTAACTTAAAACTCTACCAGTGACTAAGCTTATTTTCACATTTAGCCTTTTCCACTCTTGGGTAGGCTCTTAAATTCTTAAAAGCCGTGGATATGTTTGTTTTTGTTCTCCAGTGAATCCATTCTCCAGTAGTTAATAGTTGAGTCACATTTCCCAAGGTTGCAATTTATACCCTTACTCTATTTATCCTGAAGAAAACCGGTGGAGACAATTTGACTTAGTACTAAATAGGAGTTAGCAGGAAAAGTTAAAAAAAAATTTCCCTTGGCTCATCTGAGAATCTGAGATGAAAAGAAGTATGAGATAGAGCTGGAGTGGTGAGCAGCCCCTGGTAAATCATCATGAACACTTTATGTTATTCTAAGTGAGCATAAAAATTCTCTGTCCAGGAGATGAACCGCCATCTGATTGGCATGAATATAAATTATTTCATTCAGCATTGAAGTGTGTGGTTCTGGTGGTGAGAATGAATTGGCCAGATGGGAGATAGGGAGGGCAGTAAGCAGTGCGTTGCATGACCTTGAGCAAGAAAGAAAAGGGAACCAATTTAAGAGATGCTTGGGAATCAGAATCCATGACAATCAGAAATCTATTAGGAAGGAAAGCTGGAAGGGAAAGGAGGCAGAAGAGCTGAGTGGAAGATGGGAAAGAGTCAAGAACAATTCTGAGGAAAGAATGGCCCAGATGCAATTAAGTCTCCAGACTGAGTGGCAAGAAGTTCGTGAAATTATTTTCCTGTTACACAGAAATGGGTGGTGAGTAAAGGACACAGGAATAGAGATTTAAAGAGAATGGAAAGTATTTGAAATAGTCATGGTAGCGGATGTTGAAAAATGCTTCCTATGTGGCTATGCTAAAGGCCTGTTCTTAGTAATGTTTCCTGAAGAATCTAATGGAATAAGTGTACTTTGAAAAATTGTTCCAGGTGATGCTTTATGCATCAGGATCTGCTCCTCTCATTTCTACTGAAACCCACAGGACACAATAAACACTTTTGATCTAAAAAAACTTAATAAGATAACTTATTCCATTCTTGGTTTTCAGTTTGACCACTAAATGGCCTTTGGGACAAAAACCAGTGAAATTCCCACAAAATATTTGTTCCAAAAAATGTTGGTAGGGACCTCCGGGTACAAATCTCTGACATCAGCGAGGAGACAGGAGCACACAAACAGTGTGATCGTCCGTGTCCGTTGTGGATAACTCCGTAATTTAGTCAAGGAACAACCCCCCAGTGAGATCATGTCTCGCTTGGAATTACATGGCTAACTCTGTATTTGGGATCACATTGACAAAAATGCACATAAAATGACCAGAAATTTTTCCTTTGTTTGATTCAGAAATTAAACGTGTGCACGTCATGTCTGCAAACTGAGCATTTCACCATGTCAGAGGATTTAAGTATAATGGATCTCAAAGGAGAACAGAAAACATTTAGAACACACTACCTGTTCGGTTGGCTGGGTCATGTACATTTGTATCTTATGGAATATTTTAAGTGCACCTTTATCTACACTCCAGAAAGTAAAGTTTATATCTGAAAACCTTGATCAAATTTCTGGCTATAACCTGTTCAATTAGTAGAAGCCATGTAGAACACTGAAGTCAAAAATAGTCCTAATTGTCTTACAGAAAGTCATGCTAGTTCTGACAGGTTTGATTTACAGAATAATGAGAAGTTGCCACTCCGTGAATTAGAAGACAGTACATTAAATTTCCACATTGCTTTAAACATGTATTTTCTTCTGGTAGTGCTTATCTGATACCTAATAAAACCCGAAAATTTTCATTTCCAAATCTTACTTCTGAATGTTGTGCTGCCCCTTCAAATGTACAAAAGCCAGTTCATCTGGAAATAAAAGCAGCCATTTAAATATTACATATTAGAACTGTGGTAAGTTTGTTTTAGAGATTAACTGTCTTAATTCTTAAGCAGTTCTATAAGGTAGGTGCTCAAGTCATTGTGTTAATTTTTAAATAAGCAGATTAAGACTTAAATATGTTAATACACTATTCCAGAGTCACAGGATGAATAAACATTATTGGTAGGATTTGAACCGGTACCATCTAATATCAGAGACTCACACAATTCTTAGTTAATAAAGGCAGAACCAGAAATTCTGAAAGAAATAGAGCCAAGTTGAACTATGGACAGGTGAATGTCATATGACTTCTGAGGAGTCCTAGAAAAAAAAACTCAGCCACCCATACTAGAACATGCAGGAGAGCCACAGCACCTTCGTGGATAAGTTCTAAAAAGAGGACTGAGTAATACTAATGCCAAAATATGAGATTTGAGTGAGCTCTCTCACAGGAATTCTTAACCAAGTCTCAACCAGTTCCAACCATTTTTCCAGTTTTCCAAAATTCTTATCACTCTTGCTATCCAGTGACCCTAAACAATTTTCTTATTTGGGCAGTTTATAACTATTTTTCAGAATATTTCTTGTCTCCTACCTTTCTCCCAATCCATGATTAATCGTTCCTTTTATTTCTGCTTTTTATTTGGTCTTTCTTTTCCTCTTTATGGAATGTATCCTTTCACTTTGTTTATTGCCAATACAAAAGTGGCTTACTGTCACCTAACCAAATTGTCTTATTTTCTTATTAATTTGCCATTTAATGGTTTCTATATTGAAAACGTAATAAAGACTTGAACATGAATAAAGGCTGTGCAAATCAAAGCAAGCAGGGGTTATTTATCCGTAGCTTGGTATAGCAAGGGAGGTAGAGACCACTACTTTCATATGGCAGAGACTCAAAGTCAGGGGAAGGAGTGGGACAGCTTTGCAGTGGGAAAAAGGAAGCTCTTTGGGGGGTTCTCTGATCAGAAGTTGTCCTGGAAAGCTGGATTTGGGCTCACTAGAATCAGGCATACTTTGTGGTTGGTTTGGGGAGCTTGGTTTCTTTCTCTGGCTGGTTCTGAGTTGGAGCTGGGGGTAAGATTTTGGGAAGCTAGCAGTCATTGACCAAGTTCTGGCCATTTGGGGCCAGTTGCTACAAAGGCTGTGGTTAGACTTCCCAGGCTAGTCACTGCAGAGGTTCTGGGTCAGAGTTGTACTGTCCTAGATGGTCCGGCCATTGTCCATTTCTGCATTCATCCTCTTGGGGCAAACAGCAAAATATAGTGCTGAATGAAGTATAGGACAGGAACTTTACACAAATATACTTCTTTAATTTATAGTCTTCACACCAATAAGTATAAATTGAGTTATTTGCGACTAAAACCTAGAATTTAAAAAAAATTAAATTATTCAAAGGGTTCCATGTTAAAATGGGTCAAAAATACATTTTTTTAATATTTTTCAGAGATGCTTAGTTTTCTTAGAAATCTAAATGTCTACTAACCAATATATTAAAGGTTGATTAATTTAATTATAATTGTGTTATTCTGATCTTCAGAAACTTGTTGCAAGTGCCTGATGATGCTGATTTTCTGTGGAAAGAATCTATAGCCCTGCAATACAGAGCCTGAAGAACAATGGTCCTGGCCATGCCCCAGGAATATAAACCATATCAAGTCAGATGGGCCATGTCTTCGAAACATAGTTTGCCTATACTGCATGTGCTTTCAAGTGTGACTCTACGTTATTGTCCAAAATTGTTCTAACCCTGTGAGGGCTAATAGTTATAATGAATTACATTCTTTCTAAATCTACTAACTCAAATTTGTTTTTATCCCCAAAAGTTAGGTAAATATATTTTACCATTCATCCACCTTTTCTAATAGCTATATTTATCTATCTGCCTCATTAACTCATAAATAGGTGCAATGGAGGATAGTGACAAATTAACTCTTTTGTCCCATCCTTACAATCTGGATAGTTGTCTGCATAAACAATATATATACTCTTACTAATTATTAGCTGCTCCACTTTTTCACAACTTCTGACAGTTTCTCAAATTTACAGCTGCAACACGGACTAATCTATAGCGTCAATGTTTTCTCTCATATAAACATTCGATTGATAGTCTCTGTTTTCCAACTTCCTGCATTATTAATGGGTTGAAGATATTACTATTGCTGCCATGAGAATAAAGACCAAAAGATAGCTTTGGCCAAAGTATTGAGTCAGTTATTCCATGCAGACTTTCCTTGAAGGTTACTTTTATTTTCATTTTTATTTTTTCCAAAGCCTTAAGTAAATGCAAATGTTAGTATTGTTATTTCTCTTTAGGCTGGAAAGTCTGGAAAATATAGAGGAAGCTTAGGAACACAAGTCTGTCTGGGGCATAAGAGAAGTTATGGAAGAAAATCTGAGTCATAAACTCTTGCGTCAAAACCCAAATCCCAATTTTCTCCTTGTTTATAACTATTTTTCGAAATACTTCATGTCTCCTACCTTTCCCCCAATCTATGGTTAATTGTTCTTTTTACTTCTCCTCTTTATTTGGTCTTTCCCTTCCTCCTTATGAAATGTATCCTCCCATTTTGTTTATTGTCAATACAAATGTGACTTACTGACACCTAACCACATTCCACTAGTTATGGCAAGTTATAGAATTGTCTGCCGTACCACCTCAAAAGCATGTATGATACAGACACTATATAGAAGAATAAGTACTTTCTCTAGTACTGTCTTAACATACTACAACAGCAGAAATAAACTAAAAGCACAATAAAATAAATAATTAATAGGAAAATAAGAACAAAGTTATCCTTTATTTCTCTTCTTTCTCCACTTTTTTCCGAGGAAAACATGGAGTTTATCATTTCTTTGCTATCAGCATCTATTATGGGTAGAGTTGCATCCTTCAGAAGATAGTAAGTCCTAATTTTTAGGACACAAGAATATGACATTAATTGGAAGTAGGGTATGCAGATGAAATCAAGTGGAGATGAGGTCATTAGAATGGTCCCCAATCCAATATCACTAATATTCTTATAAGAAGGAAATCTAGACATAGAGACACAGAAAAGAATGAAGGCCATAAGAAGATAAAGATAGAGTTTGGGTTGTTTCTGTTGCAAGTCAAAAATAAAATAAAATAAAATAAATTTAATTTAATTTAAAAAAGTGCCCAGTGCCACCAGAAACTGGAAGAGAGATAAAGGAAGCCTTTAGAGGCTTCAGAAGGAGCACGGCCCCCTGCCAACACCTTGATTCATACTTTCAGTGTCCTGAACTGCCAGAAAATAAATTTCTGTTGTTTTAAGCCACTCAGTTTGCAGTATTTTGGTAAGGCAGCCTTAGGAAACTAATTTAGCACCCATACTTGGAATTCAAAAGTTATTTTACATCATTTAGACTTTCTTCCCTCTCTTCCTTTCTTTTTTACTACTTTTCAATTTTTGATAGTTGATGGATGTGATAGTTAATTTTTGCAACAGCTTGACTGGACTAATGGATTCTCAGCTAGTAAAATATTATTTCTAGGTATGTTTGTGAGGTTGTTTCTAGAGGATATAAGCATCTGAATGAGTAGACTGAGTAAAGAAGATCGCCAGCACAATCTGAGTGGGCATCATAAAACGGGCTGAGGGTCCAGATACTGCCAAAAAATGGAGCAAGGTAAAATTACTCTATTCCAGCTCCTCTGGCCCTCAAACATCAGAGCTGCAATCTCTCAGGTCTTCAGACATGGTCTGAAAGTTATATCACTGGCTTCCCTGGTTCTCAGCCCATTGGAAGCAGATGGAATTACAGCACTGGCTTTCCTGCTTCTCTAGCTACATGTGGCACATCATGAGACTTCTAACATCCCTACCTGTATAATCCAATTCCTAATAAATATCTCCCAGGTATCTGTCTGTCTGTCTATAAATCCATCACTTTGGTTTTGTTTCTATGGAAATTTTAACCAATACAATAGACTAGTATTCAAGTATTTCCAGCAGTTAAAACCAACTGCCTGATGTCATAAGCCACGCTCTCTGTTTGTTTTCCAGAAATACCCTTATACACCTTAAGCTTATTCTTGGATTGCCACATATCATTTATTGAGATCACAGAAAATTGAAAAGCACTTTTTTTTATTTTTTGTCTTTTTGAGACAAGGTTTCACTCTGCAGTTCAGGCTGGCCTTGAACTCACTATGTAGCCCAGGCTGGACTCAAACTCATGGGGATTCTCCTGCCTCAGCCTCCTGAGTGCTGGAACTACAGGCAGGCACTACCACTCCTAGTGAAAATATAGAATGTTGCTTACTGAAATTCCATAGTCTCTAAGATCCCTAGGTGCATACTTCCTGGAGGGTACATCTGAATATATAGTCTATTTCAGAATATACAGGGTAAAGGTAACAGGCACACATTTGAAAGATGTTTCTTTGATCCTATATGAAAACTTAGACTCATAAAATGATAAAAAAAAAAAAAGAAAAATTCACAGCTTGCTATGGCTCATCTCAATATGCTTTCAAACAGGTATTTTAGGAATCCGTTATTTATAACGAAGAACAAATTTTAGACTTTTTTTGTATTGTGTAATGTTTGTTTTCTTGACTTGTGAAATAGGGGTCACCTTAAGCAGTGCAAGTACCCAACCCTCCCACCTACCTAAAATTATCACTCTCAGCCTGACTGCCATAGTACTTGACATGTTAACATTCATTCTTATAGATGAAAGTAGCCAAAACTCTCAACCTAATTATAATGATTAGAAAAGGGTCAATAGAGAGTTGGCTCTTGGTGGAGAATGAGATCAGGATGATTCCAGGGTACAGGCTTAAATCAAGCATAGCAACCTCAAGACATCTCATAAATCTTTCCCCAGGCAACAGCAAGACACTGAAGGCTTACAGAGAATGTTACAGAGAATGTTGCAGGTGCTCTAACACATGTAGAAAGAGTATGCAATATTTAATACATCTACAGTCACCTGGCTAAATAAGTCGTAGAACATTAAAGAAAAGCGATGCAGCTGGTAATTCAAAACAATGGGTAGGGGCTTTAAATGGCTATCATACGAACATACTAAATGTACCCAGTAAACCAACAACACATATGTAAATGAGGCTATGTGCCTGAATGAATTCCATAACTCAGGCCAGAAAAGAAAAGTAATGGGAAAACAAAATCTAAGTGTTTTCATTGACCTCAATTACCCAAAGAATGTGTACAATTTTGGCCAGGCAGTATGTAACAAGAATGATCTGTTTTCTGCACTGAAGGTTTGTGAGATGGTAAACAATGTTTTCAGGTAGACTTTTCTCCTTATCACGGAGAATTCAAGCCTATAGACTTTTCTTTAAAGGAGAAAACAAAAAACCCAGAACAATTACCCCAAACAACTATGAAATCACTGCCACTGACCTTTCTCCTACTACCCTTTGGACAGAAGCAGAAACAGCAGGTTCTGCCCAGATCGGTTGTCCTATTTTACCAGCACAAATATTTTGGCAGGAAGATAAGTAAGTGATTAAATCTGAAGTACAGTCTAAAGAAGAAATGCTCCAGCAAATGACCGCACGGCCTTCTTCAGGTGCAATAAGACAGCTGAGGATGGGTAGAAGTGAATTCTACCAGTTCCTTTGTCAAGCTCTCCACCCTTAAAGTGCCCCTGCAGAATTTAGGGTGGGCCCTAGAGTGACAATAACAGTTATTTCAATGGCTATCAAGCGTTAGCACCATCACCTTCTGACTTTTTCTTGAGTGTGTTGCAAGCAGAGATTCTAAACATAGTTAGTCAGGGCTGAGTGTTCACTGTAAATACCGGAGTAACTAGCTTTTAATCTTTTTATCTACACAATGATTTGATAAACAAATTGGAAAATGTTACAAGTGATTTTGAGTCTAGTTTATGGCTAAATATTTTCCATCCTTCCTGGAGAGTTAAGCTCGTTTAACAGTGTGCCCTGGAGTTGTACGATACCACAATTATGGAACCCTGTAGTTTTATGTAGTTTTACATTTTAGGAACTTAGTGTGCTGTTTTTCCTCACTGTCTTCCCTAAATCAGGAATCCTGCTTTGGGGAACTATTAAAACAAATATTTTTTAAATAGTGGGAGGTGGGGAATGGGTGTTGTATCTCTTCCAACCTCACAGATTAGGGCACACTCAGAGTTAAAGAGAAGCTTACACACTACTTTGCTAGTAGTTAAAACTAGTATGTAAATTATACAAGATACATACTCTTAATACACACACTCTTAATAATACATACTCTTAATACAATCTAAAAAACAAAACTTAGGTGGCCAACTGATGTACCTTATTCTCTCCCAATTCCTGTTATAGAAAATTCCCATAAATAGAGGCACTTAGGTAAGAATAGGGTGGCCCAGGGCACACAGCACAGTACCTGGCACACAGTTAGTAATTAGTAGTTGTTCTCTGCCTTAAAGCATTTGTAGGTACAGGTAGAAGACAAAGAAAAAGAAGTCGGAGGAGGAATTGGTTTCATTTGCTTATTTATACCTCCATACTCCATCTCGTAACATGACCTAATTTATAGCTCATCACAGAATGAGAAAGGAGGAGAAAAAGAAAGAGAGAGAGACAGAGAAAGAGAGAGAGAGAAAGCTTTTATGCACCTTGGTAGGAAAAAGACTGAAAAAATACCATTGAGCTTTTAAGTGGAGTTCCTACATGTGTTAAACTGAGGTCTTTTTTAATTACCAAAACATATTTAGATATATAAATTTGAAGTGAGGGGACTAAAATTGAACACTAGCCAAAACTGTTTTGAAACAACAGCCAGAATCACATAAATAGTAAACAAGATAATGGTGGCATAGAAATAGATTAGACATATGTCCACTCTTTTTTTCCCCTCCAAAACTTCCTAGGTAGAAACAAGAAATCACTTGCTTTCATTTGTCCTCTGCATCCCCAGTGGCAGCTTCTAATTACTTTAAATATAGCCAGTGTGCCCTTAAATTACCCACAAGTTTGGACTAGCCTTCTCTTACAGATTCATCTGAGAAAAGTGATCATTTTACTTTGCTTCCTGTAGATGATCAAATGTTAGGAATGATTTAGAATTAAACCTTGAAGTAAATTTCAATCCCCAGAGGATGTCACCATTTCTAAACTGCCTGTTATGTGTTACTTTATATTCATCATCCCAGGCCAGGGATGTAGCTCAGCGGCACAGTGCCTGCCTGGCAAGTGCAAGGTCCTGAGTTCGATTCCCTGTACCAAAAAAAAGAAAAGAAAAGAAAGAAAGAAAGAAAGAAAGAAAGAAAGAAAGAAAGAAAGAAAGAAAGAAAGAAAGAAAGAAAGAAAGAAAAAGAAAGAAAAAACTATGACCATATTCAGCATCCCAATCCTAGGAGTCATCACTCACCTAATTTACAAAGAAATCAAAAGTTCCACAGTGGTAAAATGTCTTGCCCTACGCTACTGGTTTTGAAACTCAAATGTGTATTAGAATCACCTGGAGGAGTTGTTATGTGTACATGTGCTGAGCTCCATCCACGGAATGGCTGATCCAGTAGGTTGGAGATTAAGAGTGCATTTCTTACAAGTCCCTGGGAGATATGATGCTCCTAGCCCAGATCACACATTGAAAACCACTAACTTAAATCACATAGCTCATAAGTAGTGGAGCCCAGATTAAAACCCAGGTCAGTTTGATTCTAAAATGTGTGCTGTTGCCACATAGAGAAGCTACCTATAATCCCTCTAAGATTTCTCTACTGCAGAGGTAGAGGAGGTAGGAAATCACTAAGGTAGATGAATAGAATGAAGGATGAACACATGCTGGTTAAACCCAAAACTTCGGTTCCCCTGTCACATATGAGCTTACCACCAAATTTATCTGATCCTTGCTATTTTCCTCACTATAACAAGAATTCTACCACTACTCAGTCTGACTACTCTCACAGAGTAGTTTTGAAGATAAAATGTGATAATCAATATAGAAGAATTTTTTAAGCTTCAAAGCTTAGAAAACCACCACAAATGTTTGTTATTTTCATCAAGAAATCAAATCAGGAGGACAGGCCGGGCCCAGGGCGTGTGGGCTCACACACACCTTTGGTGGCCGGATGACAGGAACCCCCACACCCAGGACAGGACAGTCCCCCTGAGTGCAGGCGCACACACACCTTTGTTGGGCGGACATAAGGGAACCCCCAAGACTCAGGACAGTGGGTCCCAGGTGCACGGAGTAATCAGCAAGCCTAGCAATGTGGAAGTGTTTAAAAGAGCAGTAAGGAGCCAGCAGTTGGGCCCTGGAAAACTCCACCAACAGAAGACAAGTCCCAGCCCCACAACCAGAGGCCAAGGCCAGCTCCATACCCAGCACAATTACCATGGGAAATGTGGCTGGAGTACACAGCACATTTCTGGGATCTGACATGGACTATCTGACTATCACAGAACTGTAAACATCAGAGGTCTTTTATTACTTTTATTCTCCCTTGTTTGTCTGATTGGCTATCCCTTTCCTGTCTGGTTGGAAGTTATCTTGTTTTGTCCTGTATTTTGTAGTTATTTTTGTTTTTGGATTTTTTTTTCCTCTGTCCTCTCTTTCTCAGGTCTACTGTTTTTTCTTTCCTTTCTTCTTTTCTTCCTTTCTTATCCATTCTCTTTCTCTTCCTTCATTCTTTTTTCCCACTGTTTAGGTTTCTTACCTATCTCTTTCCTTTTCTTCTACTGATCCTCCATCTCTCTTTCCTCAACTACTTTTTGAATTTAAATTTTCAATTGAGTAAACATGATCTCTTACCTTTCTGTCTACTCCTGTCCATTCTATTTCATTCTTTCCCTCTTGTGTCTTCCAGTTTCCTAAAACTCGGGAGATCATCCTTTGACCTCCAGCCTTGACTCTACTATATTTGACCTCATTCATCACTTTATTCTGTCCCCTACCCATCCTAACCACCCCACCCCCCAGAAAAGGGTAAAATCCCTCCACTAAGGGAAAAATCACTGCATACAAGTACATGGTATATGTTTCATTTTGTTATATAACTTTAGAGTTTGCTACTGTGGTTGGAGGTAGAAGGTTAATGGTTACCATAGTTTCTCAATAGCTAAGCTGTACTTGAAACTATTGTTATTACTAACTATACTACTTTAACCAGGATATCATACATGTTATAATCAGTTTTTCTCCCCTGTATGATAATGCTGTGATTGTATGGGATCATAATCACCATCACAACCCAGTGCTAATGGACTGGTGCTGAGCCAAATAGTAACTTTGCATCTTTTACAAATTGAGAAGGTAGGTTCTTTGGATATCTATAAAGAATGACCTACATCCAGAGGGCATCCCTGAAGAACAGACATCTCCTAGGAAAGCCTCAATACTAGTGATAAAGCTATCATAAGAAATCAGTAAGCATCAACATAGGAAATAAAATAAAATAAAAAAGAGAAAATTGATGCAGAAGCAAAATGCAACCCCAGACCCCCAGCCCACCCAGGACAAGCCCAGAACACAATGAGATAGACAAAATTGGAAGTCAAACACTCAAACTTTCTGAAATGATGGCAACAAGTGAAAAAACAAGTGGAAAAAGCAGTAGAGAAAATAATCTCTCAGGTACAAAAAGAAATGATGCTCAAAATCAAAGATATTAGAGAAGACACAGATGAAAGAATGGATGAGCTTAGAAAATGATGGACACAAAAAATGCCCAATGAAGGAAAGAAATGGAATCCATGAAACAGATCCAAATAGAAATCCAAGAGATTAAAACCTCCATTGGAAGTATATGCGACAGATTGAATAAAGGAGAGGATAGAATATCAGATCTTGAAGACAGAATTGCAGCTAGTGTTCATGAAAAGAAAGATCTTAAAAACAGCAAGAGACCATGAAAAACCAACCCAACAGCTACAAGATGACACAAAGAAGAATAACATAAGATTGACTGGGGTCAATGAGAAAGCTGGAGACAGCACAAATGCCATTAAAAAAATTTCACAGAAATAATGACAGAAAACTTCCCAATCATGGATAAAAAATTTGACATACAAATAAAAGAAGCATGTAGAACTCCAAACAGCCATGACCAAAATAAAACTACACCAAGACATATAATAATCAAGATTCTAGAAATTCAGCACAAGAACAGACTATTAAAAGCTGTTAGAGAATAGAAACAGATCACTTATAAAGGAAAGCCCATCAGAATCATGGCAGACTTCTCAACACAAACCCTCAAGAAGAGCTTGGAATATTTCAAGGCCTGAAAGAAAACAACTTTCAGCCCAGATTAATGTACCCTGCAAACCTGTCTTTCAAAATTAATGGAGAAATAAGATACTTCCATGACAAAGAGCAACTGAAGAAATTCATGACCAGCAAAACAACCCTACAAAGAGTACTGAAAGATATTCTAGACAGATATAAAAATGACAACAATTACAGAACAACAATGGAAAGAACACACCACATAGTGCAAGCAATTAAACAGAGGGTAAAAGTAGGGAACCAACAGCAGGAAAATACCATAACAAAGATAAGCCAATACATATCATTTATAACCATCAATGTAAATGGCCTCAATTCACTAATCAAAAGAAACAGACTGGCAGAATGAATCAAGAAATAAGATCTAGCAATATTCTGTATACAAGAAACACATTTAACTCAAAAAGAAATTCATAGACTGAAAGTCAAAGGATGGAAAACAATCTTTCATGGAACAGGAATCCAGAAAAAAGCAGGGCTAGCTATTCTGTTTGCAGACAATGTGAACTTCAAACCGAGAATGATCAAAGAGATAAAGAAGGTCACTACATACTTATTGGGGAAAACTTCAAGAGGAAGAGATAACAATCATAAATATGATATGGGAGCACCCAAATATATAAGACAATTATTATTAGACATGAAAAATCAAGCAATAACACAGTTTTAATGTGAGTCCTTAATACCCCATTGTCACAAAGAGATAGATCAACTAGACAAAAAATTAGCAAAAAAAATCAGAACTGAACAAAACCTGTGAACAAATGGAATTAATGGAAGTGTTCAGTGTTCTACCCAACATCATCAGAGTACACATTCTTCTCAGCTTCATATGGGATATTCTCTAAACTAGAACATATACTAGCTCACAGAACATGCTTAAGTAAATGAAAAGGAAATGAAATTATCCCATGCATATTATCAGACCATAGTTCAATTAAATGGAATATTAATGGCAAAAGAAACCGCAAAAACTCCATAAACACATGGAAAGTAAATAACACCCTTCTAAACAACCAATGGGTCACAGATTAAAGAAAAATTCAACAATATCTACAACTAAATGAGAATGCAGGTACAACATACCAGAATTTATGGGATTCAGTGAAAGCAGTCCTAAGAGGGAAATTTATAGTGGTGAGTTCTCACATCAGGAAAACAGAACGAGCACAAATTAACAACCTAATATTACACCTCAAGCTTCTAAAAAAAGAAGGGCAAGACAAGCCCAAAGCCCATACAAGGGAGGAAATAATAAAGGCCAGAGCAGAAATTAATGCAATGAAGACTATGAAAACAATACAAAGAATTAATGAATCGAAGAGGTTTTTCTTTCAAAAAATAAATAAAATTGATAAAACCTTAGCCAACCTTACCAAAAACAGGAAAAGAAAGACTCAAATTCATGCATTGAGGAATGAAAATGGTGAAATCACTACAGATCCTGTGGAAATTCAGAAGATCATCAGTGTCTACTTTGAAAAGTTTTACTCTCATAGAATGGAAAACAAAGAAGAAATGGACAGATTCCTAGATATGTATGAATTACCAAAGCTGAATGAAGAAGATATAAAATTCTGAATACCCCAATTTCAGGTAATGAGATTGAAAATGTAATTAAAAACTTACCAACAAGGAAAAGACAAGGTCCTGATGGATTCACTGCTGAATTCTACAAGAAATATAGAGATTTAATGCCAATACTCCTCAAACTCTTTAATGAAATTGAAAGGGAAGAAATTCTCCCTAACTCATTCCTGGATGCAAGTATTACTCTGATACCAAAACCAGGGAAAGATCCAACCAAAAAAGAGAACTACAGGCGAATCTCCCTGATGAACATAGATGCAAAAAACCTCAACAAAATACTAGCAAACAGAATGCAGCAAATCATCAAGAAGATTATACACAATGATTAAGTAGGATTCATCCAAGGGATGCAGGGATGGCACAACATATACAAATTAACAAATGTAATATACCATATCAACAGAGCCAAAGACAAAAATTACATGATCATGTTAATAGATGCAGAAAAAGCATTTGATAAAATCCAATACTCATTCATGATAAAAATAATTAATAAGGATAAGGAAGAAGTTAAATTATCATTATTGACAGGTGACATGGTACTCTACATAGAAGACCCCAAAAACTCCACCAAAAGACTCCTAGAGTTAATAATCAAATTCAGTAGCATAGCTGGATACAAAGTCAACACCCAAAAATCAATAGCATTCCCATACACAAACAACAAACTCACTGATAGAGAAATTAGGGAACCACAACCTTCACAATAGCATCCAAAAAAATGAAATATTTAGGAGTCAATCTAACAAAAGAAGTAAAAGATCTGTACGTTGAAAATTACAGTACTCTGAAAAAGGAGATTAAAGAGGATATCAGAAAATGGAAAGATATCCCTTGCTCATGGATAGGAAGAACTAACATAGGGAAAATGGCCATACTCCCAAAATTGTTGTACAGATTTAATGCAATCCTGATCAAAATACCATTAGCATACTTCACATATCTAGAGAAAACATTCCTAAAATTCATTTGGAACCAGAAGTGACTTAGAATAGCAAAGGCAATTCTGGGCAACAAAAGCAAGGCAGGAGGCATCACAGGCTCTGACTTGAAATTATACCACAAAGCTACTGTGATAAAATCATCATGGTACTGGCAAAAAGCAGACCTGAGGATCAGTGGAACAGATTAGAAGTTGCAGTCACAAATCCCAACACACTCAGCCACCTTATCTTTGACAAAGGGGCCAAACATATTCACTGGAAGAAAGACAGCCTCTTTAATAAATGGTGCTGGAAAAACTGGCTGTCTACATGCTGAAGACTAAACTTAAACGCATGTCTGTCATCACGCACTAAATTAAAGTCAAAATGCATCAAAGATCTAAATATTGAAACAGAAACACTGAATCTACTGGAAGAGAAAGTAGGTAGAAATCTTGAAGACATAGGTGTAGGTAGAGACTTCATGAGCACAACTCAAAATGCACAGGAAATACTCCAAAGAACAACTGGGATCTCATCTTATTAAAAAGCCTTTGCACATCAAAAGAAATCCCCAACAGAGTGAAAAGACAGCCCACAGAGTGGGAAAAAATTTTAGCTAACTGTCCCTCAGAAAAGGACTTATATCTATAACATATAAAGAATCAGAAAAAAAAAATTCAGACCTCTCAAACTTAAAGACTCAGTCCAAAAATGGGCATCTGAGGCGCAACTTCTCAGATGAAGAAATACAAACAGCAAATAAATATATGAAAAAGTATTCAACATTATTGACCATTCAAGAGATGCAAAGTAAAAACAACAGTGAGATTCCATCTCACTCCAGAAAGAATGGCTATCATCAAGAAATCAACCGATAACAAATGCTGGAGGGGCTGTGGGGGAAAAGGAACCCTTCTCCACTGTCGGTGGGAGTGTAGACTGGTGCAGCCACTGTGGAAATCAGTGTGGAGATTCCTCAAAAACTAGGACTAGAGGTCCCATTCAACCTGGCTATTCCCCTTCTGGGTATTTTCCCAGAAGAATTAAAAACATCATACCACAGCGATAAATGTGCACCCATGTTTATAACAGTACAGTTTGTAATAGCTAAATCTTGAAAACAACCCAAATGGCCATCAACCAAGGAATGGATAAAAAAGACGTGATATTTTTATACAGTGGAGTACTGCTCAGCCACAAAGACGGATCAATGGAGACTTTTATAGGTAAATGGATGCAACTTGAGACCATACATAAGTTAAAAAAATCAGTTTTGCTTGTGTAAACATTGTATTTTCTCCCTATTGTGAGAAGCTGAAATAAGATACAAAATATACAAAAGATATTGGGAAATTGGAAGAAACTGTTCAGAAGGAAAGAGAAACTGCAATGGGGAAAAGGAGAAAAGAAGGAAGGGAAAAGGAAAAAAAATATATATATGTGTGTTTATATAGATATAGATATAGATATAGATAGATATAGATATAGATATAGATATATAGATAGTTAAGATAGCTATACTTCTGATTTCTATTAGTTCATTGAAAAGGTTTGTGCTTATATCGTTTGGTCAATTTTTCATGCCTGTATCTTGTAATCTGAGCAACTACTTTGAAGATAACCGTAAGCAATGCATTAACCATGGTTACTCTCCTACTATCTTGTTTTGAAATTTTGTATCATTGTTTTTATTGTTTTTTCTCCTTAAAATAAAAAAAAATCAGTGAATGAACAGGTGGAGAATATTTATTTGCTTAAGAACCACATACATATGATCTAATATAATATTAACATTTTATAATATTAAGGATTAAATTATATTTAAAAAACCAGTAAAGATGAACAAAGCAAAAGAAAAAAGAATATGCCAGTGTGATCTGATTTTTAGTTTAAAAGCTGAGTTACGTAAAAGGAAATGTCAAACACAACAAACAAGTTTATTACAACCTTCAAATGTTCAGTCGTCTTTAAAATGAATGTACTGATTGCTTTCAGGGTAGGGAAACAACAAAATTTTTGCCAGTAATATTTGTCTTCAACTTAAAAGATAAACATCCTACTTTTTCAAGAGACATCCTTTATAATAAACATCGAAAAATAATGAGCAATTATTTGAGTGTAATTATTTTTGAACAGTAAAAATTGAGTGTTAATAGCTTTCTTTCTTAGGATCTATAATTTTCTTTCATTCCCAGATGACTGAAAATATTTTACTGTAAGATTTTCTTTTACTCACTGCTAACCTCTGATGTTCTTTTTGAAAAATATGTATTTAATTTTATTAGTAATAAATGTTCTGAACCAGTGAAATACAGATTTGCTTTGTAAAAAATAGCAAATAATACTTTACTAGATGATGATGTCACCATTACTCTTCAGTAAATAATTATAATATAAAAGTAAAAATTGTTTGCTTTACTTTCTCATGAAAATTCTTTTTCTAAATACTTCAATATCAAGTTGTTTATTTCTCCTTTCTCATGAAAATTCTCTTTGGATTTATTTCCCTCTGAAGTTTGTTTCTACATTCTCATGAAAATTCTCTTTGGAAATATTTCTATCTGAGGTTGTTTCTACTTTCTTATGAAAAATTCTCTTTGTAAATATTTCCATATCAAGAGCAGTAATTTCTAGCCAACTAATATTCACACACTATTAATTTTATCTTAGATTAATAAAGAAAAGGATATTATTCTAAAATAAGAAGCCCTGCAAGACTATTGAGCTCGACTTTTATCCATATTTCCCCCTAAAGCAAACAGCGCCACAGTTCAATATTTGATATACTGTATAAGTCAGCAGACAGACATATCTCATTAGGACTATGAAGAAGGACTGCATTGCTCCCTATAAATAAAATATTATTTCTCTTAGATCAAATATTATATTTGTTCAATGAAGTGAAACCCTCATTTGTTTATGTTGTTGAAAATTTGTTTCTGTTTATTAACATTTGATAAAAAATGACAAATTCCTATGCTAGTACATCTGGAGTTCTGCCCATTAAATAAAGTTCTGATACCTTCTTTTCTCTGCAATCTCCTTTTTATTATGGAAATCCCTTGGTAGAGGAAAAGCAGTTTAATTTTTGGTCTACAAAATCGAATACAGAAAAATAATGACTAATCAGAAGCGTTGCTATGGTTTGGCTCTAAAATGGACCCCAAAGTCTCGTGTGTTCAGAAGAGTTTTTGGAAGCTGGTTGAGTCACATGGGCACTGTGTCTATCAGTGGATTAACTCACAAGCTTAATGTGGTGTTAGAAGGTGAGTCGGGTTTGAAGAGGGAAGTCATGGACTGCATGACCTAGAAGTGTGTATAACTCTCCCTGGCTCCTCCCTTCTCTCTCTGCTTTTTGGCCACTGTGACCAGAGCTTTCCTCTGCCTGGGCCCTTCCCCCATGCAGTTTCTGCCTTGGAGTCAACTAACCATGGACTGAAAATGAGAGCCAAAATAAACCTCTCTTCAAGTTGTGGATCTTCCATGTTTTGTCCCAGTGACAAGAAAGTTACTAAGACAAGCAGAGAGCAGGATGGATGTGTAGAATTTGATTTAATTTTATCATCTCAAAGCCTGAGCATCTTCCAGGATTTTACTTTTGATTACAAAGAAAGATTTTTGGTTGGTGGGTGCCTAATCCAAACCAGGCGTTTATGTAGCATAGCACCCCTAATAGTTACACATGAATGAATTAATGATGACATGAGTTAGACACACACACTGTAGAGAAAGCCTGCCTGGTCCCAACCCAGCTCTGACACTTTCTCTCATAGCTTTAGAACTTTCAAATATTATATGGTTGCTCTGTGCCTCAGTTTCCCTATCTGTTATGAAGATAAGGAAATGAAACTGAAGTCTATCTTGAATATTTTTTTTTGTGGGTACCGGGGGGTCGACCTCAGGACCTCATGCGCCAACAGGCACCCATGCCGCTGAGTGATATCACCGGCCCCTTTTTCGTATGTGGGATCTGGGAGTCGAACTCGGGCCCTCACGCTTGCAAGGCAGGCGCTTATGCCACTGAGCCATCTCACCGGCCCTATCTTGAAGATTAAATGATTAATACATTAAAACACTTAGAGTGGCACCCAGCATGTTTTTTGACGTCTGTTTTTTAAAATAAAAATGAAAAATAAATCGAAAATATAATTTCTACTGTAAACCAGCACATGTTCCTTTGTTATTAGTAGGTGAAAATTTCATAATTCCTGCATGAAGTTTCACATTGTTTATAAAAGACTCAGAAATATACACTTTTCATGACTTGGGTAACAGAACATTTAAGATGTGGAAACAAGCCATTCAAGGACGTGATAAGGTCATATATTGTAACACTATCTTAATGATCAATAACACATGGTGTCTTCGAAATTCTCAAAATCTACCCAACACACTAGCAGTGAGAGAGCAGAAATTGAAGCAGAAGATTAAGGGGAAAAAAGTGAGTCAAATTCCATTCAATAAAAAAGAAGGAAAAATCTATAAAAGATGGTGCTATAAGCAAATTATTTTCATAATGCAGGTTTGGCACATTTTGAGGGTTTGTTTCCCATCTTCAAGCCTTTTAAAAATTTATGGTCATAGAATTTCAGTACTGTTATTTACCTTTTTTTTGTCAGCTTGCAAGAGGAATAGGTAACATAAAAACAAGACAGACACTGTGGATAAGTGGTTGGTAGTTTAGAAATGTGGGCATAATTACATGAAGGAAAGGATCTGGGTTACTGGAGGGACTTGGTTGCTATCCATTCAGCACCACCACTCCACAGAGTAAAATCAGACAAAGACCAGGGAATCTCACAGAATCCAAACTTACCAGAATATCCAGAATGAATTCATTTACCACTGTTCCACTTAAATAACTAGAGGCAATCTAGCATTCAATAAACAAAATGGGACTCTCAAGAGCCATTAAAATTTTGACACTTTTGAGCAATATGCTTTAATCTCAAGTGATCCTTGTAAAAAGAATCAAAATAGTTCCAAAATAGCATACATCAGAATGAACTCCAACTCTGTTAGCACTCAGTGAAACTCTGCTATCACTCTTTGGTGGTAAGGATTATGTGTCATCATTTGTTTTGTCTTCAGACTTGGGGTGCCAGTAATGGTATATTTGGATTGCATCAATTTTGCTAAAAGTGAGACACATGTCCAAGAATTCTATTCCCTTTGTAGTTCCAAGTTACCTAGGCCATGAGATACATTGGACATGATTTATGTGAGGTGGAAGGGAACCAATAGCCGTATTCTTTCTACATCAGACCATTGCCCGGGGATATGTGGTGCTATGGCAGCCCAGGAAGATTGCCACCGATCTGCTAACAGATATTGTTGGGGGGTCAGCAGGTGTGCTGACAACATTCTGCTTCTTAATGGCAAGGTGGGTACTGAGTGCTATTATTTTGATCTCTAATAGAACCAGGTCCATAATACTAGAATCATGGTATAGCAAGTATTAGATTGTGCAAGAGTGGTACTCAGTGTTATTATTTTAATCTCTAATAGAACTAGGTCCATAATACTGTAATCATAGTACAGCAAATATTAGGTTGTGCGTGATTATGTCATGTACGCCCACACAACACCGGAGATTAAATAACTAATGCCCCCAGGACACAATTTTGGATCTCTCCTTCCACATATTAGTTCTGCTCACTCTGTGTTTCTGTGCTTCTGTGGTACAAGCTATTCCAAAGAGCCACAACAAAATTCTATGCACAACTGGAGAAATAGTGCTATTATTCCCATCAGCAAATAACAAGAATGAGATGACACAGTTGCACAGGAGAAGCACACTTCATTCTATAGTAACACAACTCAGGGAAACAGTGTCCTGGTTTCTACTGCATTTCCTGGGAATGTAAAGTAGTGCATTTTTCTTCTGTTTGGTTTTGTTTGGATCTGTTTATGATTTTGCTTTGTTCCTTTTTGTTTGTCTGAACGTTTCTTTAGCATTGAAACTTGGTACAAATAGTGTAATCTTATCTCTGACTCAATATTGTTATCTAATAATTAAATAAATATTAGTCACGAGGAAATGAAACCACCTCCTATTCCCATAAAGCCTGCATTTAAATGAGTAACAATTAAATCTTGCATAATTTGTTCAAATTAGCCACACTACTTTCTCCACCCATAAGTTGGTTCAACTGTGACTCAAACAAAAAGCTAATTAAACACACAAATGGAGCAAGCTTTTTGATGTGAAAATCCTGATGTATAACTCATAGTCTCTAATCTGGCATCTTCTCAAATTTTAGCTGTAAATCCATAAAAGATTTTACTGCACCATCTATAAATAGAGCTCAGCAATACAATACAATAGGACAAAAAGTTCAGGTAACTACTTAATTTGCTCGGTGGGAATGGCTAACCACATCTTTCAGGTACTAGGCAGTGAGAACTACTAACCTCTTGTACAATAGAAGCAATGTGTTGTGCTGCTTTTGGTAGTAGAATTTTGAATCAGAGATCTACTGACTAATTTTTGTGGACTGAGCATTAGGCCGGGTGTCTCGTTTTGTGAGATTACCTTGGATTACTTTCCCAAATTGCAGATAGAATGTCCGAAATTAGCCATTGTTTAGATGAGTCTCACATGAGACCAGAAAAGCACATAGTTGTGAAAAGACTGACCAAATTTGTGGGTGAGTAGATTTTTTTCTGGGGCAGATCCAACTAACTCATAAAGTAGTAACCAAAACCAAGAATCATGTCTCATAAAACCATCCTGCAATAATGCTTCTCAAAATTTTCCATTAAAGAAATGAAACAATAAAATGAAGAGAAGTGTGTACTTTACTTTCATCCCTATCCCAAATCTTGGGGACTTTCAGGGTCTAACAAAAGACTGGGCCTAAACTCAAAATATTCCACAGTCTTATAAGTTTTCCTTAAATGTATTATGTCCCAAAGATAATTATTTAAACTGATTATCAGTTAACTTACTTAATTTTCTTCACCATTATCCAAATCACTGAGTTAATGCTTCTAAATGACATGTTGTGTTTATCCTGTGGCTTCTAAGAACTCCTACCATGCTATTACCACCGTGAATACAGTTATTCAGAGGTAGGAATCATGCACATGAAAAATAAACTAAATGAAAATAAAGGAGAGGGTATATGAGAGCAAAATATGATACAGAGGTTGAATCGAATGGAAGCTGAGGAAATGCCATTAGCAGCTACACTGTAGCTGTCTTTTAACATAATTTGTTCTTCACCTTAAAATAAATATTTTTCTTTGATCAAATTGCAGTATTAAAAAGCTGTAGCACTGAACATACTGTATTAAATTATGTGTAAATGATGTTATTTTTAGGCAGATTCACTTTATGGAATTTTATATTTTGCAAAATTATAATTTCTTTTTCTGAAGCAAAAGCTTCAAGCTAGACTTGTTGGCACATACCTGTAATTCTAGGACTCTGGGAAGCTAAAGAAGAAAGATGGCAATTTGAGCTCAACCTGGGCAACTTAATGAGACTCTATCTCAAAAAAAAAAAAAAAATTAAAGGCTGGATATGTAGCTCAATGCAAAGGCCTTTGGTTCAATCCCCAGTTCTGCAAATGAAAGACAGATGAAAGAAAGAAAGAAAGAAAGAAAGAAAGAAAGAAAGAAAGAAAGAAAGAAAGAAAGAAAGGAAGGAAGGAAGGAAGGAAGGAAGGAAGGAAGAAAGAAAGAAAGAAAGAAAGAAAGAAAGAAAGAAAGAAAGAAAGAAGAAAGAAAGAAAGAAAGAAGAAATGGAGGGAGGAAGGAAGGAAGGAGGGAGGAAGAGAGAGAGACAGCCATAGCAAGGAACTGAAGTTTCAAATCTATTATATCTCATAACTGCATGGGAAAATACAGGTGAAAATGTCCTGTTTTCCTGTGATGTTTAATTTTGTGTATCACCTTAGCTAGGCTGTGGCATCCAGTTGTTTCTCAGACACCAAAACAGATATTCCTATGAAGAGCTATGCTTTTTTTTTTTTTTTTTTTTTTCTGGTGGGTACCGGGGGGTCGACCTCAGGACCTCGTGCACCAACAGGCACCCGTGCCGCTGAGCGATATCACCGGCCCCTTTTTTCGTATGTGGGATCCGGGAGTCGAACTCGGGCCCTTGCGCTTGCAAGGCAGGCGCTTATGCCGCTGAGCCATCTCACTGGCCCGAGCTATGCTTTAAGGAAAGCAGATTATCCTCCACGATGTGGGAGGCCTTCAACCAAGTCACTGAAAGCCTCAAGAGCTAGGACGAGGCTACCTAAAGAAGAAGCAGCAATTCTCTCAACACTGCAACTGAGAAATCCAGCTTGTTTTCTGTCTGTTGGCCTATCCTGTAAATTTGGACGCAAGACTGAAAGATCAGCTCTTACTAAAATGTCTATACTGCTAGCCTGCATTACAGATTTCAGACTTGCCAGTCCCATAGTCATGTAAACTAGCTTATCCTTTCTCTCCTCTTTCTCACCCTCCTCCTCCTTCTTCTCCTTCTCCTCTTTCTGTATACCCTGTTACTTCTATTTCTCTACAGAACTTTGATTAATAAGTTCTCTACAGCACTCTGATTAATTAACTTTGATAACTCCATTTATCAAGCTATAGGGAGAAATAAACAAAAATTGTACCCTTACAGTCAAAGAACTGTGGGAGTGATTTACTGGCAATGAAAAATCTTGTGACAGAGTTCAGAGTGAAAATAATATTTCAGTGTATAAAAGTTTTAAATTCTAAAAATATACTCAGGACAACACCAGCATGCCAAAACTTGGCTATCGTCCTCTTACTTTCCTGGAAGAAAAGTTCAACTTATTGGTGTGCTAATCATACTTTTTGTTATCCTGGTACTAGATAATTGCTTCGCCTTAATTATTTACAGATCTGCCTTTTGCTGCCAGATCCAGGGAAGGAATCAAGTCTCCGTTATCTTGGTACCCAAATTATCTAGTACAGTGGGATTCAATAAAGGATTATTGATTGCACGAGAATATGGCTCTGATTTAAAATAAGATCCAATGAAAAATTAAAATTTATCTTAACTATGTATATGTTTTTTTCAAGTTTGATAGAACACATGCTTATCTTTAAAAAAAATAAAAGAAACTGAAAACTTAATTTTATTTTGAAAGAAGAAAAAGTCTTGTGGAATATATTCTAAAGCCGTGTAATCATTTGAAAGTCTTTAAAATTATACTCATATGAGTCAAATGATATTAGAATTGAGGTGATATTTCTGGAATACGTTAAGGTGAAAATCACCTCTGTGGAGAGTTGTTTGGTAAATATAATTTGGGGCTGTTTCTTTTTTTTTTTGTGTGGGTACCGGGGGGTCGACCTCAGGACCTCACGCGCCAGCAGGCGCCCGTGTCGCTGAGCGAAATCACCGGCCCTTTTTTCGTATGTGGGTTCTGGGAGTCGAACTCGAGCCCTTGCGCTTGCCAGGCAGGCGCTTAAGCCGCTGAGCCATCGCACTAGCCCCAGGGGCCTGTTTCTTATAATGATTGGCTTTTTCATTTTTCATTTGCACCTGTGGACAGTCTCAAAACTATTTTTGCAACAGAATGAATGCGAGTCCAATGTAACTGGAAAATAATGTGTTTAACAGTAAAATGCCTCTATTAAAATGCTGTATATTTGGCATCTGAATCATTGAGTTTAGAATAAGAAACTCTGGAGAAAGAAATGGAAAAAAATTGATCCTATCATTTCCACTTGGAAGCAAATATGAAGAAAATAGATCCATCCACCCCTTTTTTTGAACAGAGTGAAATAAACACAAAGCCAAATGTGCACACAATCTAAGGAATGCTAATAGGAAGAATTCTCAGCCACGTGCAATGATACATGCCTGTATTCCCAGAACTCTGGAAGGCTGAGGCAGAAAGATGATGAGTTGGAGCCCAGCTTGGGCAACTCAGTAATTTGATGAGACCCTGTCTCAAAATAAAAAAAAAAATTAAAAAGGTCTGGGAATGTAGCTCAGAATGAAGGTCTTGTGTTCAATTCCCAGCAGAGAGACAAAGAGAGAGATCCAAATATACAAGTTCGCAGAGGCCTGACCAGTTAAGCAAGCAGCATGCAACTGTTTGCACAGGAATCCTTCAAGCAACACATTTCAGAGTATAATCAAACCTTTTTTTTTTTTTTCCTGAAGGTGGGTGCTTGGCCCTAGAAACTAACCAAAACCTCCTACTTAAGCTTATTTTAACTTCAAGAGACATCTCAGGACTGTTTTCATGGATGTCTCATCAAAGTTTCTAATGGATGGACTATCCACAGATGCAGAAGCTGATGGATGTACTTAATGATCATTCTTTGCTAACCTATGATAAAGGTACACACCCTGGTTTGGGGGAGGTATTTGGGGAAAGTCTTCTGTTTACTGCACAAGAAATCTTCCTCTACTTTGCAGTTGTCTGTGGGCAACATCTGGGAAGAGGCAGGCGGGACCTGGTATCTGGGTTGATGGGATGCATGTGTCAAGACAAGGTTCATGGCAGTGAGCATGTCATTATCCTCTGCACAGTCTTGGTGCTCAGGTACCTTTCACTTACTCCACTGGGCAAGCTAGAGGAGCTAAGTCTTCATTTATTCTAGTGCTTATAATAATTTGGCTCATTCTTGCTTCTGTATTTTAGTCCATTCATATCACCTGCCCATCAACAACAATACTCTTTCTCTCTACTTGTTGAGATCAACATCTAACATCTCGAAAATCTGTGACACACATAACTGGAAGAATTTTCTCCATTTGTAAAATATCACGGCATCTCCACATGAATTCACGCATTAGTACTCTGACTCTTGCAACCTTGCGTCAGCCACACTGGACTCTTTGCTGTTTCTTGAACACACCCATGACAAATGTGCTCCATCAACTAGAGCTACTCTTCTCTCAGGGTCCACCTTGCAGACCTGCTTAGCATCTCCAGGTTTTCACTCAAATACCACCCTTTTTAGTGAAGTTTTCTTTGACAACAGTATACCAACTTATGGTAGGCAGCTTCGAAGACGGCATCTAGTAATCCCTGTCTCCTGATATTGGCAGTCTTTTGTAATCCCTTCCTGCTGAGTGTGATCTACATTGAGTGCCTCCCTTCTAATTAACAGAATATTGCCAAAATGAGAGATGTCACTTTGGATATTAGATCATTAAAGGACTCTGGCTCCTGTCCTGCATCTCACTTGCTATAATTGAAACCAGCCTCTACGTTGTAGTTGTTCGAGAAGTAGCCTATTTGGCAAGGAGCTGGGGAAGGAGCTCTAGCTAACATCCAGTGGAAAGAAGAGACAGCTGTCCAACTGCCAGGGAAGGAGCCATATCCTGCCCAACACCAAGTGAGTGACCAGGAGATGCTCGCCCCACCCTGAGCCCAGCTGAGACTAGAGACACCCACAGCTCCTGGGGACACTGACTGTAGCACAGAGGAGACTTTGACCCAGATAACCAGAATGAACCTGGATCCTGACCCACAAAAATGTGACAAAAAATGTTTTCTCTTCTAAGTCACTAAGTTTTGAAATCATTCATCACACAGCAATAAATAACCAATACAACATTCTCACTCTTCCGTCTCTTTCCACACAGTCCTTTCCCCCATTCCGTTTTTGCTCATATTATTTGTTAACAATTGGCACCCTATTTATTTTATGACGGTAAAGTTCTACTAAAATAGAAGACTCATGAAAGAAGGACTTCTTTTATCTTTTTCTTTTCTTTAGTATATCCTTAATATCTGTTCAATGCCTGGCACAAAGTAGCCAATTTATAAGTATTTGTTCAATACGTGAAATAGTAGTATATTAGTCTATGACAAATAATCTGATTTTCCGCCTTCACCAGCTAAAAAATCCTCAAGAAAATGGATTAGTGTAATACACAATCTTCCACCAAACTCTCTGGTTTAAGAACTTTTTATCAATTAATAAATATTTTCTGAGAGAATGAACCCATGAATAAATTAGTGAAAAATATGTGTTGCTAAGTGCAATACCAACCAAATTGGGGAATTGTCCAGATAAACCATTCTCTTGATTTCAGGGTCTTCTAGTGATCAAGAACTTGGAAGTTTTATAAGAAAAACCTCAGAATCCCAGAGTTTCTTTTTACACAAGCAAAAAGTAGGTATTGCTCTTCTTAATAATAAATGATAATAACATATTGCTTTCTCATTATTTTAGAAACAGTACTAAGGGACAAGCGTAAAATCTCAATTCTGAAAAAAAATCATTTTTATTATGTGATACAATTACCTATGTATACGCTTAGAAATAAAAAAACTGGTGATGAGCCGGTGATATGGCCCAACCTAAGCACCTGCCTGGCAAGCGCGAGTTCCTGAGTTTGACTCCCGGTACCCACATAAAGGAAAAAAAGGGCCAGTGATATCGCTCAGCAGCATAAGCACCTGCTGGCAAGCGTGAGGTCCTGAGTTTGACTCCCAGTACCCACATAAGAAAAAAAAAACTGGTGGTAGTTGTATGTCACCTTATTGAAAGAAATCAGGGTGGATTCTTGAGGCACATGCCTTTGGCTATGCAAGTTTCCTATAATGCTGAAACCAACACCTAAGGAGAAAACTTTGGTGATACGTCCCAGGGACAGAGTGT
The DNA here is from genome assembly GCA_028451465.1 of Erethizon dorsatum. NCBI lineage: Eukaryota > Metazoa > Chordata > Mammalia > Rodentia > Erethizontidae > Erethizon > Erethizon dorsatum. The sequence continues at coordinate 12,618,638 of CM051826.1, forward strand.
TGGTGGTCCAAATGCATTCCACGTACAAGGATAACAATAAGAGGTCCTTGTGGAGTCCCTCCTCTTTGCATTTTGTGTCAATATACTTCTGCTAAGGATCTATGTATTAGAGATCTGGTGTTGGTGGTAGTGGGAAGCAAACTCAGCATGAATTTTAGAGACATCTTATGACCTTTTCTCAGTTACACAGCCAGAAAGAGGACAATTTAAGCTTGATTTATAAAAACTTCTTTACAACGAAGACTCAACAAATATAGTACTTAAGCATCCAGAACTTAAGCACTTAAATGCTTAAACCCCTCCTTACTTTAGAAATGCTTATTATAGTCCATGTGATACTTTATAACAAAATCTCCCATACACTATTCCTAAAACTGGGTTGGAGGTCACTTTTCCTAGAACTAGAAAGTAACATGGAACACACTAATATAAATTTCATATGGGGCAAAAGCTGAACACTGTATTCAAGTGGTAAGTTCTACAATTTAAGAAGCAAAAAACACAGTTTAATACTTACTTTAAACGTCTTTTCTATATCTATCATTTTCTCCTAAACTATACTTTTGCCAATTACTAATTTTCAACTAATTTACGCCCAAGTCTTAATTTACACTCACTACTCACCTGCATATAATAGAAGAATCATACTTTTGAATATCCTTGAAAATTCTTCTCTAAGTCAAAATATTTATTTAGAAAAATTAACACAGTATGCTGAAAGCCATTCCCACCCCAATGTTTCAGTTTCAAATTTTGTTGTGGTCTTGTTTTGTGTGAAACTAATGTTTTAGAATTATCACAACTTTCATATTTTAAAACAAGATTACATTCATCAGTTAGTCAAGGTCTCTTTCTCCTCTCTTCCCACACCCTACTACTCTCTCCTGATTTGAAATGAACTCTGGACTCTGTTCATTTTCAAACTTCTTTTTAGTTTGAATTCAGAAACTCCTTAAATATATTCTATAAACAACGTGGTAGAGATACTTTGTGTTTCTTTATTGGTTAAAATCTAGCATAGAGAAAGGCTGGTCTATTTTGTGCACAGTACCCTAACATAGATAGGTTAATATATTCTTTTCTTCCTTACTAAGCTGTCAGAGTAAAATTCAGCAGAAATGCCATAGTTCTGTTTTGTTCAAGACCTTTCAGTCCATAAAACCTGATAAGACTACAATGTACAAGATCAAAATTCATGTGTCTTATTTACCAATTAGAGCCACAACCAACAGAAACAATTTGATCACATATTAGACAATTAATGGTCTTCAGAGAACAAAGATTTATAAGCCCATACTTTTCTGAATAAATCTGGAAAGGTAAAAGTTCTAAGATCTTAAAAAAAAAAAAAGAAAAAAAAAGGCTTTGGAGAAGTTAAGGTTAAAGCAGCAGGAGAAAATTCCTTACTTCAATTCATGTTAAAATAAGAGAAATGGATGTTTTATTTCCTCTTGTATTACTGCAGATGACTCTAGGAAAAAATTAACTTATTTTTCTTTATGGGGGTATAAATATATTTCAGTGCTTGCAGTTACATATTCATAAATATAACTACACTCATACATACACACATACATTTGCTCACATGCACACACATACACATATATGATCCAACAATCTAGTTTTGAAAGTGACCATAGTGTACTTCATATGGTATGAATATGATGAAGTCACGTTCAAATATCTATGTATATAATGGCACATAAGGTCTGCTTAGCAGACCCTGTAAACATTGTGAGCCTGTTTTTGCCCAAAGCTTCAGAATAAATTAAGGATTATGACACACTCTTTTACTCCTACTTAAAGCACTTGGATAGAAAATTAAATTATTTTAATTACATTTAATTCAACATTGATGTTGCATTGCTGGATGTAGAGGTTTCTCTGTTTCTCCCCAAACAGAAGCCAGCAAGAGCAAACCATAGGCTGAATAACTTTGTAAATAGCAAAAATAGAACAATACTTACCTTCATTCACTTTCCCCCTACAGATTCTATGAGCTGGGCGTTCTCAGCTGGGCAATGGTAAGAATGTTCTTTAGTTAATAATAAAGGAAAGAAAAGCCCTGGACAGCAAGAACCTGGGTTAACCATTGACACTGGTTTGTTCTTATGGCTCCACCCTGGGAATCTACACAGGTCGCCCCTGGCATCTTACAAGCAAGCCATTGCCAGTCAGCTGAGACAGCGGTGACCTCACTGACTCTGCACTTCAGAAGGAGGTGCAGTGTGAAGGTCACTCAAGAGTATGCAGACTAAGTTTTCCCTTAGGGTAGAAAGGAGGAAGATTTCCTGGACCAGAAATATGCTCAACAGTGCCAGTAAGTGACTCAGATATTTACAAACAGGATTGTTGGGAACCAACCTATGGAAACATTCATGCCAGTTCTCAGACTTCGAACAACACAGTCACCAAAACTCTTTGTCTACATTTTGGCAGGTGAGGGTTGGGTTTGCACGCCAATGAAAACTGAGAAATAGCTCAGTAACCATGCATTCCTCTCTTTAACATGCTTTTAATGATTATTTAGCCTGAACGGGACAGTTGGTTGGCCCTGGTAAAGCAGAAAACAGATTTTGATGAAGAACTCTCCTTCCTCCAAAATCCGGATGGGAGCTTGAGACTGAGATGCAGGGTAAATAAGATGCAGGCTGTGGTCCACATCCTGAAAGTCTGACAGTTACTCTGCTGGCAGTGGGCCCTACTGGGTTAAAAAGTGTTGAGGTGCTCACATGGTCAGGCTAACTCACCTGAAGGCAGACTGCTGAGTGATATAGAAAGTGGTAGATTTATAATACGAAAGTAAAAAACAAGTTGCAGAAAACATGAAAGGCAGCCATGAGGAACTAAAGAAACAGCAATCCTGAGCTCTTCAGATCCCGAAGGGAATTGTATCCAAGAAAGCTCAATGGAAGTATTTTGCTGACCAGGAATTGCTACTTTCCTTTACCCCAAAGAGTATTTGTAGGCAGGGGATCTAGAGGAACACTGTGTTATGTAACCCTCTGAATTTAAGGGCCATTTTCTAGATTTGACCCTTTTTGTTGTTTGGGAAGTGGTTTGTTTTCAGTTTCCATTTTTGAAAGCATGGAGACTTAAGGTAGGAATAGATTTCAATGTTGGTGTTGTCCTTTACTAACTGAGTGACCTTGGAACCTCCTTAACCTTTCTTTATCCTGCTTTCCTTATCAGTAAAGTGGGGATGATGATGATAATAATGACAGCAACAACAGTACCTACCTCAAGTAGATAATCAGTATTCCAGACTGTTAGCTATTGTTAAGGTTTTGACATTCTGATGGGGACACAGGTTTTGCAACCTGTTACACAACACCTGCAGAAAAATCTGAACCTTCCAAGAGACTTAACTGTTCAGTCACCCATAAATGTTAGAGAGGTTGCCTCCGCTGCAAAGAAATTTAAAGACGTGACACATATCTACATTTTAGTACTAATAGACATCTCTCATTGTGATGTGCCCATAATAAGTGGAGCTTGCTTGTTAAGTGATTATTATCAGTTATGCTTCTCGTTGGAATGCTGGGCTGCCTTTAGTAGTGTTCCATCTCTAAGGACTTGTAAGGAGCCCAAAGACATACATGACTCCCTGGGCTCTGGAGGGAGAACTCAGGGCAGGTTGCTTGGTTTGGGTAAGCATTTGAGTTGGTCTGAAACAGGAAACACACACACAGCACAGAAAAGAGCAGGATGGAAGGAAAGATGGGGAAACTGGATAGCTTCCCAACTCCAACTGAGTCAGACCTTCATAGCGTGGCTTCATTCCTTTGTTGGAAGTAAATTCTGGGAATAGTAGGCACACCCACGCACACACATAAGTAGAAAAACACTTTCCAAAGCCAAATGAAAATGATAACTGGATTTCTGAATTGGCTTTCCTATTGCATGTTCCATATACCCTCAATTTACCTTCAGTGAAAATTGACATTATTGAAACTCAGCTTTTGTGTACTGCAATTTTCCGTGGCATAGAAAGAGAAAGTAAGGGCAACTGAAGGGGCATGGTTGTGTACAGAACTGCAAAATTATAAGATGATGAAAGATTTCATTACTTGAATGTCCATACTCTAATAATAAATCATTATTAAAATAAATGATTCTCTTTTTAAGTGATCTGTCCTTTATTGCTTTCCAACAATTTCAGTAATGGCTTGGGATCTAGTTATGCTATACAAAAGAGCTGTCCACAACATAGAATTGAATTATTATTCCTCTGGCTCTAGCATTAGCAGAGCGTGACTTGTTTCCAGTTTTTTGTGAAAATTGAGCTAAGAATGGTTTTCACATTTTTAAATAGTGAAGAGAATAAAATCAAAAGAAGAATGTTTTGACATGTGGAAATTATACGAAATTCAAATGTTAGTGTCAATAAATACAGTTTATGGGAACACAGCCATGCTCATTTATTTTCATATTGTCAGTAATAGATTTTATACTACAATGGCGGAAACCAGGGGATCTCATTCTCAACAGAGGCCATGGCCCTTAAGGTTTCAATATTTAGTATACATCCTTTAACCAAAACTTTTACCAACCTTCAATCTATCTAAACTGTAAAATTCACTACTCTCCAAAGGTAACGTTACTCTTTTCTGATTCATTATTTCTGCACGTGGTTAAGTCCAAATACATTTCTATAATTTACAACCCTATTCTTGTAGTTTGGATCTTAAATGTCCTCCAAAGGACCATATGGTACAGGCCTGGTCACCAGCCTGTGGTAACTACTGGGAGGTGGTAGAACCTTTAGGGGTTGGGGTCTTGTTGGAGGAAGTACGTCACTCCATGAAGGGGATACTGGGACCACACGCCCCTCCTCTCACTCTCTTTTTGCTTCCTGACCATCATTAGATGAGCGGCTTTGTTCCACTACAAGCTCCCACCATGACATGCTGCCTTGCCACAGGCCCAGAATCCACAGAACCAACCAGCCATGCACTGAAACTTTTGTAACTTTGAGCCAAAGCAAACATTTTCCTCCCTCAGAGGTGATTTATTTTATCTATTTGTCACAGCGATGGAAAAGTGACTAACATGCCTATCTTTCCTTTAAGATTTCTTTCACTAACTTCTTCCTTGTCTAGCATAAACATCAATCGATAATTTATTTAAAAGTTAAAAAAATAAAACTTTTTAAGGTACTCTTTCTTTAAATCTACATGTTATAATTCTCTGTTTCTCTTCTTATTCCTTTCACCAAATTTTAAATACTAGTAGGAAGGAACTGTCTGAATCTTACCCATCTTTGAATATAAAATGTTAAGGAGAAAGGTAGGACATCATAGGTACTAAGGATCAAGTGCTCTTCTGAGTTAGGCAAGCATTCCATATTTAGGTGATGAAAATTCTATTTATTCATGTATTTGTTCATTTGTTTGTTTATTTATTTATTTATTCTCCTTGATTCTTTTTATTTCAGTCTCTAATAAGCTTCCATAACATTCCTTCCCCATCTCTCCTACCTCTCCAAAGGCACAAGCCCTCTTGCTGCGGTTGCTGCACCCAACATCCCACTTACTAGCCGTGCCTCAGTTGTCCTCTCTTCATCATTGCAGCTCTCAAAATTTTCCTTCACTGGGCCGGTGAGATAGCTCAGTGGCATAAGAGCCTGCCTGGCAAGCGCGAGGTCCTGAGTTCAACTCCCGGAACGCATGTAAAGGAAAAAAAGAGCCTGTGATATCACTCAGTGGCACAAGCGCTTGCTGGTAAGTGCGAAGTCCTGAGAACCCACATTAAAAAAAAAAAAAATTTCCTTCAGAGTGTCTCATTTCCACTGGAAAGGCTGTGTGCATTTTGCTTTATTATAAGCCTTTTAAAAAATAGATAGTAAGAAGCAAAGAGAAAAGGAAAAGTGAGCTAACTTGAATTTTCTTCTTCAAAGTGCAATCCAGGTCAGCATTTTAATAAGATTATGCCTGATAGTTCAACAATGATTCAACCAAAAGAGATATAATTGGCTGTATCATTTGAAATAGTCTGATGCACTGAATAATGCTAACAGGTTAAAAGGTACATTATTTGGGGAGAGGGGTAATGGAATGAAAAGATATCTTTAAAAACTCAGTCCTGGATTTTAAAATTATATAAATATTTATTATAGATAATACAAATAAGAAGGCAAAGAAGTCAATAAAAATTAATCCCAATCCTTCTTTTTCTTTGGCAAATTTCCAATCTTTTTCCCTAATGCTTTCACATAAAACTGAGATTTAGGGCTGGTGAGATGGCTCAGCAGCGTAAGCGCCTGCCTGGCAAGCGCAAGGGCCCGAGTTCGACTCCTGGAACCCACATACGAAGAAAGGGCCAGTGATATCGCTCAGTGGCACGGGCACCTGCTGGCGCGTGAGGTCCTGAGGTCGAGCCCCGGCACCCACCAAAAAAAAAAAAAAAAAACAGATTTATTTGAATCTTGCCTTTTAACCTTTAAAGATGTCTTGGGCCGGTGAGATGGCTCAGCGCTTAAGCGCCTGCCCGGCAAGCGCGAGGGCCCGAGTTCGACTCCTGGAACCCACATACGAAAAAGGGGCCGGTGATATCGCTCAGCGGCACAGGCGCCTCTTGGCGCATGAGGTCCTGAGGTCGACCTCCTGGTACCCACCAAAAAAAAAAAAAAAAAAAAAAAGATCTCTTGTTTTAAGACAGAATAATGCATTTCCAGCCATGGCCTTCCCATCATCGAGGAGATGAAGGCCAAGTTGATCTTTTGGAACATACATATTGGCCTTCCAGTACTCTCCAATCACACTGAGCGTACTGATATGATTTTCTTTCTTTCTTTGTTTCTTTTTTATATTAGCTGAAGCAAAGAAAGAACATCAGGCAAATTCTGCAAAAAGTGCTTGCGAATTGAAAAGTTGTCAGCCTCCTGGAGGAAGCATGTCTTCCACAAGAATGAGAATTGTACCAAAGACAATTGGTTTGATTTCAAAAGATACCCTGATTTTAAAGACTGTTTTGCTTTCGTTAATCCTGTTTATGTCTATCCAGAAGACCTCAGATAATTTCTTGGCTATTTCATGTTCCAATCCCCTAACTGACTTCATGACCACAATGATTGTTTCATTATGTAATATTTAAGGGAATTTAATTTACCTGCATCGTTTTCTCTATTAGTCACTTTTCATGCAGAGGTGTAATCCTTTCCTTCCCTACTAATAACCATCTTGTGCTATTTCAAACTTCAAGAATGAATTGTAAAAAGGAAAGTCTTCTGTGCCTTACTCCCATCCAAGACATTTTTTGTAATGCTTTCCTTCCCCTAAAAATAAGAATTAAAAGTGATATTTCTTTTGACAGCTGGTAACTAATCCCACTTTAGCAGGAAGGAGAACGGGAAGCCAGCAAAGGAATTTTCCATTCCTGTCTCTTTTAATTTTTTTTCCACATCAGGTACTTTTCAAGATCTAGACATTTCCAGTTACTTTGTATATATTCTTGTTTTGTCTACCAGAGTCACATGTTCTTTAACTTCTTTTGGGCAGAAGAGAAACCTGACTGAGCCTCTGTTTGTATTTGGAGGAGAAAGAACTTGAGAACTTTTGAATTTCCAAAGGGACTGGAGCTGAAATGTGAAGCCTCTGTTTGTGCAAACGGGCTTTTTTTCCCTTTGCGAAGATAAAGTTCACACAGTTAGTCCATCAGACCACAAATCCAAATGTCCCACATGGTAACGAGAGCTACAACTTTGATTCCTTCAATAAGTCTGCTCAAAACTTGTTTCCCTGCCTGATGGCCTTCCTCTATTCCCTCTCTCCTTTCTTCCCATCTTTTCCTCATTCCTTCTATTCTATTTACCTACTGAAGGGCTCTGTGTATTTCACTGTGCTTTTAGCCCTCCAAAATGAGTATAAGATCCAAGGGGGGGAAAAAGAGAATTGTCTTGAATCTGCTTGTGCAAGGAACAATCCAGTTCCATCTTTTCATAAGACAATGTAAAATACTTCAACAAATAACATTTTTAAATTATGAAGTTATAGTTTCCTAGAGCTGAGGGTCTCTACAAAATATGAATGAAAGACAGTCATGTAAGTTGATGTCATTTCACATGAAACAGTTTATCCAAGATGATGTGTACAGCAGCATGCTGTATTCTGTATAAGTGACTAAAGTCACTCTAACAACTGAATAGACCTTTTCTAAAATGTGAATCTGGCTCATATGTAGGCCAAAGAGAGTAAGTTAAGAGAAGCAAGTTAATGATGAATGTTGTAGTTAGAGAGGTTAGAGGAGGATAAGGTGGAAGCAAACGGAATAAACGTCCTTTTATTATTTAGAAGCTGATGAAACTAAGCAATGTGAGAGAAATAAGGAGTGAAGACAATTCTGGGTGTTGGGAGACTTATTCTGAAAATTCTTCATTTCTTTCTATGAAGGAAATCCTTTATTAACATCACTAAGTAGAAGCAGCCAAGTATAGGGGAAAATCAGGAGAAAAGAAGTCAGAAAATCAGATTCTACTTCTGGACTGATAACTAATTTGAGACGTCACCCTGGTCAAGATATTTTATTTCTCTGGATCTTTGTCTTCTACTACACAAGTTAAAAGAGTTGGATGCACTGTTCTAAATGAACAATTTTATTTATTTTGTCCATATTATGATGAAATGAAGATACATAAACAAGGACAGGAATTTTGTCATTTTCTCTTCTGCATCCCATACTCAATACTTAGCACAGTCCCTAGTCCATAATATATACTCAGTAAGTAAATGTTCAGAGAATGAATGAATCTACAGAATATTGAATGTTTATACAAAGGCAAATGACTGATCAATTCAATTTTTTTTTTTTTTTGTGGGTACCGGGGGGTCGACCTCAGGACCTCGCGCGCCAACAGGCGCCCGTGCCGCTGAGCGATATCACCGGCCCCCTTTTTCGTATGTGGGATCCGGGAGTCGAACTCGGGCCCTCGCGCTTGCCGGGCAGGCGCTTAAGCCGCTGAGCCATCTCACCGGCCCATCAATTTTTTAGAAAAGTCAATCTACCATTTTAATACTTAGCAAAGGTCATAAGTTAGATTCAGGTAGACATACTGTGTGACACCAAAACTTTATAGTTACATCTATATAGTCTAAATTGTGGAAGTCATTTGCTACTGTTCACATACAAATGTTCTCAGCAATTCCAACTTCAAAATAGAAGACTTGGGTACAGTTTTGTACAATCTTATACCTGTCATCTTTGTAGGTTGACAGTAGTACACTGTGTACAATACGGATCTAGCCACCTGAAATGAAAGGAGTCTCCATGACACTGTATAGGCTCAGAAATCTTGCATTTCAGAGCGGACATGTATAGTGATTTTTTGATATAGAATATATATTAAATATTTCACCTCTAAGAAATTTATTCATTATAGTTACATTTCTCAGCTCTTTCAATATATTATTGACCACAAACCAATTTAGGGAAGTGATATGTCAAACATTTGCTTTAATTATGTATAGGACAGAACAAAAAGGAACCCAAATGTAACAGAATCGTGTAGAAAAACTCATATATGACTATTCTAGATTTTTTTTTGTGTGAGTACCAGGGGTCGACCTCAGGATCTCGCATGCCAGCAGGCGCCTGTGCCGCTGAGCGATATCACCGGCCCTTTTTTTGTATGTGGGTTCCAGGAGTCGAACTCCAGCCCTCGCACTTGCCAGACAGGTGCTTACGCCGCTGAGCCATCTCACCGGCCCTTATTCTAGAAATTTTGCATTCATGGCCTTCTATCCTCACCTACGCATTTCAAAAACAAATTGTTGAATCTCAATATAAGTTTGAAAAATATAATACATTTATCTATCTATCTATGTCTCTCTCTCTCTTTCTCTCTCCCACACACACACAGCACTAACATTTTAGAAACCTACATACGATGGATCGGTAGAAAAATCAGACATTAGTTGTAAATCCTTTTAATTCACATTAAAATTTCTGATAATGTGTGGTTGTAATGGCACACCATCAGGTTGGCAAGTTAACTAAAATATTTTAATATTACCTATATGTTACCAAATGTATGAATATTTAGCATGCTGTAAACAAAATACCAAGATGAGATTATTTATATTCAAAGAAGATGCTTGAACATTATATCAGATGGACTAAATACTACCTCATCCCAATTCCAACCCATGCCATTTTCCTTTTCTAATAAGATTTTTTAATTCAATTGGATATTCAGAGTCTAACCTATGTTACAGACCAAAACCAGTATAGAAAAACTACTATCTTCAAAGATTATGTTTAATGTTGCTCCAAAAAGAGTAAGTACAGTATGTTTTAATAGTATTTAAAACAGTCTTTTAGAGTAAATTTAGATAAAATTAAAACTAATATGTAATTATATTATTTATCCACTCAGTATTTCTAAAGTTTTGTGTTAGGCATCATTATATTCTAAAAGTGAGTTCAGAATGGTGTTTAAATGGATTCATTTTCTCCCTCTTATGTCAGTTTGTATTTTCATGGTTTAGGAGCTGGTAGAAGAGAGGAATGTCACACTGCATATGAATGTGTATGTGTGTGTGTGTGTGTGTGTGTGTGTGTGTGTTTTAACTAAAAAGCTAGGAAGCTAATGAGCATTCCTGTTGGTTAAAGCAGGAGAATGTTTTCAAGCAGGTGAAATGCTTGGGCTCTCTTGAATGTAGCAACGAAGCCTGTTAGTACTGCTGTTCATATTCCTGAGTCTATCAATTATCCTGTGCCTGCCCAGAGAGCAAAAAGGCAGACATTGTTCTAACAATTTTGTTTCACCCCTTGATCCAAATTTCACAAAACAGAATGCAGTGAAAGAATATCCAAAGCTCCCCAAATGCGTATTGAAAAGGAATCCATTTTTCACTCAACAGATAACAACACTTAATGCCTTGGGTAACCCAACTTCACTTCCCTATGCCCCAGTGAAAAGACCAGTTCATTGCATTAGGAAATCAGTGAGATGAATCGTAATGAAAAACCATGAAATTCTGCCAGGATTTAGCAAAGGCCATGAATAGCCCAGCTTAAAAGTTGAATTTCTTGTTTTCCTTCCTGTGTGGCTCTCTTTGAAAAGGCAAGGAAAATGGTACATTTTGCTCTTTGAAAAACTCCTCACGGAGTGTGAGGCGCTGCCAACTCATTAGGTTCATCTTAGGTAAATGAAGCTAAAGAAGCAACAGGAGTAAAATCACTGGAAGGTGAATTTGAAAGTAAACACAAAGTAACATGGTTAGGTTTTTTTGCAACTGGAGCGAGAGTATGATGAGATCCTATTTCATAGAAATGAGCACCTTCAGGGCTCAGAGTCCTGGCATGCTAAAGCTTTCAGTGCCTCATGCACCCATCGCCTAGATGTTCTCTGTCAGGCCTACACAATGATCACAACGGGTTATGTTGTTGGCTGTGTTGTGATATGACATTTGTGTTCCTAAAATTCACTCTACTGTTCATGCTTCACAATATAAACCAAAGAATTTCCAAGACAGATACAGCTGGGGACATGACGCTCAAAAACATCATCAGAAATTTTTAAAAAATGCGTAGCAATGTTTTATACATGTTCGATGTTAAGGCATACATAAATACTACAATAACTATGAGTAAATATAGCTCTCTGATTTTACAAAACTCTCAAATGTACTTGTGGAAGTGGGTACTGAAAAAAAGATTCACAGCGCGTGAGTGATTCAAAAATAGTAGAAGCAAGGTTGTCTGAAACCTGATGGAAAGCTGTAACGGTAGGTGTGGTAAAGTCGTACCACACACAGTGAACCAAGGGTCTAGTAGGTGTGTAATTTACAGGTGTGTAAATTTTCTCTCATGTGTGTTTTGTGGGTTCTTCCACTGCTCAGTGGAGCTGGGCGCCACATTTGCTTCACAGACAAAAAGTCTCCCATGGGCAAACACAGTGTGTTCAAACTTCACGCCATGCTCAAATTGACAACGTGTTATGTTCAACTATTTCCCCAGGATAGCAAATACATTGGAACTTATTAGCATTTTCGAAACAAGTGCTGTGGAAAAATTAATTGCATATCTCAGATTATAACTACTTAATGTGTTAACAGTCAAAAATGAAGAGTTGAGATTTTTCTAAACTTTGTGGCTATTTCTAAAGAGCTGTTTGGAGTTACATAATTAGTCATATAATCTTACTGTGACATTTTCCACCTGTCCAGAATGATAATATTTAGCTCCTCAAGGTAGAGAGCTATAAATACAGTAATTGAACTTGTTCAGGAACTTTTCTTCTTATGTGATGGAGTACCTTACTAACTATGTCATCCTTCTAAAATATTTTCCATCTTCTGTCATAGGCTCCTGTTTTTATTTCTTCCATTTGCTCCAGATCTTAATCACAGCATTCTACAGTGTATCAACTTACCACTGTTAATGTTCCTGAAAATTTATCTAGCAATTATTTACCTTTGCAATGTCCTTTCCTTTTTGTTCAGTTGAAGTTACAGTTTGCTTTTTTTGCAGGTTTTTCTCTTTTCCGAATTGTGTGGTACTGGTCTATTTACAAAAATAAAATACCTCAAGCAAATGCTTTCCAATATTTTCTCTCTGGGTTTCCAACAATGTGCAGAGTTCAGAATATTCTCTGTCTAGGAATTTTACACACTCTTTGGAAAGGATTTTACAAGGATCCAATGTAAATATGAAAAGCGGGAACATCCATAGCATACTTGACCTCTTCTTCGTCATGTTTTTAAACAAAACCCAACAAAACAATCTATAAAACACTCACGTGTATGTCCATTGCAGTTCTTCTTGTAAACATCCCTTCCTTGATTAAACTGATTCCTGAGGAATTGGTCAAGGCAACCAGTAACAAAGGTCATTTTCAAAACTTCCTGTGCTCCTGAAAATGTTTTGTGTTAATAACATGCATTAGTTTCGTAGTGAATTATGAACACTACAATTACGTCAAAACAGAAAGAGAGCTAAGATAAAAGGAAGGGGAAAATCCCACCACCTCTACAGAAGCAAATTAATACAGAATTCTCAGAATAAAAAGAAGCTGGGTTTGGAAGAATTCATTAAGACATTCAATCTCTTGATATTTTGTCCTAAAACCTACAGAGAGAAAGCAACAGGAAGTTGTGCCATCCAGGGACAGTGGCTGTGGATTGATGTGGACAGGATGATGGATGAAGAACAGGGAAAAGGGCCAGGGCTAGGACCACAAAAAAAAAAAAAAAAAAAAAAAAACAGAGGAAAGACTGTTTAGTGCTAATGAACTTCCCCAACGAAATCACTTTTCCATTTCTAAAAGACTATGAAAGTTTCCAAAGAATTTTAAAACTTCTTTATATTATTTAGAAAAATGTTGTCTCAATTTTCTTGAATATTGTAAGTAAATATCTATCAATCAACCAGTCTCAGGCCCTTCCTAAGGAACTTTTCATCACCACATGAGCGTGCTATACAAGAGAAATATTTGCTTTCTAGAATTAAAAGGAAATTAATACATGTTTTATAAGGCATACATGGTTTCCTTGACCATTTTAAACCCTCTTACTTATATTTTACTTGAAAGAAATGTTTCCATTTCCTTTATGAAACAATGTACAGAAATGTCTAAGTTTATACTGGGGTTAGGACCCGATAACTCCATAGTAAATTGAAAATATCACCAGTATCTTAGTTACATTCTCATCACTGAGACACAGTAGCCAGAACACACAATTTAAAGGAGAAGAGGTTTATTTTGGCTCACAGTTTGTAGAGATTTTAGTCCTTAGTTGGCTCACTCCAAGGAAAGTGGCGTGGCAGACAAGAATGGTGTGGCAGACAAGAATTGCTCATGGCAGGAGGCAGAGAGAGAAAGATGAGAGGAGGAAGGAGGGAGAGAGACCCTTCCAGGTCACACCCCCAGTGACCCACCTCCCTGACTAAGTTTCACCACTCAAAATCACATTTAACTACAAACTCCTCAGTGGACTAGTCCACTGATGACTGTCACGCCCCCATGATCCAGTCCCCTCTTAAAAGCCCCACCTATGATTGCATGAGGCTTTGGGGAACATCTAGATATAAAACATAATAGTAAGTCAAAAAATCATTTAAGCCAGACATAGTGGCACATGCTTAAATCCTAGTTGTCTGGGAGTCTGAGGCAAGAGGATCACGAGTTCAAGGCCAGCCTTAGTAATTTAGTGACTTAGCAAGACCCTATCTCAAAATAATAAAAAATAATAAAATAACAAATGGTCAGGAGAGTAGCTTAGTAATCCTTGGTTCAATCCCTAGTACTGAAAAAAAAATAATAATACAACTAACCTATCAAACACCATAGCTTACCTTAAATGTGCTCAGGACACTTTTTGCCCACAGTTCAGCAAAGTCATCTAACACAACGGCTGTATTATTATAAACTGCAATAGTACTCTGCCGAGTATACTATGGGCCATTTCCCTTTATGATGCTGTAGCTCGCTCCTGCTGCCAGGATCATGAGAGCATCATACTGCATCTTACTCTGTGTATCGCTTGTCCAGGAAAGGATCAAAATTCAGAACTGAAAGTATAGTTTCTGCTGAATGTGTATCACTTTCACACCATTGTACAGTCAGAAAATACAAAAGAAACCCTCATAAATATCTGCATTAGGGATTTTTATAGTAATGTGATAAAGATTCATGAACCATACATAGCCAGGAGGTTATTTATCTGTTTTTCCTTGAAAAATCAGGGATTATCAAAGCCTGAAGCTTGATCATTGCACAACTGTCCCAACACTACCAAAATAGCTTAAAAAGAAAATAAGGTTTTAAAAATCAGATTTTTTTTTTAAATGTGGGAACTCAAATCACCAATGCCCTGCCCTTACTGGATTACCATTGTGACAGGCCACTTGAGAGACTGTTCTCATATGGTTGCAATTATGTACATAACCAAGCGATTAGAATAGGGAATCAGGGCCACCTGTAATATTGTCTAAGGTGATTTTTTGGAACAAAAGAAGACTACAGATAAATGAACCATCGGATTCCAGAGGCAAGGACTCTGGATGGTGTAGTGTATTTAATTTGGCAACTTCATCTCAAGCCCACTCATTTGAACCAGCTCAGGTATCAGTAATTGGAGAAGAATAGAGAACAGTGTAATCAGCTGAAACTACTCATTTCTGATCAGTTCTAAGTTTGTGACAGGCGACATGCTGTGTAGGTCCTCAGGTGACTTAGACATAAGAAGGGCCTAGTCATGGAAAAAGCCAGCTGAAATTCCCAAATGCATATGCAAGGTACTTGAGTATCAAAGGAAAAGACAAGAAATAACATATAACTATCAAAGATAATTTATTCAGGAGTTCTTGTCATTTCTACTTTTAATAGTTTGTTTTTATTTGTTTAGTTAGAGAAGCAGGGCTTGTTTTGTTTTGTTTTGTTTTTTTTACCAGTGGCTAATTTTCCCACTCCCACTCAGCCTCAGCACTCATATCTCTAATCCTCAAGCTGTAGCTCAGCTGAGTTCCTGGTTGAATGCTGTGATCTCGAATGATTTGCTTGCTGTTGCTTTCTAAAACCGTGCTGATGCCTCTTCTACTGGCTAACCTGGAATTTCAACACTTGTCCACAAAAAACCTGAATTTTCTCCTCTCTTTGGTCACTATACTTTGGGTGAGTGTCCCCTTTTCAAACCTATTACCAGGTTAATTCCTCAACCAAACCCAGTTCATCCTTGATTTTTCTGTACATCAGTATATATGGGCTTTTGAATGGAAAATTCCAACATAGTTGGGGTATAAAGGTTGAGTACCGATACATAGCCAGCCCTTTAAATATATCAGAAAGTTGATGTGCTAGTGAGTTTATTCGGCAAAGAAATTATTCACTCACCTGAGCACAAAGACCAGGTTTGCGTTTGTGATGACAAAAATCTCACACACCACGGCAAACCGCCCCCATTTCCCATAAAGTATCAGGAAGGTATAAAATATATTCCACTAATAATCATTTCTCTGGCATACTTCCATGAAGATGATGATACAAGGGAAGCTAAATGGATCACCTCTAGGGCACATGACACTGATGAAGAATCATTCTATTTGATTCAAGGAATGAGCTTTCCTTTCATCCAATCTGTTTCCCTAGAATAAAATAAAAGAAATTAAATGAATATTTTTCATAAATATAACTCTTTGGGGGGGGTAATTTTGAAATAAAATTAAAGTTTGCATTATTTCATTAAATTCTATCAACCAAAGGAAGCATCTCTGTTTTAGAAGGTATACATATAAGATGATAGGAACTAACTTGGTATGGAAAAATGGTCAGTGGTTACTAAGTTAATTAAATTAAATTGGATAATGTTAAAGAGAAGATGCACTTGATTACATGTTTCAAAACACACTGGTCTTAAAAACTGAGAGATCCAATTTGTGGTCTCAACTTTGCCATCTACTAATTTGTGACTGTGAAATTTAACTCACCTTAGTCTCACTTCTTCATCTGTAAACATAAGATCACTAAATAAAACCTAAGTATCCTTTCAGCATAGAAATACCATGATTCTTAGATATGTCTTTCTTACATCCCTATAAAAAAGTATTTGCAATTTTTGTCTGTGCAATTAACCCAGAACTTTAAATAGACAGATCTTCCTTTACTTTCTTTTCAATGTACAACCAAATTATCATTTTTAATTTAGTGGACTTGAATTAAATGATCCAATTACTTTACCTTTAAAGGTGATATATAAAATTCAATTCTCATGTTCAGTGACATTGCGAGCCTGTAATATGCTAATCATTCCTGCCTGTGAAAATGGAGCTATACATCTGTACTTGCTTAGCCCTAAAATTTTTCTCTTTGACCAATATTAAACTCATATATGGAAGTTATTCTCTTATTTCCTCCCAAGATGAAATTGGACAGTGACAGTGGTGTTCTGAGCTATGAAAAATGTGTGCTTTTATTTAAAAAAATGGAACAGAAGCTATCATAGAAACACACACATCCTGGCACTTTGGACGAGAAGATTTTTGTTCAGAACCCTTTACTAGGGGGTTGGGCTGTTCAGTGGGCCAGTAGAGGTTGTTCCAAAACAACCTGATGGGAAATTAAAAGGTTAGTGCAACCTAAGAATTTGAACAAAGCTTCCCAGTGCCCCCAGGTAAAAGTGCATAATCAGACTGAAGTTTCTCAAACTAAAACGCTGAAACCTATGTGTTATATATAGTCTTCCATCCAACTGCACTCAAAACAGAACTTGCTCTAAAGGAATAAAGAAGTGATATCTCTATCCTTTAAGCTAGCTTCTGGGAACATCAAAGATGAATAAGATACAGTCATCAAACTAGAGTTATCTTCTATTCCTTTACTGGTAGGGCAGGATATCCTCTCTGCGGAGCAGAGTATTTTTTTCTACAATATAAATCATAAAAAAATTATGCCTATGCTAATGATGCTTATTCTAACAATGAATATTCCTCAGGAAGCCTAGTAAATCAAGGAAAACAGCAACGTATCCTACCATGATTGTTTTGATTTTTATCTTGGTTAGATGACCGTTCATGATGAACCATCTCCTCATACATATGCGTTTCCTTGGTCATGAGTATTTTTTTAAGGAAAACTTATGAGACCTGAACAAAAAACTAGGTTTGCTCTTTTTGTCCTTACTTTTTTCCAAAATAGATATAAAAACATTACAGCCATCTAGTTAAAAGGGAATCTGGGAAGGGGAAAAAGCCTACAAGGAAACAACCATCTAGAGCTAATAACTGCAGCTGTGCTCTGAGATGTAGCATTTGTTAAGGGTTAGGCAGCTAACTGTTTTACGTGTGTTATCTTATTTAATCCTTATAACCTTGTGAGTCAACACAAAATTATCACTTTCACTTTACAAACAAAACCACAAACCTGAAGGTGAACTTGAAGGTCATGGAGCCAGTGAGAGTCCCAGGCTCTCTTCATCACTGGCTATTCTCCTATTTGCAGTCTATGCCAAGAGGTACTTGGGGCAGACTAGAAATGACCTTGACAGTCCATTCAGTGTGAAAAATTTTCTCTTGAATTAAAACTGATTTTTTCCAGGTGTTCCATAAAGAGAAAAGTGAACATTAGCTGAGCCCAGCTACTGCTTGAATGTTAATTGATCAGGACGTTACATTTATCTTGAAAGCGAATGGGAACCAGCATATGCCAAACTTCCTGTTAGGTCTCCTCTTCACCAAGAGTGGGCCAGTGTGGTGTGTTGGTCATTTTGCTTTCTTCAGTTCTCACCATTTCATTAAAACCTTTCTTTTCCTCTGAGTATTGGGATAGGGTTTATGCTGTCACAGAAATGATTTGCAAAGTCATCATGAGAAGACGCCAAGCATTATTCAACCCGGCACACTTACTGGAGGTCAGACGGGGTGCTCCATTCATTTCCTGGAGTTACTCTGAGCCTTTGAAACTGATACTAGTCTGTAAGTTCCTGGATGTTCTGAACACCCAAACCACAGTGTAATTGTGGAAAGAGAAAGTCACCAACTGGTTCTATGGGATTATCCTAATGCGATTTTCATATGACACTATAATGAGTGAGTTGAAATTTGAGAACTTGAGAATATCTCATTAAAGTCAAAGAATTATGAGGCTAAAAAGAACGTGATCATCCTCACCTCAAAATCTAGACAAGGTATTGCCCCAATTTCATTCAATCCTTAACATTATTTCAGTATTTAACAATCCTTTATTATTAATCTCCCAGAGTCTTATTTCTATTCAAACAATATCTGTTCCAAACTTAGCATTACATTTTCTAAGCCATGCTACTTTATGTTATTCTACTCATGGGTAAAATGACCACATTTTGTAGGAGAGAAAATCAGGATATGTAGTCCAACAGAATGTTTCTGATTTATGACTTCACTTTGAAATAAACCAAATTTAATTATACCTTTAATGAATTGACTTTATTGAAAAGCATATGAGGGCATGTAGGCAAGCTACCATAGAAAACCTGATTTTATGGTCACGGGGCATCTTTCCTAAGCACAAAACAAAAATAATAGGCACTGCTCTGTAAAACCTTTAAGGCTTAACAAACTCAACATGCTAACCTGAAAGAAGGAAGGAAAAAAAAGAAGAAAGGAAGGGAGAAAGGGAGAGATGGAGGGAGAAAGAAAGGGAGAAAAAAGAAAAAGAAAGAAAGAAAGAGGAAAGGTACTATTACCTTGAAAGTAAGGAACACATTAGACATTTAACGTTTATTTTATAAGTCAAAGTAATTATTTGATTTCAGTAACACGTGATAGCATTTTATCACTAACCATTAAGTATGAACTTTTTAAATGCATTCTTCAAGTTTGCTTTAAAATACAAAGGATCCTCTCATATATTATCTTATTAACACCTGTAAGAGCCAGGTGGAAATTAATTTCTTTGCAAATTCTACCTAATGTAATCTATTATCCATTATTAAGAATCATCAGTGTGGCATATCAGAAAGCCAAAGATAGAATTTTATCCCAGCTACCATTGAGAAGGTGTACTGAAGTTTTACTCCAAACAATTTTCAATTTTCTCCTCTATTTCCTTGCAGTACTTTGGCCAATGATGTTTCAGAGAGGTGAGTTCCACACATCATCAGATGCAATAACAATCTGAGGAAGGACAAAAAGCCCCAAGGATCAAGAGAACAGAATTTGCTACCCAATAAAAAATTCTCCTCCTCCCTTTGTCTTCATCTTCTTTTTCTGTCCAGTGATCTTTTCTAAACTCAATGAACCCCTGGCTAAGGTCTAAATAAGAGTTGCAGACCGCCCCCTCTAACACACACACAGAATAATGGCCAACCAGGTGAGAATATCCGTCTCTAAAATTTCACAAGAAACAAGAAAGAGGAAGTAGTGGACGCAAAGGAAAGTTTTTTCGTTAAACTTGAATTGAAGAAGTTGTAGAGGGCAAGTATGAATTTTTCTTGCCCTCCATTACACTGAATTAATTTACCCCACCAGAGACCAAAACTTGTGAGGCTCTTGAAGATTAGAGGTCTGTAGAACCACCTATTGCTCTCTGGTTTGAGATTTCTGAGACTAGGCTCTTACCCCTTGTTCTTGATTCCATTAAAACAAAAGTCCTTTCATAGGGACTAAGGCACATGTGTAGTATGAAAACATTTGGATAGAAACTGGGTGAGGTACCGCATGTTTCTTGGTTATGGACTACTTTTGTCCTAATGGGGAGAGTATAAAACCTAGAACAGCCAGATTTTCTGCGGAAGTGACCTTAGTGGAGGCCCATGCATCTTCCGCGAGCCCCCTTTCTTCCCATGCAAAATAGCATATTGTTCAAGCATCCAGTATCACATTTTTCTTACAAATTCTGAATATTTATTTGCACATCTCACTTTCCCCATCATCCTGTAAACTTCTCCAGGCCCTGACTATCATCTTGGTACTCACCACCCACCCTCTTCTGTCTCTCTCATTCTTTAGGGGAACTGAGAGGAAGCAGGCATTCAGTATGTGTTTTTTAAAAAATATAAAGATGAATTAATAAAGGACTTTTGATTATACTTCATGTGAATTAAAGCCTACTCATAAAGAAAAATATGGCATATATTATTTTGCAATTCTATCCTTCTTCACAAAGTAGGTGTGCACTGTGAGATTAATTGCTTCTCCAGTTACATTCTATTAAATATTTCTTCTTCGACATGAAGAAAAAGCTATAGGCTTTCTGTTTGCTGAAGACAAACCTGCTTGCACTTGACTGTGTTTTATAGCAGGTCCTCATTTCCTCACAGACCCCCTTCATATAGACACGGTTCCTACCTTGGCTTGGTTCCACTCCTTCAAGGCAACACACATCTAGCCTATTAAAGAGGCTCTCTCAGCTGAGGATGTAGCTAAGCAGTAGGGCATTTGCTTAGCAGGCAGGAGGCCTGGGGTTTGCTCCATGGCCAAAATACAAATTATAAATGAAAATAAAGATGACTTTTATGCTTCTTTGGCATTTTTTTCTTTTTTAACTTTAATTCTTTATTGATTTTTATTTAAAATTAATACGCTTTCAACCCATGTCCTCAGACGCGAAGAGAAAAATAAAATGATATTTAAATTAAGTTATTCTTAGTGATCAGATACCTTCTGATTTTTATTTTTAATTACATGAAGGCTAAACTTTCTTTAGAATTCAGACTAAGACATCTTAAATGAAATTTTTCCATTGCAGCTATGATTTGTGGTAGGATTAAAATGATTAGATTAGATAATCTGAATTTTTAAAACCAATCATTATTGGGCCGGTGAGATGGCTCAGCGGCATAAGCGCCTGCCTTGCAAGCGCGAGGGCCCGAGTTCGACTCCCGGAACCCACATATGAAAAAGGGGCCGGTGATATCGCTCAGAGGCACGGGCGCCTGCTGGCGCGCGAGGTCCTGAGGTCGACCCCCGGTACCCACAAAAAAAAAAAAAAATCATTATCATTTTTCTAGGAATGTCCAGTAAGGGAAATGCTACAGAGGTCAGAGGGCTCATGGTAAGAGATTAAAGTCCACAAGACCAGTTTCAAGGATTCCTCCTCTTTGAACGTGATATCCAACAAGAGATCTGAACCCGGGGAAGAAAGATACTCCCAAAGAGTTGGCTGAAAAAGGAAAACAAGGCTCCAAAATGAAGTTGCCTTTGCCTTACAGAGACTTAAGTAATAACTGAGTATTTTTAAGTATCTTTGACGAATTTAAGTGGTGGGATTCTGTCAAGCTACATTTTTAATTTTCTCCAATTGCATAAAACAAAACAAAACAAAACAAAGCAAAAGCACACACACAATTTAATGGCTGAATCGTGCATGAATTAAGGCTACAGTATTGCCAAAGGGCTATAGAAGTAATATAAAAGAATTAGCATTTGCACATGATCCAGTACTTCCAGTAGTGAAAACTAAGAACACATCAATAAAACTCCTGATAGCTGAAGAATCAAGAAATCTGCCCCTGACAGAGTACAGACAACCGGCTAATGCACTGTCTTCATACTGCTGTGCTGCCTTAAAAAAATTGTGTCAAGGGCCGGTGAGATGGCTCAGCGGCGTAAGCGCCTGCCTTGCAAGCGCGAGGGCCCGAGTTCGACTCCCGGAACCCACATACGAAAAAGGGGCCGGTGATATCGCTCAGTGGCACGGGTGCCTGTTGGCGCGCGAGGTCCTGAGGTCGTCCCCCTGGTACCCACAAAAAAAAAAAAAAAAAATGTGTCAAGGATTTGCCCAGATAGGTGAGTTTCCCAGAGAAAGAGAGAAAAAGGGAGAGAGAGAGAGAGAGAGGATTTTAGTGCTTATAACTCCGAAGACCTTTTGAAAAGTAAGGAACCATTTTTACAGTTAAAGAGAGGTGAATTACCTGAGCTCTGTTTCTTACCAGCAAGACAATATCATCAGGTCTTCTCTAGTATTAGCAGGAAATGTATCAGGACAACAGATATTATCTCAGAGGATTTGCTGCAATCTCAGAGTCCATAACATAGAGGCACGTAAAGGTAAATTTACAAAAACAGAGACGAACCAACCAAAAACTGCACAGACCTCATGTACTCAGGTAGGTGTATTATCCTATGATTTCTTAAATGCTAATCTATTCATTTTGTTTAAATCTCTCTTGCAAAATTCATCTGTTTTAGAGAGGATAAAACTTCACATGGTGGCATTTATAGTACTGAGGATTGATACCTAATCAAGACTTAAAAAAATCATGGGAAGGGTCTCCTGAAGAAACAGAATTTGAGCTTTTAATTTAAATAAATTTAGGTTATAAATTAAGAATAATTTGGTCCAGCCTGGTGGCACACACCTGTAACCCCAGCACTGTGAGCCATGAGGATCACAAGTTCAAACTCAGCTTGGGCAGCTTGGTGACTTAGCCAGACCTTTGTTATGAAATTTTGTTTTATTCTTTTATTAAATGAAAAAGTTATAAAAAAATTTAAAAAATGAAAAGGGCTGAGGATAGATCTTGGTGCAAAAGGCTTGAGATTGATCTCTAGCTCTACAAAATAATTTATTATTGTTATTATCATCATTGTCATTACTATTATTTTGGGTTCAGTTTGCTTAACAAATTATCTAGGAGCTCTTATTTTCAAACACATCCCCCCACCCTAGGTCTTTACCACGTTTCTTCTTGGAGCTAATTTATCTGACCTATTCTTTATAATTTTGTACAGACATTTGGCTCTAATAATATAATTAACTTCTCTTGGGAGGTAACTATGAAAAATATTAGTATCAGGGAATAAACTCTGAAGTCCAGTAACATTGAAATTTTATTAGACGTACACTACATGAATCAATCTTGTATGCTAAAAAGATACACCTTTCATTTCAGAACACCGTGAAATTTGTATTTTAAAAACACTAGAGAGTTCTATCATAGAAGCTCAGAAGTTGCCACTCCATCCACACAAATCAAAAGCCGAACAAAATTAAAAATGAACTACTCTTAGCTGTGTCAGAGAGATGTCATAGAGCAAACCACCGCTCCCCAAATTGGACAGACCAACAGGTGAATATACAGAATCATAGCCCACCAGAGCAGAGATCTTCAAGGGCACCATTTCCAAGTAGGGAAATCTGAACTGTAGTTGAAGAAATCCTGGAAGCTCCAAGTGAACAATTCCAAGAGAGAGAAATTTCAAGGAAACCCAGGCATAAGGTAGGTGGTGTGGGAGGATGGCACACACTTGTGAATTTTGCCTCCAGAAGCTTCACCAGGTTCTCACAATGTATACTGGTTTAAAAATAAACCCATCAAGTCTGTGGCAGGGGGAGAAAAAAAGGAAACATGCTGAAATACAGATGGTCCCTTCCTTACAATGGTTTGATGAAAAATTTTTCAAGTTTATGATAATGCAAAAGTATGCCCATATAATTATTCTGCCTTTTTCTTTCAGCATAATATTCAATAAATTACATGAGAAATCCAATATTTTATTAACTATCAGGCTTTGTGTTCAGTAATTTTCTCCAACTATAAGCTAATACAAGTGTTCTGAGAATATTTAAGATGGATAGATTAGGTGCATTAAATGCATGTTCTATTTAATGTTATCTTCAGTTTACAGTGGGTTTGTCAGGACATAATCCCATCATAAGTTGAGGAATATCTGTACATAGAAGCATTCTGATCTTCTTTATAGGTTCTTTCTTCAAGGGAAACTGGGAAGCCAGAGGTTAACCAGTTAGGTTTTCGTCAGAACCTAACTAAGCTGGATGAAAAGAAATGCTCAACTCCAGTCATCTCTAACCACACTGTTTGAGGAGGAAACTAAGAAGCATATGTGAAGTTTGTAGTCCAGTGGCTCAGGCTCACAAAAAGACTGAGACTTTTGTGTTATAGAATGCTTTAACTCCCCCAACCCTGTACCATCACATTACTTAAGGTGAATTTCCAGCACCGCATTTTATTCCATATATCACGTCCAAGACAAAGGTAGAAAATATACTAAGGCAAAAGACATGTTTTGAAGAGACTGGTCAAACATCAGAATCAGACTCAGATATAGCAGAGATGTTGGAATTATCAAACTGGGGTTGAAAACAACTATGATTAATATCTATGGTTTCTAAAGGATACAATGAGCAATGTGTAAGAATAGACAATGTAATTATAGAGATGGAATTTCTAAGAAACAACCAAAGAGAAATGCTGAAGATCAAACCCACTATAATAGAAATGAAGAAAGCTTTTGATGGGTTTGTTATCAGAGTGGCCAGGACTGGAGAAATAATCTCTGAAGTGAGGAACACCTGAATGGGCACCTCTAAAATGGAAAATCAGATAGTAAAAAATACATTCAAATATCCAGAAGCTATGGAATAACTAATTGTAAAAGGTCTAGCAGGCTTAAATGGAGCACGAGAGATAAAAGAGAGAAAGGAACAGAAGAAATATATTTGAAACATAAATAGAACCTGCGAATTTTTCCAAATGAATGTCAGATACCAAATTACAGATTCAGGAAGTTATGAGGAACCAAGTAAGATAAACTTATATCAAAAGCCAAAAACTACAGTGAGGTATATTATATTCAAACTAAAAATAAAATTACAAAGGAAAAAAAAATGCCTGAAAGAAATCAGAGGCAAAAAAAAAAACAAAAAAAAAACAGCTTACCACAGGAAGCAAAGATAAGAATTCATCTGGCTTTTCTTCACAAACCATGCAATCAAAAACCGAGTATATGAAAATACTTAAAGTATTAAAAAGAAAACAAACAAACCAGAAAGGTTATCCCCTATGAAGTTACCCTTCAAAACTGAAGAAGAACTGAAGTCTTTTTCAGATAAATAACAATTCAAGAACCTTATTTCAGTAGACTTGCCTTTTCAGCAAATTTTTTGGAAAGAAAGAAAATTATATAGGTCAGAAACCCTCATCTACATAAGGAAAGGAAAAATACTAGAGAAGAAATAAGTGAAACTGAAATAAAAACTTTCATATTTCTTATACTTTAATTGGCCTAATATATAAAAATTTCTTCAAAAATGACAATAACATTTTATTTCTATATGATCTGTATGTATATATACTAATATGCTTATGTATAGGTAAAAAGAACAACATAAAATGAATTATATGAGGCACAAAGATGACATTACATAATAATAAAGGAGTCGATTCCCCAACAAAACATAATCCTTAATTTTATATGCATATAACAACAGTACATAAAAGTATATCAGGCAAAAAATGGTAGAAAGCAAGAGACATAGATAAAACAACAATTATAGCTAGAGGATTTAATACCTTTTTCTTTGAGGTGGACAGGTCCAAAAGGCAGAAAATCAGAAAGGGCATTCTACTGGTTAATTCTGGTGTCTACCTTGCTGGATTGAGGGATGACTAGGGAACTGGAAGAACATATTTTAGCTCTGCCTGTTGAGTGTTCCTGAAGATTTGCATATGGGTCAGTAAATTGAATGAAGACTTGAATATAGGCAGCAGCAGCCCATAGCCTTGGGACCCAAGTAGAATGAGAAAGTAGGAGAAAGGCGAAGCTCATTCTCTTGCTCTCACTCTCCCTTTCAAAGTGAGTGCTGGTTTCTGCAGTTGATATCCATAGATATGAGATTCCAGCTTCCTCAGGAAGGCAGCCTTGGCCTCACACTTGCATCAGCAGCTCTGCAGAGAGTATTCATGACTTAGGCCTCAGCATGAGTGCCAGAGTCTCTGTCTGTCTGTCTCTCTCTCTCTCTTTCTCTCTCTATTTATATCAAATATGCACTCTCATTTTCCTCTTACTATCATTAGGTTGATTTTTTTTTTTTTGGTACTGAAAATCAAACTCATGACCTTGTGCTCACCAGGCAGGTACTGTGCCACTGAGCTATATCCCCTGCCCAGGTTGAATAAACGTTGCCATTCCTGGCTGATGACCTACAACAGGGAAAAGAAATATCCACTAGATTTTGAAAAGCAAATACTGTCATCTTTGCTACTCAAGAAGGATATACACTTTTTTTTAATATCAAAACCATCAAGTCAGAAATACGGCTATGTATTAGCGTCCTCATCTCTGTCCCAGATACCCTAAATTAAAAGAACAGCTCGGGGCTTTGGGGTTATTCAGTGCATGGCTCGCTGGCTCTAGGGGAGAAACATAATGGTGGAAGGACATGGTGCCACTTAGTTCTTGATGGTCCAAAAGCAGAGCAGGAGAACAGTGGAACAGAAAAAGAGCAAGGAACCAGATGCAGGTCCCAGGGTCAAGCCTCCATGACACATCCAGAAGTGTGTTCCACCAATTT
This sequence comes from Erethizon dorsatum, assembly GCA_028451465.1. Taxonomy (NCBI): domain Eukaryota; kingdom Metazoa; phylum Chordata; class Mammalia; order Rodentia; family Erethizontidae; genus Erethizon; species Erethizon dorsatum. The sequence continues at coordinate 12,645,366 of CM051826.1, forward strand.
CCAAATCAGATCTCAGAATCAACCAAGTTGACACTCTAACTGCCAAAGCTAAAATTCAGTGGGTTCCAACATAGGTTATCTAAATATCTGTAAAACTCAGGAACCAGTATAATGCTGAGTTGCTGTTCAGTGAACTTTCTTCCCTTCATTCAAAACAGGTGTTCACCCTGTAGCTGAGGAGACACTCATACGTGATAGAAGCATTCATGACAAAGCCTCAACGCATCTTGTCACGCCATCATTGGCTTTCTCTAGAATTCCACACCTCTTATGCAAAACTAGGTTAGTACACTTACATCACTTGTTGGGAAAATTATCTCATCCTGACAGCTCCTTATGATACACAACTGACTTGCAAATTCATATACATGGGATTTACAGAATTCAAGATTCATGGACTATGTTTTTCATACCTTTGTGCCTCTCACACTCATATCTTATTATGCCCATTGCTATTTTGCGATTTTACACTCTTACCATCTTTCTGTACTTGGTTTCATCAGCATATCTTGTGATGGAAGGCTTCTCCCCATAGCACAGCTATAAATCATATGCCAACTACTTCTTATGGTATTTTATTTAGCATCTTCTATACTGTAATGTAATTAGATTTGTACAAGTTCATTGCTCCTCTGTGACCAAAAGAACTCTGTGATGGTTTCATTCTGCTCTATATCTCTCATAAGACCTAGTGGAGTGTCAAGAGCATAGCCCATCCAGACAAAATAGTTTTTGAATTATTAAATGTGTCCAAATGCTGATTATGAAATAGGTCCTTCTACCTAGAAAAACTTTCAAAGGTAAAGGGTTAATTTGCCTTTAACCTCTCCCAGGAAAGTAGTGTTATCTGCCCAGTACATATTTATTGAGCACCTGCTGTGCATTGTAAGCTCTTTTAAGTTATATATGTCTTTTATGATATGAAAAAAAATAAAGATAAGAAAATTTGTTATTTGGGAAATTACATTTTAGTGGAGGAGAAACAAGCAGCATAAGATAAACAGAGTGCAGTAGGAGATGAGAAATTCTATGAAAGAAGCAAAAAAGAAAAGTGCCAGATGTGGAGGGGAAGGCAACCACTTTAAGGTGGTTAGGTGGACTGCACTGAGAATGTCAGTCATTGTAGAAATAATCATAGTAATAATAAGAGAATGGGAATAGTAAAAGCAACAGCAGCAACGAAGAGCAACTAGCACTCGCCAGTGCATTGATAATTGACAAAGGAATCTCACATAAACCCAAGTAATGCAGGTGAGTTATGTCATTGGGTGTTAAAAGCATCCTAAAGTCAAAAAAATTAAGTTAGACAATGAAGGACCCAGAATTTACCAGAAGATAAATTTAAGACATTAGGTTTTCCATAAGCAGATCGCAAAACATATAGAAGAAAATTAGTTGATAAAGATTACACCACAAACTAATGCAGAGGGAACATGTTGGTCAATAAAAAACTAATAAAGTGATTGCCTTATTTATTTGGCAAGTACATCAGTTTGATAACTTCTTTCATGTTTTCATACCACATACTCAAATAACATGCAGGGAAGTTTTTCAAACTAGACCACAGTAAACTTCACAGAACATAGAGGTACAAGTATAATTGATCACCATGTAGGTAATGACCATTTACCTAAAGAAGGAATCATGCCTTTATTATCATTGTCATGGGTAGTACTTATGGAACTTGTACTATGCATTAGCAACGTGTACTTTCCTTGTTTTTTTATTTTCTTCATTAGGTCCTTAAAGGAACAACAGGATGTAGATATTCTTATACACTTATTTTGAAAAATGTGGAAGTTAGAGCATAAGGAGTTGTTGTAGCTGCAATATGACTTTAACCCCCAAACTATGGAGGTGTTTGATCTCCAAAGTCTTATGCTACTGGTACTGAGAAAGTGGATACTTGGTTTAATGTTGTTTTTAGAGGGTGTTGGGAAGAGATGAACTAGACTAGGTAATTAGGGTATGGAATAATGGTTGAATCCTGATGGCTTTGTAAGGAGAGGGAGAGAGACCGCAGAGAGAGACACACATGAAATCCTATTGTGATGTGATTCATGTAGGCCAGGGGAAACTGACTAGACCTGCTTCTTGCCCTTTGCACCTTTGGGCTTCAAAACTCAGGACCAAAACACACCATTTACTTTGTGAAATAGCCTGCCTCTGGTGTTCTTACAATAATGAAAAATGAAGTAGTACAGCAATTTCAATATCTTGCCAAAGTTCACATAGCCAGGAAATGTCACGATCACATTACAAACCTGGACAGTCTGGTTCTATAATCTGTGTTCTTAAATTTTTAATACCTCAATACATGTGATTAAAAGAAATTGTAGAAGAAAAAAATCAAAATGATAAGAAAACAAAGAAACAATTGGGCCAAGTTTAAAAAAAAAAATTTTTGAAATAGAAGTACAATAGATAAATATGAAAAAAAGTCAAACTTCTGTCATGATTCACATATACAAGTCTAATACACTGAGATATTTAAAAAAAAAACAAAATCAGAGAATCTATGCAGCTTTTTTGTTTGTTTGTTTTCCTTTGAATATGGTCATACATACAACTAGTAAGATCTTGGGGGGGGATCTAAGTGTTGCCAAACTGCTTTCCAGAAATTACACACCAACTTACACTCCTGAGTGGCGAAAGAGTCAGAAGCCTTAAAAGTATTTATAGCTTTTGACCTAGATTTTCCACTTCTAAGAATCTATTCTAAGGGCAATTTTGAAAATGCAGACAAAGTTTTAATCATAAAAGATGTTTGTTGAATTTTTATTAGAATATGGAAATTATTGGAACTGTGCTTGCTTCAGTAGCACATATACTAAAATTGGAAATTATTGGAAAAATATAAACATCCTGCAGTACGAAAAATGGAATTACATTGAGGTGTATGTGTAAGAGATTATACTGCATTCCACTAGAGTTATGGGTTAGCAAACTATGGATTGTACTCCCAAATCCCACCCCTACCCATTTATTTATTTTTTCCTATTTTGGTAAGTAACATTTTATTGGAACACAACCCCATCCTTTCATTTATGGATGGCTTATGGACCCTTTTATAATGCCAGGGCAGTGAAGTAGCTGCCACACAGATGGTATGACATGCAAAGCCTAAATTATTTGTTATCCGGCACTTTAGAGAAAAGTTTGCTGACCCCTCTTACAGCCGGTCCATTAAATTGTGTTTATAATCAACATTTAATGGGAAATTTGAATAAGAAAGTTGTAATTTTAAATGAAACAGGAAAAGATATTTATTTTGATCTATTAACACAATCATTAATTACTAATAATGATACCAATGATAATAAAGGTATGATATAAAAAAAGTGCTTTGGTATTTCATATAGTCAATTTTTAAATGGAATGGACCTATATTATGATTTTAGAATCATTTAATTTTCTTTCTTTCTTTCTTTCTTCCTTTCTTTTTTCCTTTCTTTCTTTCTTTCTTTCTTTCTTTCTTTCTTTCTTTCTTTCTTTCTTTTTTCTCCTTGGGAAATTCCTTCCTAATAGTGGTAATTCCTACAACATGCACAATATCTTTTTTTCTCTACACAAACAGTTCTGCACAAACATTTATCTGTGATAATTTACGAAACCTGAGTGTCCAAATGGACGGAGAGGCCACTGTCGATGATTATATCCGTCTCACTCATAAAGGGCAACTTTGCTCCCAGCTGACTTTCTCATCCAATGACCATACTTTTCATAGTAAATCAAAATCTGAAATTAGCTGCCTGACCTATTGTGTAACTGATGGCTGAAAAATTAGGTCACTGCACTACTATGTCTGTTTTTAGGATTTTGAGAAATCACAAAGATGGATATAGACCATCTCTACTCTTTAAAAGCAAACAGTACCTTCCAGTTAATAAATCACCAAGGAGGAACTGATAGGAAAGAGATCTGTGTTCATTTTACTCAGTTGTTTTTGCTTGATTCAGAAATCATTAGTACCTGATAGTGGTACTAATCCAATTTCAGTCCTCACCCAATAGGAAAGGGCAATTCCTGTGCCAGGTTTCTGTCAGTTAGAGGCAATCTTTGCAGATAATACCTCAGAGGCAAGAAGGCCTGAAACTTTCAGAATGCACTCCAGTCCCTTTATAGAATTGTCAATGCAGATTTCATAGACAATTACCAAAGAGAAAAATTGCCATGTCATTGGACAGGGTCAGAGGAGGACCACCAAAGAGATGATAGAGACCTCAACCCACCCTACCTAAGGGGTAGGTTGTAGAGTCCAGTCGCACTGACTTATGTCACAGAAAAGAATCATGGCTACATCTCTGAGAAGCACAGAAAGGTTTACTAGGCAGAAAGAAGTACACGCTCAGAAGGGAATGCGGGTGCTCAGAGAGTCTGAGGTCTGGGGCTGTTGGTGTTTATGTGGTCTTGGAGGAGTCTTCAAGATGGGTGATCTAGAATGTGTATTTGTACAGTACATCAGGCTACAGATTTAGTGGGCTATGTTAGAATACAAACCAAATGGTTGCTGGAAGGCTGAGGCAGGAAAATTAAAAGTTTGAGCCCAATGTGTGCAATTTAGTGACTTAGTGAGAACCTGTCTCAAAATAAAATATTTAAAAGGGGAGAGAGAGCTGGAGATGTAGATTAGTGTGAAGGCCCTGGCTTCAGGAAAACATAATTTGCTTGTGTTTCAAGTTTAGAGATGTGCTGCCCACTCAATAGTGCTGCTTCCTTGAGATGGAGGTCTATGGCGAGGGGGAGGAAACGCAGGCTCAGTTTGCAGGTAGAAAGTTTGGGCCTAATTTTCAGGCCTATTGCATCTTTAAGAGCCTTAGGGATTTTTTGGACTTTCCTGGAAGCCAAAAAGGCATTGTAACCTTGGATAATCTTGTGTTTTGAAGCTACTGTTTTCTTAAAAGTACAGTTTTAAAATTACTATGCTCCTTATCTCCTTCTTATCTACATTTATTTGCTTTATTTCACCTCAGGCAAGGCTTAGAGGTTTTTATTATGCTTACATTAATTGATCTAGGAAATGGAAAATCAAAATTGAGTGTGGATTTAAATACTTTCTTTTTTTTTTTGGTACTGGCAATCAAACTCAGAACCTTACGCTTGCCAGACAGGCACTTGTGTCGCTGAGCTATATCTCCAGCTAAATATTATTTCTTGTAAAAAATGCAGCCATCATATTTGGAAACAGATGTTATATCTGCTTAGGTAATTGGTGTGTTTCAGTTATTTTTTAACTATAATATGGATGATACTCGATGTTTAATTTATGCTGTTATTATGGATTATTTAACTACAATATGGACAATACTCAATGATTAATTTATGCTGTTATTATAGATTATTTATTTGATTTTGAAAAAAAAACTTCCAATCTATCCTTCCTTTAAAGGATTTTTACGTACTTAATAGGTTACAAGTATTCTGATATGATTGGTGAACATAGAGAACAGGAAAAGAAAATCCCACTTATTGGGCAATTCAAAGTCAGAGCAAACATAGTGTGCAAGTGGGAAGATGAGGATAGCGTGTGAAAACTAAAGAGAGGTGGGCTGAAATGTCCCCCAGGTTCCTGAGGATAAAAGAGAAGTCTTTGTGTAGGTGGGATGAAGGAGGTCATTTCAGGTAAAGGAAAACCATGGCCCAAAGCACACAAGCATAAAATAGTTCCAGCTAACTGGATTCTGTTGGGACTATGAGAAATAGAGTACAAAGAAAGCCTTGAGCAATACGGAACTTCTGATCACAGAACTCTATATGCAAGATAAGGAGACTGAATTTATCTGTCAGGTCATAGAAAGCCAATTAAAAGGGCTTTTTCTTCTAATGTTTTAGGAGTATCAATCAGGCAGCAGTAGAAAGGATGGTTTGAGACTTCAGGGGAGAATCAGGGACAGAGGCCAGAAGGATAACTTGGCAATAACAGAAAAAGAGAGTTGGCAAAGCCCTTAAATGTATTAAGCATTAGAGTACTACTGTACTAAGAAACATGTTGGAACAGCATTGTCCAATAGAATTAAGGTGAGATTCACATAGGTAAGTGCAAGCTTTTTCACTTCTGGGACAAAATACCTGACACCTACAGCTTAAGGGAAAAGTTTATTTGGCTTATAGTTTTGGAGGGTTCGCTGCTTCCAAGGCAGAAATGGCCTGGTAGAGGGGCTGCTGGAGGAAAGCTGCTCAACCCATCGCAGCCAGGAAGCAGAGAAAGGAAGGAGACAGGGGCAACAATACAGCCCTGCAGATCATCTTTCCAGTATGACCCACCTTCTCCAATCAGGCCCCATCTCCAAACAGCACATTTGGGACATACCCATGACCAATCAATTTCTGAAAACCCCACCTCTGATGCATAAGAGTTTTCGGCGCCATTTCAAATCTAAACCATAGCAATAGGTTTAAATTTCCTTGTAGCCAGATTTAAAAGGTAAAACGTAATGTGAAATTAATTTTAATAAAGTATTTATTTAACCTAATATATCAAAAATATTATCATTTCAGTGTAGAATTGATATAAAATTATTAGTGAGATATGCCACATTCTTTTAGGTCCTCTAGTGTTTATTTTAAAATTATAGCACATCTCAGATTAGATTGGCCATGTTTCCAGTGCTCAATCACCATACGTATTAGTGCCTGACATTTTAAGTGATGCAGATTTAGAGAAATGAATCTAGAAGACACAATGGTCAACTGGATAAATAATAACAAGAACAGAACTACCATTTATTGAGTACTAAATATGAGGTGTGGATAATAACCACATATTTTCTCATTTACACTTACAGAGTACTGTGAGATAGGGGTTTTTTTTTTGTTTTGTTTTGTTTTGTTTTGTTTTGTTTTTTGACACAATAGTAGTCTTACAGGGGTTAACCACCCTATCTACTACAGAGCTAGTAATCACAAAATATGGACCAAAAACTGTAAAGGTTATCATCCAGATTCTTAACCACCAGAGAATGGTGGTTAATTCTGCCTCTGAAAAGGGTAAGAGAAATTCATGTTGAACTTGATCATTCTAACATGAAAAAGCAGATTGATGGATAACCATTCATGATTATTGCAATTAAAGTATAAATCACATGGAGGGGGAGATAGCAAGCTAGTTTTAAAGTTATTTACTGAAAAATAGCATTTCCCTCTATTATTCATTGTTATTATTTGTATCAAACTAGAGTATAACATTCCTGACTGAAGATATTTTATCTGTTTTGCTGTTGCCTAGATCAGAGTCTGACAGATACTCCATAAACATTGAATGAATAAATGGATGGATGGGTGCATGGGTAGATGGATGAATATCTGTAAGATGCCGTGAATGAGCAATCTGGTAAAAATTTCAGGCAGAATATAAAGATTTAGGAAAGTAATGCTGTTTAGAAGATAAGCATGTGATATTGATTGAAAACCCTCATGAAAGATATTTATACTGAAAAGAAAAGGAAACGAAGGAGGAAGGTAATTCATGTGGGATTTTGAAGGAAGAGAATATGGAGAGCCAAGCTAAGAAAGAAAAATCAGAAGGAAAGAGGAAAATCATTTAAAGCATTATCTCGAGAAACTTAAAAACAGTTGAACATTTCAGAAGGGAATATATTTCAATATCTAATAAAGAACTGATGTCAACAATAGATAAATTATGGCAAGTCCATTGGGTCTGGCAAGAGGGAGCTCACTGATTACCTTCAGAAGAGTAATTCTGATAGAATACATAAAGCGAAAGTCAGGTTGGACTAGGATGAAAAATTAGCTGAAGGTCAGCAATTGAGATAATGAATGAAGATGCCTGACTATGCATTACTTATAATAATGACCAATTGAGTTCAATTTCCAGTGCCAAAAAAAAAAAAAAATAGAATTCAGCTGTTTTGGGGCTGGGGATATAGCTCAGTGGCACAGCACCTGCCCGGCAAGCTCGAGGTTATAAGGTTGATTTCCGGTACAAAAAAAAAAAAAGATAAAATAAAATAATGACAATAATACTAATGACCAATTGAAGGCAAAGCAAATTTCAAAATGCAGAGATTGTTAAATAAATGAAAGTATATCCTTATAAATATTTCAAGTACCATTCTTGTAAGCTTCTACACAAAGGAATATTTTATTCCTAAACAAAGGAATCATTTTATTTTTTCCACTTAATTTTTTTCCTCTTTCAAGAAGAAACTAACTCATTAAGAAATCCCCCTTCCTTACCACACAGTCATTTTTAACTTTTAGTATTGTTTGCTGAAATGGGATGGAAGGAAAAGGAAGGGCGAAGAGGAAAGCAATTGATTATTGGTTGGCATCTCTGGGCATTATTACCCACACATTCATTGTTTGGCCTTACTCTTTGTGCTGGTTGTTCCTTACCCTTCATCTACATACTAAGATGTTGGTGTGCTAGTCTTGTCCTAGATAAAGCCACTCATGGAGATTTCCTATCTTGTGTTTCCTTGGCTCAAGTTACCTTCAGTTTAGCCAATACTAGATTGCTCTTCTAGCATAATATCCTTTATAAAATCACAGGTAAATCTATCCCTTCTTTCAAATTAGTCTGCGACCACAGAAAATTTGGTGGGCCACGCCTCTTTCTTCCTTGTTTCCATTTCTACTCAACTTGTATTTATCATTGTGGTGCTGAAAAATTGGAATGCAGAGGCCAATTCCTCTTGATATCATTTAGAGATTCTCTGTCTTTCCTACCATTGACTTTATATCAAGAGGGACAAAACACAAGCATGGTGATTTTGCATTTAATCCTTTGGTGTATGAGAATTCTAGATATGGCATAAGCTTTTCAAAGCCATATCCCTGAAAGACTCACGAAGTTAACATTTCTCTTATATTATCTCTAATGCTTCTTCCTTAAATTGTGAAAGTTTCTTTCAAAATTTCTTTCAGCATTTCTGCAGTAACAAACCCAAGTTAAGAATGTTAATGCTGGCACAGAATACTGTTGGAAAAGGGACTGAGAGAAGACTGTAAGTGCAGTGACAGTGTCAAGAAGTGTATGCACAGGGGAAACACATTCGTTAATACATCAAGATATTATCCAGCTACGTCACTCATTGAATACTAACCAGCGCTCAAAGATGGCACTGTAGTTCAAATGCAATATACCTGAATACTCTTTAAGACATATGATATTAAAAGCATAACATTTATATCATAAAACTCTGTGAACAACACTGATTCATTTTTATGGTTCTAAAGCGTTTTATGAATAGAAATGTGTTAGAATTACATAAAATTTGTTAATAATCTTCTCTAGTTGTTGATATTATCATGTTACCTTCTCTTTTACTATCCCTACACTTGTATCACTTTTCTATGACTATGTTGTATTCTAATTTTATATAATGACCATGTATTTATTTTTGTCACATAAACTCCTTTGGATTTTATTACTTTCAAAGCTCCAGAGGGCAGAAGAGTGATAGGTAGTAGCTGCAAAAAAGGTACAAGGTCAAAGGAGGGTTTGTTTGCAATGGAAAAATTTGTTTATGTTCATAACCGGAAGGAAGGAGCCAGTCCCCTGGAGGAAAGCCTGAAGATATGAGGGGAAGGGGGTCATTGGTGGGGCAAGGTCTTAGGAGAGAAAGCAGAGGGACTGGAATCTAGGAACGAAAGTACATTTGGAAGGACTGACATGATCCCAGAAAGAAATGCTTTCCTACTTAGGAAGAAAAACATATGTGCATCTCCAAACATCATGGAAGAGCAGAGATGAATCTAGAGAAAGGCTGGGGGTGCAAGTGAGAGTTCATCTTCCTGGGGATGGAGACTGATCTCTGCAGAGGGCTTGAGAAATAGGAGACCATTGCTGCTAAGAAAATAGAGGAGCTAATTGAAACAAGGGAAAACACTGCCCGAAAGCATCAACTGCCCAGTGAATGTAAGGGTTTTGTTTTTTAGAAGCACTATGCCACATATTTGAATAATTTTCTCTGTGCTCAGAAACCTGGGTACATGAGTGGAGACAGATCCAGGCTCCAAATTTTCAAGATAAAGATAGCCAGAGGAGTGGGAGCAAAGGGTTTGAGCTTATCCAGATACCTCATAAATTCAGTAAGTGCCAAATAATGCATGCAAAGCCTTTGGAGGATGAAAAGTCAAGAGGCAGCTCAAAAAATACTTGCATCTCCTCTTTCAATCAGTAGGATGACCTTTCTCTAGGTTCCTGGAAAAGACCCATACATAATCAGCTTCTTTTCCTAAGTGATCGTCTCCTCTGGGTAGCACAAAATCAGATTTTTGCTAGTCAAAGAAAACAGACATCCTTTTTAGAAATTTTAGACATTAGAATAATCCATAAAAGAGTTATTGCAATACATTAGTTTCTTAACAGTTTCATTATTCTTTCCCTCTGCAGCAAAATAAAATCCGTCAGATGAGGGTATGACCTTTCGAGTAAGAACGAGCAATGTCTTCCTTTACAGGAGATGCCTTGGGTCTTCCACCACACTTTCCCAGGGCCTATTGTAGTTTGCACATATCCTTATCTCTCAATAAAACTGCCTTTCTGAATGGGCTTTTCAGTTTTATCTTCTCAGAGAGAACAACAAAATCTAGGAGGTATCTAATTCCTTAGCTTTCATACTTCCCCTTGCTCAGTCTTGGAGGCATTCCAAAAGTGACCTCTAGTCAAAAGGAATATTTATACCCAGTATCTCACAACATTATTGAGGAAAAACAAACACAGCCAGATATCACAGTGCCTTCAACATGCAGAGGCGATCCTGAAGAAAAAGCAGTGCCTTAAAGATAAGAACAGATGAGCCAAGTTCAAATTCAAAACCACAGTCTTTGCTTTCTCTCATCCGTGGCAAGTTCTAATGAGAGATTAACTTCTCTGAAACTTTATTTTCTATTGTTGGTATATCTTTGTAATATGCAATAATTACATTCCTCTTAAGGAACTGGTATATATACGTATCACATCTCAATCATTTTTATTCCTGCTTACACCTGTCTTACCCTCCCTTCTTCCCCAAATCAGATCCCCTTCTTGTCCACAAAGTGTACCTCACTGTTATCATCGCTCTTTTATTTTACTCTTTAAATTACTTATATTTTGGCTTCTCCTATAAGAGAAATCATGCAATTTTCTGTGTCTGATTTATTTCACTTAGAATGTTCCTACAAATGATTCAAATTATCCTACTTTATTTCTAAGCAGTACTCTACTGTATATATATACCACATTTTATTTATCCATTTATCTACTATGGTCGTACAGTCTTCTTCCAAGATTTAGCTATTGTGAATTATGCTGGTATAAATAGAGAATGCATGTATCACTGTAGTATGACAATTTTAACTCGTCTGAGAAAATACCCAAAAGAGGAATAGCTAGATCACATGAAATATCTATTTCCAAATGTCTATTTTCAGTTTTTTGAGGAATCTCCCTATTGATTTCCATAGTGGTTGTGTTAGTTTACATTCCCGTCAATAATGAATAAAGGTTTCTTTGGGGTTGTTTTGACATCCTCAGTTCTACTATATGTTTATTTCTGTACCAGTATTATGCTCTTTTTTTTAATCATAGCTTTGTAGTATAACTCAAAATCCAGAACTGGAATGTTTTTGCTTTTCTATTCTTGCTCAGGATGGCTTTGGAGCATTGGCTCCAGTTCTTTCCTGAGGTTCTTGTAAAATTCAGTGGTGAATCCATCAGGTCCTGGGCTTTTCTTAGTTGGTAAGGTTTTTATTACTGCCTCTATTTCACTGTTCTTGTTGCTCTATTCAGGATTTTTATATCTTCTTTGTTCCATTTTAGTAATTTGCATGTGTCCAGGAATTCATCCATTTCTTCCAGATTCTCCAATTTATTAAAGTATAAGTTTTGAAATAGTTTCTTATAATCCTCTGGATTGGGGAGTGTCCTTTGTGAACTTTTTTCCTTTTTCATTTTTTAAAAAAAAATTTATGACAGGATCTTGCTATGTAGTTCAGGCTGGTCTTAAGCTCACTGTGTAGCCCAGGCTGGCCTTGAACTCCTGGAAATCCTCCTGACTCATCCTCCTGACTCATCCTCCCAAGTTCTGAGATTACAGCCATGTGCCACTATGCCTGGCAAACTTTTTCATTTCTAATTGCATTGATGTGAGACATTTCTTTCCTTCTTTTGGTGAATTTAATTAAGTTTTTACAATCTTATTTATCCTTTCAAAAAAATCATCTCTTTGATTCTTTGATATATTGTATTTCTTTTGGGGCGGGGTCTCAATTTCATTGAATTCTGCTCTCATCTTTCCAATTTCTTTCCTTCTACAAGTTTTGGATTTGGATTGCTCTTGTTTATCTAGAACCTTGAAATGCATCATTACAATATATATTTGAGATTATTCTATTTTTTAATGTGGGATTTCCTTTTTTAATTAAGTTTATTGGTACATTTTAGATATACATAATGATCATATTCACCATAGGGAATTTGTACCTGTACGTGATATATTTTGATTCTTCCTTTTTTTCCCAATCCCCTCTCCTCCATTCAACTTCTCTTCTGCTCCCTATTTACAAAGCTTTGCTTCCATTTTATCCCATTTATTGTTTTTCTTTTCCTTTTCCCTTCCCTTATACCCCTTTCCCCCACCCTAGTTCCTCTTTTCTTTTGAACTATTTTTTTCCCACTTCACAATATATAATGTACATTTTGGTCCTTATTTACTCTTTCAGTTTCTCACACCAGGGAGACAGTGTGAAAGAAGACAATGCCAGAGAGAATTATACATGTGGGTCTGATATATTTCACTAAAAGTGTGGTCTCAAGTTGTATCCATTTGCCTAGAAATGTCTCACATTTATCCTTTTTTTTATGGCAGAGTTGTACTCTGTTGTAATTTTTTAAAAAAGCATATCTTTATCCATCCCTTGGTCAATGGGCACTTGGGTTGTTTCCAAGATTTAGCTATTACAAATTGTGCTGCTATAAACATGGATACACATATATTGCTGTGGTATGATGTTTTTAATTCTTCCACAAGGTACCAGAAGCGAAATAGCTGGGTCAAATGGGACCTCTGATCCTAATTTATTTTGGAATCTCCATACTGATTTCCACAGTGGTTGCACCAGTCTAAACTCCCACCAACAGTGGAGAAGGGTCCCTTTTTCCCCACAGCTCCTCCAGCATTTGTTATTGGTTGATTTCTTGATGGTAGCCATTCTTTGTGGAGTCAGATGGAATCTCAGTGTTGGTTTAATTTGCATCTCTCTAATAACCAGTGAAGCTGAACATTATTTCATGTATTTATTTGCCATTTGTATTTCTTCAACTGAGAAGTGTGTATTCATCTCAGATGCCAGTTTTGGACTGTTTTTTTAATTTGGGGGTTCTGATTTTTTTCAGTTCTTTGTATGTTCTAGATATAAATCCTAGCCAGGACAAATGGCTAAAATTTTTTCCCATTCTGTGGGTTGTCTTTTCACTCTGTTGTTGATTTCTCTTGCTGTGCAAAAGCTTTTTAATAGGATGAGATCCCAGTTATTGATTCTTTGTATTATTTCCCATGTGATCAGGGTTTTGTTCATGAAATCTTTGCCTACACCTATGTCTTCAAGAGCTCTGCCTTCTCTCTTCCAACAGATTTAGTGTTTCTGTCTTAATATTTAGACTTTCGAACCATTTCAAAACTAGTTTAGTGCATGGTGATAGACATGGGTCTAGTTTTAGTCTTCAGCATGTGAAAAGCCAGTTTTTCCAGCACCATTTATCAAAGAGGTTATCTTTGTTCCACTGAATGTGTTTGGCTCCTTTGTCAAAGATAAGGTGACTGAGTGTTTGGAATTGTTTCTGCATCTTCTAATCTGTTCCATTAATCCTTGGGTCTGTTTTTTTGTTTTGTTTTTGTTTTATTTTGTTTTGTTTTGCCAGTACCATGCTGTTTTTATCACAGTACCTTTGTAATATAATTTTAAGTCAGAAATTATAATGCCCCCTGCCTTACCTTTTTTGCTGAAAATTGCTTTTGCTATTCTAGGTCTTTTTTGTTTTCAGATGAATTTCAGGAATGTTTTCTCTAGTTCTGTGAGGTATGCTAATGGTATTTTGATTGGGATTGCATTAAATCTGTATAACAATTTTGGGAGAATGGCCATTCTCGCTATGTTGGTTCTTCCTATCCAGCAGCAAGAGATATCTTTATTTTTCTGTTATCCTCTTAAATCTCCTTTTTCACTGTACTGTAATTTTCAATAAAGAGATCTTTTACTTCCTTTGTTAGATTAATTCCTAGGTATTTCATTTTTTGGATGCTGCTGTGAAGTTTGTGGTTCCCTAATTTCTCTATCAGTGAATTTGTTGTTTTTCTACAGGAATGCTGTTGATTTTGGAGCATTGACTTTGTATCCAGCTATGCTACTGAATTCGCTTATTAAATCTAGAAGTCTTTTGGTGGAGTTTTTGGGGTCTTCTATGTAGAGTATCATGTCATCTGTCAATAATGATAATTTAACTTCTTCCTTTCCTATCCTTATTCCTTTTATTTCTTTCTCTTGTCTAATTGCTCTCACTAATGTTTCCAAGACTATTTTGAATAGGAGTGGAGATAGTGGACATCCTTGCTTTGTTCCTGATTTTAGAGTGAAAGCTTTCAGTTTTTGACTATTTAGTATGATGATGGCTGTTGGTTTGTCATAGATGGCTTTAATTGAAAGGGAAGCAATACTTCTAAAATCATTCCTAGAAGCAACCATTACCCTGATACCAAAAACAGAGAAGGACCCAACCAAGAAAGAAAACTACAGGCCAATCTCCCTAATGAACATAGGCACAAAAATCCTCAATATGATACTGGCAAACAGAATGCAGCAAATCATCAAGAAGATTATACACCATGACCAAATAGGATTCATCCAAGGGACGCAGGGATGGTTCAACATACACAAGTTAATAAATGTAAAACACCGTATTAACAGAGCCAAAGACAAAAATCACATGATCCTCTCAATAGACACAGAAAAAGCATTTGACAAAGTCCAACACACATTCATGGTTAAAACCCCTACAGAAAATTGGAATAGATGGTCTTTACCTCAGTTTGTTAATGAGGGTTTTCTAGTTAATTCATCTCTGAACTCAATAGGAGCCAAGATAATACTTCCATTCTTTTGTATTAATTTAAGTGTGCTTTATGATTTAAGATATGGTAGATTTTGCCAAAAATTCTGTGTTGCTAAGAAAAATGTTTTCTGCTGTTGCTGGATGAAACTCTGTAGGTATTTGTTAAGTCCACTCGTTTGATCATGTGGTTCAAGTCTAATAGTTGATGATTTTTTAATCTGGTTGATCTATTTGTGAGAATGGGGTGTTGAAGACCCCCCCCACACACACATACATAAATACTTTGATTGTATTGGTGTCTCTTTCCTTTTAGGTCCAGTCCAGTAGTTTTTGTTTTATGAAATTGGGTGCACTAGTATTTGATGCATTATACAATTGTTTTCTCTTCATGCTGAATTGTTTCTTTTAGCAGTATGTAGTGACCTTCTTTGTCTCTTTTGATCAGTTCTGGCTTGAAGTGTACTTTGCCTGAAAATGGGATAGCTACTCCTGCTTTGGGGCTCTGGTTGCACTGAGCATCATTTCCCATCCTTTCTATTTCACTGTATGTCTTTCTTTATGGATTAACTGTGCTGCAGTAACATATGGTCGGGTTTTGTTCTTTGATCCAGTCTTCCAGTCTGTGTCTTCATTGGGACATTAAGACCATTAACAATTTGTTATTATTGAAAGGTGTTTACTGAAATATGTCTGGTGTTGGTTCTTTTATTTTTCTCCTTTTGTTTAACTACTCTCCCAATTAGATGTGTTCTTTCCTTTGGGCTCTTTGTTGATATTGGACTTCCTGTCTCTAACATTCCCTTCAGTACATTTTGCAATGCTGATTTGGAGGTCATGAATTTCTTTAGGTTCTCTTGGTTAAGGAGATTATTTCGCCATCAATTTTGAAGGATAGTTTCCCATGATATAGTAATCTTGGTTGGCAACGATTATCTTTTAGGGATTAAAAACTTTATTCTAAGCTCTCACAGCCTTTAAGATTTGTGCTTAGAAATGTGCTGTTATTCTGACATGCTTACCTTAATAAGTTACTTGGTGATTTTCCTCTAACAGATTTTCATATTCTCTCTTCATGCTGAATGGGGTTCCTTTCTGTTCTTCATTGGGGATCTGTATGTCTCATTTGTCTGGACTTTGAACTGGTCCCACAATTCGGCAATTTTTCTGCTATGACTTTGGTGAACAAATTTTTCATAATTTTGGTGTCATCTTCTGACCTTTCTCTAACTCCAGTAATTCTAACGTTGATATCTTTTGCGAGTCCTCTAGCATCTGTTGGATCCAGCTTCTGTGGTGTTCTGTTGTGTTTAGGGTATCACCGAGTACACAATCTACTACACCAACCTTGTCTGAAAGCTCTGACCACCTCCCCCAAGGTTGTTCAATCCTGTTGTCCATATATTGAATTAAATTTCTCATATCCAGGTTTTCTGTTTGGCTCATTTTTATATTCTGCAATTCTTTACAAAAATGGTCAACATTATCTTGCACCATCTTTTTTAATTCAATCAACTTTTGTGTCTTCTTTAAGCCTATCAAACATTTAAATAATCACATTCTTTGTCTGTTTGTTTGCATCTTCTTTAAGCTCACTGAACATCTTCTGGATTTGCTTATTAGTTTCTTCTTTGATTTTTCAAACTTTTTAACTATTTGGTTTTTGAGTTATTTGCCTGAAATTTACTCTACTTCAATGCACATGAGATCAGCTTTTGGGGAGATAAGAGTTTTTGAAGGCATCTTATTGCCTTATTTTTTCATGTTCCTATTGTTTTTGTGCTGAGGGTTGGAGATCAATTATGATTAAAAACTGCATTGGTACTTTGAAGTTTATTTAGCGTATGTCTCTCTGTGATCTGCCCTTAGTGTTAGTTATTTTTGGTGATCGTATGACTAATCAACCTACTCCCCATAATAGAATTACTCCAAGTCACTATGTTACAAGGAGAAAATAGCTACTAGTTCTGTCAGCAACTGCAGAACCAACCATACATATATCAGTCATATAGTGTAAAACACAGCTTAACAATTTCATATTTTTCTCAATAACCTAGGAAGACAATGAAATAGTATTGATGGAAAGTAGGTTAAGATGTAGAGGACGAGGGAAGGAAGAACGAAGTAGAAAATGATTCAGAAAGAAGAGAAAAAAGAAAAAGAGATGGCAATAAGTGAAAGAAAGAAGAGAGATAAGACTGATGATAGTATTTTGGTCTGGAATGGAGGATGGGGTTTGAGAGATTATTTGCAAGTGTGGGGAAAAGGAAGAAGAGAGGTGGAAATATAACTGGAGATTGGAGGAAGATTTAAGAAGGTCAGAATCAATTAATATGCTAGTAATAAGCTGGGTTTGAACCCTCCATACACAATTTTTGGTGAGGGTTTGCAGGTTAACCTACATGAAAATAAAAGATACTACATAAAGTACCAATTAATTCTTACTGTCTGTTTTGCACATACAAACACTGTATCTATATCTATATCTCAGATAAGAGGAAAAGAAAAAAAGAAGAAAAACCCACACACGTACAGAGAAACAAAAGTAAAGAGCCATCAAAATCCTATTTATATTTCAGTCTAAATTCCACTGATTTGCTTCCCACACACACACGCCTTTTGTTCATAACTGGAGCAATCTTGTCTCATAGGAGTTGTGAGGGGCTGAGTTCTGGTCTTCTGTGGTTGTGCTAGGAAACTAGTGCTTGCGCTGGTTTCCCTTCACGGATTTGTCTCTTGCCTACCAGTGAGTGAAGGGGCTGGGGGTCCAGAAGGTCCAATGAGCCTGCTTCTTGTTCCCATTATAGGCAGAACTCTAGCAGGTTTCAGCTGTCCTCCTGTGAGTGGTACTAGCTAGAGGTTTTTGTTTCTGTCTTATTATTAGACACCTTCAATTGTATTTTAGAGGAGAGGGTACAGTGGGGTCGGTCAAGCATCCAGTCTTCCACTCATCCCTGGAGGAGCTTTTTAGATCTCTGTGTTCTTCTCTATAATTGTTTTTGCAGCTGCTTACATGTACTCTTTCTACACTTCTCCAGGTGACTGTGCCATGCAATACTTTCTAACCCAACTGCTTTTCTCCAGCTTTTTGCCAGTACCAAACTCCTTGTGTCTCTCAAATAGTCTCCATCAGATTATGGATTCAGCAGTATTTAAGGCTCAGCAGATTTGGGTCCTTTTATTTGCAATTCCATAGTGGTTTGGGAGCTAATAGAAGGGAGCTCAAATGGGCACCACACTCAACCACTTTTGGTGGGCAATGGCATGGATCCCACATGGGTGCCAACCTCCCCGTAGTGTCTGGAGGATGGGCAGTGTGTGGGGTACCACACAAGCACCGAGCTTGGTGGTGCTTGGAAGGGCCAGGGGAGAGTGCCCATTCTGGCACTGCTCCAGTGTCTTTCCTCCACTTCAGATCACACCAGCGACATCCACTTCACACCCCTGTGACCCACTGCCCCACATGACCCTCAATGCCAGGTTCTATGTCCCTATCCAGGACAGGGCCCTCCCTTCTTTCTGTCCCTAGGGCTCACTGATCCTAACAGTCTCAGCCCTCTGAGTGATTCTCTTGTCCACTCCTTCCTTAGTGCTGTAATCTGAAGAAGCCCTCTCCTGGGAATAGCTTGCTTGTTAGGTTCCATATCTCCATAGAAAGAGAGCTAGAACAGGTAGGCACTGGTCGTCACTCAAAATGCAGCAGCCTGGCCATCACTGCTGTACTCAGCTTCTTCCCTCAGGATTAGATACTTTCCTAATATGGCCTATTCACCTGACCTAGGCTGTAAGCAGTGCTGGGATTGGGTGGCAACTCTGCCTCTTTCTCTAAACATCCCAGTACTGGAATTCATCTGATAGGATTTTGCTTTAAGTTGCCTGATTGCATTTGGGTTTTTTGTTAGCCCATTTCCAAGTACCCATGAGTCCTAGTGCATGGCTTCTGAGCAACTCACGGGCTCTGCTGCCTACCTCTAGCCAGCCATGATGGAAGTCCTCTGAAATTTTTGTATCACTGGCCATTTATAGCATTTCCCCTAAACACTGAATCATTTTCTATTGCCTATCCCTATTAGTCAAACTCCACAGTATGCATTTAGCACGTTGCATTATTGCCCCAGCCCCATCTCTAAACACTTCTATGTTTTTGCAAACACTTGGTGCCAGCATTCAGCTCTGCGTACTTGTTATTCCTCCTAAGGACCACAAGAAGTGCTCCCTCAGAACCTTTGCTTGTGCAGAGCTCCTCTCTACTTACTTTCCAGCCCCAGCACAATGCTCCATTCTAGGTGCACTTCTGCAACCACCTCCATAATTGCTGCCGTCCCTTTATAATTGGAGCTCAGAACTCGATGGGGCTCTGTTTAAACTAAACTATCTATGCCAGAAGGTGGTTATCAGGGGCTGAGGAAGGTAAATTAGGAGATGTTGGTCAAAGGACACAAAATTTCAGTTTGACAGGATGAATCTATTGTATAGCATAGTAATCATAGTGAATATAGTTAATAATAATGTGTTATATTATTATTGAATTTGCTGAGAATAGATATTATCTACCCCTGATAATGGTAAGTATGTGAGATTATTTGTTAATTAGTTCAATTTTGCCATCCTACAATGTACAACTATTTCAAAACAATTTGTTGCACATAAGAAATAGGATTCTTTGTCAATTAAAACAAATAAATTAATAAAACTAGGAAAAAAACTCTAAACTATCAATCATTCCACTAAAAATGCATATCAGCAGAATTTCACGCCTGAAGCATCTGAGAACAGAGAAGTGCTCCTCAGCTTTAACGAGGAAAGGGGCAGTGCTAAATATTCAGATTCTGGTTCAGTAAGTCTAGGCTGGATCTAGCGATCTTATATTTCTAAGAACTTTCAAGGTAAAGTTGATACAGTAGTAAGGGGATAGTAGAGCTATGGATGCTGTATTGTTATTTATTTGCTGAACAATTTTGATGCAGTCAGCCTAGGAATGATGACTTGCATTTGAGATCTACCACTCACTACTCTTCCAAACTGCTGGCATATGGCCTTCTGTTTTATTGTAGTTATTTATATAGGCATAAGTTTGATCTGCAGATTATTAAAAAGTACCATGATATCCAAAATATACCTTTATGCTTTTCCATCTGGCAGCATGTTTTGCAGAGCCAACATCCAAGAAATGCATGTGGATGAAATAAAATAAATGCTACTGCTGTTCTAATACTAAATAATTATGAAGAAAATGATTTCAGAGTTGCCGCTCTACCACAGAGTGGAAAGGGAATGATTTTAATTTTGGAGGTTTTATTTTAATATTAACACGCAATTTCCACGAAGTATGGCAGGCTGCTCTTGAAAACCCACAGCTGGGCATCTCCAGTGACACTTCTGGATGGTTCTCTACAGTATGTATTATTCATCCAGCCTTGGATTTTGTTAATGACCAGGTATCTTGTTCTTTTCTGTCCACACCTGATGCCAGGATGCTGAGGTCAAATGCTCTGCTTTTCCAGTTTCCTGCATCACACTGTACTCTGTTTTGAACACCTGAAATGTATAAAACCTAAGGTTCATGTGGATTTTATGTTGTCCTCAGGGGCAGGAAAATATAAAACCTCAGCTCCAGAAATGAATGGCATATTTCCTATTTTTATTGGTCATAAAACTTTCACAGTGGGAGCAGGTGGTACAAAGACACAGAGTCAACTAAGCCCTAGCAAGTCTCTATCCTAGAGGAGAGCTAGACTGTAGTTCCACAGGGAAACCATATTAGAACACCTGCGCAGAAAATCCACTGCACCGCTCACTTCCAGTGCTCGATTCAATGAGTTTTAGTAAATGTACATAGTTGTGAATCTGCTATTATCCAAATGCACATTTTGATCATGATTAAAAGATCACTCAAGCTCCTTTACGGTTAATTCCTATTCCCAATCTAGTCTTTTTTCTTTTCTTTTTTTTTTTTTTGTGGGTACCGGGGAGACGACCTCTGGACCTCGCGCACCAGCAGGCACCCATGCCGCTGAGCGATATCATCTGCCCCTTTTTCGTATGTGGGTTCCGGGAGTCGAACTCGGGCCCTCACACTTGCCGGGCAGGTGCTTAAGCCGCTGAGCCATCTCACCGGCCCCCCCAATCTAGTCTTAATCACTACTGAATTCTTGTCTCTATTTTTTGTTTTCATATGTCAAATCACCTACTATAATGTATTATATTCTGTATAAAGTATTTTATGTCATTATTTGCAAATAGCATTCCATTGTATGGAAACGCTACATTTTACTTATCTTTTCACTAGTCAGTAGCCATTTAATTTGTTTCTACTTTGTGCTATTATGAACAGTGCTGCAGTGAGCATGCTTCTATATGTACCTGTGAGGGTATGTATTTATTTCTCCTGAGTGGAGGCCTACAAGTGAAATTTCAGTGCTGTGTGGCAAATGTACATTTACCTTATTCAGAAACTGCCAAAGTGTTTTCTAATTTGACTGTACCATTTCACATTTCCATTAGCAACTTATGAGTGATCCTTCTTACTTTGCATGTTCAATGATTGTTATTGTGTGTTTTTTTCATTATCACTATATAATTGTGAATATCTCACTGTGGCTTAAACTTGTGTTTCCTTAATGATTAGTGATATTAAGCATTGCTGTTCATATATCTCTCACACTGAAATGTTTTGATTCATCTTATTTCTTTATAGTGTAAAATGCTCGTGATTTTTTTTCTACAAACTGATATCACTTACATGTGATAACAACATAAAACCCCCAAAGACCAACCATTCTTCAAATATAAAAGGATTTAATAACATTAATAGGAGATGTAACAATAAATACATTTTAGGAAATATATGCTTCATTTTATAGTGCCCAATAAAATGTTTTACTAATCTGAAGGTTTTCCATTACTTAATTTAAATTTCTATTGGCATAGTTTACTTTTTTATTTTTCATTATATTTTTTACTTTCTGCAAACCTATCACCCCACCCCCATGATCCCAAACTCCATAGCAGCCTATTATGGCATTGAGAACAGATGGTGAAGTTTTCCATAAAAGAGAAAGAAAAACAGACTTGCCTGAAGTGAGGTAAGTAAACAGAGCCCATGAATGGTGAGAACTGAAATGATGTGTTAAGTACAAATTAAAAATAGAAAGAATGACTACTAAACTTGTTTTGGGAAAAAAGCCTCTTAAGAATATACCTAATAAAAAGTGTGTATAAACCAAATATTATTTTTATTTACTTTTGGAACATAGCCATGGAAAATTATTAGGGACAATAGGTAAAGTGTTCATGAACAATAACACTGTGTATAAGAGATTATCTAGATAACTTTGTAACAATCTAGAATTTTATTTGGGTATGCCTTGTCTTGTTTTCTGTTCATGAAAATTTTAAAAAATGACTGTTTACATAATCAAGCGAGGAAATAATTATCCTTTTCTCCAATTTTCCTTTGGATGTATGGTCACACTATTAAAAATAAGCCTAGGGCCGGTGAGATGGCTCAGCAGCATAAGCGCCTGCCTTGCAAGCGCGAGGGCCCCAGTTCGACTCCCGGATCCCACATATGAAAAAGGAGCCGGTGATATCGCTCAGCGGCACGGGTGCCTGTTGGCGAGCGAGGTCCTGAGGTCAACCCCCTGGTACCCACAAAAAAAAAAAAAATCCTAGTGATGGTCATTTATTCTTCTGTGCATTTTTTCTATTAATAAAAAAAAAATCTATGGAATAATTACCATTGTTATCTGCATATAGGTTATTGCCTTGTATGGAGCCAGGAAACCTCTAGTTTGTTTGCTACTGTTGTTATTGTTTTGGTTTTGTTTGTTTCTTATTTGTTTTTCTGACTAAATATCCATATTTTTAAAAAATAAATAAGATTAACTCAAATTCTCATTTCCTATTCATGGACTCTCAAGAAAAACATCAACTTCTCACTTTGTCATGGAAAGAAATTTTAAAATACCTTTTTAATGTGTTAATTTGTGCGGAACTTCAAAGTGGCTCTACCTATGTGGTTGGTCCTAATTGCTCACCATGAGTATGACATCAGTGCAAAGGCAGGAAGAGGTAGACCATCACACTTGCACCTGTGTGTGCAACAGCTAGACCGTAATTCACACACCATCAGAAACTCACAAGTATTGGTTGACTGATTATATAACTAACTGATAACTAGGTAAGGATAAAATATTCTTGAAAATTTTTTTTTTGTGTGTGTGTGTAGGTACCGGGGGTCGACCTCAGGACCTCGCGTGCCAGCAGGCACCGGTGCCACTGAGCGATATCACCGGCCCTTTTATCGTATGTGGGTTCTGGTAGTCGAACTCAGGCCCTCGCACTTGCCAGGCAGGTGCTTACGCCACTGAGCCATCTCACCGGCCCTCTTGAAAAATTTTTAAGGTAATTTTATTGGTACACTTTAGATATACATAATGATTACATTAATCATAGGAAATTTGTACCTGAACATAGTATATCTGGATTCTTCTTTTTTTCCCAATCTCCTCCCCTCCCTTCAACTCCTTTCCCTATTTATTTATTTATTTTGTGTGTGTGTGGGTACCGGGGGTCGACCTCAGGACCTTGCGCGCCAGCAGGCGCCCCTGCCGCTGAGCGATATCACCGGCCTTTTTCATATGTGGGTTCTGGGAGTCAAACTCGGGCCCTCGCGCTTGCCAGGCAGGCGCTTACACTGATGAGTCATCTCACCGGCCCCTCCCTCTTTATTTAGAAAAGCTTTCTTTCCATTTTTCCTCCTATTCTCTTTTTTTCTTTTCCCTTCCTTCCTTTTCCCCTCCCCCCTCCCTTGTTCCCTTTCCCATTTGAAGATTTTTTTCCTATCTCCAAATTTTATCCTTTTGGTTTCTCACACCAGAGAAACAATGCTATGTTTAAATATGTGTGTCCAATTTATTTCACTTAAGAATATGGTCTCAAGTTGTATCTATTTACCTAGAAATATCTCCGGTTTATCCTTCTTTATGGTAGAGTAGTACTCCATTGTGTAAAAAAATGCACATCTTCTTTATCTGTTCATTTTTTGGGCATTTGGGTTGTTTGCAAGATTTAGCTATTACAAATTGTGCCGCTATAAACACGGCTGTGCATATATTGCTGTGGTATGATGCTTTTAGTTCTTTCAGGAAGATACCAGGAAGGGAAATACCCGGGTCAAATGGAACCTCTACCTTTAGTTTTTTAAGGAATCTCCACACTGATTTCCACAGTGGTTACACCAGTCTAAACTCCCACCAACAGTGGAAAAGGGTTTCTTTTTCCCCACAGCCTCACCAGCATTCGTTATTAGTTGTTTTCTTAATAATACCCATTTTTTCTGTAATGAGATGGAATCTCAGTGTTGTTTTAATTTGCATCTCTCAGATGTGTTTGGAGTTACTTCTTAATCTTCTAATCTGTTCACATGTTTTATTGGAAAGATACTAACATTTTAAGAAATAAACTAGGGGGAAAACAGAAAACACCTCTCAAATTTGAAACTTTTAACCAGAAGACTCAACTCTGATGAATGGTATCCATATCTTGCTGTAATACAGGGCCCATGACATTATGAGCGAACTTCATTAGACAGCAGTTTTGCCAAAATCTACACATCGTTAGCTCTCCCTCCAATCACAGCTTTACCTCTATGCACACAGTAGAATGTGGTGATTTACAACAGTGGATGTGAGTACAATGTGGATGGAAAAGAAGACAAACACTAACAACTTGTCTGCCTTTCAGGAATCATATCTCATCTGCCTAAACCTAACTTTGCCTAAAATATCAATTATAGTATATACACAAAAAGATAATTTTAGAAGTTTATAGATTACACTGTCCACTGTCAAGTAATACATGATAATGATGTATACTACTCATTTAAAATTCAGAGGACCTCAAGATGGCGGATGAGTAAGAAGCAGGCAGCGAAACTCTCTCTAAAAGTTACCATTGGAACACGGGAATATAGTGACCCTGAAAGTGCAGGAGGGGGGGAGATGCCTCCCCGAAACCCAGAGAAGTTCTGAAGCACAATCTGGGACCCCCGGCACCAGTGACGGGTGACTTCCAACAAAGAAGAAGGAAAGAAGGAGCAGACCGCACGCGCGCACCTTCCACTATCCCGGGAGTTGCAGCGCCGAGGAAGCTCAATTCTACGGACACACGGTGGCAGCTGGTGCCCAGGGAGCCCCCACGGAGGATCCTGAGACAGCGGTGGGGCAGGGGAGCGGCGGAGAACGGCGCTGACCAGCGGTGAGTGTCTCTCAGCCACAGCTGCCCCGCGCCAGAGAGCGACCGGACGGGCACCATTGTGGGGGGTGTGGCGAAACTCAGAGCGGCTCGAAAACTGCTCTGGGAACTTGTGCTCCGGACAGGGCAGCACGGGGCCTCTCAGGCCCACGAAAGTGTGCTGAGGTCAGCAGGCGAACGAGACTGGACTCTCAGCCACACCTGTCCCGTGCCAGAGAGTGACAGGCCCGGCGCCATTGTGGGGGGCGTGGCGAAAAACCAGAGCGGCGGGAACCAGTGCAGGGAACCCACGCTCCAGACAGCGCGCTGAGCCTCTCAGGCCGAGGGATCGTGAAAGGGCGCCGAGAGCGGAGGCGAGCTAGACTGGTCTCTGCCTGAAAGTACGCGCCTCTGCTCACCGCCCGCCAGAGGGCGCTCCTGGCTTACTGGGACGGACCTGCACAGAACAGGACTCTCTCACCACAGGGTAACTGCCTACAGCAGAGTCAACACCTGGAACTGATTCTTTTTATTTTTTTTTATTTTTATTTTTATTTTTATTTTTTATTATTATTTTTTCTCACTGATTTGTTTTTTGTTCTGGCGAAGGGTTTTTTTTCTTTTTGTTTTGTTTTGTTTTGTTTTTTGGTGGGGTTATATTTTTGATCTGTCTGTTTTATTGTTTTTATCTTCGTTTTTGTTTCTGTATGTGTATTTGCTCTTTCCTTCATTATTCTCTCTGGTTTTTTATATGAGTGTAAATAGCGCCTCTAACTTCTTTGTGATTGTGGTTGTGATCTGTTCTTCCTTTTATCCCTTCCTTCTCTTTCTACCACCTGTCCTCTGCACTAGTGTCCCAATTTTAGTGGGATCCCTCTTGGTCCTCTAACCTTACATCTAATTCCTTCCTCTTCTCCCAATACTCTATTTCCTCCTTAACTCATTTTAAATTTAAACTCCTCAGGGGAAAAATTGCCATACACAGGACTTGTATACTGCATATAATTTTTCTGGTGTGTTTTAGATTTTGTTATATAACCGCAACTCTATACAGCTAAAAGTGGTAAATAACTGGTTAGCTCAGTCTGTCATTTTCTAGGCTGTGTTTGATGCTTTAGTTAACATTATAGCCAAATGTGAAATAATTGTTCTAAACATCTTTCCTTCCTGATATTTCATGATTGAGATTGACTAAGGGACACAGAAAATACAGTGGCACAGTACCAAAGAATCAAGGACTGGGCCAAACAGGTAGCAACTTCGCATACCCAACGAATTGAAGGGGTAGGATCTGGCAGAAAGCTCAAAACCTAAAAGCAAGCTCCACTTGGAAGATACTGCAGAGAAGTAGTCATCTTCTAAAGATCTTAAACACTAGCAATAAAGTAACCTACTATAGGTAATTTGCAAACATCACCCCAGGAATTAAAGAAAGAAAAAATGAGACGACACTTAAACAAGATGCAACCCCACACATCCAATTCACCAAAGGCAAACCTAGGGAGCAACGAGGTGGGACAATCCGAAAGCCACCCACCTGGCCTATCTGAAGTGGTAACAACAAAGCAACTGAATGAGGTTCTGGAAAAAATTAAAACAGAAATAATCTCACAGATAACTGCAGAGATAATGTCTACAATGAAGACCATGCTTAAGGACACTATAGCTGATACAGACAAAAAAATAGATGAACTTAAGAAAACTATAGAAACCATGAATGCTCAGCATAGGAAAGAAATGGAATCCATAAGGCAGATTCAAGCAGATACCCAAGAGATAAAAAATTCCATTGAAAGTATTTGTAGCAGAATAAGCCAATGCGAGGACAGGATCTCAGATATAGAAGACAGGCTTGCAATTAGTGATCATGAAATGGAAAAATTCTTAAAAATAGCAAGGGACCATGAAAAATCAATTCAGCAGCTGCTAGATGACTCAAAGATAAACAACTTAAGAATAATTGGAATAAATGAAAAAGCAGGAGATAGCATCAACGACATTAAAACCTTGTTCAAAGACATAATCAGGGAGAACTTTCCTGGAAGAGAAAAGGAATTTGACACCCCTATAAGTGAAGCTTTTAGAACACCAACTAGACATGATCAAAAAAAAACTTCAGCCAGACATATTATAGTCAAGATCCCAGAAATTCAACAGAAGGGCAGAATCTTAAAAGCTGTTAGGGAGAAGAGACAAATCACCTATGAAGGAAAACCCATCAGAATCACAGCTGACTTTTCAGCACAAACCCTCAATTCAAGAAGAGCTTGGAATGATGTATTGCAAGCTCTAAAGGAAAATAATTTTCAGCCCAGATTGATGTACCCTGCAAAACTATCTTTCAAAATTGATGGAGAAATAAAATACTTTCATGACAAAGAACATCTGAGAAAATTTATGACCACCAAACCAGCACTCCAAAACGTTCTGAAGGACATTCTAGAAAGAGATAGGAACCCCAACAGAAGGAATCCACCAGGCAGGGTAAATAATTAAATAGCCGGAAAGCAGAAAAACAAAGAGTGGGAACCAACAACAGGAAAATATCATGACAAGTCAATACATATCAGTTTTAACCATCAATGTTAACGGTCTCAATTCACCAATCAAAAGGCACAGACTGGCAAAATGGATCAAGAAGCAAGATCCAACAATATGCTGTATACAAGAAACACATTTAATTCAGAAAGAAATTCATAGACTGAAAGTCAAAGGATGGAAAACAATACTCCATGCCACAGGAACCCAGAAAAAAGCAGGGGTAGCTATTCTTTTTGCAGACAAAGTGAACTTCAAGCCAAGAAGGATTCAGAGAGATAAAGACGGTCATTACATCCTTGTAAAGGGAACAATCCAAGAGGAAGAGATAACGATCATAAATATATATGTGTCAAATACCAATGCACCCAGCTATATAAAACAAGTACTAAAGGACATGAAAAATCAAATAAGCACTAATACAATTATATTGGGAGATCTCAATACTCCACTGTCACAAAAAGATAGATCAACTGGGCAGAAAATCAATAATGAAATAGTAGAACTGAACCAAACTTTTGAACAAATGGACTTAGTAGATGTCTACAGAGTGTTCCATCCCACAACATCAGAATACACATTTTTCTCAGCTGCACATGGGACGTTCTCCAAAATAGACCACATACTAGCTCATAAAACCTGCTTAAGTAAATGCAAAGGAATTGAAATTATCCCATGCATATTATCAGACCATAGTGCAATGAAATTGGAAATCAATGGCAAAAGATCCCACAAAAACTCCCTAAACACATGGAAATTAAACAGCATCCTCCTGAACAACCAATGGGTCACAGATGAAATTAAAGAAGAAATTAGTCACTTTCTACAACTGAATGACAATGACAGTACAACATACCGGAACTTATGGGATACAATGAAAGCAGTCCTAAGAGGGAAATTTATAGCATTAAATACTTATATCAGGAAAATAGAGCAAGCGCAAATAAACAACTTAAGGGTGAACCTCGAGCTTCTAGAAAAAGAAGAGCAGGTTAAGCCAAAAGCCCGTACAAGGGAGGAAATTATAAAGATCAGAGCAGAAATTAATGTATTGGAGACTAAAAAAACAATACAAAGAATCAATGAAGCAAAAAGTTGGTTCTTTGAAAGAATAAATAAGATTGACAAACCCTTATCCAACCTTATTAAAAAAAGAAAAGACTCAAATCCATGCAATTGAAAATGAAAAGGGTGATATCACGACGGACCCTGCAGAAATCCAGAAGATTATCTATACCTATTTTGAAAATTTATATTCTACTAAGATGGAAAATGCAGAAGAAATGGACAGATTCCTAGATTCGTATGAATTACCAAAGCTAAATCAAGAAGATTTAAAAATCCTAAATAAACCAATATCAACCAATGAAATTGAAGATGTAATTAAAAACCTCCCAACAAAGAAAAGTCCAGGCCCTGATGGATTCACTGCCGAATTCTACAAGAAATTTAGAGAAGACCTAACGCCACTACTTCTCAAACTTTTCAATGAAATTGAAAGGGAAGCAATACTCCCAAATTCATTCCTGGAAGCAAGCATTACCCTGATACCAAAACCAGAGAAGGACCCAACTAAGAAAGAGAACTACAGGCCAATCTCCCTAATGAACATAGATGCAAAAATCCTTAATAAGATACTGGCAAACAGAATCCAACAAATCATCAAGAAGATTATACACCATGACCAAGTTGGATTCATCCCAGGGATGCAGGGATGGTTCAACATACGTAAATCAATAAATGTAATACAGCATATTAACAGAACCAAAGACAAAAATCACATGATCATCTCAATAGATGCAGAAAAAGCTTTTGACAAAGTCCAGCACCTTTTCATGATAAAAACCCTACAGAAAATTGGAATAGAGGGTCTTTATCTCAATCTGGTAAAAGCTATCTATGACAAACCAACAGCCAATATTATACTAAATGGCCAAAAACTGAAAGCCTTCCCTCTAAAATCAGGAACAAGACAAGGATGTCCACTGTCCCCACTCTTATTCAACATAGTTCTGGAAACTTTAGCCAGAGCGATTAGACAAGAGAAAGAAATAAAAGGAATAATGATTGGAAAGGAAGAAGTTAAATTATCATTATTTGCAGATGACATGATACTCTACACAGAAGATCCCCAAAACTCCACTAAAAAACTGCTAGATTTAATAAGCAAATTCAGTAGTGTAGCTGGATACAAAGTCAATACTCAAAAGTCAATAGCCTTCCTGTACACAAATAACAAACTTACTGAAAGAGAAATTAGGGAAACAATACCTTTCACAATAACATCCAAAAAAATGAAATACCTAGGAATCAACCTCACGAAGGATGTAAAAGACCTCTATACTGAAAACTACAGTACTATGAAAAAGGAGATTGAAGAGGATATCAGAAAATTGAAAGATATCCCTTGCTCCTGGATAGGAAGAACCAATATAGTGAAAATGGCCATACTTCCAACATTGTTATACAGATTTAATGCAATTCCAATCAAAATTCCAACAGCATATCTCACAGAATTAGAGAAAACAATCCTAAAATTCATTTGGAATCAGAAGAGACCTAGAATAGCAAAGGCAGTTCTGGGCAACAAAGGCAAGGCAGGGGGCATCACAATCCCCGACTTGAAATTATACTATAAAGCTACTGTGATAAAAACAGTGTGGTACTGGCAAAAAAACAGACCTGAAGATCAATGGAACAGATTAGAAGATGCTGAAACAACCCCAGACATACTAAGCCACCTTATCTTTGACAAAGGTGCCAAACACATTCGCTGGAAGAAAGATAGCCTCTTTAATAAATGGTGCTGGAAAAACTGGCTCTACACATGCTGAAGATTAAAACTAGATCCATATCTTTCACCATGCACCAAACTAAATTCAAAATGGATCAGAGATCTAAATATTAAAACAGAAACATTAAATCTGCTGGAAAGTAGGATAGGTAAAACCCTTGGAGACATTGGTGTAGGCAAAGACTTTATGAATAAAAACTCAACCGCACGGGAACTATCCCAAAGAATCAATAACTGGGATCTCATCTTATTAAAAAGCTTTTGCACAGCAAGAGAAACCACCAACAGAGTGAAGAGACAACCCACAATGTGGGAAAAAATGTTTGCCAGCTGTTCCTCAGACAAAGGACTACTATCGAGAACATATAAAGAACTCAAAAAAATCAGACCTCCCAAATTTAAAGACCCACTCCAAAAATGGGCATCTGAGATGAATACACATTTCTCAGATGAAGAAATACTAATGGCAAACAAATATACAAAAAAATGTGCAACATCACTAGTAATTCGAGAGATGCAAATTAAAACAACACTGAGATACCATCTCACCCCAGAAAGAATGGCTACTATTAAGAAATCAACTAATAACAAATGCTGGAGGGGCTGTGGGGAAAAAGGAACCCTTCTTCACTGTTGGTGGGAGTGTTGACTGGTACAGCCACTGTGGAAGTCAGTGTGGAGATTCCTCAGAAAACTAGGGTTGGAGGTCCCATTTGACCCAGCTATTCCCCTTCTGGGCATCTTCCCAGAAGAATTAAAAACATCGTACCACAGCGATATATGTGCACCCATGTTTATAGCAGCACAATTTGTAATAGCCAGATCTTGGAAACAACCCAAATGCCCATCAACTGAGGAATGAATAAGAAAGATGTGATATTTTTATACAATGGAGTACTATTCAGCCATAAAGAAGGATAAACTGGAGACTTTTATAGGTAAATGGATGCAACTCGAGAAAATACTCATAAGTGAAATAAACCAGAAGCACATGTGTAAGCATCGTATTATCTCTCTAGTATGAGAAACTGAAAGAGTAAATAAGATCCAAAATGTACAATAGATATGGTGAATCAAAAAGAAACTGGTCAAAAGGAAAGAGAGACTGGAATAGGGAAAAGAAAGAAGGGAAAGGGAAAAAAATTGTATATATATATATATATATATATAAGATGGTTAAGATAGATACACTACCATTTTTACTTAGTTCATTGAAGAGTAAGGTTTGTGCCAATAATGTTTGGACAATTGAATGCTAATGTCTGGTGTCCTGAATAACTAACTTAAAGATAGTAATACGTAATGTATTAACCATTGTTACCCTCCTATTATGTTGTTTTGAAAATTTGTTCTTCTGTTGATTTGTTTTGTTTTTTTCTTCTCTTTAAAATAAAAAAAAATAAATAAAATAAAAAAAAATAAAAATTCAATGATTTTGCTGGTGAGATAGCTCAGCAGCATAAGTGCCTGCCTGGCAAGCGCGAGGTCCTGAGTTCAACTCCCGGAACCCACATAAAGGAAAAAATAGGGCCGGTGATATCGCTCAGCAGCACAAGCACTTGCTGGCAAGCACGAGGTCCTGAGGTTGACTCCCGGTACCCATATAAAAAAAAAATAATTCAATGATTATAACTTATCCATTACTCTGCTAAATTCGATTATCTAAAGCTTATTTATTGGCTATTTATTTAGATAATAGTAATTAAGGTATTTATTTAGATAATAAATTTTGTAAACTAATAACTTACTCATAGGCATCTAATACTCATTCATACTGCTCAGTTAATTGCATTAAAATTGGGAAGAAGTAGCGACTAATTCACAGGGCAAATCATTTTTTAAAATATCTGTTTGACCTTTCATCTACTTCAAAATTTTTTCTTTGAACCTAGCAAAGATTCCCGATTATTTAATCAGGCCAATGTTAAAAAACTATAGTTGATGTAAAAAAAAAGATTAAAAATATAATAAAAGAATGATAGAAACTGGCTTGAGATTTTAGAATTGTAATTTTAATCACCAGGTTGGATAATCACAGGCTTTGTGGAGTCATCTATACATACACGCCATCTATGGATGGTATTAAACAATTTGAACTTATTCAGGTTGGCTCTATGATGTGATTGTGAGGTCAAGTTTTCCTGAAGTTCACCCACCCAATTTTCAGGTAAAATAGTGGAGAATCGACTTTATCCTGTGAGCCATGGAACATGCTGATGGCAGTGTGGCAGAGTAGGAGGAAATTATACATATAATGTACACATTTAATAGAAACACTTGGAGTAAAATCCAGAAATCTGATCGAGGCCAGGATAAACACATGCTCTAGTTCCTGCTTTTATACTTAATCTTCCTGACACTCATCCTCTGTCCAAGTACCTTGCATTCTCTTGGAAGATGTTCATTAGAGCAGCAATTTGAAGACTTCTTGGTCTATACTATTATACTGCCATTTATAATACTATTATACTACCATTTATCTACATGAATTTTCTTTCACTTAATCCATATCAGATCTTAGATCATGCAGCATCTCCTCAGCACAGTGTCTGTGACCATCCATTTAAAATAGAAATTCCTACGTCACTGACAGTACCTTATGCTTCTCCTTGTTCCATGTTTTCCAGTGCATTTATAAAGACCTATTACATATTATATTATAATATTTACATTAGATGTTTATTGGTTCACTTCTTTCTTTTCCATCTCTCTCTCTATCCTCTCTGCATTGCTTTAACATCCCAGGACTGAGAAAAACATTATCTTTCTAAGTTCTCTATCTGTAGACCCCAGAATAATGTGTTGCACATACTAGGCACTGTAAAAATTTGCTAAGTGCACAAAAAAATAAATACCCGCTTTATCTCAGACCCAAAGCTAAAAATAGTATGCATTTCAACAAGATTAAACCACATGATGCAATGAATTTAAGTGAATTCCATACATGTAATGCATACTCTATGACTTACATGAAAGCAATTTCATGAAGTCAGAAAAATGCGAGGGACTTCAGTACCTTGTATTTGGCCTTGAGTCCCTGGCTGAAAACTAGCACTGTGTTTCCTTCTTGAAGGCTTCCTGTGTGGTTACCAGCTTCCATGTTATTAGCTCATAGGAGGCTACACCTTTTTCCTTTGAGTCATTTCCTATGAGCTGCGCACTAATTACGGTAATTAAAGAAAACATCTTCCTATGTGAAATAAGGTGTGAAAAAACAATCAAAAAGTAAAATGGTGAGAACATTTCTCCGAGCAAAAGTAATTTCCCCTTTGAAAAAGCTCACCTATTATGATCTCTGTGGAGGCATCTAATTTTAGAGGTTATTACTTCTCTATGATGAAGAATAAACTCATCACGAGAAGCTGAAATGTGAGGGTAAGTCACAAGGATCACATTTTCTGTCTTTGCCAATCAAAACTCATAGGGTACAATGTCACAAAAATAATCTTGGAACAGTAACTTCCAAGGTCTAGTAAGATCCTTTGGAAGAAGGCTGCTCTCCCTCCACCCTTCATTGTGTTACATTAACAGCATAACTTATAATGAGATGCCCCAAGGTTCTTACTCTATTTCTTTGTGGAACTTAGTTTTATAAAATTGTGAGGATCCTGTATCCAGTGTCTCCAGACACTTAAGCAATATCCAGCTGTTTCTTCATGCTCAGAATCATAGTCCATTATTCAACACACTTTCTGAGGCTTCATTATGTGCATGACATTGTGTGTTGTTACATTTTGATAATGGTCTTCTAAATTATTTTTGAGAGCCTTTGCATACAAATCACCATGTAAAGTACAACTGGAGAAACATAATTAAAGTATGGGTTTAACTTAAAGGGTACTGAACATAAGATGTTTAGACCATTAAAATATGTCATTTAGATAGGAAGAAAGGATAATGATACACCAGCCAGTAGGTGATATAAGTAAATGAATGTCCCTTACTAAATGTGTTAGGAAAGTAGGAGGAAGAGGAAGAAGTGTGTCTTAGTCACTTTCCAATCACTAAGACACAATACCCACCACCCACAGCTCCAAGGAGGAAAGGTTTATTTTGGCTCACAGTTTGTAGAGATTTTAGTCTGTAATTGGCAGGCTCCAAGGCATGGTGGCATGGCGGAGGTGCATGGCAGAGGAGAAACAGCTCATGGCATGGTGGCAGGAAACAAAAAGAGATCAAGGGAGGAGGGAGAAAGATATTCTCTTCCAGGCCATGTCCCCAGTGACCCACCTCCTCCTATCAGTCCTCATCCCCTAACATCACACTGATCTATGAACTCACCAGTGAACTAATTCACTGATGAGTATCACACTGCCATGACCCAGTCACCTCCCAAAAGCCCCACATATGAGTGCACGTGGGGGGACATCTAGATAAAAATCATAGCAACATGTCACTTCAGATTTTGGTAGCTAAGTGGTTTATCTTGGTCACCAAATTTTAAAAAATGCCTTTCACTCTTTGATCCCACTCAGTTCACATTGGCTTAAAATGTAAACTTCTTAGCTACTATCTCTAGAGATCTTTCTCATTTGACCACGTCTTGTTTGTGGCATACAAATGATGCGGCTTAACAGCAGATATGTGTGTGATTAATCTAGTTTACCAGGTTTAGGAAGATAAGACTTACAAAAGATTGTTCTCAGTCTTGGTGGCCCATCAATAAATACAGTATCTATAAATGAAATGTATTGCTGAAATGTGACAGAACCAATCTTTGAGCTTAGTAATTATTGACTTTTTACACTGCTCAAAGAGTTAAATCTTGAAAGTACTTCTAGAGACAATAATACATAAAAATATATCCATATTCCCATTCTGATGTATAAGAGGGGAGCATCCATTGTACTTTATATCCAGGGATATAAAATCTGACTTCTCAGCGTCAAAATGCACTTTTAACACAGGAGGAAAATGCTACCACAGGCAAGGCAAATATATCTTATTATCTAAATCTGGTTACATTTTAGACTAATGAGTGTATAATTAATTAATATATCTGAACAACAGGCTTAAAATCAGACTATGCCAACAAACTAAGATTGATCATTCAGATGGTAGGTTAAGGTGGAATTGCACTTCCCACCATAAAGAAAAGAAGCAATACATATATCCCACCTTTTCTGCTTCATAGCTAGACCTTGGGCAAATTACCTAACTCAGTTAATCAGGTACCTATATTTGAAAATGAAGGAGAAAAAAATGGGTGGTAGTTGAGAGTGCAAGTATAGAGGGAGAAATTCCACACTGTGATGTGAAGATTTCAGTGGCTTAGCAGGGAATGTTCAGACAGCGGCATCTGGCAGTCAACAGCTGCTGTCCAGGGCTGGAGGTAACAGTGACAGCAATAATAAAGCTCTTCTGATGAAAAGTGGTACCTTAAAGTCTATAGAGGGTGTTATTGCTTGTATCTACATGTCTCCCCAAAGCCTCATGTGGCCATAGGTGGGCTTTTGGGAGTGGCTGGACTATGGGTATATAATATTGTATTATGAATATGTGATAACTACATTAGCCCACTGATAGGTTTAGCATAGTTCAGGGTGTGGTTAATGGGAAAGTCCACGGTGGGTGTGGGTGACACCAACCAATAGGCTTGTATCCTGGATGGAATAAAAGGGAAAGAGGGGCTCACTGCTGCTTTGCTGCCTTCTCCCTGCCCTGCCATGGACTATTTCTCTTCTGTGATGCCTGTCTACCATGCCACCCTGCCTTGGAGCCAGCCAAGTATGGATTGAAACCTTTACAAACTGTAAGCTAAAATAAATCTTTCCTCCTTTAACTTGTGGGTGTCAGGTATATTGTCCCAATAACAAGTAACTAAGACAAGGGGCATCTTAGCTGCATTTTTTCTTACTTGCTTTGTACTTAAGCCTTGGCCCTAATTTGAATCTGAGAGCACATAGAAATCCTATTATCCCTTTTCTGCTTCAGTTAACCAGAGTTGGTTTGTTCATTTCACTTTCAACTAAGAATTCTAACTAGAAGTAGGCACAATGTCAAATTCCTTAGATGATTGATGAAGATAATGATTCTGTTGACCATTTTAGTTTGAGTACTTCAGTTATCAACTGAAAATAATAAGATTTTTTAAAAAGCTGTAATCATATCTTTTAATTTTAAAATATTTTTTCTAAAAATAGCCAAGAATTTCATAACCTAAATCCTTTCCCTGCCTAATTGCTAAAAATAAATAAATAAATAAATAAATAGGGCATTCATATAAATTCTATAAAGAAAGAGGCTGAGATATTTTCAGAAGTCACATACTGCTCACTTGAAAGAAAATCTTCAAGGCTTTTGAAGT
Organism: Erethizon dorsatum; assembly: GCA_028451465.1. Lineage (NCBI taxonomy): Eukaryota > Metazoa > Chordata > Mammalia > Rodentia > Erethizontidae > Erethizon > Erethizon dorsatum. The sequence continues at coordinate 12,682,293 of CM051826.1, forward strand.
TGTTGTCAAATTATTTACTTTCATTTTTAGATGTAGCAGTTGAAGTATAGAAATAAACAAATATTCATTTGGAAGATTACAGATGGTGAATATTAATTATGCATATATCAACTTGCAATGGAGCTTTGCAATTATGGTTAATGGATTTTATAATTGCTAGAAGTCTAGGAAAGAGAAGAAATTATAAAGGATGTTATGAAGCCAAGAAAGATAAGTCTTTGTTCAAATGGAAATGTATAAAGCACTCATTAAAATATTCTAATTTGAGAGAACATGAAAAAAAAGCACTCTGTCCCTGTCCATGAATTGCAGGTACCATAACAATCAAACAAAAGTCACAACCCTAAACTAGAATGCAATTTCCATAATACATCAGTGGAGTAGTAAGAATCAGAACTTACTTATATTAATCTGGTTTATGAGATGATATATTATTGAGATACTGCTGAAAAGATATAAGGGACTGTGGAACAGAATGAAGATCCTCTTTTTTTATTTTTATTTTATTTATTTATTTTGTGTGTGTGTGTGGGTACTGGGGGTCGACCTCAGGACCTCGTGCGCCCATAGGCGCCCGTGCTGCTGAGCGATATCACTGGCCTTTTTTTCATATGTGGGTTCCGGGAGTTGAACTCAGGCCCTTGCGCTTGCCAGGCAGGCACTTACGCCGCTGAGCCATCTCATCGGCCCTCCTCTTTTTTTAAAGTGATGAGCAAAAGCATTATTTAACCCTGGACGTGGGAGAAACCTAAAGTGTAAATAAATTAAAGAAGGGGGTATAGAAGGAATTAAGATGTGTCATATACATGTGCCAAATAATCACAATATTATTGTAATAAATAATGTAATCATTATGTATTGCAAACATGTACTAATAAAAATTTAAAAGGATACATCCTGCTTATTCATATGACAACATGCGACTCAGTTCAACCCTTGTGGATGGCTACTAAAGATGGAGGATGCAGCAGCTGCCAAGCCACGATCCAAGGCTAATTACTGAACATTCTTTCCATTATGTATCATGCCCAGCTCATGAGGAAAAGCCTGAACTATAAGACAATATTACTCTGGCACCGAGGGTGGGAAAGTAGGATGTAATGAACACTAGCTACCACTTGTTCCTTCCTAATGCATTGAAGCTACATAAATAGACATTTTTTTTTTTTTAAAGACTGATGTCAAGATAGCTGATGTTAAGAGTTGCCCATTAGGGTGAGTTAAGAAGTGGAAAAATTACTTCCTCAAACACTTATTTCTCTAGTTAATCTCCATTTGAAACAAAAACTCACTGGTTAGTAACTTATCACATACATTTCTGGACATAATTAATAGTGATGAAATTTATACAGCTCACCTCCTTTCTATCTTCTCAGAAAATAAGAGGCGATGTGTTTTGGGAGAAAAGTATCTAATTATAAAAGAGACAACCGTATTCCTGCTTTGCTTGATCTCATATATCCAGGCGCCTTGGGTAACTTCCCTTCTTCTCTCAGCCTTAGTCTCCACATTTATAAAATGAAGTATTTATATTTTTCAAACTGACTCCTAGCGACCTGTGTCTTGTGTCTTATTAAGGAAGGCAGCAAAGATCCTTCCCATATATTTAATTTTACTTGCATATTACCACTACACTATGACCTCCTGAATTAAAAAAAAAAAAACATTGTGTCTATTCCTTTCATCCCAGATTCAGTAAATTTCATCTAGTATATAGGAGGCACTCAAATTTTATTAAGTAAATGCATTAGAAAGAAAATTCTAAATAAAATATATATGTGTACATATAGGCATATCTATATGTTTTTTCTTTATCTTTAAAGTGTATCTTATTAATAATTTTGTCATGTTTTGGTTCTTCCAACTATGACTCTGGTACATGGGTGTGAGTTCCAGGAACTAGAACTAAGCACAATATTAAATTCCTTAGATGATGATGAAGATGATGATACCAAGAAGCACAGCGAATGCCCGAGTGAGATAGAAAAGAAGCTAGCAGAGTGTTCTCAAGGCCATTACCACTGTGGGTAATTGGGGTTTGACTCAGTTACGCATGGGCAGAAAACGTTACGCAGCATGCACCACCTAAGGAGCAAGAGAGCCAGAATATTTATATACTAATAATGCCTATGAATCATTGGTCAAAGGATGAATGGCCTGGGTGACTAGAGAGAAGCCCCTTGGATAAAGAGATGCAAATGCTGGTAGCTGGAATATAGGCCACCATGCAGTAATACGATAAAGGCCAATGAGTGTACATTAATGATGCCCACTACAGCCCCAGAATATTATTATTTCTCTCGTGCATTCCTGTGGAGGTCAGCCATAACAAGCATTTTTCTATAATACAATTTTCCCATTTACTAATCTTTATTTTTCACTGACATAATCTCCTTGAAACCAGACAACATAGCTTGCTCAGTACTGTCCCCTCAAGACCTATCATAACATCTCATACTTTCATTCATGGAAAAACATGTTGAATCTATAACAAATGCATACTTTATAAGGTTGTAAAACTATAAAATCAGATAGTGTAGACAGAAGTACACTAAATATAAAGTTCTCTATCAGTAGATTTTTCTTTAATTATAACAAAATACCTGAAACACACTTACTTTATATCTTAAAAAAAGAGTTTTATCGAGCTCACAATTTTGGAGGCTGAATCCTAGATTGGACACCTCTATTTATTTGGCCTCTAGTGAGTGCATAATGGCAGATGGTATCACGGCAGAGTGAGTTCAAAGTGCAAGAAAAGAAGCTAGAGGGCAGTTTAGGGGCTGGGCTCACTCTTATAAGAACTAATTTGAGTTCCTCTGAGAACTATTTTATTCCTTTCCAAGGGCAACATCCTAATGTCCTAATGATATGCCACTAGTCCCCACCACATAAAGTTTCCACCACCTCTCCATCTTCACACTGAGGATCTAGTTCCCAGCGTATGAACCCTTGAGGGAGAAACCATATCCAAATCAAAGTAACTGCTATTGATAGTTACAGATAAATTAGAGAAAACTAAACACCATACCTAAACCAACCATGCAATATAAGACTTCTATCTCAAATAATACAAAAAATTGCGTGTATTTGTCTTTAACATATTCAAAGTACTAGAAATTGCAATACAAGGGAAATCATGACCAATATATGACCGGATACCTGCGTGTTCAAGAAATGAAGTCAAACAGTAAAGAAATATTTGAAAGATTTGGCTTGTTGAAGGCTTTCTGATTGGGAAATATATGGCTATTTGCAAACAGTATAATGACATCTTCTACATAACACTGGAGGGTGAACTAGGTTAGAGGTATGTGTTAGTCACTTTTCTTATTGCTGAGACAAAATACCCAACATCCAAAGTTAGAGGAGAAAAAGTTTATTAGCTCATGGTTGGTAGAGGTTTCAGTCCATATTCAGCTGACTCCAAGGCAGTGTGGTGTGACAGACAGGCATTGCAGAGAAGAAAGAGTTCATGTCGGGCAGAAGGTAGCAGATCAAGCAAGGGATGACCACAGCTCTTTCTATCCCTTATCTTATCCAGGCTATTTAGGGTGGGTAGCACTCACACGCTTAATCTTAGTGCCCTTGAACTAGAATTGCACCATGAATCAATTAAAGCATCACACACTCTAGATCCAGCCACCTCTGAAAAAGCCCCACCTATGACTACATGAGGCTTTGGGTGGACATCTAGACACAAGCCATAACAAAGTGGAAAAGAAGAGAAAAAGACATTGTTGTTTAGGAGAACTTCCTTTAAACAACCAACTCTTAGTTTTAAAATGGCAAGAATAAAATAAACCATGATGTTCAGGGGAGGTACGACTCAGATACTGTTCTGATCTTTAACAAATTCAGTTATGCAACGAAAGGCCACAAACCAAGGCCACTGTTTTCCTCAGTGATATGAAAAACCATTCCCCAGGTTTTTTTTACCACCAAAAATTGAATTCTTTCCATTTCCCACATGAGATTTAAGAAAACCTCCCCATCCTTCTTACCATTCCAAACAAGCAAGAAGCAGATTACAGATGCTTCGGTAGCTGGGAACATTCTGACACATGATAAGATTCCTTTAAGTAACAGTGTGTTATACCAAGAGAAAATTGGCTTTGAGAAATTGAGGATGAAGTCTGATGCAGTCCACAGAGAATCCCTAACATCTGACTATCTTAGATCAAGAGAATCAGCATTTTTCACATGATTCTTGTGTGTTTAGGACAAATACTAAGTTATGAATGCACTTTGGAGTATGTCTGAGCTTCCAGTGGCAACTCTTTAGTGTAAAACAGCCCTTCCAAATTTCTCTTATACCATTTGCCATTACCTCAGGGGCAAAAAGAAACCCTAATAGCAAGTAGGTTGATTTGAGGTCACATCCATGACTATGTTTGGACCCAAAGTTGGTGGTGCAGTGGCAGCTATCTAGCTACCCCTATGGGGTAGGGTGTGGATTTAGAGTTTGCCGGTTTCTTGGGTAAGAATTCTCCTAGCCACGATCACTCCAAACTACCAATGTAAAGCCACTGGATGTACAAAGGGAAGAAATTGGTACCATAAACTCTTGGAGCCAATATGAGCCAAGTTCAATGAACAAGTCCACCATCAGCACCTCAGTTTCATTATAGGGATCAGCTTCAAATTATATCTTTTCTTCTTGGTAGACGTTTTGATCCCAGATATCCTTTAACTATTTTTTTTGTCCTTAAGTATTAACCAAGGTCATTCATAATCCAGCCATGCTAGTTTTACTTACTGGGAATTTGAGATAGGATTTAAATCATCCATTCTTGTATTTCCAGGATACCACTGTGTTTCATTCTCATGTAAATTTCCCACTGATCTCTACCCAAAATATACAAATACATACGCACAGACACATATTTCCTAATAATAAATGTAATAATTATTGTTAAAATTAATGATAGATTTTGAGATGAGAGAAGAGGGGAAGATACTAAAGCTTTAAAAAGTTATATAATTTTCCAAGATTATATAGCCCATATGTGGGGAAGATAGAATTCAAATGCAACATAGGAATAATCTAAGACCATGGTCTTTCCACTAATTAGAAAGGTTTTTATCCCTTGGAAGATTTTAAACAGGAAAAGATTTAATCTCTCTAAAAGAGTTTACATGCATATTAACTGATTCAGAATGAGGGATGGGTCAAATAAATTTCAGTCATTTCATTCATATCATAATTTTATTACTCAATTGAGTAGTCATTCACTGATTTTAAAAGTAGGAAGTTCTATACCTTGGCTTCTTCTATAATCATGCTCTAGATATTTGCAAGCAAATCATTTATCTCATTTGAAATATACAGGTTTTAGCATCGCTAGAAATTATTTTCCTATAGCAAATACCAAGTATGAAACCTAACATGCTAAACAAGAATCTACTGAAAATAAGAATTGGAACCAATAACATGCCCTCAACCAAAAAGATTTAATGTCTTCTCTGGATAAGACAGACTGTAATTCAACACTAAAAATTGGAATTAACTAGTACATTAGGGAAACCTAATCTGAGATTAAAGTTTATCTTACTTCAAACAAGCTCTATTTGGGATGCATTTATAATGGATAGAATAAAAAATTCCATGTTGAATATAAATATCTCCCTTAAAGATTTCTTTTTTCACTTATCACTTATTTCTCTTAAGAAAAAGAAATTGGGGCCAGTGAGATGGCTCAGCGGCATAAGCGCCTGCCTGGCAAGCGAGGGCCCGAGTTCGACTCCCGGAACCCACATATGGAAAAAGGGCCGGTGATATCGCTCAGTGGCACAGGCGCCTGGTGGCACGCGAGGTCCTGAGGTTGACCCCCGGTACTCACAAAAAAAAAAAAGAAAAAAAAAAAGAAATTGCTTTTAGAGAAATCAAGAGTATCTACCCATTTACATTTAGCAACCTGGGAAAGAATCAGATATTTGCCTCAGAAAATAAAATTGCCTGGACTATGCTGTGACCTGTCTGCCCTTTTCTATCATACATCGCAAAGGAGACTACTGGATCCTTGTGCTGAATCAGGAGTAATAGAGATGTTTGAATATCGAATATGTTGTTTGTAACCTTTCGGCAATGTTTGTTCAACCCTCATCTTTTTCTCCAATGTTCTCAAATTTTATACAGATTACTCTGAGCTAAATTATAAAATCCTATTTACTACAGATGGAGATATACCTTCCAGATAGGGCAAAATAATTAATGATTCAGATAATTTTGAAGATCCTAAGTCTTAAGCTGCCGTCTTACAAGGAATCTCAAAGTTCTTTTATAAATTTATAAGATGTAGTTCATACGGCATAAAATAAAACAGATTATTCTTTTCTCACACAAAAGAATTATCACTAAAACAAGAGAGTGCCTGTATCATTTTCTGCAATTACACTGTTTTCTGCTTATAAATTGGAAACCCAATTGAAAGATGCAATTCTACAAAGGACATTTAAAGGACTAACTACTATCTGCCAAAGGCAATGAATTAGGTAGAGGATGCTGGAAATCCCTGAGTGTTCCTAAATCTGTTCAGTTTGGGGTCAAGTAAATGGTAAGGGCCATGCTTTCAAAAAAACTGGTCATTTCTGCCAAGAATTACATGTCTTGTCTGGCTTTCTTTCTCGGAGGCAGTTATGTAGACTGGTAAGTTTTGGAGTGATTCTGAATAGGTAAGTAGTATTGCAGCATGTAAAAACCTATTACCATCAAAGGGGATAAAGGGATGACACAATTTATGTTGAATAAATTCAACACACTGTCACCCTACATTTTATACATTACTAGGGACATATGAAATTCATATCATTCAAAATAAATATCCTTTTCTATTAAAGTAACTTGAAAATGATCCCTAAACATGTTGTTTTGGAATATAAATCAGCTTGGGCAGTTATAAAGTGGGTTGATCCAGATTGCTCTCTGAATCTTTGGAAGTTGTCATTGCCCAGGTTCTTTATTCTTCATGTGAGGAAACCAGTGAACCACCCTATCCAAAGTAGAAAAGTAAATCCAAACTTCAGTCACATTATGCTTTATACACGGCTCTAAAAAAATTCAAATGTGGGGCTGGTGAGATAGCTCAGCAGCATAAGCGCCTGCCTGGCAAGCACGAGGCCCTGAGTTCTTCTCCTAGTACCCACATAAAGGAAAAAAAGGGCCGGTGATACCGCGCAGGGGCACAAGCGCCTGCTGGCAAGTGCGAGGTCCTGAGTTTGACTCCCAGTACCCACATTAAAAAAAAAAAGAAAAACTCAAATGTGACAAAAGATAGAATTAAATGGGAAGAGTCAAATTTCATGCAATTTTGTTGCACAGGCGAACAATCTTTCTCACTTTGCCCATTCTGTAGAATTTCTTGACATAAAAGCAGCTGCAATAAGCTTCATGCTAAATTCTTCCATTCTCTCATTCAGGGGAAAGAAATTGAGAAGACATAGCTCTTCAATTCAATTTTGCAAGTAGACATGTAGTGAAGAAAATGAAACTTACAAAACATAATCAGGATGGTATCAAGCTCTCTGCCAGGGATCCTTGCAGATTGTATTCTAAATACCATTTTAAGAATTCTAAAATAAGAGATTAAAGTGTTGTATGAAAAAAAACATCCTTCTGGGAGGTGTTATTAGAAAGATAAGTTATCAGGAAGCTGCTCCAAAAGGCATCCGATTTAAGAAGTGGAGATCCAAATACATTTGCAGTAGAGGATTATTATTATCTGCCATAAATGTAGGATCAGCACACAGTGATTTCAAACCAGCCTGTGGCTATTATTTTCTAGGCAAATCACAATTAAATTGCAAAGCATTTAATTTTAAAACTTGATGGGCAAATTTGATGTGAGGAAATTAATTCAAAGCTTGGTTAAAGTCAAGATAGATCACATACATCTGATGTCCTTCAGCAACCGTGTCTGTCAGTCAGTCACACAGGATTAGAATCACGTTGCTACAGGAATTTAGAGCTGGCAGAGACTCAGAGATTAGTCTGGATGGTTTGAACTTTTTCAGTGCAAAGAAACAAGGAAAATGTCACATCTATCAATGGGGCTGCAGTTAAGCAGGGCTTGGGAATCACTGCACTAAGTCAAGGAACAAGGCAACTTTATAAAAAAGAATTAATTATGCCATGATTCATAGTCACTGGCTGTACTATAAATACTTTTATGGAAGTGTTTTTTCTTTTCCTTTTTCCTTTCCTTTCCTTTTTTTTTTTTTTTTTTTTTTTTTGTTTTGTTTTGTTTTGTTTCAGAAAGTCTGCATGGATGAACATTGCTTCCAGGACTCACATAATTGCACCTAAAATCATAGAAGGTTAGAACTAGAGTAATTCTTGTTTGTCCAAGAGCCTTCCCCAGCATTTTACAGATGAGAAGACTGGAGTTCAGATAGATTAAAGAACTTTGTGGAGGTTGTAGAATTTGTGCCTGGCAGGCTGCAAGCTGAATCTTTGAATCCCAGAACAGAGTGCATTCCACCACACCTTGTCATTTTCCAGTGTGGGCAAGGAAAGTGTCCTGGACATAGCACTGTTTCCTGCAATTAGACCTCAGCCTCAGAGCTGCAAGTAGCTAGAGAACCTGAAGAATTCTTCTTCCCAAGTTCATGGGTATTTCTCACCATTACTTAAATGAGAGGGTATTTTTAGCTCATCTCCTCCTTCTTCCAACTCCTTTTTAGTGTGGCCAGACTCAAGGAGAGAGTAAGTTATTTTTCCTTGATTTAAGAAAATCATTTCAATAATCCTTTAGTGGATGCTTTCCATGCATAAAGCACTGAACAATGCATTTTGTGCCTACAGATATGAATGACATGAAGTTCCTCTTTCAAAGTAGCTTATAGGCTATTATAACGTGGATAGTGATGAGCTTCCTCCAGATGGTATTAGAGGCAGTGAAGAGCAAGAAAAATGAGGCATTAGCATCACACCATATTACGAATCTGAAAAGTTTAAGTTCAAACTATTGCTCACCCATTTACTAGCTATGGGAATATAAACAATTTAGCGTTTTGTGCTTCAACGTCTTCTCCTACCAAGTGTGGTGAATAATACCTGCCCCCAGGCCAGTGATGGTGAAACTTTTACAGCTCTCAGTGATAACAAATAGCCCACTGCCGCATGCATGCTGTAGGTTCACCACCACCCCTGCTAGGCTGTCATGTAGATTAAATGAGACAAAGCATAAAAAGTAGTTGCAGGGGAATATGGTAAAAATGGAATGAATGATTATTATTTATTTATTTGAACACATCTAGAATGCAAAATTAACTATGAAAGGTATGCACTGAGACAGCACAGTACAGTACATGCAGAAGTTGACTAACTGCTGGGAAGGCTCTGTAGGTGAGGTGGACTTTAATGATGGTTAGGATCTCAATAGATAGAGACGTAGGAGAAAGACATTTCAAACTGATTCAACACCACCAGTCTAGCACTGAGTCAGGACTAGAGTAGATGCCTAGATCTCAGGACATGAAAACAGGAACAGAAGGAAAAGACACTGAAAAGAGAGACTGAGGCTAGAATCTAAAGCTATAGAAAGTCTTTGTGTATCTAGGAACTTTTGCATAGTTATCAAATTATATGTTTTAGGGGTGGGGAGGGAGCTAAATTGTTGAATGCTTGTCTAGCATACTCAAGACCTTGGGTTCAATCCTCAGCACCACACAAAAAATTACATACTTTATTGTTTCAACATCTAACAAAATCCTAATTATCTAGGATTCTCATTACCTATACAGAGAGCAAAGCCTTGGCCCTTCTTCTTCATCAATAATCACTAGTCCTATGATCTGGGATACCTTACAGTTTTTCCCCGTGCCTGTTGATTTAGGGCGTGGAAATAAAATGAGAGATGTAAGGATGGGGATGTGGCTCAGTGATAGATACTTGCCTCACATGTACAAGACTATGGGTTTGAACCCAGCATCCCAAATTTTAAAAAATGAAATAAAGAGATGCTCCAGTGTTAGCCAAGACTTTCCTAAAAAAACATGACAACCAAATGAAATGAACCCTAGATGAGGTTCTGGAACGGAAAAGGAAATTAGGGGAAAACCAAAGATATCAGAATAAGAGATAGACTTTAGTTAAAAATAAACTATAAATACTGATTTACCAATTATGCAAATGTAACATAGTAATATAAGATGGTAAGAGTGACTGTACACAAGTTATATGGGAGTCCTTTATACTACTTTTAAAATTTTCTGTAAATCTAAAATTATTCTGAAATAACATATTTATTCTAAAATAATGTTATTTTTCTATATGTAACATTTGAAAGGAAAAGTAATACTCCTGAAGAGATATATCTTCATTAATTTGTTAGTCTGGTGTATACGTACTAAAGGAAACTAACTTATATAAAATATTTTTAAACATACTTCATTGAAGCAAATGATTTGAGTATTCTCTGTACTTTTATTCAGAAGCTTCTTTTTTAACAGTTTTTAATTACAACCACGTGCTTTGGCCATATCAAGCTGCTTTTAATTGCACTTCTAGCAATTAAAACTGAAAGATCTTGTTTGGCTGAGGTCACTAGGATGGAGATGTAAGTCAGAGAGATGAACAATTACGTCAACAAGGTAGTAAAACAGTTGTAGGGGTCAGGAGTTATGAGTTGGAGGCAGAGAGGAAAGAGAGGCAGGAAAGAACCCGACCCTATTAGGGCAGTTGTTCTCAACCCTCTTAGGGGCACCCTACCATCCTCTGGGGATATTTGGCATTTTCTGGAGATATTTTTGGTTATCGCTTTGGGGAGTTAAGGAAAGGGAAAATCATTCTTGGCAACTAGTAGACAGCAGCCAAACATAGCTGCGGATCATTCTACGGTGCATAAGGCAGCTCACCACACAGAATAGAATTCCTGTCCATCCCAAAATGTAAAGACCGTCGATGCCAAAAACCCCTAGAAGAAGGAAAATAATGCAGTTGCCTGCATTTCCTATCCTCCAAGGAAAATGATGATTTTCGGACATTATAAGTAATTTATATTTTTTTAATCTTACTGTAGGATGACTATTTTTATGACTAACCCACTGTTACAAAAATGTTTGTAGAAGATTGATCTTGGGCCAGTCTTCACATCCTCTTCCCCCATCTTTTACTATGACCTCAGGCAGCCAGCTAAGGGCAGTAAAATTTGACAGCCTCTCACTTCAGCGGCAGTGCCTGACTTTCACTTTCTGCCCTGAGGCCTCTCTCATATGCACATAGTGGAAAGATCACAAGAACCTTCCCAGCACTCACACCTATGCATCCTGGAAGCTCTAAGAAATCAACGCTCCATGGATCAACACTGGGACAATGGAAGTTGGAAGCCAGTGGATAAATGCATTCATCTTCCTTCTTTCAGATGGCTTTCTAAGCTGATTCCTGGAGGACTACTTAGGGTTGTGGGGACAAGCAATGGAACTTTTAAATCCGTGGGGATAATAAAGTCCCTATTAATTGGCTTTCTCCCAACTTTGTTGTGTCATTTCCCTCAATCCACTCCTCAAATCTGAGATTACTTCCAGAAATAAATTACCCACATAATCCTTTTCTCTGGCCTTTTTTTTTTTTTTTTTTTTGTGGGTACCGGGAGTCGACCTCAGGACCTCGCGCTTGCCAGCAAGCGCTTGTGCCACTGAGTGATATCACCAGCCCTTTTTTCCTTTATGTGGGTACCAGGAGTCAAACTCAGGACCTCACACCTGCTGGGCAGGCGCTTATACCGCTGAGCCATCTCACCAGCCCATCCGGCCTTATTTTTTGAGGAATTTAAACTAAGACTTTGACCAAAGATTTCCCCCCTGTATGGATTATTATTGAGATAGCTATCATCATACGAACCAAGCCTGTTGTCTCATAAAGTCAAAGAATGAAATTCCAGACAGAAAGGAGGTTAAAAGAAAATGGTTATTGGAAATTTAAGGGAAAAAAGACTTCTGGTAGCTAGGAGGGGTCCCAGTTGGGGTGCTATGTGGCCCCTTGGTGCAGAACATTTTATGAATAAGCAGAGCATGGGAATTTGCTCAGTTGTTTAGTGGCCACCTATCATAGGTGGCTCTGTGGGTTTAAAATCGCTCAGTGGCACAAGCGCCTGCTGGCGCACGAGGTCCTAATGTCGACTCCTGGAACCCACATAAAAATAAATAAATAAATAAATAAATAAATAAATAAATAAATAAATAAATAAATATCAGTTACTGCACATTATTAAGTTCCTCGAAGCTCAGCCCTGAATGTAGGGAGGTGTTGTACTCTGCTTCACCTTAGGAACGCCTTTCAAATCGAAGTTCCAGTTTCACTGACTATTTTTATTTTATTTACTATCAGTGCAGCTGACTCTTCCAATTCCACCTTGGTCTCTCCCTTGCTGCCTGCCTATTCATACACTAAATAACTAAATTGCCTCTTACCTGACAGGTTTCCCAGAGTCTCTCAATTCTAGTTGCAAGTAGTCACAACCATCATAATAAATGCTTGTAATATTTATTAGTTATTATTAAATAACCTCAAAAGTAGTTGTTTATGGTAGTCTTCCTTACAGAGAAGGACACAGTTTCAGAGACTGACACTTGCCCTAGTAGAAAGTTGAGATCTCGGTTTGCCTGAGCTCAAATTTCTCACCACACACAATGGTTACAAATTCTCCTAGAAGTGGTGCAGTGTTTGGGTAAAATGTCTAAGGGCAAAATATTTTATTTGAAAAGAATAAAGAAAGAAACCTTATTAGTATATTCTAACCTACTGGACATAATGCGAAGCCTACTGAAATAATGTCTTTACCAGTATGTTGAAATTTCCAGTGTAGCATATCTACATATATTTAACTATCAAATACGAATGGATTATCGATAACTACTGTAGGGCATCAAATATGTCTTATATTTCTGTGTGTGTGTGTGTGTGTGTGTGTGTGGAGAGAGTGAGAGAATGAGAGAGTTTTGAACCTCAAACCCTAAAGCCAAACTGTAATTAGTTTTTGTAGCTCATTGTTTTATATTTTCAAAACTGTCAAACTTCATTTCTTTGAACACTAAAGAGTTTCCTCCAGCTGGTGATTCCAAGCCAGCTTCACCATGAATGATGCTTTACAGAAAGGGATATGGTTTTCCTTTATAAAGCAATGAGATGTCCAATGCCCTGATTTTACCTTCTTGCATATTACAATGGCAATAATCCAATGGTAATTTTTTTTCTTTTTCTCGATTATGTTTTTCACTTAAACATTAGTTTGAGGCTGCCAGGGCACTAGTTTTTGAATCAGAAAAACTCAGTTTAAGTTTTCTTAAGTGCTTAATGTAGCTCCAAATATAAGCAATAGTGGTATTACTTGTAGCAATACCGGTAATAATATCAAATGTTATTTGACTATATTATATAACAGTCATTCTACTAAATGCACTTTATAAATTACCTCTCTTAACTTGCCTCCCTCTACTATGTTCTAAATGCTACTATGACCACTTTTTATTAGATAATGTGTTAACCAAGGGTAGAAAAGTTAGCTCAAAGTGACATGATCATGTGATACTCAGATATTGTCACTCTCTAACTCTTTTATTCTGCAGTCAGAGAAATCTCTCTGAGCCTGAGCTTCCTTGCTTATAGAATCAGCTGGAAAACTTTCTCCATGCAGGTATGCTTGTAGGGCTATTTACTTTATGGAGGGTAAGAAGGGGAGAAGTGGTACTGAGCCAGGAGATTAGGGCATGGCAATCCAACTGAGCAAGTGGGTGTGGCCTGTCATTTCCAGAGAGGTAGGAAACACACAGAAAAACAGCTCCCAAATCCCTGCACACGGGACTAATCAGACAATGTTATCTTTATTTCTCAGGAGAAGTCAAGCAGGTTTTTGATAGAATGGCCTAGACCTGATATCAGCCTGAGGAATGGGAGATAAAAAAGATAGCTGCCATTAAGCTCTTGGCCACTCTACTCTCTCTTAGAGGTCCTCTCTCACCCTGTATACTTCTTTCTCTACTTTTAATTGGCCTGCACTCACTTTGCAGTGACAGTTTCTTTTCCTACCTTTAATGAATGTAAAACCTCACTACCTTTTGCACTTGTCTCAACCAATTCTTTGTTCAGGACAGAAAGAACCCAGAAAACACCCTAGAAAGAGACCTCAGAACCCTACAACCTGGAAACACATTTTGGTGAAGGCAGCCAGGAGAAGGTAAGGCCATTTAGGCATGGTTTCTCTCTCTCTCTGTCTCTGTCTCTGTTTTTGTCTTTCTCTCTTTCTCTCTCCTTCCTTCCCTCCCTCACTACCTTTTGCACTGGTCTTGACCAATTCTTTGTTCAGGACAGATAAGATCTAGAAAACATCTTTAGTAGAAAACCTCAGGAACCCAGAACCCCTGGTAAAAGTTTTGTCAGAGACAAGGTCTGAGGAGATTCCAAAGCTGCAATAGGGAACCTAACCTACTGTACCCATAGAAGAGGTTTTCTGACTCCCACTGCAGAAAAAAAAATTTTCTGGGGCCAGGGAGACAGCTCAGCAGCATAAGCACCTGCCTGGCAAGCATGAGGTCCTGAGTTCGACTCCCAGTACCCACATACGAGAAAAGACCCGGTGATATTGCTCAGCACACGGGCGCCTGTTGGTGCCCGAGGTCCTGAGGTCAACCCCCGGTAACCACACACACAAAAAAAGAATTTTCAGAACTTGTCAGTAAGAGGCAAAGGAAGTGTTTATTGGGCAGACATTTAAGAAGTATGCATGCAAAGAAACAGAGTGTGGTCCTTAAAAAAAAAAAAAAAGGCACCCTACAGTTTGGAGCTGGGAATATTTATGTGTGCTTGGAGGTGGAAACCTGTGAAATTTGTCAGTCTATTATCTTGGTCTTCATTTGAGGTATGAGGAAGGATGGCCCACCCACAGAAAGATAATGGCCCATTCAAAAGGGAAAGCCTATTTTACAAGTCAAAAGATAGTCTATTTGTAAGTGAAAGGAGATAATTCGTAAGTCAAAAGGGAGTAGCTGGTGAAACTGAATTGACCAGGTTTATTTTATCCCTGGAGAAGCCAAAAAAAAAAAAAAAAAAAACCCCGAAAGAAAGAAAAAAAAAAATTAACTGGGCTTGGGTCCTGAAGCAGCAGCTTTCCTTTTTAAAATTATGATTTTCCTTGTGTTCTTTCTATCTATTTTTATTTTTTCTATCCTATTTTTGGTACCAAGTCCTTGCCTGGACACTATTCCTAGGAATCTAAGAGCCAGATTGGCATCTCAGAATGTCATTTTTCAACAAATAAAAGTGTCAGTCTAAGACACTTACGAAGCACACAGATTTTAAGCTCATGTTAATAACCTTCTATTACACTTGGGAAAATTAATCCCTTGAGATGAACTACAAGTCCTCTATGCTGTGGCTTCTGCTTATCTCTCAACTTCATTTCCCATCATACTCCTCCTTCTTCATTCCATCCATTTGTCTTTAGGTCTGTCCTTCAATGAAATGTGCCTCCACCCACAACTGTAACATAGTCTCATCTTTTGCAGCGGCTCCCTTGAGGGCCTAGCTCTGTCTGACTGCCTATAATATTTCTAACTAATTTAGCTATCTATAATACTTTTAGGTGGCCCTAAAGCACTCTGCAGAGCCTGTTTCCCTAACTTTAGTAAATGCAAAACCTTGCTACTGTTTGCCTTGATTAAGTCTTTGCTCAGAACAGAAAGGACCTAGAAACCACCTCTAGAAGGAGCTTCCAGCACCCCAAAACCTGATAATAGGGTGAACCCAAGGATGAGAAGTATAATAGTCAGCTGTCCCATGGCTGGAACACAATACCTATTACCTACTACTTAGAGAAGAAGTTTAATTTGACTCACAGTTTCAGGGGAATCAGTCTACTGTTGGCTGGCTCTGAAGTAAAAACAGCATGGTAGAAGGCATGGCAATGGAAAGTTGATCAACCCCATGGCAGTAGCAAGCAGAGAAAGAAGGGAGGTACTGGAGACAAGAATGTACATTTCCATGTCATGTCGCCAGTGACTTGCTCCCTCCAACTAATCACCACCTCTAAACATGACACTTTTCAGGGACATTTTAGATGTACACCAGAACAGGAAGTGAAGGAGGTCAGACCTACAGATGATGTTGGTTCTCCTCATGTCTCCAAGGAATCCAAAAATTCTAAATTCAAGGTAGGCCTTCCACGTTGTTACAAAGGTTTGTGAAGAGGGGAGGATAGGAAATATTGATCAATAGTTCTGAACTTGATTTGTAGATTTTAAATATTTAGACAGGGAATATATGGACCACCACTGGTACTATTTTCTCGGAACCTGGAAACGTTAACGGAGGGCCGGGTCTTGTTTACTTACTGTTATTTCTCAATCTTCAAACCCAGGTTTCATTTTTATTCTTCAGGTGATCACATATTTTCTTAGAAACACTGTCTCTAGTCATTTTGTTCTCAGTGGTTTTTCCAATACAAGCCAGATGCTCTCCATTTATTTTCTGTGTTTTATCCAGAGAACTTATATAGTTTGTTTTTTTTTTTCTTTTTACTGCATCTCCATGCCAGAATCTATGTGCCTTAAAAACAAAGATTTTAATTCTCTTCTCCATGTTTTACTCAAGTGCCTAACCTGTAAAATACGTTTTCCAATAAGTACTAGTTCGATGAAAGAATAAAGAAATATTGAATAAATTGATGTGTAAATAAATATATTTATTTTATATATTTGTCTTTTAAATAATAGTAAAAGGTAGTATTCTGTATATTATGTATTATAATTATAACATAATGTCAGTGAACAATCCTTTCATATTCCTTTTGTACCTATGCCAGCTAATTATATAGCTACATATCTCAACTATTATCGTGAGAATGGAATAGGACAAAAAAGAAGTATATACAAGATTCATGCATTATATAATGTTAAAGAAAACGGTAATCCCATTGTTTTTCCCATCTTCATTGTAACCCCTTCTGAAACTATGGCAAAAAATTCAAATATGTTTTGTTCTTTGCTTTATAAGAACATGGTGCATTGTTATACTTGTTACAAGTTTTGAACATGTGCCCATTTTTCTTCTAAAACTAGTGAAAATACCAGGCATGTATATTTCATTAAAGGTATAGGCGAACTATAGAACCTCTTATTAATAATTTGAAACTCATTCTCTAAGAATATATGTATGTTTAATATTTTGAAGTTTTTTATATATTTGGATCACTCTATAACTAATGAAATATTATTAATTTTTTGTGGTGCTAGGAATTGAACCCAGAATCTCATGCATGCTGGGCACATACTCTACGAGTGAGCTGCAGCCCCAGTCTTTGAATTATTTAAATACCAATAGTTATATTCATGATATTTAATATTAATATTCCTACAAAATTTATTTAGGTAAAGAAGTATTTGGAAGGAAAGGAATTCAGTATGAGTGGATACTTAATCTGTTTTCTTTGGTAATCCCTAGCACTGCAGAAAAATTAAATACATAGAAATAAAGTCAAAATGGTACACAATATCTACATCTCCAATCCGTATAAAATAGAACTCTGAATATATATTCATTTTCTTCTTGTAGAAAATGAGAATGAGATTCAGGGAAGACTGCTTTAACTTCAACAGGTTACATCTGTTCTTTTAAATATACCAGGTCATGCATGTTCCCTCCTTCCCTCCTACCCGCTCCTCTCCCCTTCTCTCTCCTTTTGAACTGCTGAACCATGTCGGTAGCCAAACATAATAATACAGAGTTTGATCCCCTGGAAACCCATAAAATTACAAACCAGCAACCACCAGGGTGTTGGCAGAATTTCCATGGACAGCAACCAGCATGGTGCTTTTTTTCTTTTGAATGAAGCAGAACATTGCAATTGTTGCTAGGTTAGCAGGGAAACTAACACCTTCTCCCATATTCTGCTCCCCACTTTTCTAACTACTTATGGTGGGAGAAAAATATTCATATATTTAAATATTAATGACTCTTCTCTTTTAAGTTTCACTATTTAAAGTTGCCTCCTTGTATTCATTTTAAAACTCAATCTACCAATTATTATTAAACACTAGTGGAATTTTAAAGCACTGTACTAAATACAGCATAGGATAAACATATACATAAAATTTAGCTCTAGTAACCGGGCATAGGGACATACACCTGTAATCCCAGCAATCTGGGATGCTGAGGCAGAAGGATGGCCAGCTGTAGTGACTTAGTGTGACGTTTGTCTCAAATTTTAAAAATTTAGGGCTGGTGATATGGCTCAGTGGCATAAACATCTGCCTGGCAAGCACAAGGTCCTGAGTTCAATTCCCGGGACCCACATAAAGGAAAAAAAGGGCCAGTGATATCACTCAGTGGCACAAGCGCCTGCTGGCAAGTGAGAGGTCCTGAGTTTGACTCCCAGTACCCACATAAAAAAAATTAAAAATTTAAAAAGGACTGGCAAGATAGCTCCATGCAGAGGCCCTGAATTCAATTCCCAGCTCTGCAAAAAACAAAAATAAATAAACCAAGTTCTATTTGTCTTCAAAAATGAAACCTAATAAAATCAAAAATACAATGTCAATTTTAAATGGGGAATAGAGAATATCTTCTCACTATAGTAGGGAAATTTAATTAATCTTATAGCTGAGCCCAAATAAATAAAAGGAAATCCCCAGGTTCCAGAAATAAAGAGGCAACACAAGCCAGAGTAATAGGCTTTTAAATGGATGCTCCAAAAACCCTAGAAAATGAGACCACAGTTAGATCATAGAGACTAGGGCCTGATATATCCTAATTCAGCTACATGACAGGAGACATTACACGGAGCTGGCAGTCTATTGAAAATGAGAAGTGAGAACTTTATCCCAGGCTGGGAGTAGCCTAGTTCTGAGGCCCTCAAAAAGTGTGTTAGATAAATCCCCTTGAATAGTCTGTAAATGTGTCATTGAGAAAGAATATCTCCACCCAAGCTCTTCTTAACAGGAGACAATAAAATCTCCTTTCAGAAATGAAACCTTTCAGTCCAGCACCTCATACTGGTATGGAGCAAAGTACGTGTTATCCCCATGGTACTTGTATCCCCAACAGGAGAAAGCAACATCAAAATAGGTCACAAGCCCCTGAAAGTCTGGAAATAAATTACAGAGCAAACTGAAAGTACAGTTACACGGAGGAAAACATCGACCATTGCTGAAGATACCCTAAAAATAAAAAAAGATAAATGTTCCAAGGAATAGCCTATGGGTTTGGGGGAATAAATAGGAGGATTTTTATGCACAATTTAAAATAATGGTGTGATCATTAATCTTGGTTGTCACCTTGATTGCTTTCAGAGATGCTTAGGAGATGAGTGTGCACGGTGGGCCATTTGACCATGGCCTTGGGAGCTACACGTGGTCCCTGGCCCTTTCTGTCTGGTTTCTGTTTCCCCTGCTTTCTGCTTCCAGGATGCCATGAGCTGAGCAATTTTCTGCCATGATTGTGTGTCGGAGCCAGCTGACCATGGACTTAAACATCCGAAACCATGAACAAAGAGAAATCTTTTCTCCTCTTTCAAGTTGTTTGTGTCAGGTATTTTGTCCTAGCAAAGGACAGTCATGTGAAGCCTGTAACATAGATATATATCAAATAATTAAGGATATAAAATAAGGACTTTAAGTATGAGGGGAAAGATAGATTTGGGAAAAGAGGAGGAATCCTATAATTAAAATATGTAATCAAAGAAAGGAAAAAGAACATTGGAAAAAGTAAACTGCTGCTGGTATGAGAATTAGTATTCTGGAAAATGGATCTTAAGAAGAGAGCAAAAGGGGCCGGTGATATAGCTCAGTGGCATAAGTGCCTGCCTGGCAAGCATGAGGTCTTGAGTTCAACTCCTGGTACCCACATATAAAAAAAAAATGAAGACAGAAAAACAAGATCAACTAAAACATAAGGCAAATAGAAGGTGGTAACTAATAAATGCAAGGGTAGAAATCAATGAAATAGTGGGAAAAATCCCTGGACAATTGACAAAGCCAAAAATTGGGTCTTTGAAAAATGTAATAAAACTAATAAACTTTGGCTAACTATAGAGCTACTTAAAAATTGAGTTTCTCATTAAAAGCATTGCCATAAAGAAATCCTGACATGACTTTTTTTTCCCCCTTGTGGTACTGAGGATTAAATCCAGGGTCTTCACATTAAGCTAAATTTCCAGCCCTCTGTAAAAACAAAAACAGAAAGAAAAGAAAAGAAAAGAAAAGAAAAGAAGAAAAGAAAAGATTTTTTTCTTTGACACAGGATCTTGCTAAGTTGTTAAATTGCCCAGCCTGGGCTCGAACTTACTTTTTAACTCTGAATAGAAACTTATTCCATGTTCACATATCAGAAAATTTGACATTATAATGTAAATTTTGCATCTAATTTATTCATAGATTTCAATGAAGCCTCAATATAAATCACAGTAGATTCTTCTAAGAAATTTAAACAATGACTCTGAAATTTATATGGGCATTAGAAGAACTTATGGTAGCCAGGAAAATAAATAAATAAATAAAGCCTGAAAACAAAACAAAGAAACAAACGAAACATAACAACTTAAAAAAGAAACTCAAAGATTTAAATTACCAGATTTTCTCTTATTGAAAAACAACAATAATTCTGATAGTATAATGTTTGTATAAGGACAGAAAAATAGATCAAAAATCCACAACAGAGTCCAAAAATTAGGTCTATATATATAACTTGATTTTCTACAAAGGAACCAGGGTAACAAATTGGAGGTAAAGACTGAAGACAATATTTCCCACAAACTGTACTATAACAACTAGCTCTCTGTAAAAATAAAATAAAATAAATCTCAAGCCTTCCCTCATGTCTTATACAAAAATAGCTCACAATGGATGATAGAATTAAATATTAAGAAATCAAACTGTTAAACTTCTAGAATAACTGTTAAATCTTAGTATCAAGTACAGAGGTGTATGACACAATTTGTTTTACCTTTCTGAATATTACTGAATTACATAATTCAGCTTCAAAAAATTTCTTATTTTCTTCCTTAACTTCTGAACTAATTTTTGATGTGATTTGCTGACTTCTCTCTTAAATAATGTATTCCTCAGGCTTCAACTTTCTGTCTTGTTTTAAAGGTATTTTTTGTGGAGGATCACAGTTCTCAGGCCTCTCTCTCTCTCTCTCTCTCTCTCCACTGGGTGACAACTTCCCTGTATAACTCAGGAATTAGCAGGCCTGACCTCCAGGTTCATTTTGTCAGCTGCCATTCAAATATCTCCCTTTGGTGACACAGGGACAAATAAGATTCTTTGTACCCCAGTTAATCTAAAACCCATGCTCTTTTTTTGTCTGCTTATTTTCTCTTTTGCTATTCTGAACCTAAGATATTTCCAGACTTATTTTTTCCTTTTGCCACAACATTCAAAGAATCATATTATGTTGATTTCAAATTAAAAGATTTATTGACTCTTACCTCCATCATTTCTGTTGAAATAAGTATTTTTTTTTTAGTTGCACCTTGAAAATACATCCTACAGGTTCTGTTGGAGCCATATTGCCTACACAGATGACCTGGTAATATGTCTCCCACACTACCATTAGAGCTATTACTTATCACAATTGGATGACAACCTACTATTCAGTCCTTTCTCAGCACACTTTTCATTTCATGTCTAACACTCTAGTTATTGCAAAACTATACCATTAGCCACTAAATATGCATTTCCTACCCCAGTGTTCTGTTCCCTCTTCTTAAAAAACCTACCGAAGAGCAATTCATCTTTTAAGTTTCCTGCTGAGATTCTCCTTGCTTCTTTGGGCAGAGCCACTTCCTCTTCTGTTCCTATAGCATTCCGAGTTGTGGTGGATTGACAACTGGTGGTCAACTTGTAACACCCAGTGGAACTGAATCAGCATGGTGCTGGGTGTGGAGGGCCCACCTGAAGATTGTTGCCAACAGCATAAGAAGAGAACTGGAGGGGAAGATGGTGTGCTGTTGATTCTCCTGGAGAAGCTTGTCACACTGGCTCTCCTGATATGGACTAGGCTGTTATCATCGGAGGAGCTTGGGACCTCCCTGTCGCTGAGGATGGCTGTGGTTCTCTTCGGAGGAGCTCTGGTCCTTACTCTGAGCATTGCTTCCTGGCTCCAGTGCAGATCCCTCATCCTGCTGGCACAGATCCTGCATCCCGCTGGCGTACTTTCCAGCTTCCACCACTGACCTTTGGACCTTCTCAGTGCAGATCCTCGATGCAGACTTGCATGATACATTTTTGTGCACTCTAGGCCTCCAGTTGGACTTGTGGGGGGCATTGCCATGGGCTCTCGGTCTTCAGCTGGACTTGTGCAGGACATTGCAGTAGTATCCAGGCCCTCAGCTGGATTCTTTAGGTTTCTAGTGTGTGGACAGATCTCTTGCACTATTTTGCATTTGACTCTTTGGGTGAATATTATAAAATAATCCTATAAATTAAGTGTCCTGTATTAAATCCTTTCCCTTGCAAACCCTGATTACAACACAAGTGAATATTTTCAATGTTAGCACTATTCACACTGTATCTTAATTACTGCTTCTCATCTTTCTTTTCTGATGGAATTTGAGCTTATCACAGACAAAATCTACCTTTCCTTAAAATGACAACCCTTCCACAGTGCCTGGGGCATAATCAGTGCTCATAATGTTTGATACATTTATTTAAAATAAAGAAATAAGAAACAGAAGCCCTTTTATTATTCTTCTAGAGGTGCTTCTATTTCAGAGTTTAAAATGTTTCTTTGTCATTAACATTGAAAAATCAAACTCATGGAGATAGTTTCACGGGTAGAAGTCTTTAGAACTTTAGCATGAAAAAGAGAAAGAAATTAAAATTTGTTTTACCTTTATAGACAACCACTATGCCAGAGAACTTACATGCATAAGCTTATTTAATTCTCACAGTAGCTTTTAAACTAGCACTAGTTTCGGAGTCATTAGCTGAATTAATTAGGTTGGGTTTGGCCATGAGAGATAGAAATTAGATCGGTGGCTTATACAGTCATTACAGACCCAAGGTACTTCAAACTTGCCACTCTGTCATTCTCTACAACTCAGTGTAATCTGACCCCTGTAGCTCCCTAAGAAAGGAGAAAAAGGAAGAAGAATATATCCCCTCCTTCTAGGAAGTAACATCATATGTTCGCTTAAATACCATTGGTTGGAACATTGGTCCTGCGCATTAACTTCAGCAGCATCTTGAAAAGGAAGTCTTTATACCAGATCTTCATGAGCCTAACTAAAATATGGGGCACTTATTGCATATATTTGTCATACTCAGAACAAATACCTCAACCTTATATTCTTTGGTGGTCCTGACCAGTCTTGTCTATTCACAGTTATCCCACTCTGCTAAGCCCTCTCCTCTTCTACGGAAGAGTGAATATTTATTTTAACCTATATGTTTAAGATCTATATATATTTAGCACATGAAAATACTTATGGGGTCCGAAATGAGAAAAATCCAAATTGTTCCATGTCTAAAAAACCTTGAGCTAAAGTCACAATTCTTTTTCATCTTATTTAAAGCATGAAATCACTCTTTGGTAAAGGTTTGTTTTAGTGTTACAAAATTAGAAGACTACAAAATAAATTTTTTTTTGTGGGTACCAGGGATCGAACTCAAGACCTTGCGCACCAGCAGGCGCCCGTGCCGCTGAGCGATATCACCGGCCCTTTTTTCGTATGTGGGTACTGGGAGTTGAACTCAGGACCTCACACTTGCCAGGCAGGCGCTTATGCCGCTGAGCTATCTCACTGGCCCTACAAAATAATTTTAAGGTGTATGCATTGGCTTTCTTAGGATTAGAAGAACTGATAAATGGCTATGAAATTCACAATAAACTTAAGTAATTTGGGTTTTGTTTAGAAGTGTTCATCCTTCTTGAATTTCTATAACAAAGTAAAACAGTAAGACATTCATAGTTCTTATTGGTGTTGTCCCAAATCAGTCTCTGGAAAAATGAAAATCAAAAAGGTAAATCTGTTAAAAAATTCCCCAAACCAGGGAATTGCATTTAGGGTATCGGATATAAGCCCTGGAAAACTATGTTTTACCTCCACTTGATGCTTCCTGAAATTCTTGAGGAAAGATGTTAAAACAACTGATTTATTAGTGACAATGAGAGAAATGTGGATTTAGTCCCAGGTGTGAATGGATCCCTTCAGATGGCTTTGAATGAGGCCAGGATGAAGCTGGAGGCCAATGATCCTGTTTTGGGGGTGAGTGATCTAAGATGAGCTGCCTGGGAAGGACCAGAAAATAGGTCAGTAACATTAAGCTGTTTGTTTTTCTCTCTATATTAACCTGTTTACTTTGCAAGGTGCCATGCATGCGAAGTGTCTTAGGATATGTTGGAGATAGTGCTAAATAAAACAGAAAATCCTTGTGAAGCTAGTCAACATTTACCTGGTATTTTCAAGTTTGCCTCTGACTAGGCTTAAAATTTCAAAAAATTCTATTCGCTATAACAGACAATGAGAGTTTTTTTTTTTTAATGTGTGGATACACTTGTGATAGAATTATGTACTCTCAGTGATGTCCTCGTCCTAGTCCCCAGAATCCATGGATACATTATATCACAGGGCCAAGGGGAATTAAGATAGCAAATGGAATTAAGATTTAGATTAGCCCATTACCCTGGATAATGCAGGTATGTTTACTATCATCCAGAGGAGGAAGGCAAAACAGTATCAGGGTGCTGCTTGACTGGCCATTGCTGCTATTGCATATGAAAGTGAGTAGGGGCTAAGGAATGCACAGAACCTCTACAAAAGTGCAAGAAAAAGGATTATTTCCTAAAACCTTCAAAAAAAAGCATGGCCCTGCTAAACCTTGAGTTTAGTCCAATAGTGCAAGGGCAAGCAGAAACACTGCAAGGACACCTAGGACTTGGAGGCAGATTTATTTAACGTCTGATGGGCACTGACTAGGACTCAATTGTTCCTCAAAATGTCAGGCCCGATCTCTGGTGGTCTAGGGCCTATATGGGATAAGCAAGCAGGAAGTACAGAGGCAGAATAGCTTGTTAATCGGGGAGTGTTTTGTACATCATAGCGACCAGCTATGCATCACAGTGCCCAGCCGTTTCTAAGAAATGAAACAATAGGAACTGTAACCGGAACTATTAACTGGGCAACTAACAAACTGAAGCATACTGGATGAGAGGGTATCTTCTACTACAATAGAACCCAGTTCACACCCTAACCTCCAGAAATGGAAATTAGTAAATTTGTGCTATTTTAAGCTACTAAATCTGTGATAATTTTTTACAGCAACAATAGGAAATTATGACACCTCCTTAGTGTTTTTATCGATTCCTGGACACACTCTCATCTACAATAGAAAGAGCGCATCTTGTTACTAAAAAGCTTTTTCAAAGTTCTAGAGAGGTGCCAACCCCAGTACGTGCAGAATGGTTGTATAGTTATTAACTTATCTGTTACAAATTCATAGTTTATCCCTAAATGATAAAATGTTCTTACCTAGTGTGTTAGGATCTGGCAACCCCCACTTCTCATTTCTGTGTGTCAATTTCAAATAAAAAAAAAAATACTGTTTGTTACCCAACATTTTATAACTAAGTGAAAAACATCAATTAGTTCTCAGAATTTCAACTTGCAGAGTATGCAATGTCTTTAGAGTTATGAATTAGAGCAAAAATACTGAAAATGACTGAGGCCACAAAATCAAATACTGGCTTTTTTTCTTTTGACATTGCGTTTTTATGCTTTCATAATTATCTTTCCTAATTGAAATTTATCCTAATTTAGAGGCTTGCAATGATTGATAAATACATAAATAAGTCCAAGGCAAAAAGTTTTGACTACCAAATACTACAAATACCGATGAAAGACTGTTGAGTATAGTTTGAATTCTACACATTTAAGCTAATTAATTTTATTCATTTAGGCTGATGTATTTTATACATTAAGCCTAGAAGAGTATTAGGAACATGATAGATACTGAATAATTATTTTCTGAATTTGTGAGTGATCTAACCCTTCTCTTCTGAGACTTGGTGATGGATTGATGATCAATCAGTTGAAGAGGTAAAACAATTGAAGGTACTGAGGGCGTGTGCAGCAAAAAGTAGGTAAGAGAATCAGGGACCAGTGCAAGTATACAGAAAAATCTGCCCAGTAAGAAACCATATCCCAGACAAATATACTTAAGGAAGAAGCAAGTCTAGTGTTGCTCTGTTCTTCCTACTATCAGCCTCTCTTTAGGGTTTATAGAAATGTTTACACACCTTAGTTTGTAGCTATTTTACTGAATTTCAATTATAATTTTAAAAAGAAATACTGTACAGGAGGTCTATAGTGTTTTCATATATATATATATATATATATATATATATATATATATATATATATATAATTTTAATATTTACATACAGTACAATTCACTCTTTGTAGCATAAAATTCTATGGGATTCTCTGGGGAAGCGAAGTCCCAGTAATTTTGCCTTTGTACAGAATGTCGTACAAATTGACAGCCTATGAATGCAGCCTTTGGGATCTGGCTTCTTTCACTTACCAAAATGCATTTGGGTTTCATCCCTGTTATTTAGTAAACCAATTCAATTGCATGGATGTATGAAGATTTGTTTATCCATTCGACAATTGAAAAGCATGTGGATTGTTTCCAGGTTTGGGTAAGTTACATAAGGTTGTTATGACCATTTATGTATGTGTTTTTATGTAGCCCTAAATTTTCTATTTTCATGAGAAAGCGCCAAGTAGTAAAACTGTTGGGTCCTCTAGTGAGTGTATTTTTGACTCTATTAAGAAAATGCCAACCTATTTCCTAAGTGACCACCATTCAGTCTTGCTATGGGCAGTATATTGCTTTATATCATTATTGCATATTGATATCGTCGCTGTTGGTTTTAACCATTCTAATAGATAGATGATGATTAGAATATTTCTTTAAAACACACCAAAGAAAAAAGATTTAGCTGGTTTCAGATGCCTTGTTAGATACTTCAGGCTTGAAGAACAAGGCAAAGCATTTCTCAACGTATGCCTCAAGTGACTAGCAATTCCGCCATAACACTGGCAGCTGCTTTATTCTAAACTATTTTACAGGAGAAAGGCCTTTATGAATACCTTTTTATTCAAGTGGTAAATTCATCTAGAACTTAACTGAAGACCAAAGACAAGGGTTTCATTCATTAGTGGTCAAGTATCATTTCCTTACACGTTGGCATACTCTGAATTAAGTCCACCATTTGCAAATGTATTCCTTTCTGGTATCAGCAACAAGTATCTCAGTCATTTATTAGAAAATCTGCCTGACACTTGGAAAAATAAATTGAAAGTTACATTTCTATTCACAGTGACATCTTCTTGATATGTGAAGAAAAGAAACATACAAAAGGAGAATGTTAAAGACTTTAAAAATGGAACACTTTTAAGTGCCAAATGTGATCGCAGTGCATTTAAATTTCCATCCAGCACAATTCACTTAATACTACCCAGTGAACGCCACATGAATTACCCTTTGGTTCTTTTTCCTACAAGGCTTATCTCAATCAAGTCATTTTCTCCTAGCTTTGAACTTTTAAGGCAAAAGGGAAAGATAAAATCTGTGGGTTACTTTTGTAATAAGTTATGTTCTTTCTCAATGAATTTTCCATGACATCTGTTTAGGAAAATCTTAGAATATACCAAAATGAGATAATGATGGGGTTTTATATTCATGAAAGGCTGTCTTACCCCCACGCACAAATAAACTAAGTCCCCATTGCATGGAAGGACACTTATGTATGCCCAGAGGCCCAGTCAGTAAAAAGAAACTAGTTCTAAAGAAAAAGGCTTCCTGAATCCTCACCATAAACTGGAGCCATCTAAATCTGGCCTTCATGATACTCTATCAGTTTTCATATTTTCTTGCCTTGTTTTGCTTCTAGGATATGCTTGAAAATACATTTTATGAAATTTCTTTATGATAATGTATTTCCAGAGGAGAACTTTTGTGATTCAAAAAGGTCAGACTTTATTTTGAATGTTTCATAGTTGGTCTCAAGTAGTACCCGATGCAGGCAGCACTCAGCACTGCCAGTCAGAATGTGAAAAGAGCTCTGTAAGTCAAGGGTGCTGTGTTGGGCACTCTGGGAGTCAAATATTTTGATCAGATGTGTTCTTTGCTTTCCAGATGTTTACAAATGCCACTTTGTTTACTATTTTATAGAAACTCAAAAGATTTATAGATCTGCTATCTAAAGGGTGATTATTAAGAGATATAAAACTCATTTCCACTTTCATGTCCACTATAGCATGAAACTATGTGATTTTAATTTTAACTGTAAGTTCACAGGAAATGCAAGTAGTACTGGCTACTGTAATATTTGAAACATTACCTCTGTGTGTAGTCCCCCTTAGTGCCATTTCACTTTCTGTGATTTCACTTACCCATCGTCACCATAGTTTAAAACTGTAAGTGAAATATCCCAGAAATACATAATTCATAAGTTTTAAATTACAGGCCATGCTGAGTGCTGTGATAAAATCTTGTATTATCTTGCTGTTTGTCCAGTGTATCCACCCAGTATGTACTACCCGGCTCTGAGTTACTTAGTGGTTGTCTTGGTTATCAGATTGACTGCCACGGTATCTCAATGCTTATCTTTAAGTATTGTACTTAATGATGGCCCCAAAGCAGAAAAGTAGTGACGCTGGCAATTCAAATATTGTCAAAGAGAAGCCATACAATATTTCCTTTAAGTGAAAATTTTTGATTTAATAAGGAAAGGGAAAAATAGCATATTGAGATTGCAAAATCCATAGTAAAATCAAATCTGTCTGTGAAATTGCAAAGAAAAGAAATGTGTGTGTTGGGTTGGTGAGATGGCTCAGTGGCGTAAGCGCCTGCCTGGCAAGCGCGAGGGCCCGAGTTCGACTCCCGGAACCCACATACGAAGAAAGGGCCGGTGATATCGCTCAGCGGCATGGGCGCCTGCTGGCGCGCGAGGTCCTGAGGTCGACCCCTGGTACCCACAAAAAAAAAAAAAGAAAGAAATGTGTGGTAGTTTTACTGTCACACCTTAAACTACACAAGTTAAGGTTGAAGTGTGTGATAAGTATTTACTTAAGATAGAAAAGACATTAAATTTGTGTATTATAGAAAAAAAAATTGTTATACTTTGTGTCTAGATGTCTCCCAAATCCTCATGCAGAGATGGGGGTCGGGCTTTTCAGAGGTGGCAGAACTAGAGTGTGTGATGCTGGGAATAAGGGTGTGTGATTAGTGAGTTACTCCGCTGATTGGTTTGGCATAGTTCTGGCTAGGATTAAAGGTGTGAGTGCTACACCTGCGCTAGGGCAGGTAGTCTGCATAAAATATAAGGGACAGAAAGAGCCCCACCCCCCACCCAGTTGCTTTTGCTACCTTGTGGACACAGTGAACTCTTCTCTGCATGCTTTCCTGCCAAGCCACCCTATCTTGGAGCCAGCCAATTATGGACTGAAACCTCTACAACTCTGAGCAAATAAACTTTTCACCTTTTAACTTTGGGTGTCAGGTATTTTGCCGCAGCAATGAGAAAAGTAACTAAGACAAGTATAGTATTCGTAAGGTTCGGTATTTTCTGCAGATTCAGTCATCCACTGGAGGTCTTGGAACATCTCTCCCACGGACAGGGTGGGGTGGGGAGTGGAACTGTGTATCCCTTCTTCATCTACTTGAGATGAGGCTATATCTGAGAGCAATTTTGGGTTAAATTTTTGTTCCCTCCTTCTGAGAACACAGCTCTGTTTTTATCCTCTGTCTCCCTTTTTTTTTTTTTTTTTTTTTTTGTGCGTACCTAGGGTTGACCTCAGGACCTCGCACGCCAGCAGGCGCCTGTGCCGCTGAGTGATATCACCGGCCCTTTTTTCATATGTGGGCTCCAGGAGTCGAACTCCGGCCCTCGCGCTTGCCAGGCAGGTGCTTACACCTCTGAGCCATCTCACCGGCCCCTATCCTCTGTCTCTTGACCATAGTGTCTGTGCAGGTTTTCCTCAGAGACAGCCCCGTGTCTATTCACTTAATCCTCCCACTGCTCTCCTTTGCCCCTTTACCTTCAGTGTTCTTTTCCTAGCAATGCCAGCATATCTAAATTTGTTTCTCAAGCTGTGACATTTTCCCTTTAATTCTATTTTCAATTTCCAACTAACTATTGGATTCAAAGATCTGGGTGTCTTGCTGGTACCTCAAATGCTTGCCAAAATGAGCTCTTTCATAACCAGTCTTTGATTTGCCCCTTGCCCTTAGTGATCCTCCATTATTCTAGGCCATCAGAAACCCCAATGCCTACCTCTTAGGCTACTCTCTACAAGTTTACACTCAGGATATATCTTTATGCTGTTTTGTCTTATTTTTCCATGAAGTAGCTTACTTTAATCCTTTTCCTTTCTGTATACTCAATATCACCAGTGGTATTTAATATGTTAATTAATGCAGACTTATGAAAAGCCAACTAAGTAAGCTATCACCAGTCCATTCACATCCCAGCCATAAGTCAGTAGCTTCCTTAAAATTCTACTTTAACAGGCTATTTGTCTCTCCAGAAAAACCAATGGTTTTTCAAAATTAAATTCCAATCAAAATCAATTAATCAAAATTAATTCCAATAAAGTCCAATGTCCTAAGAATTTTACTGAAAGATTAACAAATTCATCCATATGATTATTATGCAGATAATTTTGGGACCAAAAGCATTTGGACAAAAATTATAAAAGCCTAAGTAGAGAATACATAAAGGTTTTGTAGATATCACTTGGTGAAAGTTACCTCATGTTTTTGGGGTTACATCAAGCATTTTGATAATGTTTGAAAAGGAGTGGGTTCACTCTCAAATAGCAAAAATTAACATCCTGATTCCATCCCTGTCTAGCTCTGTGGCCTTGAGAAATTACTTAATGCCTACATCACCTTCTTCTAATATGTAGGAGGGGAAAAATAATAGTGGACACTCAGTAATATTGTTTTGACTTATGAGAAACACTTGGGCCAGGTTCTGGCACAGAGAAAATGTTCTATACTGGCTATTATTGCATTTCTTACCACTAGTTCCTAAACGCAAAGAACTAATCTAAGCCTTGAGATTTGTTCTCTTTCTTCTGTTTTCACCTTCTATTAAGTGTCCAATTTATTTTTCAACATGGCATGTTCTTTAGACTACAAATTATTTAAAAGTAGTGATCATGTTTGTAGAATAAACATTTAAAGTAAGATCTCAATAACTATGCTCTTTTATTTGCTTATATTATTAATAACTCTTTGAATAGATCAAATGTTCACTAAATATTTGGAAAGAGTTAATGTGGAAGTTTTGTGGAAATGAGCTAGTAAGTTTAGACGTATTACAGACAAATTCAAATCAATGTATGCATTGGAGAATTTTAAACCGATATGGATCACAGAGATTTTTTGCATGAAAATCTTTTTTTTCATGTTGACCTTTCAGAAGATGAAAAGGAATTTCAAAGACATAAAGGGATCAGTTATCTACAGTCAACTGATGGTAGAGTTGGTCCTGAAGCACAAATCTCTAAACTATGGGTCCAATCCTACTTCTACTGTACTTTTGCCATGGCTGCCACCAGAACCTGTGACTTCTAACCAGGACTCGAAAGTACATATCCTCTAAAGATGTTTGTAAACAGAGAAGCTGTGTACATACACTGCTCTGAGTAACTAAGTAAGCTTTAGTGTGAGTTAGCAGACAAATGCATTTCCTGTAAAATGCATTTATGTTAGTCAGTATTGCATTACTGTAACAAAATACCTGAAGAAATCAACTTGATTAGGGAAAAAGGTTTATTTTATATTCTTTTTTAGTTCATGGTTGCATGGCCCTGTTGCAATGGGCTTGTGGTAACACAGTGCATCATGGTGGGAGTGTGTGGTGAAGGAAATGATTCATCTCATGGAAACTTGGAGCAAGGAAAAAAGAAGAGGTGCAAGTCCCAATATCCCCTCCACGTGCAAGCCCACGGTTACTTAGCTTGCTCCAACTAAGCTTCATCTCTTAAAGGTTCTAATACATAGGTGTCTTAGTTATTTTTCTCATTGCTGAGACAAAATACCCAACACTCAAACTTAAAGGAAGAAGATTCATTTAGCTCACCCTTTGTAGAGGTTTCAGTCCATAATCAGCTGGCTCCAAGGCAGAGCGGCACGTGGCAGAGGGGCGACCATTCGTGGTTCATGGCAGCGGAAGACACCAAAAGCAACAAGGGAGAGAATACAAGACTCTTTCTGTATCTTATGTTGTATGCAGGCTACCCACCCTAGGGCAGGTGTAGCACTCACACCCTTAATCCTAGCTAGAATTATGCCAAGCCAATCAGTGGAGTGATTTACTATAATCATACACTGTTGATCCCAGTATCACACACTTTAGATTCAGCCACCTCTGAAAAGCACCCCCCATGCATGACTACATGAGGCTTTGGGGGGACAGCTAGACAGAAACCATACCAATAGGCCTTTTATACACAAGCAGAACACTTATCTGAACCCTAGAATTTTTCACGGAAATGTCCACAAAGCCAAGGGTACAAAATATAGCTTAAAGCTAAGGATGCCTATGACTAGTACCTGAGCCAGGTCCTTACTCTTTTAAAACTCAGACTACCTTTCCTATAGAGAAGTAGATTTGTAGGGCTGATACATTGTCCCATATTTGCAGTAGTTCAGGAAGAACACTAAAGGAAAGAAAGTCTTTGTGGCCCTTGAGCTGGCAAACAAACAAACAAAATGACTTTGTGTCTAGAAATGGGTTTCAGACTCCAAATATCTTGGTCCATCCAGGATATCTTGTGTCTGTAATGTCAAAACTAATAAAAGAAAGGATGTAGACAAAGTCCAGAAGTCTGGCAGCTCCTTATTTCCTATTTAAAACTATAATAACTCATATCTGTCTGATTAAAGCAAATGTTTGAGAGATAACAGTAATATCTCACTGACCAGTCACCAATGAACAAATATTGATACCAGAACATAATGAAATAGTATTATAAACCAGCTGTGTTGAGCTTCAGAATCATTCATTTAATCCTACATAATGTCTTGGTTTTCGCTCACATGCAGTATTGGATATCCAGCCATATGTCCTTTTCCTTATTCTTAAAAATTCAACACTTCATTATGCTTATTACATAATGTCTCACATTTTCTTTAGATTTTCTTGATAAAATGCCTATTTTTAAATGATTTTAGTTTATTCAATATTCATATTCTAACATGTAGTGTTTCTTCTTAGTATTGTAACTACAGCTTCTGCATCTTTTGGTTTTTCTACTATAGAATGTTTACTGTGATGTGTTAAACACAGCAACAAACAGTGAGATCCCATGGAAAACTCACACATCTTGTTGTTTAATTTTTCACCCTTCCTGTCTTCTGGCTAAGAGTGAGAGACAAGGCACAAAACTAATGTTCTCATCTATTCTGCATCAAGCTGTATTCATAGCTTCAGATTTCTAGAAAAGTTTCTAGAAAACATTATTTAGCAGAACTGAGAAGGTACAGGAAGGCATCTCAAGACACTTGGAACCATTACATGGGGAAAAAGCCACATTCATGGGGGTCATTTTTGCCTTTGTTCCTTCAACAAGAATTTTTTTTTTTAATTATCCCTTATGTATAAAGCCTTGCACTGACAGACATTTAACCCTTCAGGCGATAGACCTATCAAGTGGTAAATCTATTAGCAAGAAAAAAAGCCACGCCCAATGTATTTGAGGAAGATTTGATAAAGGATCTACTAGCAAAGTTATAAGATGGATTCACAGAAACTACACAAGCAAAATAATGAACAAAAACGTGACACTAACCTAGAGCTAGTAACATTTAAATTGCTGTTATCCCTAGGCCAAAGCAAACCGGGCAGAAGAACAGTTACTGAATCAAATAGGAGAGAGTCATGCAGGGGGATGGATAGGATAACAAGATAGTGTTCAGGAGAAAGGTACAGGCAGCCCAAGTTGACTCCACAAAGAGGGAACAAGGGGTTGGATAAAGGGACCTCACTCTTCTCTCCTCTATCAATTACAGCCTTCAGTCAGCTGGCCATTACTGGAACACAAAAGACATGACAGTCGACAGAGATCAGCTTTCCAGGACACAGAGGAAGATGGGGAACAGTGGAAAGCAGATGTAGAAAGGCCAGCACAAGATATGCAGGTCTGACGGCAACATTCAGTGTAACTACCAAGCCTCACTGAAATCAAAAGGAACATCACTGAGAATTAGAAAAGAATATTAAGGTCAGATATCCAGTTTAGATTCACAGATAGAATGCAATGCATTTTGCACTTTGCATGGATGTGGCATATTCTGCTTTTGTATTACAGGCTAGATTCAGTGAGATCTATTTTTAAAAAGAAAAGAGGAAATATGCTTAAAGTCTGTATTTTATGAATTGACAAAAAATTCCAGTGTGTACACTGAACTTCCAGACATCTAAAAGTGTATAGTGTAATGGACAGACTTGAAGGAGCCCTTCATGACCCATGACTCTAGTTGTCCATACTTTTGTGAAATCTGCCGTCTTCAAATGTGTGCTCGGGGCGGGTGTTATAGCTCAGCGGCATAAGTGCCTGCCTGGCAAGCGTGAGATCCTGAGTTCGACTCCCGGAGACTCCACATAAAAAACAAAACAAACAAAATAGAAAAAAAAACAAATGTGCCCTCAACCTGTAACTTTAGTTCTAACCAATTGAGAATACAAGATGGTGGATGTTGCTTCTGTTGTGGTGCCAATTTATAAGGTAAAGGTGATGATGTCATGATTACATGATTCCCATGATTATACTGAATGATATAAAACTGCTCTGCTGGGTGGGGCATGGCAGAGATTTCTTTCCTGATGGCTTTGAAGGAATGAACCTTGGGGGAGGGGCCGGCATGGAAAGCCACATGGATGGAGCTGTGAGCAGCCTCTTGGAGCAGAGAGTGGCTGGGATCAACAGCCAGCAAAATGTCAAGGACCCAATCTTACAACTAGAAAATGATACCTTCTTGCAACAACCTGATTGGGTTTGGGAGTATAAACATTTCTTGTCAAGTCTGCAAATAAGAACCTTGTCATGGCCAACATCTTTTTACTGTTGTTGTATTTTTATCATCACTTTTTCCACTTTTATTGAGATATAATTAACAAATCTATACAATGATCATATAAATTTAAGGTATAGGTATGTATTATAAAATGATTTCCATAATCAAGTTAGTTACACTTTTATCACCTCCCATAATTACAACTGTATGTGGGATAAGATCTACACTCAGCAAATTTCAAGTACACAATGCAATATTATTATCTATGGTCACTATTCTCTACATTAGATCTGCATTATTGGTTTTATATCTGAATATTTGTAATCTTTGACATATATCTCCTCCGACTCCTCAACCCCTGAAAACCACCATTGCATTCTCTGTTTCTATGAGTTTGACATTTTGGAATTCACACCTAAGTGAGATCATAGGATAGTCACCCTGAAGGTCCATCCATGTTGTTGCAAATGGGAAGATTTCCTTTTCTTATTTATCCGGCTGAGGATTTTGTTTATAGACATATCTTTTTCAGCTAGGCCACACCCAGACCTCTGACCCACTGAAGCTGTAAGATAGTAACTGTGTGTTGTTTTGAGCCATTGGGTTTGTTACAATTTGTTTTACATCAATGGAAAACTAACACAAACAGGTATTTCGCTTTTCTATATTGTGTTATTTATTACCTCCCTGTAATATTCTGTCATATTCTCTACCATTTGCTCTTGTGTCTCTGTCATTATTCTATGCAGCATCTTGGTAGGACATCACCACTCAAAAACCGTTCTCCTAAGTACTAAATCCTTGTTTATTGAGATGTATCTATGTTCCGAGTCTCAGATAAAAGATGAGGAAACTGAATCTGTGAGGTATGGATTGGTTTACTCAGGGCTAGCCAACTATTAAATGGTAAATTTTGGCTTCCATCCCCTGACTTCTGACTACAAACCCTAAGATCATTCCAGTCTACAACACTACCTTCCTTAACTTAGACTTAGATAATTAAAGAATTGCATATGGCACAGCTGAGCCCACTTGCTGCTCTCAGTAGGGCCAGTTACAATCATTCTGTACTCATGATGGCGAAGTGCCTTCCCTTTACTCAAAATTAGGTGTGGTATTGGCCCCAAGTTTCAAAATGTGTGTCTGTAGAGAAAAAAATTCCTTTGAAATTTCAAAATCCTCCTCCCGCTGATCATGGATCCCTAGCAGCATCCTTATCTGAAACTAGTTTTTGAATTGCAGAGAGCAGTGTTATTATCATCAGTGGCAAAACCATAAGGCCAACATCAATGCCCATTTTTACAATGTCTACCTAAGCTTAATTTTTTTATTCCTTCAAATAGCTGAAAATAAAAAGCATTGGCAAAATACTTTATGATTGAGGCCCAGACTCTAAACTTTATTAGTAACAAGAGCAGATGGCAGTATTAACTAACATTTTTTAAACTCCTTTTTATTGAAAGAAATATTTGGAAGTGATGCGAAAGACTTAGCAATTTACCTCTTTGAGGATGACCCACAGTGGAATTCTGTCTGTGAGGTCTGTTGCTGGTTTTATTCAAACAGCAGTGATGTTGAGTTGTGCCCATGGCAAAGTCTTTTGAAATGGAACAGAGCAGTTTTCAACAGTGGAGATCAAAGGAGTTAGCACAAGTCATCAGAGAGAGTACCTGTAACAACACAAAAAGAGCGCTCAAGATGGTCCCACCCTGTTTCACATCAGTATCTTTGAATAGTCTTTATTAACACCCCCATTTGTCTCTTCATTTAAACCTATTACTACCATTAAAGATGGAAGAACTTAAAAAATTTTTATAACAAATAAAGGAAAGTAAGTTTGCCAAATATTTAATAAGCTTCTAGAAAATATTCTGTTTTAGTTCAGCTCAAAATTTGGCCCAAGATAAGAGAATATGTTTGATTGTTGGTTGCTTGTTTTTCTGAGCCTACATTTTAAATGACAGCAGGTTTGGAAATAAAGTTTGATCGTGTGATTCAACCTTGGAACGCTCTTGCTCTGTGTCTGTGTGTCTTTTATCAGGGCCCTTGATTAAAAAGGGAAGAGAATGGAGCCCTTTTTATTCTATCTCTCCCTGTTATTATATTCACTCTGAACCTTTCCCTTTCTTTGTGCCAATTAGGACCTATCCCAATATGGCAGGTCCTCTCCTTTCCAGAAATTACTTGGCTTGCAGTTAAACCTGGTTTTTAAAATCAGAAAATATAGTTCCACTGAATTCCAAAGCATTTATATTTAAAGCTTGCAGGACTTAAGGATTTATTATCAAAAGAAAATGGGAATGATTCGTTTTTCACCCTTACCTAAACAAACAGGCTGGCTGCACGCCAAAATCTTTGAAATGCTTAGCACTTGTTTCTTATCCCTACCAAGAGAAGTTTCTTATCACACTGTGAATTCTGAGAAGGAAGTAGAGGTTTTCACATGAACATAAATTCTAATTGTCATTTCACCGTTAAATAGCTCTATACATTTTCACATATTGTATAATCTTTTAAAGTCTGTTTTCTAACCCTTAAAAATGGTAATAATAATCATGACTGCTTGAGGCTGTTGTGAGGGTTGAATGAGTAGCAGACAAGACCTTAACTTTTTCCTGTTATTTCAGGACAGAATACAGCATAGTTCCCTCTAATTGCCTTCTAAAAGCAGTTTTGCGGAGATATAATTCTCAAAATCCTTCATTTCTCTTGATTTTCCCTCATTGTGCTTTGCATAGTCTCTGCCTAGACATGCGGGAGCTACCTCCATACTGTACCAAAGAAGAGTTGAAGAATCAGGAAAGGAACAGTTTATTCTAGTAAAGAATTTACTTTGGAAATTCAGTTTATCTTTATTGATCAATAGTTGGGTTCGGGACATGTGACCTCAAAATATGGCATTTTGCCACTGGAGAAAACTGCAGAAGCAAGATCTCTCTGACCTCTTCGTCTGCCTTCCCTGAAGCAGGACATAAGACCTGGGGGCAGGGGGTTCTGACCTCTGCAAGCAGGGCATAAGACCCTCGCCCAATTTCCTGTAGTTTATTGTATCATGCCTTCTTTTATTCTTTACCGTGACTCTCACTACTTCATCAAATAGCATGAAAAATACTCAGGTTTACCCATTTCTTTGAGTTTCCCTTTCCTTCTGAAGGCCTCTGTGTCATGTAAAACTTACATTAGGAAAATTTATGTTTTTCTTTTGTTAATCTGTCTTCTTGTCGGGTCCTATTATAGCTTGGATTTTACATATTTGAGGGATCTAAAGCCTAGTTTAAAGGGTTGGTCCTCAGGTTATCACTTCTGGAGGTGGTGGAACCTTTAGGTGGTGAGCGAGTGGGAGGACTGGGTCATTGGGGTTGTGTCCTTGAAAGGAATTGTGGGATCTCAGCCTCATCTTTACTCACTTTTGCTTCCTGGCTATGAGATGAGCAGTTCTGTTCCACCACATGCTCTTGCTATGGTGTACAGCCTTACCACAGGCCCAAGCAATGGAAGAATTTTATCATGGGCTGGGATATCCAAAACTATGGGCCAAAAAAAAATTTTCTTTTTATAGGTTACCTCAGGTGTCTCGGTATAATGATGAAAAGCTAACACAGGGCCTCAGCCATGACCCTAAGGTGGAAGGAAAAAATTATTTGCTTCTACTCCTTATTATATTTACCTTTAAAATAATATTGAGGAAAGCTATTCGGATGAAGAAATTATTTTGCGAACAACTTTATTCCTGCCCGAACAGTGTTTCGACAAGGCACCTGGAACATAAAGCATTTAGTGCAGGAAATGAATACATAAATGGTGATATTTAAATATAATCATGGTAGCTAGCATTTTAGACATTTTATTAAAAGTCTTTTGCAATTAATCATTTTCATTTAAATTCCCTAGATATCTTTTTTAAAAAATTACTTAAAAGTTGGTAATTTGACAAGACAAGTATATTTCTTGCTGTTATTTTTCTTTATTTTAAAGAGAAAAAAGATAAAAATACAAATAAAACAGAATTTCAAAAGAGGTTATTAGGACAGTTACAATAATTAATATATTGCATATTGTTTTCTTCATATTAGTTATTCAGAGTACACTATATAGTCATGATATCTGGTCCAAACAATATTAGCGCAAACCTTTCTTTTCAAAGAATTAAGAGAAACTACTTGTATAACTATCTTAACTATCTTGTGTATATATATATTTTTTTTTTCTTTATCCCTTTCTTCCGTTCCCCTTTCCCCCACCACAGTTTGTCTTTTCTTTTCTTTTTTTTTTTTTAATGTGGGTACCGGGAGTTGAACTCAGGACCTTGCGCTTGCTAGCAGGCACTTATGTTGCTGAGCAATATCACCGGCCCCTTTTTTTCCTTTATGTGGGTACTGGGAGTCGAACTCAGGACCTTGAGCTTGCCAGGCAGGTGCTTACGCCGCTGAGCCATCTCACCGGCCCCAGTTTGTCTTTTCTTTTGAACAGTTTCTTCCCAGTTCACAATATCTATTGCACATTTTAGAACTTATTTGCTCATTCAGTTTCTCACGCTAGTGAGACAATATGATGTTTATACATATGGGTCTGATTTATTTCACTTATAAGTACGGTCCCAAGTTGCATCCGTTTACCTATAAAAGTCTCCAGTTTATCCTTCTTCATGGCAGAGTACTACTCTACTGTATATAAATGCCACATATTCTTTATCCATTCATTTGTTGATGAACATATAGGCCACTTCCAAGATTTAGCTATTATGAGTTATGCTGGTATAAACATGGGCATGCATGTATCTCTGTAGTATGTTTTAACTGTTTTGGGAAGATACAGTGGTACCTAGTTTCATGAACTCAATTCTCTTCATGATTCTGGTTGTAAACTGAACCAGACAAGAACTGAATCAAATTTACCTATAAGGTCAACATTGATCCTAATCATTGAATTTGATTCGGTTCTCGTCCAACTCTTTTTGCATCCAGAATTGTGGAAAGAATCAAGTTTGTGAACTCTGTTGGTTGTTTCCACTGCTGTGAAGGAGATTTTTAATTTGACATGATCCTATTTATTCATTCTTGGCATTATTTCCTTTGCAATTGGGCTTTTGTTCAGAAAGTCCTTGCCTGTGCTTCTGTCTTCAAGAGTTTTATCTATTTTATCTTGCAGCAGATTGTTTCTTTTTTAAACCTTTATTTCTTTGAACCATTTTGGTTTTAGTTTAGTAAGTGGAAAGAGATATAGTTTTAAAGTCAAACTTTTGCATCTGGATAGCCAGTTTTCCTAGCTCCATTGATGAAAGAGGCTATTTTTCCTCCAGCATTTGTTTTTGGCCCCTTTGTCAAAGATGTGATAGGTGAATGTGGCCATGTAGAGTTGTTTCTACACCCTTTATTCTGTTCCATTGCTTAACATGTCTGTTTTTGTGCCACTACTATACCTTTGTTTTTGTTTTTTTTTTAATCACTATAGCTTTGTGGTAGAACATAGTAGGACATGAAGTCTGGATTTGTGCTGCCTCCTGCTTTGCTCTCATTGCCGACAATTGCTTTTGCTATTCTGGTACTCTTCAGGTTCCATATATATTTTAGAATTTGGTAATCTAAGTATCTGAGGAATGCTATTGGTATTTGGATCAGGATTGCATTACATTTATATATCATTTTTGGAAATATGGCCATTTTGACAGTATTGGTTCTATCTACCCAGGAACAGTGGATACCTTTCCATTTTTTGATGTCCACTTTCATCTCTTTTTTCAGGGTACTGTAGTTTTCACTGTAGTTGTCTTCCACTTAGGCATTTAGTTTTTCTGGATGCTATTGTGAATGGTATTGTTTTCCTAAGTTCTTTTTTGGTGAGTTAATTATTGGTATACAGGAACTCTATTTTTGTGTGTCAATTTTGTGTCCTGCTACACTACTGAATTTGGTCGATTCTAGGAGTCTTTCGGTGGAATTTTTTGGGTCTCCTGTGGATAGGATCATGTCTTCTGCAAATAATAATCTTTCTACTTCCTTTCCTATACATATCCCTTTTATTTCTTTCTCTTGCCTGATTGCTTTGGCTAATATTTTGAGTATTCTATTGAATAGTAGTGCTGTTTGTGGACATCCTTGCCTTGTTACTGATTTTAGAGGGAAAGCTTTCAGCTTTTTCCCATTTAATATGATGTTGGTCTTTGGTTTGTCATTACTGGCTTTTATCAGATTGAGATAAGGTCCTTCTTTACCTATTTTCTTTGGAGTTTCTATCATGTGTAGATGTTGGATATTGACAAATCTTTTCCTACATTTACTGAGATGATGGTTTGATTTTTGTTGTTACTTTGGTTTATGCGATGTATTGATTTGCTTATGTTCAACCATCCCTTCATCCCTGGGATGAAGCCTACTTGGTCATGGTTTATGATCTTTTTGTTTATTTGCTACATTCTATTTGCCAGTATCTTGTTGTGGATTTTTGAATCTATGTTCATTAAAGATATTGGCCTGTAGTTCTTTCTTTCTCTCTCTCTCTCTCTCTCTCTCTCTCTCTCTCTCTCTCTCTCTCTCTCTCTCTCTATTTCTTGTGTCATTTTGTGGTTCTGGAATCAGGGTAATGCTAACTTTCCAGAATAACTTTAGAAGTATCCCTTCCCTTCCATTTTGTTACGAGTTTGAGGAATATTGGCATTAGATCTTCCCTGAGGTTCCTGCAGAATTCAGTGGTGAATCCATAGGGTCCTGGGCTTTTCTTAGTTGATAGTATTTTTTTGCTTGTTTGTTTGGTTGGTTTTTTCCCTTCTTCAATTTCATTGCCTATTATTGGATTACTCATAGTTTTAGTATCTTCTTGGTTCAGCTTTGGTAATTCATAATTATATAGGAATCTATCTACTTTTCCTGTATTTTCCAATTTGTTGGAGTGTAGATTCTCAACGTATTTACTAATAATCTGGATTTTGGCAGTGTCGTGATTTCATCTTTTTCATTTCTAATTACATTGATATTGTTCTTTTCTTCCTTTTTTTGGTAAGATTGGCTAAGAGTTTGTCAATTTTGTTTATTCTTTCAAAGAATCAGTTTTTCCTTTCATTGATTCTTTGTTATTTAGTCTCAATTTCATTTATTTCTGCTCTGATCTTTATAATTTCCTTCCGAATATTAGTTTTGTATTTGGCTTGTTCTGGTTTTGTGTGACCTTGAGGTGCCTTGTAGGAACATTAGTTTATTTATTTGAGCTTACTCTGTTTTTCTGATGTGGGCATTCCAATCTATAAACTTCCCTCTCAGAAATGCTTTCACTGTGTCCCGTAAGTTCTGATATGTTGTACGGGCATTATTATTTCATTCAAGGAGCTGTCTAATTTCTTACTTGGTTTCTTCTGTGACCTGTTGATTATCATTTAATTTCCATGTATTGGCATAATTTCTGTGTTTTCTTTTGCCACTGGTTTATAGTTTCATTGCACTATGATCTGATAGTATGCATGGTATAATTTCACGTTTTTAAAAATGTATTTAAGTGTACTTTATGGGTTGACAAGTAGGTTGTTTTGGAGAATGTTTCATGTGCTACTAAATAATTGATTGATAGTATATTTTTTCTTGTAAAGATACTCTTCAGCTTACAATGGTGTTATCTTCTAACAAGCCCATTGCAAGTTGAAAATATCGTAAGTTGAAAATACACTTAATACATCTAACTTACCACACATCACAGTTTAGAAACAGTGAATTGAACAATATAAGTTGTATATCCACATGATCCCATGGCTGACTGGAAGCTGCAACTCACCACTGCTGTGCAGCATCTCAAGACAGTATCACGCTCAATATTCCTAGCTGGGGGGAAGAAAAAATTCAAAACCGAAAGTACAATTCTATTTAATGGATATCTTTTTTGCACTATCACAGAATTGAGAAATCGTAAGCTTGGTACCATCTGAAATGTCTTTGGCTGTGATGTAAAAATAATACTTTGGAAAGTATTTCTTTCCTTCTTTTCTTTTTTTTAGATGTTGTACAGAGCTGGTGCTATCATTTTTTTAAATGTCTGGAACTTTATATTGCAATAACTTTTCTATCTACGTCTTATCCTTACAAAATTTAAATTTAGTTTCTTTTGAAACACCTTCCTCCCACCAATAAATTCCAAATTTATATCTCTGAAGCTCACATTGCATTAGAAAAAATCAAATATTCTTGCCCATTGGGTGACATTCTTAAATTGGTCTCATTTTTAACCAGCCCAAAGATTAGTCCCTTGTGTTAGTCTGTTAGAGTTGCATAGCATATTGCTGAATGTCTCAAACAACAGAAGTCCAAGATCAAAGTGCCACCAAGGTTGGTTTTAGTTTTGCATTCTGATGAGATCTTTCTTCCTGCCCTACAAGACCACCTTCTTATTGTCACACTGAGGATAAGGGTTTCAACACACTTCTTTAAAGGGATGCAGTTCATTCCCTAGCTTATTGTCTAGATTCGAGACATGTAGAGACAAAACCTCTATAACCAAGGACACGAAACTCAGTCCTGACTCAGGACTTTTCTGATTGCAATTTTCTTCATCTGAAGTGGCATTTCTTAAATTCATGTGTTTGGATGACTTCTATTCATTATGTCTCAGCCCAAATGCCAGCTCCCCAGAGAGTCAAGCCCTGGCAACCAAGTCCAAGGTCTCTTCAATGTGTTGGTCCCTACTTCCTACCCAATTATCTTGTTTATTTTTTAAATAGGACTTAGCACTATCTAAATAAGTTTTTGTCTTCATTAGTTGACTTTCTTATTGTCTCCCCTTAACCTAATGTGAAATATAAATTCCTTGAAGGTGAGAACTGTTTCTATGTTTTACTCTTATACTCTGGATTCTTGAAACAGTTCCTGGTACATAGTAAGCAACCAAAGATATTTGTCAAATTTTGAATGAATGGGTTTGGTTTTTAGTCAAGCATGAGTCTATTCAACACAGAGTTTCCAGTGTGCTTGGATCTGAGTAACAAATCAAGCACCTGAATATAATTCACTTTTTAAAAAACTCTCTCCTTATATTTAGTTTCCCTTCATAGCTGAGACAGTTGTTAATGAATAGAATTGGTTAGGTGATGAGGATTCAATTTGTGGACAAAGTATGGATTCATAGAGAATTTACATTTAAATATTTCAGTTAGTGAATATTCTGTATAATAGCACAGACCTCCATTTAGACTGAAGCAAAAAAAATAACTTAATTGTCTTAGTCTCCTCAATAGTTACAAATATTTAAAAGATCAGGTAGGTAGTAAAAATTTCAATACTTGCTTGACAGTATCTGGACAGAAACACCAAGGAAAGGAAATGTGACTGTTGTTTTCAGGGTTCAAGCCTTTGAAACATGTATTCTAACCAGAATTTCAATTTGTGGAAGTTTCACTAAAGCAATAAAATTCAGAAACATCTGCTTCAGCAAGTAAAATCTCCCAAATTCAGAAATACAAAATACTTAATCTGTTGGCCAAAGTCTATGTTCACATATTTTCTATTTCAAATATAAATGCAATCTAATGCTTGGAAAATTATAAAGAACAGAATCTGTCCCAGAGATAGCTGCTGCATTAAGTCAACAATCTTTCTTCTACTGAAACTCGGTCCACGTTCCTGAGTAAGCACTCAGAATTTCAGAGGTCATCACGAAACTTCCCAAGACCTGGAGATCTTGTGTATGCTATACTCCCCCAAAATAAGTATGACTT
Organism: Erethizon dorsatum; assembly: GCA_028451465.1. NCBI lineage: Eukaryota > Metazoa > Chordata > Mammalia > Rodentia > Erethizontidae > Erethizon > Erethizon dorsatum. The sequence continues at coordinate 12,727,012 of CM051826.1, forward strand.
TTAAGATATATTTTACAAAAATGCCATTCCATCTTCTTATTTGCCTTAAGTACCATTCAGGCCCATGGCTTTGTTGTCAGTATATTGCTTTTCTTGCTGCTACTCTGAATGATCACTCTTACTGAGATCAATATGGAAATAGAATGAAGGAAGAAAAATAAGGTGTTGGGAAAGAAAGATGAAAAATCTGTCCAAATGACCCACTTATCAGCTAGTTTTGGAGAGAGCTGCACATAAGATCATACTGCCCTGTACATATATTTAAAAATAGTCACATGATCAAATATCAGGGTGACCCGCCAACATACTCAGCCTGGACAAAGATCTGAAGTCCTAGGGGTGATGTGTATGAGGCAAGAAGTGCTTTCTATCAATAATAAAGAGGCAGCCCACACATTAAAGTAATTTTTCAAATATTCAGACCTGTAAGGCATGTTGCAAGAGTTACAAAACACAGGAGATAACTAACGTCTTGAGCCCTGGATGTATTATTATTTTGTAAGATTTTCTGCAACAGTTCTTAACCAAGGGCAATTTGCCTCCTGGGGCCATTTGGCAATGTCTGGAGACATTTTTGGTTTTTGTAATTGAGGGAGAGTCAGTAGGCAGTGGCAGTTTATTTGCATGTCGTGGGTAGAGACCAAGCATGGCTACAAAGTACCCTACAAGGCACAGGGTTCTCTTTTCCCATGAAGAATTTTCTAGCTCAGAATGTCACTAGAACCAAAGATGAGAAAACTTGATTTAAAATTATAAATTAAGCAAACATACAAATGAAATTTTAGGAATTCTTAGGTCCATGGTCAAATTTATTTAGGGAAAATAGCAGACACCTGTAGCTGAGCAAAGGACCTTCTTGCCACCTTATTTCTCCAGAAGATCATTAAACACATCCCAGTGTTTCTACTGCCACGTTGTAAAACACAGACTTGTGCATTGCCTTTCCCAGATGAGCAAAAATGAGAAAGTTGCAAATTATCTCAATAATTTCTAGAAGACCTCAGCAACTAGAACATTACAGCAGTCATCTGAGAAATTTCCCCTTTGGGCAAAACTGAATGTCTACAAATGAATTCACTTCCAAACTGGTATTTAAAACCATTTTATGAGTCTTTTGGATGTTTCTCCAAGTTTTTTTTTTTAATTTTTTTATTAGCACATGTTTGTAGTACATAATGATTACATTCCTCGTGGGGAGTTGGTACAGGTAGGTACAGAACATATCTTAATTCTTTTTTATCTCCTTCTCCCCCCCCCCCCACATTTCTAGGTCCCCTTCCCTTTTGCAAAAGATCTAAGAGTTGCTGTGTTGAAAATGCAATAAAATAGACCTTATGTATAATTACTTCCTCTCAGTATTATCACGTATACATAGAGAAAAAGCGAAACATGGAAAAAACAGTATTTACAATTCCAAAGCACTTTCATACTGTTATCAGTCTATGTGCCAAAGTGTTTCTGCACTGCAAGAAAATAAACTGGGGTGAAATGTGAGGGGAGAAAAGCTAAAATGTATGCGATGTTCTTGAAATCTGGGAACCAATCGTTTGTATCCTTTGTAATATCGCTGCTTCCACACCTTATTATCCATATGGAAGACTGGGCCAGAAGAGCTATCTCCAAACTTGAAGGTCAATGTTAACCTCACCACTTCTGCGACATCTGAACGTTTAGTTTCCGGAAAGAACCAATCCAGGTACTCATCTTTGATTTGCTTCTCTAAAACTAAATTTCAGATTATTAAAGAAAATAAACTTGCCAACCCCTGTGGATTAGTAAAAAATTTAAAACCAGGGCTACTTGACACTAAATATTTAGGGATATTAAACATGTCTATCAGTGAATTGGGTCAGGTATCCCTGAGAATGATGCTTTATAAATTATGTGTAAATTTGCTTGATGAAGTAATTGGGTTCTACTTTGTATTTATTTAATTAGTTTTAGACCAACAGAAACTGTGTGAACAGTCCCTTTTCAGGTCTCTGTAGCAGCACTGGAGTAAGACTTCAAATTTAAGTAAAAGATAAGAAATTTTACTGCTGTAAGCAACTGTGAATTGGTGGAAAACAGTGATTAAAAGGTGAGATGGGACATGATATTGTGTCTTCTCTGCTTTAAACAAAACGGGGATACAAAATAAAACAGAACGCGGTTAGAAGACAATGACAAAATGTAAATAAATTTAGTAAATAAATAATTTACTGTTTCTTTGCTAGTGTCTCTTCTCATTTGACTTTTATTTTATTATTAAAAATGATACTATGTTCCTTATTTTTTTTCCCTCAAAATTTGGAGTCAGTCACACTGTGAGTGAAGTGCGATACAGATAATATTGTCTTACAGTATGTGAAAAGCATTTTGCCATGATTGGATTTGTTTCCTTCAGACTTCAAAACAGATAACCACACAAGATGCCTTTAAATTGACAACAACCACGCATTTGCCACTGAGGATATATGTAGTTTTCATCTCTGAAACACACAAGAATGTAATAATAAACTTTAGTTAGAATTTTAAACACAGGATGGGGATATAACTCAGTGCTATCATGCTTGTCTAACATGTACAAGGCTTTGGGTTCAATCCCCAGCATAAAAGAAAAAAGAAGGAAAGAAGAAAGAAAGAAAGAAAGAAAGAAAGAAAGAAAGAAAGAAAGAAAGAAAGAAAGAAAGAAAGGAAGGAAGGAAGGAAGGAAGGAAGGAAGGAAGAAAGAAAGAAAGAAAGAAAGAAAGAAAGAAAGAAAGAAAGAAAGAAAGAAAGAAAGAGAAAGAAAGAAAGGCAGGGAAAAAAAAGAAATAAGTCATAGATAAGAACAAATCAGGACTTCTGTGTAGCGACATAAAAAGAGAAATATAACCTATTCAGATGCATTTCATTGCTTCAAAGACTTTTGAAAGAATTCACTCACTTATTGGGGTACAGCAAATTAATAGGTAAAGACACTTATAACATAATACTTAGAGAAAAACTATTTCTGGAAAGATCTCTGTTATACAGGGAAATCCGAGAACAAGGGAAAGACAACACTCTTCATGTGTCTTTCTTCATTCTATTCTAAAAATATATGAGAAGAACAGGTATTTTTCATTTTTATTTAGTTATTATTAATTTTTATTGATTTTTTTCCCATAATGGACTTTTACTAAGCATTTACTGTGTTCTAGGCCCTTTTGAATAGTTTATCTCTTTAAATTGTCAGGTAGAAACGTCTTTCATTACGTAAGCGAGCAAAGTAAGACCTGACAGGTTGAGGTGATAGGCTAAGCTTTGACTTAGAATTAGATACAGCTATACTTTTTTTGGGTAATTTCCCAAAAGTGTTAAAGTCATTACATTACAGCAATGAATGCATACCCATGTTATAGCATCACAAATCATAGTAAGTATGTTATGGAAACAGTCTAGATGCCCAGTAACAAAAGAACAGATAAAGAAAACGCTGTGTGTGTGTGTGTGTGTTTGTATGTGTGTGCACTACTCAGCAATAAAGATCAATTTGAGTCATTTGAAGGAAAATGGATGAATCTTGAGACCATAGTGATCACTGAAATAAATCAGAGATAGAAGATTAAATATCATAATGTTTCTCTTATATGAGAAATCCAAAATATAAATAAAGAGCAAAATAAAAGAGTGATGGTAGGAAACAGATGAGGAAGGGAGAAGAGGAGAGGAAAGGGGGAAAAGAGAATAAAAGAGGACCAAGGTATGATACATACCAATTCCTAAAAATTAATGTAATTATTACATATTAAAAACATACACTAGGGGCCGGTGAGATGGCTCAGTGGCATAAGCGCCTGCCTGGCAAGCACGAGGTCTTGAGTTCGACTCCTGGTACCCACATAAAAAGGAAAAAAAGGGCCGGTGATATCGCTCAGCAGCACAAGTGCCTGTGTGGCAAGCTCGAGGTCTAGTTCAAACCCCAGTACTCACACACATAAAAAAAATACACTAATAAAGTAACAATGATAATAAGAATTGCATGACTAGCACTCTTTCCATTATTACACAGCCACTTGTAAACAGGTTAAAATTTACCTTTCTTTATCCTTTGTATTTTTCACAAAGGATGACATTTTCTATTTAATTACTGAGGCTATTTTGTGTGTGTATGGAGAAAACAAACCTTCCAGTGAATTGCATTAATGAATTAAATATAAACCAAACTCATAAAAACACCAATTCCAAGTGTTCAGACTACTAAGTTTGATGAACTCTGACAGACATTGTACTTCCTAACACCCCTTTAATTTCTGTCCCCATTTCAGAAATGAGTAAAGGGATATTTGGAGGTATTTAGAAATCTGTTAAAACTGAAACAAGTCTGCCTTATTCTAAAGCTTTTTTCTTTCTTCACCGTACCTCTGCCTTTTAAAACTACAGGAAAGGAATGCTAACTCTGGGATGCACGGGTCTGGTAGAACCACTGGCTCACATTTACAGGACATCCAGTCCCAGAGCTACCTCCTCACAGTTCAGAAGCCTGCTCACCCTTTTCCAGTCTACAGCAATTATACCATCACCATGAAAATCTTACAACATGTTTTCTGATCTGTGGAAGTTCTGAGAGTTTCAAAACCTAAGGTCCTTTTAATTGTTGGTAGACTACGTGATTATAAAATATTAAGAAAAAAGGGAGTTTATTTGGTTTACTCATTATTTTTCTCTAGAATTTTCCCCGTTGGAATTCAGTAACAAAACCTAGTCTTTCTCTGGCCAGTCCCCCCTACATATTCGGTCCTTGTTCTTCACCAAGGAACATCCATTAAGGGTCAGAGGAGGGGACCAAATATCCTTTCTGAAAAGATTCTGGAGGTAATGACACTGCTTCTTTAGGTTCTTACTTTAAGACCATTTGAAACAAAATAGTAGTGAAAATTTTTTTTTAAATTTTGTTGTCTTCCTAGAGTGCAGTAAGATATTCATTAACAAGAGTCAGGGTCATCTCTGCATGTAGCTATGGCATGAAATTCTAATAAAAAAATTTTCAACACAGTGAAAAAGCTATTAACCTTCTAAATGTTTGCGATCTAACTGTAAATAAAAATAGAATGCTTCTAGAAAAACATCCACCCAATATTTATAGCTCTTCTGAAACATTTTTAATTTTTTCCATCTGAACATTTCCAAGAAAAACTATTTAGGATTTCCAAGTACTGAAAAATCAAGCTAGGTAAGTTCTACTCCCAGAATTTCAGAAAAACTACCAAAGGGAATAAAAAGTACTCTTAAATTTCAGAGGCACAAGTTTTTCACTACTAACTCTGGTACATTTCATGGCCTTATAAATGAGGTCATGTAAATAGAACATCCACCAGGATAGATGAGAAGGATGGATACGCATTCTCTAGCATTTTTTTTTTTACTTTTTTTTAAATTGGTACATTTTAGATATACATAAAGATAACATTCATCATAGGGAATTTGTACCTCTGCATGATATATCTTGTTGCTTCTTTTTTTCCCATTCCCCTCTCCTCCTTTCGACCCCTCTTCCCCTGCTTATTTATAAAAGCTTTGTTTCTATTTTTTCCTGCTATTTTCTTTTTTTATGTCCCTTCTTTCCTTTCCCTCACCCTCCTCCCTTGTTCCTCTTCTCATTTAAACATTTTGTCCCCATTTCCTACTATCTATTATACGTGTTAGTTCTTATTTACACTTTTGATTTCTTGTACCAGAGAAACAATATAGTATTTAAACATGTGTGTCTGATTTATTTCACTTAAGAGTATGGGCTCAAGTTTATTCTTCTTTGTGGCAGAGCAGTACTCCATTGTATTAAAAAAAACTCACACCTTCCTCATCCATTCATTGGTTAATGGGCATTTGGGCTGTTTCCAAGATTTAGCTATTATAAACTCTGCTGCTATAAACATGGGTGTGCATATATCGCTGTGGTATGATGCTCTTAGTTCTTTTGGGAAGATCCCTAAAGGGGAATATCTGTGTCAAATGGAACCTCTACCTTTTTTTTTTTTTTTTTTTTTTTTTTTTTTTTTTTTTTTTGTGGGTACCGGGGTCAAACTCAGGACCTCGTGTGCCAGCAGGCACCCGTGCCGCTGAGCGATATCACTGGCCCTTTTATCGTATGTGGGTTCCGGGCATCAAACTCGGGCCCTCGTGCTTGCCAGGCAGGCGCTTATACCGTTGAGCCATCACACCGGCCCCCTAAAATTCTTTATATATTCTAGACTATATATTCTAGTCTTTTATCTGAGGAACAGTGGGCAAAATTTTTTTCCCGCACTGTCGATTGTCTCTTCACTCTGCTGGCGATTTATTTTGCTGTGCAAAAGCTTTTTAATAAAGATAAGATCCCACTTGTTGAGTCTTTGTGATACTTCCTGTTGGGTCTGAGTTTTGTTCATAAAGTCTTTGCTACACCAATATCTTCAAGAGTTCTACCTATACTATCTTCCAACAGATCTAATGTTTCTGTTTTAGTATTTAGATCTTTGACCCATTTTGATTTTAGTTTAGTGCATGGTGAGTGATATGGGTTTAGTTTTAATGTTTGGTATGTGGAAAGCCAGTTTTTCCAACACCATTTATTAACGAGGCTCTCTTTCTTCCAGTGAAGGTGTTTGGCTCCTTTGTTAAAGATAAGGTGGCTGAGTACATCTGGAGTTGTTTCTCCATCTTCTAATCTGTTCCATTGATCCTTGGGTCTGTTTTGTTATTGTTGTTGTTGTTGTTTTTAGTTTTTATTTGTTTGTTTGTTGTTTTTTTTTGCCAGTACCAAGTTGTTTTTATCACAGTACCTTTGTAGTATAAGTGCAAGTCAGGGATTGCGCTGCCTCTAGCCTTGCCTTTGTTGCCCAGAATTGCTTTTGCTATTCTAGGTCTCTTCCTGTTCCAAGCGAATTTTAGAATTGTTTTCTCTAGTCCTGTGAGATATGGTATTGATATTTTGACTGGAAATGCAGTCTTTATAATAATTTTGGAAGTATGGCCATTTTCACTGTATTGGTTCTTCCTACCCAAGAACAAGGGATATCTTTCCATTTTCTGATATCCTCTTCAATCTTTTTCAGACTGCTGTAGTTTTCTATGTAAATGTCTTTTACTTCCTTCATTAGATTAATTCCTAGGTATTTCATTTTTTTTGGATGCTATTGTGAAAGGTGTTGTTTCCCTAATTTTTCTTTCAGTGAGTTTGTTGTTTGTGTACAAGAACACTATTGATTTTTGGGTGTTGACTTTGTATCCAGCTATGCTACTGAATTTGGTTATTAAATCTAGAAGTCTTTTGGTGGAGTTTTTGGGGTCTTCTAGGTAGAGTATCATGTCATCTACAAATAATGATAATTTAACTTCCTCCTTTTCTATCTTTATTCCTTTTATTTTTTTCCTCTTGTCTAATTGCTCTAGCTAATGTTTCCAGAATAAGAGTAGTGATAATGAATATCCTTGTCTTGTTCCTGATTTTAGAGTGAAAGATTTCAGTTTTTGTCCATTTAGTATGATGTTGGCTGTTGGTTTGTCATAGATAACTTTTATCAGAATGAGATAAAGACCATCTATTCCAATTTCTTCTAGGTTTTTTTTTTTTTTATCATGAGTGAGTGTTGGACTTTGTCAAACACTTTTTCTGCATCTATTGAGATGACCATATGGTTTTTGTCCTTGGCTATTTTGATATGGTGTATTACATTTATTGATTTGGGCATGTTGAACCACCCCTGAACACCTGTGATGAATACTACTTGGTCATGGTGTATAATCTTCTTGATAATTTGCTGCTTTCTATTTGCCAGTATCTTATTGAGGACTGTTGCCTCTATATTCACTATGGAGATTGGCCTGTAGTTCTCTTTTTTCTTGGATCCTTCTCTTCTTTTGTTAACAAGGTAACACTTACTTCCAGGAATGAATTTGGGAGTATGCTTCCCTTCCAATTTCATTAAAGTGTTTGAGAAGTAGTGACATTAGGTCTTCTCTAAATTTCTTGTAGAATTCAGCAGTGAATCTGTCAGAGCATGGGCTTTTATTTTATTTGGTAGGTTTTTAATTGCATCTTCCATTTCATTGACTGATATGGGTTTATTTAGAATTTTTATATAGTCTTGATTCAGCTTTGGTAATTCTTATGTGTCTAGGAATCTGTCCATTTCTTCTGTGCTTTCTATCTTATTAGAATACAGTTTATTGAAGTAGGTATTGATGATTTTCTGGATTTTTGCAGGATCTGTTGTGATTTCATCCGTTTCTAGCTTTGTGTGACACTCTTGGCCAAAGCCATGCCAAGTGGCTAAAGGAAAGGCTAGCATTTTCATGGTTAATTTTTAATCATGTCTAGACTCTATTACCTCCACAAACACAAACTCCCATGCAGTAAGTTATTGCCCTTCTCATTTACATACTCCGGAGACTTTTCATTTTACAAGAAGGAAACATGCTCCTTTTTGGTTCTCCATTATAAACTTAAATGATGATAAACCAAAGATATAAAGTGTGTCTCACAAATAATGGGATTCCTTATTTCTAAAACCTTTTTCTTCCTCTTCCATTTATACATGCAATTACTTTGCTCATTATCTCAACTAGAAAGGTGGCAGGTGGATGAAGCCAGCTGTCTGTTTCTTTCACAGTGAGGAAATCACCTTAAAGTAGGGGTCCCTAAGCACAGAGCCACACAGTAGGAGGTGAGCAGCATGGATAACAGAGCAAGGCTTCATTTAGCATTACTGTCTGAGCTCTGTGACCTGTCAAATCAGTGGTGACATTAGATTCTCATAGGAATGTGAACCCTATTGAGAACTGAATATTGGAGGGTTCTAGTTTTCATGCTCCTTTGAATCCATCTGGAAACCACTCCTCCATTGGTTGGAAAAATTGTCTTCTATGAAACTGGTCTCTGGTGCCAAAAGTTTGAGGACCACTGCCTTAGACAAATTCAGAACAGTTTTCAGCTTAGCTGCAGTAGCCTGAGTAGAAGGTTACACCTGGGGTTTCATTCAGCAGTAGATAAAGCAGGGTTTACTGGCGTTAGCCCACATTACTGAACCCACATCTTTCTCTGACTCTTTTCTAATGATTGTATTTAGTCCACTTAAATCTGATATAGATTTATAGGCTGTACTTTAATCTTTATGGGAATTTAGACCATCTAAGACACAGCTAAAGATCATTCTCTTTCTTCTTTACAATACTAGAGTATAGTAAAAGATTAACTTATTTTTCAAGATATTGTTTTCAGTTGTTAACACTTTTCCAAGTGTCCACTTTACTTCTATATTCATGCAGATTCATTACGCTCCTACACCTAAGTTGGGAGAAATTTGCAGTCATCAGTGGAAATTCACAGTAAATGAAAGAATAAAATAAATGGTGGCCAAATCTATTTAAAGGCCAATTCCTGTTTCTTTTTAGAGGCATTATTGACAAAAATTGTTGCTATAGGAATTCCCTGACCCCAACAAATCTTTTTCACAAGATTTCCTATTAAGAGGCCACAGGAATCCAGCCCATGAAAACTATTAAAATAATACTATGTAAATTAATAAGAGTCTCAGGCACTGTTACTGCTTGTACCTAGGTATCCCTCAAAGCCTCATGTGGTCACAGGCAGGGGTTTTTGCAGGAGGCTGGATCTACGGTTGTGATGCTGGGATTAAGGATGTGATGGTAGGGTTAAGGGTTTCCATTCTGGGTGTGAGTGGCATCACCAAAAAGGCAGGTAACCTGGAAGGCATACATGGGAGAGGCAGGCTTGCTTGCTGCTGCTGTTACTTGCTGCTTTCTGCCTTCTGCCATCTAGGCCATGAATTATTTCTCCTCTGCCATGCCCTTTTGCCATGCCACCCTGCCTTGGAGCCAGCCAACCATGGACTGAAACCTCTACAAACCTTTCATCCCTTGACTGGATGTTGGGTATTTTGTCTCACCAATGAGAAAAGTAAATAAGACAGACACTGATGCATGTGCTGCTGACTCCCAGGTCCATGGACTTGCCTTAGCAATACAGAATCTTGAATTTTAAATTTCTGAGTGGGGTTTCACAGGCATGTTATTCAGATTTTTGCCACTGTGAAAAAAATATATGGGATAACCAATTTATAAGGAGGAAAGATTTATATTGGCTTATGGTTTCTGAGGTTTCAGTACATATTTATTTGATCTTGTTTCTTTGGGCCCATGGCAAGGAAAACAGCATGGCAGGGAGTGTGTGATAAAACAAAACTGCTCATTCAAGATGGCCAGGAGACTTAAAAAAAAAAATGAGGAAGGGGCCAGGGTCCCAATATCACTTTGAAGGGCCTGTCTCCAATGACTTATCTTCCTCCCATTACATTCTACCACTTCCAGTAACAGAGCTATCATAATGCACATCTTTCATAGCTGTCAATGTAGTACGAATACAATTTTGTGTCCAATTTTTCCTATTTAATATTGTGTTATATTTTTCTAATGGAAAACAGAGTCTGATATCATTCTTTTAACAGCATGATTTTCTTTAATACGGTCTTTCCCTGACTTCCTTCACCATTCTCATATGATAAGGTATTTGATTACTTCAAAATTATTGTTATGGATTTTTACACTTTTCAAATTTATGCTACAATGACTTTTTCATCTTTATGAGATACAGTCTTACTGTGTAGTTCAGGTTGGCCTTGAACTCACTATGTAGCCCAAGCTGACCTCAAACTCATGGCGATCCTCCTGCCTCAGCCTCCCAAGTGCTGGGATCACAGGCATGAGGTACCACACTCAGCTACAATGACTCTTAATGCATATAGTTTTTACTTAACTTACTTGTTTACAGAAGTTTTTTTTCTTATAAGCTAAAAGACTTGAAAATTTTCAAATTTGTTAAATTTCAAAGCTGACAAGTATAACTGACAATTACTTGTACCTTCTAGAGATAACTGACCATTTATATATTACCAGCAAAACAGCTTGTCAAAAACAAATCCAGGGCCGGTGAGATAGCTCAGCGGCATAAGTGCCTGCCTGGCAAGCGTGAGGTCCTGAATTCGACTCCTGGTACCCACATTTGAAAAAAGGAGCCAGTGATATTGCTCAGTGGCACGGGCACCTCCTGGCGTGCGAGGTCCTGAGGTCTACCCCTGGTACCCACAAAAAAAAAAAATTCATCCTCTTCTAGCCCATCCCCTACCTTCCGCTACATAACAAAAGATAAGCTGTCATCAGAGGGATGCACAAATCATTTTTGTGATAACTGACAGTAGTATTGAGCATTCTCTTTCCCTCCTTTATATGTTTTCTTAACCAACCTTACGCCAGGTGAGGACACTCCATTCCTGATATGTACAGAATATGGAAAACAAAGAGGCTGACTCTCATATGCAAAATTTAAAGGCAGGAGCTTGACTGGAATAAATAATCTAATGGCTAACCACAGAGATAAAGTGGAGCCACTGTGGATGTGACATAGGGCAAGATTATGAGCTCCTGATTAGGGTCCCAACAAGTGGTTTGCCAGACAAGGGTATGAGAAAATAGTAAGAAACTATAGGACGATTACCCTAGATCAAGGCTGACATAGACGTCATACAGAGGCAACTCGCTGGGGCACTGACCCAAGGCAATGACTAATGAAGTGAGTATTCTCACTGGATGTCTTCAAGGAGATCTGCATCTAGGTATCTGCCCGGCCCCATATTACAGCTATATAAGTGGATACATATTTTCTAAACCCCTGTTTATTTATTTTTTGTCTGACCTTACATCACCCAGACAGGGGTAAGAAACACCATCTTCAATAAGAGAAGAATTGAAAAATAAGGTAAAAATAATAACTAAGCTGCCACTCTCCCTACTTTTGGTTTCTGAGTCCCCCGTCAGGAGTCCGGGGGATTTTTGTACAACAGTTGTACTGCTAAGCTGAGAATAAGTTTATGGGGAGCCTTTGTATGGGAAAAAGACAGAGGATTCAACACATAACTTATTGTGGAAGAAAAGTACAGGATTTCACAGTTTTATACTCCAGAACCACGCTTGTTTAATTAATAAGTACACAAAATTTCACGTTGCATTCAAAAACATTTTCACCAACTTACAAGATCACCAGCAAGAAAGGAGACTCAATTCTACAATATTCTTGCCGGATTTTTTAAAAAATTCTGTTTTGATATTTATTACCGTTTAATAGGTAAGATAGTGTCTTAGTCACTTTCTCATCACCAGGACAAAATACCTGACACTCAAACCTTAAAGAAAGAGGTTTATTCGGGCACACAGAATTCAGAGGTTTCAGCTGGTGGTTGGGTGGCTCCGAGGTAGAAACAGCGTGGGTGGAAAGGCCTGCTATGGAGGAAAGCTGCAGTCTTCGTGGAAGCTGAGAGGCAGGAGAGAAGGGCCAATCCCCAGTGACCACTTTCTTGCAACCAGGCTCCACCTCCTAACATCCTATTTAGCTACAGCCCCCATGCTCCATCCAATCCGCCTTCAAAAGCCCCACGATGAGCACTTGAGGCTTTTGAGGGGCTATCCAGATAAAAACCATAACAAAGGGGCCAGCGATATAGCTCAGCAGCATAAGCACCTGACTGGCAAGCACGAGGTCCTGAGTTCAACTCCCAGTACCTGCATTAAAAAAAAAAAAAAAACTTAACAAAGAAGGTAAAAGAGATTAAAAAGGAGAGACTGGAAGGGGAAAATAGAAACAAAGCTCTTGTAAATGAGGAGAAGAAGGGTTGAAGGGAAGGGATTGGGGAATAAAGAATTAAGATATTTTATGTACAAGTACAAATTCCCCATGATGAATGTGATCATTATGTACCGCAAATATGTACTAATAAAAAATATATATACAGGATCCAAATTTAATACATTCTTATTGTTATAAAAGAATAGTTTCTATTAGTATATCTATTATTGATATTTGATACTTACAAATTGAACAAATATAACTTTACCCAGTGAATCTATCATTGAATTATTTTCTTATAGATTTGCTTGAGGTATTAAGAATAAATTACCTGGGCCGGTGAGATAGCTCAGCGGCATAAGCTCCTGCCTGGCAAGCGCAAGGTCCTGAGTTCGACTCCCGGTACCCACATACGAAAAAAGGGCCGATGATATCGCTCAGCGGCATGGGTGCTTGCTGACGTGCGAGGTCCTGAGGTGGACCCCCAGTACCCACAAAAAAAAAAAAAAAAGAATAAATTACCTAACTTCTCTATTCCATATAACTATCACTGTAATCTGTAGTATGCTTTTCAATATAAAACAATTTTTCTGTAAGAATTTCAACTGTCGATATTTCCCCTTTCATTTCTATTCTTTGGGAAAATATGTTTTTTTCTTTTTTTTTTCCCCATAAGATTTCTAGTTTTGAAATGTTTGTTTCTTTCATCTGGAGTATTTTTTTATTTAAGATCTAGAATCCAATAAGCATGAATTGAATGCAGCAAATTATCTGGAGAAAACAATTGTTTGTACAGAAAATATCATGTTTTATCAATAGTCATATTCTAAATTAAAGTACATTTGTCCCCACTCTCTAGTAAAGGGAGAAGTGAATTAATAGTACGTTTTCCTTAAACTCTCCCGCTAAAATTTCAGTTTCCGCTCTTTATATGGATCAAGCTGTTTGGGCTGAGCTCTGTTCTCGCTGTCATAGCTTCCCTCATTTGAATTTATACACCGTCTTTGTAAGGGACGCAAGCTTCTGTATGGATTGTTAATGTCCAAGAGAGGCCATCACCTCGGAATCATTTTTTCCCCAGACATAAATCCTTGGGCCAACAAAGAATAGTGGTATTTTTCCATCTCTGTAATTCCTGTTATTTTAAGCCTATCCTTTAACCAAAGTGGTGTTCTGTTTCTTTTTCCTTGATAACTCACAGGTTCAAATGTAAAAATTTATTATTATAAGGAACAATTACGAGCTTCAAAGCGTACTCTGTGCATTCCATGCTTCTACTTCTGGTACTGATATATGGAATGAAATACTTGTGGTTGTCTACTCACATGAAATGGATATGTTCCAACTGCTGGCGGTGAAAGGCTTAATGAATGTCTGCCTTTGTCAGACCCAACAGGGACCTAACATCATGGGAGGTCGTCCAAGTGCCATTTGCAGCATCTTGAAAACAAACTTTGACCATTTAACTTACTCATTCCAGCTACCCTTCAACGTCAACACAGGCAACCACTGAAAGGAGAAAAATGGCTTTGCTGATTTTCTTACTTTAAACATTACTCTAGACTTTAAGATTTCAAGATACCGTCCCCAAAACTTCAAACTAGACAAACCACTGATGTTCTTGAATACCTTTGGATTTTTACTTCTTCAGTACCTGGTGCTCAGCATTTTGATAACTTTCTACCCATAAGTCTTCCTTATTTAATAAGATAATGCATTTAGCAAAACAAAAACAGGACATTCTTCATATTGACTGGCTACTTGCTCACCCCTCCATTTACTTTCTATAATACTAGGATGTCACAGTTTCCTCCTTTGTGCTTCTGTATGATGTTTACAATCTTATAATGGAAACAAAGAAATTGTGTTTTGTTTATGTGATTACATGTTTATTTACCTTGGAATATTGAGAGCTTGATTTTACCCCAGAAAGAGCCATTTCAGATTTCTAACCTCAGCACAAGATAAAAATCACTGAGTTGGTGATGATTTGCCATAGCAGTGATAGAAAACTAGTGTACAGTTATTAACCATATTTTATTAAATTGGAATTAAAAGGCATTCTTAGAATCCTTGATACATCTCCTGTTTATCCCATCAAAACACAATCTCAGTTTGTTTGTTCATACTATCCGTAAATACCCAAAAAGCATAAAATGGGTACTTTCCAGAGATATTTGAACTTTGGAGGGGAACGAAGTATTGTAATTAATGCATAAATCTTTGCCAGATGGAAGTTTAGTCTGCTGTAGTCTAGAGAGTTGAAGAATTGCTATTCTGGCCAGCTGAATGTATAGTTTACTTAACTGACCATCCAGTATTGGAGAAACTGCTTTTATCTGATTTCAGGTGATCGTTGTTCAAAAGTAATGAATTTATTAAAAGTTGAGAACTGAGCTCTAGGCTATGTAAGCTACATCAAAGATGAGTTACTTTCTCACTCTAGCTTTATTTCCTTTCTTCAAAATTAAGAGCTAGAGTTAGATTAATTGATCTTTCAGATAATGTTCTAGTCTACACTGCTATAAATTAAATGAATCTATATTTCTCCGCTAGTTCTCATGAAAATCAGTCTGTTAGCAAAGATAAATTTTGCATGTTTGACTTTTATAATGACAATTATTCTCATGACTGCTACACAACTAAAAAGAAATATGACGATCGTAGGTAGACTTCCCAACAATTATCACAGGAATTAAAAGGCTTTTTTGAACTTAATTATGAAGTTGTTAGGAGCAGATAGGTACGTTTCTCTTTTAACCCAAGCAATGACCAGGAACTCACATATTTAAAGATTGATCAGCACACATCAGGGTTCACTGGAATCCCAGCTTTGGTGGCAACAGTCAAGCAAGTTTGGAAAAAGTGTAATTAAGAAGTCCTGGGAATGGTACTGATAAGAAAGTAAGACATTGTATTATTAACTTTCCCATTGCTGAACACAATGCCCAACATCCACAATTTAAAAAAGGAATGGTTTAATCTGACTCATGTTTACAGGGATTACGTCCATGGTTAGCTGGTTCTAAGGCAGAAACATCTTGGCAGAAGGACATGATATAGTAAAGTTGCCCAATTTGTGGTAGCTGGGAAGCAGGGAGGGGAGTGATGCCAGAGAAGAAGGGGCGAGGGGCTAGACAGAGACCCCAATACCACACCTCCATGACCTGCCCGGTTATACCCAGAAGTGTGCTTTACTAATCTGCTAGGCAGATCTCAAAGTCAAGCAGCTGACACTCCACCATAACCACCACAGACACAAAATCTCCATTACTCAAGAGATGAGAAGAGTCTATATAGTTTACTGTTATAAATTTCTCAATAGGAATTATGTTTCACAGCTGCTAAAAATAACTGAAGTACAACTGTAACTCATGATGGGAAAAAAGATGTTCATCTATCATGTCTAAAAATGATTATATAAGTGCAGCAAAAGAGGTTTAATTTCTTTTTTAAAAAAATGCAGAAGTCATCCAAAAGTGGAATAGGAAGCTGAGATCATGAACTACTTTCCTGAGAACTGAAAATGGTTAAAATTGTATTGGCCTCGTGTGCTACGTTTAGGCAGGAAAGAATTCCAGTTAATCTCTTACAGACCTCTGTAGGGAATATCACGATGCCAGTCCCAGTCTCAATCTCTGTCCCTCTCTCTGCCTCTGTCCTTGTCTGTTTGTCTGTCTGCCTATCTCTATATTTTTTTCTTCATCTACATACACCTATTGTTCGTATAACTGGTATGTTTTCTGAAGACTTCCCTTTAGAGTAACTATTTTCCACACTACTCTAGACTAACAAAAACAGAAAAGTTCAGGGAAATCAGAGTGAGACCTGACAGTACTGCCCCAGAGAGGGGATTCCCCATGAAACACAGAAAGGACACAAAATACGTAATTTTTCAAATCATACATATGAAACTTTTCTTGTATGATAATTCCAGGTTAAAATCACTGACAAAATATACAATGATGAGATTGCTCTTTGGCATTCTGCAGCGTCTACACTCCAGGCTACCCAGATGGTACAGGATTTTGCAAAAATAGCCCGTAGGCTTCTGTGAGGACATGGTCCCTCCATCTGATCAGTAGATGTGGGAAGTCTATTGTGAATACTTGGTGATAGCCTTTCAGCTCTGGGATGACCTACTTTCTTCCATGCTTTCTGTCAAAGGAAAGTATTTAGTTCTGTTCAAATTCAAACACCAGCCCCAAAATGTAGGTGTTAAACAACTCTGTAAACAGATAGGACAGACTTGCTAATACACTGGAAACATGCTATTTAAATTCAGACTAGTTAAACAGGATGCCCTTTTGTCACCGACCAAATTGTTAAATTGGTGCCTTGGCAAGAGCCTTTTGTACTTCTCTGAAGATTCCTGGGGATCCAAACCTCTATGGTATTAAAACAAACACAGTAAATATTTTCCTTGCAGTTTACATCCCAGATCTAAATATTTCCAACCATGTCAAACTCACTTTTCTCCATTGCTCCCTGCAGGGTCCGTGTAGAGTTGGGCTGCTAAAGAACCCAGTTGACCTTGCCTTGGGAGGGGCTCCATCCCTGAACACAGGCAAAGCTCAGAGCGGACGGCGGCCAGGAGCTGAGCATGGAGCAGCTGTGTGCTGCTCTTGGCAGAGGGAATGACACATTAGATGTGCTCTCTGCTGACCTCAGCAGACACAGAGTAGGATGTGCTTTCCTTGCTGGTTGTTCCCTATCCTTCGCTATCTGCCATTCCCTTTTAACTATTGGCAGAAAAGTGCCAAGAGCCTGCCCTGGAAATCTGCATTTCCCTTCACTAGCTTTTGTGCAAGTTCATCTTCCAACTTCATGATTTTTGCTTCTATTTAAGCTAGTTGCATCTGTGAACCAAGATGATTCCCCTGAAGAATCCAGCAGACAGGACAAATGCACTTTATTTTCCCTTATATCCCTTGTATCTTGTTATTGTTTCAGTCTAAAAAGCAATTGAAGTTCTCTTAGAAAGGGAAAGAAAAGGGAAATTCATTTTGATGCCATTTCAGTCAGTACTGTATTTCTCTAGAACACAGATCTTTGGGGACTTACTTCAAAAGTGTCCCATACAGTGGCAAAGGTAACGCTCTCCTATTTATTTATTTTTCTTTTGTAGCTATTGACAGCAAATTCTTATGCTTCCATGACAAATTTGGTGAAAACTTAACCAGGAAATGATGCACATAAGGACTGGCATCTATATCCCTTGTCTTTGAGCTCAGTGAAGAAGTAATTCTGGAGAGTGAATAAACTTCCTTTTGTCTGGAATTAGCCAGTATGGGTGACACTATTGTGGCACCATCCAGACTCCTCTTCCATGAAGAACTTGTTGCTCTTCAGCTGCTGGAAATGCTGTCAGCAGAAGGCCATGAGCTGGAGGTCTTTTCAAGGATTGCCTTAGGTATAGAGATAGACCGTGCCCAAGGTCGCATCTCTACCCAAACAGTACAAATCTAAAAACAGTGATCAATGAGACAGTGAGAACCTGCCATCACAACCCAATGTGCAAAACTATAAGGATAATTCTAGCTCTACAACTATCCATAGGGCCCAAGAAGACTGTTACTGGATCACCACTGAAACTCAGTCTTCCTCTGCCCACTCTGTTTCCTTCTCTTCTTTCAACAGCTGCCAATTCCAAGAGTGCATCATGATAAATACTCTGACCTCTAAATTTCATCTCAGAGTCCATCTTCAGGAAAGCCAAACTTGACCACAGGGTCTCCAGTGTGATCCATTTTGAGGAGTCGTGTCTGTGTTTGATATAGGCATCCGTCAATCAAACATTTGATTGAATGAATGAAATACATCAAATCATAGCCATAAGAAAATTTTTAAAATGATAATATTTTCACCTATCTCAGCAGAATTTATTCTTTAATTGAAGAGATAACATAAATCTATAAAATAGATAACTTTTAACATTATATAATAAATGGCAAACTGAGATGATTACAGTTCATTAGCATTTCTCCAAAAGAAAGGCTGGTTTCAGGACAAAATTGTTGATGACTGAGAAGCAGTAGGGTTATGTAACCTACTATTACCTAGTAGTAGTTCTTCTGTGAAAGTCAGCGTCTTAGTGTATAAAGAATCTTCATTCAGCAAATGAGGTGGATTCCAACAGCATTTCTGTCACTATGTGCCTCATGCTGAAACTTCCAGAAAATTCACAATGGCAGTCAGTAGCAAAACGTGTCCGCATAAATACTTTTTCATGAAATCTATCCCACTTGGTCATCTTCTTCCTGGGTTGCTGAGGTTCCCAGGGCCTCCCAGCTTTCTCCATCTAAGCTCCATCACATAGGCACATGGAGAAAGTGCCATGTCCTTCTTGCTGGACTGGTGTGTGGGCTCAGTCTTGCCAATTCAAATTCACAAAGCTAGGTCTTGCTCTCACCCATCTTTTGCAAAGATTTAATCCTGACTTCCCTGGATCCTCATTGTTTCCATTTCTACTTCTAAATTCTCATCTCTATTTTTCTCCACTATATTTTTTATCATACCCTGGGATCTTCCTTCTCCTCTCTGTATTTGACAGGGATTTCTTCTATCTCTGTACAAAACCACAGTCCAACATGGAGACCTTGGGAAATTAATTTAATTTCACTCATCACCAATACTCTTATTTTTGAAGTGAAGATGCTAATTCGTATGTGTCATCAATTATAATGATAATGATTAATGAACTGCCTTGACTGCTAGAACCACCCGGGAAGAAGTAAAAACAAAAATAAATAAATAAATAAAAATTCTAGCAAAAATCATTGCATACTTTAATAAACCTTTGCTATATGCTGGATACTGTGATGTCTTTTATCATATCGTAATATTTAATCCTCCATTAGAAATTCCAGGGGACTAACTGACAAGAACTTGTGCCATCTTTGGCTTCTCTGACTTTGTCCCAAGTGAAATCAGAAACCTATCTCTCTCCATTCTTGTTCACCATGTCTTTTCTTTTCATTTCTTTCCCTCTTTTCTATTCTTACTCCCACCTCATTCTAGGTTAAGACTTAGCAGCTTATAACTCATCCAAAATGTTGCTAATTAGACTCCATAACTATAATAGAATTTATCTACCTAATTAACCTGCTCTGTTAGGCTTGGAGTCAGGTGAAAGAAAGCTTCAGCTAGCCAGTGCTTTACCTGCTAGGGTAAGTTTCTGTTATCTGTAGATAATAACAAGCCACCATCAAACCCAAATACAAAACAGGATTACTAACCTGAGGAGGACATGAAACATAGAACAGTAAATTAAAATAGAGTGCAAAGACAAGGAGTGCTAATAAAGCAAAAGCAAATACAAATGAAAATATAAGATGGAGCTATTTTAAAATTGAAAGATATATGACTTTTTAAACACTTGTTATTTTAATAGAGATATAATTTGCATATCATAAAATGCACACTTTCAAGTATATATTTTGGTGGTTTTTAGTGTATCTACTAAGTTGTGCAAAAACCATCAGAATCTAATTCCAGAACCTTGTCACTACCACGAAAAGAAAGCCCATACCAATCTGTAGTCATTCTTTTATTCCCTCTCAAAATAGCTCCTGGCAACTATGAATCGACTCTGCCTCTGCGGAGTTGCTGACTCTGGACAATGCACTTTAACAGAACATTGTTGGCATTGGCATTGTTCTGTTGGATGTACGTAAAGGGCCTGAAATGTGGTACCTCTCTTCCTATATATCTGCATCAGTGGATTTTATCCATGTGTCACCCTAAATTTGCTATCCTCTTCATGGAGATTTAAGCATCCTCTTCCCTTATTTTTCCTTTCCCCCAGACAATTGTCTGCATAGTAAAAGTCCAAACGCCTTCAGTTGAGAGGTCTTTTTTTCTTCTTTTTCAGAACTGAGAGTAATGAACCCCAGCTACACTCCCAGCTTTTGTGTTTTTGTCTTTTTTTCTTGAAACTGTGTCTCACTAAGTTTTCCAGGCTTATCTTGGACTTGGAAAGGCTAAGGGTCTTTGGGCTACATTCTATCCTCCCAATAATCTTGCACTCCCTACCTCCGCATATGTAGCCTTTAATAGGAATCAAAATTTGAAATATTATTTAAGACCATATCCAATCCTCCTAGAATTTGTTTCAACAGAACAATCCAAGAGGTTAACTTTTCATCTCTTATGGCTTCCAGCTTCTCATGAATTTTGCACAATTCCATGGAGCTTGAGAATTACGCATTCATAGCTGAAGCTATTTCCTTCCCTTGGCTGTAGCTCTCTGATTAATGGTACCTTGTCTCTTTGTCACCCTGAGCGCACAGTGCATTTTAAACACACAGTGAATACTTGCTGAATGGATATATGAATGAAAAGGAGATTGGGCGAAATGCCCAAAGTAGCCTCACCTGGGATATCCACTACCTAAGAGTTCCGGAATTAAAGGGCAAAGTAATACTGCTTACTATGTTGCACATACCGTACTGTATTTCAGCAACTTACTTCTAAGATGTGGGTGAAATAAAATATTTTAAAGAGTACTATAAATTATTGGACATAAACCTATAGACACATTGATAGGAAACTAATATGAACATTATTTTAAAAATGAAGATACTTTGCCCAGGAGTTTCAGATGACTATCCTACTGAGATTTAATAAAATGATTTAAGATGTTTCAGTTGCATGTACCAAATACTCACAATAAATGTAAACATTATATGTCATAAACATGAACTGATAATAATAATAACGTTAAAAATGAAAATGGGAAAAGAGGCTTTAGAGAAGGAGGGAGGAGATAGGTAGGAAGGAGGAGTGGATTAAAAAAGAATCAAGCTATGTTATGTACATGTACCAACACTCTAAAATGAATGTAAATTTCATGTACTGCAAACATGTACTAATACAAGAAAACAAACAATATAAAAGAAATTTGGAATGAGGAATCCATACTGAATAATTTCTCCCTTTTTGATAAGCCATCATCTTCAATATCTTCATTCTAGTCCCTCATCTGAAAATGAAAACAAATCACCATAATGATTATTTCAATACCCTGGAGACAACCAATTACACCCTTTGTTATTCCTGAAAAAAGGCTTACTTAGCCTGTATCTCAGCCAATTTTTTTTCAAAGTGGAAAGTTCACACAAACAGGGTTCTTGGGCCGGCGAGATAGCTCAGCGGCATAAGCGCCTGCCTGGCAAGCGCGAGGTCATGAGTTCAACTCCCGGTACCCACATACAATAAAAGGGCCGGTGATATCGCTCAGTGGCACGGGTGCCTGCTGGTGCACAAGGTCCTGAGTTTGACCCCCGGTACACACACACATATACACACACCAAAAAGAAAAACAAAAAACACAGGGTTCTTTCCTTTGACATACATTTCAAAGTTTTATTAATTAGTTCACTGTGCAAATATTTTCTGGAAGACCCATCTTGTATTGTGTTAGTCAACATTCTGCCACTGGGGCAAGATACCAGTCGTACACACTTAAAGGAGAAAAGGTTTTTTTTGGCTTATGAATTCAGTTTTTCTAGTCTAGGGCTGGCTAGCTCCAAGGCAGAAACTTCATGACGGAAGGACATGTGGACAAAAGCTACTCACCTCGTGGCAAGAAGGAAGCATAGAAAATCAGGGAAGAGCCACAGAAAATGTCAATCATTAAAGGATTAGACTGTAATGGAAGAAAAGTACTTTTCTCTTTTACATGATTGTTTTTATCTGATGAAACATATAAATATCATATCTGATAATTTTTTTCTTTTTTGGTCAGTCTACTAGGAAGCTCAGAGCCAGTTTTTGTGGCCCAGTACTAGCCATATTTATAATTTGACCTACAGTATGAATTCGATTTATCAGTGGAACTCATGATTATTTCTTATTTTAGAGATTTTTATTTTCCATTTATTTACTTTTTTCATTTTATTTTTACAATTTTTTTGTTTTCTGTATCTCTTTAAGCCTACATGTATATATTTAAGTGGAGTGAAACATAAGTATTAATGCTAAATATAATTCTACATTTTTTAAAGTGTCGTGAAAGATCTGTAGTTCTGCGCACCTGTTCACTGAGTAATTGCATCTTATGGTGTCACATAATTTAGCTGAAAATTACTAAAGCTGCCAATTATAAAGGAGCTACTTTTATGTATTTATTCTTAGTTTTCTAATTCACACATTTTACTATGATTTGTTTGTATAATCCTGACTAATTACAGGACACAAAAACACTAAATATGTGCTCTGTTCTCACTCTACCACTCAAACACTGATTTGTATAAATTTCAATTATGCTAAATAAAGGCAATCTCCATAAAAGGAAAAAGCAGTTGATATAGATTAATCTAGATCAATACTTACTGAATGAATTAATAAATTAATGAATGAATCCATGAGTGAACAATATTATCTGAGCCCACATTTCTAGTCTGACTTCATGGTCCTCCAGCACCCTTCCATTTAATTTGCCCATCATTTTTTTTTTTTTGTAGGTACCAGGGGTCGACCTCAGGACCTCGTGCGCCAACAGGCACCTGTGCCGCTGAGCGATATCACCGGCCCCTTTTTCGTATGTGGGTTCCGGGAGTCGAACTCGGGCCCTCGCGCTTGCAAGGCAGGCGCTTACACCGCTGAGCCATCTCACTGGCCCTGCCCATCAGTTTTAAGGTAAATATTATGCTCCCCACCTTACAGAAAATAAACTCTGTGATGAAGAAGTTAAAGTAATCACATGAGCACTGTTCTCAGGGCTTTGTACAAATTAACTCGTTAATACTCTTACAAAATCAATTTAGAAATGTCTATTTAGTTTCATCTTCATTATAGAAAGGAAGCAATAAGAAACAGAAATGTTACGTAAATTTCACAAAGCTAAGCAGTGATAGAGCTAGGATTCAAATCCTAGCACTCTGATGCCCTTAAGTACACTTCACTACTTAACTAATTTCCCTATATATGTTTTGCTAAATAAATGCAAGCATTTATCTCCCACACTAAAGTCCATGATTTGTAATTTATACCACACTGTCTTGGGATTCAGTTCAAACCACATTTACTGTGTACATCTATACTGCTGGTCTCAAACTAAATTAATTACTTTTACTTTGGGGTTCCCTATGCAATAGATTCGATTAGCTCAGATTAGGTATATAGATAGATAAGTAGATAGATGGATAGATGGATAGATGGATAGATCAATATATAGTTGATCAAGGAGTAAGGTAGAAAGAAGACAGAATGAATATAAACATCAATCAATAGCACTTTCTGTATTTACTTTTAATTACCTTCTGATATGCATATTTGCCTTTTATTTTATTTATTTATTTTTTTGTGTGTACTGGGGTCGACCTCAGGACCTCACACACCAGCAGGCGCCCGTGCCACTGAGCGATATCACCAGCCCTTTTTTCGTATGTGGGTTCCGGGAGTCGAACTCGGGCCCTCGTGCTTGCCAGGCAGGCGCTTACGCTGCTGAGCCATCTCACCGGCCCCATATTTGCCTTTTAAAATCGGGTTTCCTTAAATATAGGGACTACTTAACAGTAAAACAACTGTTTTCTTAGTAAGTATATGTAGAAAATATAAAGGAATCAGTGAGTGGATGAATGAAATTCCACAATATTTATCACTACATCCACT
Organism: Erethizon dorsatum; assembly: GCA_028451465.1. Lineage (NCBI taxonomy): Eukaryota > Metazoa > Chordata > Mammalia > Rodentia > Erethizontidae > Erethizon > Erethizon dorsatum. The sequence goes on from CM051826.1 coordinate 12,751,247, forward strand.
GTCTTGTGAGCATTTCATCAGTGCTTGACATTGTTCAGTTAAAGAGTTGCTATTTTGGCTTCAATCCTTTTACCTTTTGAAAAGAAAAAAATTCTTTACAAAAGTTGTCAGTTTGTATCCGCTTTTTTAATGTTTTATATAAACACATTCACCAGACCATTTCCTGAGTGGTTTTGATGGAGTAAAATAGAGACAGAAAAAGAAGACAGCAAGTTTGTGATAGTCACTGGAGACAACCATGGAGAAGATAAGGACACAAAGCCAATAATAGGGAACTAATTTTTGTAGACTTTAGAATGTCGTAGAGGAAGCTTGACTTCATTAACATTCTCAAATCTCATCCGAAGAAATGTGGTTGACAAATAAAATATTTACTTGATTGGGGGAAGTGAGGATGACAAATGATAGATGTAAAACAGGTTAAAGTTAACACATCCACAGAATCTCAGCACGATGTAACTAACCTATAGTATCCCACCTGCTCTGGGAAACAGAATCACTTGGGGACATTTAAAAATTATATCTTACCTGTGCTTCAGCCTTAACAGATTTTATTTAAACCTGAATAGGTTAAAAAAAAAAAAAAACAGTGGGAATCCCTTCCCACCCATGTGATTCTAAAATAAGAAGTGGGTAACAGAAAGCAGGTCTACTTTTATAAACCAATGTTTGAAATCAAGCATCACCATGACTTTAGGCTGACTGTAGGCTGGGGCAGGGAAGATGAGATCTTAACATTTCTTTCCAGCTTTTAATATCAACTTCAATCAATGAGCATCAAAGGTAGTGGTCATTTTGGAAATCAGGAAGCACTAAGATCAGCTTCGTGGGCATGGGACTTGTGCAGTCACTCAAAGCCTCAGAGTTAACAGGGCTCTGTGCTTGGTTTAATAGTCTGCTGTTACTTTCTTGAAATCCTTAATAAGTTTTACATAGGGCCTACATTTATTTTTACACTGGATTACAATTATGTAGTAACACTAGAATGGCACTAATTAAACATGAGAGTATGATGGCTTAGATCTAGAATACTGGCATAAATCTGTTCAGAAGTAGAGCTTTGGGAAGGTGACTGGACTGTGGTAATCTTATATTCATCAGTAGACTGATGAATATGCTGTTAGAAGCATGGGACCTAGTTGGAAGAGATAAGCCACTGAAGACATGCTTTGCAGTATATATCGCCCTCTCCAGCTCTTCCTTTCTCTCTCTGCTTCCTGGATGCCTTGAGGTGAGCAGCTTTTCTCCACCATGTCATTCCATCACGATGTTCCCGCCTTGGAGGCAGCCAACCATGGACTGAATGCCCCAAACTGTGAGCCCCATTAAACCTCTCCTTCTTTAAATTGTTGGTGTCAGGAATTGTGTCTCAGGGATGAAAAAGTTGATTAATACAGGGAGTTAGGTGGAGCATTGTTGGAAAATAATCACTGCAAATTTTTGAGGTCCTATTAGCTACATGAAAAGTGCAGTAACTAGTGTGACACTGAACATCCAAATATTCTTGAACAAGTTAGTTCACTTAGTGGATTTATCTGTATCTTCAAAATAGGGTGTTGGAATAGATGGTCCTTAGTACCCTACCCAGTTCTAGTATTGTGACAGGAACTGCTCTGTGTTCAGCAAAATCTGCTTCCTTTTATTCCTCCACCCACAGCAAGACCACATTTCCTGGTCTCCCTTGCAAATAGCATGGATATGTGTATCAATTTGTTAGAGCATCTGTAAAAACGTAACACAGACTAGGTGGCTTAAACAACAGATATTACTTTTCCTCCATTATGGAGCATAAAAATATCCAAGACCAAGGTGTCTGTAGGATTTTTTGGTTTCTTCTCAGGCCTCTTTCCTTGTCTTATGTATGGCTGTCTTCTTCTTGTATCTTTGCACCATCTTTCTTTTGTATCTCTTTGTATCCACGTTTCTTCTTTTTAGAAGGACAACAACTATATTACCGAAGATCCTTCTGTACCACTTCATTTTAGTGTTGTTTCCTCTTAAAAGACCAAGTGTAGTCACATTGTGAGATGTTAGGGGTTAAGATACCAATCTATGAGTGTGGGGATACATGATATTCAGCCCATAACTCCATCTATCTTAACCAGTAAAACATGACAGCAGTCATAGATGCCACACTTCAGGTCAGTTCTACAGACAACTTTTATACTCAAATTTTGCACTCCCTTTTCCCTTCAGGTGACTGGAATAGACCACCTTCTGGCAACCTTGGAAGCTATGTGTAAAATCCACAGGATGGAAAAATCTTGAGTTCCTAAGGCACCACTTAGAGAAGAGCCACTCTACCAGAACTATGATATGAATAAAAAATAAATCATGAGAAAGTGAGGTACTTATACACAATAGAATACTACTCTGCCCTAAAGAAAGATAAATATGAGTCATTTTTAGGAAAATGGATGCAGCTTGAGGCCATAATCTTAAGTGAAATAAATTAGACACACAATCTTAAATATCACATCATTTGTCTTATATGAGAAATCCTAAATATAAAGTACAAAATAAAAAGTAAAAGATAGGTAGTAGGAAATAGATCTTTTGCAAAAAGGGAGGCTACTATGAGATGGAGGGAGAAGAGGGGGGAGAGCAGGAGATGAAAAAAGAGTTAAGATGTGTTGTGTACACATACCAGCTCCTCACAGTGAATGCAATTATCATGTATTGCAAACATATACTAAGAAAAAATTTAAAAAGACTATGTTATTTCAGGCTCTGCATTTTGAGGATTTTTCTGTTATAGCTCTAGCACTAATAACTAAACATTGAGGGTTTTAAAAATTGAAGTGTCCTGTTTGCTTTACCTCAACTAAGCAACTAATAAAAAGCACCTATAGAAGTAATCAAAAAATAGTCAATGTTTAAATTATTTAAAAATTACAATAAAAGATACACTGTCATTAATGACCCTCAAAATGCTCCCACCCACTTTGAACATACTTATGTCATCATCCTTGCCACCTTATGAACCAGTTCTGGAAGTCATCTTTCCTGAGTGTCTTTAGTTATGCTGTTGTGGGTGTCTTGATGCCCTAAATCAATTAAAAACATTTACCTTGCATGGTCATTTTGACTTTGGGCAAGAGCCAGGAGTCATACGGTGCCAGACTTTGTGAATAAGGTGGATGAAGATACACCATAATATTTTTACAAGCCCACATTTCCATTAAATGACACCTGGCAGCACCATCCACCATATTTTTCATCATGCCTTATAGAAACACTCAGTAAAGAAGACTTCCAGAACTGCTTCAGAAAGTGGCAATAACAATGAAACAAGCGTGTTTGAAGTGTGAAGGAGTATTATGATTGGGAATAATGGCAGTGTGTCTTTTACTGTAATAATTTAATTAAAAATATAAATATTCACCATATATTTTGATTACATCTTGTACTGCCTCTTCAAACCTGTACTCGGTGCTGTATATCACAGAGAAATAAAAAGTAAGGTGATGACCATCACTATTACTGATAAGGCGCAGGGCCTAAAGATACCAAGAAAAGCTAAAGTGTAGAGAAATACCTCTGTGTTACAGTTTTAAAAAGTGGTTGACCCATGGAGGGTGGAGGAGTCAGAAAGGTTTCAGTGGATGTATGGAACTGTGACCTTAGCTTTAAGCCCAGGAGGAATTGAGATAAATGAAGAGTATCCCAAGAAGTTAGGACCACTATGAGCAGGGAGTTAAATATGAAAAGAAGCCAGGCATCAATAAGAAGTTGTGAGGAGCCTGCCCAACAGAAGCAGAAGATCCTGCTGGGGAGTGTTGGGTAATACAGAAAAGCACCGTGCCCAAATAGGTAATTATTTTAAGTTAGTCTACTTCACCACAAACCAGCCTCACACCTGAGTGAGAAAATCCTTCCAAATATTCTCCATTGTGTTGTATGTTTTTCCTTTGAGCACCTACCTTTTACGTGGTGTCTTTTGTCTTAAGCACTTCTTTCTTCAGACTCTTTGAACAGGCACCAAGCTAGAACTGCATGTACAACCCCCCCCCTTTTAAATGGCTATGGCCTCACTTTTATTATCATTCTTGTATTTATATTTAAGTCTTACTTCTCACCCGCACTTTATCTTTGGGTTTTCATAAAACTTCTCCTAGTTAGAAAATAATTTTTCTTCCTTTCCCCAGATAGAATGTAACTGAGATTTCAATTTGGATTGTGAAATACAATATAATCCTCATCATGATCTCCCTTTCGAAGTCCTTGCATCAACGTCCCCTCTACCTTAATTTAACTCTCTCCCTCAGCATCTCATCTCTCCCCTTGGCCATTTGTTACAAGATTCCAGCCAGTATTTCCTGCAGTGCTCAGTAATGCCACAGTAATAGTTTTTCCATTGAAAAATACCACAAGTACAATATTTCCAATGGAAATACCACAAGAACAGTGTTTCCACTGAGCATACCACAAGGAGAGTGCTTTTGTGGTATCTAAATTCTGAGATGAACTCGTAATGTTCATCTTGGATTCATTATAACTAGGGCCCCGACTTTCTGGAAAGCACTGAAACAGGGATGGAATTTTTATTTGTAGTTTAAAAAATTCAATAAAAATAAAAGTTGGATGGTGCCAAGACAATTTTGCACTTGCTTTTGTGAGTAAAATATAAATAGATTTACCGAGTAAAAGAAAAAGGAAAAACTTCATAAAAAATGTACAGAGAGGCTTAACAGCTGGAAAATTAAGGGTGTGTGTGTGTGCGTGTGTGTGTGTGGAGAGAGAGTGAGAGAGGGGGGAGAGAGAGAGAGAGAGCAAGAGAAAGAGAGAGAGAAGACCATTTAAAACAGCCAGCAGCTGGGAAAGCAACAACCTGTAAAAACACTTAACATTTACAATCACTCAGTGGCTGGAAAACCAACTTCTCATAAAATCGATTTAACATTTTGGTCACTGGTGAAGACATTTAATGCATGCATGTTTATATATCTGTGTTTATGTTGTAGCCTCATGGATTTCGGTGGGTTTTAATCATAAACTGGTAGAGACCATTTAAAATCATTGAAGGTATATAAGGTTTTTGAACTGCTGACAATGACGATTATCAACACACACAGATCCTTTTTAGATATGTTGGAAAGTGTACCTAGAATCTGATTACTTATAGCCTACTTGTTAATGTTTGTGTTTGTACTATGTCACTGATCTCTAGTGTCCTATTTTTGAAAGTCATTTTAAAAAGTTTCCAGTTGGAATCATTCTATTTTCCAGGAGTTTAAGACTAAGCTTCCTAGATCCCGATCTGCCTGTAGTTTGGCAAGCAGAGTTATCTGTTAGGATAGTCCAATATTTTCCATTTCCCTTGTTATGTCTTAAATCAGTTCAGTTAAAGAGGGTAACAATTTGCTTTTTTTCTTTCAGTTGGTTTTATTTTGGCTTTTTATTTTCTGATTAGTTCCAGGTAATGAACTTGGTTACCAACTGGTCACAGAGAACTTCTCCTATCCACATAGGGCAGGGACCATGATTGAAAGAAATGGAATTTTTTGAATTTCCATTTAAAATTTCTAAAGTTACGCATTAAACTATACAGAAAATATTTTAAACTGCTAACACACAGCCCATCATTTTACATACAAGTGACCTTGAAGATAAGAAAGCTACAATAAATAGAAACCTAATGTTTCTGTTTGTAAAACACAGATAATCATACCTGTTTTACTCACTCCTTCCAACAATTTTGGGGCTTAAATGATACAATATGTAGGAATATATTTAGTTCATGGAAAAACACTAAGCATAAAATATTATTATAAAACTTAGCTATAAACCTGTAGTTCTCAAGATCTATATATTAAAAACTTCAACACATTTTAAGTAAAAGATTAATTAGAAGTATAAAGATGCATATGTTTCTAGACTCCCATTAAGTGGACATTTCTTATCTCTTTGGAGGATGAAAGAGAAACTGGCAAATCAAGAAATAGAGCTCACAGATAATCTGGACAGTGCCCACCCCGAATCCACATGGTCGTTCTTATCTGCACGCCTTGGCCTGGATCCACCCTATGAAGGAAACTTCATGGGAGAAAGGATGCACCGAACTGTTTCATTTTACCAAGGTTTGAACTTTATTGTTGGTTTGGGTTTTATGATAAAGGATTCATTGTTATTTATAAACTGTTTTCTCAAAGCAACTATGGGAGGGATAAAATCTTAGACTATTACTGTAACATTTCACTTTGGCTGATGAGGTAAGGGTTTTTGTTCTTCTTCCTCTTCCTCTTCTTCGTCTTCCTCTTCTTTTCTTCTTCTTTTTTCTTCCCCTCCTCCTTTTCTTTTACCTCTTATTCAAGACCAGAATCTAGACAGGAAATTCGACTGAGAATGCCTCCTTCCTATAAGTCAGTCTCGTGGCATGAAACACAAGTGACGTTATTATATTTAATGTCATCCCCTCAGGTAAAGATTCTTCCCAGATGGGCCGGTGAGATAGCTCAGCGGCATAAGCACCTGCCTGGCAAGTGCAAGGTCCTGAGTTCGACTCCTGGTACACACATAAAGGAAAAAAAGGGCCGGGGATATCACTCAGTGGCACAAGCGCCTGCTGGCAAGCACGAGGTCTTGAGTTCCACTCCCCATACCCACATAAAAAAAAAAAAAGACTCTTCCCAGAAAATAAATAGAAAACCCCGGACACAAAATAGAGATAGGGAAAGAGTTGAAATTTCGATCCTAATGGTTCCCTGAATTTCTTGCTTGACTAGATTAAAAACAAGTATCAATAGTTAATCAGTGTTTAAAATGTTGTAGACTATAAAACCAGAACCTCTGGTTATATCCAGGCGCACCAGTATCAATTCTCCCTTTTATTGACTTTATCACTGAATTAGTTTCAAGTGGTACTACAAATAAAGCATTAAAAGGAAAAAAAAAAGTTGTTAGTCATCTGGGAGTTCTTTCTCCATAGAACCCTTACTGTCTTCTAACAGACTAGAAATAAAAGCAAGATTTGAAGAGGGATGTTATTGAATCTGCCTATAACTTAATAAACATACTTGTTTTATGCTCAAGAATATCATTAAATTTAAAACATCGTATCAAAAAATGATCAAACATCAAAATGACTTAGTGGTGAGACTTGGATATTTCAACTTCATAGAAAACTTTAAAAAAATAGCGTTTTAAAATAGTTTAAACTTTAGGGCGTAACCTAACACCACACAACATCTAAACCAATGCCTGACTTTCCGGTCACTACACAGAGTTTCCATTAGGCCCTAACCGCTGTCCTTTCCCCCTTCCCTGGGGACAGTCACACAGTGCAGGTTGACCATAGACCCCAGGGCTTCACCGTCATCCTTCCTCTTCCGAAGCAGCAAGGACTTGACAATAAAGAGGCTTCCAAAGTTCAGAAACTGTAAACAAGAAAAATCGGAGCTACTATCGAAGCCTGAGAAGAACGAAACGTAAACAAGGACTATTTGTGGGAGTGGTTATTGTACTGCTATCAAGGCTTCAGAGAGATTATCTTAAACACACCAACACTTTGGATAGTAGGTTACACTTACACTTACTTAGACTTCCTAGACACAGAAAGTATAACACAACATATTCTTAGAGGGTTTAATTTAAAAAAAATAGAGGAATGTGGAAGGTGGCTATCTCATCTTCTTGATGCTTCCATGATTTACGCAAAAATAAAACAGTCATTATAAACAAGATATAAGCAACCAATATCTGGTAATGAATTACAGTCATGGGATTCAAGAAAATCTAAAAGGTAAATCAAATGTTATTGAACAAAACAGGAAATTTATCCAGTTTGTAGACAACCCTTCATATATAAATGTTTTTGCAGCTGGCCAAGAATAATTTCAAAAAAGAGGCAGAGTACAAAGATAAAAGATGATATAAGAACATAGGATAAGAAGCAGCAAGAGGCTTCAGTGAAGATACTGCTGGATCTGGGATGAAGGAAAAAAAGACCTAAAATCAGAGAAGAGGAGCATAGAGGAGAAACTTCTGGAAAAAGATACTCTCTTGGCAAGATGACTGGAAAATAAAACTGCAGAATGAAAGACTGCGTAAAGAGCAGTCCCTAATCTTCTGCCAACCCAGGCTAATTTGTATTTCTGGAACTTGCAGGAAAGATGTTAGCTGAGGCTCATGTTAGAGCCATCTTACAGCAAACGTAGCACTGCACATGTGCAGTCAAGGGGGAGTGGGATGAATTTACGTTCCACCAAGTGAAGAGCGACTTCAGGAACTCCAAACATCCCATTCCTGAGCTTCAACTTCAGAACTTGTGCTCTTCCTTCCTCACTTCACATGGGAAATAAAGTGAATAGATTCTGGTTGTCAATTAAGATCTAAATTTGGCTCCAAGGGAACAGCAAATCACACCCGTCCAACTGTAAATGCTTCTTTAATGAGGTATAAAAGACTAAGCTTGACACCAAGCAAAGCATTCCAGTGGAGAATTCTAGAATTGAAAAAGGGGTGAACAAGCTACATGCGCTGGAGATTAACATTCTTATTCTTTAATTTGCTTTGGTTAATGCAAAAAGTAATCAGTTTATGTTGTGCTTTTTCCATGCTTCTTTCTGTGGCATTACAATGACTATTCAATTATAGTTACCTAGAAAGTACACTTTCTCCAGTCATATCCTTCCTGCTTTCCACCTTTCGTCTTTTCTTCAGACCTTCTTAATGACCTTCTTGTAAACCTAGCTGAAAGTACAGAAAAAGTTTAGCTTACAACTTGTTGAATTTTTATATACCCAGAATGAATAAGAAACACTCGCATCACAAAACAGCAGATTTCTAACATTGCAAGTGCTCTGGATGCCCTCTTCCAATCACCACCAAAAGTAAATACTATTCTGAGTTAAAACAACATGCATAAAATGTGCCTATGTTTGAACTTCGTATAATTATATTCATATAGTCTAATATCTTGTGTTTGTCTTTTCTGTTTAAGTGTCATCTGTGTTATTGCATACTTATTTATTCTCCATTGCATGGATATACCAAAAACATACACACTCTTCTATTAATAGCGATTATTACCCATATCTTGCAGTGGACCTGTGTATGTAATGTTAGGGGTGTACACTGGGAGAAATAGAATTGCTGAATTATAAATATTTTTCTCAGATTTAATAACTTCTTTGTAAAGTTCTTATTCACATATTTTTGTCCATTTTATTGATTTATTTGCCCTTTCATTCTCTTAACAGTTCATTTTAAATGAATAAATTCTTAATATAATGCAGTGGAATTTACCCACTTTTATCTCCTTTTATGGATAAGTAATTCTGAGTTCTGATTTAAGAAATCTTTATCTATTTGGAGATCACAAAAATATTTTCCCATATGTCCTAGGAGCTTTATTTAATTTTTCACTTAGAGCTACACTTCATCTAGAATTGGCTTTTGTGAATGGCATGAGGTAAGAAGTGGGAGAAGAGATAACTCTATCTCCATATTTAATTGGCTGGAGGGAGAACTGAGACCAACCGTGACATGAATTAAGTACTTGTTCCAGGAAATACCTGCAAATCAATTTCTTCAGGTAAATATTTTACTCGTATAGTACAGTACTGCTTCTATCAGAATAAGAGGACTTTTAATCCGAGTGGCTCAGGTATCAAAAATCAGCTTACATTTCTAGATTCACTTCAGACTTCTCTGGGTGTCCATCAATGTATCCTAAAGTGATATTTAACAATTTCTCTCAGCTCATTTCCCAGCCTAGAAAAATATAACTCCTTAGGCTCAAATCCAAAGCCCCAAATACCACTCCAATTTTTGTCAAACATGGGACTAAGAAACTTAGTTTGCTCAAGCAGTGGGCTTGGTGTTGGTCTTTTAAGGAGTTAAAAGCAGAGAAAGATTTGTTTTTCTCTTTAGAGATACCAAATTGGGGCTGGTGAGATAGCTCAGCAGCATAAACGCCTGCCTGGCAAGCGCGAGGTCCTGAGTTCGACTCCCGGAGCCCACATACGAAAAAAGGGCCGATGATATCGCTCAGCGGCATGGGCGCCTACTGGCGCACAAGGTCCTGAATTCGACCCCTGGTACCCACAAAAAAAAAAAAAAAAAAAAACAAATACCAAGTTGACATAAGCTCAATTATTAAAAAAGACACCCTTCCTATAGTATGATCTCTAAAGTCTTCTTATAGTCTTGTCTAAAGTCCCACCTTTATTAGTCCAATACTCACAAATATGTGTTCTTCATAAAGGCTCCTTATTTTATTTGATTTTTTTACTTTATGTCTACACCAAATACATAAATACTACAGTATTGTTAACTCTTAATATCTGGAACTATGTATCCCCCAACTTGCTTGTTCTTCCTTGCTGTTGCTTGGTTGTTCTTTTTTGGCTATTTTTTTCAGATTTCCAAATAAACTTTGTAATCAGTTTGCCAGTTTCCAGAAAGTACCGCTACTAATTGCCAGTTAATTAACTAGTCTGGAGTAAACTATTGAATCTTCAAAGTATATCCACATTATATATATTCAGATTTCCTTTATTTCTGTTATTAATGCTTTGGTTTCTCTGTATAGACATTTTTGTACATATATCATTAGCGTTATTCTTAAATGTTTTCTTTCATTAAATTTTCAGTAAACTATCTTTTTATTCTGTTTGTTTGCTGTATCCAGAGACCTTCTAAGATAACTTATTGCTACAAATATTTTTTATGTAAACTCTTTATCTATACATTCTTATGAGCTGCCTAATTACACAATCATATCATCTATGAATAAAGACCATTTTCTGTCTTTTTAGTATGTGTGGGGATGGTAAAAAAACACTTTTGTTGGCAAAGTAGAACTCGCTCTTACTGCAATGTGTTTTAGGTGATCTTTTGTGGAATTTACAGGTTATAGAGGCAAGATTTATCTAGCTCTTTTGAATTGCTCTAGTTATAAAACCTGGAATTGAAAATAGAGGACTTGAATTCAAGAGTCAGATAATTTTCAAATGAGCGAATTATGTTGTTCATTAAAAATATGTGAAAAATGTGTGTCAGTTTTTTAACTCAGAAATTTATGAGGCAATCTATAAGATGTTCAAACTTACTCAAAAGAAAATCCAAACACAGATACAAATACAGGCAGTGACAGGAATAAACTTACTAAAAGATACAAAATGAAGCAAAATCTACCAGTAATAAAATGTATATTGGCCATGCAATTTAGAAATTTAGAAATTAATTCAAATCCATAAAATTATATCCATTTGTATCTCGACACACAAGAAAGAATTGTGTTCCTTTCAGTTTTCTATAATTTGCAATTATAAAATGGCTAAGTCAATGACAGTTTAAGTTCTTATACAATAGCACCCAACATTTCATTGAAAGAACACCCAACAATCAAATTCCCACTTTAAAATCTTCAATTTTAGTTTTGATAAATTGAAAGAATATATAATTTGCAATATGAATTAACATCTTTTTTTATTTCTATTTTAAAGAGAAAAAAATAGAACAAAATTTCAAAACAACATAATAGAAGGGTAATGATTGTTAATGCATTACATATCATTATCTTTAAATTAGTTACTCAGGGTACAAGATATCAGCATTCAATAGCTCAGCGGCATAAGTGCCTGCCTGGCAAGTGCAAGGTCCTGAGTTTGACTCCCGGTGTCCACATAAAAAAAAAAAAAAAAAAAAAGAATGAATTAACATCTTTGAATCTTAGCTTTACCATCAGTAAAATAGTTCTCATTTTATAAAATATGATGATTTAATAAGATAATGGTTATAAATACATTTGTAAAGTAAAACTTATGTAAATTTAGAATCATTTTAATTTACCACAATACCTATCCTCACAGAAATATACCAGTCAGCATCAATTGTTTTTTAAGAGGATTCTAGACATCAAATTAATAATTATACGTTCATTCCCATTTTGCTGAAGAAGAACATGTGAATATAAGGCAATTTCCCCAAATGATTAACTGAATTACTTTCCAAAGAAGGAATAGAAGACAGCTAGTTAAAAAGAATTGTCTTCAGTATTTAGCTGCTCTTGTGTTTTTAAAATAATTGTGAAAAGATCGTAGCATATTATCCTAAAATACACCATAAGTAATACAGAAATTACTTTGTATCGAGAATGCCTTCAGGACCATAGGGACACCCAATTTGAAATTTACACATTTACATGATTAAATATGCCTCAGTGGAGACTCTAAATGTTAACAATATCCCTCCAACACACAAATACACACACACCCGTGCGCGCGTTTGCATGTACTTGCATGCAACCAAATAATGATTGGGGAAGAAATCTATTGGAGCTATGAGGATGTTGGCATGTTAAGCTAGATATAGGACAGTTGTTCTGAATCCTGGTTGCATATACTACAACTTAGAAGAAGTATTTTAAAAGACTAGCAGTTGGACTGCATTTCCAGAAATTCTAATTCAGTTGGTCTTGTCCTGGAATTAATTTTTTTTTAAATTCCTAGGTGATTGTAACATTCTGCTGGGACTGAAGATCATTTGCTGTATGGCTTCTAATAAAAATCAGACAATATTAATACTTGTGAATGAGACTAAAACTGTCATCCTCAAATTATCTCCCACTTCCTCCCCTAGGAGTTGGTATTAGCTTTCCAAAGACAGGGCAGTTGTAATGAAATGAACGACTGAGAAAGGAGCTGGGTCACTAAGAATACTTTAACAATGTGGATGGATGATATCTGTGATGCTTCTATGTGTTATAGAAATACAGAAGAGGACCGGTGAGATAGCTCAGCGGCATAAGCGCCTGCCTGGCAAGCGCGAGGTCCTGAGGTCGACTCCTGGTACCCACATTAAAAAAAAAAAAAAAAAAAGAAATACAGAAGAAAAGGAAGAAGGGGTTCTTGTCCTGGATTTCATGGCGGCATATCAAATTGATGTAAAATGATTTGAACCAACAGAAGGTGCAGCACCTCAACACTAGGAATTTCTTCTTGATGGTGCAAAGTGGGAGGAGCTAAATAGTTTCCCAGATCCAGAATACAAGAAAAATGAAGGACCCTTTATTAAAAAATTACGAAGATTTTAACACATCAATAACAGCAAAAAATTAGGCATGAGGACTCTTCCGAGGATGGAGCCCCATGAAACGAGACATCACACACCCAAGAAGCTAGGTCCTGGGTTACAAAGGGCAGAGAAACAGTTGCCTGGAGGTAGCATGGAAGATGTTCACACTTCTTGCACACTTGAAAAGTCTTTGATGTGAAGAAAAAATCATGAGCATTTGAGATGCTAATGAACTTGATGTTACAAACGGTTCTAAATATAATGACAGACTTCTTTAGAAATTTTAATTCTTTTACAATTTATTTCTTAAATTCTATAAAATAAGTTACTTGTAGTGCATAGTTCAGCTTTTATATTATGCATTTTTTTGTTTGTTTGTTTGTTTGTTTTGTGGGTACTGGGGGTCAACCTCAGGACCTCGTGCTTGCCAGGCAGGCGCTTACGCCGCTGAGCCATCTCACTGGCCCATGATTTCTAGCTTTAATTCCTTTGTGTGTGTGTGTGTGTGGGTACCGGCGGTTGACCTCAGGACCTCGCGCGCCAGCAGGTGCCCGTGCCGCTGAGCAATATCACTGGCCCATTTTTGTATGTGGGATCTGGGAGTCGAACTCAGGACCTCACGCTTGCCAGGCAGGCGCTTATGCTGCTCAGCTGTCTCACCGGCCCTCAACCATGTGTTTCTAATCATCCTTTCCATCTGTTGTTTTATTGTTGATACACATTTTATATACTAAACCCTAAAATACACTGCTACTTTTTTCTTCTTTTATAGTAATTAAACATAACAAATATTAAACCTTATATTTATCTTCATTTTTTCTTAACCAATTCTCTTTATTTTTTGTGCGGATGAATGTTTCTTTCTGGAATCATATTCCTGGCACCTATGGAATATTATTTAACCTTAACAGTAGGTCAGGTCTTCTGATAATTCATTCTGACAACTTTTTAAAAAAAGTTTTATATCTCCTAATATAATAAAGTACTTTTTCTAAGTAAAAATTCACGGTGGACGTTTGTTCATTTGTTGCTTGTCAATACTTTAAAGATGCCACTCCATTCTCTTCTACCTTTCATGGCATCTTGTGAGATGTATATTTTAATTCTTATGTTTCTTTCTCTGATCACAATGTCTCATCTTTGTCTGAATTCCTTCATGATTTTGTCTTCATAAATATGATTTTTTCTTCATAAATATTTTCTCTTCATAAAAACTAAATAGTTTTGTGAAGTTTGATATGTCTAAGGGTGTGTGTGTGTGTGTGTGTGTGTGTGTGTGTGTGTATGTTTCTTTTTTAAAATGGTATTCTCTCAGCTTCTTCAATTTATGTTTTGGTGTCTTTCATTTAGTTCAGAAATTTTTCAGCTATTGTCTTTCCCACTATCTTTGTCTTTTTCTTCTGGGATTTCAAATGTATATGTTTCATCATAGAACATTGTCACACGGATCTTCCATGCTCTTTTCTGTTTTCCTTGATTTATATATATTTATCTACTTGTTTCTAGTCTACTTTTTCTCTTTGTGCCATAGTTTTGGGAATTTCTGATGACCTGTCCTCAAGTTACTTAATTGTTTCCTTGACTATAACTCACTAGCAAACCAGTCTACACTGGGTAGAAGAGCTGTTCCCCCTCCTCAAATTCATGTCCTTTGTATAATATCAGAGTATGAATTTATTAAAATAATGTCCTCACAGATTATAACTTCTCCCTATGAACTACTCACATCAGAAAATTCAACCTTTTAGCAGAACATACCAAGGACTTTCTTGATATTCCCTCTACCTATATTCACTAGTGGCGCTGTTACTTCCTGCCTTGCATTTAAATTCTGGAAAACCAAACAAATTTTAGTCTTTCCCATTCCTCAGTATACACACACACACACACACACACATACACACACACACACTGTATTTTTTCCTTTGTTTATGTCACTTCTGACTACAATGTTTTGCAACTTCTGTACTCTTATTCATCCTCTTTCCTGGCTCAGGTCAGGTATCACTCCATTTCAAAACCTTTCTTCAGTTTCTCTATATTGTTAAGTAGGCCCTCTTCTGAGTTCCATAGCATCTCTATATTTGACATCTATCCTTTGGCCTCTCTTTCCAGATTAAATGTACCTCTCAAGAACAAAGATATTTTAATTTAATGTTTATTGTAGCAAAACCCATCTTTCATTGTTGTTGAATGAAGCAACTTCTAAAATTCTATATGAATATTCTGGGGCAGCCATCATGCTTACAGAAGGGATTCTACATAACCCAGTCTCTAAAATTCACAAGTTTTCTCAGACCCCATGTAAGCCTCAGATGGCTGGAGTCTAGTAAAGTTATCTTTTCTTGTATTGCAGTGTAGAATCTTCTTTCTTCCCCTATCTCCAGTGTACAGAAGTTTCTGAAGCTCTGTGCTTCATTTTTGACAATTTCCACAATGACCTCAGTTTATAATTGTCAGCCTGGAACCATACAGCAGGGGGAGTTGCCCTTTAGTTTCAACATCCACCAGAATACCACATCCTCTGATGCCTGCTGAGGCTTGACCTCTTTTGTCCCCCACGCTTAGCATCATCAGAACTCTGCACTCCTTGCCCTGCTGACCTCACCCCTCATTCCCATGATTTGGCTCCCTGCTCCTCCTGGATGGCCACATCCCTGGCACAGCACTGCAGCGCGTCACTCTTAGTAGCCAGTGTGAATAACCAAATCTCCCATACCTGTCCTCAACCAAAACTTTTCCTAACTTAAAATTTGTAATGTTTTGGGGCTTCTGCCTTTCTTAACTTCCCACAGAAAATCTTTACACTGCCAGACACATCTGCCTTAACCATAAATTACTCTTCACATTATCTGCAGAGCCCTGGTTCAGTCAGCGTGGGTAGTGCACTTGAAGCATGGTTTCGCATCTGGATTTGCTCTGGGATTATGGGCAGCTTTTTTGCAATCCGCTTGCATTCTACCTTTCCAAGTTTCAGTGGTGTAAAATTGTGGTCACTTTTACTGACTAGTTTATATGGGTGATAATTAGGCTTTCTGTGGAAGTAGTTTCTCTGGTTTACAGTCTTGGTGAGTGATGAATTTCTAATATTAATTATTCTCCTGAACATTCTTATTATTATATTACAACTCTCTAAAATTTTTATTAACCAGTAGCCCATGTGTTTGAGAAATAATATCTTTTAGGATTGATCTTTCTACTCTAAGATATATTTTAAAAGATGTATTGGAAATGTATTTATTATCTAACTCCAAGGTACTTGCAAGGAAGTAACTTTAATATTTAATCCACATGTCAATAGGCTTTTTCTTTAGTTTGATGTGTGGTTATTTTCTCTTGAGTTTAGACAATCTATTAGTGAATTATATCCTCTTACCAGACAGTCAAATTTTATCCTCATTTCAGAAAGAACTATCTAACAAAAATATCAAAAAGGATTGTTAACTCCAGCAGCTTCCCTGCAGCAAGTATTCTTTTGAGTAACTGTGGCCCAGATTTCGCTGATCACTGTTGGTGGAACAAAACTTCATCAGGGAGACTAGATTGCCTTACATGCAAGCACTCAGAACTCAATTTACTAAAGAATTTTAATAGCAACCATTATACAACACTGAGACCTTGGCAGACACCGAGAGATTTCACAGCTGTAAAGAGCTCTTGAGACCACCTAACAAGCATCCATTTCTCACATCAGGTTTTCAGAAAGATGGAGCGACCTGCTCAAGAAACTGGTGGTAGAACAAGAACTTTTGTCAGATATCCTGGCCCATTCGCCTCACTCAGTTATAATTTACTTCTTTATCTATTCACTTAAAAAAAATTACTGAGTACTCTTTCTTAATGGAGTATGCAGTGATGAGCAAAAAGATGTAGCCCTTGGCTTCAAGACATGTACATCGTCATTAGTTCAGTTCATTTCTCCATCAATCACAATGGAAATGTCAATACACACAAGGTAGATGAACTTTTAAGACGATTTATAGCACAGACCAAGATCTACTCTCAGAACTGTTGCCTCTTCTGGACACATTGCCCTCATTCCATAAATGTTTCATTCCACAGAAGTTTGTGCCTTGAATATGTAACACCCTCTCTCATTTCTGATTCTAATTTTGAATTAAGTTCCCCCTTCACTAAAGCTTCTGACTAGCATAAATTATGATGCAGTATTCCTTAAACCCTCACATTTGATTATGAACTTATTCAATTCAGGGACTACCATACTCCAGTTATAGCCAGTCATGAAAAGCAGATAAGGACATCTTTTCCAGGGATAAGAATTCACCTTCCTTTACACAGTGAGCTTCCACAGGGAGAAATTTTTCCTCCTAAGAGGGATTTAGCAATAAGTGGAGACATTTTGGTTTGTCACAAGTGGGGAGAAGTGCTATTGGCTTGTAGTAGGGAGAAATCAGAGATTCTGCAAAGTATCCTACAAGGACAGCCCCGCAATCCCACCAAAGATCTATTCAAATCAAAAAGTCAGTTATATCGAGGTTAAGATATACTGGGTTAGAGTTCTAGTAGCCTCTTACAAAAGTAACCTGTAAGTGGAAGCTTGCAGTATTTGTTATTCTGTCACTGGCTTATTTTACTAAGTAAAGTGACTTCTAGCTTCATTTATGTCATTGAAAGTGGAAAGATGCATAGAAGCAGAAAGCAGATTGGTAGAGAGAGCTGGGAGAAGGGGAAAATGGAAGCTGTTAATAGATAACTATAGAGTTTCAGTCATGTAAGATGAGTAAGTCTTAAAAATCTGCTGTACAATATCATGTCTATAGTTTAAGATATGGTATTGACCACTTAAATATTTGTTAAGAGGGTGATATCATGTTAAATGTTCTTACCATACACACCTACAAACACACACAAAACATAAAGGAAAACGAGGAAATTTAGAAGTTAGGAATATACCTTAGTGATGGGGTCACAGGTATATGCACACAGCCAAACTCATCAAAAATTTTATATAAAAAGCAAGTAACATATAACCCATAAAGCACCGCTGTCCCTTCAGATCCACTCAGAATAAATTGGTATAGTTGTTTTCAGTAGAATCGAATGCAAAGCCTTTAGAAGATCCCAAGTCACCTTCATTGATCCAGTTTCATACCTACTGAGGACCTGAAGTATATTCTTCCACTCAAATGTATACTCATGGGCCAGTGAGATGGCTCAGCAGCGTAAGTGCCTGCCTGGCAAGCGCGAGGTCCAGAGTTCAACTCCCGGTACCCACATACGATAAAAGGGCCGGTGATATCGCTCAGCGGCACAGGCGCCTGCTGGCACACGAGGTCCTGAGTTCGACCCCCGGTACCCACAAAAAAAAAAAAAAATCTGTACTCACATAAAATAAAAACCTCAACCATCAATATGGGGTTTATTGACCATCATTAAATCTCCTGGTAATCTTCAATAACGTATTAAAATACTACTAATATTAGCTTAATTTTTGTTACACATAATAATAAATAAATTATAGTTTAAAATGCCTACCAAAATAAAAAATACTTTCCCCACAAACTTGGAAAAGAATACTATAAGAAACTAGAAATAATAAAGTTGTATGTTTTCCCTGCAGAATGGCAATTATATGACTTTTAAATAGAAATTTTAAAGTTAACCTAAAAACATGTAACAGACTAGAATATTCACTCTAAATGTATCTTCAGTTCAGCTCTTTTACTAATCAAAACTTTCATGTCCACTTCAACAAAAATATTAACAAAATTGTGATATAATTGTAATATAATTAATAAATTCAGTTCTTAGAACACAATTGCAAAGGTGGTATATAATTTTCATATAAACAGCTCACTCAATAAAAAACCTGATATGCATAATTATAAGTAACCATTTCTTATTTAATTCCATCTTGTGCTACTTCATGGTCTTCCAAACCAAAGCTAATAAGCTTGAGAGATAGTTATTATTTTATGAGATTTAATAGCAAAAATATAGGCTTAAATAGATTTACTTGCAAGCCCCAGATCATAGCAAAGGGAAACCAAACCCAGTTAAATCTAGGTCCACATTCTGTAACATTTCCTTAATAGCACAGCAGGTAACTTCTTATTACCTTCCATTAGTATTTTACAGAAGTGAAGTATCCTCATTTATTCAGTTTTCCTAGATTCCTCAGGTTATCGTTACACACCATTTGCAGGGTAAAGAACAGAAGCACAAAAGTCTAGCAGGGGGCCAGCTACGCTAGTAAGCCACATTATCACACCTGCTTAACTTTGTTCACCTTATTCAGAGTGGATCCCATTATCCGATTAGGCACATAAACTGCACCATTCCCACTCAACCAGTGAACTAGAATTGTCTCTGATCAGCAGCAAATGTGGTTTGCAGAACTGACTGGTTTTAGATGCCAGATGAGTTAGACAAACGCTGGGAACTCTTTACTAGCAACCATAAAGTTAGTGTATTTGATCTTCAAAACTTGATGTCAAGACAACATTTTTAACTATCTTCCTACTTGGCTTGCTCTCAATTTACCATTTCATGTGTTTACAGATATTGCAATGAATAATATTGACATGTACAAGAAGAGGGGATCATTTACAAGAAGAAAACACACCATTTTCAATGAGAAATCTATAATAACCAACAGTACCTAACACTGATACATAATAGAAACCTCTTATGTAAATGCCTGAGTGTCATCTAAGGTCAACTAAATCAAAATCTTCAGGCATTGAGGAGGGAGCAGTTTTATTGCTTTTAAACTTCTGGGGTTGATTATAATGGAGAGCAAGTGTTAAAAATGATGGCATAAGAAAAGATTCAACACAGATGATATTCCCAACTGTACAGATTTTGATATACCCAAGGACTTTCATTATTCCCACCAATAATAAATCACAAAAAATGGCATACACTACTTGGTGGTGTTGTAAGGACTGAGGCAAGTGGTGAAATACATCTGTCATGGAATAGGGATTCGTATTATTTTTACCATATGAGTCAAATATTCTGTAAGTCGATAATTTTAGTTATGAACAGGAGAAAAGACCACTCTTCAGAGGTCTAACCCATGAACCTACTCACGTGTTTATTTTCACTTTCTAACTGAATGCACAATCAGAGGGTCTCCTCGGCTCACGCAGAGTTTGAAATGAATTTGCTTGATATTGAAAACAAAGGAGAAATGCAGCAAGGCTGTGCCTACGAGTCTTCTAGACCAGAGGCTGGACCTTTAGCTTCTCCTCACCTTTATCTGTGTTAATGTTTGCTGGTACCCTAAACAGAACAGTCTTCCCTTAATCACAGAGTGGTAACGACTGCATCCAAACATTTACCATAGAAAGACTTCGAGTACACATTAAGGAGTCTGCATTTATTCCTCACAGTGACCCTGTGTCACAGGCATGATCTTAACATCACCGACAAAGGTGTACCAATTAGTGTCATTTCCTGTAACCAAAGCCATGTTTATTCGATTCAAAAATACATTCTCTTAACCAATCCAATACACCTTGAACTACAACAACAACAAAACCACAAAACACAGAAAGGATAAAAATGCCTACTTGGCCACATCTTACCTTCCAGTTTTTCTGCTTTGCAGACAAGCTAACCTATGTATTTATGAGTTCATAGTGGTAGTAGTTCTCAAGTTTGTACAAAACATTCTCCTAGGATGCAGGTTAATATGCAGATTTTTAGTTTCTATCTGCTGGAGATTAAGAAGCCCTATTTTATTTATTTTTTTTTGTGGGTACCGGGGGGTCGACCTCAGGACCTCGCGCGCCAGCAGGCACCCGTGCCGCTGAGCGATATCACCGGCCCCTTTTTCGTATGTGGGTTCCGGGAGTCGAACTCGGGCCCTCGCGCTTGCCGGGCAGACGCTTAAGCCACTGAGCCATCTCACCGGCCCAAGAAGCCCTATTTTAGAGACTAGAACTCTAAATCTGAATTTTTAATGTTCAATCGAAATACCTCTAATATACATTCTTTCCATTTTATTTATGTTAAGGAGTATTTCTAAAAGACATTTTGTGGCTTTCATTTTATTGGTTTAAACTTACTGTCTTCAAATGGGTCTCAAGCTAAAACAGGCCTGTTGTCTGCTTTTAAAAATAAAGTTTTATTAGAATAAGCTCCTCCATTTGTTTACACATCATCTGTGCCTTCTTTAATGTCTACGGAGTTGAGCATTTGCAATAGAGGCTATATAGCCAACAAAAGCAGAGACTATTTCCTATCTGGCCCTTTTTCAGAAAAAGATTTGTCAATCCCTGTCCTAAAATGACTTTGCTAAATTTTGGCAGAAACATGGACCACTAATTACTTTTGAAATAGTTTTTCTATATCTAACATCATTTGAGTGCCTCAGCTTCTGTGATTCAGTGAGTACATGAAAAATGTAATTTATTCATGAATGGCACATCATTTCTTGATTCCTGGTACCTGCTTGACACCCAAGTGCTTAGATAAGTTTTATTATCTCTTTTTCCTATGTTCTGATTAGCCACAAATTCAAAAGCAAGAGAAACAGAATTTTCTTTAATATGTGACTGAGAATAGCAGGTGTTCTTCATCAAATCTCCAAGACAAATGGAGAAAAATTGGAGGAATTTATTAATAAATCCCTTAATTTGTTTACTTTAAGAAAAAAGTTAGTAAAGCCACAGACTTTTCCCTGTTGCTTTATACTTTAAAAAAATCAAAATTGAGGAGGAGAGCCAATTGACATTGGTGGAGGTAGCTCCTTCCAATTGCTGACTATTAGGAAAGTTAACCCACCTCTTCCTTCCAAACCCATCATTATGTAAAGGAAATAGCTGCCACATTATGTCAAGCTCCTTTGGACCAGAGAGGGATAAAGGAACACATCATCAAACCAGAGAAAAGCAAAAGAGATGAGTAAGATCAAGTCAAGTGACCAAAAGGATGTTGTTGGGAGTATCAGAGGGAGGTGATGGCAAGGAAGACATAGATCAATAAGAACACAAAGATTATGAACAAGCACTTTATATGGTATAGGCCTGCAAAGGAGGCCCAATGCTTGTTGAATGAATGCATTTAGAAAAATGAACTTGGATTCAGGGTTCCGAAAAGAAAAGCAATGCAAGGAGTTTAAAGAAGGAAAATAAAAGCATTATTTTTACACATAATCAACCGGTATCATATGAATGATCTCTAAGTATTTTCCCACTAGGGAAAATAAAAGCCCAAATTCTTGTCTTTGAGCTCAGTTTCCTGGAAGAGCTGAAGGCTTGACCAGGTCTAGACTACTTTTTATGTGCAGACCTTTGCCAGGTCCTCTGGCATAAGTGGCCAGGTTCCAGCCACTTCTGTTGCTCTCTCCACACTGACTTGGTGTACTGCAGATTTCTCCATCTGGTTCAACAGGAAGTACGTACTGCTTGCAGGATGCTGGTGAGCTATTTTAAGAGCTGAGCTATGTACAGGTATTTAGGACTGTAGATCTGATTTGGAAAAACAAAATACTTGCTAATGCAAGTACCCTGAACATTTTCAACAGCCAGTCACATGGTCTCAGGATGGATATGGTCAAGGAGAACAACTAGAATGTGGTTCCTTCTTCTATCCTGCAAAAGCCATCATTTGCTTCCGCTGGTCTACAGAGTCAAAGTCTGAGAAATGATTATTTGCTCGCAGGAGTGGAGTATTGAACTATTACACGGATAATAGGAATGGTAGTGATTTTTAAATACTGTTTTTCATACCAAAGAGCTCATGGGGGTTCAATTTTGGCCTGTATATGTTAACTGGAAATCCTGTATGGCTTGTATTAGAATTCTCTAGAAAAATACATGACTGATTAGGTATATATGTGTGTGCGTGTGCTTGCATGTGTGTGTGTGAGAGAAACTGTGTGTCTGTGTGTCTTTGTGCATGTATACAGAGAGACTTATTATTATAAGAAATTTGATCATGTACTTAATGGAGACTGGCAAGATCAAAATCTGCAAACCAATGTCTCAGTTTAATTTAAAGGGTGGAAACTGCTGTAGAACCAGAAAGAGCTGATGTCCCACTTCAAAACCATCAGTCAGGAGAATTTACTCTTACTCAGGGGAAAAGTAACCTGTCATTCTATTCACATCTCCAACTGGTTGGATGAAACCCACCCACATTATTGAGGGCAATCTGCTTTACCCAGTCTCCAAATTTAAATATTAAATTCATCCAAAAACATTATCAGAGGAACACCCAGAATAATATTTGACCAACTATGTGGGAACTCTGTGTGGTCCAGTCAAGGTGACACATCAAATTAAACATCACAGGGTTAATGCTAATTGAACTTGAGCTGCTAGTTAAATATTCTGGACCCAGTACTGAGTGTGCAAATTGTTTAACCTTATCAGAAACTTTGATTTTTGTGTGGTAGCCATTCCATGCCTATGAAGTCATGCAAAACATTTAAAAAATCTGATTATTTTAATACAATTTAGCCCATTTTTATATTCCGTTAGGTGGCACAGAATATATAAATAGAATGAATAGATATTTTCAGATTTTTTAAATCTTATCTTTTTTTTCCTTAATCTTTGATGAAATTAAACTTGAATAATGCAGTGTTCCTGCACAATCTTTAGGCTATCCCAGTTATGTGCTTTTGCTGACACTCTCCTCAAATCTTAAAATACTTTCTTTACCTTACCATCTCAGGATAGGTTAATATTTATTGGCTTATTCAAGTTTGCACCTCGAATACTCACTTCTTCATTAAGATATTTCTAAACTCCTATCCCAAAACTCTCTGATTCCTTTGGAAAGGCCACATACTGTATTCATACCTTCTTGAATTTCACCTATCATTTTCTTCTTTCCTACTTTCACTTTGCAATATATTTTTAATATCTAGACTAACCTGTAAGCTCCTTGAGACTAGAGAGGGTAGGAAACAAAAGAAAATCACAAAAGGTGTTTACTTGTATGAGTAAACAAGGCAAATAAATAACTAAAGTAAATAAATGAAAAGTAAATTAATGGCAATTGTAGCACACTGGATAGAAGAGATAAATGGCAGTGTACTGGTAACATTTTATGAGAGATCAAGATAAATTAATTGTGCATAATTTTGTCATCAAATATGGGAGAAAGAACAAATGAGAGAGAGAAAGAAAGAAAGAAGAAAGAAAGAAAAAGAAAGAAAAAGAGGTAGCACAGAGATTTCAAGCAATGAAGAACAGCTAACAATCTAATAAAGGAGATAAATAGAAGAACATAAATTCATAATTAATTCAGATGTAGGACAATAGTTCATTAATTTTTAACTATTCTTATAGCCAAACATATTTTATGTAACTGAAATTTATTATTGGCTTATCACAAATATTGATTATTTGGCAATTCTTTAGCAAGGAAGTATTTTAAATCCTTTTAATTTTATGAGGTACAAAAGCAATGTGGTATGATCTACTTAGAAGATCTGAGTTCTACAAGATACATGCAGAAATCTGACTTTCTGCTCCATGTTTTCCTACTCTTAAGAAGTGGAAATGTTATTCTCCAAAAGACCATTAATATTACTTGTCAACAAAATACATTTCATCAAGGTTTTACCCTCCTCCTATTTGTTATCAAGAGGTAAAAAGCAAGATTTTGATTATCTCTCCTTGAGTTGTTCTTTGGGAGGACACCTGTAACTTATTCTCAGAAAATGGATAAAATATATTCAGCTTGTGACATCTTTTTCTACATAAATTAAATTGTGGCTTGATTTTCAAAAGCTTTTTTTTTTTTTTTGTGGGTACCGGGGGTCGACCTCAGGACCTCGCACGCCAGCAGGCGCCCGTGCCGCTGAGCGATATCACCGGCCCTTTTTTCATATGTGGGTTCCGGGAGTCGAACTCGGGCCCTCACGCTTGCCGGGCAGGCGCTTATGCCACTGAGCCATCTCACCAGCCTTGATTTTCAAAAGTTTTTAAAGAAATAAAAAGAAAAAAAGCAAATATACTATAGCTACAAAACCTGTTTTTAAAAGATTGGAGACAAATAGCCTCAAAATAATCCTGAATGTTCTTTTGATGATGTGTTCCCAAGGAACAAAAAATTTAAAAAGTAAATAATTGTATATGTATTGGGTTAGTGCAAAAGCTGATTGTCTTTTCAGACACCCCTCTTGATGTGGTTGGAAATTGGAACAAGTTTGGAAAGCAATTTGATATTTTATAGCTTAAATATTTCTTCCTTTGCTTTCTGCTTTCAGAAATGGAACAGTTCATGATAGAGCAGCCAAAGTCTTGAAATTCAAGCAGGAATAAGTATTATAAACTACAGGTAACCTGTATACTTCTGAATTATATCCTTTCATACGTTTTGTGCACTTCCTTCCCTTACCATTTTATCCAATTTCCTTTGAAAGCTATAGCAGGGCACAGTGAAGAAATATTTCACAATATTTCCCAATATACCAATGACAAATAAGTTTTGTACAGTCACTATGTATTTTGATTTTTGGTTGAACCTGGAAAATTACATTGGGTTGGGTGGATTTTCTGTTTTGTTTTGGTACAAAATTATTCTTTCCAAACAGGGCAAGAGGAGATGAAAGAAAATGATATAATATTAGCGTATTACTCCTTAAATGACCGTCGGAAGAAATGTCTAAAGTGCTTGTGGGGAAGTAGAAATTGCACCCTACACTGTCGAAGATTCTGCTTGCCAGAGAGTTCAATTTACTTACTGCCCCATTCAAACAACAAACAACCCATGGAAAGTGTTCAACTTCCACAAGAGGAAAGTAAATTTTAGTGATGGAATAGGCCAGGGACTTGTCCAGTTTCTGTAACTGCAACCAAAATGTACTACAGATGTGTCTTTTTTATGTTAGCAAGGCCTTTCTTTCTAGTACTTGAACAGACTTAACTGAGCCACGAAGTTCTTTCAAGGATTTCTCTCTGTCAAGTTTCATAATTGTTCTTTTGAGAGCAGGAGTGGTAATTTAGCATTTGTGCGAAACTCAGCATATGTCTGCCAATCTAGAGACCAAACAAACCATCTTTTCTCATCTTCGCACATCTAAGGTTTACTAAGAAGAAAATAATGAAATCTGGCTATCGTCCATTTAAAAATGCCTAGTGAATGAGAGCATATTCATTGCCTGAAATTGTCCCACTGCGCTAACTCTTCATCACATTGCATTTTAAAACTAATTAGTGTGAATAATATAATAATGATAACAGCCTTTTTATTCCCTTCTGTAGTTCAGAAACTAGATCAATGCTACATGCTTTTGCTCTGTTTCCCCTATTTTATAGAGAATTAAATGGAATCTTCCAGAGGATAAGTTTCTTGCCCAAGCCAGTTTATAAGTAGAGGCCTGACTGGGCACTCAGTCTGATGGATTCCAAAACCTATGCTTTAACTGAAATTTAATGCAGAAACTCAAATCACCTTGATATATGCTTACTCTTTTTAGAGACGAACAGCCTGTTTAGATTAGGACAAAGCATCAAATGTCACAAGATAGAATTTCCATTTTACCCATGAAAAATCAAAGGATTTTTAACTTATGGAATTTCCTGCCTTAATTGCATCTGATTCTGATTGCTTTTTTATTCTGTCTCCACCTTGTGTAAATATACCCGTTCTGTACTGCAATGAAGTCATACGAATTCAGAGCTTGGTCATTTGGAATTGGACTGAGACCGGATGGGTTTAAATTAACTTTTCTACTATCTATGAAGAAAGGTAACATTATTACAATGATTTCTTGGCATTTAATCTGCCTAAGAAAGTACAGCACTTCTTAGAAACCTGGCATCTACAATTTCCACATAAATAATTAGTTTTTAAATATTTCTTATGAAATTATGAAAGATGGTCCAGAAAATTCGACAGCACTCAAATATTATTTCGAGTTACTCCAAAGAACTCACAGGAATAAATATTAAAGAATCCAGCTGTAGCAATATAGTATAACTGTCCTTTTCCCCAATTATTTTCAACTAGTAAGAGTTTTATTAATTCATTTGTCCTACATGCAGTCTGTATTTTAAGTTATGTGTTGCGAACATCTTTGGAATCATTGTATATGTAGACTTTCAAGGGCAGGAATTGTGCATTTCATAACTGATTTTGTTTGTTTTTATTAATCTTAACCTGAATGTTCCACAGAGAGACAAAGATTCTAATCTGAGTTCTGCCTTTGATGCAGCTAGAATTTAGGCAGATATTTTGTCTCTGAACCTGTTTCCAATACATATCAATAAAATATTCACCTCACATGTAGTGGTGAGAAACAAATGATATAAAGCTAGCAGAAGCATGTAACAATGGGCTTGGCCCATAGTAACAGCATAACAAATGAGAACCTCTGCTTCCCATCATTCATTTGTACTTTACTGCCAACTCTCATCGTCCCTGTACCACAAAGACTATTAAAAATGACCCACAAGCGCAAGTGACATGTCCATACGATTCCCATTCCAGCCCACATCTTGGCCTACCCCTTCTTCCACCACACCAAACATGTTTCCCTTGGCCTGGTCCCTGAAGACTTAGAAGGGTCTCAGAATTTTAGAAAAAAGAGCAAAGTCTAGGCTGTAGGACTAAACTATGATAATTACAAAGCAATAATAAAATTATTCAGGAGAACCTGATAAAGCTGCTCCATTTTTCTAAAGTTCAGGCTCCAGGTACCAAAATAAATGAGGATGAGAAAGAATTAAATTCAGCAAACTTCAGAAAAAAATATTATTCATGCATTGTCTGGGACCCCAAGGCCGTGACAGAAATAGTACCTTTCCTCTTGAAGCACACCTAAGAGTGGGTTAAGTTATGGGCATTCACACGTTGACAATCAACAAACCATAACCTGATAATGAAGACCATTTAAGCCACCTTTTAAAACAGATGCTTCCAGAATCTGGTAAATGTTCTTTATACCAGTGTATTTAAAATGTGTTTATATTCTTCAGATTCTAAGAAGTTTATCCATAAAGAAGCTAATTTGCAATTCTATTTGTGCTTTAAATTCTGAGATAGCTGGATGGATACCAGCATACTTTAGGATAAGACAGTATAGCATATTTTCATGTCACTTAGATGGGTTAGAAAGTATTCCAGGGAAGGTAAAACATTGCTTCTTTCTACAGCAAAGGTGGCCAGTAGGAAAAGAGTCACAGTAGAAATCATCTATGTGTAATTCACTCCTATTGATCTTTACAATGAAGAATCTTGAGAAACGAATCATCCTCAGTGTCTTCACTCTTCTTATCATCTCCATTGGCGTCCTTGATCTAGGGAACACAGTGAAGAACTTGAGACACTGAGCGACTTATCTAGGTCCCACAAGCCATGAGTTTAAATTCCAGTGCATGGTATTAGAGAGACTCATGGTGTGAAGAAGACAGGGTTGGCATTTGAACCCTCTGTCAGTCCCCACCCATATGTCTATGAAGATGTCAGATGCCTTCGCACATCAAGCTTCTCTGCAAAATAGGAGAGATCAGTGGGATAATAAAGGTAAGGATCTAGGGGCCGGTGAGATGGCTCAGCGGCTTAAGCGCCTGCCTGGCAAGCGCGAGGGCCCGAGTTCGACTCCCGGATCCCACATACAAAAAAGGGGCCGGTGATATCGCTCAGCGGCACGGGCGCCTGCTGGCGCACGAGGTCCTGAGGTCGACCCCCCGGTACCCACAAAAAAAAAAAATAAATAAATAAAAAAAATAAATAAATAAAGGTAAGGATCTAAACTCACGTCTAATACAAATAAATACCCAAAGAAACATCCTCCACTGAGGTTTACCCTCATGCACTGCCCTTTCTGTTTTAGATGACAGAAAAATCGTGAAAGAAATGAGAATTGACAACACACAAGAGTACTGCTGCCAACCTTGGCAGTTTGGAGAACCATTCTTCCTCTTTAAAATACTCAAGGAAAGAAAGAAAAGAGACTGTGTAAACAGCTCTGCTTTTCCTGTCTCTTGCTGCATTTCTGAACTTCACCACTCGAAGTCTCAGAGCTGGTGCAGCCTGAACTGCTTTCTGATCTTTGATCCAGGACAAACACCCGAACCAAATTATATTTCCAACCCATCAATCCAGGTCTTCAGAAAAGGAAAAGCATTTTCCTAGACTGACGAATGCACTTGAATTAAAAGAGAATGCTTTGCATTCACAGGTGGGCCAAAGAATTTACAAACCACAAGATGGATGCAAAAGTACCTACCCTCGGGATAACCCTGGCTCTGTTCTCAAAACGTGGAAGAAAAGATAAAATGTGACACTTTCAGAAAGCAATCTTAAGGCACTTTTCATAAGGGGCTGAGGACCTACAAATACCTTTAAATAGAAACATCAAAATCTCAAGAAACATAATTTAACCTATACATTTTTATCTGCAATAAAGGCTTTCCTGGAGGTCTGCCGTAAAATCAACATATTCACATCACTTGGGATCTATTAATCTGACAAAGTATCAGCAATGTAGAATGATTTGGGGCAGATCTTTGGCAGTGAATATAAATATCTCCAGACTAACATGATGGGCTGGGGGTGGGGTAAAGAGAGATTCTGTTGGAGTCTTTATAAGCTCAAATATCTGGCACCTGTAGAATTTTCCAATGCGGCCACCTACAGAGGAATGAAGGTAGTACTACCATTAGTACCAAAAACTACATGATATTTAGCTCTTTTTAAAAAAATTTTAGGGCCGGTGAGATGGCTCAGTGGCATAAGTGCCTGCCTGGCAAGCGCGAGGTCCTGAGTTCGACTCCCGGTACCCACACACCAAAAAAAATTTGTAAGAAGCAAAATATTACATTATAATTGCAGTAAAAATAATTGAAAGTAAAAATATTAAAAATGAAAACAAACAAACAAAAAAACCCTATAGTTCCATTAATCCAGAAGTGACAACTTTTACCATTTTGGGTTACATTCTTTCAATTTTATATGCAAAATATCTAGATCTTATTGCTTATTACTGTAAGTCAGTGTATTTGTTTTACAGAAATAGAATCCTAGTTGTCTTTTTTCACCAAGACTAGCCTAGAAAACATAGAAAATTCAAATAAATAAAGGCAAAATTTTCAGTCCTCCAGTTCGTAGGAACTTGGTATCTATCCCCTGATAATTTAAATGCACTTTTGTATACTGAATACAATATTATTATATATGTCATTATTCTACATTCTGTTCCCTGATTTCCTTATTATTCTGAACAATCTTTCATGTCAAAAGTACAGATATAAGGGCCGGTGAGATGGCTCAGCGGTTTAAGCGCCTGCCCTGCAAGCGCGAGGGCCCGAGTTCGACTCCCGGAACCCACATACAAAAAAGGGGCCGGTGATATCACTCAGCGGCACGGGCGCCTGCTGGCGCGCGAGGTCCTGAGGTCGACCCCCCGGTACCCACCAAAAAAAAAAAAAAAAAAGTACAGATATGCATTATTATTGCTGGTGGGCTGCTGGTCCATTTTTTCTTTTTTTTTGTGGGTACCAGGGGGTCGACCTCAGGACCTCGCATGCCAGCAGGCGCCCGTGCCGCTGAGCGATATCACCGGCCCCTTTTTCGTATGTGGGTTCCGGGAGTCGAACTCGGGCCCTCGCGCTTGCCGGGCAGGTGCTTAAGCCGCTGAGCCATCTCACTGGCCCTGCTGGTCCATTTTTGACAATTTTTTTGTATTTTGGAAAAGAAATTTCTGGGTCAGAAGTGCTGCCACACACATACACTTGCTAGGGCTTCTGTGGGTTAAAAAGCTGGTGACTAACCCAGCTAACTCCACGTTTTCAAAGCTGTGAGCTGGAAACCGCTTGCGCTTTTTCCATTTGCACACTTGCCTTTTCAGTCCTATATAAAACCTAATCACATTAACCTACTTTTTTATGCAAGTTACAATCTGCTGCTCAAGGCTCCAAGGAGTATTCTTTATTCTTAACCAGTAAAGAGCTAGAGCCAAAGGGATGTGCTTCTTTCTCCAATCATAGGTCATTAAAGCTACAAAGAAATGATGAATATGGCCAGACTTCAGTCCGTGAGTCAGGGAGACAATCAGGATCTAAAGAGACACATGTATAAAAGCACACACATACCCCCATCCATGCACACACTCACGAACATTCTGGTTAATTTAAGCCAGCAGGGAAGCTTTTCTTCTGAATATCAGCCACCTTTCCATGCTTCACTTCTACCCTTTAAAGGATCAGAACATGTTTCTTATTGGAAAACGCAAAAATAAATCCATAGAAATGTCCCCAGTGATTGAAAACAGAAGCTGGCCACTAAGACACTCTACTTGTGGGGGAGGGAGGGAACCTAATGGAAAGTCAGATGAAATGGAACACCACCAGGGTATTTTATCAACTGCAAGTTGAGAAACCACACCCAACACATTTTATCAAAGGAATGACAGACACGCTGGACTGCTAATTACCTACAGGTTTCTCTTTCACATTTATATCCCTCATAAGACAAAAGCTGAAGGAGGAATATGTCAGCTAAAGAAAGAGTGGTGTGGGGGAAGGCTGGTTATCCAGGGACTTGGAGATCTGTGGACCTCCATTGCTTCATTTCTAAGTTGTGATAATTCAGCTGAGCCAGAGAACAATATGCCTGTGTAAAGCAGGGTTGGTACCATGTCGGCAAGGTTGTTTCGTACAATCACAACACGATATCACCCTGAATTGGGGTTAGTTTTGTTGCTTTGCATCTAGTTTTAAAAAATGTCAGAGGAAAAAAGAAGTCATAAGATTCCAGGATAGTCATATGACAGCTACACATAGCTTATTATGTTTTATTTTATTCTGTCTCTATTACTTGAGTATTAATCCTGGTTCTAGAGAATGAATTTACAGGTTTTCACAAAGACATCCATCTATTCTCTCTCTCTCCTCTCTCTTTCTCTCTCTTTCTCTTTTACATACACACACATGCACACACACACACGTAGATGCCCATAATGATCAAGTTTATCTCGATGGTCACAGTCATGGTGATTTGATGATGCTTATTTTTCATTAATAATGCTATGGGACTATTTCTTATACAGTGAAAAACTCCAAAAGCTTTGACAACAGTGGCTCGCTGTCAATTTGGGAAAGAGAGTGCCTGAAAGACTGACAGAAGAGAAGATTGTTTATGCATGTGTGTGTGTGTGCACGCACACACGTGTTACAGGGAGAGTTCAAGAAGAAAGGGATGTAAGATTTTTCTTGTTCACTAAATATCTATCCACAGGATTAATTTACATATTAGAGTCTAAGAAAAGGCCAGGGGAGCCTGAAGTTCTGTTCTGCAAACATTTCTTTATCTACCATGACTCCTGTTCTTACCAGCATGCACTGTAACTCTGGGTGGTTTCTGGAACACAATGTGAGAAATTCTTTGGGAATATTTGATAATAGAAGTCCTAAAGAAGTGTGAAATATAGATTTTTATACAAAACCACGCGCAGACGTCATTTTTCCTTCCTTCTGGGGGGAGGGGAGAGACACTTCTAATTCTCAAAGTGCCTTGATTCTACGGTTGGAAAGAAATTTTCTGTCTTTTCTCTATCAAAATATCTCTCAACTCCTCTTGTTTGCACTTCTCTTAGGGAGGGAGGCTCCGTGCTCAGCCTGGTCTGGGACAGATGGTTTATCGGGTTGGCCTTCTTCTTGGAGCTGATCTAGCTTCCACCAGTCGCAGTGGGGAGCTGGCTTGTGGGATGAAAGCAGGGAGGGAGTAGCCGCCAACAGCAACAATGGAACTTTGTGTCAACACTGTCCCGGGCTGATGTGAATGAAACATAAATATTGCACAATAAACCGTTTGAAAAATTCTTCAAAATATTACACTCTTGCATTACTTTACAGGGGCTGAGTGAAGGCAGCGACCTTCTGTTTCGGCCCAGCAGAAGTTAATAGCAACCCAGGAGCTGGAAAACCAGCTTCAGAAACACTTAATGTTTAGATTCACTTAGTGGTTGGAAAAATCAACTTAAAAAAAATGTTTAAGAGCCGCTCCAGCAAGTGGAAACAGCAATTCCTTGTAAACAAACCTTTACCATGAAGATATTTCTCAGTGGCGGAAAACCTAACTTCATAAAATCAGATTTCTGAGATTTTTTGAGCTCCTTGGAGACTACAAAAGTAACCGCATTCTGTCAGTTGATGCATCAAATAAACAAATGTGAAGGAGAGATTTTCCGTATCGCATGTCAACTGAGTACACATGTCTGATAAAGTGCACACAAACTTTGGATTCATGTTTGCTGTGGAGGAGATCAGTTAGGATAAAAAGATAGCATGCTTTCATTCCCCTCCATTAGGTAGTCTACAAGGGACACTCATGATAGTTTTAGGTGTGACGGAAGCAAGCTGCTTCCAGGTGTATCTCCCTTTTTCTAGCTACCATAGTGGCTCTAATTAACTGTGTCAGTTCTGAAGTACTGCATCTAACAGTGAGTTGAAAATCCCCTGCTCCCTCAATACCATGACCCAGCTACCCAAGATGGTGTTGAGAGCAGGTCAGAGCCATGTAGGAAATTATGTCCCTACCCTCAGGGGTGGTCCTATCTCTGCAGAAATGACACACTTCAGATGAATATATTGAATAGTACTAGAAAGAATTCCTTGTTCAAATGCTCACTGCAGATCTACAAGAAGAAATTAATACTATCCTATTGTGTCCAGTGGTTAGTCTTTAAAAACAAATATTCTCAGAAGTGCATGAAGTTTGCTATAACTGAAAATTCTTGTACTGCTAGCATACAAGCTTTGCTCCTTTATCACCTACGCATTTCAACAGGTTATTCAACCTAGCTGTGCCTCAGTTTCCTTATTCCAAAATGGCATAATTATGCATGCTTCACAGTATAATAACAAATATGATTAGTGTACGTGAAAACCACTTGGCAAACCACTGATGTGTACTGAGGACTCATGGAAAGGAGAATATTTTTCCTAGGAATAAGTTTAATCAGTTGCTTTGAGAATTAAGTTTGGCTTTCAAGGCAAATGTGTATTTGTCTGGAAAATGGGTCACTGTTTAGGAGGAGTTGAAGCAAATCTTATGAGTTTTCCAGATAAGTGATGCTCAACCTGGTACACCAAGGTCAGAACCTGCACTTTATTATATCTGAATTGATACTTCTATTTTGTGTATGATTTTTAGTGTATTGAATATTTTTGCACAAAATCACATGTATACACTACATAAGTAAGTAATGTAAACAAATAGTATTTTTTTCAGTAGGAGCAAACTTTTACAGAGGAGATATCCAACTGGCAGCCACAGGTTCCTGGTATCTAGTAACATAAGGAAAACCAGGAAGGAGGCATTTAGATATAAATGTTGATAGATAGTTCTAGAATCCAAGAAAGAAGCAAGTTCAATATAGAGATCATCTTGTTCTTTACTTCTGCAGTTAGAGAACTCAGTTTCTAAGTCAGAGAAATTTTTCCTCCAAGATCACCCAAGGGCAGATATGAGCATGGAACAGGTGTTTTGAATTCCATCCCACAGGTATTTTTCATCACAGTCGTTCCTCAGCATCTACAAGAGATTGAGTGCAGGACATGCTGTTAATATGGAAATCCAAGGATGCTCAAATCCCGTTTTTGAAATGGTACAGTATTTACATATAACCTATATCCATCCTCCTATGTACTTCGGATCATCTCTACCTAACTTATAATACCTAACACACTGTAAATACTTTGTAAATTGCTGTTGTACTACTTTGTCTAAAAAACAATAAGAAAAAAAGGCTGTATATATTGGAGACAGTTGCAAATTTTGTAGTTTTGTTACTTTTGGTCTGCTGTAGTAGGGTCCCAGAAGGCAGAGACCAAGGATAGAGAGGGCCAACTGTACCTCATTCTGCCTGGGAAGTCTTTAGCCCTGAACTTTTTATAAATCAATTGAGGCTGGGTGTGGTGGTGCATGCCTATAATCCATGCACTCTGAGAGGCTGAAGCAGGAGAATCGCAAGTTTAAGTCCAGCCTGGAAAATTTAGTGATTTGTTAAGACTTTGTCTCAAAGGTAAAAAATTTAAAAAGGGCTTGGAATGTAGCTCAGTGCAAAGGCCCTGGGGTTAATCCCTCGTGCTGCCAAAATATATAATAATATTAATTAAAAAAGTAAAAACCAAAAACCAACTGAAACAAGGTGATGGTTCTGAAATTCAAAGTTGTACCAAAATCACTGGATGGGCCTGTAAATACTGCTGGACCCTTCCCTAGTCCTTATGATTCAGTGGGTCTGGAGAGGGGTGCAAGATTTTGTATTTCTATCACGTCCCCAGGTGGGGCTGCAATGCTGGCTAGGGACCCCAATGCCATAAGTACTGGCATACAGTTGGGAGGTGAGTTGCTGTCCTTAGCCACGGACCTCTGAAGTTGAAATAATATTCAATTATGTCAAATTAAATAAGATGGTGGAGGTGGAGAAAATTGAAAAAAAGGAAGGAATGAGTAGTGATTTGGGCAGTTTAGGAGGTGTTGTAGTTTCAGCAGTGAACAATTTTTTGGCTGTTGTTGTGGGAGAGATAATAAGCAATGTAAATAATTCAACCATGAAATATGTAGTACTTACGAATACTAGTCAGGAAGATAAAGAGGGAGAGAAGAATAGGAACACAATGCAATTTGAATCATAGGGTGAGTGAAAAGACGCAGTAAGAGCTGATGGAAAGAGGGAGTTGTGCTTTGGACACAAGGTGGTGCCTGGTATGCTTAAGGAACAGGCAAAAGCCCAGCGTAGCCAGAGAAACAGGAGTAACTTGCAACACCAGAGAGAAGGCCATAAGAATACAGTGTAGGAGAAAGGGTTGTGGAGGAAGATCACTGGTTCCTTGAAGGTCATTGTAAGATCTTCAGCTTTTACTCTAAGAGGGAAAACCAAGACAATGTTATGGTCTCATTGAAGTATCTATAGCTCTCTCTGACTACGGAATTAAAGATGGACTCAAGAAGGGCTGAAGAAAGACAGGTAAAGTAAGGAAGCTGTTGCAGAAATCCAGGCAAGTGATGAGAGAGACTTACACCTAGCTGTTAATGATAGATTATGGATATTCACTGAATATGCAGTCAGAAGGTTATGCTGACTGATTGGCCCTAGATTGCAAAAGAGACAGAGGAACCAAGGGCCATATTGTTTTTGCTGTAAGCAAGTAGAAGTGTGGAGGCACCATGCTCTGTGATAAGCCAAAATGAATTTTGCAGTGCAACATGTGGGGCCTACCATGGACCAATAAATGTGAAGTAATTCTCCATAGTAAAGATGAATATTCTAAAGTTCACAGAGGTGAGTATATTTGTCAGAAGTTGCACCATGACTGGATGGCTAAGTCAGGACGAAGAATCAGGCCTGTGATTCCCCCATGGGGTCATCAGTGATGTTCCAAAGAAGTGAACCGGAGAGGGAGGGAGAGACAAACAGGCTCTGTGGTTTCCATTCCAAGTATAGCATTGCTCCTCTTGGCTAACCTGATTAGTCTCCAACCAGGAGTCACGAACCCAAGACCCATTAGCCTAATAAGGCCTGCTGACATGTTTTGTTTGGCTCTTGATATTTAGAAAAGTTCTCCTTTAAATGTCTTTAAACTGGGTTTGTACTTTCCAGGTCACTCATAGTACACAGCACTCCCTCTGGCTTGGGCAGTGTCCCTCAGATCCTACTTACCTGGCCCCAGAAAACATTCGCTTTTCAGCTAGTGACTCAAATTCATAGCCAGTGGGAATTTAGCAGTGGGACAATGCATGTGGTGAACAAAAGACCATAGAATCGGACAGATACCGACTAACACCCAGCCTTTTCACTTAAAATCTCTATGACTTTGCACAAGCTGGGACCCTCTTTCTCCATCTGTGAAGTGGAGAGAATAGTATCCATGTTGACCTGTTGCTATAAAACCATACAAAATGTGCACTGGAATGATCATTAAGCACGTGGTCATTACTATAGAGTGGGGATAAGTACACCTTTTCATAAAGGGCTAGATGGTCTCTCTCCTAATCACTCAGTTCTGCCTTTAAAACATGAAAGTAACCATAGATAATACATAAATAAATCTGCATGATAAATACAGTCCTAATAAAACTGCCTTTACAAACACAGATAGGGACTTATTGACCATAAACCATAATTTCCAATTTCTGTTATAATGTGCTATGGTCTGAATGGGTATCTCCCCCTCCAGTTTTCTTTTTTTTTATATATAGAAATCCCACTGCCCAAGGTGATGGTATTTGGAAGTAGGAGCCCTTGGGAAAAGATTAAGTCATGAAGATAGAGTCCTGATAAATGGGATTAGTACCCCTACGAGAAGAGACCTCAGTCCCTTCTCTAATATGAGAACGCAGTGAGAAAAGGGGCAGCTACAAGGAAGCAGACCCCGAATCTGCTGGCACCTTGATTGGTACCTTGACTGGGACTTCCCAGTGTCCAGAGTTGTGACAAATGAATTTATGTTGGTGTTGTTGGTGTTTGTTTTTGTTTTGTTTTGGTTTCGGTGGTACCAGGAATTAAATTTGGGCCTTTGAATTGAGCCATATCGCCAGCCGCTTTTTTTTTTTTTTTTTTTTTTTTTTTTTATGTGGGTTCCGGGAGTTGACCTGAGGACCTCGTACTTGCCAGCAAGCGCTTGTGCCGCTGAGTGATATCACCGGCCCTATTTTTCCTTTATGTGGGTACCGGGAGTCAAACTCAGGACCTCGCGCTTGCCAGCAAGCGCTTGTGCCTCTGAGCAATATCACCGGCCCCTTTTTTCCTTTATGTGGGTTCTGGTAGTCGAACTCAGGACCTCGCGCTTGCCAGATGGGTGCTTATGCCACTGAGCTGTCTCACCGGCCCACCAGCTGTTTTTAATTTATTGATTGATTTTATTTTGAGATAGGTTCACCCTAAATCTCTAAATTGCCTAGGGCTTGGTCTTGTGAGCTTCCTTCCTCAGCTTCCCAGAATGCTGGGATTTCTCCTAGCTTTTACTCTGTTTATAAGCTCTCCAGTCTAAGTCATCTTTGTTGTAACTGCTCAAATGAACAGACATAGAGCGTTTGCTGAGCTACTCTTAAACCATACTCCTTCCCATACTATTCTATTATCCCCCACCCCAATGCCTGCCCACCTGCCCCCAAAGGCCTTCAGTTCTAGAACAAAGACTATTTCATATTCTTTTAATATGAGTTGTAAATTGACATCATGATACCAGTTGCTACTTTCAAATGCCCTAGTTGGAAATGCCCTTGTTTCAGGAAGCAGGAAAAAAAATCTTCAGGTACCTGCATTTCATATAAGACAGAGCTACTGACAATGATTTTCCTGGGAAATGAGGCTTCCCCTGCAAGGTTAAGCTTTCTTTTTGCCAGATGTCTTGCAGGCGTAGTTGGACAGTGTGCATTCTTGGACTTCTGGAGTCTCAGGCAGTCAGGGACCAACAGCGGAAACCCTGCTCTCCAGCAAGTTCACAGACTCAGAAAGGTGGGCTGAGGTATCTCGACTGAAGCTTGCCTTGTGGCTCCATTCCAACTTCTGAGAGAACAGGAAGGTTTCTGCTCTTGGCACTGGAAGGCCTTTGAGCAGCTATTCAGCTGCCTTTCCCACCCTTTGACCTAATCAGGGCTTTGATTTGCAGGCCATGGGCGAGAGGCTGCTGGATTGTTCCCACTGAACTATTTTTAGAACCTGGCATCAGAGTGGAAGACAGAGAGAGTCAGCAGTAGGCACAATATGGTAGTGCAGAGCAGGCTTCTGCAGAAGCCTTGTAGTAAATTAAACCATACCCTCTTACAAATTTCCAGAGTCAGGCAACACCGGAAACGGGACAGATACAGAGGAAGCTGATGTCTTCATCTTGCTCCAGATATGATGGTTTGTGCTTTCCACCTACTTTCATAGTCAGTGATCTGAAATGAAATTTCTAAACAACTTGTGTGTTTTGAGGGAGAATAAAGCAGAGCCCAAATTAATAGGTGAAAGGACAAAACTGTGGAGGGTTCAAAATGACTGAAAGACTCGGAGTTTTGCTAGCCCTTTAGTTTTTACCTGGGTATTAGTAATTTTGTTTCTAACCCATGCACCCAAATGTTTATTCTAACATGCACCACTTCCATGGTCAATAGTCCTAATCATGTGGTGTCGCTGCAGAAGGTAAAACAGGCTGCATCGGGGGTTGCACCATGACTGTTGTCAACATAGTCATAAAAGGCTGCACAAATGCTGTTCCTGGGGGCTGCCTTCATCAGTCTACAAAGGGCCTGAACTTCAAAGGTCCCTGAGCTAGTCAGCTTTCAAGTTCCATGGCAAAAATCCATGAGAAAATCACCTTAAATGGAGGAAAGATCTATTTTGGCTCATGATTTCAGAGTTTTCAGTCCATGTTCAGTTGGCTCCACACATTTCGGCAGCAGAGCATTATGGCAAGAAGTGTGGCAGAACAAAGCTGTTCGCCCAGGACTGCCAGGAAGCACAATGAGAGAAGAGACTGGGGTCCCAATAACCCCTTCTTCTAGGATACAGCCCCAAGGCACCAACTCCCTTCAAGAAGCCTGTCTCCTAAACTTTTCACCACTTTGCCACGGCACCATGAGTTGAGGACTAAGCTTTCAACATACAGGCTTTGCGAGAATGTTTGCAATCCAACAATGACAGGCCCTGTGCATAGATTCCTGCTCTGTGGTCACTGTCTTGAAATTTAATAATAGTTTAACATGAGGCCTGCATTTTCCTTTTTCTAGTCTACTCTAGTTCTTCTAAAACAGTGTTCCTCAACCTCTTTTCCTTTTTTCATTTCTGTCCTCTCAATGAGCCTTTTTAGGAATTTCTCCTTTAATTGGTCTCTTCATGAAATTGTAATATGGATATACTGTATTTCTGTCTATGAACTTTATGTCTGTATGCATCTGTGTATCTGTGCTGTATGTAAGAAATTTTGTCCCCCAAGAACCAAATTTGCTGCCCTTTGAGAGTATTACTGTCTTTGTTGATACATCTGAACCTCCCATATCTGCCTAGGAATAGGAGTAGAAAGAATATAATAGGTTGGGCACGGTGGTGCACACCTGTCATGCCAGCACTCTGGGAAGCTGAAGCAGAAGGATCACAAATTCAATCCCAGCCTGGGGAACTTAGGTACTTAAAGAGACCTTTTTTCGAAATACTAGAACATATCTCATTGCAAAGACCCAGGATTCAATCCTCAGTCAGGAAAAGAAGAAGAAAGAAGAGAAGAAGGAGGAGGAGGAGAGGGAGTAGAAGAGGAAGGAGGAGAAGGAGAAAAAGGAGGAGGAATGGCTGGTGAGATGGCTCAGCAGCATAAGCGCCTGCCTGGGAAGTGCGAGGTCCTGAATTCGACCCCCGGTACCCACAAAAAAAAAAAAAAAAAAGGAGGAGGAAGAAGAGGAGAAGGGGAAAGAGGAGGAGGAGGGAGGATGAAGAGGACAAGAAAAATAGCAGTAGGGATATGTTTTTGAGCCAGATATTATTCTAACTGTGTTCTTGTATTAACTCATACAGTTTTTTTAAAAAAAATTGTTTTAATACACATTCCACAAATTAGAAAACTGAGGCACAGAGAATTTAAGTAATTTAAGCACACCGAACCACATAGTCAGGAAGTGGCAAGCTAGAATTGGAACCATTCTTGACTCCAGAAACCCAGAAGTTCAGGGTCAGTTGTTGAAGACACTTGCTCTCCACTACATTTAAGAGGTACACACCTGGCAGTCTGCCATTGGTAGATAGAAGTCACATTAAAAAGACAATGAGAGAGAGAGAGAGAGAGAGAGAGAGAGAGAGAGAGAGAGAGAGAGAGAGAGAGATCGTTTGCAAACAGGAAAGGGATCAAGAGCTGGAGAGAATTCAGGGAGGGGAAAAGGATGAAACAAGAATAAAGATGTGTTATGTACACGTACCAAACCCTTGCTCTAAATGTAATCAGTATATACTGCAAATGTTTACTAACAAAAGTAAATATTTAAAAAAACAGACAGTAGGATAGAACCCTTGGAAACACATGGAAACTCTCCACAGGCCTCACAATGCATAATTTTCATGGTGGTTTTTAATAGTGAAAAATGATGTTTTCCAAGTTATAGTTAAGATAGTTATTTTTTAAAAAAATATTTCCAGATTGTCCTCTGGGACACAGATTGGGCAACTCCTCTTTTATTCTTAAAAGTGCTGTAGGGAATGAGTAGGAAGTACCCAGAGTTTGGGGTTCTACCCACCTGGTCATGTCATTTCTTCCAGCTTGTTTTCTCTGGGACAAATTAAATGATGTTTCATAATCCTTCCCAGTCAAATGTTATTCCACCTTCTGGAAACAGGCAGAAATAACAAATACATAAGCAAAATGGTTGTGACAAAATAATTGTAGCACGCATTCTTATAGGATTTGTAACCATGAATGGCCACAAGGGTAAAGTAGGTAACACAAAAAATGAAGACATTGGAAGAGGTAGTGAGTAAGGTACGGTATTCTCAGGTGGGCAAATCTGACCAAGAGGTC
The DNA here is from genome assembly GCA_028451465.1 of Erethizon dorsatum. Taxonomy (NCBI): domain Eukaryota; kingdom Metazoa; phylum Chordata; class Mammalia; order Rodentia; family Erethizontidae; genus Erethizon; species Erethizon dorsatum. The sequence goes on from CM051826.1 coordinate 12,792,688, forward strand.
AGTGAAGAGACTATTCCTGCTGGTTGCTGCCAGACAGGAAAGTGGCCCCAATGCCACCATTATTCTCATCTCTTTTTTTTTCCCCCAAAAAAGCTGGAAAAATAGATTCCGACATGCACTCTATTAATGTGTACCTGTGGTCAGTTGTGTTGGGCAGCCTCAGCAGAAGCCTCGTGATTCCAACTGCCTGTGTGACTCTTTTCTTGGCTGTAGGCAGAATTTATGACCTGCTTCTAGCCAATAAAAACATGACCAAGGTGAAGACTTGCAAGTCAGTTGAGTTTGAGTTCATCATAAGGTAGAGGGTGGTGATGGGGTTCATTTAATCAGGTGAAAGCCCTTCAAAGGAGCAGAACCCTCCATGAGGTGAAGTAAAGGGAACAACTCTGTACGAGGAGCCCATGGGGGAAGGATTGGAGCCTCTGGGACCTCAGAGGAGCCTCCAGTCTCCAGCCAGCATACAGCTGACAGCTGCAAGAAGAGAAATTCTGCCAACAACCTCAATGAGTGTGGAAATGGCTACTTCTCCACAAAGCCTCCAGATGAGGATGTAGCCTGGCCAGTCCCTTGGTTGTGACTTGAAAGGACTCTGAGCTGACCCTGTCTGCTAAACCATGCCTGGACTCCTGAGCCAGGGGGATAGTCCGACAATAGATGAGCATTGTTTTCAGCTGCTGAGGGCATAATCATTTGCCACATGCCAGTGGAAAACCATTACAACAGTCACTCCAAATTTCAAAAACATTTTGTTGGCAAAAAGCCTGAGGGGGTTTGGGTCCTACAAGCAGCCACTGCGTAGTCTATGGTATGTGGTGTCTGTAAAGTGCTGTGCTTTGCTTGAGGTCCAGGAGCTAAAAGACACAGTAGTGGGAAAGAGATAAACATTACAGTTCATCTCATTGTGACAGTAGCAGGACCTCAGACTGTGACAAGATGGACCTCTGCAGGGAACAGGCATCAAAGCTTGACTGCTGATCTCATCAAAGCAGAAGCCCCATTTTGCTTTTGCCTTTGGGAGATTGGCCTCATTTCCATTCTCTGTTTCCTTGGGCAGCTCCATCTGTACTTTGCTTTAAAATCTTCCCATCAATGATACCTACTTATTTAAAAAGAAAATAGATGAAGGTGTGACTTGTGAGCACAAAGAATAAGAGAACTATACTTGCCTTTCTAAGCACCATGATATTTACATGCACTTTGGATTTTGTGATCAATCATCCAATGCTAGACTCTCTCTGGATCAAAGATTACAAGTGATAGGGACGGAAGAGGGGAGGTGTGGGTAAGTGCTATGGTCCAAATATGTCCTCCAAATTCACATGTTAGACATTGGATTCCCCGGATGTACAGTGGCCTCTGAAGGTGTTCAAGTAATGACGACTCTGCTCCTATAAATGGATTTGCGTAAGTATAACAAGGACCTGCAGGAGTGGGTTGTCTCTTCTCTTCTGCCATGTGAAGATACTGTATGTCTATTTTCAGTCCTTCTGCCTTCTACGATGTGAGGACGCACCAAGAAGTGCTCATTATGCTCCATGTCAGTGTCTTGATCTCAGACATCCCAGTGTCCTGAATGGTGAGAACTGAATTTCTGGTCTTTATAAATTACCTAGTCGCAGGCATTCTGTTATAGCAGCACAGAACAGACGAAGACAATCAGTAATAAGCTCTCTGAAAGAGTGTGCCATATTTCCTAAAGCAACATGCTGCCAACTGTGGCCACAGCACTGAGACATCTGAAAAACTGGGGCCAAATTTGGACAGTGTAATTGGAGCCAGCCACAGACACTTTCTAGCCCCCCGTAACTTCATCTAACCTCTTACTGGATCTCAAAAATCAAAACCTCTGAACAAACAAAAATCATAACTGACCTCCATAGTTCTACTCATACCTCCCCAAATATCTTCTCCACACCTCAATCAGAGTAATTTTTTTCTTCTGTATGAAGGATTAAACCCAGGGAGCACTGAGCTACACCCCTAGCTCTCTTTATGTTTAAATTTGAAACAGGGTTTCATTAAACTACTCAGAATGGCCTTAAACTTGCAACCCTCCTGCCTCAGCATCCCAAGTAGCACAGATTACAGCCATGCACCAGCCAACCCCACCCAGAGTGATATGCTGAAACATAATTCTTTTTGTAAGCATCCAATCTATAATACCTGGGTTAACATCCCAACTCTTGCCCTCCTTTTCTGTAATGTTTCCCCTCCATCTCTAGGTGCCAGTGACACTTTCTGTTTGTTTGACATGTCACACTCCTTCCTATTTTCAAGACTTCTGCCTGGGACACCTTGCCCAGATCATCCAACCCCTAACCCCACAACTCATCCAGGTCTCTACTCAACTGTCATTTCCCTAACACCCAATCCAGTCACCCACCTCAATCCTCTTCCCTCCCCATTTGTTTATCCTTCTTTGTTTTTCTTCATAGTGCTTTCCACAATCAGAAGTCATATCACACATTCTTTCCCCTTTCTTATTTGTCATCTATGTTCTCTTCTAGGATACAAGGATTTTTAAAAATCTTATTCACCATTATTCAGTAGTATCTTGGAAAGTGTCTGACACATAGTAGCTGCTCCATAAATATTTGTAGAATTGATTGATGTATGAGGTAAGGAGACTATATCAGTTCATCATCAGAGCTTCTTCATAATTTAAAATGTGGTATTTATGTAACGAAATTATGAAATCAAATATCAGCCCTAGTAATTAGCCTGTATGCACCGATATGTACACATCAATAATTGAAATATGTGAAGTTTTTATACCACTTGGTAAATTAGATACCTCCTTGTATCCCCCTGGTTCCTTCTCTCTGTTGGAGTCCCATGAAATTACCACAATCCTATGATTAAATTTTTGCCTTCTGGCCGAACAGAGGGCTCCTAGATTTTGCTGGAGGACTATGGCCAGCATCCATTCAAACCGATGGCCACCTGAACATCACTCATGAAATGTTTTACCTACGACCCTTGCTGATAGGTGAGCGATTCAAAAAAAATGGCACATGAGAGAACCAAGTTGCCAAAGGAACAGAGGATTAGAAAACAGTAAAAAAGAAGGAACAGAAATGTTTCCTGAGGCCAAGAGCAGCTATCTTTCAATGTGGTGGAATGAAACTTGCCCAATCATTCCACTTGGGGAATAACAAAGGAGAAATCTGAAAAATAAATACAAAGCACACACTTGCTCTTTGCACTACCCATACCACATGAAGAGAGCAGAGTAATTATGTATTCGAATATCATTGCTGGGAAAAACTCAGTATGACCCAAAGTTCAATACTCAAACACATTGGTTCCAGGCGAGATTGCCTTTCATGGTAGTATACCCTTTCTCCTCCACTTCCTTTCTTCCAAAGAAAATTAGATACTGCTCCTATTTACCAGAATGGGATCTAATAAGGGCATCATCTTGATTATACAGCTATGACGATCAGCACTTTCTCTCTTGCTCATAAAAAACCACATGAAATGAAACAACAAAAACCTGTAAGTATGTCCCAAACTAATTGCCCTGGACCAGTGACAGACATGACTGGAAGTAAGTTTCTATGTTTATTTTTTTTTTCTTTTAGGTACCAGGAATCGAACTGATGACCTCGCACTTGCCAAACCGGCGCTATGCTGCTGAGCTATATCCCCAGCTAGAAGCAAGTTTCTAGAGGAAGAAGAGTGACTAAAGTCAGACGATGTGAACGCCATCTTTAGTTTCCTTTATATTGCCACTCCCAGGTCTGGATGGATCCAAATGGGCTCACATATCTGCCCAACCTCTGCAACTGCTTTACCAACTTAGCCAGAAAAATCCACACCTCTCTAGGAAGGTGAACAACTGCATCAAAAACAAGTCAACGTTCTCACACACAGAATTTAGCAGCTCAGCTACTAATCTAGGTTCCTACATTGTGTTCCCATTCGCGCTCCCTCCTTGGGCTCCTTTCTCAAGCAAACAGCTGTCCAAAAGTGCAAAAGGGTGATTTGGGTCTCATTGGAAGTTTCTCCCTCTCTCCACCTCACAAAATTCCTTACTCTTCTCCAATTTCAGGTCATAGCACTAAGCTTTTACCTTGTGTCAGTTCTGAGCAGATCAACCACATTCCCAGTTGTCCTTGTGAATGAAGATCTCATGCCAAATCCTAGACCTCGTGGCTGGAGTCTTATAATTTATCAATCGCCTTAAATGTGTTAAAGCCTTAACACAGATCATACTTCCCACACCAGACTGTCACACACCTAAGTGTCCCACAAACTGTGTTCTGTCATCCAGAGTGGACTTTCTGGTGTGCCTTTCTGGATAATACCTTGGTTTCTTTATATATCGAAGCCTAAACCACGGGCTGCCATTACCAGGATCAATTTCTTCAATATGATAATTCTGTCTGACTTGTTTTTTTTTAGTGAGTAGATCCCAAACTGGTCCCAATTTCACAAGCTCCTCATCAGTCTCTTCTTCTAAAATCCCAACATATAACCACTTCTAATTTCTTCACTCTGTACCTTTAGGTATTCAGTCTACATGGGTTGATGAAGTGCACCTTGAAGACATTTACCAACTGAGAGAGCCCTAAATTGTTCATGATTTTATTACTCATAAACTCATATGTGAAAACTAAAATGGAAGACAAACTGTTGTACTAATCGTAACTGTGACACCCAAGTTCAATCTGTTTACTTCTTGGTGGCTCAGATTTATGTTTTTCTTTGCTCCATCTTGTTACAACGAAAATGTGCCTGGAGCATTTTGCTTTCAAATATATTTATTTAGAAGGATTTTGCTCCGTTATATAAAATAAAACAAGAAGGACCATTTGGGAGGGGTGTAACATAAGTCCATCATTTAGTAAGCTTTTCCAATTTTATCTATATGATTCTAACTTTCTGCCCAGATGTAAACAGAAAGGCTTTTTTTTCATTTAAAAAACAAGTATCTTTCATTGAAAATAGTACAAAAGTGTACTCATTATTTTTCTTTTTGTCTAACTATATTTGCTGTGTTTTCTCATAATGACCTTTCCCCCAACATATTTTTGTTTTTTGTTAGTGCCCAGTTTCTAAAAATAAAGTAGCTAGTGGATCTTTGGATGTAGGGATAATATTTTTATTTCACTGGTACGTAGAATCAGGAAACATATTTCTGTTTATACTCTTAAAATCAGTTGAGAGTTGTAGATGAAGCCACATTCTGTCAGCACTTTTTTTTTTTCAAACCTGGAAAATGTAACAAAATCCAAAGCAGCTGTAGAAAGGGGAGTCTACACTCCATTTGCACTCAGCAGGAGGAGAACTAACAGGAGGTAACAGGATAGTTTCCACATGAAAAAGTTACAAAGAATTTAACCTGTAATGAAAACTGTGGTAATCTCCAGGAATGAAAGATGCTTGGATGATGGATTTGGGGTTTTTCATGAGTTCAAAGGATTTGGTTTTCCCTATAAATGCTACACAGGAACAGGAGACATCCATGTGGTCATTGTTATGTCTGATAGTTAACAAAAGTTCAGAGTTCATCTTTAAGCTATTAAATGGTGACTCTGTGCGCATTTGAAGACCATGGACTGGACTGCCCATGTCAAAGTTCCTGAAGTACATCAAAAGCAGCCTCTCATTAGCTTATGTATCACCCAATCTGTTCCAAGATACAAACTTTGATATATAATTACCAGTTTAAAGTTAGTTTCCTTCAAGATTAATGTGTGAATATCCTATAGACTAGAGCAACAAAGATTTGGATAAGCACATGAAGCCCCTTTTGGCCATGTGTTGAATATAGATTCTGATTCAGTATATCTTGGTGGGATTCTGCATTTCTATGAAATGTTTGGGTGGTTTCATGCTTCTTGTGCCTGGGCCACCAATGGAATGGCAAGACTACAGAGATTTCTGCCTTGGCAATACTGTCCCATCGTTAGAAGGCAATCTATTAATGGCTCCCAGTGAGTTTCCCTTTATGATAATCAGGCCCATGCATAATCTCCTCTTGATGTGAGTTGTGTTTAGCAAGTGATTTCTAATGAAGTTAGTATCACAAAATTGATACTATATCTCTTCTGAGGTAAGTTTTGAAAAGACTACATTCAGTCTGAATGCCTCTCTTGGATCTCTTACTCAAGAGAAGGCAGTCACCATTTATAGGTGAGCTGCCTTTGGAGAAGTGCACAGGACAAAGAACTGTTGCTTGTGACAGTTGAGGCCCTGGGTATGCTGGCAGCCACACCAGTGTGTTTGAAAGTAGATAATCCCCAAGTCAAACCTTGTCAACTGAAGTCCTTCTCACATCTTATTTGTAGCCCCTACAGACATCCTGAGCCAGAGGCATTCAATGAAGCCAGGCCCAGATTTCTGATGCATATTCAGAAACTAAGAGATAATAAATACTTATTATTTTAAACATCTAAATACCATAATAATTTGTTATGAAGCAGAGAACTAATACAATATTATTCATGAAATATCAAGTTCATTCGTTAAGTCATTAAAAATCTGGCCCTAGTGAATATCTTATTGGTCATTTACTTAAGGGCAAATATTTTGAATGCTCAAAATCCACACTGCTGCCGTCAGTCTATTTCTAAACATACCCACGTACTACTGGGGTCACTTTGCAATTGGGATGGAGATTTATACTTAGGATTCAAAGTATAATCTTTACTTTGAGATTCAAACCAAGTTAGATAGACTCAGAAGGAAATTAATTCCAGGACCTGTTAATAATTGGAAATTCTGATTTCTTGAGTATGGCTTCAAGGTAGAACTTTATGTTTTTGGCTTGTTGAGAATGGTCCTCTGGCCTAGCAGTTTTGTTTTCTGCTGATTTTCTAAAGCTTTCAAAGGCAGAAGCAAAGTAATTCTGCGTTAAGAAAGACAATACATGTTTACAAAAGAGGCAAAGGAGAAGAGTTAAAGAAAAAGTAGAGATAGTTTTCATCCTATGCATTTTTTTTTTATTCCAGCTTTTGACATTTAGTTTTCCTCCCATTTGTCTTGGTTGCACTTGAGCTGAGCTGAGTTCCCCGTCGGGACTCAACCTAAGTGAAGTACCATTCTCCTTGAATTTAATTCCAACTTGTGGTTTCATCGCTTACTTTTTCCTATAGTCACCTTATATAACATAATTACATTTTAAGGATGACAGATTAAAGAAGAAAGAAATAGGTATTTGGAAACTTGTGATAAGTTTGGATGGCCTAAAAAAACACAATGTATGCATATTTAATTTCAAAATATGTTTACATAACACTTTTCCTTTCCATGACTTTGGAGATGATAGTAACTTACTTAAATTAAATATTTCCTCATCCAGTTTAGGCTGCACTCACTGTTCTCCAGTATCTTGATTTCCTGTGTCCCTCTTCTGCAGCCAGCGCTACATTGCCTAGAGGATAAAGCCCACCATTCACACCTCCAGAGTCCAGAGTCCATTCTCAGCATGCCTTTACATTGTCATCCATCAGTCACTTCCTTGAACCATTCAACTGCATGAATGGAATTCTACGCCATTGTTTGTGCCACTGACCCTTCATGTATTCCACTTCTTCTTCCCACATAAAAATTATCCTCAAACCATACAGAGCATTTTCTGCCCCCTCCCAGGTCACAATATCTCTCTTCTCTGAAGAATGTATCGTTGGTGTACGTGGTACTTATTTGTAAATGTTCTTTGTCCCTTACTTCCACTGTTATTGGCACCTTCCATTTCTCTCTTGCGCCATAATGTAACTCAAGTATTCAAATATTATTATTATGTGTGATATCATTCAAATATTCACATATGTACTCCACAAAAACATGTTACTTGTTGTGATGCTTAAATTGGGGTATGAACTTGATGGGTTTTGAGATCCTACCTTCAGGGGGATTGGTGAAGTACACTTCTTGGTATGTCTTGGTGAGTCATGAAGGCTTGATCTTGGCTAATATGTCTTGTTCCTCATTGGTGCTAATACTCTCCTCTGCTTTCTGTATATGTGCTGCCAAAGTGAGCACTCCTCACTTTCTGGCCACCATGAACTAAGCATCTTTGCACTGCTATGTCCTCCCACCATGATGTTCCTGCCTTGGAACCAGCCAACCTTGGACTGAATTCTTTGAACCATAACCATGTAAACCTCTCCTCTAAGGCGGGCTTGTCAGATATTGTGTCCCATGAATGGGAAAACTGACTAAATCACTAAAAGAAAGATGCATTTATGTTATTCTCTTATTAATTAAGCATTTAATTTCTTACTTTCTAGATATTAATTCAACGGATGCTTAATAAATAGCTGTAGGTAAAATAATAGAACTTACTTTTCCAAGTGTTTTGAATCTACCAACAAATTTCCAGGAAACACAAAAAATACAACTACCAAGTTAATGATTAGGCAAGACCATGAAGTGGCTGAGTTATGCATATTGCAAAACCAAACCACACTCAATGTGCCTGCTTCTCTCCTCGTGCTGGATTAGCTTATCTCACCTGACTCTATCTATTTACTATGTGTGGACAGGTACTTTTCTTATAAATTTCATCTTGCCCTCACCACAAATGACACAGCAGAGTCTATGGAGAAAAAAACACCTCACATTCTCAATATACTGCTTTAGAACTCAGACTCACACACTGGCAAAACTACAAAGATATTCAGGCATATTTTCCCACATCCTGATTTTACTGAGGATTACAATCCTTGTAATAGCTGTGGGACTTGCAAATACATGGATCCCCTGATTCCTACTCTCAAACACCTCTTTGCATTACACTATGGTTCCCCTAGCTCCAGAAAATACCATTTGAATCTTCAATAAGCCTTTGTGTCAGAATATATTCATAGAAGCTGAGAGAACTGATGCTATGTGTTTACTGGGAGTACATTGTTAACCAGCATCAAAGGAAGAAAGTAGCACAGTATGTTAAAACAGGTTCCTGACAAAACAAAATAAGAAGCCTTGAGAGGCAGCCAGAATGAACGGGTACCCAACTAGGAAATAAATGAGCAAATTCCACCTCACTTTTAGGCCCCTACTCACAAATCATGGTTGCTATATGTGTGTGCATGCACAGACACATACACATAGGGGCACACACAAATGATGATTTGGACAATTTGTGACCTTGGTTAAAAATCAAATTTAGATAATAAAAGAACATTTGTAGTTCCAAATCTTGATTTGTCAGCACCAATGAGAGAGAATATGTGCTCATTCAACGTAAACATTCTTTCCAAATCATGTACACCTGTATGCAACCAGTTCAGGATATGATGTATAAGGGAAGTAGTCCTGCTGACAAAAGCATCACCTATCCCAGGAAGACTGCATAGCCGGGGATATAGCTCAGCGGCACAGTTCCTGCCTGGCAAGCGCCGGGTCCTGAGTTCGAGTCCCAGTACCAAAAAAAAAAAAAAAAAGAAAGAAAGAAACACCAGGAAGAGTGCATAGGGACTGGTAAAAAGATGACAACAGCCACAGAATCTGAGGGACTATGGCACAAATGGACAAGGAAATTCTGTTCTTCCTTGGTAAGTTAAGGGAAAGGGGTGGGTAAGGCAGAATACCTGAACATTAGGTGGTCAGGTCTTCCATGACGGAAGAGGACTCTGATGTTAGTCTGCTGCACTTGCATGGTAATGATTGATCTTGGGGCTAATTTAATATTTTCTGTGGATTATGTGACTTGCCCTAGCTCTGTGGAAAACTACTTATGTACCATTTGGGGCATCCAGACAGGATTAGAATACACACACATAAACATGTAGCTCCCCAAACTGGGGTCATGTCATCTAAATAATTCCCTAGTCAAATCTGAATGACATTCATCAATGTAAGTATTAGCAGTGTCCTTCAGTGTCATCTTTTCAATTTTTCTCAAATATATCAGACTTAAGGTTGTTTCATACTGGTTAGCGAAATTGTTTTATTAACATCCTTCTCTTTCGTTTTCTAAAAGGAAAACAAAAAGAAAGAAAAATCTTCCTCCTGAACTCAAAGATATCAGAAGGTAAAACTGCAAACTGCCCTAACTGCCTGGGAACATTGTGCTTGCTTTTAGAGATGCCCAGGTACACCACTTAATGTCACCGAGGGGCAGTCAGCAACATTGCAACCCTGTCACAGGGGTGCATGTGTGTATGCCTGTAAGTGTGTGTGCCTGTGATCAGACACGTGTATACATGTGAGTGTGTACGTGTGAGCTCATCAGAGAAATCTGTCTAGGAAGAAAGTGGAAAATTAATGGCCTACATTTTAAAAAAATGGAAGAAATTTTTTTACAGACAGAAACATCTTACTCTACATTGCTTTGCTTCAAGAGTTTATTCCACAAAGAGTCCTCAGTTTTATTGAAGAGCATTATTTGTCCCTAGCACTCTAAGAATTTCAACTATGGTCAAAAGGAAACCTTAGTTATTTCTGTCTTGCCCCCCAATCCCTGTGGCATTTGATGATAACATAAATGTCCCAGAAGTAGTAAACTATCTCATGCACATTCACATTGTAAAGTGTATTCATAAATATTCCAATCTTAAGTCCTGGTCTGTACTATTCTTTTGAAGTAAGTGTCATTGTGCTCATTCTATAAAGGTTGCCACTAAAGTACAAAGTGATTCATCTAGCAAAACACAACTATTTTAGTGGCAAAACATAATATCTAGAGAAATAGCTCTGGCTTAAAAGTCTTGGCTTCACCAATTACTAGCAATATACTTTTCTCTTCCCCAAAATGGAGCTGACAGTATATAAGTAACTGCTTTATAATGAGTGAATCCATGGAAAATGATTGAAACAGAGCCTGGCACAAAATAAGCCCTCCATAAAAATTTATGCTGGTTATTATTAATTATTATTACCAGTTAGAACTAGCAATGGTATTTTGAGTCCTAGTCATATATCCTTTATGTAGACAATGTGATATAATGTACATTGCTGTCTTAGTCAGCTTTCCTATTTCTGGAACAAAATACCTGATACTTTCAATGTAAAGGAGGAGAAGTTTGTTCTGACTCTGCCCCAAGGCAAGTATGTCATGATGGAACAACATGGTGGGAGAAAACTGTTTACCTCATATTATCCAGGAAGCAGAGAGCAGAGGAAGAGACCAGGAGGAATGGGCCAGGCACAAGATATTCTCCAGGGTCATGCCTCCACTGACCCGTGCAGACACACCCAGAAGTATGCTTTACTAATCTCATAGGTGTCTTTCAAGCAAACTAAGTTGACAATTGCTTTAACACTACAGCCTACGAAAATAATTGTTTTCAGAGTAAGAAAAAAAAAAAACTTATGTAATAGATATTTGACACGCATGGATGGCTGACAAGTGCTGGGGACAAGAAGATGAAAAAGATAGACATAAACCTTGTTTTCTCTGAGCCATAGCTCCTGTAGCCTATAAGAAACTTATTTATTGACCTCATTCAAAGAGAACAATTGTCAGTGCTTTGGGATTTTATGACATCATTCTTCAATATAAATGTCAAGTCTGCAGTTTAAGGACAATGTGGGTATATCCAAGGTTGTCTTTCTGTATCTCTGAAGTAATTAAAACAAATGCAAGTGGAGAACGATGCAGCGTAAGACAGCAACTATTTCTTGGCATTATCAATCTGCCAAAGCTCTTTTCTCTACTTACCAAGGAACTCCCCCAGCCAATCAAAACTTTGATGAAACAAGGTGGTCCTCACAAGAGATATAAGATGGCTTTTCTAGAGCCTAGCTTCTGATTGCTCTAAAGATACAGGAAGGAACAGGGTATGAAAATAACCCGAAACTCCATTTGGATCAAGATGAAATAGTCTAGCAATGTGAACCAGAGGAAAGCATCTAAGAGAAATGGTAATAAGCAACTCTTCATTGTTTTGGAACAAGTGTGCCTTTTTTTCTTTTCTAACAGTCTATCGCTGAGTGCCACGGTGCTGTTTCATATCAAGATTTCAAAAACCATTACAAGCTGCATAGGTAATGGAGGCTCAACCAGATGTGATGAAGTTTCCATTGTTTTATTCAGTGCATGGAAAATATTACTAATGGCTGGTGTCAGGGGAGGCTTAACTGCCCCCAGTTGGCCAAACTCTTCTGGGCTCATTTCTTTAAATCAGACCCTTTAAATACTCTCCCTTGTTATTTCACAACGCCCCTGCTCCCATTTTACAAGATGTTTGACTATATAAAGCTCATTTTAGGCAAAGGGGAAATTCCATGACTGCATGAACAGGTGGTCCGGGGACCTGGAAGAGGAGTGGGATATTTTTCCTTGTGACTGACTTTTATTTACAGCTCATTCTTGATTATCTTTGGACATGCCAGACAAAGTAAAGCACAATGAAGAAACTAAACTTTGAAAGAAAAAAATCCATTCAATCTTTCTTTCTTGTCTTTAGACTCAGAAGAAATACTAAAGGTTACAACACACAAACCTGAGTGAAACTTTCCCTGCTGTGATTATTCTTACCTACCCTCTCCAATGCAATAGCTGAGATTAAATGAAAAAGTGGTCAGACAGAAGAAAAAGAAAAAAAAAAGCCCTTCGTATCCTATTAACCTAGAGTTGACATTCCATTTTTGGTTTTAATATATGATTTGTGCATTAAATTTTCTTGGAGGTATTGATAACCTCACATATCGGAAGAACACTTGACTTCCATTTCTGTAATATACCAGGGCTACCAAAAGAATGTAGTTTTGCAGTAGGCACAGACCCGTTCTTTTCTTTTAACTTATAAGGCGTCAGAGTGGGTCGTGGTTTTTCACATTCTGCCTCTAAATTTCTCATTCATTACACATGTCCTTCACCCTTTTTGTAAACCTGACATTATCTTAAAAAATGCATTCACCAAGATTCAGACCTCAGTCTTAGTTTACAGAGGAAAAAAAAATGGAAATGTTCCTTTAAACTTCAGTAGACTTTATTTCAATCCTTGTCTTTATCTGAATGTCTCTTTTTGGCAGTATTAGGGTGGAGACCTTCTTGAAGGGTAACCTGCTTAAAACGAGTTTTCTGACACTTAAATATATACTGCTCAGTTATGAGTTCAAACAAAGGTCAAAACAATAAAACGTGACAATGATTTTAGAAATGAACATACTAGTGATCTCTGCACCTTAAATATTTTTCTTAAATGTGTTACTAGTCAAACAGGATTTTGATGAAGTAGCATTGAATTTCAAAATCTTCTTATAACTATGATACAAACGTACAGTGCTCCTTACTTATTAAAAAATCAGAACTCATGCATACCTGTTTCCTGGATGCTAGTTTTAAGCTATAAGTAAACCATTGATGAAAAACAAAGTCTTGCTAGGTTTTACAGCTCTGTGTCAAACTAAAACTCAATTAAAACCTTTCATGGTGCATGAAAAATACCCACATTTACTGTGCGGTTAATGTGTGTTCATTGGCTTCTTAGTTGTTTTTTTATTAGTGTGCGTCCCTGTAGTTAGCCATATGCTGACGAACTGGGTAGTCAGTTGGAGAGTTGCCTCAATGTTATGAAAACCAACAGAACTGGGAAATGGGAAGAAAACAGGATGTCCACCCAAAGGGAACGAGCATCAAGCTGAAAACATCAAATATCATCACAAGTGGTTGGTCTGAATTCCACTCGGTCCTCCAGCCTTGTTTTGCAATGATCCTGAAAAACCAAGGTCTCAGAGCAGGCTGAAGCACTAACAGCCTGGAATAAATTTAAAATGTAAGGGAACAAATGAATGTTGAATGAAGGAAAGCCTTCCTTTACAAGTACCAGGAGCAATTCCCAGGGCATGCTGCTGTCAGAACTCAGTACAGAAATATGAGGGCATTTCTAATTTGCTTTAATTAGAAAAAAAGTAAACACCACCCTCAGCATGTCATCGTGTTTAGACAGGAGTCCAGCCAGCTGATTTTCTCCTGGCATGGCCCTGGAACCACTCAATTAAATCTCAGGGCACAATTGCTTTTTATGAATGAAATACCATTAGTATGAAGCCAGAGGATTGTTTTTTTCATCTGTTTCATTGGCTGTGACTCTACAAGGACAAGTGACCAAACACAGCCCTTTCCAATTTTAAATTAACCAATGATAATTTCCAAGACAAGATTTTTAGAGTCCTTTTTTTAGGCATTGATTTCTTTATTTTAAAACTTTCCACTTTGCAAGATGAAGGGAACGAAAGTATTTTGTTCTTAGCATTCAACACTTTGTTCTTAGCATTCAGAATAATCATCACGGAACAGGGGGAGAAGTTTAATTCCTAGCAAGCTTCAGGTAGTCTTACAAGGTGAAACCCTAGTCAAGTGTTATCACAAGGATTAGAATATTGCTAGAATTTTTATGAAGCTGAAAGGAACCTTAGAAGTTTTCTTCATGTTACAGATTAGACAACAGATGTTCAACTTTGATATCATTGTTGAAGACATGGATGTTTTAAATATTTCTGAGTCAATCCTACAGTTTTTCACATTGATGAAACATGAATCACAGTTTCAAAAATTAGGATAATTCTTGTTTATGTAGTTTAGAAGTAAATAATCCTATACAATTTTTTTCCAGTGAAAAAGGATAAGAATATTTGAGGCATACATAGGTAAATGGACACACCCTTAGACCATAATATTAAGTGAAATAAATCAGGCACACAAGCTTAAATGTCACATGTTTTCTTTTACATGAAAAACCCCTCTAAAAGAGCAAAACAAAGGATAGATAATAGGAAGTAGAGAGATCCTTCTCAAATGAGAGGAGAAACAAGAGAGATGGAGGAGGAGAAGAAAGAGAAGGAGATGGAAAAAAAGAATTAAAAAAATGGAAACAGAACTTTCGCAGATGGGAAGGGGACCAAGAATTGGAAGGAGCAGGGAGACATGGGAGGGGGAGGGGACAAAAAAGAATTCAGATGTGTTATGTGCATGTACCAACTCCCCATGATAAACGTAATCATTATGTACTACAAATATATACTAATAAAAAAACAAATGAGGAGGAGGAAAAAAGACGGCGGGTGAGTAAGAAGCACGCAGCGAAACTCTCTAAAAGTTGCCATTGGACTATGGGAATATAGTGACCAGGAGAGCGCAGGAGGGGGGCAGATGCCTCCCCAGGACCCAGAAAAGTTCTGAAGCGCAGCTTGGGACCCCCGGCACCAGTGAAGGGTGATTTCCAACAAAGAAGGAGCAGACCCCGCGCGCGCACCTTCTACCATCCCAGGAATCACGGCGCGACAGAAGCTCAAAGCTGCGGACACACGGTGAGAGCTGGTACCCAGGGAGCCCCCACGGAGGATCGGGAGACAGCGGTGGGGCAGGGGAGCAGCGGAGAACTGCACTGGCCAGCGGTCAGTGTCTCTCAGCCACAGCTGTCCCGCGCCAGAGAGCGACTGGCCGGGCACCATTGTGGGGGGTGTGGCAAAAATCAGAGCGGCTCGAAAAGAGCTCTGGGAACTCATGCTCCCGACAGGGCAGCGTGGCGCCTCTCAGGCCCACGAGGGTGCGCTGAGGACGGCAGGTGAATGAGACTGGTCTCTCAGCCACACCTGTCCCACGCCAGAGAGCAACTGGCCCGGCGCCATTGTGGGGGGAGTGGCGAAAATCAGAGTGGCGCGAAAGCAGTGCGCTGACAGCGGCAGG
The DNA here is from genome assembly GCA_028451465.1 of Erethizon dorsatum. Lineage (NCBI taxonomy): Eukaryota > Metazoa > Chordata > Mammalia > Rodentia > Erethizontidae > Erethizon > Erethizon dorsatum. Next base: position 12,808,274 of record CM051826.1, read on the forward strand.
CGAAGGAGACCAGTCTCCGCCTGAACGTCCACGCTTCTGCTCACCGCCCCGCCAGAGGGCGCTCCTGGCTCGCTGGGACGGACCTGCATGGAACAAGACTGTCATCACACGGTGCCTGCCTACAGCAGAGTCAACACCTGGAACTGATTCTTTTATTTCTTTTTTATTTTATTTTATTTTTTTTCTCTCTCATTAGTTTTTTGTTCTGGTGAAGGGTTTTTATTTTTTTAATTTTTTTATTTTTATTTTATTTTATTTTTTTTTTCTTTTGTGGGGTTTTATTTCTGTTTTGTCTGTTTGCTTTGTTGTTTTTGTCTTCATTTTTGTTTCTGTTTGTCTATTTGCTCTTTCCTTCATTATTCTCTCTGGTTTTTATATGAGTGTAAACAGAGCCTCTAACCTCTTTGTGATTGTGGTTGTGATCTGTTCTTCCTTTTATCCTTTCCTTCTCTTTTTCCCACCAGTCCTCTGCACCAGTGTCCCAATGTTAGTGGGATCCCTCTTGCTCCTCTAACCTTACATCTAATTCCTTCCTCTTCTCCCAGTACTCTATTTCCTCCTTAACTCATTTTAAATTTAAACTCCTGAGGGGAAAAATTGACATACTAAGGACTTGTATACTGCATATAATTTTTCTGGTGTGTTTTAGATTTTGTTATATAACCACAACTCTACTTTATATGGCTAAAAGTGGTAAATAACTGGTTAGCTCAGTCTGTCATTTTCTAGGCTGTGTTTGATGCTTCAGTTACCATTATAGCCAAATGTAAAATAATTGTTCTAAACAGCTTTCCTTCCTGATATTTCGTGATTGATATTGACTAAGGCACACAGAAAATACAGTGGCACAGTACCAAAGAATCAAGGACTGGACCAAACAGGTAGCAACTTCTCACATCCAACAAATTGAAGAGGTAGGATCTGGCAGAAAGCTCAAAACCCAAAAGCAAGCTCCACTTGGAAGATACTGCAGAGAAGTAGTCATCTTCTAAGGATCTTGAACACTAGCAATAAAGTAACCTATCATAGGTAATTTACAAACATTACCCCAGGAATTAAAGAAAGAAAAAATGAGACAACACTTAAACAAGAGGCAACCCCACACATCCAATTCACCAAAGGCAATCCTAGGGGGCAATGAGGTGGGACAATCCGAAAGCCACCCACCTGGCCTATCTGAAGGGGTAACAACAAAACAACTGAATGAGGCTCTGGAAAAAATTAAAACAGAAATAATTTCACAGATAACTGCAGAGATAATGTCCACAATGAAGACCATGCTTAAGGACACTATAGCTGATACAGACAAAAAAATAGATGAGCTTAAGAAAACTATAGAAACCATGAATGCTCAGCATAGGAAAGAAATGGAATCCATAAGGCAGATTCAAGCAGATATCCAAAAAAACAAAAATTCTATTGAAAGTATTTGTAGCAGATTAAGCCAATGTGAGGACAGGATCTCAGATATAGAAGACAGGCTTGCAATTAGTGATCATGAAAAGAAAGAATTCTTAAAAACAGCAAGGGACCATGAAAAATCAGTTCAGCAGCTGCTAGATGACTCAAAGATAAACAACTTAAGAATAATTGGAATAAATGAAAAAGCAGGAGATAGCATCAATGACATTAAAACCTTGTTCAAAGACATTATTATGGAGAACTTCCCTGGAAGAGAAAAAGAATTTGACCCCAACATAAAGGAAGCTTTTAGAACACCAACTAGACATGACCAAAAAAAACTTCAGCCAGACATATCATAGTCAAGATCCCAGAAATTCAACAGAAGGGCAGAATCTTAAAAGCTGTTAGGGAGAAGAGACAAATCACCTATAAAGGAAAACCCATCAGAATCACAGCTGACTTTTCAGCGCAAACCCTCAAGTCAAGAAGAGCTTGCAATGATGTATTTGAAGCTCTAAAGGAAAATAATTTTCAACCCAGATTGATGTACCTCACAAAACTATCTTTCAAAATTGATGGAGAGATAAAATATTTCCATGACAAAGAACATCTGAGAAAATTTATGACCACCAAACCAGCACTCCAAAATGTTCTGAAGGACATTCTAGAAAGAGATAGGAACCCCAACAGAAGGGATCCACCAGGCAGGGCAGATAATTAAATAGCAGGAAAGGGGAAAAACAAACAAAGAGTGGGAACCAACAACAGGAAAATATCATGACAAGTATAAGTCAATACATATCAGTTTTAACCATCAATGTTAACGGTCTCAATTCACCAATCAAAAGTCACAGACTTGCAAAATGGATCAAGAAGCAAGATCCAACAATATGCTGTATACAAGAAACACATTTAATTCAGAAAGAAATTCATAGACTGAAAGTCAAAGGATGGAAAACAATACTCCATGCAACAGGAACCCAGAAAAAAAGCAGGGGTAGCTATTCTTTTTGCAGACAAAGTGAATTTCAAGCCAAGAATGATTCAGAGAGATAAAGACGGTCATTACATCCTTGTAAAGGGAACAACCCAAGAGGAAGAGATAATGATCATAAATATATATGCATCAAATACCAATGCACCCAACTATATAAAACAAGTACTAAAGGATATGAAAAATCAAATAAGCACTAATACAATTATATTGGGAGATCTCAATACTCCACTGTCACAAAAAGACAGATCAACTGGACAGAAAATCAATAATGAAATAAACTTTTGAACAAATGGACTTAGTAGATGTCTACAGAGTGTTCCACTCCACAACATTAGAATACACATTCTTCTCAGCTGCACATGGGACGTTCTCCAAAATAGACCACATACTAGCTCATAAAACCTGCTTAAGTAAATGCAAAGGAATTGAAATTATCCCATGCATATTATCAGACTATAGTGCAATGAAATTGGAAATCAATGGCAAAAGAAAACACAAAAACTCCCTAAACACATGGAAATTAAATAGCACCCTCCTGAACAACCAATGGGTCACAGATGAAATTAAGGAAGAAATTAGACAATTTCTACAACTGAATGATAATGACAGTGCAACATACCGGAACTTATGGGATACAATGAAAACAGTCCTAAGAGGGAAATTTATAGCATTAAATACTTATATTAGGAAAATAGAGCAAGCACAAATAAACAACTTAATGGCGAACCTCAAACTTCTAGAAAAAGAAGAGCAGGTTAAGCCAAAAGCCCGTACAAGGGAGGAAATTATAAAGATCAGAGCAGAAATTAATGTATTGGAGACTAAAAAAAACAATACGAATAATCAATGAAGCAAAAAGTTGGTTCTTTGAAAGAATAAATAAGATTGACAAACCCTTATCCAACCTTATTAAAAAAAGAAAAGACTCAAATCCATGCAATTGAAAATGAAAAGGGTGATATCATGACGGACCCTGCAGAAATCCAGAAGATCATCTATACCTATTTTAAAAATCTATATTCTACTAAGATGGAAAATGCAGAAGAAATGGACAGATTCCTAGATTCATATGAATTACCAAAGCTGAATCAAGAAGATTTAAAAATCCTAAATAAACCAATATCAACCAATGAAATTGAAGAGGTAATTAAAAACCTCCCAACAAAGAAAAGCCCAGGCCCTGATGGATTCACTGCTGAATTCTACAAGAAATTTAGAGAAGTCCTAACGCCACTACTTCTCAAACTTTTTAATGAAATTGAAAGGGAAGCAATACTCACAAATTCATTCCTGGAAGCAAGCATTACCCTGATACCAAAATCAGAGAAGGACCCAACTAAGAAAGAGAACTACAGGCCAATCTCCCTAATGAACATAGATGCAAAAATCCTTAATAAGTTACTGGCAAACAGAATCCAACAAATCATCAAGAAGATTATACACCATGACCAAGTTGGATTCATCCCAGGGATGCAGGGATGGTTCAACATACGTAAATCAATAAATGTAATACAGCATATTAACAGAACCAAAGACAAAAATCACATGATCATCTCAATAGATGCAGAAAAAGCTTTTGACAAAGTCCAGCACCTTTTCATGATAAAAACCCTACAGAAAATTGAAATAGAGGGTCTTTATCTCAACCTGGTAAAAGCTATCTATGACAAACCAACAGCCAATATTATACTAAATGGCCAAAAACTGAAAGCCTTCCCTCTAAAATCAGGAACAAGACAAGGATGTCCACTGTCCCCACTCTTATTCAACATAGTTCTGGAAACTTTAGCCAGATCAATTAGACAAGAGAAAGAAATAAAGGGAATAATGATTGGAAAGGAAGAAGTTAAATTATCATTATTTGCAGATGACATGATACTCTACACAGAAGACCCCAAAAACTCCACTAAAAAACTGCTAGATTTAATAAACAAATTCAGTAGTGTAGCTGGATACAAAGTCAATACTCAAAAGTCAATAGCCTTCCTGTACACAAATAACAAACTTACTGAAAGAGAAATTAGGGAAACAATACCTTTCACAATAACATCCAAAAAAATGAAATACCTAGGAATCAACCTCACAAAGGATGTAAAAGACCTATACACTGAAAACTACATTACTCTGGAAAAAGGAGATTGAAGAGGATATCGGAAAATGGAAAGATATCCCTTGCTCCTGGATAGGAAGAACCAATATAGTGAAAATGGCCATACTTCCAACATTGTTATACAGATTTAATGCAATTCCAATCAAAATTCCAACAGCATATCTCACAGAATTAGAGAAAACAATCCTAAAATTCATTTGGAATCAGAAGAGACCTAGAATAGCAAAGGCAATTCTGGGCAACAAAGGCAAGGCAGGGGGCATCACAATCCCCAACTTGAAATTATACTATAAAGCTACTGTGATAAAAACAGTGTGGTACTGGCAAAAAAGCAGACCTGAAGATCAATGGAACAGATTAGAAGATGCTGAAACAACCCCAGACATACTAAGCCACCTTATCTTTGACAAAGGTGCCAAACACATTCGCTGGAAGAAAGATAGCCTCTTTAATAAATGGTGCTGGGAAAACTGGCTCTACACATGCCGAAGATTAAAACTAGACCCATATCTTTCACCATGCACTAAACTAAATTCAAAATGGATCAGAGATCTAAATATTAAAACAGAAACATTAAATCTGCTGGAAGGTAGGATAGGTAAAACCCTTGGAGACATCGGTGTAGGCAAAGACTTTATGAATAAAAACTCAGCTGCACAGGAACTATCCCAAAGAATCAATAACTGGAATCTCATCTTATTAAAAAGCTTTTGCACAGCAAGAGAAACCACCAACAGAGTGAAAAGACAACCCACAAAGTGGGAAAAAATGTTTGCCAGCTGTTCCTCAGACAAAGGATTACTATCGAGAACATATAAAGAACTCAAAAAAATCAGACCTCCCAAATTTAAAGACCCACTCCAAAAATGGGCATCTGAGATGAATACACATTTCTCAGATGAAGAAATACTAATGGCAAATAAATATACAAAAAAAAGTGCAACATCACTAGTCATTCGAGAGATGCAAATTAAAACAACACTGAGATACCATCTCACTCCAGAAAGAATGGCTACTATAAAGAAATCAACTAATAACAAATGCTGGAGGGGCTGTGGGGAAAAAGGAACCCTTCTTCACTGTTGGTGGGAGTGTCGACTGGTACAGCCACTGTGGAAGTCAGTGTGGAGATTCCTCAAAAAACTAGGGTTGGAGGTCCCATTTGACCCAGCTATTCCCCTTCTGGGCATCTTCCCAGAAGAATTAAAAACATCGTACCACAGTGATATATGTGCACCCATGTTTATAGCAGCACAATTTGTAATAGCCAGATCTTGGAAACAACACAAATGCCCATCAACTGAGGGATGGATAAGAAAGATGTGGTATTTTTATACAATGGAGTACTATTCAGCCATAAAGAAAGATAAACTGGAGACTTTCATAGGTAAATGGATGCAACTCGAGAAAATACTCATAAGTGAAATAAACCGGATGCACATGTGTAAGCATCATATTGTCTCTCTAGTATGAGAAACTGAAAGAGTAAATAAGATCCAAAATGTACAATAGACACGGTCAATCAAAAAGAAACTGGTCAATAGGCAAGAGAGACTGAAATAGGGAAAAGAAAGAAGGGAAAGGGAAAAAAAATTGTATATATATATAAGATGGTTAAGATAGAGACACTACCAATTTTACTTAGTTCATTGAAGAGTAAGGTTTGAGCCAATGTTTGGACAATTGAATGCTAATGTCTGGTATCCTGAATAACTAACTTAAAGATAATAATACATAATGCATTGACCATTGTTACCCTCATATTATGTTGTTTTGAAAATTTGTTCTGTTTTTGATTTGTTTTGTTTTTTCTTCTCTTTAAAATAAAAAAAAAATGAATGAAAACAATTTGAAAAAAGAAAAGAGATGAGAACATAGCAATGATCCCTAGTACAGTACTCTAAAGGAAGGTAATATTGTAATTAATTATAAAAATATAGGGGCCGGTGAGATGGCTCAGCGGTGTAAGCACCTGCCTTGCAAGCGTGAGGGCCCGAGTTCGACTCCCGGAACCCACATAAGAAAAAGGGGCCGGTGATATCGCTCAGCGGCACGGGTGCCTGTTGGCACGCAAGGTCCTGAGGTCGACCCCTCGGTACCCACAAAAAAAAAAAAATAGTTACTTCGCCTATAAATATAAAAGGAAGGAATATTAATTTGCAGTTACAAAGTCTTTCAAAAAGCAGCATACTGTAAATAAATTAGCAAGAGAAAAATCTAATTCTGAAGTGGCTGGGAATTTTTTCTCCAAATGATTAGCTCCATATCCATTGCAACCTCAAGGATAATGCAAATATATTGTATACATCCCAGCAGGGGAGAGGGGCTTGGAATGTCCAAGTTCAGCCATTCAGATTTGCTAAAGACATGTTAACAAGAGCCACATTTCAGCTTTGGAAACCCTTTCAGCCAACAGCCAGGCATCAAAACAATGTCTCACCCATAAGAGTCAGGCACAGTGCTCTCTTTAGATTGTCCATTTTTAGTTAATATTAGGGCTTCAACAAGCCATAATCCTCCATGCCTCATCTTTATTTTTTTAACATGAGGAATGGTAACATTTTCCGCTTGTTGAAGCTCAAAGATGTGTACACGGGCTTGTTCTTCCTTAACACAGTCATGGGTTGAATAACAATGCTCCGGTCAGCAATGGACCATATATATCACGGTGTTTATAGGAAATTGATGTCACAGATGTTTAGTTTAAATATATTTTATGACATTCACACAACATCAAAAATTCCTAACAATGCATTTCTCGGAAACCGCCTCCCTCACTAAATGACACATGGCTGTATGTACTGTTTCTTCCAAGTTTCTAATAATCCTTCAGTGCAAAGAATGGGAATAAAGAAAGCAAGGTAAACCAAAGTTTTTACTTTTTTAGTGACATGAGCCAGGTACTGTACAGCGCATCTGTAATCCCAGCTACTCCGGAGGCTGAGGCAGGAGGATTGGAAGTCCAAAGCCAGTCTAGACAACTTAGACCCTATTTCAAGATTAAAACAAAACAAAACAAGATACAAAAAAGGGCTGGGGTAGTATCTCAGTGTTAGAGAGCCATGGGCTCAATCAGCAACACTATTTAAAAAAATGAAAAACCAAGCAAAACTCAGTGTCTTTCATAGGAGAGCATGTGTAATATTTTTGGTGTTGTTCACGCAATCTTCCAAGTGCCTAAACTATACATGTGTGATTATGTCTACCTTTCATTTCAAAATGCAAGATGGACATAAAGTAAAATATTCAGGAGTCAAGTTTACCTAGAATAAATTAGAAAAAGAAGACAACACTGCAGCTTCTACAAGGGCTAGCTATGTGTATAGTGAAAAGCAAAGTCCTATTTAACACAGAAGCAGAGGCATACACATACACACACAAACACATCTCTTTTTAACCTGTGTTGTTCACATTACATTTTACCTTCTTACTGAGTCTTCAATCACTTTATGCCTAAAAACCAGAAATCCTTGCAGATTTTACTGCAGACTGAATTTTATGTATAATTCATTAGTATGAAACGTTACTGCTTTTGCTCCAGCACATAGCTTTTTTATCAAACTTACCAAATCCCAAAAGGACAGTTTTCCTAAGTACCTGGGAGGGGAAATTCCTAAGTTATTTATCTCCAGATAAATCAGGATGAAAATGCAGAATGAAACTACATTTTAATCTTTTAGCCAATCAGGATGAATTAGGATTTAGTGAGTGCTAAGAATATCTAGAACTATCAGTGCAAGGGAGTGGTGTGGGTTGTCTCTGGTTCCCCACAGCCCACACTATTGCTGTTGGCCAGAGGCCATTTGGATTCTGAATGCTCCCCGGAGGCCCCTGTGTTAAAGGCATTGTCCTCTACTCAGTGCTATTGAAAGGTGGTGGTAACTTCTCAGAGGTAGGGGCTAATGGGAAGACGTTAAGCTACAGGGGGTGAGTCCTTAAATGAGACACTGGGACTCCAGCACCTTCCTCTTTGTCTCTTTGCTTCTCAGCTACCATGAGTGAGCAGCTTGCTCTACCCCACACCACCTGTCATGATGCACTGCCTCACCACAGGCCCAAAGCAACAGGGCCAATCGGTCGTGGACTAAGACCTTCAAAACTGTGAGCCAAAATAAACCCATTCTCTTTATAAACTGATGATCACACTTATTTATTATACTAATGGAAAGCTGATTAACACACATTCAATATGTGAAGGACTCGCTTGTATAAATCTTTCTTAAACATGTTTAGATATTTTATTTTTCCATCTAGAATCTTTTTTTTTTTTAGTTTTATGTATTAAGTTTATTGGTACCATTTAGATATACATAATGATCACATTCATCATAGGGAATTTGTATCTGTACCTGATACATCTTGATTTCTCTTTTTTTTTTCCCATTTTCCTCCCCTCCCTTCAACCTCTCTTCTCCTCCTTATTTTCAAAGCTTTGCTTCTATTTTATCCTTCTTTTCTCATTTTTTTCTTTTCCTTTCCTTCCTCCTCCCTCCCCAGTTCCCCTTCCCTTTTAAACAGTTACTTCCAATTTCACATTATCTGTTATACATTCTGGTCCTTATTTACACTTTCAGTTTCTCACACAAGAGAGACATCATGATATTTACACATGTGTAAATCTTGATAACAGCTTTCCTGGGTCCCTCAGCACTACCTTCAACTCAATACGTGCACATCTGTCAATGTCATTTCCCTCTAAAGCATCCCCAATGTCCTCATCTGGGTCCAACACCCGAAGTTTTTCAAGCCCAATGGCAGGTAGATCTCTCAATGTCTCTCTCTCTTCACATGCAGTCAATTACCATTTTTTTCTATTAATTTTCCTGAATAACTATCATATTTAATAAGCTGTCTTGATTGACTGCCTTATTATAGATCAGACCATTGTTTTTATTTGTTCGTCTGTTTGTTTTTTAATTTTTATTAGTATATTGCAGTACATAATACTTACCTTTGTTAGGTAGAATTGATATATATACATAGACCATCATTTTCTTTCCTAACTTATCTCCACGTACTGGTCTTATTCCATTGCCGTCTTCTACAATGCTATCTAATAGTCAGCTTTCCCACAGCTGGAACAAACTACAGTACCTGATGTGCACACCTCAAAGAAAGAGAGGTTTCAGAGAGTTCAGTCCATGATCACTTGGCTTGAAAGCAAAAACATCATGGCAGGAGGTTTTGGAGGAGCAAAACTGCTCAGTTTATGGTGACCAGGAAGCAGAGCAGGGGAAACTTGCCAGAAAGGAAGGGGCCATGGTACCCAAGGTCATGCCTCCATGACCAATCCAGACACAGGCTCAATATGTGCTTTAATAATCCTCTAAGCAGGGCCAGTGAGGTGGCTCAGCGGCATAAGCGCATGCCTGGCAAGAGCGAGGTCCTGAGTTCGACTCCCACTACCCACATATGAAAAAAGGGCCGGTGACATCGCTCAGCAGCATGGGTGCCTGCTGGCATGCGAGGTCCTGAGTTCGACCCCCGGTACCCACACACACAAAAAAATAATAATCCTCTAAGCAGCTCCCGTGCCAATCAAGTTGACAATCTTAACCATCACATAGGGTGACCATAAACCCTAGTTTGTCCAGACAACCACAATTTTTATCCATAATCATAGCATAATTAATGATTACACCCCTTTTGTCCTCTATACATTTCCAATTTGGATACATGATCCCTACACATTTAAGCAGAGTATCATTTCAAAATTGAAAATCTAATCATGTTGTTTCCTGATTAAATCTCTTTAATGGTTTCTGCCAGTCTTTGGAACAACGTCTAAACTCCTTGACCTGATTTTAAAATCCTGTATAATCTGGATTCTGTTCTACTTGCTAGGATTATCTGCAGTAAATCTTCCAGCAGCCTTACTTTCAAGGATCTTATATTCCCTCAGGATAATTCCCATCTCAGTTTAGTGTAATGTCGTAGTTAATTACTTACTTATCTCACTGAGTTTGTTCTGAATACCTTGATAATGTCCAATTGTTCATCATTCTATTCCCTGTGCACAATGTGTATTAGTCTTTTGATATTGTAGTCATAGTAGGAAAGAATATTTAACTTTTCAGTGTGCACTAGGCATTAAGTGAGAAGCAAGAGCTTCATCATTCTGATCCCATTTTGTCAAAGTTGAGTGACACAGGGTGTTGTTTACAAGCAGAAAGAAGTTATAAACTTGCAAATGTAAAGTACCATCACTGTATTTCTTACTATATAGCATCACCATTATTATGTCAACAGTGGATAGAATTAGGTACAGTCCTCCCCCAGTCATCTATGTGTCACATTCTCTCAGCAGAATACAACCACAAATAATCCACTAGTGAGTTTTCTAGTGTTAGAAGACACGGCTTCACGCAAAACACAATACAACTGAAAAACAATTAATAAATGGAATCAGCTACTTACCTCGTTATATGTTCCCACGCGTTTAAAGACTAAATAAGATTTTTCTTTTCTATTAGAGGCCAAACAACTTTTAAAAATAGCATAATTGTATTAAGAATGCTATTGCAGGTTATAGATGCCATGAACAATGCCCCTTCCCATGTTTTATGATTATGGATAATTTTAAAAGACAGCATATTTTAACATAGATCAAAAAGACAGTTGTCTGTAATGTGGCCTTGGTGAGGTTATAATCACTCTTTCCTTTTTGCAAAACTCCAAACTCCACCCTTGTCTAGTCTTCCAAAAAACTGATACCAAAATCTTCTTTTCCCGGTAGCTAATCAGCATTCACATCCTGAGCTAAGACGGTGTCACATATCAACCTCTGTACTCCTAGACTCAAAAATACTGCTGGTGGGCCGGTGAGATAGCTCAGTGGCATAAGCGCCTGCCTGGCAAGCGCGAGGTCCTGAGTTCAACTCCCGGTACCCACATTAAGGAAAAAAAGGGCCGGCGATATCGCTCAGCAGCACAAGTGATTGCTGGCAAGCTCAAGGTCCTGAGGTCGACTCCTGGTACTCACATAGAAAAAAAAATACTGTTAGTAAGAGAACAAATTTTAAAACAAAACAAGTAGTTGTGTAATTTCTTCCCTAAACATCTACCAGTGTTTTCTATGGCACTACAGAGACTCAGTCTTGAAAAAGTACAATACACAGATTCCTGTATCACTTTTCCCTAACACCAATCCACTGTAAGGACTCTTGTTTCCAGCTGATTCTCCATCTTCCTCGTCCAAGCACTGAGAAAGCCCAGGAGGAAGACAACATTCAGTGAGAAGTATTCTCAAAAAACAAAACAAACAAACAAAAAACCCTCATTTTTACTTTCTTCTTTAATATTTCCCTAATTAAAACTGAGATGGTACCAAAATAATTGTTCTAGGAGGTGTTATGACAAAAATTATGTATATATTAATTAGAATAGCAATATTATTAGCTCAAATATGCAAAAATACACCTTTACCCCAAATCTTAAAGTTTTTAAGTTATTGGGAACCTAACTACATTTTTTGAGACATAATTCACATACCACAAAATTTGCCCAAAGTATGCAAACGGTACCTGTTACTATCTTAGCAAAATTGTGCAACAATCCCCAATATCTAGTTCCGGAAAATTTCCATGACCCTGCCCCCCAAAAAGTATCCACTCATGAGCAGTAATGCCCTGACCACTCCACGCAACATTTGGCAAACATTAACCTACTTTCTATCTCAAAATTTTGGCTTATTCTGGATGTTACATGTCTGTGAGGTTATACCACAGGTAGCCTTATGTGTCAGGATTCTTTCACTTAGCATAATATCTCCACAGTGCACCCATATTTTGTCAATGCTTCACTCGTTCTTTCTATGACTAAACAATACCTCATCGTATGGATGTACAGCGTTTGTTTATCTGTATACATTGATGGATATTTGAATTGCTTCTTTCTACTTTTTTGCTGTTATGAATAATGCTGCTCTAAGCATTTTTGTATGAGATTTTATGTGAACATATAATTTCAGTACTCTTGAGGATATACTTACTGGTAGGAGCAATATTGCTGAATTGTGTAGTAGCTTTTGGTTAAACCTTTTAAGGAATCATCAAAGTGTTCCAGAGCTGCTACATCCTTTTCCATTCCCACCAGAAATAGGAAGTTTTCCAGTTTTTCCGTAGCATCAATATATCGTCTCTATATCATAAACAATTATATGGTCATCCTACATATTTCTGTGATCATTGCAGTGTTTGAAGTGCTATCTCAAACACACTGTTTTGATTTCCATTATGATTTTGATTTGCATTTCTCTAATGACTAATAACATTAAGCAATTTTATGCAATTATCGGCCATTTGTTTATCTTCTTTGAATAGATAGGTATTCAAATTCTTTGTTCATTTTTCTATCTTTCAGTTGAAAATTTTGTCTTTTTGTTGAGTTTTTTAATCTTTTCTTTTTACATATTTTTGTATTCTAGATATTCGTCCCTACTTACGTTTATGATTTTTGAATATTTTCTCTTATTCTGTGGATTGCCATTTCACTATTTTGAAGGCATCCTTTGAAACACACAAGTCTTAATTTTGATAAGTCTAATCAAGTGCTACCTTGATAGTCATCCTTAATAGGCTACAGGAAACACACTGAAGGGTACTAAGCAAAAGCTTTTGGCTACAAAGTGTAGCGAGTCATGAGGTAATTGACATTGAAAAATCATAGCTTGCATGGCAAGTAACAAACAAATGACACATACTAGGACAAAAATTTCATGGCAACATGTGCCAAGTACCAACTTTGACAAGTCTCAAAACAGTCAGGTACCAAGGTATGACAGTATTTTTTAGTTGTCGCCGGTATTTTTAGTGTCATATCTAAGAAAGAACTGCATAATATCAAAAAAGGCAACGGATTGCCTAAAGGTAAAAAAGATTTCTACTTATGTTTCTTTCTAAGAGATTTTTAGTCTTAATTTTCACAATTAGTTCTTTGATTCATATTTGGCCGATTTTTTTTTTTTCTTTTTTTTTTTGGTATCGGGAATCAAATTCAGGACTTCGTGCTTGCTAGGCAGGTGCTGCACTGCTGAGATTTTATATATAGTACAAGGCAGGAGTTCAAATTTACTTTTTCTTATATGGATAACCAGTTGTCCCATATTCACTTATTTGAAAAGACTTTTCTTTATTCACTGAATTATCTTGGCATTCTTCTCAAATATCAATTCACCAAAATGTGAAGGATTATTCTTGAACTCTAAATTCTATTCTGTTTATCTGTATGTCTACCTTTATACTAGTACTACAGTCTTGATTGTGTTTTGTAATACATTTCAAAATTAGAAAGTTTGATTCCTGCAACTTTGTTCTTTTTCAAGATTGTTTGGTTTTCTGGACTACTTTCCATCTATATAAATTTTAAGAGTCATTTTTCTATACCTATAAAATGACAGCTTGGATTTTCATAGTGATTATGTCTCATTTATAGAGTAATTTGAGGACTATAGCCATCTTTAAAGTTGTCTTCCAATCTAAGAACAAGAAATACCATTCTAAATATTTTGGTATCATCTAATTTATTTCAAGATTTTTTATAGTTTTCAGTATGCAAGTCTTGCACTTTGCTTGCTAACTTTCTGGCTAACTATTTTGCTCTGTTTGGTACTATCATAAATGCAATTATTTTCTTAATTTCACTTTTGAATTATTCATCACTACTGTATAGAAATACAACTAATTTTTTCTCTAATAATCTTGCACCCTTGCAACATTCCTGGACTTATTTATTATCTCTAATAATCTTTTGGTAGGTATTTTAGGATTTTCTATATACAAAACCAACTCATTCACAAGTTGACATAATTTTATTTCTCCTTTCCAACATGGATACTTTTCAGTTCTTTTTCTTGCCTAATCACACTCACTATTTAAGAGTAGGTGAAGTAGAACTACCAAGAGTAGGCATACTTGTTTCACTCCTGATCTTTGGGAAAATATTTCATTCTCTTGTCACTGAGTATGATGTTAACTGGTACTTTTTCTGTATGCCCTGTATTAGACTGAGAAAGTTTCTCACTTTTCCTAGTTTGCTGAGTGTTTTCTTTGTTTGTTTGTTTGTTTTTGCTGAGTGGTTTGGTTTCTGTTTGTTTTTAAAGGTTTCAGATTTTTGCCAAGTGTTCTTTCTGCAAAAGTTGAGATGACTAGAGATTTTTCTCCTTCATTCTTTCGATTAGATAGAATATCGATTCATTTTCAGAGAGTAAACTTTATTGCATTGCATTCCTGAGTACATGCTGGATTGGTTTGCCTGTGTGTTCTTGAGGAATATATATATATATATATATATAATAAGTGAGGGGGCATCAACATTTCTAAAACTGTCCTTTATAATATTTATTGGCAGTTTTCTTTTCTTGTGATGTTTTTGTCTGGATTTGGTAGAAGGATAATGCTGCCTTCGTAGAATGAGTTGGGCAATGTGAACCTTCTATTAGAATAGTGTTCCCTTCTATTCTATTTTCTGAAGAAGAGAATTCTCTTCTCTTAAACAAATTTACTTTTCCACACTCCATTGGAGTCATACACTTATTTTCTCTATCCATGTAGATGGGAGGTTCTTCATACTAGCAGCCTTATTTTCTATTTCATTTTATTTCTAACATCTAGCCCATATGGTCTCATGGATAATCTGTGTCAATATGTGTTAAGTTAAGCAATTGCAATCAAATCAGTAAAGAGTGACGGAGTGCTTGCCATTCCATCTTCAAGTAATGAGACACAGAGACAGGTTTAGATTCCTAGTGATTAAAGAAAATATTAAGTGAATAAATGACACAAATCAGTAGAGATCAGGCACTGATAATTCCTGTAAAAAATGTAAAACAGGGCCGGTGAGATGGCTCAGATCCTGAGTTCGACCCCTGGTAGCCACACTAAAAAAAAAAGGGTAAAACAGAGAAATAAAATAGGTATTTGTAGAAGGTATAAAGCAGAAAAGTATAACTATGGTGGTGGAAAAAATAATTATGTATAACTACTTTACCCAGGATAGTGAAGGCCAGTTTCTATGATGAGAAAGGAGCCAGAAAGAGAAAGAATTGTGAAGGCTCAGGTTTAAATCAGGGTTTTCTGTTATATCTAACCTGGAATTTCTTCCTAAAATTATGAGAAGAGCTAAACCTTAGATTAAGTACAGTATTTCCTTAATTGTTTTCATTTAAATTTTCTGGCACTGTAAAAGAAGCTCCAAGATAACAGGATATTTCTCTAAGACATAAAAATAGCTTTGTTCTTAGAAAATTCTCTTAATTCTCTGAGTGGAAGACACTGGAAAATATAGACACTTGAGATTCACTTTGGGGTCATAAAGTTTAAAAAACAATTCAGCAATAGGACCATATTTAATGATCTTCAGGGATTCACTTTATTTAAGACTAATTTAGCCAAGGTAGTTCTTAATCAGAAATATCTATTTTCATTAATGATATGTGCTCTTAGGAGCATTTTCTGCCCTTTTTTCCTCTCCCAAGTACATTCTTATGAAAATTTAGCCAATTTTATGCATTTGAAAATTTGAAGCTACACCTTGGGCTGATATTTCTCTGAAAAAGTAGAATAAAGTGTGCTTCTAACTAATCAAAAACCTTTGAGGGTTCATCCTCATTTACATTTCATAAAATGCAGCTTCCTATTTCTAGAAATGAAAGGCTTTGAAACTCGTAAGGATGTGGCTCAAAAGACATCCAAGACATCAAATAACTAACAAATCTTGCTTGATGAGTTAAGTGTAAAGGAATCAGAAGCATATGGATTACATTTCCCTTAAAATACACATAGGTTTAAGAGAAAAAGAAATAAATAGCCTACCCATTGTGGTTCAGTTTTTTTTCAAACCTCAGGTTTTTGGAAAATAGCTCAAGGTGGCTAATAAACCCCAAAGTGAGCCCTATTTGCTCTTATTTACAGTAACAGAATGCGAGGATTTTAAGAAGTCAGTACTGCTGAGTTCCTGAAGATCGTCTTTGTCACATAAATAGTACTTCTTGGGGAGTAAGAGAAAAAGAGAGTAGGAAGAACGGGCAGGCTTGGACTCATCTGAGAAACAGAATGGTTTGGATCCTGCTGTTAGAAAGTGGATTTTTTTAGTTCTAATTCCTGACAGTCACAATATTCCGATGCTGTCATTTCAAGTTACACTATGGAAAAGCTCTTCTCCCTCTTCTTTCCCATGACCACCAGCATTACATCTACCCAGGCTTTATTAAAAATAAGTGAGGGGACATCAACATTTCTAAAACTGTCCTTTAAGGAATTGTTATAATTTCAACTCATTTGGGAAATGAGGAGGTTGAATAAACTGCAATCCCAGGCTTGAATTATTATGTCATTCTTGGTGATACAATGAACGCTTTCACCTTGCACTGTGTCCTAGGAAATTACAATTCCTGCATTGAATGCACCTACTAGAGAACAAGCGAGAGCCCAGTATCCGGAGCCTCAGAGGGTTGGTGGTGGAACATTAGCCAGAGGAGTCTGTGAGTCAGGACTTCTGGCTGCTGCAGGAGCCAACTTTGACCACGTACCCCAGGTCTACTCAGGTGCACGTAGACTGGAGACTTGCTGCAAACTGCAAAAAGAAGGTGCAGTACTGGTCAGGTTGCTTCTTCAGCTCCACATCAGTGCTGCTGGAACTCAGGTTCTCACGCCAAACCAGCACACTTTTGTGATGTTAATTGCAGAGGAAGTGCCCCAGACAATGCTCCATTTTCTTCACTCTCTAACATGCTTCCTTTTCAGGTTATTTACGTAACCACTACCATAATTTAGGAATCCTGACTCCCACCCATCCCACTTGTGAACACTTTCTAGTTGAACGACACTAAAGCACCATTTTACCTTCCGATAATTCCTTCCCTCAGTCTATCAGGTACCTAACTATCTACCTGTCAGATCCCCAAGTAACACTGAATGGGGGGCACGTTTGCATTTTCAGTCGTAGAAGACAATCAGAAACAATCTAAGGAAAACACATATAGCAATGATGGATCGTTCAGATCCTGTGGCTGGATCAGGCGACTCCATGCCAGACCTTTGCAGGATTCTTAGGGTCTGCAGATGAAGCTGTATTCACTGGTCTTGCTATTCGTGTGTGTGCAGCCTTAACTTCGGAGTCCAGGCTTCTGACCTCCAGGTTTTCTGCTTGGAATTCAGCAACAAGGGCAGAGGATGAATCCCTGTATTTTTTTTTTAATTATGGAAAATCTTGCAGCTTACTAAATTTATTTGCCTTTCTCAGATCAATACTCAAGACCAGAGCCTTTCTAGTTTTGAAACCTTTGCTCTACTTAACCTCATCCTGATCTGTTATTTCTCTCCTGAGGCTCTGAGTCCACTGATATCCGCTCCTCAAACCCACCTCTGTGACACTGCGTCGCAGGTGCTGCTCCGTCAGCCTGTCCAGCTCTCAGTGTTACCGTGGTGTCTGTTCCCTCCCTGCTGTTGTGGAGCACCTGACAGGGACTGATTCTGCCCCTTCCCACTATGCTGTCTTTGTTGTTTCCTTGCTGGATGTTTCTTTATTAAACCTATTGCCACATGACATATTATTGACAGATCAAATATCTGCTATCCTAGATTCATAAATCCAAACATTCTTTTGACAAAAAACTCTCCTTTTTTCTTTCTTTGTAAGTTCGTCATCAAAATTTTCCGGCAGCAATCCAGACTCAGACTGATGTGTCCTCTTTTAAAGGATAACAAAGACTAAGTTTATAATTCTTTACCTGTGGAGATTGGATGTAATTTCCATATATAGTATATATGCTCCACAATACCCCTCTTTACTTAGCAAACCACCAAGAGGATTGTGGGTGTGCATGTGTGTGACTGTATTATTTTGCATTTATTGTCTATCTTCCTCTAAAATTTCCATGGAAATTTTATAGCTGATGTGAGTTACTCTGTTTTGTTAATTTCTGAATTCACAGTTTTAGAATAGGAATATCTTTCTGGAGTAAATAAGTGAAATCCATTCTACCATGGGGAGATCCCACTGCACAATAAACTCTCCTACATCTTTAACCTCTCTACCTAGTACTCCTTCATCTCATCTAAGAAACAAGGACCTGATGCCTACAGAGAGCACTCAGGTTCCTGTACAGCAATCTCAAATCCACTACTTGTTAGCCTTTGAAGTTCTTGCCATTTAGCTCTTCTCTACCCTACCATATTGCTGTCATCACTCAGTTCCCAAGTCACCCCTCATGGTTTTCAGAGCTCTTAGGCCCAGTTTCTACAATCTCCCTGGAAGCACATGGACGATAACTCTCATACTTTGTTCTTTCCGTTCCTTGACCCCCGAATCTCCAGTTAACTTTCCCTGCAGGCTTCTCTAGCTCCTCTTTCCCACAGCTCAATATAATCTTCATTACATTAAATGCCATTTTACTCCTCTGACCACAGCCCCCAAAACTGCTAGCTCCCTCACTCAAGTGCCTCTTTCTTTTACTTCCCCGCCACAAAATCTCCAAGCTTTGAACATTTGTTTATCCCCTTCAAAAAGCCCCTCCTTATCCGCTTGTTTCCCTGAAGAGTTTTCATGTTCATCATCCCAAAGACTTCTTTGATAACATACTTATCTCCATTATTCAAATGTCTTTCTGTTCCACCCACCCAGATAAAGGAGAATGTGTCACTTTCCTCCCTGCCTGGAGAAAATCAGAGTGTTACAGACTGATCCCTCAAAAAGTGTGCAGCTTCTAGCCTCAAGGCATTCCTGATGCTGTTCAGCCACCTTTTAAATTTCTTTATTCAGCTCTTAATCTCCAAAGAACTCTTTAAAACCTTCTTAAACTCTTCAAAGTTTTAACCCTAGCACCTGCTCCAATTTGCTGCAGAAAACAATACTGTCCAATTTCAAAGAGGTTACAACCAGCAAACAGGAGTTCTTGCCTGCCTTCTAGGCCTGCAAACTTACCTGAATTGAATTCCTCACTCCATTCCGAAGGAATAAGCGTGCTACCTACCATCTGCTTTCTAAATTCCAGCCCTTGCTGGATGTCCTAGGCTCAGCTCTCTTGATTGATTTTTCCATTTGCAAGTCATCAACCTCTCCATATATATTGGGTCCTATTCACTAGCATTTAAATATCCCCAAAGCTTTCCCATCAAAGACAAAATAAATACTCTCTCAAACCCATATCTTCTGCCATCTGCCTCTGATCTCCACACCCTCTTCATTGATATATATCCTTAAAAGAATGTCTGCACCTTCATTTTCCACACTTTGCCCTCCTAGAGAACCACTTTCTCCTCTTGGGCCTCTCTTTCTTTGCACGTTGCCACCTCTTTCCCTAGTTTGGCCACTCCCTCTCACGTGCAGCTGCCCTTAGCTAACACTGCTATCTTCTCAATGATAATGTAACTCAGGATACTTTGTACTAGACATGCATCTGTTAGCAACCCAACCGCAACCTAAGGTCCACCTTGATGATTACAAAATACCCCTCTTACTTTATACACAGCTCAGGGCAATGAATGCTTTCTAAGCAGAAGCATTTGGTTAAGTAGCAAAAGATGCAGGATGAAAAGATGCAAAAAATGAGTTCACTGCCCTCAAAATATTCAGAGTCTAGTGGAAAAGGCAAAACAGTACCCATTTAAATTTATATACATATAATATGGTAATAAGATGACTTCCTAGCCACCTAAATTATTGTGCAATTGTTCAGACTAACAGATCCTATTGCCACATTTTAACTATTTAACCTACAAAATAAGCTTTTGTACAACTTCTTGGCAATAGAATTCAAGTGAAAATTATTTTTATCTCCAAAAGTTATTCTATCTGACTGGGTACGATGACACTCACCTATAATCCCAGCTACTCTGGAGGTTGAAGCATGAGGTTCACAAGTTCAAGGCCAACCTGGGCAACTTGGCAAGACTTTGTCTTAAAGTAAAAAATAAAAAGGGTTGGGTTTGTAACTGAGCAGAATTCTTTCCTCACCTGGGTTCAATCTGTAACATGGAAAAAATATTGTTATACCATTCATGGCCTATTGTAGTAATGAAAAAGTAAAAATATATTTTATACCTGACTAACAGATCACTATTTATACTTCCAAATTAAACATAATTTCCAAAATTTATAATTTTTGTCAAATATTTTACCTTTCCACTTTGCAATCAGAACTAGATAATAAGACAAAATTAGAAGTTAGTTGGCTAGGAATGAATGAATTAATCTATTTCCTAAATTCATAAGTTTATATGTGGTTCATATGTTATACCATAGCATATGTATCCAATCATACATATCAACAGCATGTGTTAGAAAGATTATTGAGTGTTTAGGCAGATTATATTCCTAAGAAAATTCAAAAAGAAAAATTCTGAAGAAGCCAAGCAAGAGAAAAGCAAAAAAAGGTAACATTTATAAACTCAGCACTAATATTCAATGTTTATTATAAAACTCCTTTCCAATGTTATTGTAAGCTCACTTTAAGTAAAATTACCATAAACTTTAGTTTCACCATTTCATGTCTTTAAAGTAACATTTTCCTTAAATGGAATCATCATTTGACTAATTCTTATAGCCGATAGTCTGACACTTTCAGTGTCAATTTGTATCTACTTGAAGGATAGAGCCCCAGGACATACAAGAGACCTGAAAGAATGGCCTACAGCTAGCTGTCTCTAAGGTATAGCTTGAACTTTAAAGACAGGCCTTGTCTCAACACATTTCTTCCCCACACACTGCTGCGTATGCCACAGTATATAAGAGCCTGGTGACATGTCATTTAGCTAAAAACATGTCTTAGGCTCCACGAGTTCCTGGTTAAATATAATAAGCAATGCTAATATAGTAGAAAGAGCAAGACCTTTCTTTTTTTGTCAAGAATAGATCAAAATAATATTAAGCACAAATATTATATAGTACTTATGGTACACTAAGGCCAGGCAAATGAAAAGAAAGGGTGAGAGAGGAAGGAAAAGAAAGAGAATGGAAAGAGGGAAGGAAAGAAGGAAGGAAAGAAAGAAGGAAGGAATGAAGGAAGGGAAAGAGAGAGGGGAAAGTTAATATATATATCAATATTCATTATGTATCTGTATATAAATAGATGGACATGCACATATAACAAACATCCATATACACACCTATCTCTATTTTACAGATGAGGATACGAGGACACAGAGAGACCAATAAACTGGATCAGAGTCATACAATTGGTATGTTATGAGGCTAGGATTTAAAGCTAAGCTTTTTGATTTCAAAACTCATTCTAATACCACTATAATACAATGACTTTTTTCTTTGAGGACTGTCAATTTGCCCTGAATATTTAAACAAATATAATACCTCCTAAGTTTTATGCTCCTTGAAAGTTTTATCAAAGATCAGAACAAAGCAAATAGACATAATCCCACTTGTAGAGATCAGCCAACTTTGTCATTGGCTGTGGTTAGGTAGCACTGTACTTATTTGTTTATTACGATGGCGGTGATAATGAGTGTGTGTGTGTTATAGACAGTAGTGAATTTTTCCATGAGCCAGAAGAATTTTACAGACCCTCTCCTTTCTTGACCCTTTCTTGTGGTACTGGGGAGATCCGTAGTCATGTGTGGTCACATGGGTATATATTTTTATAAATTTTGCAAAAATCAGTGTATTGTAACTGGAAATGGTTAATATCTCTGTGTCTTTCCAGTGACTTCTCATGTTACTTTGTACTTGAGGAGCCAAAAGCACTTGGTAATTCAAGAAATTAAAATTAAAGTATAACTGATCTTGCCAGTAGGGTATATACATAGGATTCATAGATATGTGTTGTATAATTAAATTATGGCTAGACATTCCTGTATAAGAATGGATCCTAGGAAAGTTCCTAGAACCTGCTTCGCTGATTACACAATATCATTATGCAAGGTTTGAGGGCAGTCAATTGCTGGGCATGGTGGTACATTCTTGGAATCCCAACACTTGGGAGGCTATGGGAGGAAGATCACAAGTTCAAGGCCAGCTGGGCTACTTAGCAAGTTTGGGGCAAACTTCACTAAATAGTGAGAAACAGTCTCAAAAAATAAAAATGAAAAGAAAAGAGAAAAGAAAAGAAGACAACAACAAAAACTTTAATGTAAGGGTCTATATACATCATATATAAAAGAAAACTTGATAGTTATTTGCTCCATGTAACAATTCTGAAAATATATGTATTAATAATTACTTAGAAAACTGAATTGGACTGTCACATAAACAATAAAATTTATTAAGAATTTTGTTTTCCAGATAAAATGTGGCATACACTGGCAAATTCTTGCTCCTTCTATGGCAAGTAGGAGGAAAAAAAGATATTCAACGAAAATGTATTTTTAAAGGCATCAGACAATGATGGAAGCAACAAGGTCTAAATGAACTGAAATTCTGAACAGAAAAGATCTGGAAGCTGGTAGCTGTTTCTTCTGTGAAGATTCTTGTCTGGCCAAGAAAAGGCTGACAAAGCACTTAGCAAAGATGCCCTGAAGAAAAAACTCTTCAATAAGCAGAAAATAATTGTCAGGTTCTGAACCTGTTTGGGCAGAAGATTAAAGCACTCAATTTAAAGCATTTGCAACACAAGAGACCTAGAATAGCAAAGGCAATGATGGGCAACAAAGGAAAGGAAGGAGGCATCACAATCTCTGACTTGAAATTATACTACAAAGCTACTGTGATAAATCAGCATGGTACTGGCAAAAAAACAGACCTGAGGATCAATGGCACAGATGAGAAGATGCAGACACAACTACAAACACACTCAGCCACCTTATCTTTGACAAAGGGGCCAAGCATGTTTACTGAAAGAAAGATAGCCTCTTTAATAAATGGTGCTGGAAAACCTGGCTCTCTACATACCGAAGACTAAAACTACACCCATGTCTATCACCATGCACTAAACTAAAGTCAAAATGGATCGAAGATCTAAACATTAAAACAAAAACACTAAATCTACTGGAAGAGAAAGTAGGTAGAAAACTTGAAGACATAGGGATAGGCACAGACTTCATGAACAAAACCCAAACTGCACAGGAAGTACTTCAAAGAATCAACTAGAATCTCATCTTATTAAAAAGCTTTTGCACATCAAAAGAAATCACCAATGGAGTGGAAAGAAAACACACAGAGTGGGAAAAAATTTTAGCCAACTGTCCCTCAGACAAAGGACTTCTATCTAGAACATATAAAGGAATGAAAAAAATCATATCCCCCAAATTCAAAGACCAAATCCAAAAATGAGCATCTGAGATGAATACACACTTCTCAGATGAAGAAATACAAATGGCAAATAAATATATGAAAAAATGTTCAACATCATTTGTCATTCGAGAGATGCAAATTAAAACAACCCTGAGATTCCAGCTCACCCCAAATGCTGGAGGGGCCATGGGGAAAAAAGGAACTCTTTTCCACAGTTGGTGGAAGTGTAGACTGGTACAACTTTTGCGGAAATCAGTGTGCAGATTCTTCAAAAAACTAAGATTAGAGGTCCCATTCGACCCAGCTATTCTCCTTCTAGATATTTTCCCAGAAGATTTAAAAATATCATACCACAGAGATATATGTGCACCCATGTTTATAGCAACCCAATTTGTAATAGCTAAATCTTGGAAACAACCCAAATGCCCATCAACCGAGGAATGGATAAAAAAGATGTGGTATTTTTACATAATGGAGTACTACTGAGCTATAAAGAAGAATAAAGTCGAGGCTTTTATAGGTAAATGGATGCAACTAGAGACCATACTCATAAGTATCAAACTCGCATGTGTAAACATCCTATTGTTTCCTTAGTGTAAGAAACTGAAAAAGCAAATAAGATCCAAAATATACAATAGATATTGTGAAAGGGAAAGAAACTGCTCAAAAGGAAAGAACAACTGGAATGGGGGGAAAGTAGAAAAGGAAGGGAAAAGAAAAAAAAAATATATATATATATATTATATATATTATACACAAGATAGCTAAGATAATTATACTGCTAACTTCTTTTAGTTCATTGAAAAGAACAGTTCGTGCTTATATTGTTTGATCAATTTTGCATGCCTATATCTTTTAATCTGAGCAAATACTTTGAAGATAACAATACACAATATATTAACCATTTTCAGTTTCCTATAATCTTGTTTTGAAATTACATTTTTTTTTAATGCAGGTACTGGGAGTCGAACTCAGGACCTTGTGCTTGCCAGGCAGGCACTTATGCCACTGAGCTATATCACCGGCCCCTGGTTGTTTTGAAATTCTGTATCATTGTTTTTATTGTTTTTTTCTCTTTAAAATAAAAAATAAATAAACAAAACATCTGAGAGGCATGGATTTCCTTACAGAAAACTCATTCATTAGACTTTTCCTCAAAATTCGAGACAGACCTCAGTCAATAAGTGACAGTAGGATTAGAAGGGTAGAGTGAAATTTTCCAGTTTCCTGGTTCTTAGGGTAAAAGTTCCCGTGTCTGTAAGTTTATGACTTACCTCTGCAAGATGACTGTCAGACATCGAAGCTGTACTGGGCTGCATTCTAAACGTCTATGCTCAAACTCAGAAGGACTGAACTGGAATACTTCAAGACCGAGGAGACAGATATCTACAAAGATCCAGTCAGAAGCTGAGGGACACAGCAGAGGTGGGTGAACCTGAATAAACCTGCGGCTTGGCACTGACCAAGCTCAATTACCGATTAGACTGAGATGACCTTCTCCTCATATAATCTGCCTAACAAAAGAAAGGACAACTCTCAGGGGAATTACATTCAATTTCTATAGCTCTTTTTTTTTTATTTTTTAAAAAATCTTGGCATAAGATTAAAAATTTAAAGATAAACAGGTTATTTACACAAAAACCACCAGGAAAGTTAAGCAAGAGAAGACCCTCAAATTATCCAGATACTAGCATTGGTAGATAAAAGTTTAAAATATAATAAATAGAGGAATAATGATCAAAATAAATAAATGGATGAAAAGATGGAGAACTTAATAATAACATGAATCTTTAAAAAGAATCATATTTACCTGCTAGAAATTAAAAATTAGAATTAGCAGAAGAGGCAGACAGGAGGAAGGAAGAGAAAGAGATTAAAGGAACAATAAATAAAATGTACTACATACAGGTACCCACTCCCCAAGATGATTATAAATTGTATATACTGCAAACATTTACTAATAAAAATTTGAAAAGTAAGAAAAAGATGTTCACTGCAAAGAAAAATCAAAGGAAAACCAATCTTCCTTTTCTGATATGAAATAATGTAGAATTTAATGCAAGAGGTTTGCTAAAAGTAAATAAACATACTGATAATAATTAATGGTTGTATTTAACAAGAAAATATAAAAGTCCTAAGTTTATATGCATAGTATAACATAATTCATATAAAAATGATGCAACTGAAAAGAGAAATAAATAAATCCACCATATTGTTAATGTAATATATATTTGAACACCAAATTAGCCAGTTGAACTCAATTGACATATGGAACACTACACTCAACAATTCCAAAATTATAGGGGTCTATTTTTCTTTTTCAGGTACATGTTAAATATTTAACAAAAAGATAAAATTCTGGGCAGGGAAGCATATCTTGACAAATTTGAAAAAGTTAAAAATCAAATAGTGAAAAGATGTAAATTAGTAACAGGAAAATGTTTAGAAAACTTTTGAAATATTTGGAAAGTAAGCAATGAAATACTAAGTAATTCATGAATCAAAAATATAAGAAAGCAAATTAGAAAAATTTTAACCAAATAAAAATGAAAATATTATGTATCAGAAGTTATGAAATCAAGCCAAAGCAATACTAAGAAGGAAATTTGTAGCTATAAATAAATATACTAAAAAAGAAAACAAATCAATTATTTAAGATTATTATGAAGCTAGGAAAAAAAGTTCAAAACACAAAGAAAGCAAGACAAAGGAAACAATAAAACAGAAAATAATAAATAAACAAACCCAACATATAGAAAAATCTATAAAACCAAAAGCTTTTCCTTTGAAAATATTAATAAATGTGACAAAATATTAACAATGGGAGCTAATATAAAACATAAGGCTTTAATATCAGGAATGTATAAGGTAACATCATTACAGAGCCTACAGATATATTTTTAAAAGGATAATTATGAATAACTTTATGTCAGAGAAATTAGCAATAAAATTAAATTTTAAAAATTCTTAAAATCACAACCAACCAAAACTGATGAAGAAATAAATAAATACTCTGAATTAAATGTGTTATTACAAAATATTTCTAGTGGAAGTATCTGGACCTAGGACATTTCTCTGGTTAATTCAGCCAGACATTTATAGAAAAATATATGTTAGTCTTATACACTCAGAAACTAAGAGAAAAAGAAAAAACTAACTCTTTTTGGGATGAAAGGCACAAGTCCTGATTTCAACATCCAAAAAAAAAAAAAAAAATTTACAAAGAGGAAAATTACAGCTTAATACTGCTCATGAATTTAGACACAAAAATTTTTCAGAAAATACTACCAAAGTAAATCTGGTAATATTGAATGAATGACTTTAAGTTCAAATGAGATTTATTTCCCATAGGCAAGAGTGAACTCAATGTGATTTCCCACATAAAGAAAGAGAAAATCACACAATTATCTTAATGAATGCCTAAAAGAATGTGAGAAAATTTAATACCTATTCATAGTTTTAAAACTCTTAGGAAATTATGTTTACCAGTAAGTATATGTAAGTCAATTAACACATCTCCAAAAAATAAGCCTCACATTTAATGATAAAATATAGAAAAATTTTCCTCAGAGTGAAAATGAAGTAATGACTAACACTATTAATATTCAATATTAAAGTGAAGATTTTGATGATTTTAAGAAAGCTATAAAAATAAGGAAAAGAAAGATTCAAAAGACCTATTATAAAGCTTAATGATTAAGACAATATAATATTGACACAAAAAATACACGAGAGACTAAATATAGAGAATGGCTTTGATATAAACTCACACTTGTATGTTCTTGGTTTTATGCAAAGACAAAGGCAAAAGGTGGTTACTTCACCACATGGTGTTGGGATGGTTGGACAGCCATATGGACAAAGTGAGTCACCACAGAACATCGGAAAGCTGGAGGCTGTTGTGACCTGCCTTGTCACCGTTATGCCAGCCAAGTCTGTTGCATCGTCTCAGCCACTCAGTGTCTCCAGCTTAGAGGATCCAATGTTGTCAAAAGTTATTTTTTGCATCAGGATGAACATATGGTGATCTTTTTCCATACTCTTAAATCTCCAGTATCAATTTTGATCACATATATGCAGATCAGCTACAGAATTCTACTCAGAACTATTCCAAAAATTGCCTGAGCACCTCAAGTGTAGTATTATGAATTTGGAGTGAGAAAACAAAAGGGAGGGAATGGCATCAAACGATACACACAGTGAGTAATATTTGTCTTGCCAGCATAGACTTCGCAGTGAAAGCAAGAAAAAAGGGGGGTGGGGGGTTGTCGAATTTCCATGAGTTTGGATTCAATCTGAACCATATGTAGTTCCAGATTAGGTCACATTCTTATGATATAATTACTAATTTTGTCTTCAATTCTGTCTGCTATTCAGTATTTCCATGATCTCTTATTAGCTGATCTCATGCTTTATTTATTTGGTCTGTATCACTCAGAAGATAAGGGACTTTGACTGGAGCCCTGAAGCTTCAATACTCAGTTACTAAGGTGCCAAAAGAAAGGTAAGAGAGTCAGGTACATAGACTCTACACCTAGATGCAAAGTACTTTTACGTGCTACCAATGTGATCATGAGCAAGTTATTCCCTCTCCCTGTGCCTTAGCTTTCTTGTCTATATACTAAGGTTACTAGGAATATCAGTTTCAGTAGTTTGCTGCAAGAATTGAGAGTTGAAGGGTAAGGTGTTTAGTACATAGTACCTGGTACATAATTAGAAGTAAAAAGATATTTACTATTTTTTTTTGTGGGTACCGGGGGTCAAACTCAGGACCTCATGCTTGCCAGGCAGGCTCTTATGCTGCTGAGCTGTCTCACCGGCCCTTAATTACTTTTTTTTTTTGGTGGGTAGCAGGGGTTGACCTCAGGACCTCGCACACCAGCAGGCGCCCGTGCTGAGCGATATCACCGGCCCTTTTTTCATATGTGGGTTCCGGGAGTGGAACTCAGGACCTTGTGCTTGTCAGGCAGGCGTTTATGCCACTGAGCCATCTCACCGGCCCTTAATTACTATTTTTAATGGTAAGATACATACAGAAAATTCTTGCCTTCTAAACATTGACTTCTGCTAACTGTATATCAATCTGAGTGTCCTGTAACTTTTGGTAATTTGGAACAATCACTATTTTCCCACTTTTAAGCTCAGTTTTCCCACTAATGGAGTGCAAACATGCCTTGCTGGTTTCCTCTCAGAAAGCAGTAGAGAAAATACAGCGAGTGGCAAAGTGCCTGGGCTTTGGAGTCAGTGGCCTCCATTTAAAATTTCTCCTTTGCTGATGCAGATTTCCAACCTCACAGGGAGGGAATTAATTCCTTTTCTGTCTTTAAAATAGTGACATAATGGCATGGATTTCAGAAAATGATCAAGCAGGTGTTAAGTAAGACAATTAATTCACATCATTTGCTGAGTAGTTTATGTACTAAGTAAAGGTCACTGTGCTGTTATTGCAGTATTACCTTTACATAACTCTCAACATAGAAATGCTTTGAATTATTTGACAAAAATGCATTTTAATAATACAAAGTACACTCTTAGCTTTCAACTTTCAGTAGCGGACTCCTGCTTTTAGAATTGTGTTTGTCAGACTCCAGACACTACTGTCTTCATCCAATTAAAATATTTGTTGGAAAATTTCTGAAGTTCTTTATTGACACCACTAATATACAAACTTCAGGCACTAATCTATTTAAGTATCAGATATGCCCTATAAAATATGTATATAAACCAGACCTATTTAAAATGCAGTGTGTGGTTCATTTGCCCTGTGATTTATGGCAGGGGGTGTAGTTCAGGGCTAAAGCATATGCTTAGTGCTGCCAGGCCTTGAGTTCAACCCCCAGACAGGCGAGGGAGAGTGGGGATGGGATCAAAGCCAATATTTTGTATGAAAATGATGGAAATCAATCTCGTTACTTTGTAATTTTAGGTTTTCTTTAAATGGTGTCTTTTCCAGGATTCTCCTGATACTAATTGTCTAGTATTGTTACCAGCTGATTGAAAAAATAAAAACAAAACCAACACTTCTCAGAGCTCAACTCTATTGGCTGATTATGCTGATGATGTCAGGAATGAGAAAGAAGAGGAAAAATGAGGGAGGAAAAGGTTTCATAATTGCAAATGGAGTTGAATAGTAGTGATTCTTGCAACGGGATAGAATAGAAAAGTTAACTGGACTTACCAACAGCTACCTAAGAATGGTGTCCAAACATTGCTAAACTTCTCTACGACTGGTCTCTAGATGGTTATTAGCACCCGATTCCCTGATAAGAGCAGATCATGGGTCATCAGTAAGACCAGAAGTTCTACAGACAATGATAAATTATGAAAGGAGAAATTTACTTGAAAGAGTAAGCCAGAATGGCCTCCAGGAAGTTTTGAAACATCACACTGGAGTAGGCAGTGAAATCCGGTTGTTGTTAGTAACATACAAAGGGCCTGAAGGAACGTAATCAAGGGAAAAAAAATTATAAGGTAGTGGGTATATTGGCCCAGGCCCAGTAACATAAGACATTCATTACACCAAGACACAGTAAATCTCTGAACCTTCCTTAAATCTTTCGGCTATTTAATATGAGAGTAAATGTCCAGGTCAATAAAATTATCTGCTATTTCCATATCCAAAAAATAAAAAATGTTCACCGCTGGAAAAACACAGAGGTTAACAGTGAACTTTTTAAATAAACAGTTTGGCCTATGTCATTCTATGCACAAGCCTTGCATTACCAGGAAATAGTGACCCCATCAATGAGCCACAGGGTCTTTGAGTTTTCAGAACAGCCTGCTGGCAGTCAGGACACAGGATGTTGAAGTTCTCACAAGTTCAAGTGTCAGCACCCCTTGCGGAAAGGGCATTTGAAGAATGAGTGTTGTATAACCACAGACTGAGGCTCAAAAGCCAGTTCCAGCTGAGCCTGCTAATAGTTTTTGACATTTAGAGACATTTTTATCCTTCAAACCTCTTGGGTAGCTGAACTGCTTGCCTGAATCCTCTGTTTCTATAGCAACTAGGGGTTTTAAAGTGTTAATCTTAGTTGACCTCTTTCAGTAGTTTTTATTTTGACTCCTCTCTAAACTTTCAGCCCAGGACTAAATGATTATTTGTTCTCTAGACTCAAACTTTTATTTTGCATTATTGCAGTGTTCTCCTAAAGAGACATGTTTGCACCCCAGGAGTGTGAAGCAATTCATTGTGGGTATGGAAAAGGTGCAGTAGAACTTCTATTTATGTTTATTTTCATTCTAAAATAAGAAGAAAACACAGTTTTACTGATACTCAGCATACAATGTAGACATCTGTGCTCTTAGGAGTCTTCTGTATTAGAATGTGCCCTGCTCAGCCAGAAGTAGGTGTTTAATACAGAAAGGGAGGTGGTGGGCAGCCCTGGGGGACGGGTGCAATGGCACATTCTTCCTCTTTTTCTGTCATTGTATTGTAACTTATCACAGTTTACTTGCTTGCAGTTCACTGGAATTATGAATTCTACTATCTAAATAACTGGGCAAATGGTTAATACGATCTATGCAAAGAAGACATGGTTCGAAATGTACTAATACCAACCCAAGAAAAAAACAAAAGATGTCAGAGCTGAAACAAGATGGCACCGGGTATACTGAAAGTCTGAAACCTGTACTAAATAAGTGACCTTCGGCAAGTTACTTCATCTCATTGTATGTCATTCTCTCCTTGTCACATGTGGTATGATCAGAAACTTATCCCTACCACAGTGGTTAGTAAGGAAAATGAGCAAAGCCCATAATGTGTAGTTAATACTTTTTCCAAATAGAGCTTTTATCAGTATCCTTTGAAGAAGGACAAAATACCTATGATCTAATGAGATTTGACCATCTAAATTTAAAAATTATCGGGAGCTATTATGATATGCGTTCCCATTCTCTACCATTAACGATAAGTCACTCTCATCAACAATAGGGTTATTTGGGCCATACCACTTAGCTAACAATAGCACACATGAGTGTACATGTCTGTGTGTATGTATGTGTGTATGTGAGAGAGAGAAAAAGCATTACACATACGGAACAAGGGACAAAGGTACAATTTTCCCAGCTTTTCTAAAGCAATGCAACACACAATCAAAACTATACCAAACATTACCACCCTTGATAATGACTGTTGATAGACCTCATCTGAACTTTTTCATTTATTGGCAAAGCATAGCCATTCCACTGGAGTAAAAGATGAAAACATCTACACTAATTCATGGGAAACGTGTTTGTTAGAAAATTGTTTTGGGACACACAGAGGAACTTTGCTAGAATTTTGAAGAAATGATTAGGAACAGAGATATGCTACGGATTAAATGAGAAAACACTGTTAACAAGTCTTCCCGAAACATGCTCTTGACAGATTATATTCCAATAATAAAAGTTTTTGAACAAAAGGTAAAATGCAACTGAGAAGTGATATTGCCAATGATAAATTGCTACCTAATTTTTTAAAAAGGCTATTACAATGCTACCTAAGAAAACACTGAAGAAGATGCTTAGAGTCAAATAAAAACCCCAGAGAAAATTTACAAAGACAGCTTGACATCTAAAATAGATTCAAAGCAAGGAAATTGGAGTCAAAAGTACACAAAGTGGTGCCAGATGTCATCAACGTGCTTATTTTTATGAAAATAATACTTCTAAAATATATTTCTAAACTATGAATTATTTTGTACCATGAAAATTTTTCTACTTATTTTTAGCCAGATTTAAAATATTTACCAAATTTAAGCTGAAATTATCAGATTCTTTTTTTTTTTTTCTTTTACAAAATTATCTGTTCTTTCCTATGATGACAAATGGCTAACAGAAATCTATTTCTTATGGTAGGGCCGCATTCAATTATGGGAGCTCAGTCAAAAAAGATAGAGACCAGGGTTCAGACAGAAATGGAAATTCTAATTTTGACACTTTAAAAAGGGACATAGTCATATGCAAGGAAAGGGTCTATAAAATTTCTCCAAAATTTGTTTCAGAATGTAACATTACCTGGATGGAAGATACTTTTCATATCATGTTTAAATATCTCATACTCCATTTCAACCCCCCCTTTTCCTTCACGGTAGATATTTTCTTTTTAGCTGTGCACTATCATCATTAAGAAAATAATTCACAGATGTAAAGGGGCATTCTCTCCCATTGAGACAATTTTCTGGACTTCACAAAAAATGGATCATCTTAAACAAAATAGTGAGTATTAATTATAAAGACAGAAGGCAAATTAAGTCTTTGTGTATTGCTAGGAGTTGACATTTGGGGGAGTCAGGATTATTTGAAAAATCTGTTCATGCTGCTGGCAGCTTGGTAGAATCACGTAGATTTGGAGGTGTGGCCAACAGAACATTTATGCCAACAGTCTGGCAGCCGAGCAATGAGATTCCATGTGTTGGTAGAGCATAGCAAAGACATTGACTGTTAGTAGTCCTGGCTGCTACATTCTGCATACTCAAAAGAAACTTGAAAGGAGTTACATTTTTGTATTTTTTGGAGGAAAGGAAAATAGGTAAAGAAAAGAGAAAAAAGAAGTGCAATGTGAGTTTCAAAAGTGAACTGAGGAAAAGTGCAATTTGAACTAAAAATTGAACTGGAGAAAAAGTGCGAGTTGAGTTGAAAAGTGAACCAGAAAAAAAGATGTCCAAATGGCTAATAAGTAGTTTAAAAGATACAAATTGAACTCATAATTGGGTGCTCTCTCACACCCATTTGGGATGGCTGTTATTTTTTCAAAAGAAGAAGGGGAAAAGAAGTATTGCTAAGGATGTGGAGAAATTGGAATCTTTATACAAACTTGGTGGATATACAAAATGGTGTAGCCACTATGGAAAGCAGTATGGCAGTCAAAGAGTATGGTAGTTCCTTTTAAAAACTAAAAATAGAAGTTCCCAATGATTCAGGAATTGAACTTCCGGGTACATATGCAAAAGAATTGGAAGCAGAGCCTCAAAGAGATACCTGTGAACTCATGTTCACAGCAGCATTATTCACAACAGCAAAATACTGGGAGCAACTCTGATATCCATAAATAAATAAAACATCATATTTATAGTGAACCGGGCTTTATAACTGTCACAGTCTGCCTCTACCTCATTTTACTACCTTAGGTCACATAGTAAAGAACACTGTCAAAGACATTAAGTTGTTCCATTGGTTCATTCGCTGAAAAGTGAGCTTTTGTTGAACTCTTTATCAAGGATCAGAGACAGAGCTAGATATTAAAAAGGAACAAAAGTTTGATTAATACAGAGTTCCAGTGATGAGACAAAGTGAAAAGGAAATGAAGAAAATTTCTAAGACAAATACAGTCACAACTACTGTTGGCCAATTTATATGCATTAATTCATATGGTTCACATACCAATATTACTCACAAGTAGATATTAATATTCCCTTTAAGTAATGAAACTGAAGCCCTTGAAAGTCCAGTAATCTGTCCAGGTCACACTAGTATGAATCAGAGATAGGACTGAAAGTTGGTCCAACCCCCAAATTTTCACTTTTCTACCACAACAGGAGCCATTAGATACATCCTTGATCCCATTCCTCCTGGGCAAGTCACCCTGTATCCATTTCCTAGATTCACTGGATTTCTGTAGGTACTGCCTTCATCATATATTGGGCTTGACTTGGAAAATAAATTGCAAAAATTCTTCTTGAATGCATTTTTTTACTTCTTCCAACTTGTTTCTAAAATTAAGTTTAAAAGTGTAGTATCATTAGTTAAGAGTCAATGATGATATTCTATATTAGCTCTCATTCAAATTCTTCAGGTATATCCAGCATTGTGTGTCCATTATTCACTCATTCATAAGGATCGGGTTTTTTCTAATTTCCCCAAATATCATAGTCTAAAGCCTACTAGATATGGAATCCAACTAATAAAATATTTTGCTTTTTTAAACATAAATTGTCTTACTTAGTGGATACTTAGAATGTTATTATAAATTTTACAAGTTGCATAGCAATTATCCAGCTTCTAATACAATCATCCAAAATGCACCCTTGATAACATATTTTAAGAGACCTCTTTTTATATGTGCTTAATTACTGCTCTCAATTATCATAACCAACCTCATCAGAACGCACCAATGAATGCTGCATTCCTAATTCATAAGAGAGGTTTATCTCACTTCAACTTCCAGAGTTCTGTGTCATCTTGTACAGTTCAGCACTTTGACTGTCTAACTCGTAATTCTCTTTGTATCAAAGTCATTAGTGGAAAGTAATTCTTAACCTGTTGAATGACAGTTAATCCCAACATAGTTCCTCAGGCCTAAGCAACAATACGTGAAGGAGCCAAAACATTGTTTTCAAAGAGTTTCTTCTGAGTTTACATCACAGATCTAATCTTGAGATTTTGAAAATATTAAAAAGAAAGGAAATTTAGGATATTAACTTCAGTAACCAGCCCTAAAAGCAAGAAAGCAACTAATCTTGGAACTTGGGATAGAATTGCAGAAGTTTTTCTGATAAGATGGCTAATGAGAGAGAGGAAAATAAATTTTATTTAGACTTTATACTAAGATGTTGATCACAGTGAACTATTGTAAAATATTGAAATTCAGCCGTTATTGAGTATTGTTAAGTATTGATGATATCTTTCTGAAACAACACTTGAGTCCATTATGAATGAGAGAAATTTGAGGGAGTAGGATCCTGAAGCTTTCCAGGTTTTTAGTGACTGGTGTGGAAATAGCTAGCCAGAGACACAGATAACCAACATAAGGAATTTTGGGACTAAATAATGGGCTTTGGAATTCACTTACCTTGGTGTTGCAAAGGAAACAATTCAGACTCAGCATCATGTAAGAGCCCTATGGATGAAGGACATTGAGGATGGAGCTTGCTCACAGAAAGACTATACCCATGGTGCTCAAAATCTACCCTGAATGTTTAAATTTTAAAATTTTGTTATAGTAAAAAGCACATTGCCATTAATCCCCCTCACAGTATTCGCTTTCACTTGGAACACATTTATTCAGATGTCGTTGCTGCTTTCTGAAACAGTTCTAAAAGTCCTCTTTCTTGAGTATCTTTAGGAGACATGATAACAGATGTGGTGAATGCTGCTGCCAACTGCCACCCTCTGGAAAGACACTCATACAAACATTACAGTGTAACCTCATCCACCTTACTCACCAGGTCTGACATTATGCAACTTCTAGCTCTTCCCCAAAGACAAAATGACTGTGAAAGTTAAGCCTTTTGAATTGAGGACTTGGAGGCAGCCATGATAGCACAACTAAAGACACAAAGGAGACCTTTAGAAAGCGACAAGAATGACAAGATAAATGTGGTTGCAGCAAGAAGAAGTATTTTGAGGGATATTAATAGCAAAGTGTCTTTTACTTTAACAATTTTTTTGTAAATTAAAAAATTCACTGTATTTTTTTATTGCAACTCCTATTAGTGATGACATGCCAGCACAGCAGACCATGTAACAAGGTCCAAATTATATCGAGTTCTTGAGATATAGATGCCTCAGCATGGTTATAATAGCTCTGTGACACTGGCAAAATATTTAACATTT
This sequence comes from Erethizon dorsatum, assembly GCA_028451465.1. NCBI lineage: Eukaryota > Metazoa > Chordata > Mammalia > Rodentia > Erethizontidae > Erethizon > Erethizon dorsatum. The sequence goes on from CM051826.1 coordinate 12,844,495, forward strand.
ATGACCCTCAATTGTCTCATCTGGAAAATAAATTTATTCAGGTAGACTTCCTAGTTCATATGATTGATGTGAAAATTAAATGAGGTAATTATGTAAAGATATTAGGAAGTCCTTAGTAAATGGTCATTACAATATTTTACTAACATGTATGAGGCTGGCATGAGTTTTGGCATCCTTGCATGAAGAAATAATAAATATTTTCTTCCTCATGGGATAGCTGTGAAAATAAGCACATTAATATATGTAAAGCATTTAGAATAGAACTGAACACATGGAAAGTGCTCAAGTAAATAGAGTTATAATGTTTGATCTACTTTGTGGGGTTGTTATGTAGGGCACAGAAAATGGTGTATAACTTCAAGTTACCTTGAAATTCATAGGAACATGCAAAGACTACCTAGCCTAAATGCTAGTTTAGAAGCTCTTTTTCAGGTGCCTTATTTAATTCCTATTATTTTTTCAAATCTTTCTTGACAATCAAATCTGTTTAAAAATGATGTTGTCAGTAAGAACTTATGGATATATTTTTTTAAACTTGTTCTCTGTAGCTGACAAGGAGAGGATATAGTGGAAAGTATCCATTACCCACCTCTATAGTAATGCTACATAACAAACAAGAACACGGCTTAGTGGTACACACTAGTAAGTGTTTATTTAGCACATGCCTCTGTGATCAACTCAGGAAAGGGAGGCTGATATCAGCCAGGTTCAACTCGATGATCTGTGATTTTTGATGAGGTCACTCATGCTTCTGGGAGTAGCCAGGAATTGAACTCTCAAAGCTGAACTCCCCGGGAACAGTTTAGCTGGGGCAGTGCTGCTCCTGGGTTGCCCATCTTTCTCTCTGGTTATCCTGGTCATGTTCTCATGATAAAATTAGATGACATATAACTTAGCAAGCTCAGCTGTTCAGAACTCTTTTACCCTTTTGTTATTTCATACTCACTACCATTCCATTGGTTAAAACAATCACGTGGACAAAGAGGAAAATATGCTCACATTTTTGTGGGAGAAACTTCAAAGTCACATAGTAAAGGGCAGAAATTCAAAGAAGAGGGCAGAATTGGGGCCATTAATACAACTTTTTATGTTGGGGAACATCGTGACCAACTAGACTTTTCCAAGTCCTCAACTCTGCTTTAATCATTTATGTATTTTATTGACATACAATTATTGATAAGATTTAAATTTGGTAAAGTGTACGCTGATCAAAATGATATTATCATAGTTCAGAGGAATTTATATAGTTGAATTAACATGTACTATTTGGAAATTAGAGAATTGGTGTCAGAAAAATATAGATTTTGATAGTGGGACCCCAACCATATTATTGGGATGTCCCAATGGAAGATTGGTGTGAAGTTACTAAAAATATGAAGACAGATAACTGTTCATCAGTCATCAGGTAGGCTAGGGTATTAGATGTAAGATGAGGAAATGGAGAGAGAGAGAGAGGGAGAGAGAAATGAGCAACCAAAAATCATTCACCTACATCAAAATTTGGCTCAAAGACAGCCCTAAAAGAAACCTTCTGTAAAATCTATCTGGCCATTTGATGTCATTAAAATGGAAGCATCAGCAATATTTTCAAAAAAAGATTTTGTGAGATAAATACATAGGTAACTGCAGCACCTGATTCTTATTAAAGGAAGTTCCTAAAATAGACACTTACCTTTAAAGTCAGCTTGCCCAAAGTTACTTATTTTCTTCATTGAGCAGCTACATTAAAGACCAAGAAAGTCAAAACAAATGATAAAATAAAAAAGACTAGGCAAGCCACTTTTGTTCATTGAGATTCAGAAAAATTTCTTGAGCTGATTTCTCAAATTTGATTCAGAAAAATCTAAATTCTGTTGTTAAAAAGCTTTACTTTTTTTCATTAAAGAAAAAATAAAAAGGGGGCCTCCCATGAGTATAATGGTAGAAATTCAACCTGTATGTTTTCTGATTCATTTACACTTAGCTCATCCAAAGATGTTGTAAGAGCTGAGCACTTTTGGTGGCCAAAGATATTTGTGGTCCTTTCCCTTTGAAACAGAAAAAAAAAATTACAGTTTATCATCAGCTTACACACGTTTGAAAGAAGGTTGAAGGATACTATTAAATCTATTATCTCATAAGGTTGGAGGGCATTTCAGACTTGGAAAGTCTGCTTTCCTAACTGGCGTCCTCTATCTCATAATTTATCATAACCTTGCAATTCTCCCTTCGTGGTGCTGATTTCCTTTTCAACATTCACATTAGCATCAGGGCTCTTGCTGATAAGGGTGAACCAAATAGAAAATGATCAAAGTCTCAGAAATGATCCAGGAAAATAAAGAGGCGGCTTTGGACAAAAAGTTCCAAGAAACTTTGGAGGAAATGAATGTTTTGGAGTGTAACGTGATTCTTTCGTCAGATTTCAAAGGTAAAGAGTATAGTCTTCTATTCATCAAAACGCAAAAGAAATGGCTAGGCTTCTCAGGACCTCTCAGGGACCAAATTGGATGCCAAAACCTAATTCTCATTTATCAAAAGAATAAGAGAAAATTTTCCTTTGTTTTATGTAACTAATCTGTGGCCTTGTCCGGAGGTGAACAACTTTTACTCACAGATTATCAGAGGCAGATTTTAGGGGCATACAAACAAAGCCAGAAGAGAAATCACTTTATAGATAGAAATATTAAAGAAAATAATGAAACAACAGCTTGGGCAATAAACTCAGTCCCCTCAGATGCTGTATACTATGCACTGTATGCTCCTGAAAATTAAATCAGTATATTTTTATTAATTTATTTTTATTGTTTTACCTTATGAGAGTCACTGAAAGTCAGAAAAGCTTCATAACAACTAGACATGATCAACAGTAATACAATTCTTGAATGTTTTTATTTTATATTATCTGCCTGATGCTGGCTGAAGCGCTTTGTCCCGCATTCTCAGAAATCATGTAATCTCTTATTTTCAATTGCTGCCTTTAATTATTTTGAGGCCTGATGCTGTGTGCAAGTTACTATCCTGCATCTTTATGAGAAGAAAGGGTTATTTTGGCATTGACTACATTGATAAAAGCAGCCCTCCTCAAAGCTGACCCAGTGCCTTCCTTGTTCATTCTGACTGGCTTTGACTCCCTTCTAAATTTTTTTTTATGTGGGTACCGGGGGTTGAACTCAGAACCTTGTGCACCAGCAGGCGCCCGTGCTGCTGAGCGAAATCACCAGCCCTTTTTTCCTTTATGTAGGTACCAGGAGTTGAACTCAGGACCTCACGCTTTCCAGGCAGGCGCTTATGCCGCTGAGCTATCTCACCGGCCCCTCCCTTGTAATTCTTGGCAGTGTTCCCTCCGGTTCCCACCTCTACGCAGCCCCCCTGATAGATGTCCTCTTCGGCGTTTGTAGTCTTAGTGCGTGTGAGTCAGCATTTCCACTCCACTTGCGCTTGGGCACTCTCGCTGTCCTTAGAAGCAGCTCCAGGCATGTTAAAATGCAGTCTGCCAGCGTCCAAGTTATCTCAAGTACGGTAGTTGTTTTTGTCAGTGCTCTGATTATAAAAATGAATCGGGTTTATATAGTCTGCCCTGGCCATTTTTCCCCAAAAAGTGTTGTTATGTTTACAATTTTACAAAACAACTTTTCTAACTTTTCAGGAATGCATATATCATGTTATAGCTGTGTTCTTACGCATACAGAATTTTGCCTATAACAAAAAAACACTGTAATAAAAAAAAATCTCATTTTTCTATTAAATAGCTGGATAGAAAGTTAATAGCTGCCACATGAGCAACAACAGTTCACTGAACCACTTCCGTCTCACTGTACGCATGCACACACAAACCTTACCTGATCATAGCTTTTGTGATTTGTTCCAAAAACTCTAACATCAGAGTGAAGTTTAAAAGTCACCTCGATATTTTGAATTTTGAAACTCTTGGAACTACCTAAATATATTTTCATCAATATGTTTACAAATGTTCAGGCACTGTTAAAGACACATTTAGTAGGAAACCTGATGTAGGGCAGTTAAAGATGACTGCTGATAGGTAGGCACCACAGACACCATAGGGTTCACTAGTTGAGAACTTCAGGTTAAAAAATGATCTAATCAAGATCTAAACAGAAATGAATACTGTATTCAATATTACATTTGAACTACTTAAAGCTATGAATCATTTGAATTTTGCCTATTAAAATATAAAACTTAAATTTCCTCAGTCACCTCAGACCATTCACTTTTATAAATTTTAATTTTTAATTGACAAAAACTATAAACATTTATCCTGTACATGATGTATTGAAGTATACACACACACACACATACATACATATATTGAGAAATGCTCAATCAAGCTAATTAACCTATAAATTACTTTATGTAGTTTTTAGAGTGACAACACATAAAATCCACATTTATAGAAAACTTCCAGATATAATGCATTGTTCATGGCTACAGTTGCCATGTGACACAATAGATCTCTTAAACTTATTCTTTCTAATTGAAAATTTGAATCCTTTCACCAACATCTCCCCAGTTGCCCTCCTGTCCAGTCCCTGTAGCCACCATTCTACTCTTTACTTCAAGTTCAACACTTGTCAGATTCTAAATACAAGTGAGATCACAATGTATTTGTCTTTCTGTGCCTGGATTATATCACTTAGCATATGTCCTCTGTCTTTATCCGTATCTTCATAAATGAGAGAACTTTCTTCTTTATTAGGATGGAATAGTATTTCACTGTGTACAGATATCATATTTTCTTTATGTATTCATCCAGCGATGGCCACATAGGTTGATCCTTTATCTCAGCTACTGTGGATATCTCTGTTTTGTTTTGTTAGCCTATGTTTCTTTTTTATGCCAGTACCACAAAGCTTTCATTACTATAAATTCGTAGTATATTTTGAAGTCAAATGGTATGTCTCTAAGTTTGTTCTCTGTGCTCAAGGTTGCTTTGAATATTCAGGTTGTTGTATGGTTCCATATGAATTTTAGGATTTTTTTCTTGTAAAAAAATGCCATTGGAATTTTGATGGAATTGTATTGGCTCTGTAGATTGCTTTGCACTGAACTCATAGATTGCTTAAAATAAATGTTTTAATAACATAAAGTCTTCCAATCTGTGGACACAGATATCCTTCTAATTATTTGTATCTTCTTCAGTTTCTTTCATTAATATTTTATAGTTTTCAGTATATGAATCTTTCACTCCCTTTCTTAAATGCATTCCTAAGTATTTTACTTCTACTATAGCTATTGTGAATGGTTTCTTAATTTTTTTCTAAGAGTTAATAATTATTGTACAGAAATGTTACTGATCGTTCAATGTTGATTTTATATCCTGTAATGTTACTGAATTTGTTTTTAGTTTAAACAAAATTTTGTGGAATTTTCAGGGTTTTATACATATAAGAATATATCATCTTCATATAAGCAAAACTTTATATCTTCTTTCCAAATAGAATGCACTTGATTTCTTTCTCTTGCCTAATGGCTTTGGCTAGGACTTCAAATACTACATGAAATGGAAGTAGTAAGAGTGGATATCCTTGTTTTATTCCTGAACTTAGAGGAAAATATTTCAAATTTTCACCATTGAATATAATGTTAGCTATAGACTTGTCATATATGGCCTTAATTGTGTTTAGATATATTCCTTCTTGTTTCAGAACAACCCAGCCCTAGTATATGAGAACAGGGTCCAACATGCTGCAAGACTGAAGAAAGAAAGGCAGACAGATATAGGTTTGCACAGAGTTAAATTTATTAGGGAATTTTCTCATAAGAGTTTGGTTCTGGGTGGCAGCAAGGCCAGTTGGTTTCCTGCAATTTGGGTCAAAAAGAGGGGCATATTTATGATTTAGGAAAAAAGTGATTTCACCCTAACTGGAATGTACCTGCTTTATTTTAAGGTTAATACCAAAGACTTTGGTACATGCTGGAGCCAGAATTCTGTTACAAAGCTCCACATACAACTCTAATCGTTTTGTTTGTTCTTTGCTGGGAAAGTATGCAGGAAAAATTCAGCTAGGATTTTTCTGGGGCAGTCATGGTGGTTACCACTCATGACATCAAGCGGAATCCATATATTTCTTTTTTTTTTTTTTTTTTTTTTTTTGTGGGTACCGGGGGGGGACGACCTCAGGACCTCGCGCGCCAACAGGCACCCGTGCCGCTGAGCGATATCACCGGCCCCTTTTTCGTATGTGGGATCCGGGAGTCGAACTCGGGCCTTCGCGCTTGCAAGGCAGGCGCTTAAGCCGCTGAGCCGTCTCACCGGCCCAATCCATATATTTCTTATCTAATTATCATATGGTTTTTGTTCTTCATTCTGTTAATGTGGTGTACCGTATTTATAGATTTGTGTATGAACTATCCTTGCATACCAGGAGTAAATCCCATTTGGTCATACAAAATGATTCTTCTAATGTGCTGCTGAATTCTGTTTACTTGTATTTTGTTGAGGATTTGTTCATCTGTGTTCACCAGGGATTTGTAATGTTCTTTTCTTATCATGTCTCACTATCTTTGTCTGGCTTTGGTATCAAAGTAAAAGTGAGTTTGGAAATATTCCTCCTTTTTTGATTTTTTTGGATGAGTTTAAAGAGGACTGCTCTAAGTTCTTCTAGTGTTTGGTAGATTTCAGCTGTGAAGCCACCAAGTCCAGGATTTTTTCCTTGATAGGAGACTTTGTACTACTTATTTGATCTCCTTAATCATTATTGGGATATGCAGATACTCTATTTCTTAGTGATTTATTTTTGGTAGCTTGTATGCATCTAAGAATTTATCTGTTTTTTCTAGGTTATCCGATTTATTGGCATATAATTAATTGTTTACAATAATCTCTTAGTGATCCTATTTCAGTGGCATTAGTTTAATGTCTTTTCTTTCATTTCTGATTTTGTTTGAGTATTCTTTCCTTTGTTCTTAATTTAGCTAAAGTTTTATCAATTTTGTTTTCTCAAAAAAGCCTACTCATAATCCTTGATATTTTCAATTACTTCTAGCATCTATTTCATTTTTTTTTCTCCTGTAACCCTTATTATTTCCTTTTTTCTATTAACTTTGGGCTTTGTTCTTTTTCTAGTCCCTTGGAGTATAATGTTAATTTCGTTGAGAACTTTCTCTTTCTTAGTATAGATGTTTATTGCTAAAAACTTTTTTCTTGTCTTTTGCTCTACCTCAAATATTTTGATATGTCATGTGTCCATTTTCATTTGTGAGACATTTTTAAATTTTCTTTTTAATTTCTTCCTTGGCCCTTGGGTTGTTCAGGACTGTGTTGTTTCATTTGCATGTATTTGCGGACTTTCTGAAATTCCTACTTTTGATTTCAAGTTTCAATGCCCTTGTGGATGGAAAAGTTAATTGATGTCATTTTGGTCTTCCTCTGGTACTGCAGTGGGCCTTGAGCCTGAGTCCGCACAACCCAGCCAGGTGCTGGATTGTCCTGGAGCTTGACTCTGAGGCTGGCTTTGTACTGGGGCAGGCATCCACAGGTATAGGGCTGCACTCTGAGTTATAGGGGGAGAGCTGGAGCCTCGGTTTATGAAGGACAGTCAGCCAAGAGGGTCTGCTATGATAGTCCTGGACTTGAATTTGCTGTAGTGTGCGAACAGAGGGTGAGGGTTATAGGGACAACCTGCTATTTGGCAGGTCTGGAGCCTGTGTCCAGTGGTATTAGCTTGGTATACAACATCGAAGATGCCAACTTATCATGGGGCAGGTCTCAAGGCTGGGCTGTATGGGAGAACTTGTCTTTTGGTTGGTCTGGGACTGGGATAAGCTAGAGACTACATCTGCAGAAGCTGGACTGAATTCTGGGTCGACAGTTGCTGGTCTCCTGACCAGGGCTACAGCCTGTTACTGAGAAAATGAGGAGGCTGGGGCCAGCTTGTCCCTTGGGTAGGCCAGGAGCCTGTGTCTGTGGGGGCTGGCCCGGTGCAGGGGTGGCTGAAAATCTCATCCACTAGGCAAACCTTGATCATGGGGCTAAAGACTCCTCCTTGACACTAGTTGAACCTGAAGGTGTAGTTTGTAGGTACTGCTCTGGAGAATAGGATTATGACGGCCTTCCTAGCACTGGGTTTTACATGATGGACCAGGTGTGATGGCCTGAGGCAAAATTCAGTTTTTATTCCTCTCTCTCCTCCACTATGTAGAGGTATCTCTCTCTACACTGTGGTATCTAAGATCAGAAGAATGATGATGCAGTTGTGCAAAACTGTCTTCTGACACTCTTCAAAGTATATTATCTTCAAACATAACACTAGGTCCAGCAGTCCCATCCCTTACTTTTCTGCTGTAAATTTTTACTTTAGCATTATAGTAGCTGGCTGTGCTTCTCAGTGCCTTTCCCTGAGGGACACAGGAAGCCATCTATGTGTTTACCCACTTGGTATGATGAACAGCAAGATGTGTGCATATGTGAAAAATGGCCAAATAGGATTTTTCCCCAAATTATGCTCCACGTAACTGGCTTTGTATGTGTTTACCCCAGCATCATAGAGTGTCCAATAGACCCACACCACTCCAGGATTTATTATAAATTTTTTTTTCTGGTAGAAGTAGCCCAGTTCAGTAGAATGACATGTGAAAAATCAGATTTTTGCAAGTTTTGGAGGAAGTCAAAAGAGAATCATCAGATTACACATGCATGGTGATAAAGATGATCCATTATAGTAAAATACATGTTTTCATAACAGAACAGTGGTGTGGGTGTGTGATGATGATCATGACAACTCTTTGACTTTGCCAATATGAGGTAAAGTTCTTGTAACAGTGAAATGGAGTGAAAATCAACTTATACAGACACAGGGAATACAGACCTCCTTGATTCAGATGATGAAGAAAACAGCAATGTGAGTACATGTTTGACTAGTCAAAATGATGCAAAATGACCATGAAACCAAATGGAATGATCCAATGTTAGAAGTAGGTCTGAAAATATAGTGAGGGTCTTCCCAGGGATGAAACGTATTGGACAGAGTGCCAGCACAGCCATTCAGTGTTGGAAATTGTAACAGACAAAATGCTATAAGATGCTGTGAAATGCACCAAGGCTGAAATTCAAGTAAAACATTCTGTATGCACCACATTCTTTTTGAATAGCCATATTGAAACATGTATTTATGATACCTCACTAGCTGAACTGAAAGCATTCCTAGGTCTGCTATACTTAGCAGTGATTTCTCATAGTGACTGCAGGAATGTAAAAGACTTATTGAAAAGTGATGTGTCAAAATATGGCATAAAAATTTATGCACTTCTAGATGTGAAGACTTACTATGCTTTCAATTTAGACATTTATCCTGGAACTCAGCCATCAAGTCCTTATTCGTATAATAATAAACTGAATGATGTTGTGAACAAACTTGTTGCTCCCATCTCCCAAACTAATCGGAATGTGACATTCAACAGTTGGTTTTCTGGTTTTCAACTGATGTTACATTTGCTAACAGAGCATAAGTTGACCAGCGCAGGAACTGTATGCAGGAACAAAGCAGAAATTCCTGATGAAATTTTGCAATTTCAAAACAAAGAATTGTATAGTACAATCTTTGGATTTCAGAAAGATATAACATTGGTCTCATACATGGCAAAGAAAAACAAAGTGGTACTGCTGATGTCAACATTTCACCATGATGGAAATATTGATAGAGAAACCTTAACAAAATGGAAGCCTGAGATGGAAACTTTCTACAACAAAACCAAAGGTGGAGTAGATGTTGTTGATGAGTTATGCAGCAACTATGATGTCACTTGAAACACAAAGCATAGGCCAATGGCTGTGTTTTACTCGATCCTAAACATGTGTGGCATAGTTTGATAGTTTACAAAAATAACAACAAGTGCAAATTACCATGGAGAAATTTTCCTAGAAGATTAGAACTGGAACTCATAATCATTTACAGCAGAGAAAAAACAAAATGTTTCTGCCCAGGGATTTATGCAAAAAAAATTTTGGAGCACACTAGTGAGCTGATAAGTGATCAGGCAGACACAACATCACAAAGACCAAGGGGCCAGGGATATAGATGAAGTGGCATGGTGCCCGCCTGGCAAGTGCAAGGTCCTGAGTTCAATTCCCAGTCCCCCCGCCAAAAAAAATCACAAAAGGCTACTAAGCCATAGGAAAACAAAAAAGATGTCAACTGTGCCCTACAAGAAAGTACAGGAGAGCTGGTGAGATGGCTCAGCAGCATAAGCATCTGCCTAGCAAGCGCGAGGTCCTGAGTTCAACTCTCAGTACCCACATTAAAAAAAAAAAAGAAAGTACAGGAAAACAAAATATATGTGCTATCAGTGTAAGCAATACTTATGTATGGAACATGTGGTTGTCATGTGTGAAGACTGCCTTGGGTGTGACAGTTGAAGCAAAACTTATTTCTGAGGTAGACTTTTGTTTGTGTTTACATCGTTGTTCACATAGATTTTTATTTTTGATGTTATCTTTTATGTTTTGTAAGCAAGTAAACAGCTGATGTGAAAATCTGATGTCTATTATAAGCACTCAGTACATATTTGATATTTTATTCTATTGATATCTTATTTCCCTGCAAAGTGTATGTTGTACAATATAATAGGAAGCCCCTGACAACAGAAAGAGAAAAGACAGGTGACAAGACTGTCACTGTCACACAGGAAAGGAAAACTAAGCACACATGCTGTCATTGTAAGTGAGAAGTGTGTATGGAACATGCAGCTGTCATGTGTGAGGACTGCCTTGGGTGTGACAGCTGAAGCAGAGCTTATTTTTGTGGTAGAGTTCTATTGCTATTTTCATTGTAGTTCATATAGGAATTTATTCTGATGCTAGCTTTTAGGTTTTGTAAGCAAGTACACAGCTGATGTGAAAATATTGATGTCTATTCTAAACGCTCATTTAATACTTTATTTCACTGATTTTTTTTTATGTGGGTACCAGGAGTCGAACTTAGGACCTCGCGCTTGCCAGGCAGGCACTTATGCTGCTGAGCCATCTCACCGGCCCTATTTCACTGTTATTTTATGGTTACACCCTATATAATATAATAAGAACCTCCTGACAAAACATGATGTATGCTATTAGCTATTTCTTAGTTAGCCATATCATAGAACTATTCATGTCAGTTACACATATCTAAAATCTCCAAGATTGTAGCTAAATTTGAAATTATTACTGTGACACTAACTTTCTGATGCTCTGGGTTAATAGCAATCAGTAATACTATGAATGGTATTGCCCCCTTAATCCCTCAAACATTTTAGAAGCAGTTCACTAAGAAATCTTAATTTGCTGCAGTTCTCCTCTCCTTCTTCCTCTTGGAAGGAAGCCAATGTTCATAATCTTGGTTTTTCCACTAGCTAATTATTTTATGCACATTAATTTACTTTGCTTACGAAGATATCATGAGGTCTTAATAAAAATATTAATATATGTAGGTACACTATATTAAAACTTTTGCTCAATCTATCACTATAGTATTACCTAAATGAAAAAGGAGAAGAGGGAAGAAGAGAGGAGAGAAAAAGAGAAAAGAGAATGTGGCAAGTTCAAAAAGATTTGACTAGTGTATTCTGGACAGCCCCATAATATCCTTTCTTTATTTTCTCAGTGCTCCTGAATCAGAAAAATAAATAAATAAAAGTAAACTAACAAATAAAGAAACCAGATTTAAAAAGTCAGAATTTTTCATATAGTATTATGTTTCCAGATCCATATTCATGGTTAAAAACTCTGTATTCTTATAAAATTTATTTTCAATGTTATACTCTTCATGATAAAAGGAGACAAAAATGATAGATAGATGTGAACCTCCAAGGCTCAGCACTTGAAAGAGAAGGGCAAGCCCACACCCCAAAATTTCTTCAACCACCATTTCTGGACACGGAGTTGAACTAAAGGAATGTCTACAATCACATCATGTAAAAATTCATCAGAATGAGGGAGGTTTGTACATCAGGTATCACCCATTAATTTATCTTCTGAATATCAGTTTTTGAAGGAGAACAAGTCATAGTCTAATTCTTTCATTTGATCTATTTTATTTACCTTTCTTTGCCTTGGGATAATCTGAGCTAATTTTCAACAAGAAGGTGTTAGATGTTAGATTTTGTTTGTAATGTTATTTCTCAAGCAAAATTTCAATGACTTATTATAATATATACAATAATTTAGGAATAATAAGGGGATACAGAACAGAGAATTTTGCTCTTACACAATGTTCAATTCTACATTTTATTCTCCAGTCAAGTTTGACCACCAATGGGAGGAAAATATTTAACTAAGTAGTTGACCAAATTAAACTTTAGTCATCTCAGGGTGAAATCAAGTTGAGGATTATACGATCATGACCAACTGGCCAATAGCAAAGAAAACTATCAAATTGAAAACAGCAGAATTGATATTCAAACTTTTAAAATTATATCGTGCAATTGAAAATAGAAGAATATAGATTGTAGAATGCAATAATGATAGTTCAGAATGTGTAACAAAAAGCTTGAAAATGTTATTTTACATCACAGCTTCACTACTTTGTGACACTGGACAAGTTGTTTAAAAATCTCTGGGCCTGAGTATTCTTACCTGCATACTAATAATGCTACTCACTTCATGATATTGTTTTGGGGATTAATATTAATTGATACATGTAAAGTACATACACAGTGCCTAATATATCAGAAATATTTAGTACATGTAAGCTATGGTTATTCAATTTGAAACAGGTAACATGCTTAGAATAGAAGGAAAAGATAGCTACATCGGTACTCCGTGGTCTGCAGTGTTTTTTTACTATTAGTTACAATTGTTTATTTAATGGATTTCTATGACTATTTATTCAGTGAGTACATGTTATTCTGATAATAGGGAATGGCAGAAAAGAGGGTGGACTTTGAAAAAAATTCAATTATATTTCTTTACTCCAAAATTTTGTGTTTTTGTTTATACTGTATGTCTTTAGATGATATTTATTGATCAGTTCTGCCATTGGTAATCAGCCACAACAACCACAGCAAAAACAAAAACAAAAACAAACAAACAAAAAAACCAGCTTATGCAACTGAAACTCACATGAGACTGATTTGTGTCAAAGAATCAATGGGGTAATTTATGAGGCTCTGACTGCCAACCAGATGGTTATTTGTGCTGGCTGTTCGACACATTCTCTTCCGCACAGAAAAATCTACCCTAAAAAGCAAATGAAGATCGAGATTTCCTGTGAGTAAGAACTGGGGAAAGGTCTACAGAAATAGCCCAACTCAGACAGCCGGAGGTTCCACCAGTCAATCCGGATGGTCTCTTCCCGGAAGGGCCATGGAAGCAAACTCCCCTAGACTTTTCCAAGTTCTCTTCTCAGTTCTTGGATGACATTAACATCAAAGTTTCCTGTTTATTTTGGAGAAAGAGGCTTTAATAAGCATTCATCTTCAATTGCACTGGCTTCCAATCTGGAAACTTGTGACTCTAATCCCTGAGACAATAATGGAATTCTGTTTTTCTGTTTAATTCCCAAAAAGTAAAAATAATATTCCAATAGAAACCACCTATCCATTAACTATTTGTTACATTACCACATAAAGTACATCATAAATGCCTTTATATACAATCACAGAAAAATAGAGAATTGAAGAGGTTTTTAAGAAAAGTAGACTAACACACATGCGTGTAAATAGTTACAAAGTTGCTGAAAATTCAACAGTATTCAATATGTCAGAGTTCTTTCTGGTCTCAAAAGCATTACTAATTCTAAATTCTACAGGTACCTGAAACTTAATTCCATAATCAGAAGGTGCTGAGTTCACCTCACAAACTCATCATTCACTCATCCCCATTACAAACCACATGTTTAGTAGCTCATCCTCTTAAGCTAGAGATATTTCAAAGTACCGGTGGATAGAGTGGCATGAATCATATGCATGAAAAAACATGTTCACAGAAAAATTAACAATTTAACATACACTGTGAGGAGAGAGAATGAGATTTCAGCCCTTAACAGGATTGTACAGAGTAATGATATATTACAAGAATGGTACAAGATGAATCATAAAAAAATGCATCTGAGTAATTATTTTGAATGTACCTCATTTTAAAAATTATAGCCAGAAATAGGCATAGAAATTTCTGCAGAATAAAATATTTTGTATGTTCGTAAATATTTTCCAAAATGCTATAAATCTCTAAGATACATTTCTTCTCATTTTTGATTAGGTTAAATATGCCAGCTATATTTCGACCAAAGATATTTGCTTAAACATTATTACACAAGCAAATCTTAATATGCCATACTCTCCTGCATTTGAGAAAAATTTCCAAATGCCAGATGAATGCAACTGTTAAATAACAAATCATAATATCTGTTAACAAACTTAATTTGAGCTGCTGTTGTCCCCCTTTAAATCCAATGATTTCTCTGTGTCATTGTTTTACATAAGCTTTAGGAAGACATTGTGTAATGGCTAAAAAATGTGGCTGAAGGCTTTGAAGTCCTTAATTTTTAAAAATAGTGCCACCACTTGAGAAATAAACATGATGTCTAGGAATAAGCTCGTTTTACAAATATGCAGAAGATTTTTCAAGTTGTCTCAAATGTTTCAAAAATCTCAACTTACATAACACCCACCACTTTGAAGAGTTGAGGAAACATGACGCATGTAGCTTTGGACAATTCAAAACAAGGGCAGAAAGCCAGATCTCCTCAAACTAAATAGGATAAATGCAAGCACTTTGTTTTCTGTAGATCACAGCACAGTACAACTCATGGAGCCCAGTAACTAATGCCGCAGCTGTTGCTTCTCTGCCCATTTCAAGGTAACCAGTCCCAGGAATCTTAACACTACCTCTCCAGCCTACATAAATATTTGTTCCCTTAGGCTCCCACACCAAGTTATTTGTTCAATGGTAAAAAAATATTTTTAGCATGATTATTTGTGTACTTTGTCTTTGTCTTAGTAGAACTAATATTTTTTTAATAGCTGAAACTCTGCCCCCTTCGTATATAACGAGCTTTAATGGAGGTTAGTCCACTTGGTAGATTACCTGGGCTCTCTCCACCTCTGCAGTATCACCCCCTTCCATTACCACGTCCTCTCATGCATTATTTTATTCCTTGTTCATGTTGATATCTTTGTGGTTCTTGTTCTATTTCTCCAGAAGAGCCCCCCTTCCACACTTTCACTTACCCCATTCACATATACATATTCTATTCTAGCACTTATTGTCTTTATGGTAATTTGTCCATATCTCTCTTTCTGTCGATAATTTCTGAGCCCATTGATGATCAAAACTAAATAAAATGTTATTCATCTTTGCCTAGCATGACATACACTGGGCAGTCAAAAACCAAATTATGGAGATAAGCAATCAGACTCTGGGATCAGACTAGACAAGTAAAATACCAGGCTTTCTCCTTCCTAATTGTGTCAAATGGGGCACTTTAAAAAAATCTCTCTAAGCCTTAGTTTTATCAGCTACAAAATAAAACCAGTTATAGAATCTATCTTATGGAGTTGTTAGTAAAATTGCATATATATATATGGGGGGAGGAGGGAGGGAGAAAGAGACAGAGAGGCAGAGAGAGAGACAGAGAGAGAGATAGAGAAACCCAAAAACTGTATACACGCTTCAAAAAAAGAAAAATAGCGTGATGTTTTTCCAACAGATGGTGTTACCCTCATATGGGGGGCCCTAGAGGATGTCATACATCACAGAAAACCCACTACACTACCAGCCCTTACAGAAGAAATTGAAAATGTGTGTGCAACAATCTCAATAACCAAGGTTACCCAAGAAGCAGTCCACTGTACTAATAAATGTTTGAAAGCTAATGGCCACTATTTTGAACACCTCTTGTAATTGTAGAGGACAAAGGTAACTTGCATTAAACTCATGATGCATCAATAAATTTGGTATTAAAATATTTATACAAGTTTTTCTTTTCCTGAAGTGTGTATACATTTTTTGATGAGATAGATAGATAAATAGATAGATAGGTGATAGATATAGATACAATGATTTTTAGTAATTTGTGCTTTGTGAAATAAATTAAATCTGTAACTTTTTCTAAGTCACCTATATAGTCTGTAATTCTATAGCCTTAATTTTGAAGAGACTGTACAGAGCAACTTCATTTTCATGCTCTTATAAAAACAAAATGCTGTTTAGAATATAGCATCAGCTATTCAAAATTTAACATGCTTTTTAAAAATCTTAATTCAGGAAAACACTTTTTCTCTTCAAATTCATTTTAAAATTCAGGAGGAAATGAAAAACAACTTAAGCAAATGAATATAACTTAGAAATCCATTTTATTTTATTATTATTTTTTTGTGTATGGGTACCAGGGGTTGACCTCAGGACCTTGCACGCCAGCAGGCACCCGTGCCGCTGAGCAATATCATTGGCCCTTTTTTTCGTATGTGGGTTCCGGGAGTCGAACCTGGGCCCTCGCGCTTGCCAGGCAGGCGCTTATGCCGCTGAGCCATCTCACCGGCCCTAGAAATCCATTTTAAAACTGTTCAGATTTTTGTTTTCATCCATTATAAAATAGCTGGCACTGGACTATGCCCCATCATAGAAAATTAGAAAAGTAAGAAAAATATATTTTTAATATTCTTCACACATTGGGCAACAGGGAGAGGACTATGGTTTCCATGAACAGAAAAACAAAGAAGGTGAAATATCTGATAACCCTGGCTTTCTGTCTGGGGGCTTTACTGAAAGGCAACACATGGCAGGGATATCTGGGAAAAGTGTGACATCCTAACGAGCTGGAGAGACAGACAGAGAGGTAAAGACTCAAGAAAGCAAAGCCAGCTAGGATTTGTGTATCTGAGTGCATTAGTGAGCTTTCTGTACCTACAGCAAAATACTTGACAGCCTCAGTTTAAAGAAGAGGATTATTTTGGACACAGTTTCAGAGCATTCAGTCCACTGCTGGTTGGCTCCAAGGCAGAAACAATATGACATAATGGAGAAGCATGGCAGAAAAATTCCTTAATTCATGGCATCCAGGAAGCAGAAAGCAGGGGAAGCGTTCAGGAGAGGAAGGTGCCAGGGACCAGATACAATCCCCAAGGTCACGCCTCCATGACCTACCCAGGCACACCCAGAAGTGTGCTTTAGCAATCTCCTAGGTGTCTCACAAGCCAATCAAGTTGACAAGCGAGATCAGTGGCACCTTGAGTTCCTGAGAAGGGAGAGCTATTCAGAGAAATCACTTTAGCAATCTACATCTGAGTCTTCTTAAGTCGTTGGCTGAATTCTTAATTAACTTGCACATGCACAGGGTAAGCCTCCATAAATCAGATTTTAAAAGCAAGCCTTTGGAAAAGAATAATTATTTCGGAAATTCGTCAAGTGAGAGAGATTTTCATTCTGACCAATCAGTAGAAAGAAATATCGGCCACTAAGTGTATTCAGTGGAGATCTATGAATGTCCCATACTTACGAGTAAGGCTAAACCAAGGTGATACTCCATACAAAATAATAAAATATTATAAAGTATACACAGTAGTATGATAAATCATCTGGAAGAAAACATACAGAAAAATATGTATCCTCAACCTTACATACAAAGATTTCTTTTAAAATGACACAAAATAAATGAACCTAAAAGAAAAAAAAATCAATAGGATTTCATTCAATGTAAAATGTCCTCTCTTCAAAAGACGATGTGAAGAAAACAAAATGGCTAGAGACTAAAATGATGCCATCATATCAATAAAGAGACATAATACAAAAGATAGATGAGAGGTGGATTTTTTTTTAAAAAGCAAACAAACAGAACAGATATTACACAAAAGATATAGAAATAATCATTAAGTACATTTTCTCAATCATTAGGCATTAGGTAAATACAAATTAAAACAATAGTGATTCTTCATAAACATAATTGCTAAAATCAGAACACTAAAAAAATTAAAAATTAAAAAAAAAATAAAATCAGAATACTGAATGTTGGCATGGGTAGGGAGCTGCCTAACTGTAACATATGGGTAGTAGGAGTGTAAAATGGTAAAAACCACTTTAGAAATCAATATGGCCAGTTTTCATAAAGATGTACATGGTATACATTTATCATGACTGTGCAAGTTCATGTGTAAATGAAAACCTATTACCTGCAGAGTCTTATAAGTCATCATTTTTAGCAGATATAAACAATGTTTAAATATTTTTAAACAATTCAAATGTCCCTCCTCATATGAACATATAAATTGTGGCTATCCACAGAGTGGAATGTTAGACAAAAGTAAAACTGGAACAAGCTACTATTACATGAATGTATCATTTACATGAATAGATCTCAGAAACATTATGCTGAACAAAAGGAGCATATATAATGTGATTTTTTTTTATGTGGGTACCGGGAACCGAACTCAGGACCTCGTGCTTGCCAGGCAGGTGCTTGTGCCACTGAGCTATCTCACTGGCCCTATAATGTGATTTTGATATAGGAGAGATATGACTTCCAACCTGCTAGATGTCAGATATGCCAAGTTCATGACACTTGAAATTGAAGAATGAATTCCAGAGGACAAAGAAGGTTAAGAGTAGGAAAAGTTTATTGAAAGATAGCTCCTGAGAGACAGGAGGGGTCCCGAAGTGGGTTGCCACCCAGGCCCTTTGTCAGGAATAATTTAGACAGCAAAGTCACAATGTGGGTTGAACGTGGGTCAAACTATAATCAACCCATACGATTACAAGTATAGTTGCTTTGCTAATGTTGATCCAATAGGAAAATGGGTCACGTAGCAAAGGTACATGAAAAGAACAAAGGCATTTTTGGGAATGGATGGGTCCAGTTGCTCTGGTCACCCACCTGGGTGACTGATGCCTATCTGGACTTCCTGGACCAGGTGGTGCTAGTCATAGTATAATTCCAAATTACTGCTTATCTCTTAGGGAGGCATAGAGGCCTGGCTTTGCATCTTTATCTTGACCCCTGCACTTCCTCAGATGCACCTCCATCCACAATTCTGATGTCTTTTTTTTTTCTGCTGACTTCCTTGAAAGCCCAGTCCCTCTTTGACTGCATATTAACTTTTATCTAACTTAACTGCCTATATGATTTTATTATATATTGTGTAGAATAGGCAAAACTAATCTATAAAAATAAAATAGGTGACTGCTTAGGGTAAATGGTGGAAATTAGTATCTTAGAGGCACAAAGCAACTATTTTGGGTGGCAGAAATAGTCTATAAATATCCTATATCTTGATTGGTATGGTGGTCACACTGGTGTATACACTTGCAGTTGAATTGAACAACTGGAGGGGATACATGTGATAGGGTACATTGTTGTGTATTATACTTCATTGTGTATTAATTATAGTTGAATAACATTAAAATTTAACTCTCTACAAAGTTAATCCTCCTGTGTAAAGATACGATACAAAATAATACATAAGATTTTTTTTAAATTTACCTTTCTTTCTTTGACCAGAGAGAAAATATGTTACAGTAATTAAATACAAAGCTTAGCAATTGGAAAGACTTGCGGTGAAATCCCGCACTTGCCTCATTTCCAGATCTAGGATTTAGGCTGCTTATTTTCCCTTCCTAAGCCTCTGTTTTCTCATCTATAAAATGTAGATGATATTACATCTTCATAGAATTGCTGCAAAATTACAGCAAGATATTGCCAGCAAAACCTTGAGAACAATTCTCACATACAAATACAACTACTTACTTGCCATTATTATTTTGCATTATAGTCAATATTAGTTATTTTATCATAATATAATTTCAGGAGAAACTTATTTATAAATGAGCATATATATCAGGTACACTGATCAAACCAGCATAATATAATAAATACTTGAATTTATAATAATGGAAATAACTAGAAGCCTAAACATAACTGATAGAATTAATGTCACTTGTCTCTGAAATTACAGTGAATGCAGGACGAATGTAGATTTTTGACTTGCAGAAGTACAACAATTGCTGAGTAGCTCAATAAAACAAAGCACAAAGCTCCTGATTTTACCATTTCCAGTGGAGGAAAGGTGTCTATACTGATAATTAGCATTTATTAGATATTAGCATTAATAATGCTATTAGCATTATTAGAAGCTGCAGAATCTTGATAGACTTTCTCAGAGCATTGTATTAAGGATGATGGCTTTGATGTCAAATAGATAAATGGCCTGGAAAAATACTATCACACATTTGTTAAACAATGGAAAATTATGGACCCCTAGAGTCTTCAGGGTTCTGTTAATTACTTAACACTGTATTCCAAACTGGGGCAAATCTGTTCATGAACATATTTTGAGGAAATGGTTAAAAGACAGATTTTCAGAAGATCTCATGTAAACAGCAAAGATAACATAGAGCATAAGGCTTCAAAGGCAAGCACATTAACAAAACAATAGTTTCCTCAGAAAATATTTAGTCAAACTACTTAAATGCCATTATATTTTTTTCATACCGAAAAATTACAATTTTGTTTGCCATAGTAGAGGATATTAGAAATTTCCTAGATGTATCTGACATCAGACTAGTCCATGTGACCAAGTGCTCAGATGAAGGGTAGCCGCAGATAAAGAGCACAGCATAAAACAAACTGATAGGAAATGAATCACACTTTTAGCCTTTATCTTTGGCCTATGCCTTCTTTTCTCTGTGGTTACAGTGGCCTGTTGCCAGTATCCTCTGAGGATGACTGGGCTGAGGGAAATGGGAATTCACTTCCTAGTGTGACCACCAACAAAGACAGGACACATTGGAAGCCCTGGGAGGAGGCTCTATATGGTTGCATTAAACTTGTTATTCTTCATTAGTTTTTAGATGTTGAAGGGTAAAGTCTATTTTAGAAACACACAGAAAGAAAAATAGAAGTCTAGTGCCCTACACATCCGTGGGCTCCAAACAGCCCTGCCTTATGAGGCTTCTCCTCAGGGTTGGGGAGGATAGTAGAAGGTTTCTCAGACATGCCTGAGGCCCTGCACCCCTCAAAGTTCAATGATATAATTGGGTTCTAAGTATTCTCAGTGTTTATCTTCCACTTTTTGCTTTGGAGTGCATATAGCTAATCAAGATGTCCAATAGACTGTCTGCTTCCTGTTCATCCACTCCAATAACACAATATTTTTGGCCAATGTGAGGATCTGTAAAATGCTCAGGCGATCCAAATCCCTTCAGATTTTAATCAAGGAAGGAACATTAAGTAAGTGGCATTCTGTGAATATATACCGTTGTCATCTCATACAAATGTGCACTGTTTCCAGTTGTTCTTTCCAAGAAGGATGGAAAAAAGCATTATGTCAGTGGTCTACCCGAGGCCATGTTAATTTATTCAAGCAAAGACACTCTGGCACCATAATGGGGTCTGCAATAGAGGCTACTACTTGACCAAATTTTTAACATTTCACAGTCATTCTCCAGGATCTGTTTAATTAAGGAGGGCCTAGACTGATGAATTAAATAGATACAAAGAGGATCATCATTCCTACATCTTTTAGGTCTTCAGGCATGGTATTAATTTTTGTTATTCTACCAGTATGCAGTATTATTTACTTTTCATTTACATATAGTAAAATTCGCTGATTTGGTGGGCAGTTTTAAGTTTTCATGCACATAGAAAGTTTTGTGTCCATCACTTCAAATAAGGGGCAGAATAATTTCACCCCCACAAAGAATTTCTTGGTGCTATTACTTTTATTTGAATCCCCTACACACCACACCACACACATGCACTCATGCATCCCTGCACACACACAAAACCAAATATTCAACACCTAACTCCTGGCAACCACTGATCTGTTCTCTCTCTTAGCATTTCCAGAACACTACATAAATATAACCATATGCAGGTAATCTTTTGAGATTAGAGTCTTCCACATAATATGTTTTTGAAACTAATCCATGCTGTGTGTACCAACACTTTTCACTGCTGAGTAGTATTCCATAGGTTATCCACTTGCTTATCAGCTGAAGGACATTTGTCTTGTTTTTAGTTTTGGAAATGTATGAATGAAGCTCCTATAAATAGCCATGTTTCTGTGCAGATATTTAAAATTTTTTTCTAGGGTAATTATTATCTATTGCTATTATAAACAAGTTATCCCCCAAAACTTAGCCATTGAAAACAGTGGAAAATTATGATTTACCTGTTTCTTTGGGTCAAGAATATAGACATGGGGTGCCTGTGTTCTCTCTTTCAGGGTTTCTCACAGGATGTGAGCAAGCTTCAGCTGGTCTAAAGAAGGAGCTAAGTCTAAGTCCTTGTAGTGGTTCTGAGGATGCAGTTCACCATAGGCTTTTGGCTAGCATGCAGCCAAGCAAACAATAAAGAACGTGTGCTGAAAGGATGGCATCAGAATCCTTTGAAATATAATTGAGAAGTGGCATCTTGTTATCTACTCTACACTCTGATGTATACAATTAAACCACTAGATTAGCTCACACTAAAAGAGAGGGGATACCACTAAGGTGAAGATAAAAAGAGAGGACTCTTTTAGGCCCGTATTAGAAATTTATCTATCACAGGTCAGTATTTAGGAAAGGGGATGTCAGACCACAGAGGAACTAAATGTCTAATTTGGTAAGAAATACCAAAACTATATTTTACAAGGGCTATATTTGGCATTTCACCAGCAATAAACGAGACATCCTGTCACTCCACATACTCAGCAGCTTTAAAAATTGTTAGTATATTTTGCTTCACCATTCTAATAAATGTGTAACAGTATTTTATTATGGTGTCATTCTTCATTTTCCTAATTGCTAATGGTGTTGACATCTTTTCAGTTCCTTTTACCATCTATCTATCTTCTCTAGAGAGATGTCAATGATTTACTCATTTTAACTGAGTTGTTTTCTTATTGTTGATTTTTTAGGACTCTTTATATATTATGAATATGACTCCTTTGTCTGACATATGATTTGAAAATAGGATCTCCCAGGCTATGAATTATATTTCCATTCTCTTAACAGTGTCCTTTACAGAGCATATGTTTTTAATTGTGATGAAATCTATTTCTCAACTTTTCTGTCATATGGATCTTTCTCTTTGCCTAACACAGGTTACATATATTATACCATGTGTATGCCAAGGGTTTTATACTTTTACATTTAGCACTATGTGTTTGATCAATTTTAAGTTATCATCTTTGTCAGAGAGAGGAATGGTGGAAGGAAGCAATTAATTATAGGACCTTCCTACTATGACTGCTTGTATTTCCTGGACCAAGAAAACAATGTAGGATTAGGGCAAGTGCTAAGTTAGTCCATTCTCCAGTTTAGTCTCCTCAGTTTAATGGTACCTGAATCACAAATTCCTTTGGAGAAGGACTAGGAAATCATCACTGTGTGTGCTTGTCATGGTGTGGCTTCATACGCCTCATGGAGACCTGACCCTTCCTTCAGTCAGCAGGTTCAGAGTTTGAGAACTGACTTAAATCAGTAACTGGGTAAAGGGTATATCTTTTGTGGAGGACATGAAGAGTTGTCCTACCCTTATGATCACCTTTTTTTCATTGTATTAAGCGGTCTCTTATTGACTGTGTATTTATCCTGCCTCCTTAAGATCTATGCTATATTGACCATCTCTATTTTCTTTAGAGGGTCCTCCATAGCCCACTGGATGACAGTCTACTTTTCCTTTTATTATGAGATTTGCAAATAATTGACTTCTCATGGTTAAGCACCTCTACTGGCCTCTATTGGTCAAGGTTCTACTATCCCTCACACCGTCAGGCATGTCTGTAGTGCCACTGTAATATGTCATGGCCTACAAGAGCAAGCTACCAGTGCGCTGCTTAATCATGCCGGCGTCCTTCTCTCCAGCACATTCCTATCCCTGTGGCATACTTGGTGTAGTTTGAGTCTGTCGTCAGTGGGTGGGTTTTCTGTATATTTGTCTTGCCATGCATATTTGCCTGACATACCCACTTCTCCTAGCCTTTCAAACTCTTCCTGCATCACGTGCCATGGCAGTTCATTTCTAACTCACTTAGTATGGGCTATCACTTGTTACTAGTTTTCAAACATCATCACAGCATCATATTAGAACCATCTCCCAGAGTCAGTACCAAAGCACAAAACAGTATCAAGGGAAAGTTCTCTTGTAGAAATACGCTTTTTTTAATCTGACTTTATTTATCATCCATTTGATGTAGCACTCTCAAAGATCCAATCCCAGGTACACTATCCTGGGAGGTCTTGTAACTCCTGCTAATGGTCTCCATCTACTTTAACTGGCTCATCACTGCCTCAGCTGGGCTGAAGTTACTTTGAATTTCATATCTGTTACTTTATTAACTGGTAGAGGAAGTGAGGATACCTTCTGATACAGGTGCGTTTTGCTTTGCTTTCTTTTCAAAAGCAGAAGTTTATTCATGAAACAAATGGGCTACTTCTGCAAGCTCATAAAGTTCAAGATTTGGGGATTCAGTACTTTCACATATATGAGACCAGATATAACTGGTTTTAGGGCTCCATGCTTTCCCAACCAGAGCATAATAGACAGGGAGGGATTAAGAATTTAGCTTTCTGTGGAATTTATCTACCCTTAAAATTAAATTCTATGCCTCATACTAAGGTTTCTCTGTCCTCTGACTTCAGAAATCTCTATGTATTTTAGACTGGCTTTCAAGCTTTACTTTGTTTTAATGACTTATTACCCAGAGCCTTTTTGTCTTTTTCAGATAAGTTCATGGCTCACAGAAATACAACCAATTTCAGTTTTTAAAATTATGACTTCCCCCTTCAACATCTAAATAGTGAAAATGTTTTCTTAAGGATTTTCTCTTTCATTAATTTGCCATCACAATCTCCTTCTAATGTCCACTGTCAAAGATAAAATTACCTGGGAAGTAGAGGTTGAGGTTCTGAATATTGAATGCAGCAATGAGAAAAGCAGCACTGGGGAGAGAGAGAAGTTGAAATGTTCTGTAGCATGAGATATTTCAACCTTTCCAGTGGGAAGCTGTGGAGCTTGGAGGGCTCCTTAGAGTGATTCCCAGCCTTTACAAACCCAGCAGACAAAGAGCCATATGGTTTCTTTTTGTTTGTTTGTTTTTTTGTTTTTGAGACAGGGCTCACTATGTAGCCCAGGCTGGCTTCAAACTCACAGTGACCCTCCTGCCTCAGCCTCCCGAGTGCTGGGAGTACAGTCATGTGCCACCATGCCTTGCCAAAAGAGCCACATGAAGGGAAAAGAAACTAAAGCTCATGAAGATGGAGTAGGAGCGGTACAATATAAACCAGGGATTCTACCTTGGACAATATGGTCTAGAGGTTAATGGCAAAATCACTGAAATAAAATTTCATGGAATCCAACAATTTCCACCCTATAACTGGCTAGCTGTGCAGCCTCAGAAAACTTCTCAAAGCTTCCATTTTCTTATCAGGGAAATAAGGGCAATAATGTTTGGTGTTAGGGCTCATAAGAGTTTTAAATGTGATCACTGATGAAAGAGTGGGGGTGCCTTCTCCATAGGGGCTGCTCAGTACATATTGACTATTACCACCAGCAACGCTGGGCAGAGAAGAAGAATGCAAGAAAGAATCAGCAGTTCCTTAGTGAAATAAAACATATATATAAAATAATTAAATGACCAGTAGAAGTAAGTCTCAATGATATGAAACCCCAAAGGTAGGAGTGAAAAAAATTAATGGCCAACATTTCAAAGAAGTGGCATTTAGTAATATAAGTGAAATGATAGATAGGATATAGAGGGTCTTTCAACACATATTATAGGTCAATCAGCAAAGACACTCAGCAAGATCATAGATGTCCAGTAATGCCGAGTACATTTAAGTTTATGTTGCAGGCCAGGGATATAGCTCAGTGGCACAGTGCCTGCCTGGCAAGCATGAGGCCCTGAGTTTGATTTCTGCTACCCCCCAAATAAATAAATAAATAAATAAATAAATAAATACAGTAATTTTGCAGCTACTATTGTAAATAGTTTCCTATAATATCTTCCAGGAAAGGTGAATAGGGTTAGAAATACAATGAGTTGATAGATATCAGTAATTTTTGTAAAATAACTATTAACTTGGAAGAGCGAGATTTCTTTGGGACCTTGGTTGCCCCCCAGTACATGAGGAACTGGAAGTTAATTATTAATCGAGGCAATAAAATGAAAGGCATGTACTGATTTTCTTTTCCACCTAGGCTCAAAAGTTAGTAGAAGAGGGGAAAAAAGGCAGGATAGCCACCTGATTGTCAGCCAGACCACTCAGCCTTGCTCTATCTGAGGCAGCCATGGCACAGAGTGGGCAGGGCGCCATCATAAAACTTCGGTAATCCCAGGGTGCGCAAAAAATGTTGTGAAAATCTCTTAAAGAGAAAATACATACCCAGCCATTGAAGAAGATGGAAATAAAGCATAAGTAGATTCAGCAGGATGATATTTTGATTGCTGAAGTTTAGGAAATGTGGAAAATAAGGAAATGAGATGAAATAAGAACTGAATATAATTACCCTTTTTAATTTATCCATATACAGAAATTAGATGCTGTTGGATTCCCAGGGAAAGTTCAAATTCCCACAAATGAATCAGAGCTTAGTTTTAAGTAGCAACAGATAGAAAGGAGTCATGTGGCTATTTTGGTGTTTGTGGCTAAGAGATGCTTCCGGGCCGTAAAGCAGTCCAGCTCTTGAACCACTTTAAAATAAATAATAGAAAATATTTTTACCAACTTGCCAAAATCTGTTGATATTGTTTCAGAATTCTTTAAATATTCCTCTATTAAAAACACCTGTGAAAGCTTAATGTGATGCTTTTAATAGTATTAGTTATTTTTTATTTAAATGCCCAGAAACTTTGATTGTCTGTGAAATCCAAAGACTTAGAATGGGCTGTACTTTCAGTAGAATTGAGAAAATCACCCTGTAGTTTCCCTTCTAACATTCATGTGTATTAAACCGAATTTGTAGAGACTCAAGGAGCATTGATAGTACTGCTTATAGGAAGACATGTGAATAATCTTTTTGCTTTAACTATTTGTATTTCTAAACAGGGAAACAAGGCAATCGGCCTGGGATACACACTCACCTGACAGAACGGGAGTGTACTCACGGAAGATGGACAGATACTATAAAAATGTTGACCTTAAATTACCACATGTAAATATAGCAAAGAAAGACTGGAAAAAAATTTTAAATGTGCTAGCAAATGAAAATGCCTATTACACTAAGCTAGCATTTTAAAAAGTCGTGTTAATATAATTTCAGAAGAGATTTGTGGATGCTTACCATATGATTCCACCTCTAGAGTTGCAGAATCAATTGGGTTCACTCCTTTGGTAAGATATTTGCAGCCAGAACGTACTGGGATTAGGCTATGCTTCTCTTTTCCATTTCAAGGACTGTGGAGAAAGTGCAAGGTATTCCACAAAACCCTGGAAAAATGCCCATATGTTTAGGGAAACCTCTTTAGGCACTATCCCCAAAGATATAAGAAATGTCTATGCATGTCTCTTACACACTCCTTTACCCCATTCTGAGTGGGTGCATTGGAAATGATTGAAAGTATGTTGTGCAGTTGTTTCTGACCTTAGCATCTCTGAGTTGAGGCCTGATGCCTTTGAAGAAGTGCCTAAACAATGGATGACCGGGCTAGTCACAGACAATGTATGTTATGTAATGTTTATCTATGGGAACCAGATGAGAAGTCTGAGTGACGAACACAGGAGGATGTACTTCTTGGAAACAGTGACTTCATAAGGAGTATGTGAAGGAAATATCACAGGCAGGACAACACGTTTTTCACTTCAGAAGCCTGACCACAATCAGCCTTAATTGAATCAAGATCCAGAAACTTCTGATGTTTCTATGAATGGACACATCCTACCCAAGCAATAGACGTGTTTTAAACACTGTAAAATTTCCCTTAGGTAAACACACTTATGCCCGTCTGAGATATGGAAAAGGTTCAGAATATATCCAGGACATATAACATCCAGCTTTATTATTTCATGTCAACTTAGATCCTTATAAACATTAGTAACTTAACTGAGACTCAAGGGAAAATGAAAAATGATACCAAAATATAAAAGTATTGGCTATGTCCTAGAAATGCCACATCAAAATCATAGATAAAGGCAGGTCTGCAGTGGTAAAATCCATCTTTCTTTAAACATGAAATAAGCACTTCACTTCATCTTATTTCCTTTAATCATCAAACTCAGAGATCATTATGAAAATGTTGCTTATGAATGCAGTAGACACATAATTAACCTCTACTGACTCAAGTATTTTTCAAATTCTCAGCACAGCAAAGGATAATTCTTTTTTTTTTTTTTTTTTTTTTTTTGTGGGTACTGGGGGTCGACCTCAGGACTTCGCGCGCCAGCAGGCACCCGTGCAGCTGAGCAATATCACCTGCTCTTTTTTCATATGTGGGTACTGGGAGTCGAACTCAGGACCTCGCGCTTGCCAGGCAGGGGCTTGTGCCGCTGAGCCATCTCACCGGCCCCAGCAAAGGATAATTCTTAACATATACTTAATATTTTAAAATATTACAGTCATTAAGTGTGATTAACAACTTAAAATAGTGATTGAATGTAACATTATCTTTTTCTGCACTTACCGACTACCCAGTCTCCAACTGATTTATATGAACAAAAATATGTGAAATGTGGATCTCAGTTAAAATTAAGCATATTTTCCCATCCAAACATTAGCCCTCTGCCAAATTTAAAAGAAAGCGCATCTTATTCTTCTGCTATAGTCTCCAAAGGCAGCCACATGATTATAGCTCTGAATGTAGACAGAACTGAGTACATTGTGTTCATTTTGCTGTTCTTTTTGTAATTGTTGTAACAGGAATGGTTATCAGTGGGATGTAGCTGGATAATCAGATGACAGTAATCACAAGAGTGTAAACAAATCAAGAAAGGCAGGAGGATGGGAAATAAAAAAAGGGGCCGTGGAAGATTTCTTTAGGGGGTTCATGCACTCTTTGACCATGAGTTCTCTTGAAAATAAGTAGATGGTCAAGTCATCAAAGGTAAAATCCTGAAAACTGGCAAGGTCCCAAAAAATATCTCAGATCACAACTGGATAAAATCAGAGGAAGAAAAGACAGCAAAAAAGGAAAAAAAATGAGAGAAAGAGATTTCAAAATAGAATTTCCATGGTTTCCCTTCAGCAATTTCTAGCAACCTTTCTTCTGTGAAGTATTATAGTGAGTAGCATTTCATTATTGAATAAATTATTTCATTCTAAAAATATTGAAATCCTAAGGGACATGCCAGTTCCTTGAGTACCATTGCTAAAATGGGAGAAATTTCCTATTGTTATTTTCATATAGCTACCAAAGAAACATGGATGATTATGAGAGAATCAGGAATATCCAAGATAAGTAATAATCAAACATGTTCCAGGAAACTCTAAGGCATTTTGAGACCTCAGTGCACATTATTTACAAATGCCATTTCTGACTATGACTATCTGCATTGAAATTTTGCTTTCCTTTCAAAGACATCTGGCTTTCCAATGTAGAATAACCATAGCAAGAAAGTTCGTTATCTTTCTAAATATTTCAAACTTACATTGTAACAAAGAAAACCATCAAGAACAAGAAAAAACATCATAGAAAATGGGGAAAATATTTACAAACCACATACATCATGAATAATTAATCTCTAGGGCATACCATTCGACAGTTTTAAAAAAACTGATAAAGATGTGCTAATGATTTGAAAAGACATTTCTGTGAACATAACATGCAAATTCCCAAGAGTTACAAAAAAATGCAGATCAAAGTGACAATGAGATATCATCTCATGCCTGTCAGGATGACAGCTATCAATAAATGAAGACAAGTAGTGTTGAAGATGTAGAGAAATTAGAACCCTTGTACACGGTTGTTGAGGATGCAACATGATGCAGCTGTTATGGAGAACCAGTGGAGGGACCTTAAAACCTTAAAAATATCACTACCATATAATCCAGAAATCCCATATTTGTTATTTATATAAAAAAGTGAAGTTACAAACTAGAAGAAGTACTAACACGCCTGTGCTCATTGCAGCACTATTCACAATGGTCAAAATATGAATTGACCTAACTGTTAATTGACAGATAAATGGACAAAAAACATGTAGTATATACATACAATAGAATATTATTCAGCCTTAATAAAAATAAGAAAATTCTACAGTATGTGACAACGCTAAACACTGAGGACATTAAGAGACGCACTACATGATTCCATTTACCCAATGTCAAATTCATGGAATCAAAGAGTGGAATGGTGGTTTCTAGGTGCTGGGAAGGTTGAATTGGGGAGTTATTTATCAACAGGTATAAAAATTTACCTCAGCAAATGAAAAAGCTTTTGAGATCTGCTATACGATATTGGACCTATTGGCAATAATAATGTATTGTACAACTAAAAATTATTAAGAGTTTAGAATTCATGTTAAGTGTTATTACAATAATATAAGATTTGCATATGATTTTGATGAAAATGTGGTATGTGGAGTCAGTAGTTTGTGTCTAAAAATCTGTGCACTAAATAAAAATTTAAGATGTACCATAATCAAAGTGGGATTTTTTTTAAATTTTTACTAGTAGATGTTTGTAGTTCAAAATGATTATACTCACTGTAGGAGTTGGTACATGTGCATAGCACATCTTAGCATATCTTAACTCTTTTTACTTCCCCTTAAATTCCTTATAAAACCTAAGGAAAATGGTGCAAAATCAGAGCCAGCTGAGAATACAGTTGTAGATCACTTCTTTGAAAGATAGCAAAAATGGAGAGATGATTCAAGTGTAATCAAAGATACATCATTTTAATTGCTTCTGTCTCATGGCTGAGCAAAATGAAACAAATCCATGGAAGTGTCAGGATTTCATAAACAGGTCAGCCTCTTTTCACCTGGAGAGCACATTGCTGACCTCACACTTCTTCATTCCAAGGCTGAAGCCATGGCTCTGATTAGGTGAAACGCAGCTCTGGTCCAAACCGCACGTTGAACAGTTTCAACATGCACAGGGTATCAGAGATGGAACTGAAAAAAACAGAGCATTCTGAAATGACCACAAAAGCTTTTATCTGTATCTGATGAGATTTTTCCCAAATATCCCAAATTGGGTTTTAATTTTCCAGTTCAATCAGGTAAGACTGTTGAGATTTTTAAACTTTTTGCTTCTCCAGACCAGGATGAATGGTTGATGTTACATCATCATTAGTTTTATTACCAATCATCTTCTTGCTTACAAAAGCCTCTTTTGACATACATTCAGGATCCAGTAAAAATAAATGATGAGGAGAGGTACGCAGGTTTCAGAGGAAAAAAGCAAATAAAATACCATGTTTTAGTGCCCGATGACTTTTGTCTGATGACATATATATTTATGAGTTTTTATAAAAGAATTCATATTAATCATTAGGATTTGTGGAAATCTTTTGATTTTCTACAATTAGATATTCCCCTAAACAAGTGTTATATGGTACTTCTACCTTGCGGGGCTACACTTTGATGGTTCTTACAGCCTAAGTGGTGTTATTCCTAATGCATAACACCTCTCTACTGGGTTTCTAGCATTAACTAAAAAATTAGTACCAATAGCAGCTTATTTCATATGCCTCTCTTTCTGTGTGTGTGTGTGTGTGTGTGTGTGTGTGTGTGTGTGTGAATAGCAGTATACCTTTCAGAAAGCACAGTGGAATGTCTTATTAAAGTGAATTTTTCCCTATACTTCAATCATACATATGATATTATGTGCTCTTGTGATAAGTTACATTTAAGAATACCTGTGTAACATTGGTACATTACTTAGTCCTTTAATTTTGCTCATCACATGGATCCAAATTAGGATGATTTATTAACAAATTAACCTAATATCAATCGCCTTGTTACAATATACTAGCAGAAGCAAGGAGCCAGGGAAATAGAAATTTTAAAAGGACATCACTGGGGGCTAGTGAGATGGCTCAGTGGCAAAAGCGCTTGCCTGGCAAGCACGAGGGCCCGAGTTCGACTCCCGGATCCCACATACGAAAAAAGGGCCGGTGATATCGCTCAGCGGCACAGGCGCCTGCTGGCACGCAAGGTCCTGAGGTCGACCCCCGGTACCCACAAAAAAAAAAAAAAGGACATCACTGACTTACAGGAAATTGCGATAGATCTCTTCCATAAACACATCTGTTCAAAAAACTTTTATACAATTCAATGGTCCTACCTCTATCAGTTTCAACACTCGTTATTTCCAAAATTATAATGAGACACTAAGGGTTTATGACACAAGAGTAAAGAGAGTCAAATGGTCACTCTCCTTTCCCTGACAGTCATACCCCACGTGTCCTTCTGCCCACACGGTACTATCAAGGGGCAACAACTCAGGTTTGGAACCAGACAGCTTTAAATCTTGATTCTGTGTCTTCTTAAGGCATTGTCTTTAAAAGGAACCACCTGCACTTCATTGTTTTACACTAATTCTAAATTCAGAACCAAAAAACACCTCATTCTTTCCTGGATCATATTTGGTGATCAACCAAATGAAAATATTTTCAGTCTCAAGAAACACACCACCATTTCTAGCTTGCATATGTACACTGTGTCCCTACAGCACCCTTCCCTTCATGCTAGACTTTCTACTTCTAACTCACCATTTAACACGAGGACCAGGTGTCTGTCACCCCTACTAAAACCTCTCTTTAGCCCTGCAGATTGATTTTAGCATATATTGCATGTAGTTTACTGGTTACTACTCATTACGTATTTTGCAATTTAAATCATAAAATGAGACAGTTATCTTATTGCTAGGTAGATTTTTATTATCTTTTTGCTTTCTCTGTGTTCAGCAAAATACCTGCTATAAAGGAAGTCCTCAAAATTCATTAACTACTCTTTTTTATGTATTTTTTTATTTTATTGAAAAAATTTTTTAAATTTTAAAACAAAATCATAGGAGAATAACAATAGTTAATAAATTGCGTATTGTTATCTTCAAAGTAGTTACTCAGAGTACAAGATATGGGCATAAAAATTTCTCCAAATGATATTAGCACAAATCTTTCTTTTCAATGAACTGAGAGAGACTTGTCATATAACTGTCTTGTATTTTTTAACTTCTTAATTTTAAATCGAATTGTCACCATACTAAATGGCTTCATTTGTTTGTAATCTCTATGCATTTTATTTCTAACTTAAAAGCAAGTATAAAAAAAATTAATCATCAAATTCAACGTGGGGGCTCACAGGGTAAACACTGAACAATATCAACAAGAGAACTAGATCATCACAAGCTAGAAGAAGTTACCAGGAAACACTCCTTTATTTCAGGGACTCCTGTCTTGGCTCCATGCCAAGATGCAACTAAGCACTCTTAAAAAAATGAATTGATGGGTCATATCCCAAACCAACAAGATCAACATTTCTGGGGCTTCATTACAAAGTTGGTATTCTGTAAAAGGTCCTGTGAGTATTCTTAGAGAGCATCCACAGACAGCCTCAGTCACTGGGCCAGCACTCGGGAACCTCTTCAATTTGAGGCAGATTTTGCCATACAGTCCCAGAAGGAAACAGGCCTGAATTGTGAAGAGGGTCAAAATCAGAAAGATCTACCAAAACAGTAACTGTGAAAGAGACAATGAAAAATTCATAAATAGGCCTCTTTTACGTGACTAAACATAAGTCTTTGTGTTTTCATTGACCTCTTGTGAAAATGAGTGCAGTAAAAAACGTGTCAAGGAAAGCTCTCAGAATGGTGCAGTGCTACGTATACAGGAAATTATGTAAGTGTCTGGGGTCTAGATTAGTCTCAACTGAAAAGAATGATGTAGTAAAGAGTGAAATAATGTTTTATTTTCCTACTTTGTGTACACACATGCACACACACACACAGAGGATTACTGTCAGGTTAAGGTTTGCCTTTGATTCTCAATTAATCTTCACCAAAATCACTATAAGCAAATTCATCTTTCAGAAAACCTTTCCAGAAAGGAAAAAAAAAAAAAAAAAAAAAAAAAAAAAAAAAAAAACAGTGGATGGGAAGGAGATCCAGGAAGAGGGGGGAAGGAGAAGTAAAAAATGTTTGAGATGCAAATAAGTGTATGTACCAGTTCCCCAACACAAATGTAATCTTTAGGTATTGCAAAGATACACCAACAGTGAAAAATTTTTTAAAAGGTAGAAACTTCACTCATACAGAGAGCCATTCCCCCAAATTACTAAAATTATATTCATTTCAACGTGAAATGTTATGAGTCACCGTCATGCCAACACACTCTGCTATTCAGGCTAGGAGGATTGTGCTTGTTTACGGTTCCTGTTATTACTAAACATTAGCACTATTTAGACATGTTCTAACATTTGAACAATTTCCCAACTTTTCGTAGGCAGTCCCAGACTGGTGACAGTCTCACCCATCGCTGCGTTACTTTCTTTGGCAGCCAGGACAGTCTGTTTTCTGAAAAGCACTTGTTCTATATTTGTCTATATTTCTTTTGAGATGTATCTGTAAAGTTAACAAGCGATGGCTATATCTCCCCAGCTCAGTGCAAAGAAGGAGGGAAATGAAACTGTCTATTTGCTTTAGACAAAAATAACTAAAGATCTTTCAACTTTATTTTATTCAACTCATGGCACATATAGATTATCAGTTTGTCTTACAAAGAAAAGGGTTGACAAGACATTGGGACAATGACCATCAATCGTACAACAAACCTCCCAAATGAGTACCTACTTATATAAATAAGCTTGGGTACCATTACAAAATACCATACACCAGGTGGTTTAAAAAAACATATTTATTTTCACAGTTTCGGAGACTGGAAGCCTCTGATCAGGGCATCAACATGTTTGGGTTTTGGGTTCCAGTAAGAGCCCCCTAATTACCTTCCCAATGACCCATCTTCTAATACAACTACTTTGGTGGTTAAAGCTCCAACACATATATTTTAGGTTACACATTCAACCCATAATACTTCTATATGTCAACTAGGCCACCCAATTGTAGACCAGTTACTGGGCAAGAAGACCTAGGCTACTATTATTAGTGGGGAATGAGGTAGGCATTGGTATTTAACAGCTTTGGACATGTCAAACCATATTCCTGAGGAGTGGAGGATCTTTGACGGTTGCCGAACACAACGATTTATCTTAAAGGGTTTTAGTCATGATTCTCATTGCTCTGGCTAGCTAATCATGGTTATGCACAGAAAAATGCAAATTCAGAGTGATCAGGTAAAAGAAGTAGATAAATAGAGCTTGCCCTGCAATTTTCAATGATAGGAAGAAAAGGCATCCAGAAATTAGCAGAGAATATTAGCTAAAAGAAAAGCCTTCCAGGCCGGTGAGATAGCTCAGCGGCATAAGTGCCTGCCTGGCAAGCACAAGGTCCTGAGTTCGACTCCCGGAACCCACATACGAAAAAAGGGCCGGTGATATTGCTCAGCGGCACGGGCGCCTGCTGGCGTGCGAGGTCCTGAGGTTGACCCCTGTACCCAAAAAAGAAAGAAAAAAGAAAGAAAGAAAGAAAGAAAAGCCTTCCAAAAACATAGTTAATAAATACATGGAATTCGATATAATCTTTGAACAAATTCATAAGCAAGAACTAAAAATGCTTTAGTGGTTAATAAGTGCCCTGAATCGAGAAACGGTTAACTTTACAAGACAAAACAGACTATCCCAATAGATTCCAAAGGTCTGCAAGAAAATTTCAATGCCGGCCTTAACCCATTCTAGAATGGGAGTAGTTAAGAATCATATTAATTTTAA
This sequence comes from Erethizon dorsatum, assembly GCA_028451465.1. Classification (NCBI taxonomy): domain Eukaryota; kingdom Metazoa; phylum Chordata; class Mammalia; order Rodentia; family Erethizontidae; genus Erethizon; species Erethizon dorsatum. The sequence continues at coordinate 12,880,142 of CM051826.1, forward strand.
GGGAGCAGAAACAGAAGACATATCAGAAACCAATTCAGAGTCTATAATTTTCTTGGGAAAGTTGAGATTATACATTAAATGTAAACTTAAGTACGAAACTGTGTATAGGTCCCATTACAGACTACACTACTTTCAAGACATTCTTTTTAGTCTTTATATAAATTCCTGACTTACAATGCCATTCTAAGATTTCTTACGTATGAATAGCTGTGTCAGATGGACCCTTTCTGTTCCATTCAATATTTTGGGACCCAGAGTTAACAAAACAATCAGATAATCTTCCTTATAATGTTTCAACCAAATTTCTTTCTTAGTATCATAACAGTTATTCGAAATATTAAAGTTAATAGTAATGATGAAGATTAAAATGTTAACAGTTTCAATAGAAAAAAATGAAAATAGCAATGCTGCTCGTTTGGAAGCAAAAGATGTCAGTGGTGCCTGGAATTCTACTATGCACTTTAGTTGTAGGGGGATGGAATACTGTAAAGGTTCCCAAGTATTCTCAGGTCACAATAGGCTCAATGCCTCAGGATGTTTTCAAGGTAACTCTAGACAAAAGAAACACCAAACAATCCCATGTATTGGACAGTTAGGTTCAAAAGACTTATTCATGGTAATTTATAGATGTTGCTGTTACTCTAGAAAAAATTAAATATCCCAAAGTGACCTCATGAGTTTGCTGCATTATCCCAGAATGTCTTGGCACACAATGTGGATATGATGGAGAAGTTACATTGGTTAACTTAGGCTTTTGAGCCACATTTGAATCCTGACTTAATGAATTGTGTAATTTGTTTAACTTCTGTAACTTGTAATTAAACTTTTCATATATTCATTTACTCAGTTTCAAAGTGGATCTGACAACAACACATACTTTATAGAGTTGTTATAAGAATTCAATTAAGGAAGTCTACATACAAAGAAAACGCCTGGTACTTAGCTCAATAAATGTCAACTATTTCCATTACTATTGAGCACAATATATCATATAATATTCCCTTTTTTTTTCTTTTGTGGGTACCGGGGCTTGAACGCAGGACCTTGCGTTTGCCAGGCAGGCACTTATGCTGCTGAGCTATCTCACCGGCCCAATATTCCCTTTTTTATAATTCCAATAGATCTAGAGAGCATTAGAGAGTCTTAAGAAGAGCTGTATGTAGAGGTAGGTATGAGCATTCACATCTTCCTCATTTGTAACAATCTGGAGTATCTAGTTTTAGCCTCTTATCAAGAGATTCCCATGGGTACTTCCTCCCAGGACACAACATAAGCAGAACTAGGTCTTCCATGCTGTCCTTCCTTAAAACAAAATCCTTGTTTTAATTAAAGATTAGTCATGCTACTAGTCGTAGTTTCCAAAAAAAATAATGTCTCTATATCTTTATTTTCTAATTAAATACAAAGAGAAATGCAAGAAGCTAGCCAAGCTTTTGATTGTAGACATGAAGGTTTTCCAGCCCACTCGATGAACTGGCATTTTGCTCCTGCTCATTTATCAACAAGAAAATGTAGTAAGATTATGGTGACGTCTAAAAAGAAATTGCTGAAAGAAGAAAACTGTCAATGTAGTGAGCTTTTACAGATCTGTATCTAGTTTACTACATTTACTTTGTTTTGCTGAACCACGTAATTGTTTTTTAGTTGAAGGATATGGTTTTACAAGAGGATGTAAAGCACACAAGTTTCAAAATGTGGTCATTGTCCAGCTCAGTTTTAATATTAACATGATCTTTTAGACAATTTTACAATGATATTATCTATGCATTTCTAACTATTGCAATGATTACTTTTTTTAAGTTTTGAGAACATTTGTGACATCCTCAGTATTTACATTATCAACTGTGGCAGATTGTATTATTTATTGCCATGTTTCTCTGTAAGCAAAATAGGCTTCCCCTGCACCATGGCTTTAGGGGCAATTCATGTGACTTGCTTTGGGCAATAGACTCTAAATGAGTAAGAGGCGTATCCCGTAGAGGTTGAACTTGGAGGTGTACTTCCAGTGTTTGATTCTGCCTCTCCTCATCTTGACGTAAGCAAAACATGCTTCCATTTTATGAACCGGGAGATAGTGAGGTTATTTGTGACCACAGCAAGAGTTGACTAATACCTCACCAAAACCTCTTCTTGAAAATTTCTTTACCTCTTATCTATCTGCGATATACAATCTTATAATAATGCTATAAAGACTATATTTATAATTTATTATACTCAGGATTATTTTATGTATAATATCATTTTCCAAGAAAAGTTAAGCAATAGACCCAACTACTAAACAAATCTAGTAGATTCTAATTCTTAGAGATGTGGAAAAATGACCCCACAAAAACCCTGGTCTAGTGACGGCAAAACTTTTAGAGACCAAGTGCCCAGACTGCAATCTAAAATCCACTTTTTTATCACAAAGCACCAGCACTGCAATTAAACCTGAATACTGAGGTTTTAGTTTAAAAAAAAAAAAAAAAAAACTGGGGCCGGTGAGATGGCTCAGCGGCTTAAGCGCCTGCCGGGCAAGCGCGAGGGCCCGAGTTCGACTCCCGGATCCCACATACGAAAAAGGGGCCGGTGATATCGCTCAGCGGCACGGGCGCCTGCTGGCGCGCGAGGTCCTGAGGTCGACCCCCCGGTACCCACAAAAAAATTAAAAAAAAAAAAAAACTGTTATCTGAAGGAGCGACTTGGTTCACGTGCCAACAGAGAGGGCTCTGCTTGCCCACTGCAGCCTGCGTGCCACAGGTTCACCACCACTGCCGTCGAGTCTATAGATCAGTAGACCTGAAGCTGAATCTAAACAAGAAAAATAAAAAAGCCGTGTGAATCTGTGCAGAAACCATTATTTTTATATTGCATCTCCTATTACAATCAACGGGCAGAGGCTCAAATCTACAATATGTCTTCTTGCAGACTTGAATTCATTTCCTTACTTTTGTGGCTGATAACCGTCACATCACACCAGGCAGTTTTGCACACACCATTTCATTTATTGTGCAAGTGGCATAATCAGCTGAAAAACTGGTAGTTAAAATACAGCATGTGGGCGCATAGTTAATCAATACAAAATAGAGATTCAAAACCACACCTTTGTTCCTCAACCCCAGTGCATGGTCCACAGTAAAAGATCATTTCTGAGAAAGAAGCAGCCCATGTTACTTAAGTAGCACTAAAAGTGACAAGATTCTGTGAAACCACAAAGACAAGAACTGAAATAGTAGCTGTTCATGGAGAGATTCTCTCACTACAGTGTCAGGAAGAATTTCTGGGTTTGAGCGAACACACTTTCAGAATATGGTTATATATTGTAGCTGTACCAATAGGCTATACCAATTTTTTCTACCACAACAGTGAAGAACTATGCACATTTTTCTTCCACATTAACATAGAGTAGAATAAATTATTTTCTAATGCTGGCCAATCTGCCTGACAAAATATATTCCATTGTATTTATACTCATTTGGCTATTGATGATGATGTGCACCTTATATGTTTATTAATTATGTGAATCTTCATTTTATGTAAATACACTTCATCCTTCTTTGTGCTCCCCTGAGAGGATAGGCATTCCTTGGAATCCATGGAGGACTGATTCCAAAACTCCCTGCAGGTATTTAAATCCATAGAGGCATCAGTGCCTATATAAAATGGCAGGGGATTTGTACATGGCCTAGACACATCCCTCTATATTTATTAAGTGATATCTAGATTACTTGGGCTGCCTATTACAATGTAAATGCCATGTGAGTTGTTATTGTTCTGTACTGTCCTCAGCCCTAATGATGATGAAAACTCTGTCCATGTTCAGCATAGACAAAACAAAATTTCCAAATGTTTTCATTCTGTATTTACTTAAATATCTGCATACAGAATCACAGAGACAGAGGGCTAACCATACTTCTCTTTCCATGGCACCCTATTGAAAATGCGTTTAACATCCAGTATCATAAACGAAGAGTCTGAGCCGGTGAGATAGCTCAGTGGCATAAGCGCCTGCCTGGCAAGCGCGAGGGCCTGAGTTCGACTCCCGGAACCCACATATGAAAAAGGGGCCGGTGATATCGCTCAGCGGCAAGGGTGCCTGCTGACGCGCAAGGTCCTGAGCTCGACCCCTGGTACCCACACACAAAAAAAAGAGTCTGCTTACCTCAAAGAAGGTCTCCTGACCTTTCAGTCTCCTGATATTTTTCAGGTTTAAATAATTTTAAGATTCCTCTAAATATGCTTTAGAAATCGTGCCTCACATGCCTGTCACTCTATATCTACTGGGATCCCAGGATCCAGGGTTACTCATTTTCAGTTGGAGACATATCCCCATTTGCTAACCTATGCTATATCACTCTGTCTTCCTCATGCCCCCAACCTCTTCTACTCTGACATAGTGAACTCCTGGCTGAGCGCAAGCAAACACCTCGATAAGTCCAAGCTCTGCTTTGATTTATTCCTTCACCTTCTTCTCCTCAGTGAACTAAGAACTCCTTTTGAGAGCACAGCAAAATTGGAATTCTCTCACAATAGGATTCTTGCTTAAAGCCCAAATACCTTGAGATGGACTGGTCATGCTTTCCTCCCTCTTCATTTTACTTCAGACTCCTTCCCTGCCTTCCTCCTTTGAATCGAATGCTCTAAAACTGCTATAAATATCCCCTACCTTTGTCACTATTGTCATTTATGTTCTCTCTCTCTCACTGGTTATGTTTTATTCATTGATTCACTATTCCCTATCAGTCATTATCTTTAATCCTTACAGGTGATTAAATATTAACTCAGTTTGAACAATTTGAAGGAGGAGAGATTTATTTCAGCTCACAAGTTTTAAAGGATTCAAACCATAGTCATCTGGCTCCGAGGCCATAAAGGCACGATAGAAGGGTCTGGAGCACAAAACCTGCTCACATCATGGAGGCCAGGAAGCAGAGAACATAAAGAGAGGAGTTTGGAAGGGAGATACACTCTTCTAGGTTACATCCCCAGGGAAACATCTGTTCTGAACATGTCCCACCTCATGATAGCACATTCAGATATGGATTAATTCACTGATGCGTATAGCACCCCCATGATTCAATCATCTTCTAAAAACCCAGCCTCTGAACACATGACATTTTGGGGGAACCTTCAAATCTAAACCATAACAAACATTAATTCAATTTGAATGACTCATCACATACACCATCCTCTCAGTCTTCACCCCCTTCTTCCAATTACTGTGTCTTTTTCTGCCCCACTTTAGCTCTCCCAGGGTCTCACCCTTGGTTTTGTCATTACCAAGAACCTTCTCACCTTCACAATCTTCCTGTTAAGCATCCTATTTTCTCAATACCACATCCTATTTTTCAAGCGTATTTGTACTTGTCTTCTCATGCCAACCATGTTGTATGGTCAGCTGAGCATATAATTTATTGACTTTGATTAATTTTTAATTGTTTTTGTTATACCTTTCTTTATTAGCTTGCGAGCGCTACCTAAAAAAGTACCACAGATGGAATGGCCTATGCAAAAGACATTTATTTTCTTATGATTCCAGAGTTTGCAAGTCCAACGTCAAAATTTCAGAAAGATCAGCTGGTTTCTCCTGAAGCCTGTCTCCTTGACTTGTAGAAAGCCACCTTGTGCTGCTGTCCTCAGATGGACTTCCCTCTGTTGGACTGTATCCTAACCTCAGCTGTTTATAAAGACACTAGTCATACTGCATTTATGCCTACTTTAATGACCTCGTTTTGGCTGAATTACTTCTTTGAAGGCTCTTCCTCTGCACACAGTCATTTTCCGAAGTACTAGGGATTAGGACTTCAGTTTATGAATTTGGGGTGGAGGTGCACATCTCATTTCACCTTATCCAGCTTGGATTCCACAGTTCATCATTTCATTCTTTTTTTTTTTTTTTTTTTTTTTTTTTTTTGTGCGTACCGGGCATTGAACTCAGGACCTCACACGCCAGCAGGCGCCCATGCCACTGAGCGATATCACCGGCCCTTTTTTCGTATGTGGGTTCCGGGAGTCGAACTCAGGACCTTGCGCTTTCCAGCTAGGCGCTTATGCCACTGAGCCATCTCACCGGCCCCCATTCATTATTTTTTGAAAACCATCAGCCGTTTCTGTCTTCCTCTGCTTATTCTCATGCAGGAAACTTCAAATTATTTAAACTCAGTTGGTTCTTTATTTCATATTTATGCTTATGAATCTATACAGTACCAAAGAAAAAATGTTTGGCCATGCTATCTAGTCTTCATTTAAGTTAATAATCATGTCTCAGATGAGTATTTAATACTTATGGACAATCTTATTATGTATACCTCCTGTTTTTTGAAAAATTTCTTGTTTTATTTTTTAGTAGACAGGATTTTCCCCAGGATCTTTGCACTGAGCTACATCTGTAGACCATTTTTATTTTTTATTTTGAGACAGTGTCCTACTCAGTCTCCAATTTGCCCAGGCTGGCCTCAAACTTGCAATCCTCCTGCCTCAGCCTCCCAAAGTGCCACGATTACAGGTGTGAGCCACCAGGCTGGTTGAAACAACTATTCTTTCTCATATCCTCAACTTTCACCACTTTCCACCCTTGCCACATTCTTATGTCTAATCCTACTTCCTACTGCATTAAGAAAAGAGGTAGGCTCTGAGGTCTCTCTTACAGAACCACCACCGAGTTCAATAACGCACCCATGTCTTTGTGGACACCACCGGCCACGCTTCCTGGCAGAGTAATGTTTTCTACAACCAACTCTTCCAAATTTTCTAGATCCCACCTTCTTTTGCCTGATCAATAATGGGCCTTTTTTTTTTTTTTGTGGGTACCGGGGGTCGAACTCAGGACCTCGCGCTTGCCAGGCAGGCGCTTATGCCACTGAGCTATCTCACAGGCCCAATAATGGGCCTTTTTGATCTTAAATTACCTGTTGTCAATTTCTTTTTCTCTATGAGGTCAATTCCATCCAAATTTAAGCATGGTTGGACTATTCCATTTTTAAAAGGCCCTTATATCTATATCACCCATTGCCATATTTTCTCCCCTCTTCAAACTGAAATTTTCTGAAAGAATTGCCTATGCAGTCTCCACTTCCTCCTCATCCAAGTTCTTCTCAGCCCACTTTGACCTGGCATCTGTTCCCATCACTGTACCGAAAGTACCCTTTTTGAAGTCCTCGAGTGTTCTGTGTCCCCAAACCCATGGTCACTTCACCATGTTCATTTCACTCCGATCACAGTGGGATTCAACGCAGCTCACTGCTCTTCAGAATGAAAAGACCCTTTCTGCTTGGCTTCTGTGATTTTGTCTCTTGGTTTCCCTCTTCCTCACCAATTACTCCTGCTTGGCTTCTTCTTTTGGACAACTTCCTGCTCGGGTTGGAATTTTTAGAGTACCCTGGAGAGTGTTCTAAACCTGTACTTTTCTCTACCAGTCTCCTTAAGTTTTATCTCCAAGTTGAAGACTTTATGTTATCCTTATGCTAACAAATTCCAAATTTACTTCCCTAAGCTCTGAATTCAAATATTCAGCCACTTCTACTTCATGTGTATCTACCCCTGTGCCTGAGAGACACTTCAAGCTTAATACGATGTAAACAGAATTCTTCATTTCTAACCCCATTTCACAAAACTTCAAGCTCTGCCTTCCCCTTGGATTACTAAAATAGACCCTAATGACTTACCTATTCTGACTCTGCCCCTCACATCTCCCCATAGTTCTCAGTTTAGCCAGGACAATTCTCTTAAACTCACCATCCTGGCATAAAACCCTCCAGTGGCTTCCCCATGCAATAGGCCTTAAGTCTCTAACAATTACTGGACCTCCAGAGCTTCATGTGACTTGGCCATGATTGGCATCTCAGTCTCCTGCTGCTCTCCCCCATCCTCATAGAGCGCAGCTAGGCATTGTGCCTTTCTTGTTTTCCCTTGAATATGCCAAAATCTCTGCTACCTTCAGAGCTTTCCCTTGAAAGATTCTTCTTCATATATATATATATGTATATATATATATATATATATATATTTCTGCTTTCAGTCTTTAATATACCAGTACATATTTTGATATTTGGCTCTCCAATCAAATACTCCTTCACTGTCAAAATTTTCATGTCTATTTTATCTAAATTGGGTCATTAATAACTTTTTTCAACATAACCCTACATTACTGCTGTCACGACACCATAATTTAAATAGATTGTTTACGGGGCCAGTGAGATAGCTCAGCGGCATAAGCGCCTGCCTGGCAAGCGCGAGGCCCTGAGTTCGACTCCCGAAACCCACATATGAAAACAGGGCCGGTGATATCGCTCAGCGGCACGGACGCCTCCTGGTGCGTGAGGTCCTGAGGTCGACCCCGGTACCCACAGAAAAAAAAAATAAATAAATAAATAGATTGTTTACTTACTTACCACCTGTTTCTTGTTCTTAAAAATTTAAACTCTGCAAGAAATAGTTCTTATCACTTTACACTTATAAATGCTCTGTGCTTATGCCAATGCCAGTTATAATACATAAATACTTATTGAATGAATGGACAAATGAATAAATGGATTCTGCTTCTAAGAATTTATCCTAATAAGACAATGAAGCTATTCATGTAAGGACGTCCACCTTAGTACTTTCCAAATATCAAAGAACTGGAAACAATTTAAAAGCCAACAGATAGACTAAATAAGTTATAAAACATCTATCTAACAGGATAATAAATAAAATAATAAAAACAAGAATCTAGTACTAGATTCATATTTACTGACTTGGAAAAAAGTTAATTAAATATTTTGAATGGAAAGTGTTGTATAAGCAATAAAACCCTCAAAAGTATGCACCCATTTATGTAAAATTATATATACACAATGTAATATACAAACTATTTCTACACATGTATATGTAGACTGGAGCCTGGAAACATTAACTGTGATTATGTCTCAAAAATCTGGGAATGATTTTTACTCTCTTCCAATACTTTTCTGAATCATTTCAGTTTTTATATGAGCATGAATTATGTTCATAAATAGAAAAATAAAAACTGAAATGTCTACTACTAGCCTTTGGCTCATCAGATAGATAATCCAAAGATATTTTTTAAGTGATTCTGTGGAGGAGGGAGAATCAATTTTTCAGTATATTTATTCTAATGCCGTGCTTGAATTTCATTTATTTTTCCCCCTCTCGTTTTTTTTTTCTTATTGTTATTTGAAATGTGGAAACACAGTTAGCATTGAAAAAAATGTTAAATAAATCCAAAAAATATTAAGTTAAGCTTTTCAAAGTGTATTTTAATGTAGCATCAAGCATGTTCACATTTTTATTACTGATTATAATGCTCAATGGCCTGTGACACACAATTCAGACTTTTTGGCAGACACAACCTAGTTTCCATTTCTTTTACTGCAAGACGTAGGGTGTGGAAACTTTCTACTTCCTTGGAAACTTCTGAAAACGGGTTTTCACTCAATTCGGGCTCTAAGTGTTTAAGAGGTGACCGAATTTTTGAAAGTGGTCTGACTGTTTTCGAGCTGCTGGCAACGACATTAACTTTCACACTATGCAAAAGGGGGAAAAATCCATATTATTAAAATCTTACCCTAGATCTCTTTCCCATTTCCTATTTTTTCATAAAGAGGCCAAAATAACAGGATAATTTATCTATGGAAACATTTAAACTCAGCATTGAAATATTTACTTTTCTGACTACATCTCTGAATAATAATAACATTAATAACATTGTTGCGAAGACAGCGCCAATGAGAAGAGATCCTTAAATTCTCTGCAGTGATTTTTTTCTTTTCTTCTTCTTAAAAAAATGATATTGCCATAAGAGATACTTATTTGTATGTAGCTGTCTGAGTGAGGATCAACAAGGTGCCTATGTTCCATGCAACATTTTGCAGAAGAAAATAAAAACAGTACCCTTAACTTCTTAACTGGGATAGTTATATTACAATGAATTTCTTCAAATGGAAGCAGTCTCTGTTATCTGTGCCACCATCCAACGTTAGTTCATTCCGGCTGCTACAACAAAATGCCATAAAATGGGTAGCTTACAAACAACATGCATTCATTTCTGACAGCTCTGAAGACTAGAGAGTACCAAATCAAGCCAGATTCAGTCCCTGGTGAGAGCCCACCCTAGTTCATAGAGGATGCCTTCTTGCTGTGACTGCACATGGTGGAAAGGGTAAACAAGTTCTCAGCAGTGTCTTTCATAAGCACACTGATCCCATTCATCAGCACTCTTCCCACATGTCTTAACTTCCAAAGGTCCTACCTCCTAATAACATTATCTTTGGGGTTAGAATTTCAACATATGAATTTGGGGCAGGGGATAAAAACATACCATAGATGTTGGCTTCCGAGGACAAAATCTTAAACATATGCAGCTTTCATGTCTGATCTGAATGTAACCATTTTCTTTTATGAGCTAACATATTAATGTTCCAGCTTCCCAGGGAATCTTTTTGCATAGTATGCTAATCGAATTCAAAAGGAAACTGTCCATAGCTATCCCTCTCCCCAGAGCTAGTTCTCACTTCTAGGAATGGAACAGGGTAGAGTAGACTATGGAGAATGATCTAAATCATAGTACATGCTTTGTTGTATCTTCAGAGATTGAATATAGTTTTCCTAAAGCCCTGTGAGTCCACATTTTTTATTCCAATATTTCATTAATTCCCATGGCAAGATTTTGATTATCAAATTATCACCGATGTAACAATACACCCACATCCTCAGCTCCATTTGCCATTTCATTCCTGAGCTTGAACCCCTTCTGGGTTAGTGCCTTCTTTCAGAAACACCACAGCTCAAAATTTTTTTTTTTTTTTTTTTTGGTTATGTGGATACTGGGGGGCGACCTCAGGACCTCGCGCTTGCCAGCAAGCGCTTGTGCCGCTGAGCGATATCACCGGCCTTTTATTTCCTTTATGTGGGTTCTAGGAGTTGAACTCAGGACTTTGCGCTTGCCGGGCAGGCGCTTATGCTGCTGAGCTAGCTCACTGGCCCCACAACTCAAATTTATTCCATCATGTTTTCCACAAATCTGATCATTCTTTTGAGTTCTCTACCTCGGTTTGTAGCTATCATTCAATATCTTCAGTGCTGATGTTTAACACTGGAACTTAAATTCAGGATCACCTCTCCCCTTTCCTTCAGCTTTACAACCTGTCTCCAAATCCTATAGACTTCCCTTCAGCATTGTGTCTGGAATCTACTCCCACTTTTCTACTATGAGTGTCGTTTTCACAACAAAGGGGCCATTATCTCTCATCTGAAGCAGGGTTGGCAAACCACGGCCTAAGGGCCAAATCTAGACCACTGCTTATCACTATAAATCAAGTTTGGATTGTCTGTAGCTATTTTCACACTACAAAATCAGAGTAGAACAGTTACAATAGGGAATGTATGACACATAAAGTCAGAAATATTTACAAAAAGGCTTATTAATGTCATGATCTATTCTAAGCAACAGCAAGAGCCTCCTAAAATTTTATATTGCTTAGGCAGTGCACTTTTTAGTAGAAAATAATTAGCACATACTTAAACAGAGAAGAGAAAACATAAATATAGCATTTGGCCCCCAACTATAACTGCTACAAAGCTTTCCATGCTTTTTCTGAGCATATAGAATCCAATAACTGAATCATATTATAGATTGCCTTAGGCCATTTTCTTTTACTGTAATGAAATACCTGAGGCTGTGTATTTCATAAAGAAGAGATATATATTTAGTTCACACCCCTGGAAGTTTCAGGGCAAGGTGTCAGCATCAGCTTAAAACTGGTGAGGACCCCCTGTCATAGGTGGAAGGGGAGTGTGCGTGAGAACATTTCATAGTAAGACAGGAAGTTGGAGTGCAAACAGGGCTCTTTTATGGCAAAGGACTGTCGTAAGAATTCAACATCCCACAAGAAGTGCTCTAACCCTTTCAGATGGCAGCGCTAAAATGACCCAACCAACTTCATTAAGCCTCAGTTCTTGAAAGTCCCACCACCTCTCAAAATCACTGGAGACCAAGCTTCACACACACGAACATTTGGGGACAAACTCAAATTATATCCAAGCCATACCATGCGTATTTTTCCATATACTGGGCCATTCCATTCTTTTCTCTTCCCTTCTCTTCCCTTCCCTTCCCTTCCCTCCCTTTCCTCTCTCCCCTTTCCTTCTCCCTGTCCTTCTTCCTGTCTCTCTCTCCCTCTTTTAGATGGGGTGCTTCTGAGCGCATTTTTCTCTTAATCATTTCACAATATTCTTAATAAATTCATAACAATCATGGTCAATGGGACCATAAGAAGATGCACAGTGATATCAAGATTCTGATATGGTTCTTTATCTAAAGACTTATGAACTAAAAAAAAAAAAAAAAAAAAAAAAGAACTGACTTGTCCACAAACAATATAAACAATAGTAATTGTTAATAAGACAATGCTAGCAACATAAGCACACTGTAAATATTAACTCACTTTAAGACTCACAGTGGTATCATGGGTGCTTGGTATCCCAGTTTTATAGATAAGAAAACTGAGGCACAAAGAAGTTAAGAGATCTCATCTCTGCTAGTAGTAACACTCCATTTATTATTAGCATCAAACATTTTAGACAGTGGCCCTTTAATTTAGTTATATTTATCTCTGTAGATTTATTTATGTATAGAAATTTCCTGTTTATCCTTAACACTTTTTATATTTGTTTCCATTTCTTATTATTACATTCAGAAAAACAATCCTCTCCAAAGAGTTTACTTATATTTCTTCTATTTGATCAAAATTGTACCTTTAAATAATTTATTAGACATCTCTAATTGTAGAAAACTTAACACCATGTTGTCAATTCTAAATCATCACTCACCAAGCTGTTAGATACACATCCTTAAAATCAACATCTAATCATGCAATGCAACTTCTCTAAATCTTCAGTTCTATCCAAGTTCTTATAAGGAGTAAAAAGATAACTTTCTCTACTTGGCATAGGACCTAGCTATGATTTACTTTTCTAACTCACTCCTCACTATTTCCTTGTTTCAGCTAAATAGGCTACTCAGTATTTCCAGAATTCACCCTTCTGTCTTTTCTAATCACCTCTTCCACTAGCATAGACTGCCTGGCCAAACTGGGCACCTTATTTGCCACCAATCTCAGTGACTAAATCTTCTCTGGAGATGTCCTGAATCCTTCATTAGGAATTATCCCTGAGGCTGCAACTCTACAGTGTACATTATTATCACACTTATTACACACAATTATAATGCTCACTCCACATTCCCACAAAAGTTCATAGCCTCCTAAAGCGCAAGGACCAAATCCTATGTGGTCATATTTCCCTAATAGACGCCGGAAAATATTCAATAAAAATATTGATTGAATCAAATTGAGTGAAAGCTGATTCAATATTAATTGACCTATTTTTCTTTAACGCAGTTTTTTCATTTCTCCCATTTTTTTTTTGTACCAGGAATTGAACTCACGACCTCATGCTTGCCAGGCAGATGCTGGGTTGCTGAGCTATATCCCCAGCCCATCTTTTCTTTCTCATTCCCATTCTTGTGTATGTGAAATCATCTATTGTACTGTAATGCATTATTTATACCTAAGAGCTTTTCCATGGAATGAGTAATTTGGGGAATAAAATATTTTAAAAATTTCAGTTCTGGGCCGGCGAGATGGCTCAGCGGCATAAGCGCCTGCCTTGCAAGCGCGAGGGCCTGAGTTCGACTCCCGGAACCCACATACGAAAAAGGGCCGGTGATATCGCTCAGCGGCACGGATGCCTGTTGGCGCGCGAGGTCCTGAGGTCGACCCTCCGGTACCCACAAAAAAAAAAAAAGAAAAATTTCATTTCTTATCTCTCCTACTCAATGTTTTAACTAAAAATGCTGCATAGTTATTAGCATCAGGACTTTTAATAGTAAAGACATTGTGTGAACATGAACAGACTGTAGTCTGAGATGTCTTAGGAAAAAAATGTGTCTTAAAAACCTAACTTTGCTGTACCAGGGTCAAATATATTGAGAGTTTTAAAAATCACAATAATACAGATAGTCATAATTATTTACAAGCTCAAAGGTATACCTCCATAAAAATTCAGAATAAAAGACAAACTTCCATGTGTTTTCCAGGTACTTACAGTCATATTAGCCTCCCATCTCTCAGGATGTAGTCTCTCAAGAGAAGCTGTACACCTCCAGAAAACATAGATGTTTAGTTGAAGTTGTATTAAATTTCCAGAAACGTAATACTCTGATAAAAACTGTACTTCACTATTAGTATTTAAATGCACTCATATAATAAACTGGAGGCCACTGTACTTGAAAATTTGATTTATGGCTCTTTCTAAAGAGCATTTTCTTTCAAATTAAACATTCATGTAGGAAGTGAAACTCACGAGTAATTGACATGAGTTAACAAGAACATCTCCGTGGTTACAGAACAGTAGAGGAATACCAAGAGAGCATGCATATGAGAGGGTCTTGCAGTCAGATTTCAGGGAAGATGCATCTTATAACTATTGTAGGCTATATTTTTCCCTACATACAGCAGTATATTTTTGAAAGCAGTTAGAATACTCAAGTGAAAGTTATAGTAAAATAGAGTAAGTAGCATAAATTGACATTTTTGCATTGCACTCACAGGCTAAGATTCAGAATGTTCAACTCAGTGCACAAACTTACTGCAGTCCTCTTCCCATTATCGTCTTCTGACAATCTACCCTACACCCTTTAGTCCAACCACATCAGCTTGTGCCTTACTCTTTGTTACAACTTCGTTTGCACTAAAAGGGTCAGCGTTTTATAAAATTAGAGTTTTTGACACCTGTATGCTATGTGAAGGAAATAGGCCAAGAATATTACCCAGCTGCAAACCCAGCAGAATTCTTATTGAAGAGGAAAGACTACACGGGGGAAAGCCAAGAGCCATGAGGATTCTCTTCTAGGATGAAGGACCACTCCCTAACCAAGGAAGTCACAAATGTGCCCAGATGGATTAAAAAATTGCAATGGATCCAAGACTGAAGTACATCTTCTATTTTCTTCCTTTTCTAGTAAGTTTGTAGCAGTTACCCTTTGCCTGTACCACCACTGTGTGTTGGACATATGGGAAACAGTTTGTCTTATTTGTTCGTAAATCTTCAGATTCAGAGAAAAAGAACTGTACAGAGAATTTGTATTCAGAGAAGCCTCGTGCACTGAGACAATTCTTTGGATGTGATTTAGATCATGGTATCCTCAACCATGAACCTGGGCCTGCGCCATGATGGGATCAGATGTGAGGAGTTTGGAGGAGGATATGAACTTATTTTGCACGTAAAAGGTGTATTAATTGTATGGCCAGAAAGCAGACTTATTCTCAGGATACGCTTACAGCCCAGGACCTTGACCGTCCACCAGAAAGGAATGTATTTTTCTTCCCTTTGAAAATCAAAGAGCCTTTGTGACAGCCCCTAAGTGTAGGACTTCCTGGGAACACGGACAGATGGCATCCAGTTCTAGATCATAACAAGGTAAACAACTTCCCTTTAATTCTGTTTTTCTCAAGACACTTGCTCTTACAATCTAGCCATTCTGTTGTGAAGAAGCTCATGCTATATGCATGATCTGTCCCAGCCAACGATCCCTTCTAAATTCTCAGTTGACAGCCAGCATCTGCTGTCAGACAGATGAATGAGCATCTCTCTATTCAGCAACTTCTGACTAAAAATTTATCATGGGCATTACTGTTGTTAGAAATATTTTCCCTAATCTCACTATCTGACCCTTCTCCTTTAGATCCCTAGCATCCCATGCCATTTCTAACAGTGCAAAACATACTGCACATTGACAACTGATTAGTAGCAACCTTTTTTATGTGGGTACCAGGGGTCGAACTCAGGACCTCGTGCTTGCCAGGCAGGCGCTTATGCCACTGAGCTATCTCATAGGCCCTCTCAGTTACTTTAAATCCCCTTGCTGTATCGTGTCCTTTGAATGTGTGATTTAGTCAGGCATGATTTTATAACGTCATGAACAGGTCATTTAGAAAACACTGGTTCAATTAGTTATAAAGATCCTCCAAATGTTAACAAATTTTATAATTCCGTATCAAAAATTCACATCAATCATATCACCTCTGACTTTATTAGCTAAGTCTTAAATACTAGGAAAGTGTCAAATACAGTAACAGGTATGAATTTTTTAAATTATAATTTTGATTATAGACTCAAATTGTATTAATGGCATCAAATACTGTCAATTGTATCCCTTGTAGAGACAAATTCATTTTGTTCAAGAACATGTCTCCCAAATACCCAGATCAGAATACTCATAGTTTTTCTCTCAGTTGTTCAGTAAAAATTGTGTCCATGGAAAAGTAAAGTTGCTAGTCTAGCTCACAGCTGAATCACTCATCTGCCTCTCCCTAAGACACCTATGGTATTCTGAAATGTAGCAAACATGCTTTATCTGAACTTCCCATTTTATAATACAGAGTATAATTTTAAAAAAATGATGGTCAAAATTCAAGATTAATATAGTTAACAACTTTTGCTATTTTATCATTTTATCATTCAGTAAAGCCAGCAATTTTTCCTTCTTTTCTGCATCTTCATAGTGTTAACGTTCAGCGACTACTGGCCCAATTTGGAACCGTTATCTTAATTCACAAGGAACTAACAGTTTAATGCAACAGTTTAATTTTGCAAGATCAAGAAAAATGTCAACAGAGTACAAAAGATAAATATCATCTCGGTATTATAAAAATAGTGTTGCCTTTGAAACTCCCTCTCCAAGGTGTTGGGAAAAATAGCATTTCTTACTCCTCCTTCTGTTACTGGGTTCTAGGGCGCTGGAGTCTCCTTCCGGAGGTAGATCCTAGGTACTATCTGTCTTGAACAAAGAATTGGTCAAGACAAGCACCAATGGTAACAAGGTTTTACATTTATTAAAGGTAGGAAAACAAACATGCTCTGTAGGGTGAGTTTGGGCCAAGTAAAAGCAAGAGAAAAAAGTATACTCTACAGTGTAAGAGTGGACCACCATGAAGAACGCAGTGGCTGACAGCTCAGTGACTGCTCTCCTTTTTGTATTACCCACTCGTCAGGTAATGTCAGGTCTAGACTATCTTACGGAAAACCTGCTCCAGTTCTGTGAGAAGTCTACATGCAGGGCTTTGGACACTGTTCTGCCCATGTGTCCTGGGATTTTGTAATTAACAGGACACGCCTATTTTTCCAGCCAGCTTTTCCACACCCTAATCTCCTGTCTCACTTCTACCTGTGCTCCATGGAACACACTTCGGGAAATTCTGCACTGTGGTTACCCAGTATCATTAGTTTTCCAGTGTCAAAAAGAAGAGAGAGTAAATTTCAGAAATATTGTACAGTTATATCTCATGTTCAATATACCTTAATTTTTAGAGTAATATTTACATGAATCTATTAACAGAAATAAACATGTGTATCTCAACTAATTTAATGTAAGTAATATTACATGCAAATAAAAATATTTGTATGTACATGTAAACATGTAATATTACTTGCAAATATTACATGCAAACAATACTACACGCAAGTACAATAGAGAAACAATAGAAAAGAAAGAGGAAAATCTGAGATTTAGTAAATAAGAAATTTAATACTGGCACATTATTAGGAAAAATATTCTTGTTTTTCTCAGATATTAAAGGCATCATTATACTCATATATGTACGCATGTAGATGAGTCTAAATATACAATTAGATGTACACTTAAGATTGCATACAATGTTGCATATAATTCCTCCCATAATGTGAGTTGAATTTTTTTTTAAGGGGCTCTTTTTGGCCTTTATCATTTGTACTTTAGAATGTAATTTAAAGATAGAGCTTTCAAACAGGCAATTAAGGTTAAATTAGGTCCTGGGTGCATCCTAATCGAATATGACTATCTGATTTACTAGAAGAGATTAGAAAGCAGACACACACACAGCGAAGACCATATGAGGTCAGAGAGAAGACAGCCATATACAAACTCTAACAGGGGAGGTCTCAGAAAAAAATTCAACCCAGTTGACACATCACTCTTGGGCTTCTAGCCCCCAGAATTGAGAGAAAATTAATGTTTTTAAAGCCAGTCAGTATCATGTTTGTTATGGCAGTTCCAGAAAGCACCACAGAAAAGGTAATTGAATGGAGCAGATTAAATAGACATCTTATTATGAACTTTGTGACCATAGTAGAGGCTAATTAAGGAAAGATGTTCAGAATAGTGGAACTTCAAACTTTGAAACTTCCAAACTCCAAACTTCAGTTGGAACTCTTGCAACATGAAAACCTCTTCCCTGGGGAAGTAAGTAAGTCCTTACACACGTGTTTCCCATATGACTCTGCTCTGTTCAATTGTAAATGGAAAGTCAACTAGAAATATGCTGAGCCTTTCTGTCACTTATCATTTCTCTCCCGTATGTGGTGATCTCTAAGTCATGTATAATGAACCCATGAGCTTAAACATACCTCCCTACCCTAGCTCATTCTTTAATTTATTTCTTCATTCATTTTCTTACTCACTGAATAGTTGGATATCGACATCTTTGTTTTTTTTTTAATGTGGGTACCGGGAGTCGAACTCAGGACCTCGCACTTGCCAGGCAGGCGCTTGTGCCGCTGAGCCATCTCACTGGCCTGGAGATCAACATCTTGATAGCAAACTAGATTTAAAAGTTAGTTCCATATCCTGGCAATTCCCATTAAGACAAATAGTTCCTATCTTTATGGAGTTTAGACTCTATTAAGAGACACACACAAGATAAAAACATCTATATCAATGTTAATAGTGTGCCAAATATATATATAATATGAAAAATAAACTATGCATACGATGAAATCCAAGTGAGGATTGCTGCTTTATCTAGAGAAGCCTCTCTGAAGAAATGAGTCAAGTCCAACCTGAAAGGAAGTAAAGGTACAAATCAATCTGAAAGAATACATTTAAGAAGAGGAAATAAAACACAATGGCTCTGGGGTAGGTCTGGTGGAGGAAGTCCTATGCACCCAGAAGAAAATACGTAAAAATGAGAACAACAAGAGAATAGATTAGAGAAGTTGGGAGATGGCTTTGGTGGTTTTTAAAGCCAGTACTTGACTTTTTTTCTCAGTAAGATAGGAAACCATAATGCAGAGGAATGATCTAACCGAAGTGTTTATTAGACCCCTAGACTGCCATTTAGAGAGTTATGAGAGATGACGCTAAACCAGGTAGGAGACTCTTGGTAACAACTGAGGTGAGAAAGATGATAGAGGCTTTCTGCTCGTCCCATATCTGCTCAGTAAGGGTCATTATGGGTCCTTTTGAAAACACATTCTTAATGTTATCCTTTTAAAAACATCATATAATTATTCCACCTTGTATACATATATCAACATGTCATAGCATGCCCAATAAATGTATACAATTATTTGTCAATTTAAAATAATATTAATTTTAAAAATAAAGGAATAGCTCCCAACATTCAAAACATTATTCTGATTCACTAGGCTTGAGGTGAAATGCAGCAATTTGAGTGTTTCATAAATTTCTCATGTGAGTCTTCTTATCACAGTTTGAAAGTACAGGCTCAGAGAAAGTATAGGAGAAGGCTTAACATTCTGAGTAGTGTTTTCAAGGTCAAAGAGACAGGAGTAGACATGGTATGTCACCAGGAACAAAGCTAAGGTTGACTCCAACAATTGGAGCTATTCCATCTTCAGAGCAGGGCATTAAAATTAGATTACCTCCTAGAAGAACAAATATTGGAGGGCCCCCAGGAAAGGCAGTTTTCCTAAAAATGTTATATATGAATCCCTTCCAACCCACTAGACCACCAGTTCCCAACCTTTTTGGCAGTAAGGACCAATTTCCTGGGAGATAGTGTTTCCACAGACCAAGGGTGAGGGAGTGGGGATGGTTTGGGGAAGAATCAAGGAAATGCATAAGCCAGATCCCTCTCATACCTACCTCCTTTCACAACCTAATGTCTTGAGGATAAGCTCAGGGAGTGAAGTATATCTGCAAATACAGATGAAGCTTGACTTGCTAGCCTACCACATGCCTACTGCTGTGCAGTCCGGT
Organism: Erethizon dorsatum; assembly: GCA_028451465.1. Classification (NCBI taxonomy): domain Eukaryota; kingdom Metazoa; phylum Chordata; class Mammalia; order Rodentia; family Erethizontidae; genus Erethizon; species Erethizon dorsatum. Next base: position 12,900,156 of record CM051826.1, read on the forward strand.
TCTTATCAAGCCACCAACTAGATGTGTCCATGGCCCAGGGGTCAAGGCCCCCCAGCAGAGTCATCTCTTTTGACTTCTGCCCCATCCTGTCTCCCTCCCACCCTGCTTACGGGTCTTACTACAAGCCTGAGCAAATGGGAAAGGCTGAGGGGTTTGCTTCAGGAAGTTCCATAACTTGCAATGCTTCAGACAAAACACTCTTCAAACAAAGCAAAAATTGAAAGTTATCTGGCCTTTGGTTGAAAACTTGTACCATGTTATTTGAAAACTTCGAATCTCATTGTCCAATTGTGTGACTCAGTGTATGTACATTAAAAGAAAGGTGATGGTTAATTTTTGTCATCTTCTCTAGGTTAAAACAAAGCCAGATAAAACATTATTTCTGGTTGGCTGTGAGGTTGTTTCCAGAAAAGTTTAGCATTTGAATCAGTAAACTGACTAAAAAAGATTCAGCCAGGTATGGTAGCACAGGCCTATAGTACCAGCGCTCTGGAAGCTGAGGCATGAGGATAGCGAGTTTGAGTCCAGTTTGTGCAATTTAAGGAGACTCTGTCTCAAAATCAAATCAAATCACATCAAATAAATGCAGGGCTGAGCGTGTAGCTCAGTACGCAAGCCTGGCACTTGATACCCAGTACCATTGAAAAAAAACTTGCCCTCAACAATGAGGATGCGTATCATTCCATCTGGTGAGGGTTTAAGCAGAAACAATAAACCTGGAGAAGGGGCAAATTCTCTCTCTCCTCTTGAGCTGAGGCATTCCTCTTCTGTTGTCTTCAGACATCAGTGCTCCATGTCCTTGAGCCTTCAGACTCTTAGACTGAGTTTCAGGCCTTTGACATTGGAATAAACCTGAACTATCGGCTCCCCTGGTTCTCATACCTTCAGACTTGAAGTGAATTACACCACTGGCTTTCCTGGGTCTCCTGTTTACAGATGGTAGATCACAAAATTTCCTACTCATGTGAACTGCTTTCCATAATAAATCTTTTGACATTCACACATATATTCTATTGGTTCTGTTTCACTAGAGAACCATGACTAATACAAACAATAATTAATACACATTGCTTCACACTTTACCTTTTGGTATCTTTCTTTATGTAACAAAAGCCTGACTAAACAAACTGACAGAATAGTTAAGCGAATTATTCTTGTTCTCATAGGAAATGTCTGAAATTCTTCTAACCCAGAAGAAAGAAATCTTAGGTTGGATATGATTTAAATAATAGATTTTATGAAATGGGTCATGTTTGTCTAGTGAAGAAAAGTAGGCTTACCCATTATAACTTTGGTATATCTTCTTTACAGAGAAGCATCAACTCTTTTGTTCCTGTCTTTCTGTGTAATGGATAGTGCAGTTTATACCATCAAAAACTGACTTTTCAAGTGTATGTCACATTTACTGGCACTACTTAGAAAGTGAGTATTTTTCATTTTCCTTAACTTATTGAAAATAAGGAAAAAAACACTTTTGGCCAGAAGTTATAATCAAATTTCAGATAAATGTTTCTATTTCGTAAAGAGTCAACATCAAAGTTAAACCAGAGAATCTTCTGAAAAAGTCTTGACAGTATTATATGATTAGGGGATCATTGTTTTGTATTGCTATATGCAGACATCCAAATGTATATTTTAAAACCAGAGTAGCGAAAGGTATATACACTTTATTACCCAGAAGTGCATTTTCTTCCACTGCCTTGGCCATCTCTTAAGTTTTCTTTTTACAAAATGCTATCAATTACAATTGGTGTTTCGGCATGTGATTTTTCATTGATTAGTAGGATCCAAAAATACAATTTACTATGACATGCTCATTCTTCATCACTATTTCATTGACATTTGATGGACCCAAAAGCATTCAATAATAAAAGAGAAGTAATCAGTTCCTAACAAAGACGGAAAAATTATACCTCCAAGCCACACTCTTTTTTCAGCTCTTCCATGGGGATCTTTTCAAGGTGCATCAAGTAATAAAATTTACATTCAGGCCATACTAGTCCAAACTTCCAGGAGCATTTATACTTTTTTTTTGCACAATAAATATACAGGGCGTTTTATATGCTAAGCAGTTTTCTGGACACTAAGCACCTGATGATAAGACATAAATTTGTCACTTTTCCAGAGCCTTACATGCTGATGAGAGGATGGAAAATTAACAAGTAAAAATGAAGAACCTGTAATTTCAAATGGTCATGTGTGACATGAAAAAAATAAAGCATGATCCTGAAATAGCAATGACATTAGTGAAAAACTTGTGAAATTTGAATGAAGTCTTCAGTTTGGCCAATAATATTGTACTTGTTAGTTTTCTGTTCATAATTATGGTTATGCAGGAGGTTAACATTAGGGGAAGTGGGATAACGGATCTAGGGGAACACATTGTACTATTCTCAAAATTTTTCTCCAAGTCTAAAATTAGTTCAAAATAAAAATTGAAGAAAAATAAACACAGCAGAATAAGAAGGAAAAAGGAACTGTTGAGTGCTAGAGGGGTATTTTTAAATAGGGTGGCCAGAGATCACTTCTTTGAGATGGCATTTGAACAGGCTCCTACACACAAAGATTAAGAGGGAAAGTGTTCCAGTCGGAGGCAACAGTAAAAGCAAAGGCCAGGGGGTAAAAATGAACATTGCAAATTTAAAGGAAAGAAATAAGGCCTTTGTTGCTGAAGTCAAAAGAAAAACAGAGAATAGGTCATGAAAGAAGCAGATAATCCCCATCTGGCCATATTTTGCTGAAACAAATATGTTCTTTGTTTTGGAAGTCATTAGAAGTTTTTGAGTAAGAGAATAATATAATGCGATATGTATGAATCAGATGGAGACAAAATGGAAGGAGACAAGAACAGAAGCCAGGAAATTAAATGGGAGACTACTGTAAAGTTCCACACATTACAGGGAAAGAAGTTGGAGTAAAACATGGGAAACAGGGCAGATAGTATGATTCTCAGGATCAGTATCAAAAGTAGAGCCAACAGGATGTACTGATTGCTTGAATGTTAGGTCTGAGGAAAAGGGAGGAAGCAGGTATGAACCCTAGAAGTTTGGTCTGACCTTTATTGTGTGACAGCGTAGCACATAGTTGGTGTTTCACGATGCAATCTGAAATGCAGATTCGGTTTATGCTTTTTTCCCCAAGTGTTGGAGATTGAACTCAGTTGCTTTGCAATGAGCTACAGCTTCAACTCCCCCTTTTTTAAATTTTGAGACAAGGTCTTATTAATTTACTAAACTGCTCAGGCTGGGCTCCAAATTATCATCCTCCTGGCTCACCCTCCAGAGTGCTAGGACTGCAGGTGTGTGCCACCATGCGCAGTGAGTTTAAACATTACTAAATGTCTTAGAGGAGATCATAGCAATGCATTGATTTGGCTATGAATATTGTGTTTCTTTTTCTTCCTGTGATATTTATATATAATCTAATTATATAGATTAAAAATTGTCCTAACTCATAAAATGTGTACGGTTTACATGTTGGTTTTCCCACTGAGCAATCTGATTCTCACATCGTTCCTATCTCAAAGCACAACTTGACACTTCCTCGGATGATACATAAAGAATCCATCCCCAACAACATCAGCAAGTAACACAGAGCCGAATTACTAGTTCAAAGGGAACTTGGAAAAGAAAGCCCATGTTGTATATTGTACTACAGCAAAGTCCCATATATCATTTTGAAAAAGTTGTCCTTGGCAAGGCTCTTCCACCCTATAGCTAAATATCTTTCTTCTATCTTTCCTTTATAAAATATTGTCTTTCCTCCACATTGCCAAGAAATTCAGTTCTGCCCCTAGATTCGCCCATTGTGCTCAGACAAGAAAACATTGATCAGTTATCCAGACTACCCTTCCTGAATAAAACTGGTTGACTATCATTCCCTGAGCTTGCTTTTTGGTAGTATCATCTTCTCTACAACCCACTTGACAAGTGTCCCTTCCAACCTCATAGATCATTTTTGTGATAGACACAATTTCCTCCAGGTCACTGTGATCAAAAGATGGTGATCAGATCATCCTGCTGGAACGTGAAATGGGGTGGGGATATCATGGTCTTCTCTAAGGAAAGAGTCCAGGTTTATACATGAGCACCAAAGGAATAGTCACTTTTTAAAACACTGTCAGGATTAATTGCATCCTAAGAGAGATATCCTCTATTAGATCATCCTTATTTTCTGTACTGTGGGTAAGCTGTGGGATAGCCCACATTTCTTACACAGTTGCTTTCAATATATTTTGCAAATTAAGGTTTGCACCTAGAAGGGAAGTGTTTCTCCTTCTAAGAATGATGACAGGAATCTCAAAGTGATCTTTGATAGCCTGGGAATACATGAGATTCCTTGAACAATGAAGGAGCTGTGTACTGGATGGAGGAGCACCAGACAAATTATGTCTACCAAAAAAAGATAATGTCAACAGAACCACCAACATCTATGACCCTTGCTGTCAATCAGACACTGTGCTATGCATTTCAAGTAGAGTGTCTTATTTAATTGACACAGTATTTCCAGGAGGCCGAGGCTATTTGTAGGAATGCTATTGTCATCCTTACATGATGAATTACATGATGAGTTACATGATGAATACGAGGTGTTATGGCTTGACTCAAATGTCTCCCAAAGGGCTCACATGTTCAGAGGTAGACTTTTGATGGTAATGAGATCATGGGGACAATAAAGTCATCATCGACTGATCCACTGAAGAATTCGTAGCTGGATGTGCTGTTGAGAATTGGGTCCTGGTGGAAAGAAGCAGGTCTTCGGGATATAACTTGGAAAAGTATGCCCTTGTCACCAGCAGCTTCCTGTTTCTCTCTGGCTCTTGTTCTCTCTGTTTCCTGGCTGTCATGAGATGAGCAACTTTCTTCTGCCACACCTTCCATATGATGTTTCCACCTTGAAGTCAACTATGGACCGAATGGACTTTCTTGATTTAAGTTGCCTATGGCAGGTATTTTGTCCCAGTGATGAAAAGCTGACTAACACAAGACGTTTCCTGAGATTCTGTGGCTCATCAATAAATGGAAGGAGAATAGGGAAAATTTCAAAGAAAAAAAAAGAACCTATGCGAATGAGTTTTAGTCTGCTATGAGATTACAGGTAGTGCCAGAAGTGAACTAAGAAGATACATAACAATAAATACAGATGTAGATATACAAGTAGATGTAGGTCTCAATTTAGATATGACCTGTCCTATGAAAAAGGAAGCTATTGAGTTGATACGACATTTTCACTGATTCATAGTTACATGATGATCATTAATTCAGGGGCAGAGAACAAAGCAGGTATGACTAGGCTTCCTCTGGCAACGCAAAAAAGGCAAAATCTGAAAAACCATTAGAGATAGGGCTAGAAGTGCATCCACTGCTAAAAGAAGCTATTTGGATATTTGTGATCCTGGAAAAAGAAGATTGAGTCACCCTAGTGAGATAGAGCAAGGGAAGTGACTTCTTAAAAAGAAAAAGATGTCAGGACTTACAGTGTGATATTGGTCAGGCAAGCAGAAACGTGCATACATAGGACATGTGCTTTATAGTGACAGCTTCATTTTAAATCACAGCTCTGCAACTGACTTACCTCCAATAAGGTTTTAACTTAACTGAGACATGGATTTTTCAACTGGAAATTGACCTTAGCAAGTATATCTATTTCTTATATTTGATGAATAAATGAGAAAGCTAGGTAGTGTACACGCACAGTGCTGAAAACATTCCAGGAGTTCAGTAACTGATGGCATCCTTCTGCTTCCCACCCCTTCTTACCAACAACCACACCTGTAGGTGTCTGCTACTCCCAGATTCTTGCCAAAGAGCACAATGTGATATCATTCCAGACTCTGGGACAGTTAGCAAGAGAAAGCACACACCCTTCATGGTCTCTGATAGAGATAAGTTTGCCTTCCAGCTAAAAAAGCTGCCATGCACTTTGATTCCTATAATACATGGGGCACTGCAAAGCATTTCTTCTCGTAGTATCTCTCCTACAACATACGAGCCTTTTTTCTAGTTCGTATTTTCTATCATGGCAGATTAAGAATGCAAGAAAATAATGTGTATTAGCTCATCCAGAAATATATTTCCCAGGAAATGCTAGTTTTTGAGGTGTTGAGTCAAATAGAGAATAGGAAATCCCCCCAAAGAAATAGCAATTACTGTGATATTTTACTCCTATGAACATGAGGGTTTTCTACGTTAAGTACTAAGAAAGATGAATTTGACATTAAAAAGATGAAATGTTGTACGTAAGCCTTATTTATTTGTCTCCTCCCTAATTAGAAGTACAAATTTTAAATAGAAGACCTGATATTACAGAAAATTGCATTAAAGAAGATAATTAAGGCAACATACCACTGCTTTCCATCTCACTGAAAATACATTTACTCCCCAGTGCTTCTCAAGTTATTATTTTCATTGATAAAAATTAATGAAATAATTAGGGAGTTGATCAAATTGTATAATTCATTTGGTCTTTAAATTTGCAGAACAGGCATGACCATGTATGAGCTCCATGAAATAGGGATACTTAGCCTGTGTCTCAGGGAAATGATGGCTTTCTGTTCGCCACCACTTACATCACTTTTGCTACCTTTTTCCCCTCCATATTTCTCTAAATTCTAGTTTTCAAGCCAAGGAATATAAATGGAAATTAATGCCTGATAATGTGAATAATCCCAGGCATCTATTTGCATAAGGAACATGTGTGAGAGTTTTGGTCTTTTGTTTATTCAAGGGAGAATGCAGATGGCACTGGAGGGGTATATTTTTGGAAAGAATATTTTTTAACTTGAGACACACAGAGCAGTCCATTGGGCCTATTTGAAAAGTGAGAGATGAAGGTTAGGGGGAAGGTCGCCCACCACCATATACCTTTATTTCTTCTTGAAAACTCGTCAAAATAGTGCTGAGACAATGCAGAGACAATGGATTTAGTGGTGTCCAGTGGAAAGCAAAAATAGTAGAAGACCTGATTACAGTAATTTTTGTCCTAGTCATTAGCACAGCACCCCAGCATCTGCATCCACTGTGCTGGTGGGAGCATCTTGCATTTGCTTTAGGAGTACACCTTGCCCTATTCTCAGCCTTTGCGTTTCTGGCAGAGCTGATACCAGCCTTCAGTTCCAAAGTAGATGGCACAGCCAGGGTGAGGCAGTTGGTGCCTTCCATTTCCCAGGGCACAGACTCAAATGGAAGCATCCCCTCTCCCCAGTTAGACAAGCAGAGTCAGGGAGGCTATATATATATATATATATATATATATATATATATATATATATATGTATGTATGTATTTTTTTTGGTGGGTACCGGGGGTCGACCTCAGGACCTCGCATGCCAGCAGGCGCCCGTGCCACTGAGTGATATCACTGGCCCTTTTTTTGTATGTGGGTTCTGGGAGTCGAACTCGGGCCCTTGCGCTTGCCAGTCAGGTGCTTATGCCGCTGAGCCATCTCACCGGCCCAGGGAGGCTATATTTGGAGAATTCTATTCCAGCTACTGAGAAGGAAGAGCCCCCTTTCAAAATTTTTCTATTGGTTAAGCAGCCACCATCAGAGCTTAAGAATGGAGATATCCAAGAGAAACCAGAAGTAAAAAAATTGTCCTCTTTACATATTTTGGGCCTAACTCAAGTGATGCGGTAAAGTCATCATAGTCTGTACAAAGAAACCCTTTTGGTTTAAGCTATTATAGTAGAGCTTTCAATCACTTGCATTGTAAGAGAAAGAAACCATATTCCCAAGATTCCCAAGATGATACTAATGCAAACCAGTCATTTTCACTGACCTCGTGAGTGGCCATTTATCTCAGTGGTCACAGTGAATGTAGTGGTGCCCTTACAGATGCTTGTACTGGAATAAGGACATCTACTAATGAGGACTCCAGGAACCCCAAAATCAGGATGTTTTCAGGAATAAAAAATAATTAAAGGGAAATACAAAAGCATCAAAAACCAATTTTACCTATCTTATGTATTTCCCTAGAGCTGACTTTATGCAATAATTTAATCCAAATTGCCAAGGGAAATCATTTAAAATATATAGGGGCCGGTGAGATGGCTCAGTGGCATGAGCACCTGCCTGCCAAGCGTGAGGGCTTGACTCCCAGAACCCACATATGAAAAAAAGAGCCGATGATATCGCTCAGTGGCACAGGCGCCTGCTGGTGCGTGAGGTCCTGAGGTTGACATCCGGTACCCACAAAAAAAAAAAAAGATCAGCCTGAACTGCACAGCAAGACCTTGTATCAAGTTTTTTAAAAAAGTGATAGGAATCTCCACACTGATTTCCACAGTGGCTGCACCAGTCGACACTCCCACCAACAGTGGAGAAGGGTTCCTTTTTGGACACAGCCCCTCCAGCATTTGTTATTGATTGATTTCTTGATAACAGCCTTTCTTTCTGGGGTGAGATGGAATCTCAGTGTTGTTTTAATTTGCATATCTTGAATGACCAGTGACGTTGAACATTTTTTCATATATTTATTTGCTGTTTGTATTTCTTCGTCTGAGAAGTGTGTATTCATCTCAGATGCCCATTTTTGGATTGGGTCTTTAAATTTGGGAGGTCTGATTTTCTTGAGTTCTTGATATGTTCTTGATAGTAATCCTTTGTCAAATGGGATCTCATTTGACCCAGCTATTCCCCTTCTGGGTATCTTCCCAGAAGAATTAAAAACATCGTACCACAGTGATATATGTGCATCCATGTTTATAGCAGCACAATTTGTAATAGCTAGATCTTGGAAACAACCCAAATGCCCATCAACTGAGGAATGGACAAAAAGATGTGATATTTTTATACAGTGGAGTACTGCTCAGCCATAAAGAAAGATAAACTGGAGACTTTTATAGGTAAATTGATGCAATTCAAGACCATACTCATAAGTTAAATAGACCAGGTACACATGTGTAAACATCATATTGTCTCCCTAGTGTGAGAAGCTGAAAGAGTAAATAAGATCCAAAATGCAATAGATATTGTAAAATGGGAAGAAACTGTTCAAAAGGAAAGAGGAACTGGGATGGGGAAATGGAGAAAAGAAGGAAGGGAAAAGCAAAAGCAAAAAAATATGTATATGTATATATATATATATATATATATATATATATATATATATGTATATAAAAGATAGTTAAGATAGATACACTACTAATTTCTCTTAGTTCATTGAAAAGAAAGGTTTGTGTTAATATTGTTTGGACAATTGAATGCTGATATCTTGTACTCTGACTAACTAATTTAAAGATAGCAATAAGCAATGTATTAACCATTGTTACCCTCCTATTATGTTGTTTTGAAATTTTGTTCTGTATTTTTCTCTTTATTTATTTATTTATTTATTTATTTATTTATTTATTTATTTATGGGTACTGGGGGTCGACCTCAGGACCTCATGCGCCAGCAGGCGCCTGTGCTGCTGAGCGGTATCACCTGCCCTTTTTTTTGTATGTGGGTTCTGGGAGTCGAACTCGGGCCCTTGCGCTTGCCAGGCAGGCGCGTACACCGCTGAGCCATCTCACTGGCCCTTTTTCTCTTTAAAATAAAAAAAATTTTAAATGATATATTCACATCATTCATAACAAATGGAGCTATGTGACATTAAAAGATCTTGTCATGTTTGTATAAGGGGTTTGAAGTCCAAGTAAATCAGATAATTGGATTGACTTCTTATTTTATCTGAAAATCATTAAATTTGAAACATTAAAATTTTCAAGTATAGTACAACTGGATTAACTAACCGCACCATAAATAGTATTAAAAGCTTATGGTGACTATTTTGGATGATTGAAAAGTTTCAGATTAGAGTTCCATGAAAAATCAAGAACATTTTTTATATTTGTAGATCTGAAACTGCTGTAAACGATTTGAAGTAGTATCTTTGAAACAAATTAGATAATTTAAATGAATAATAAAATACTGATCCAATCATGTGTGGTGCTTTGAAAAAACAACACGTATGGGATCACAAAGAGTTAGAATGCTAACAAAAAAGACCTAAAGATCTGAAAATGAGGACCCCTTTCCTGTTACAGAAACCTAGTTTGTAAAACAAAACTGCAATGTGGTAGATTATCTCCAACATGGCTCCCTCAATGTATCACCTCCACCAAATCTATCATATCCATCTCCTTGAATCTGATTCAGCCTTAGTGATTTTTTTGACCAGTAGAAAAAATAGAAGTGACATCCCAGGACATCTGAGGCTAAGTCATACGAAGTCTTGGTATTTCCATGTGGGCCTTTTAGCACTCTCTCTTCTGGGGAGAACCAGCCACTATCTAGGAGGTCTGAGGACACCGAGACCACCATGCTGTGAGGAAACCCACACTACTCTTGCATAAAGGCACATGGATGGGAGAAAAGAGAGAGGAGGGAAGGAAGGAAGGAAGGCATGATGACAGAAAGGGAGATACATTCCTGGCCAACTCTTATCTGTTTCAGCTACCCCAACCCAAGTTTCAGGCAAGTGAGGAAGAAGGCATCTTGGATATTCCAGCAGAGAAGATGTGTCACAGAGAACTAAGGAAGCAACCAACCAAGGTCCCAAGGTAGCCATCCCAGCAACTCCAGTCACTAGATCCATTCCACCTGAGGCACCAAGGGTCATGGAACAAAGGTCAACAGTTTCAGATGTGTCTCGTTCTAATTCCATGCTCACAAAATGATGACTATATTAAAAATGGTGGTTGATAAAATGTCGATTGGTTATATGGTACTAGTTAACCAGTAACTATCACCTGAAGTAGTTGTTGTCCAAAATTAGTAATTTTAAGATTAGTAGACTTACTATAATCTAAAATCTGCTCTAAGAAGCAAGATATTCATATGCTTTATAGAAGCAATGTAAAAACTAGGCACCAGGCTTCTCATTTTGTCATATTGTACTTATTTAGAGCAGGAAAGCAAGTAATAATATTTCATAGGGCACTTAAAGGAATAAACAGGTGAAAGCAATACAAATAAATCTGAGCTCTGAAACCTGGTCTGGAAATATTAAAAACAATTAGAATCATGCAATCAGTAACTGATCATTTAAAGAACAAAAGCCTCTCACCATCTGCATTAGTTAATTTGGCCAACTTAACACATTTGAAATGAAACAGTTTTGCCAACACAGGCTGTTTTTCTGATTTTCTAAACTTATACTACTTTTGACCTTTATGATTAAAATCTAATTAAAAATGTGGTTATTTTTAAAAGGTAGAGATGGTGTAATTGTCTCATCTATTAAAGTTATGACTAATTGTTAACCTTCTTAACTTGCTGATTCACTGCCATGCCTTTTATTTCAACCTTTTTCAAAGCAAAGTCCAAAAAATTCAGATTGCGAAACAAACTGCTGGAAAAAAAAAATGAAATTCACTTTCATTGTGTGATCAAAGCCATTTGAAATATTTTTACAGATTTGTGAGTCTAACTTCGTAAAACTGTGACTTAATCTTTGATTTAGTTAAATTTAAATTAATTGACCAAGACATAGATCCGGAGACTTCTATGTACCTATCTTTATCCTATGTCCCATGAAGTTATTTTAAGAGAATCATAAAGCATGGCCTGTACTCAAGGACTTGCAATCTAGTTGGAGAAAATGAAATGGTGAACTCAAATCCAGGGACTACAGGAGAGATCTGCTTCTTTCCAGGAACAGAAATCATTGATAGATAGATGAAGAAAATCATAAGTGCAGAGGACAATCTTCTAACCCACTAAATACCATGAAGATTTTCCCGGTATTCTTCCCTTGGACTGGTTGGCCTTCCCTGTTAGCAATTGTCGAATAACTGCCTCTCTGCTGTTACCCTGAATCATAAAAGTGCCCATGTGAGAAACGGCCATCATAGAAATTCCGACTCAGATTTTATCTCAGATTTCACACTTGAGACTTGGTTTGGACCTCCCGTGTGTACCCACCATGTTCTCTGTCCATGGTCCTCAGTATAAATTTCACCTCTGTTCTGAACAACCGTTAGGGATCCTCCTCAATCTTGGATTCAAGCTCTTCAAGAAGGATGGTTCTGTATCCCTTTGAGTTGCTTCCCAGGGAGTCTCCGAAGTTAATTCTTTTTATGATACATAACTACATTTGAAATTAGATCATTTCAAAAATGTTATACAAACTTAGTAAAACACTTCACAGGCATACTCATACAAATCATTTACAAATGCAATTTTACTTGTTTTACTTAATATGCTGCAGAACGCATTTAAGACAGACTGAGCATATTTGAAGTAGGGCTGGCTTCTAAAAATCAGGGAAGAACGTGGATTATCTTTTCCAAGTGGGACTTCTTTTGGAAAAATAATCTTAAATTGATGTCAAAACAAAACAAATCAATTAGTATTGCTTTGCTGCCATTTAAAATACTATCCACTTTGCCTTCAACTCCTTGGCTCAGGAGCTGCACTCACAAACCCAGTGTACCAGTGTGTACCCTAGAAGTGCCTCACCTCTCCGGGAGCCCGCCATGTATTCTCTCTCAATCTCTATCTCTGATCCCCCTTGTTCTCTGCCTACCCCTCATCCCTTCTGTCATTGAATACATTCTTTCTCTTTTCAAACAGCCGCCATTACAGCAGATTTCTCTCTCCAGAGATAGAAGATAGGCTCATCAAAAAGTCTCTGATCATTTTTTCTTCATTTTTTAATGCAACTCCTTATATAGTATGTGAGGATTAAATGTTCCAACACCCTAAAAAAAAATCTAACATCCCTCCCCCTTTCAAAAAAGAGAATGGAAGGAAAAAGCAAGGGCACCAATCTTTAAGCACGATCTGCAAACTTACAGAGAAGTATGTTAGGTTTTTCTCATCTATTTGATCCAAAAATTTCAATGTAGATTTTAGGATTAGATGAATAAAGCTCATATTTTGAGACAATAGCGCCAATTCCTGCATTTAGGACCCTCACGCAGACACTCTGTACAGTGGAAACATTTCCCTTGAAGCACAGAGCTTTAATCCTTTCATTTGCTTGAAGATGTGATTATGTACTTTCCCCACCTACTGCTTTTTTTTCACCATGTGGGTACAACAGAATACAAACTCCAACTTTTATTCCTGGCCCCTACTAACCAAGGATGACTGTGCATCATCTTATACCTTCTACAAGTCTACTTGTGCATCTTCACCCACTTGGGTAAGATTTGAATTAAGGAAGTAATTTTTAAGTCATTGAGCATCATTTATTGTTTCTTTGGGGGTTATTCCAGATACCTTGTATACCTCAACCAAGTTATGCTGGAATATCTGAGATGTTTTTCCTCTTCAAACCTAGACTAAGTCTTTAAAAAGGAATGGAGACCTTTGCAGGGCTAAAGGAAAAAAAAAAAAAAAAAAAAACCCTATGATCCAAAGAACGGGTAAACATTCCGGAGAGGTTCTTGTTTTTTTCCCCGTCAGGTCTGCCCATCCCAACAAATTGCATTCTTGTAAGAATAGTCCCAAAGTGAGTCATAACAACAAAGAAAACAGAGATTTCTCAACGTGACACAGGAAAAATTTTTTTTGTTTTAATTTGCATGTTGTTTATATTTTCAAACAGGAATGGGGAAAAAGGGGTTTCACTCTCATTTAACATATCCAGTCATGAATTCTTTTTAAACATTGCTGTTTGCCCAATTCCCTTTAGCAGTGAATATTTGGAATGGGGAAGTATGACTCAATTTCCCTTCCTTTCATCTCACTTATTCTTTCATCCATCTTTTCCAACATGCTATGAGTAGACTCTTTGTCAGTGTTGGTTCCAAACTTCTGTTCTAACTGCATCACTGCACTAATCCCTCCTTATCTTGGAAAGTCCAAGTTTCCATCTTTTCAAAATTCTTCATAATCCTTCTCCCATTCTCTGCTCATATCATATCCTCTATTACTTCCCTTGCATGTTACTACCTCTGCTAAGATCCTCTGCATCCCCCCTCTCTCTTTCTTCCTAAGACAATATTTTTCTAAAATGTCTCATTCCTTTCTTCTTTAGCGTGTACTCTTTCTCCTACCTAGAATCATCCTTAGAGAAATGCCTTTGCCCTCAGTTATATTTTGAACATTATTCACCAATATTTTCCTAAAGCATAATATACTTCCGGTTATATGTAGGGGTCCTATAATTCTTGAATAAATTATATTTGTCCTTGTTGCTGCCAGTTTTATTAACAGTTGTCTTTCCTTGGTGAAAGATCATAAAAGCTCTGACTCTGTTCTGCTCTCATCCTGCTGCCAAGATCACTGTGTGACGAGCACATTGGACACAGAATAGTGAAGTGTGGCTTTCTAGGAGCCCAAGAGAGGACAAAAAGCGGGTCTTGAAGCTAGTCAGATATCAATGGATAAGAAAGTGTATAGAAATGTCAGACAGAGAAGCAGGTGGACAACATGAAAAATGTGGTGGGGAAATGACTACATCCAAAATTATCATCATTTCCAGTTTCATTTTAGTCAAGTGATTTCTACCAGAATTGTAAGATGAAACCGGGAATATTCCAACAGGCAGGAAATTCTGTTGAGATATCAATACTTGGAGCACTATTAAGAGAATGGAGGAACTGCAGGAGGAAAAGTGTAAGCTGGGAGAAATTTCAGGTCACTCCAAATAGGAAACTCAAGAAGGCCTCATAGGTCACGTGGGATGGGTGGGATTGGACCTTTCATTTATTTAAATACTTCTTGGGTCAGTATCAGTCATGGATATAGGATGAGACTGGCCCTAAACATTAGAACATCAGTAAGTCCAGCTCTGGAACCGAAAAACCCAGAGGAAAGGAAAAGGAGAGTAAGACTGATTGTCACTCTAATTAAGAAGTCATTTCATTCCCATGCTTTCTTCCACTTTCTAATCTGTGAAATAGAAATACTAGTGTTTTCCTTTTGACTCAGGTTATTTTGAAATTCAAAGGAGATGAATGTGAAGAGCCAGTGAAAGCCAAAAGGTAAATTATTATTGTTGCCATTGTTGTCTCTGTTTTGGATCGAGAGTTTCCATTACTTTAGTCTAAAAGTTAATACACCATCAAATATTATTGCATAAAACCTTAAGGGTGGTCAAGTTGATGGTGCTGATTTTTAAAGCAACTGTTTGGAGAATAGGTTAGCATGCTTAAGACTCTTGTAGTATTTATAGAAGAGCTACACTTACTACTATGAAAGTACTGTCTTCCACATGCCAAAGATAGTGCTAAAAGCCTTACATCTTTATTTCTTTCCATCTCACAAAAACTCTGGTTTGTAGCTATTTTTATACACACCTTTCAAGGTATAGTGATCAATCGGTTTATCCAAGTTTATGCTACTTATTTTATTCCAGGACTGGCTGATTTCAAAGATAATTTTGTGCCCAGTAATACAAATCCTTTCAGAGCACCACTATTTAACAGAAAACCCTTTTTGAGTAATGTAACATAGAAATCCGATATTTAAAAGGTGGAGCTGGTCTTTTGAGAGAGGAATAAATGGGATGGGAAGATCTCACCTTTTTACCCCGTCCTCCTCATGCCTTCCACCCCCAACACTATAGCCCTAGAAAGATCTCCAATGGTCCCTTGGAGTTTTGGAATATAGTTTGGAAATATCTGCTTCACTATGCATCTTTGCCCACTTTGCAACATAATCTGTTTGTCAAACACTGAAATATAAGAGTCATCCATTTGGAGTACAAGGATTGCATGTTTTAAGGAGCTGAAATGCTATTTAGCCAGCACAGCAGTGGTTTGTTTGAAAAAGCTTCTTCCTTTTAAATCAGCTCCAACGTTATTCTTTGTGGGTCATAATAGAAACTCTTACTCAGAACCTGTCATGAGCAAAGTACAGAATTAGAATGATTATTGCTCTTGGACATTTCCAATGAAATGACTTAAAGAGAAGAAAAATTTGTATGTTGTGTAGTTAAAAGAGTACTAGAATGTGAATTCAAGCCCTGTCTGCCATTTATTGGTTATGCAGTTTTAATAAAATTACCACTATGTGGAAACTGTTTTCTTATTTGGGAAATCAGGTTGTTGGATCAGATATTTTGCTACTTTACAGCCCTCTAAATCTATAAGGTATCTCCAGGCTTCTTTGGGCTTACTCCTTAGGCTAGTTCTCTTCTTTTTTGTCTTTTCTTTGTTGTATATGGCCCTGTATGGTGATGTACTGGTAAACACTTGAATGTATGACTGAAAATGATTTCTGATTTCAATGGTGTAAATACTACCACTATAGCTAATGTGTAGCTACTAATGTGAGGTCACTGAAAGCAAAGTAATGCATTGTTGTGTAGTTTTTCCACTACATATATACAATAGACATAGATGCCCTCAAGAGCATAGGTAATAGTTAAGTGTAGCAAAATAATTAGGAAGTGATAAGTGTTGAGTAATTTTTTTACTTTTGCCGTTAATTTAATCTATGTAAATTTATATCATTTAACTTTTAATGATAATTCATTGTGCTAGTCAGCTTTCTGTTACTATCACAAACACCAGAGATAATCAATTTATAAAAAGCAGAGGTTTATTTTGACTCATGCTTTCAGAGGTTCCAGACTAAGCAGTTGCTCCCACTACTTTAAGGTGTCACCTCCTGGTGAGAATGCATGGTGTGGCAAAGTCACTCACCACATGGCAATGAAACAAGACAGAAAATGAGGAAGAGACTTCAAAAGCACACCTTTAATGGCCAAAAGACCTCCAATCAGCCCCCAATTATTCAAATTTTCACCATCTCCCAATAGTACCAAGCTGGGACTAAGATCCAAGACTTTATCATATGGACCTTTGAGAGATACTCCAGGTTCAACCTATAGCACTCACTATATTTCTCAATCTCTCTCTCTCTCTCTCTCTCTCTCTCTCTCTCTCTCTCTCTCTCTCTCTTTCTCTCTTTTCAGTTGGATAATTCTACTAGGTCACTTACACAAAACAATAATATAAACTCAGAAATATTCTTGTAGTGGGAAGAAATTACTTAATCACATAGAGAGACTGAAGACCCACAGCTCCATCTGCTTGGTTTTAAAGTTCCACAATGCTCAATAATTTGACAGAAAATTAATTTGAGTCCAAAAGTACCACTAAAAAAACACTAGCTGCACCTGTGCTAGTTCTAGTTCATTAAAATAAAATTACAACAACAGAGAAGGGGTATTTGGGGCATTTCTGCATTCCTGAACATTTTCTAATTATTTATGCAGCTGTTCACAGAATATGGCAGATACTACTGAGAAAATAAATGCTATGAATTAATAAAAAAATCTGGAGGTGATGATAGAAACATTATTTTTGAGACTTCGTCATTTTTTCAACTTTAGTTTTCATTGTTGTTGGACACAATTATGATAACAAGCTTACTTAAACTTAAGTAAGTGTGTGGCATGCAAAGCTACCGATAAAATCAGGCTCATGTGGGTAAGTGAGGTATTCAAAATTACACCCTGATTTCAACAAAGTAAAGCATGTTGCAAAAAACAAATACTTCTAAAAAATTAATACAGTAGCCACTACCTCACAGTCAGTCACTCAGCATGATTGAAACTGATCATAAAATTTCACTTGGAAAAAATATAATCATTTTCTATATTTGGTTACCCATATAGGCAGTAAGATATCAAAAAAGCATGATATAGATTGAAAAAGAGGAAACAATCCACATTTGCAAAAAAAAAGGAGATAGTTCTGTGTAAATGGGCAAACAACCATCCCAAACCCTTAAAATGGATTTTAATAAAGAACTATTAAGTGAGGAATAAATAACAACTACATAACACTGTAAAAAGGCCTTGAATAGCAACAGAGGCCTGCAGGAAGTGCACTTTTAACCATATTGACAAATATTCTTTGACAAAAAGATTAAAACTTTTTCTAGGAACTCAGATTAAATCATGTTTACCTATTTCAATAAACTTTCTAAGGTCCCTGTGGTGGGTTGACAACTGGTGGTCAACTTGAAACAACCAGCTAAACTGAATCAGCGTGGTGCTGGGTGTGGAGGGCCCACCTGAGGATTGTTGCCAACAGCACAAAAGGAGAACTGGAGAGGACCAACTGGTGCTGTTGGTTCTCCTGGAGGAGCTTGTCACGCCGGCTTTCCTGATAGGAACTTGGCTGTTCTCATCGTCAGAGGAGCTCGGGACCTTGTCGCCGAGGAAGGCTGTGGTACTTTTTGGGGGAGCTCTGGTCCTCACCTTCAGCATCGCTTCCTGACTCCAGTGCTGATCCCTCAGCCTGCTGGCATAGATCCTTCATCCTGCTGGCACAGACTTTCTAGCTTCCACCACTGACCTTTGGGCCTTCCCAGGGCAGATCACGAAACAGACTTGCGTGAGACATTGTTGTAGGCTCTGGGCCTCCAGTTGGACTTGTGGGGGGCATTGTCATGGGCTCTAGGTCTTTAGCTGGACTCGTGCAGGACATTGCTGTGCGATACAGACCCTTAGCTGGATTCTTTGGGTCTTTAGTGTGTGGACAGATTTCCTGTGCTCTTGTATTTGACTCTTTGGGTGACCACTATAAAATAAACCTATAAATTATGTGTCCTGTGTTGTTTTCATTGCAAACCCTGACTGCAACAGTCCCTGTGGACACTGTGTTTGGAGTGATTTTTAGTTGAGTGCACCTAAGGACAGGTAGTATAATGCAGGGGTTGACCCTTTCCAGTCTACCCACTTGCCCACGTGGAGGATGGAGGTAGGTGTAGTCTATGTTTGGTCCCAGTGTATCCTTCTTTTTAGCAAAATGGAAGCTGACAGTAGGAAGAGCTCTCATGAAAACATAATTTTTTTTTTTTTTTTTTTTGTGGGTACCAGGGGTCGACCTCAGGACCTCGCGCACCAGGAGGCGCCCATGCCGCTGAGCGATATCACTGGCCCCTTTTTTCGTATGTGGGATCCGGGAGTCGAACTCGGGCCCTTGCGCTTGCCGGGCAGGCGCTTAAGCCGCTGAGCCATCTCACCGGCCCGAAAACATAATTTTTAAAAATCGTGTTTAGAATGTAAATTTGGAAGCTAGAAGATTAGATGGTTTTGAGAGACGGATAAAGGAAAGTATGTGTAAGACTACATCAAAGCAGATTAATAGGGAGGCAGGTGTATAATAGAAAGAAGTGGGTTTTGGAGTTAGTTGGACCTAGATTCAAGTTACTAGCTTCATTACTTACTAATGGGATGATGCTGGATAGTTAATTCACCTTTCTTGCCTTCGGTTTCCTTGTCTACCCAAACAAGAGGTTAATGTCACCTACATCCCATGACTATTATGAGGAATCCATGCAATAATAACTGTGAATTCCCTGGAAATGGTTCCTTAAGAAGGCAAAAGAAGTTGTATAATAATCTTCCACTTGCAATTTTTGTAAACTCCATGGGTATGATGTAGCCACCCTGGAATTAGATTGAAAAAATACTTGAGCTAGATTGTATACAGTACTGTGTCATTCTGCAAAGAATGGGATAGTTGAGAGTGGTTAAAAGCAATAATCTGGAAATAAAAATGGAAAGATTGGGCAAGATATTAAAAACAAACCAACCACAACAACCTCCCAAGTAGTAACGAGAATTGGGCAATAGAAGTGTGGCTTGAGTCACCATCAAAAAGAGGATTCAACGATAGGTTAGCAAGTAGATGAAACGATGCTGGAATGACCACAGATGGCGGCCGCTTGAGGTTGATGATATGAAATGGTTTTTCCAATCCCAATCCAGTTTATTTTTATCTTCTTCATGAAATGTAAAATAATTCACATGACAATTTGATTGAGACCTTATGGGTAGCATTTCCATTGTGCAAGACAGGAACATTTAGGGTAGAAACCTTTTGCCAAATGGTAAAAGGAGATGGCCAGTGTCAGTGAGTGTCTAGCAGAAGGTTGAGCAACAATTCAGTGAATTTGGGAGAAGAGGCCATCAGTGTAGATCATCCCAAATCAAAATGTTTCATTGTCATCATTAGAGTTTCCTTTCATTTGGGTTATTTGTGTACTTAATGAAGAAGGAAATAAAAAAAGCCCAAAAGTCAGAGTCTTTGATCATCGCCCTCTGTGGTCGGTACTGTGGGTTTACCCTTTAGGAATGTCTGTTCATACATAAGCAAACCCTGGACACCTCTCAGATGCCCCAGTACTTAACTATTTCCAGAGAAATTCCTGAAAGCTATAGGAAATCATAAAAGTTTATATGTGTAGCTAACAAGTAACTAGCCCCTGTCCTTCTGGATTACTATATGGTATCTATGGAAACCTAGATAAGATTTTAAAATATCTAGGGCTGGACTTGTGGCTCAGTGGTAGTTTGCATGAAACCCTGGGTTCAATTCCTAGCACTGAAAAAAAAAATCTCTAAAAAATTCTAAAGTCCATTGTAGATCCAGTTTTGGACAATCTGTTCCTAATTTTCTTTGGCTTCGGAGGACTGTGAAGAGTTTTATAAAGGATTGTCCTTACAACGCTGGCTAGTTCAGGCAGTTTAAGTCTCAACTGTATGGTAGAAAGTGAGAATAGAGTTGTGAAAAATCGGTCGCTCCCATCAATTCCCAGGTACAGGCAGTACTGTTGTCAAGCAATTCATAATTTCAAGGGCATCTGTGTTTGTTTAGTGTTTGAGTGCACTCAAATGTGCTTTTACAACTGGCTATCTATAAATCCCCATCCATTAGGTAGCCTCGACTTTTATAAGAGCATCCAAAGATCTAATGAAGAAAACATTTTGATAATAGTTCTCTGCTTATCAAGAACATCTCTCCACCACCATCACCACCACCCTCAACCCTCGCCAAAGAGCTCAAAGCAATTTTCATTAAACTATTGCAGCACGCCTATGAGGTAGGTAGTAGGCTCGAATCAGTAGCTCTACATTTTATAGATGGGCAGTTGGGCCTCCAGCCAGCATGACAGAGCCCTTAAGGGACAAAATCCAAAACTTTTTAAGCCAGCAAATCTTTCTTGTTCTCCACAGTCACTTACTGGTGCACAAGCCAAATAAAAGTTGAAATTAGGTTAACTGCAGGGAAATGAGTGCTTACCCTGGAAAATGTATTTCCACTGAATTTCTATTAATTTCCTTTCTCAGATATATGTTTTCAATGCTATTATAATAATAGTATCATGGAGTCTCCCTTTTCCTCTCAGAAACAGGAAAATATTTTTTATATGGTAACGAGACAAGACCTGAAAAATTAACCACAAAAATGTGAGAACACCAATACAATTCTCAAATTCACATTCTCAAGGAAGATGGTAGACACATTTTATACAGTATATCTGATAATGTTCACCACTTATGTATAATTGTGCATGTATCTTTCATATAAGAAGAAATGGATTAAGATATTTTAAGAAGTTGTATTTGATCCAAGAAAAATATTTTGAATAACAGAGTAAAATGTTTCTAGAGTAATTTTCCAAAAAAAGTTTGTTCCTAAAATTTGTAGAACAAAAGAAAGATTTCTTTTTTTGTTTATTTGTTTTTATTTTTGTTTTCATCACTAAAACCATACCACAGCATAACCGGGTACACCTAAATACAAATCTATCCACAAATCCACCAAACACTATGCAAATCAACAAGAAGAGCAAGTAAAACCCATGCTTCTAGTGTAACTAAAAAACAAAAGTGATACTGAATTCCACTTTTATCTAAGTAAGTAAGTGCATTTTCAAACCTGCAGTGAAAGATTCAGAGATATCTTAAAAATGAAGTGAGGACTGTGTGATAAAGAAGCAAATTTAATAGGAGAAAACATCACTCACGAAAAGAGAAGGACCTGCATGGAGAGCAAATACAGAGAACAAGTCTGACACTGGAAAGTGCTTAGTGCCAGGAATAATCCTGCTGGGAAGGCAGCACTTCTACGAGAGAGGGTGGTGCAGGACAGGGAAAAGAATCTATCAGGAGATGACAACAAAGGATGAGATGGTAGGTGATTGGGGTCCAGACTAATGAAAAGCATGCAAATGAAATAGCATGCTATTTCACCAGGATGGTGTGATGATTAGTCTTGCTTGTTAATTTGATTGACTTGAGAGTTTTCAAGGTGATTAATAAAGCGCATTTCTGGGCATGTCTGAATGCGTTACAGAGCCATGATCTTGGGGGCTATACTTTCTCCATGGCCCCTTCCTCTTAGGTCTGCTCCCTCTGTGCTCTGCTTCCCAGCTGTCATGAAATGAGCAGCTACTACCATGATGCTCCTGCCTTGGAGCTAGCTGACCATGGACTGAAACCCCTGAAAATGTGAGCCAAAATGAACTTCTCCTCCTTTAAGTTGTGGGTATCAGGGATTTTGACCTAGTGACAGGAAAGCTTACCAATACAGAAATTGGTACCAAGAATGGGGTCATTGCTATGACTATACATGACCATGTGGTTCAGAAACTTTTAGAACTGGTTTCAGGAGGAGTTTGGAAAATTCTGGAGAAATAAGTTATAGAAAACCTAAAATGCTGTTAGCAGAGCCTTATGTTTGCTTCTGGTCAGAGGTCAAAACCAGAATGCTGATAGGACCATGGCAATAAAGGCTAGGTTCATGAGATTTCAGACGGGAACAAGGATTGTATTGGAAAATGGACTAGAAGGCACACATGTTACATTTTGGCACAAAAGTCCGCCTTCTGTCCAGGTCCTAAGACTGTGTGTGTCTGAGTTTAAAGGTGGCAGATCAGTTGATCTGCCTGATGAAATTTAAAGCTCAATGTTCAGATTGTGGCGTGGGTATAGCTGGCTGTTTGCAGTCAGACTTATATTGAGAATCAAAAGCAAAAAGCAGGACAGAAAGATTTGAAAAACTTTCAGTTTTGTCAGAAAAGAATCACACATGTAAATTTGGGAACAAAGGAGATGTGGTGGCTGTTGAGATTAACACCATTAAAAAAACAAAAAATGTATTTTGAACTGGGGCAAGCAGAAAGATGCCTTGAAAGCATATCAGAAATCAGCAAGACCCCTACCCATTGTGGCCTCAAGGGTACAAGCATGCAAATCTTTCATTTGAGAAGTGAGCCCTGGGGCTCCATGCAAGGGAAAAGCTACCTAGGAAATTGGCTCCCTGGAATTTATTTCACTGTGCTTATCCATCTAAGCACTCCAGAGCCACTATAGCAGTGGTCCTGTGGGGTCTGCCTACTGCTCAATCTAGCAATGGACCTTGGTGTTGTCCATATGATGCTGGTTGTGCAGTTATGCAGAATGCAGGAGTTATGTGGTCATGAAGGCTTCCACACAGATTCCAAAGGAAGGCCTAGGAGACCAGGAAGGATGTCATAGGGTCGGAGTCACTGCCGGGAACGACTAAGTGTGCGCTATGTTAAGTTGTGGAAGTGAGTGAGGCTGAAGTTGCAAAGAAGACCTCATGAAGTTGGAGATGGCAGCAACATGGAATGTCTGCTGAGGAAAGCTACAGACAGTGAGTAGATCCAGCCTAAGAGAGAAGCCAGGTGGGCTGCAAACACCAAGGCTATAGTTGTGGGGCTCCCTAAGCCCTCTTGTATTCACACATTGTTATCATGTTTCCTAGATGCCAAAAGTGTATCCACAGAACTAAATGTTTTCCTTTCTGGGTTTAAGGATTGTTTCAGTCTTGTTCTTTTCTATCTCTCCATTCTTCCTCTTTGGAATAGATTATTTACATTTCACCATTGTATCTTGGGATAATGTATCTGGCTTTTTTATTGTTAGAGGGGCTCACAGCTAAGAATTTGCCTTAAGTCTCAGAGGAAACTTTGAGCTTGGATCTTTGAACAATGCTAAAACTTTTGATACTTTAGGGAAGGGATTAGTGAATTTTTAGGATGGTTATATCATGTTAGGTGGAATTATGACTTTGTTATTGGCTTTATTTGGAGAATATGTATGGTTTAAGGACGTAATTTGGTGGAATGTTGGTCAATCTTGATTGGTTTAGTAGTCGACTTGGTTGGCTTGAGAACCACTTGGGTGATCATTAAAGCACACTTCTGGCCCCTTCTGCTCAGTTCTTCTTCCCTCTGCTTTGCTTCCTGGCTACCATGAAATGAGCAGCTTTATTCCACTATACCATTCTTGTCCTTTTTTTTTTTTTTTTTTTGTGGGTAGTGGGGGTCGACCTCAGGACCTCGTGCACCAGCAGGCGCTCGTGCCACTGAGTGATATCACCCGCCCTTTTCTCGTATGTGGGTACTGGGAGTCCAACTCAGGACCTCGTGTTTGCCAGGCAGGTGCTTATGCCGCTGAGCCATCTCGCCGGCCCTACCGTTCCTGTCTTGAAGCAAGACAATCATAGACTGAAATCTCTGAGACTGTAAGACAATATAAACTCCTCCTCTCATAAATTGTAGGTGCCAGATATTTTTGTCCCAGCAACAGCAAATCTTGCCAATATAGACTGGATACCAAGTACATTCTAAGCAACTGGGTAGAGAAGATATTTTACATTAAACAATTGTACATTGATGCCATGGTTCACTCATGCATGTCTTACATACAGCAAACCATGCACTGCAATGTTAAAAAGTAATTCTGTTTTCTTTTCTCTCCTTTACCTACCACAATGTTGGGAATATTAGAAATTCAAAAGGTGCTCCTAATAGATGATTTGCTATAAAGTCAAAGTCTTTATGCAATAATTGATGTCACTTCAGATCAAAGGAGTAACAGTTCTAAGGGAATCCATTTATTACCCTCCAGGTTTATTTGTGGGATTGTGAGAAGACCAACACTTCGACAGAGGACAAGCAGCATCTTAAGATCACAGAGAAAAATATCTGATAGATCTTTGAACAACATGGTCTGCCATCTTATGAATCAAATTGCCATTGTCTGTAGTGATGACCTCAGAATTCCGTTGATAAAGAAAATAAAACAATTGGGGTTGATGTTCTTTCCTTAGAGAAAAGAAAA
The DNA here is from genome assembly GCA_028451465.1 of Erethizon dorsatum. Classification (NCBI taxonomy): domain Eukaryota; kingdom Metazoa; phylum Chordata; class Mammalia; order Rodentia; family Erethizontidae; genus Erethizon; species Erethizon dorsatum. The sequence continues at coordinate 12,924,982 of CM051826.1, forward strand.
TATGCTTCCAAATATTGCCAAATTGATGCTGACCCAAAATCGAAGAAAAGAAAACCCAGTGTATTTGGAGTATTTTGAAAAGACATTTCTACTTATTCCTACTTACTGCCATCACTTCAAAATGCAAACCCATTTTGAAAAAATCATAGGAACACGAAGCACTGGGAATTTATACAAATTGCTCCTGGATACATATTGCCTAGAATTATGTGTCCTTTTAACAGATGTTTGACATGCAGAAAGCTCTATTTTGCAAAAAGCTTAGACTAGAGTTCAGTTTTACGTATGTATCATCTCCAAGCCAGCTGTTGGATAAGCCTGGAACTTATTGGTGATTTCATCACCTGCCATTACTCAAATCGAAATGGAAATGATCATCTGCAGACTCAATTGAGAGAATGATGAGAAATGCTTTCTTTTTCCTTTTCATTCCTCATCCACCACATCTGAAATAAAGGGGCGAAGTATCCACTGTCAACCAGGCTTCCCAACAAACTATGAAGATGAGTTATCAAGTATTACATGGATCAGAGCAAAGATAAGGGTTATTTGATGTTCTCCTCCAGAGCCTGAGACATGAAAAAATGGCAGCAATGGGTGTTGGCAATAATTTGGTACAGATTGAAAAAGGCAAGTTCATATTTATGTGAAATTTTGGGACACTGAATGGACTCATGTGAAGGGCAAAATCTCCTACCTTGCTCAAATCCTTCAGCGAAGATAGAACCATAAACAAAAATATAACAAGAAAAGTGAAGTGAATGTCTACTATGCATTGATATTAGATATGATCATTTCTTATATGTATTATCTCAGTCTTTGTGATTAACTTTGTAAGATTAATATTATTTTCCAACAAGGAAGTTGAAACTCAAGGAGGTAAATCAATTTATCCAAATTAGTGTTGAAAAATCAAGTCCAGAACTTTCTGACCTGACATTCCATGATCTTTATTACTATATTTTATCCAAAAAGGAAAAAAAAAAAAGTCACTCACAAAAAGATAAACACAAAAGTACAGGATGAATAGTTGTAGAAAATAGTGGTAATGTGACTGAAGAATGGTTAATATTCTTAATATATAATGAATCTTTTATAATCCATGAGTAAAAAAATAAAGTTAGTAATATGAAAATGAGCTAGGAACCGAGAAAAGAAACAAATGCAAAAAATAAGAAAAAAGTAGTATAATAAGTTGTCAAAAACAGTGGATTAGAGGAGCATAAATTCATTTTCTCACAGTTCTGGAAACCAGAATCTAAAATAGGTCTACATGGATGTGTTCCTTCTGAAGGAAATCCAGTATTTGCCTTTTCCAGGTTCAAGGGGATCTCCATGTTCCTCAATTCACAGTCCCTTTCTGTGTTTCAAAAGCATAGTATCTTGTATCTGTTCCCTGCTTGCATCCTCACACGTTCTCTCTGTAACATTTGCCCTTCCACCGTACAAGGATGCTTCATCCCACTCAGATAATCTGGAGATGTTCAACACCTACAAACCTTAATTTAATGACATCTGCCAAATCCTTTTCATTATATAAACTAACATGTTCTCAAATTCTAGGGATTAGGGCACAGACAATTCTGGGAGGGGACATGATTCAGCCTATCACACTTATAACCAAAAGTTTCATTTAAAACAGCAAAGAAATACCCTTTTATTTTTTTGCTGATTGAGTTGATAAGAGTACAGAAATGGCACAGCTATTGGTGGGCATACCAGCTGGCATGAATATCAAAATTTCATTACATATGAGAAAGTCTACAAATGAATATTTACTTCCCCTTTAAAAGCATATTAATAAATAATATTTGGATAATTTCCATTGATTCTATACAGTATATCCAGCTTTTTAAGTGAAGATGCAAAGCTGTCCTATCAGTGCCAATTATCAGTGCTTCTTTATTTTGATGCCAACCAGGTAAATCTTCAGACTTGCCAGGAAATAGGGAAAGAAATGAGGTTATCTTCTGGTTCTAGCTGGCCTAAAGTTCTCGTATTTTCCTCACTGGCAATAAAATCTATGACACTCCACAAAGATGAAACACTAGAAGCCAGGAAAACACAGTGGAAAGAGAAGTCTTTAGTCAATGACCTGGATTGGAAAGCTGATTCGATTGTTCATGGACTGTTTGATGGTGGGCAATTTATTTAACTTAACAGAATCTCGGTTCATCATCTACAAAGTGGTGCCGATGGTGCCTAACTTCAGTCTTTTGTGAGGAAGACACAAAAATAAGACAAGTGCACACACACAGACACACACACACACGCACACATGGGGTCAGGCAGCTGGGATTCAAAGCCTAGATTTCTCCTTTACTAATTGTGTAGATAAAGTGGGGGTGGTTTTACCCTCTCTGTCCCTGCTTCACCTATAGATATCAGAGCTGATAATAACTGACAAGTACAGTAAATGCTATAAAGCACTGCAGAGTTCAACACCGTGCCTTTACTCTCTCACAGAGTGAACACTAAAAAACAAATAATGGCAAATATAAGAGGTATTCAGTAAATTCTAACAGTTTGCTATTTCTAAAGATTGTGTTATTATGACATGTTTTGATGGTCCTTGGTTATCACATTGATGACAAAAATCTGAATATTCATCTTTTCATCACTCCACTTTGGAATAAGCCAGGTGCTGAAAGCTTCACGTTGATGAGACATATGACAGCTTTGTATTGATGAGACATACAATAAATACACATCTTTCAAATTCTTTACTACTCTTGGAGGTAGATATTTGGGATATATGTTCCTAAATTGATTCCTCATGATAATAAGTCTGAAAATTTCTTTACTGAGATAATAACAGGAATTTCTTAGATTTTTTTTAAAAAAGCAGACCCCTATTCATCTTATCTAGAGTTCTCATCATAAAAAATTTGGTTAATGGATTTTATTTATTTTTATTTTTTATCTTTTGTCTTTTTTGAGACAGAGTCTCACTATGTAGTACAGGCTGGCCTTGAACTCACTTATGTAGCCCAAGCTGTCCTCGAACTCATGACAATGCTCCTGCCTCAGCCTCTTGAGTGCTAGGATTACAGGCATGCACCACCATGCCTGGCCAAGGTTAGTGGATTTTAAAAAAAGATAAAGGCATTTTCAACCCCTGAGAAGCATCAAGTCTCTGAAGGAAGGGAAATCTACACAAATACAAAGTTCTCAGGAATACAAACATCAAGAAACCAAAAGCAGATTTACATCACGAACACAGTATAAAAATGCTTGAGGAGAAATGCAGTAAGAAAAACTAATCTTTATTTATATTGGATTGTAGGACAATTTCAATTTCCCTGGTTAAAAGATCTACCTAAAGACAATGGCCAAAAGTCCTTCTGCCTTGCCTTCGCCCTCTATCTGAGACACAGGACCCAGAGGTTAATGTTAACAAAATTCCCTTTACTATATTTATCTGTGGCAACTTATTCTGCTGACCACTCTTTTCCTGTAAAAATTCTGTTCTGTGAATTCTGTGACACTTTTAATACATATTTGCTGGGCATGGTGGTCCATGCCTGTAATCCTAGCACTCGTGTGGCTGAGGCAGGAGGATCGCCATAAGTTTGAGGCCAGCCTGAGCTACATAAGTGAGTTCAGTCTGCACTACATAGTGTGACTCTGTCTCAACAAAACAAAATCAAAAAAAACCAAAAATACATATTTAACTGTATTGGCTGGAAATCTCTTCTCAACATCTGGATTGTCTTTCTCCCCTGATTCTCTAAGTATTGGTGTTCTGCAGGGTAATGATTATTTCTCCTCATTCTACATTCTCTCTCAGATACAGCATCTTTCAACCAAAATCAAAGGTTATGATTCAAATTCGCATCACTGAGCCAGTTCTTTCATCAAACACTAGAAATATATTTCTGTCTACTGGATATCTCCAACTGGAAGTACCTACATATCTAAGTTCAGTTTGTCCAAGACAAAACACATCATTCATATTCTTCCCATATAACTTCCTATCTTAGGAGATTGGTCATTAATTTCATCATCCGTACAGTCATATAAATCAAATACTTAAGTATAACCTTCGATATTTCCCTTCTCCTTGCCACTTGTAACTAACAGCCAATAATTCTTAACCACCATTACTCTAATTTCACTCCTCTCAAGAGTCACTGCCAATGCTTTATTTCATGAACTCATTACTTAATAAAACCGTGATTAACTTTTTAAGCCTGCTTTCTTCTCTATTTGCTCCCAAAATATTCCATTTCATTCTCATTCTCAGACATTTTCAAGAGTAATCTTTGTAAAACTCAAGTTGTCAAAGTCATCCCTAAGCTACCCCTAAAGGATTCCTTCAATAGTTCTCATTTCATGCCCAAAATGAAAATCCAAACTCCTTATAATAACAGACAAAGCCATTTATTATCTTTCCAGTTTATCTATAGAATCATTCCTCCTATTGTGTTCCCTCGTGCATTTTACCCTTTGAGCTACAAATGTACTTAAAGCCCTCAAGTTCATATCTGTGAGGACTCGATCACTGTCCCGTAGGGTCTTCTAGATAGCAAAAATGTTCTGCAACTTCTATACCTGAAATGATGGCCGCGAGCCATATATGGCTGTTAAGGGCTTGAAATGTGACTCTGACTAGTACAACTAATTCAGCATTTTAATTTGCTTTATCCTAACTATTTTACATTTAAATAGCCAGTTGTCTTGGGCAAAACTGATCTAGATGTTAATTAGGTATTTGCAGTCTATATGCAGTGCCAAGATTAATTCATAAAAGCTTAAGCCTCATATTCTTGGAACAACTACTTTCTCATCACTTGGGCATCTCCGACTTGGCAGAGGAGCAGATCAAGTCTTTACATCAGGAACCCCTCCACCTCGGGGAGGACTTCTTTCTGCAGACTACGATTGTTCCATTCCCAGCAATAGGATCTTCTTGAAAGTGTACACACTTAGCCATTAGACTCACAAGATTTAGAAAAGGCTTTAGCTAGCATAAGGACCCATGGTCTTATCTTACCGCCAAGAAGTTGTGCCTTGAATTCCTGTTCTCATATCACTTGGGTGGTTTAAAATCTTCTAAATGGAAGTAGGTGAGTCTCAGGAAGAAGCTCTCTGGGGACCTGAAGCTGCTAGAGAAGACTGTACCTAGGCCAGTGTCATCCTCTCTCAGTTGCTGGAGACAGTAAACCATTTATAAGACTACTTATGCTTCTCCTCAACTTCCTCACTTAAAAAAACAAGAAAACAGAATCATATCACCTCTCCCCGTTGTAAAGAGCATTTTCTCTCCTATGTAAAGTAAATCTCCTTTCTAGGTGTGTTCTACATTGGAAAGAGCAGGTATTTTAAACTTTTGTCTTTTTCTGAAAAGAAATCTTACATCTGGGATCTACATTTCACTCCTGCTCTCCACTTCCTAGCTCTGTGATGTTTAATAAGTCTCTGGTTTTATTTGATCTGTCTGTGAGTGTGATGATAATGCTATTGTAGGAGACAAATGACGTGGGACATTTAATGACATAATGTCTGTAGTACAGTGGGAGACTTTGGTGTTTGGGGTAGAGTGGCAACTTGACTGGTTTGGAGCCCTCCCCTGGGGATTGGAGGAGCATACTTCTAGATGTGTCTGGAGGGTCAGAGAGGCGGGGCGTTGGGGTCTATGTCCAGTCCCTCACCCCTTCGCCTTTGACATTTCCCCTGCTCTACCTCTCAGCCACCATGAGCTAATATTACCTTTAAAATGTGAGCCAACTTAAAACTCTACTCCTTTAAGGTGCGGGTGTCATGTATCGTGTCCAGCTATTACAGAGACAAATAATAAATACTAAATAAGTACAGTGTATTATAACAGTGCTGTGGCAACAGTTCAAGGCTTCCCATTCCTACTCCCCAGAGTCTTATTCTCCTTCTGGAAAATATTTAATGTCCAAGAATTCTAAAAATAACCAATTTTAGGCCATCGCTTTATTCTCAATTTTAAGAAACCTACCTTTGTCTGTATAAAGTATAATAAGGTTGACTTCTACCTGTTAATCACAAAGCAACAGGTGTACAGACTGCACAGCCAGCCCCCTGAAGCATCACCTTTAGTTCTCCATCACACGGCACGATGCTACGATGCTTCTTCATGTACGGCAGCCCTTCCCAAGGGGACCTTCAACTCCATTCTCACTGCTTTCAGCACCTACCATTCTCAACAACATCTGCTGCCCAGTCCAGACCAACTTACAGATTTTCCCTCAAGGGAAAGAGGCCTTTATAAAACAGAGAAAGAGCTTGAGAAGGGCATTTGCCTTCCATTTCCAAGGAGATACAGGTCAATGCTTTGATTCCTATGATCTAAAATTGTAAGTGATAGGTAGCCACATCATTGAATTTTTACTCTGGGCCCAGTTGAGTGTTGCACTCAAGAATGAGCTCTAGATCACATCAACAGGCAGAAGAGTTTGACAGCTGACTCACTCCAGATGCCAGAGCATTGCGGAACTAGTTGTAATGTACTAGAAGGCAAGGGGTGAAAGGGATTAGGACAGGGAGTCCCCATATGACACTCATGGGAACTCCTTCACTGCCACTTTAACAAGTCTAAGGATACTATTAAAACCCATAAAAGAGGTCTCCCTCCTCACCCATCATGATTTTTCCAAATGCTAAGTGGTTGCATAGAGAAGAAAGACTCAAGTGAAGAGAAGACTGGGGACTCTGTGAAGATGAGACTCAGTTATCTGGCAGAGCACATGAGCGCCCCAACGTCCATTCTTCACCAAGAAAACAGGCACCATCAGGTTTCCTGAGGAGCAGATGCTTACAGTAGTGCCGGTGAGGCAGAGCAGCCTCATCACCTAGGACAGAATAAGCCATGGAGACCTAGGCTGTAAACACTAAAGATGCTAACTAGCCTTTACTCAGTATCTGGGTAACACATTGCCTATGTCACTGCTGCTCAGGGAAGATTTTCAAGGAGGTTTTGTTGTTGCTGTTGTTGTTGTTGTTGTTGTTTTTCACAGCCTCCCTGACCGGAATACTTAGTCACACTTCTCCCAGTTATAACGCATGCCTGTACTAACTGTATCTTTGGCCCATGTCATGCTAGTCAACCTGGCTCACAGTGACACCCACTTTTCCCACCAGGCCTTGTCAGTATCCAACAGCAGTTTCACCCCTCCTAAGTCTCAGCTTGCTTTTGTGGTACCCCCATATAGCCCACAATATAAACATTCAAAGGCAAGATTTCTTTTGCTATTGAATTCAGATAAAGCAAAATGAACTAATTAGTTCATATTCCAAACACCGTTTCTAATACTCTGTGATAGATTTAGTGCTACGGGAAATGAGAAGCTAACAATACCAGCAGGTCAGGCCAAGGAGGATCATCCCTAAGGGTGGAATCCTGCCCACTTGCGCTGCCAAGAGTCTGAGCGCATAACGCCCCTGATCCCTCACCCCTATCTCCCAAGATGTCTGACCCTCAGCACTTCTGGCTGAGATTTGGTTGCCCTGGGCTTTCTGGGAACAACAGTCCAAGAAAAGGAACAATTTGTCCAATAGTTCCATGGCAAGCAAGGGTTTTTGCCTTTGGCAATGTTCTTAAATGGTTGAAAGATTTAAAGATCTTTCAACCCAAGTGTACCGCTCTGACTTTTGCACTTTCTCAGAAGCCTCCTCTCAGCCTCCTCTCCTGCTCTCTGGTTTCCTTCCCCCAGCACTCTGCTAACAGTTTTTCCAAGGTCATCAACGACCTCATTCTAAATAAATCTCAAGTCAATTTCTCTGTTCTCTTCCTCCTTTGCCACACCCTCCTTCTTAAAACTCTCTCTTCTGTCTCTGTCTCTCTTTTTTCTGCAATTTTTGAGCTCTCTTCTCCTCCCTTGACAATTTGCTGCCAGCTTTTTCTTCTCTTTCTCCACTTCTCCCTTTTTCTCTGACACTTTCGGGCTACAGATGTCACCACAAGTGTCCACCTTTTGCCCCTTTACAAGCACAATGTCAGCAATCACTTCCACTGTGAAAAAGAAAGCTCCCAAGAGAAGCTTTCCTTCTCAGCCACCCACGGCTCTGGACCCTGCAGAGCCCTCTCTTTAGTCACAGAAGTACCAGTCCCGATCTGCCCACACTTAGGGCAAATTCTAACAAAGAGAAAACAGCCTCTGTTTGGAGATCAATGATTCTACCTCTACAATGCTACCATTTTGCACCCAAAATCTTGACATTCTCCTTCTGTTCTGCAGCTCTTTCAAACTAAACTTGACACTTTGTTTCTTTCAAAGCCCCTTCCAAATTGTTTTCCTGGTTCCCTTATTGTGCTTCTTCTTAATGTTAAACTTGGCACTTTCTTCTTGATTTAACCATGCCCATGCCTGTTTCTCAGAGTTCCCCTTGGCCATGCCCATGTCCTCCTCCTGTAGAATTCTCCACTTCCTTTCAGTCTTCCCCTAGGTACATAAGAGTACCTGAAATGCACACAGAGTCCCGGCTCTTTTGAGTGGTGAATGTAAGCTTCAGTCCCGGAATGACAAATTCACATAGAATGACAGATTGCTGTGAAGTTTATGAAGGAGGTTTGTAGATGCTATGTGAAGAAATAACAAGATAATCAGACAGTCTTGGGATTTTGGTAAGAAGCTGTTACCTGAGATTCATAGGATAATGAACAATTAAATATTTATGGAGATCAGTGGGAAGAGCATTCCAGAACATAGCAGGTGAATGTGCAATGGTCCTGTGACAAGAAGAACTCATGCTTCTGAGAAGCAAAAGGAAAATCTGCATTATTGATTAGTGAAGAATTGGACCATGGAAATTCCTAAGAGATGAGACTGGAGCCAAGTCAAGTAGGACCTTATTGGCCATGCTAAGAATATTGACTTTTACTCTAAAGAGAATATGTATTAAATTATTTTGTTTGTCAGGACAACAATCGTTACATACATGGAGCAGACTGTGAGTGAGAAGGGACAGAGGGATAGACTCAGGGAAATCAGTTAACAGGCAAGAGACGCATAACTACTTTTCCTGTGCTCAGATTTTATTTTGGGAAACTTTTACCACTTGGTAGAGTAAGATTTCGCACTTCTTACCTTCACATGGAAAGATCAGATGATCTGTAAGTAAAAGGAATCAAGATCTCCAACTTCAACTCCAAACTGAGCTCTCTGTATTTTCCTGGTAATTTATACCATGTATACAGCAGAAAGAATGCCTACCTTAAGATCTATATTAACTATTAAAGCATAATTGCACAGTCATGGTAAACGAGAAGGCTATCTAAATATGTGATAATTGCTGCTGCCTGTATTGACATTTCCAATTGGATCCTGCACTGGGGAGAGAGTAACATATGTAGAGAAAGAAAGATGGAAAGTATTGTATATCTTCTCATAAAATGCAAAAATGACAACAGTAATTGTCTCGGTAAAATGCCACACCTGAAAAAGAAATTTGGGAAAGTAGCCAACCTTGGCTGAAAAGCAAAGTGCAGAGCATGGTACAGTCAGTTCATCCAAGGCCACGGAAGACCAGCTCCTGGCTGCTCACGGCCTATTAATCGCATGTTGCTTCAGGCTCCAACAAGCTTGCTATGGTCACAGGCAGCAAGAAGCAAAGTCAGAAGGATTAAGTGACTCCGCTGCCTGGGTGTGTGTGTGTTGGCCCTATAGCAGAGTTGGAGATGCCAACTGGCTTTCGAGCTGCAACTCTCATCTTAAAGAGAAACAAGCTCTGCTTCACAGACCGGAATTTCCCCCTTCTGGTTTAACCCTTCCTAGAAAACCACCCGTGGCTTTGCAGATGTGAAAACAGAGGCTTTCAATCTTTCCTTCCCTCCTCAGTGTGCATCTGCAATCCCTACTAGGCATAAATGCAAAACAGTTGCCCATCATCGTTTTTGGGATTTGCAGGGCAACCAGCCAATTGGCTTCCTGCAGGTTATTCACACTGCAATAGAAAACAAATTTCTTGCTGTTGTTATCCTTGAATTTCTCCTGTTTACCCCAGGAATAAACTAATTATTGCTGTAAAACACCCTTTCCCACACTGTCCAGCACACATCTGTAAATTCCAAGAAGAATGGGGTGAGCCGGTTGCCAGTTGGCCTTTGAACAGGAATGGTAACTGGCCAACTGTAAGTCAGTTTAATATCCATGGTAGAATAGAGCTTGAACTTCTTAATGCAAATACTCTTGCATACTTCAGTGCTTATCTTGTAAGCATCAACTTGTATCCCAGTTTGTAGTAAGCCCATGTTGACTACTGGCTGTGCACTGGTGGTGGAGGAATAGGAAAAGAAAGACAACGTGCATATCTTGAACATTTACTAAATACCTATGTACATGGACATAGCACATTATAAATGATAATTGTCAACAGGTAGTATGTTTGGTGTTGACAATTGCCCATGGGATTTTTACATTACTATAGGAATTTACAGAAGTAGAGTAAAATATACTTTTTCCATCACCACCAACTGTTTGGCTTGTAAGTGAACATTTAGTTCCAAATACCCTCCCAATTTCTGTTCACTAATTTTCATCAAGATTGGTGGCCTTCTTATTTTCTATCAAGATGTCACATGGGGGCCGGTGATATAGCTCAGTGGCATAAGCTCCTGCCTGGCAAGCACGAGGTCCTGAGTTTGACTTCTAGTACCCACATAAAAGAAAAGAAAAAAAGATGTCATATGGTGTTTGCTGAGAGCACTTTCTTAACTATCTCACCTTGAGGAAAGGGACAAGGGATGAAAAAAAAAAAAAGAAATTATAATGTGTTATGTACATGTACCAACTCCACACAAGGAATGTAAACATGTAGTGCAAACTTGTACAAAAAGAAAAAAGAAAAAAAAAAAAGAACAGAACCAAGGGAAGAGGGAGGGAAGGGAAAGGGGATGAAAAAAGGAATTAAGATGTGTTATTTACCTGTACCAACTTCCTACAAGGAATGTAAACATTATGTAGTACACACATATACTAATATAATTTAAAAATTATAGTAATAGGGCCGGTGGGATAGCTCAGTGGCATAATCACCTGCCTGCCAAGCGTGAGGTCCTGAGTTCAACTCCCGATACCCACATAAAGGAAAAAAAAAAAGGGCCAGTGATATCGCTTAATGGCACAAGCGCCTGCTGGCAAGCACAAGGTCCTGAGTTCGACTCCCGGTACCCACATTTTATTTTATAAAAAATAAAATTATAGTAATAAGTAAACCAGTTCACCACCACAATGTTTAAGGCTTTATGCTTTTGAACAAATGAATGTTTCTTCCTGGAGCACTCTTCTCCTGCTTCTTTGATTTGGAAAAGCCTAAAAATCTTTCAAGACCTGACTCAAGTGGAGGGTGGGAGAGGTGCTGGGAGAAACGCAAATGTCCCTTAAAAATATAATAGGCAAACTCAAAGGCCAGTGAATAAAATGAACCCAGATTTGCAAAGATTAAAATTGGAAAGGCCCCCTGAGAACCTATATATTTCAATGTATCTACAAACCATGACCACTGAATTTGTTTCAGTTGTCATCCAATTTGCTTTGCGACCAGAATTGTAGAAAGAATTAAGTTTGTGAACCGAGGCACCACTGTAATCTACTTCTCATTCTCTACTTCTCTCTGTCTCTTTTATGACTCTATCTTTGGCTGTCCAGGTTCCTCTGAGTCAGTGTGCGACATAAATAGAAGCCTCATGACTCTGTCACCTTCAAAAGGCCCATTATCCAGCACCGTCCGTGGTGACATTTTCTGCGTTGCTTCACTGCACGCTTACATGAGAATCTAATGCACTGTTCAGCAGTGGCTGTCCTTAGGTTTGGAGCCCCAGCCTAGAGGAATTAGCTGTGGCTGAGAAATTGGGTTGTGTGGTATTGGCCACATGGGCCTGTTATTTCAGCAACACCATGGACAGGTTCATGGAGGAAGGTTCGTCAGCAGCACATGAAATAGCCTGTGAGGTAACATGCCACCACGCTTTCGTTGTCACTGATGGTTGTATCTGCCTTCCCAACCTCCAGCACACACTCGAATCCGTTTTGCTGTATATTTCTCCAGGGCTATTTCTTAATCTTCTGCTTCTTTATCACTTGCCAGAGTCCCTGGAAAAACACAAACGCGATTAATGTTTGTTGAGTAAGCTTTTTAAAAATATAAATTGGATTATGTCACTCCCTTGCTTAAATACTTCAGTGGCTTCCACTGTATCTAAAATTAAATCCAAAATTCTTTCCATGACCTAAAAGGCCCTGCAGGATCTGACCCTTCCTACTTCTCCAAGCTGCTCACGTACATCTCACCTCTTCATTCTCTGTGTCCCAGCCACACAGATTGCTTCCAACACATTAAAATCTTCCAAGGCTTAGCATATGACAAATATTGCTCCCTCTATCTGTAATGTGGTTTTCCTGTTATTTATGCAGCTGGTAACCTCTAATTCCTCTTTCAGGATGCACATTAAATTTTACTCTCTCAGAAAAAGTTTTTCCTAGAATTAAAGGCATTATATTACAGCGATACATGCATGCCCATGTTTATATCAGCACAATTTATAGTAGGTGAATCTTAGAAATGGCCTATATGTCCATAAATATATGAATGCAGAAAGAAAATGTGGTGTTTACACAATGGAATACTGCTCCACCATAGAGATAAATTTGACTCGTCTGTAGGAAAATGGATGTACATTGAAACCTTAATGCTAGGTGGACTAAATCAAATCCGGGTTAAATAATGCATGGTTTTTTCTTATAAGAGAAAACCAAGTTGTAAATAATTTAAAGAGCAAAATAACAAATAAATGATAAGCAACAAGGAGATAGACTTTGTGGAGATGGGAAAAGGATCTAGAGAAGAAGGAAGATGGGAGGGAGGGGAAGGGTATTTTTATTTTTTGGGTTTTTTTTTTTTTTTTTTTTTGGTTTGTTTGTTTGTTTTTCTGAGACAGGGTCTTGTTGTGTAGTTCAGTTCAGGGTGGCCTTGAAATCACTATGGAGCCCAGGCTGGCCTCCAGCTCTCAGAGTAAGCCTCTTATCTCAGCCTCCAGAGTGCTGGGATTATAGGCGTGTGCCACCATGCCTGGCCTAGGGAAGTAAAAGGTATTAAGATGATATATATAAATTGTATCCCCGAATAACAATCTTATCATGCAGCTATGAGAATGAAGAGAGGTTGGACCTTCCATATATATATATTGAATGTATTTAATGTGTCATAAATATATACAGATTTTTTAAAAAGAGAAAACTTTTCCTGACTCTCCCTCCTTCCGATGATATTTTCTATTATTCTACTGTATTGCTTTTATTTAACAATTTTGGATAGTTGGTTAGCTTACTTACTCACTGTCCTTACCACTGATTATACTCTAAGTGTCACAGAGTCAGGGACATGTCCCTTTTCTTCTCTGTCATACCTAAAGAAGGGAATACACACTTCATCCCCCATACATATTTGTACATGGATGAATGTGTCTGTAGATCATGATACATTCTGCCTGGTTCACTGACAGTGATTTGGGGCAGACTGCTTCTCCTAAGTTTCAGTTTCCTCGTCTGTAAAATCGAGAGATCACAGAGCTGCTAAAATGATCACTTCTTTTCTCCTAAGAACTTCACGAGATTCCCTCTTCCAAGATGTCTTCCTTAATTAACCTCTAATTCTGGGTTCATTCAATGTGTACACTGAAATATTACTTTTCATTAGTTTCCTTAGCTAGTCTCAGGTCCCTGGAGACAGGAACTAGTGGGTTTCGGAGAGGGAGAAAAAGTTTAGTCATATGAAAACCTTTAGAATCTCAGGTTGTCTTTAAGAATGAAGAAATTTTTAAATACAGCTATAAAAGTGTGATACAATATGAATCCTTATATTGAATATATTAATACTTTAAATACAAAAATATACAATACAATACAACCGTATTACTTTGACTAAAAAAGCCAATCCTTTCAACAAAAATTCTGTTCCAGTGTTTAGTGAATGTTAATTATGTGCATCAAAGACAATTTTCAATTTGCTATCTCATCTAATGTGACAAAAACCTGCATGATAGACTTATTATGGGGATACTACGCCTCCACCTACACTGAGCCTGGGCTTAGCCATGTAACCAGTGTTGACCAAGAGGACATTAGCAGGAGTAGTGCAGTGGAGGCTTGGTGGATGGAGTACATCAATCTTGCCTTCTTGAACCATTCCTCCATTGAACCCAGCCAGTGCACGGTCATGAAACCTAAGCAGTCACACACGCAATCTCGCTGGAAGGAGGATCAAGGGCCTGGAGTACAGCCCCAGGGCACCTAGGTGGCACCAGCACCAAGTGTCAGCTATGTGAGTGAAGAAAGGTTTGGTCTTTCAGACATCCCTTAGTCAGTGACACCTCATGAAGCAGAAATGCCCAACCCATCCGTAGAATCATGAGCAAAACAAATTCGCTGTTGTTCTAAGCCGGTGAACTCTGGGGTGGCTTGTTACCACCCCCAATGCCCTCCACAGTGCGCACTGTCCCATTTTTCCACAGGAGGAACTGAGACTCAGAAATGACAGATTATCAAACTCACAGCATTTTAGTTTTGAGTTGAATTTGCCACCTTCTTTAGAGAATAGCAAGTTAAACTTCAAGATAGCCCATTTGTCTGTAGTTCTAACCAAAGAGGCCTTGTATGTGTCATACGACCATGTTCTCACCACCCAAGCTGTAGGTGATGGAAAGCAGTTGGCAATGGACTCAGAAACAGCCAAGCCATCAATTGACCATCAACCTACTTCATGGCTTGGAATGGCATTGAAAGTTGAATTAAACCCATCAGATTCCTTTCCTCAAGAATTTTAACTGAAAATACTGAATGACTAAGGCAGCTATGCAGCAGAAACAGAATCCAACATGTGTGAGGCAGAAATATGACATAACACAACTCTGCAAAGCCACGAGAAAGCATAACATAAAATAATACGAGCAAGTAGAAAGTAGGAAAAATATGTGAGAATGCAGGTGAATCGTGTATTGGTTGATATCCAGAGGCAGAGGGAACTGAGAAAAGAAACAGCAAAGGGGAAAAGTGCCATGTGTCAACGACAATATGTCCCCCACAACTACCTGCTTTCCTCATGGCTTCCCACTTAAGAATTTAAGAAATTATTGTCTTTTAACAAACCAATCTTTTCTTAAAGTATTCTGAGTAATTTTCTATTCCCCGCAACCTCAACACCCAACCTAAAGAAAATTTCAAAGAGGAAATAATTCTCTGCAGGGAAAAATCAACCTAAGAATGATTTTGATTTTTTTCAGTTACTTTTAACAAATAGTTTATTTCTTCAGTTTAACGCTCTCCCAGCTGAGCTATTTCGGCCTACAAATATTTGATTTCTAATAAGCAGACTGCTCGTATTTTTAGGTGGAGACAACCACGCAGAGAGGGGGGAACTCTGGGAAAAACTTATTTCTCATGACAACCTTCTACCCAGCGTAACTTCACGTTGCACAGAATAATTTGAGATAACTTCGTTATTGGATTTCAAAAATGTTGGGTTTGGAGACTAGAAACTCTGCACCTTCTTCAGACTCCTGCATCCAACAACTGCCAATTTGACCCAGTTTGCCACGTGTCTGAGTGTGCACACAAGCAGAACAACTCACAACCCAAACTTTTTACCAGCTGTGAGTAGTTATATCAAACCATGCAAGTTTAAAAAGGAAATGAATAAACTTATCCAGAAAGGAGGGGGAAGACCAGAGCTGCAAGAGGTTAATCCTGCCAATAATTTTTAAACATTTTAAACCTGACTTTGATTAGAAGATTTAAACCCTTAGAATAATTTTACTCTGGTTTTTCTTTGTCAGATTTATGAAGTTCTCTCCTTTAAAAAAATGTGTATATTGCTGGATGATTGTAAATTTTAATAGCAAACAGGTTATGCACTTAGGAATAGACTAAGCACAATTAGCACTCACATTCCTCCCACTCCTATAAATAACTCCATTTCCTTCCCACGTCTGCAAATTTCATTATAGTGGTGGAAAAAAGGAGGAGGGTGGAAGAGGTAAAAAAGAAAAGCCTTCTGATTTTCTTTTATTGCAAAGTTCAGGTCCAATCATTCAATCAGTGTCTTCATACAGTTTAGGGATGGAGGGGAGCAAAGTTAAAATAACTCCAGCACTAAGTAATAGCTACTAGCTTAGGAAAGAAACATTTCTACAAATGGCTTTGGAATTCACCTGTTGATAAACACACACACACACACACACACACACACACACACTGGCCCTTCCAGCAAACAACCTGCTTTATGGGCTTTTTCAAGATGAGTTTCTGTGACCTGAGAACAAAAGATATTTTTCCCTCCCATAGTTTTGATATACTTTGGAGATGCTACCTAATTTGGCTGTTATTGTTAATCATGCTTGTGAAAAGAATAAAGGCTCTATTTATTAGAAGCCAAAGATGAGTTTTAGAGAGAGAAGGACATTTGGAAAAAGTAAAATTCCCATAACATGAGATGCAAAAGCCCCCTCAGAGACTGTTTAGCCCGCCTCCCTATTTCTCTCTAGAAAAAACCTGTGCCTGAACATATTTGATAGTCCTGAGGTCTGTGTTCAGTTCTTGGAGGGACCTGTTTGCATAGAATGAGATGGAGAATTTGCCTGACTTTTTTCGTACCATACCAAAAAAAAAATCATTTTATTATACTCTGCATATTTCAAAGCTCTCACGGATAAAAGTTTTTCATCTAGAAAACAACCCAATTTAAAACATAGGCAGAGGACTTGACATTTCTCCAAAGAAGACATGCAAATGATCATAAGTATATGAAAAGACTCTCAACATCATTAATCATTAGAGAAATGAAAATGAAATGCACAGTGAGGTACCAGCTCTCACCCATTAGGATGGCTATCAAAAAATATACATATAGCAAGTGTTGAGGAGGATGCACAAAAACCTTGTGCACTGTTAGTGGGAATGTAAAATGATGCAGCTGTTGTAGAAAATAGCATGGTGATTTCTTGGAAAGTAAAAAGAATTGGATCTATTAGTATCAGTGCTGGGAATATACCCAAAAGCTTTGAAAGCAGTATTTTAAAGTAATACTTATATACGCCTGTGGTTAGCAGCATTATTCACAATAGTTAAAAGGTGAAGGGGCCGGTGAGATGGCTCAGCGGCGTAAGCGCTGCCTGGCAAGCGCGAGGGCCCGAGTTCGACTCCCGGAACCCACATGTGAAAAAAGGGCCGGTGATATCGCTCAGCGGCACGGGCGCCTGCTGGCGCGCGAGGTCCTGAGGTCGACCCCCCGGTACCCACAAAAAAAAAAAAAAGATGAAAGCAACCCAAGTATCCACTGATAGATGAGCAGATAAAGAAAATATACATAAAATGAGATACAACCTTAAAAAGGAAAAATATCCTGTCATGTGCTACATCATGAATGAATATTGAGGACATTATACAAAGTGAAACAAACCAGTCAAAAAAAGACATATACTCTGTGCTCCCACTTA
The DNA here is from genome assembly GCA_028451465.1 of Erethizon dorsatum. Lineage (NCBI taxonomy): Eukaryota > Metazoa > Chordata > Mammalia > Rodentia > Erethizontidae > Erethizon > Erethizon dorsatum. Next base: position 12,942,437 of record CM051826.1, read on the forward strand.
CACGAGGGACCTAGAATACCGAAATTCATAGAAAGTAGAAGAGCGCGTGCCACAGACTGCAGAAAGGACAGAAAATAGAGTAGGTGTTTAATGGTTATAGTTTTGGTTTTGTAGGATGAAGAAACATTCTGGAGATAAGTTGCAAAGCAATGTGACTTGACTAGACATTGAACTTAATACTACTGACATGTACATTTAAATCAATTAAGGTGTAAATCTTATGTTGTGCATATTTTACCATAACGAAAAATTTTCAGAAAATATTTAAAAGAGATCTTTATCATAATGCTACTGATTTTTATATGACCCAGTTTCTAAGAAGTAGAGCCAAGCCCTCATGAGAATTAGAAAAATCAAGTAGAAATTTTTTCATCTTCCTTTTCCTCTTCCTCCTTCTTCATCTGCTTCCTCTTTTTTCTCCCTCCCTCTCTCTCTCCTATTTTCTGCTTAGATTGTCCCTTTCTATGGTAGATGATTATTACAATGTCCCTCAAGATAAACACTGTGGTTTGAGATTCACACACCTGTGTAAGAATCTTCCTTTGAGTATGGGCAGGATTTGTGGCTTGCTTCTAAACAAAAGAATGTTGCAAAAGCGATGGTGTGTCACGTCTGTGATCATACTCCATTACATGGCAACACCGATCTTGCTAGCACACTCTCTCCCTTGCTGGTTTTGATGAAACACGTACCATACTGTAAGCTTGAGAGTGTGTCCTTCCCTCGCACATCTTCCTGTGAGGTCTTAGATCAGCGGGCACCTTGATCACAGACTCATGTAATCAAATATCCTTGAAGCAGACAACCCAGTTAAGCCTTGCTAATATTCCTAACCCATAGAAAGAATGAGGCAATCCACATGTATTGTTTGAAGACTCTAAATTTATGATAATTTATTACAAAATCATAAGTAACTGATACATGCTGTATTCTTCTTTGTAGACAAACTTCAGTTTTTATGCATACATAGAATGTGATTTATGCTCTGTGTTTGGAAATACCATGGCCTTATACCTTCTTACAGCATTACCTCTAGTTCTAATATCTCAAGCCACCTGAACTCTGGGTCTCATGTCCTACTACCAAGAGCAAGCAACCCGTTCACTGTGGCAGATAGATGTCTGCATCAGAGCTACAGAGGAGGCCAGGCTGCTTTTAAAAGTGGGTATGGCCATGATGCCACAACCACAGTGTCTTGAGCACACTATACCAACCTTCATTCCATTTTGCCTTTTTTTTCTTTTGGAATGAAACTGAAGGTCAGATTTTTGTTCAGGTTACCCTGAGACTTCAGAATTCTTCTATACTGATGGAAGAAGTAGTATAAACAACAGTAGTAACGTTCATGTTATTTAAGCTTTGCCACTGAAGAAATAAAAGGACATGAACAATATGCACATTAATCTTACAACTTAAACCCAAAACTTTTGGCATTTCTCATTATAGTGACATTTACAGGCATCTGAAATTAAGTTTGCACCCAAATTATGTTTAACCAAATGGTGATATATTCTCAGTGTGGCCAAGTTCAGTTTCAACTTGAATAACTGTTTTTACCATTTATCCAAAACCATATTTTTCTAACTATAAATACTAAAAACAAAACAATCCCCAAACCCTATATCACTCATTTTTTATTTTGTATGCATCTTGATTAGCTGCCTGAATACTTCTTTGAAATAAAGCTACATTTATAAAGTAAAGGTGGAATAGATCTTTTTTCTCTAAAAGCATGGTCATTTTGCAATCAACAAATGTCAGGGAGACATTTTGCAAATGTAGCCAATACGGAGGCAGAATTGAAGTGCATGGGACCTTTTAGTTTGCCTAAGTGCCTTATAAAGTACTCCTGCAGCTGTATACATTAGTATATGGGCATGCTTTGATTAAGTCAGGAGGTAAACTGTTAAATTCTTTGGTGTTTCCAAACACAGAGCAGACTTCTATCTCTTCTCCAAAAAAGTTGCATAATTAATAAAATTCGTATCATTGAACCAACTCTCTTCTTTGTTTGCTTACAAAAGTCAAACTTTATTTTCCTATTCTCCCTTTGAAGAAAGATGCTTGTGATAGATGGTAGATGACAGTCCAGAAATTTGACAAAAAATGACAAGCATACGCCCTATAAGCAGCTGGGAGTTGGCTACAGTTCTGTCTTTTGTGCACAACTTCTAGTGCAATACAGCCAATGGAAAGAAATAGTCACTCTGAAGCATGCCATCCATCCAAAGAACATTTGCATTGGGTGTTAAAGACACCAAGAGGCAGCCAGTAGAGGTCACTCGGATTACAGAAACAGGATGACAGGTGGAACAACTTTGACAGACTGTAGTTTAAAACTTCTTTGCAGATAAGCTATGCTTAAGTTCAACCATGTAATAATTATAGTACATTAAGACAGGCTGGGAAGAACAGGCATGGCGGGGTGGGTCAGTTAGTGCTTTGGGATTGGCACACTCATGGGAAAAGACTGAGGTCCAAGTCCATATAAGGATGTATGCCAGGGTCTCTCATGTCTGTTCTCACCGCCTCTGTTCCAGTGGCTTGGCTGCCTAACTGTCTTGGCTCTACCAGCATCCTTGCTTGGTCTCCATGTGGCTTCACCAAGGGCAGTCTCTTACACATGGTGGCAAGCTGGGATGAGAGAGAGCTGTTTGCTTTTCCCTTCCCACAATGAGTAGCCTTTTACAGCCTGAGAAGAGGCAGAACCTCAAATTTGAAGGTTGCTACCTATGATCTCATTATTGGTAATTAACATATCATCTCATAATACAGTGGTATGATACACCCATACCCATGACCTTGAAACTCTCATAGATTTCTGTCTACAGTGTTTAGCTGAATCTCAGGTTTCATTGTTGGTTGTGGTTTTTCTCTTGTTATTGTTCCTGAGGAACTGATATAATATAAAAAGAGTACTTTTGGTCAATGGCCCTGTTTGAGAAAAGAGGAAACATCATCTTATATTCCAAAAACTATAAATTTAGCACCAGATTAGTATCAATTTGAGTGCTTACTTAAAATTCAGATTCCCTAACCTCATCTCAGAGGAGTCTCATTCACCCCATGTGGGACTGAAACCCAGGAATCTGTATGTAACAGAAAAATTTCAGGTGGTTTTGTTGTTTATAGTCCATGGACCTATGCTATGGATTTGGCATTTGGAATCCCTCCCAAACTATTGGATTCTTATAGAAATAAAATATTCTTAACTTTTGAAAGTCTGTGGTTTTGGAGAGACCCCTGTTAACTGTATCTGGATTCTACGACATCAGAGAAAGACAATCTATTTGTCTCTAAAAGAATTGTTGACATCAAACCTCTTCCTTTTTACCTCTCTCCTCTACCTTACATGTTTTCTCCTTTCTCTCTACTTTTATTACTGTTTTTCCACTCCTTGTCTCTGATTTTTTAAAATTTCTAATATAATGTCCATGATTAAGTCCTGGGGCCATGTGGATTTATTGATATAGTTGCCCAGTCAGTTAGCTCACTGCTACGTTAGATGTCTACCATGAGAAAAGGCATTGCCAGAAACACAGAGATCTGTGGCCTTAGAAACCATTATCAAGCCTTGGGATAGGCTGCCATGGCTGCGATTGAACTTTCCAATGTGTTGCCCTCTCAGGTGGAATCAACTGAAAGTCAGGAAGTTGTTCAAACTGATGACCCATAGAATTCTATTGCCGGAGGTCCCTGTGGCATTTCCTCACAGCAAAGATGCCCAGAATAAGAATTCAGTCTAAACACATCCCAGCAGTCATTAAAAGCAGCATTCCAGCACAGACAATCATTAGGTGGCAGCCCAGAATCCATTGGAAGCCATAGAAAAATTGGAATGTAAAGGGAAGTTTGACTAAGATCATACTGGTCAATTGAATCAGCTTCACTGAGTAAGGCTGGAGAGAAGGAGGAGAGAAGAATGGCCTTGCTGCGTGTTGGGCACCACATGATGGATCTGCCCAACAGGTAGCATCGCATGCAATCTTCATGAGGCTCTTGTGAGGTGAATATTTTTGCCCTATTTTATAGATGAGGAATCTCAGATTCAAAGAAATTAAGAATTCGCCTAGGGCCCGTGAGATGGCTCAGCGGCGTAAGCGCCTGACTGGCAAACGCGAGGGCCCGAGTTCGACTCCCGGAACCCACATACGAAAAAAAGGGCCGGTGATATCACTCAGCGGCATGGGCGCCTGCTGGCGTGCGAGGTCCTGAGGTCGACCCCCAGTACCCACAAAAAAAAAAAAAAGGCATTCGCCTAGGTTCACACATTTACTAAATAAAAGTGACTGACTTCAAATTCAGAGCCTCTTTTGTTACATGTCACTGTTCCTCATATTTCTCAAAGATTCTGGTCTTGGGATTACCGTAAAGAATTAAAAAATAAAGATAGGGATTGGGAAAGTTAACTTGTGAGAGTTAACTTGTGTGATTGTGTCAACTTGAGACAGAAATGTCCAACTAAATTGGCTCAACATAGTTCTGGGTGTGGCTGAGGGGACACTGAAGACAGAAGACCTACCTCGGATAGGCTTGTCATCTGAAAGGTGTAAAAGGGAAACAAAGAAGGAAGTCTCACTTCTGTTTCTCCGGAGGACCTCCAGTCTTCGCCTTCACTTTGGACGTCGTTTCCTGGGTTCCAGCCAGACTCTTCAGCCTCAAGCACAGACCCTCAACCCTCCATTGCAGACCCTTCAACTTTCTGATACAGACTCTCACAGGACACTATGGTGAGCTTCAGGCCTTCAATTGGATCCTTCAGATCTTGGGAGCACAGAGAGACCTTTTGCACTCTTCCACACCTGACTCTGTGGGCAGCCACTGTGAGCCAATCTTGTAAATTCAAATATACTTGTATATTTTGTACTAGATCTGTTTCTCTAGTAAGCAATGACTTATACAGAGATAATTATCTTGTTTACATATGCTTCTTTCTGAAGATATTTTGGCTTTATCTTATGTCAGAAAATTATGGCATTAGAAGAGATATTAAAGGTTATCCAATTATTATATTCCTATTTCAGATGGAGCCAGGCCTAGAACCCAGCTTTTCTTATATGAACTTCTGTATTTTTTTTTTGGTTGCTGTACTTTTTCTGTAAAGATTATCCTATGCATTTTAAGATATATCAAAAATAAAAATAGAATCATATAAACTATTACTACAAATATTTATTGTTGGCGCCGAGGATGTAGCTTAGTGGCACAGCGCCTGCCTGGCAAGCGCAAGGTCCTGAGTTTGATTCCTGGTTCCAAAAGAAATAAAAATTATGTTGACCCACATGAAAGTAGCCTAAGACTTATATTAGTCAACTTTCCCAATGCTGGGACACAATACCACATACCCACAATTTAAAAGAGGAGAGGTTTACTTTGACTCATGGTTTTAGGGAATGTATTCTATGGTCAGTAGGCTCTGAGGCAGAAATATCATGATGGAAGGGCATGATGGAGCAAACATGGCAACCAAGAAGCAAAGCAGAATAGGGCCAGAAAAGAAGGGACAGAGGCCATATATAGTATCCAAGGTCACGCCTCCGTGACCCACGCAGACACACACAGAAGCGTGATCCACCAATCGCCTGTGTGTCTCCCAAGCCAATCCAGTTGACACAATCAACCTTAACCATCACAGACCTTTTTATACTGGTTGGATTGCAATTAATATAACAAAATACCCGAATAATCAAGATAAGAGGAGGAAAGGTTTATATTGGCTCACAGTTTCAGAAGTTTCAGTACATGGTCATTATCTCCACTGCTTCTGGGCCTGTGGTGAAGCAGAACACCATGGCCAATGAAAGTGTGGCAGAGGAAAGGAAAACTGTTCATTTAGTAGCAGCCAGGAAAAAGAGAGGAAATAAGAAGGGGGCAGAGGCCCAGCTTCAACTTCAAAGGCACAGCACCAATAACCTAACTTCCTCCCATAGATCCCACTTCCTAAGGGTTCCAACAATGGTACCACAAGCTGGAGACCAAGCCTTAAATACGTGGATGTTGTGGGATGCTCAAAATCTGAAGTACAGCAGCTCATAAATAGATATACCTGAACCCCATGCTGCTGAGCTACACGACCTTATCCCTATGTGTCTGTTCCAATGGGAACAAGCTAGAATTGATATAAATTCTGTTACTTCCTTTTGGTATATTGACACAAAGATGCTCTCCACCAAAGTTAACAAGAAATTGGTTGTAGGAATCTCTAACTTTAGAGAAATTTCATGCCCACTTAGGTGAATGTTGCTGAGGTCAATAAAATGGGAAGTTTACACAGTGGTTCCTGTACCCCATAGCTCTCCACCTCCAAGAAGCCAAAAGTTGAGAGAGAAAGAGATTAAATAAATGATTCTCAGCCACTTACACCCACTCAGTCCATGATCCTTGTAAGGTGTCTATTCTGAGATAGTTACAGCAATAGTAGATGTGCGTTTAAATTATTGATTCCTTTTTCTATATCAGGTATCCCTGAGTGGAAAAAGAATAAAATACATTAAGAAAAAGAAAGAAGAGATAGAGGGTTGAGGAGTGGGAGAGAAGATGAAAGAAAGAGAGACAAGAAAGGGAGAGGGCCAGAGACTAAAAAACAGAAAGAAAAACAAGAGGAGTAGGGAAGGGCAAAAGGGGAAGGGAGGAAGAGAAAGAGATAGAGGGATAAAAGGAGAAAGGAGGGAAGGAAATAGTAACAGAAGGAGGAGAGAGAGAGGGGGAGAGAGAGAAAGAGAGAGACAGACAGAGGGTGGGAAAAGTACCTTATGAAGCGAAAAAGAAAAAAAAAGTATACTTCGTTATATCTCTAAAACCACTGACTAAAAATGAAGAAAAGTCAAATCAACCAGTTGTTTTGTCTCCATGACACTAAACACTACTGGCTTCACTTTTTCAAGGAATATCTTGAACTGATTACTTATTTTGGTATCATGGAGACATACACCATATAAACAAGGAAAAACAACATATGAGCAACTGAAGGAGACCATGAGCCATGTCAAATCACTTAAGATGACCAAGACACAGAGCACCTCAGGGGACCTCTGTCTTAAAGAATTAACACCTTTTAAATATTTCTCTGGGCTATAAATATCCAGTCAATGGAAAATATTTGAGATTTAAGAATCTGAATCCTTGAATGCTACTATCTGCTCTTTCAACAAATAAATATGGAACAAAAGGAGGCTATTTAAATACTCTTCCTCATCTATAAAAATTGGAATAATTACTTCTGCCTTATTTATTCTCAATATATTAGTGTAGTGAAAATTATACTTTAGAAAATTATACTTTATAAATTTAAAAATTTAAAATTACTTTATAAAATATAAGTTTAAAATTATATTTTATAAAAGCACTTTATAATGAAAAGTATTTTTATTTTAATATGGGGGCCTCACTATGTTGCCCAGGCTGGTTTTGCATTTACAATCTTCCTGTCTCAGCCTCCCGGGTTGCTGGGATTACAGGCATGCACCACATTCGCTCCTGAAAAGTGGTACATTCAATGCTTCTAATTACAATGTTCCTTCAAGAGAAGGTAGCATAGTGAAGTGCAGATAATCCACCAGGAATCAAAACAACCTAAATCTTAATGATACTTCATCATAGCTGGGGTCAGAGCTGAAACGTGGCCAAGTTTCCTGACTTCTCTGACTTTGCTGTGCAGATGCTGTACCAGCAGCATAGACATTCAAGTGTTAATTTTATATCAGATGACCATGCCTGATAACGCCAACTTCTCTACATCACTACAAGTGCTTTTAAAGAGTTTAGCGTACATACAAATAGGGTGACATAAAATAACTATGTAATCATGATACAGCCATGTGCAATCTACTGAATATTTTAAAGTGCTATTTTAAATGTTCGTAAGATGGCTATGTGAGAGCCCTTATGATTATGTGTTAATATTCGTGGGGTGAAGTGAACTTTAAAAACAACGTGGCAGGCAAATGTGAAAAACACCTTAAGGATTACAAACAGAGTACTCTTTTCTAAAGCACAGATTTTTCTTCCATTTCTTTGTAATTCTTATGTGCAGGAGTTCTTCAAAGTAGCATTAAATTTTTATCACTTAAGGACATTTAAATTTTCTCAGTAAGAGTTAAAGTAATCTCTACTACTGTAGATGATCATTTTCAAAAAGTCTGTTTGTCTGGGGAATTTGTAAGGAAGTAGGTAGCACCTTGGTGAGCCACATTCAATGGAAACAAGAAAAACAAGATACCCCTGTTGCCCTTGACCCTACAAAACCTCTCTCAACCAGTCCTAGAGCCCCACTGAGTCCTAGAGTACCCCTGGTGACAGCAGTGTCTGGGCCCATCGCGGGGCAGTCTTCCACAATCACGTTCAAATTTTGGGCTCTTCCATTAGCCAGCAGAGACTGACGCCCATGACTAACCACCCCTGCTTTCCACAGGATTCTGTAAAATGCTGATGGAGCAGGAAATAACTATAAAAGTTCCCCCGAAATCCTCTAGGGATGTCCTGTAACATTTTCCATGGAAATGTCATAAAATATTCCACACAATTAGCTTCACTTAAAGGAACATTTGTCAACTTCTTTTACCTTCTTAAAGGTGACCTTTTCTTCTTTAAATATGTGTCATCTTTAAGAAAGAGTTTTGTTGCCTTAGAAATTACATAGCCATCATTACCACCATGGGATTCTGATTGACAGAAAGCTAATAATGGCAAGATTAAATTTAACTAAAGCCCAAGTGAAATGTTATAAATGAGGAGCAGAGTTGGTAGAGTAGGGAAATTTTTAAAGTTATTTTTTTTAAGTAAAGCCAAAGTCCTACAATTTCATGTATGTTTTCCATTTTCAGAAAATATAAAAATTGCCTAAGAATAGAAAATTTCACTGTTAACCCCAGAGAATTCACATGCATTGAAATTAATTCTCAGGCTCCTAATCTGACACCAAAAAAATATATGTTGCAAATCAGCTCAGATTTTCCGAAGTAGAGACGAATGTCCCCACATAGTTATCGCACGCTGGGGATGGAAAGCAGGTGTGCCAGTAAGGTTTCCTGACTATCGTAACTTGATGCTTGGTCCCCAGGTGGCTTATCTACACCCTGCTCCAGAGTTCTCTGCAGATTTCATGTGCAGTGATTTTCCGCCGGGAACCTCAGAGTTGTGATGGCCACTGAAATGCAGGATTGTCACATACCACTGTCCCTCAGTGAAGTCATGATACCTGTTCATTTCTTTCCATTTCATCACAAAGCATCTGCCATCTGTAGACCCTCATAACCCAGCCTCATTCTATCCAACAACACCCTAAATCTAAAAATACCCTTGTCTGGGCTTATTGGGTCAGTAGTCACTGCTCAAATTCCTTCATTACATTGGTTTCTAGAAATTTTTCTTGTTGTTCTTCAGTTGACCTCCATAGTAAAGGTATGATATAACTCAGAAAATTCATCCAGATTTGAAGACATTTTTTGTTTCTTTTTCTTTTTTTCTTTTTTCTTTTTTTTTTTTTTTTTTGGTACTGGGGATCGAATTCACAACCTCACACTTGCCAGGCAGGCACTGTGCCGCTGAGCTATATCCCCAGCCCTGAAGACATTTTTAAAGTTTAGAGAGACTGGAGTGCCGTGTCCCACACAGCTCTCAAAGTTCCCGGGGGAAGGACAGCGAGAGGATGGAGAAATAAAGAAAAGAGACAAAAAGCTGAGGTCAGGTGGAGCCCTCTCTTCTGATGGGAGGAAAGGAACCTCTTAACCAAAACAGTGCGTTTATTTATACATTTAGCAACTTGGTGCCACATGACACCCCTTTTCCTAGCAACCCATTGCTTGGATGGCCTTGAGACTAAATGTTCTCTGGGCTGGAACATCTTGTTTATGTAGCCCACCTCTACCCACCGCTCTTTGTTGCTTCTTTGTTGCTCTTTGTTCTCTAGCTGGCCCCTCTCACCTGCCTCACCTGCTGTGCCAGGGAGGTGGAGCAGGAGCCCACAGGTGATCAATTTCCAGCTTCGGCCGCTCCCCACACTGGAACAATGAGCTTGGAAAGGAAAGCTAGCCAATAAAGTACGAAGGATAGGAGTATTAAACTCTGCATTCGGCCATTGGAAAGAGTGACCATTGAGACAGGTACAAAAAAACTGAAAACATAATATATACACAGAACTGAAACCAGCTGACAGCAGCATGGGAAAAAATAAACACCAGAACCTAGTATGGAAAGCAAGCAATTTGAGAATGAGATCAACAAGGAGATAATAAGTCATCCAAGACTACCAAAGCTAGAATTGATAGTATCATTGGGGCTGATGGACCACTGCCTTCCATTCACCTGAATCTGGGCAATGATCCAGGGCCACCCAACCCACCCCGTTTTGTCCTAAGGCTCACTATGCTGAGGCAGACATAAGAAAAACAAAGACCCATATGCCCGCCTTGGAAAATTCCAAAGTCTCAAGCCAAGATGCAGGGGTGCCACATTCTCCAGCGTGAGCTACATAACCTTTCTTCACTTGGATCTCATTGTAGGTTCATGCATATGGACTGCATCTCATACACCCAATTATAACAGTGAATTATGGAAAAGGACATGTGAGATAGACACAGCTAACAAGACTCAGAATCCTGTCAATCAAGCTGTGAATCATGTTCAGTAAGACCCAAAGGGAGACCCCCTAGACCTGGCACAACATTTTAAATCCCTAAAACCAACACCTTCAGCTCTTGTGCCATTTTCCTCTCTGCCATTGTAAGCCTGCTCAGTCTGAGTGTACTATCACCTAATTAAAGTTCATTAAACTATGCTACTTCTTCCTTATTATCGTGGGCCACGTTCAGTTCTTTGTTCATTGCACACAAGAATTCCACACCTTCTTCACCCACTGCGAAAATCCACATCAAAAAGTTATAGAGAAAGATAAAATTAATGAGAAAAGTGAGCTCAAAAGTCATGATGAGTACATGGTTTCTTAGGCAAATTTATGTGAACAGTGAGTTAATTGTACCCAACACAAAAAGCCTGAAACTTAATTGTATTGGTCTTTAGCTGTAGTCTTAGGAGTTCTGTTTAATGGCAAGATCTAAATTAGTGATCAGAAATAAAAAGAAAAAAATAGGTGCAAGGATCAGGAGGTGGCATAGGACAAGCTAAATGAGCAAAACTGAATGGTTGGTCAAGATAGAACAAAAATCATGCTTGATGGGACACCTGTAAATTCTTAATAAGCTGAATGAGGACACACGACATTGTGTGGCTAAGCAAGAATGACTGGCTGCATCCAAAGAGATTTCCAGAGAGTGGCGCATCCTCTGTGGTCCTACAAGAGCCTCAGACCCACACCCCAGTGGCAGGTCCTTCTCTTGGGGTCAACTCACTTCAGTTATGCACTCATCTGTTGTGTAAGATGAAAATTTAAATGCATTAATTTACATGGAAAGGGGAAATGAAAATGGCCTCGGAAAATGAATTATTAACTAGTTAATGAAAAATACAAAGCTGATCAACAAAGTTATCCAAAGAATATTCATTAGGCTGACTGGCAAACATAGAATATTAACAAGGATGGTGAATACGTGGTCTGAATGTTTCTTGAAAACAGCAGCCATCTGAACAAGGATGGCCTTGCTAGTGCGTCAGGGGTGCTTAAGGTTCATCTACTTGCTTTTTCTCCCTGATACTGCATTCAAAGAGTTCCTGCCAATATTTACCTTTGCAAATTTTCTTTTTGCATTGTTTACCCTTCTGACTGATTTGTGCTTTTCTTTTTTTTTATTTTTATTAGTATATTTTTTGTGATACGTATTGCTTACATTCAGGTTGGGTCATTGATCCATACACATATTACATCTTGATCTTTGGACATGTGCCTTTCTTTTTTTTTTTTTTTTTTTTCGTGGGTACCAGGGGTCGACCTCAGGACCTCGCACGCCAGCAGGCGCCCGTGCCACTGAGCAGTATCACCGGCCCCTTTTTCGTATGTGGGTTCCGGGAGTCGAACTCGGGCCCTCGCGCTTGCCAGGCAGGCGCTTATGCTGCTGAGCCATCTCACCGGCCCTGGAAATGTGCCTTTCAAACACATTTTACCAGGATACAGTTCAGTCTTCCAAACCTGAAGTCTTTCCTTCTGCTTTGCTTGTCTTTACACATTTCTGTTGTGATCCATGCAATAAGGCTTTGGCTGTAAAGTTTAACTTTCAGAGATGAACCCCATGTCTCCTGAGGTTCTTAAAGGCAAGAGTTTTGACAGGGATGGTGAATTTACCATAGGCCCAGGTCCTGGAACAGAAGTAATTGACTTTCCTTCCATTTAGAAATGTAATAAGATTTTTTAAAAGACCTATTATGTACTTTTCTCATTTATATGTTCATATCAACAGGCCCTGAATCGTTTTAATCCTCCCAGGATGCCAGACACGGAAAATTCTTTTTATCAAGGTCATTAATGAATTCACACTAACAAAGAAGCTTTATCTGTGTTACACTCAAAATTTGCAGAAGCAAAATGTTGAGCGTCTCTAGAGACACGCTGGGAGGTGATAATCAAAAGTATCAAGGAAACGAATGAGAAAAGAAGATAAGTTATGCAAACCTCATTCGTATTTTAGAAAGGTGAAGTTAAAATAGTAAGACAGATTTAAAGCAAGCTCAGAATTATACAATGGAAAAATACCACACTGAAGATTAAAGGCCTGCCTGCTAAACAGATAATGCCAAATTTGATGAGAAAATACATTACATTTCCTTTCCTTTGAAACTTTAGTTGATATTTTCCACTTTTGCTGGAAAGAAATAAGCTCTAAGATGTCACTCAACACTTGGAAGAGGGGCCTCCCTCTCCAGATTCAAAAACATGGAGGAAGCGCCCAAATGTTTTTTTCTGTGAAGTACAAGCCCCAGGAAGTTCAAGATCAGCTCACAGACTGTGAAAAATCTGCTTTGGGACTTTTGTTGTTGGGCTGCAAATATTTTTTTTTTCTCTCTCTAAAGGAAACTGATTAAAGGGCTAAAAGCAGGAAAGAGAGCTAGGTGAAAAGAGCAGTTCCTCTATAGTTTTTGCCCCCAGGGCCTCTGCTTTGCTCCATCCTCTGTTCTCACCTTTACTTGTGCTTTCCTTTATGACCAGGGCACTGCTGACCTTGCTCTCTCCAAACTGCTTAGATGAGAACACATGTGTACCAACTTAGCCAAAATACAGTAATATCAGGAGAACTGAGATTTGTTCTCATGAGTGTCCCCTTGAACAACCCGAGCCAGTGGACACTTTACTTGCCTCTTACAATCCTGCACCAAGCTGACCCAGGCCCACATCTTTCCTTTCCTTTTCTCCATTTTGAATCAGTTTCCAGCTCTTTGCTTTGTACTCCATAACTAGAATCAACTTCCTGTGGGTGCTACCTATATAGTCTACTGACCTCCTCCTTAAGAGGGCTCTAAGGTAACTGTTTTAAAATTCTAGCAAAGGTCTCTACATGAGTATTTTGTACTAGGCCCTGAAAATTAGAAAGCTGGTCCTGTCCATAACTATTTTTCCATGCCTGAAAGCCAAAAGCACAATCACATTCTTGACATGTCCTGACAAACCCAGTCAAATGGGGCAAAAGACATATCATCAGCCGAGCAAGCACCTAGATTAAAAAGCTAAGCACAACCAGCTGCTGCTGCTACCACGCATGCTTATCACTCTTGTCAAATATCCGAGAGTGTGCACTGGTTTGCTTGGTCAATGAATGAAGCAAAAAAAAAAAAAAAAAAAAAAAAAAAAAAAAAAGACCTCTGGCCATGTCACATGCTAACATGGAGGAGAACCAGAGACCATAATTGGCATTAATTGAAAAGTCATGTCTAGACGTTGGCCCTTGCTCCCAAAAAGTTAAAGGCAAAACTCATGAATTGGGCCGGTGAGATGGCTCAGCGGCGTAAGCGCCTGCCTTGCAAGCGCGAGGGCCCGAGTTCGACTCCCGGAACCCACATACGAAAAAGGGGCCGGTGATATCGCTCAGTGGCACGGGTGCCTGTTGGCGCGCGAGGTCCTGAGGTCGTCCCCCTGGTACCCACAAAAAAAAAAAAAAAAAAAAAAAAAAAAAAACTCATGAATTCCAGGAATGCACAGAAAGAGAACCAAAGAGCAAAACTGGATTTTTACCTGCGTTTAGAAATCAAAGGCTACCTACGTTTAGAAATCAAAGGCTGATCTAATGCTTGAGCTGAAACACTTTATTGGAAATGGTAATAAAGCCCCATTAAAAAACTTGAGCACAGGGGCCAGTGAGATAGCTCAGCAGCATAAGCGCCTGCCTGGTAAACACGAGGTCCTGAGTTTGACTCCTGGAACCCACATACAAAAAAAGGGCCGGTGATATCGCTCAGCGGCATGGGCTCCTGCTGGCGCTCGAGGTCCTGAGTTCAACCCCTGGTACGCACAAAAAAAAACACTTGAGCACAGAACATATTTTATTCTGTTAGATAATCATTTCTTAACATCATGTTAACAAGAACGAAGTAATCATGAATTATAATGTTATTTCCTGAACTGGAGTAAAAATGCCTACCTGATTCATGCTGGGGAAAATGTTGTCATACTTCTCTGTCTTTTTGCCTATTTCATTTACCCCCGTTCCCCTAGATGCTCATTATTTGTTGGAGTGGCTGAAGCAAAAGGTTGACTTATGTCTTTACCTAATTTCTTTTACTTGCTACATTTATAAAGTATTATACCAGAACCCTAGTGCTTTAGTTGAAACTATAACAGTTGCTTTCTTGTGGAGGATTTGAGGAAGTTATTTTGCAGCAGCAGCAGCAGCAGCAGCAGATTTCCACTTAAAATTTTTATGACAAAAAACTTTTGCAAGGGAATATTTTCAGAGTGAGCCAACTACACCCACCCACCTCATCATGCACTTGTCCCTAAAGCTTTTCTATAGACTCTGTGCTAAAATCCTAGCCACACATGATCAGGGAATTGGAGACACTGATTGGATATTGATGATATGAAGGAATTACTGTTTTAATTAGATACACAGTGGTGTTTTGATCCTACATTTAATAAAAAATTATGTTTTAGAAATGCATACTGAAATATGCTACCTGGGGCTTGCACCGCAACAACCCAATTGGAGAGAGCACTGAAGCAAAGGTAACAGGGTTGTCTCCTGGTTAGTTTTTTAATTTTAAATATGCCCTCCATTTATTTATTTATTTATTTATTTATACTGGAGATTGAAGGCAGGACCCTCACACTCAGCTACATCTCTAGCCCTTTTGCTTATCTTTTGAGACAGGGTTTTGCAAACTCATTAAGTTGCCTGGGCTGGGCTCTAACTTCTACTTCTTAGCTACACACTACCAGGCAAATTGCTCTCTTCACCTGTGTTGTTCATCTGTTCATCTCTCTTCATCTGTGTTGTTCTCATAGTAGTATCTACCTGTTGTGAGAAGTACATGAGATTCCATGTAAAATGACGAGCAAACACCAGTGACTCAGAGATGGAAAGACTACCTTCAGCACGGCCTCACTTCTTTTTCCATCACAGGTAATCTTCAAGAAGGGTCATCTAGTGGCCCTCACTTGAACAGATTCCTTTCTTTTGTCTACATGTCAGCCACAGTCTAGATGGAGTTCAAACGTCTGCTTACTTCATGAAATCAGATAAGGCTTAAGAATTCAGCTTGCTGAGTGGAAAGCTAGAGCCTTAATCTCCTGTGTGACCTCCCTTCCAACTCCTACCACTTTCAAAAGAACACAAATATACATTTGGATTTTCCATAAACAATAGCATGTGCCAAGCAGGTTTGTGCAGATTGCAGAAAAATGTTCTTTTGATTCGGATCCTGAAAACACAAATCACCAAAGCATTGACAGACAGCATCAACAAGGGCTCTCACCGAACCAGCTCCAAGCTGTGGCTGCCATGAAGAACTGAGAAGGCAAACAAAGTGACAAAGGCAATCAATGAATATTTGAGTAAGGAAGAGCTTCTGAACATATTTTGATTAATAATTTTTGTCACCGAACTCAGCACCAAGTCCCCCTGAGTGTTAATGATGTAAATGAGGGTGGCTAGTGACCTACTGATTTTTATGTAGCAGTCCTTCTACCTGGCTGAATTTCCTTATGGGAAGTAAACTGCTGTAAACCAGTTCTGCATTCTTCCAAAAGAGTCGGTAGCGAGGGTTGTAAATGCAAGACTGTTTTGATTGTAGTTATGGAGAAAAGGTATTTGCCAGGGTTTAACCTTAACTTCATCTTTGGAGGAGTACGTGATTTTCCCTACTGCTTCATCTTCTTTCCGTGTGCTACCACTGCACCTGCTATTATCAGAATGAAGACAAAGTATTGACTTTGAAGAAATTTTACACCAGAAGCCAACATTTACTAAGGGTTTGCTGTGTCCAAAGCATTGTTTGAAACACTGTATGTATCCAATTATGTTATAATTGTCAAGTATCTACTCTGGTGAGGCAGTACTCTGGCACTGGGGATGACCAGTGAAAAAAATGCACTGAAATCCCTGCCTACATGTAGAGAGCACAGAGTAGACAAAATAAATTGCTTTTCATCATCAAAAGAACTGTAGATGAGCCAGTCATGGTGGCACACACCTGTAACCCCAGTAGCACTCTGTGAGGCTGAAGCAAGAAGATTGCAAGTTTGAGCTCAGCCTGGGCAACTTAGCAACTGAGCAAGACTGTCTCAAACAAGTAAACAAACATATATATATATATATATATATATATATATATATACACACACACACACACACACACATATATGGGAAGGCTCTAGGTGCTCTCAGTACCCACTCTCCAAAAAGTATCATCTCTAGATGATACTTTATAAATCCCATTTATATAGAAGGAAACTGTAATGGTTGATACATTGTGTCAACTTGAGAGGCGCAGAAGCCTAAGTAACTCAGCAGTTCTACATCCTAGGGTGTAGAGGACCGGCCCTTACTACTCTAGGACCTTGTTCACTGTGTCAACTTGAGAAGTTTAGAAGTTTAACTAAGTGACTCAGCAGGGGGCCAGGGTCCTCACTTTGTAAACATCCTGAGCCTGTGCAAGAGGAGGGCACAGAAATGATGTGAGTTCTACACCCACCCACGGGTGGGTAGCTTGCATACAATATAAGGGAGGAAAAGAGGCTTGCTCTACCCACTTTTGCCCTTGTTGTTTTGCTGTCTTCTGCCACCTTAAAGTGTTGCCCCTTACCATGCCACCCTGCCTTGGAGCCAGCTGATTATGGATTGAAACCTCCACAAACTGTGAGCTAAATAAACCTTTTCCGCCTTAATTTTGGGTGTTGGGTATTTTGTCTCAGCGATAAGAGAAGAGTAACCAAGACAGAAACTAAAGCACCGAAAAGGTTAGTCATTTCCTTAATATTGTAGAGAGGGGCAAAGCTAGGCTTTGTACGTAGGCATTCTCCATCCTTGTCACTATATCATTATATTGATGCCTCCTCTAGTACAATTTCATCACCTGAAGGTGGATGTGGACCCAAAGCAACACTGCCACTAGAAAACTACACACTGCTAGACTGTACATGCTGACCTGGAGGAGACACAGAGAAGGCAAGACTTGGTCTTTTAAAACCCATCCTGGCCACTCCACTCCTTGCCCTTGGCCAGTCTCCCCAACTTGGTCTTACGCCACTTTCACTTTTCCTTAGTCAATGTTATCATAGAATCATAAACCTTGAGAGTTGGGAGGAATATGAGATGATTCTAAACCTCCTTTCTACTGAGAATGAGCCTGTAGTTGGCAACATCTCTCTTCCCAGACCAAAAATTAAACCTGCAAAGCCACTTATCACATTTCTAATTCTTTTTCTCCCTAACCTTTCTGCCACTTTAATCTCTTAACTCCAAATCACAATTGGTACCACAGCTCTGAGCCTAGAGATTTCAATCAAATTCCTACCAGACACATGTTTTGCTACACCAAGACTGCAAGGGCAATTAACTTTGGGCAAATAGGGGTCACGCATAATTTCCTGAGACCCTCATAAACTTCATGTAATCCAAAATAATTGCACATCTATCAAAGCGGTTCATATTCTAATTCTCCTGAGAGATCATTATAATCTGCCACTTTGATTAATTCCCCAGAAACATAAAGTTCAGGTTGATAAGCTTAGTCCTTAGCTTGCTGTGTTAAAAAAAAAAAAAAAACTGAGCTGCTGCCTGATTTTCAAGACACTTCAGACCATGCCTGCCAGGGGGAAATTCTTTTCACACTTGTATAGTCCCTTCCATTGCCCTTCTGCCCAAGAAAAGATTCTGAATCACACAGACACAGAATCTCCACTTACTTCCCAGCTTCATTAGATCTTAAAATTCACCTTCAGTAGATATGCACGTGCTTGGTAACTCCAGTGTAGTGAAAAAACGACTGTTGGTATGAACAAATGGCATGTCTGTAATAATTGTGAAAGTCACGGGAACTCACATTGTGGTAAAGAGAATAGATGCCAGTGGAACGCTCTGCCTTCAAAATGAGCAATCCAGACCATCTGGGACCAGTCAAGAAATACAGACACACAGTGCGATGCTCTAGTTTGAGGACAAGATGGCCTGCATGGACCTTCTTCCCTTGATTCTTCAAGGTTGCTCATAAACCTGGGTTTCTGTGTCACCAGGTTTGACTATTTCTGTACTGTGCTTCATACAACTTTGCCCTTCCTCAGAGATAAAATACAAGAACTTACAATATTCTAGGTCATCCCCAAGTAGTCTTCAACATAGGCTCTTTGCAGAGCAATTAGAAATGATTCTGTATTTTGAAATACTGTATCGTGTTTGGTTGATGGTTTGGGTGATAGTGGAAAGCTCTGTGTTGTCTTTTTTTTCAAGCCCAGTCTAATATATTTATTTGTCAAATAATTGGAACCAAATTTTATAAAACTATATGGGATATTTTAGACATCAATTCCTTTTACTGGGACTAATCCTTAATATCAAAAGCAAAAGCTGCCTTGTCCCTTTATTTCCATTATTTGCTGGTCAGCTGTCATATTATCTATTTGTTTTCAGCAAGGGCTATAAACAATTCTTTCCAGTTTAAACACCCAGACCCCTCTCACAAAGAAGTGATGCCCTATTCCTGTATGGTAGAAATGATGTTTGCCAGACCTGAAGATCAATGGAACAGATTAGAAGATGCTGAAACAACCCCAGACATACTAAGCCACCTTATCTTTGACAAAGGTGCCAAACACATTCGCTGGAAGAAAGATAGCCTCTTTAATAAATGGTGCTGGAAAAACTGGCTCTACACATGCCGAAGATTAAAACTAGATCCATATCTTTCACCATGCACTAAACTAAATTCAAAATGGATCAGAGATCTAAATATTAAAACAGAAACATTAAATCTGCTGGAAGGTAGGATAGGTAAAACCCTTGGAGACATTGGTGTAGGCAAAGACTTTATGAATAAAAACTCAACCGCACGGGAACTATCCCAAAGAATCAATAACTGGGATCTCATCTTATTAAAAAGCTTTTGCACAGCAAGAGAAACCACCAACAGAGTGAAGAGACAACCCACAATGTGGGAAAAAATGTTTGCCAGCTGTTCCTCAGACAAAGGATTACTATCGAGAACATATAAAGAACTCAAAAAAATCAGACCTCCCAAATTTAAAGACCCACTCCAAAAATGGGCATCTGAGATGAATACACATTTCTCAGATGAAGAAATACTAATGGCAAATAAATATACAAAAAAATGTGCAACATCACTAGTCATTCGAGAGATGCAAATTAAAACAACACTGAGATACCATCTCACCCCAGAAAGAATGGCTACTATTAAGAAATCAACTAATAACAAATGCTGGAGGGGCTGTGGGGAAAAAGGAACCCTTCTTCACTGTTGGTGGGAGTGTCGACTGGTACAGCCACTGTGGAAGTCAGTGTGGAGATTCCTCAGAAAACTAGGGTTGGAGGTCCCATTTGACCCAGCTATTCCCCTTCTGGGCATCTTCCCAGAAGAATTAAAAACATCGTACCACAGCGATATATGTGCACCCATGTTTATAGCAGCACAATTTGTAATAGCCAGATCTTGGAAACAACCCAAATGCCCATCAACTGAGGAATGGATAAGAAAGATGTGGTATTTTTATACAATGGAGTACTATTCAGCCATAAAGAAGGATAAACTGGAGACTTTTATAGGTAAATGGATGCAACTCGAGAAAATACTCATAAGTGAAATAAACCAGAAGCACATGTGTAAGCATCGTATTATCTCTCTAGTATGAGAAACTGAAAGAGTAAATAAGATCCAAAATGTACAATAGACATGGTGAATCAAAAAGAAACTGGTCAAAAGGAAAGAGAGACTGGAATAGGGAAAAGAAAGAAGGGAAAGGGAAAAAAATTGTATATATATATATATATATATATAAGATGGTTAAGATAGATACACTACCATTTTTACTTAGTTCATTGAAGAGTAAGGTTTGTGCCAATAATGTTTGGACAATTGAATGCTAATGTCTGGTGTCCTGAATAACTAACTTAAAGATAGTAATACGTAATGTATTAACCATTGTTACCCTCCTATTATGTTTGTTTGAAAATTTGTTCTTCTTTTGATTTGTTTTGTTTTTTCTTCTCTTTAAAATAAAAAAAAAAAAAAAAAAGAAATGATGTTTGCAAATAAGAGCTGGTTTTCCACACTGTATTTTAAAGAAATTGTTATATCATTGCCCATAATTTATCTCACTCCAAGAGGCCTCCCAGGCATTGTTTAGTGAAATTTGTCTGAGCCAACCTTTAAAAGTCTAGTATATACTTGGGTACATTTTATCTATTCTTTCCATAAAAAAAAAGACCACATTGCTCTCCTTTCATGCTTAAAAGCACAACACAAACCATTAACTAGTGTAAAGGCTGCAAAGCCAAACAAGGGCCATGCATTTAACAGCCAGGCTTGACAGGTGTGGGCACCACAGCAAACAAAGTTCCACAATTGAGACCGTCTGCCGGCTGCACTGCTCCCAACCTTTAACATTTTAAAACAGCTCTGCTGACTATAGGTACTAGTATGCTATTTGTAGGTATCTTAGCACTGTTGTATGGTTTGGTTTAACATCTTGATTATGCAGGACAAGTGCACAATCACTAGAGTATCGATGATTTATCACCACTCCTAGATATTTACAGTATCGCTCACATTTTTTAAAAGGTGAAAGCATCCTTTTACAATGACATGTAAAAGAAAATGGTACATAACTGACCAGTGAAGAAAAGTACAGTAGATTACTAGATATTGATTGCTTGTTTACGAACACATAAGGTTATTTTTAAAGATTTACTGCTTTATAGATCTGCTGCTTTGGGTGTAATTTAGGAAATTTTGCACAACTTAATAGCCTGCTTTTGCTGTTGGCTTTTGCTTCCACTCAGCTCTCAACTGACTCATTGATTTCTGGACTCCAGTGCAGACAACAACAAACTGAAAATAACAAGGTCGGTTGCACCAGATAAATTAGTCAGTGACTCTGTTACTGCCACCTACATTCAGAAAAAAGTACAGAAAGTTTTCATGTAAGTTCAGATTGTTTCTTTGACCTATTTCACAACAGAAGTGGACCCAGCACTTGCAGCATGCTTTGTGTAATCCTGACTACTGAAACTGTAAGATGTTTAGTATTCATGGTTCCAGGTACCAAAGGACAG
Source organism: Erethizon dorsatum (assembly GCA_028451465.1). Classification (NCBI taxonomy): domain Eukaryota; kingdom Metazoa; phylum Chordata; class Mammalia; order Rodentia; family Erethizontidae; genus Erethizon; species Erethizon dorsatum. Next base: position 12,964,099 of record CM051826.1, read on the forward strand.
TCGAGTATTCCTCATTCCATGCACACACACACACACACACACACACACACAGAGTCATGCCTTGCATTTCCAAATCCCTACATATCCCATCTTTGCTGTTTTGTAGCTGTCCAAAGTATCCATCCAAAGTACTTCATTCTCCCAGAGTTTTCCTCTTCTAGGCTTGTCTCTTCCCTCATCTCAAAAATAAGTACATAAATAAATAGCCTAAGACCTGGCAAAGGGGACTGAGTTACAGCTCAGTGGCTCAGCACCTGCCTGGCAAGCAGAAGGCCCTGAGTTTGATTCCCAGTACCAACAAAAATAAAAAATAAAAAATAATAATAATACCTGGTAAAATGACTCAGACCAAACAGTTCAATATAGTATTTATTGAACTGGGGATTATTAAGTGTTCAGATCCTTGCAATTTGTAAAGATAAAAGCAATTCAATGATCCAATTAAAGAAATTTACCATAAAGTCTCAATGACTAATAGACTTAATCTTTTTAGTGTAAGTGAACATGAAGAAGGAGAAATAGCTCCACGCCCTGCCTCCCTTGCAAAATAGAGTCACAAACTCAAGATTCCTTTTCACAAAGGTGGATGACTCCTGATACAGTGGAAAACTTAGGAATCCTTCTTTCTGACTAGGAATAATAGATAACCACAATTGCACCCCCTGTGTCACTGAGAAGGCTAGGGCCAGATTTTGTCATTATATTGCCATTTTCCAACAGCAAGACAAAGTCAAAACTAAGAAGAAAAAAGGTCCTGAATCCTCAATTGCACCTAAAATTCCTAGGTCTCTTTCCCTTTCCTTATACTATCTAACAGAAACCCAAGGCGTATATTTTCAGAAAATATCCTAAGGTTCCATTTTATTTGGCTGCCAGAAAAAAATGCAGTTTTGGTCAAGTTTTATTAAATACAGTCTCTCCCTCTATAAAAATTACAATAAAATTCAACATTCAAAGTCTGATGATATGGCAAATAATATGACCCTTGGGAGTGAGTATATAAAATGTTGGAGGGGAAAAGGTTTAACTTTCATTTTATAAAAAGCCACAGTCAGGGCTTTCTCCTTGTGAAATTGCATTACTGCCTTCGGTATTATTTCACAAATAGAGAAAACATTAGTGCTTTTAAGATGATTTGAATAGCATTCTTCCTTGGGGAGTCTTGGTCCTGTCATTAAGTTGAATGATTTAATTGCAAGTGAAGGAATCCAGTATGTTCTCTGAGTTATTTTCCATTCTTCCCTTACTATGGGCATTTTGCTTTGACGTCACTAACAGTCAGTGAGAGTAAAGACAGGCTGCGGTCAAAGGAAACCACAACCAGCAGAAAATACACTGATAATGTTTCTTTTGGAGGTGTCATTCATCATGCACAATTGTTAAGTGGTGGTTTTTAGCCCTACTGTGCAAGAGCAGAGGCAGATTATGCTGTTATTCCTGGAAAACTGGTACAGGAAAGAAGTGTCACAGCTCCCCCTTGGAGCCGTGGATGATAAAAACCTGTTGTAATAGTGAGTTGCAGCTTTAAGAGGAGCTCCTTTAAGGAAAATCCATCTTAAAGCTTAGTGTCTTCTCAAGACGCTTTTGTAAAAATTACTTCATTTAATTGTTGATCCCTCTACATTCAGGGCCTTTGTCTTCTATAAATCATGCCTTGCAAATGGAAATTATTCCTCACCAGCTAATTAAAATGTCATTTATCAGAGTTTCAGAATACACAAATGGAAAAGTGCAACCCATGAGAATTAATTCTTCATTGTTTTATATAAATATTTGTGTGTACATGTGCATGAATGTGTGGGAAATAGTCGTATTTATTATATTGTCAAAGACCACAAAAAGAAGATGTGGAATCAACTTAGCTCATTCACAATTCCTATTCATATTCTGTATTGAGTTCTATGATTTAACATATATATATATATATATATATATATATATATATATGTATGTACATATCTTGCATTAAATAAAAGACAATAGGAAGTAGGGAGATACATCTTTCTGAAACAGAGAGGGGCTCAAAAGATGGAGGGAGGGAAGAAGAACGAAGGGATAATGGATGAAAAAAGGAATTGGGATGTGTTATGCACATATAACAACTCCACACAAAGAATGCAAGCATTAAGTACTGCAAACTGGTGCAAAAATATAAAAAAGGAGGAGAATCAAGAAATGGGTGGAGGGGGGAAGGAGGGAAGGAAAGAGGAGATGGAAAAAGGAATTAAGATTTGTTAGGGGGGGTTGGTGAGATAGCTCAGCGGCATAAACGCCTGCCTGGCAGGTGCGAGGTCCTGAGTTCAACTCCCGGCACCCACATACAAATAAAAGAGCCGGTGATATCGCTTAGCGGCATGGGCGCCTATTGGTGCATGAGGTCCTGAGGTCAACCCCCGGTACCCACAAAAAAAAAAAAAAAAAGATTTGTTAGGGCCATGTATCAACGCCCCACAATGAATGTAAACATTATGTACTAGACAAATACTAATAAAATTACAAAACTATCTACTATATCAAAAATAAATAAATAAACATAGCTTGCATGAATCTAGAAACACCAAATAGTGCAATGTAAATAATTACGTAACAGCCACCAATGTAGACACTGCCCAGTTTAAGAAATAAAGCAATATGAGCATAGTTGAAAGGTCCAAAGAATCTATTTTCAATTGTATCTCCTCTTTATCCCAGAGAAACTCACCACTGTCGTGAATTTGGTTTCTATTATTTCCAGCGAAGTTTTCGTACTTTAACTACCCCTCTTACCCACATGTGTATCTCTGAACTGTATGTAAGTGGCGTGTTTTATTTGGGTTTGGTACTATGCCATATATTTTCTCTGGCATCTGGTCTTTTGTGATACTGTATGCTATGTTATTCATTGCAGGATCCTTACCATGAGATAATACCTAGTAGTGAAAGAAAAGGAAGTATAAATGATTTGTATCTGCGTTTTCTATTGCCAATGCCTTATTGCAGCCTCTCTGCATTTCATACTTGGATCATTATCACAGTTTTCTTGTTGGCATGCTTGCCCCTCTTCTCTTCTTACTCTAAAATAACTCTCCTCATACTGCCAGACATGCACCTAAAAATGTTCCTTTCAAGATACTAAAATGTATAAAAATACTCAGCGAATCTTTATTCACTACTACAACAGGTTCAAACTCCCTTGCCTAACTTTCAAAATGTCAAAGTCATGCCCATAGCCTTCAGCCCACCATGATGGTCAGCTGCAGCTTCAGTGGTCAGTTATCATTCACATCCATGACTTTCTGCCTCACCTGCCTGTAATGTATCCTGCCCGAGATTCTAGCTGCAGGTTCTGTTCACCTTTCAGTAAGGAAGTCCAGGTGAATTACTATCTCAGGCAATAGGAGGGACAAAGGTAGTAAATAAACAGTTTTCTTGCCAAGTGTGAAACAATTCTGAGATGTGTTTTGTATGGATTTTTATTAAGTCCTTAGCAAAATAGAGCTTCAGCTGTGCATGGCAGTAATCTAGTCTTTAACATAACCTGCATTGGCCTTCCTCCATTTCTCTCTCACCTGCTCACTTCCCATGTGTGCCTTCTGGAATGATCTATGAAAACCTTGTCCTTGAGTCCTTGACTCAGTTCTAGGATTACCAGAGCTGGCCCTAAACACCGGCCCTGAGGATGAGATTCTGGAATTCTAACCCCTACCAGTCAGATGGCAAGAGGCATCCTCCTGCTGATGGTGAGATAACGATAATCCTCACAATTCCTAGAGTGTTCATTTCGGGCAGATCAAGTCCAGGTAGAAAGCTATATGCACTTGCTGCAGTACTGGAAAGATTAAAGAGCAGTGAAAAATCATAAAGACTGTGCAGTTGTATAATTATTGTTAAATGTTCTACAAGCCATTAAAAAAGAGAAATACAGTCGGGGTCAGATAGCTATGAATTCAAGCCAAGCTGTAGGAGCTGGTACATCTACAGGAAGCACTGGAAAAATATATACAATCTGCAACCAGCAGACTGATTATGCCAAAAGTCATGCCCAAGTCTTAATCTTTAAAGTGGCAGAATTACAAGCAAGAAACATCCCCTATGTAAAGCACAAAGCCCCCAAATGGCAGCAGGAGAAACTTGAGACTCAGGATGGGGAATTTTGTAGATCTACACTCTTAGGAACTCTGAAATTGTGCAATCCAACGAGTCCTATGGCTGTTCAAATGTAGCCCCTCGCCCTTGCTCATGAAGAACATTCAAGGGCTTGCAGACTATACCACAATGAAGAAGCCACAGAGAATGCTGTCTGCTTACTCAGGATCACCTGTTGGCTCCCCTCATTATTTCTAGACTAATAACCACAGTCAGTCCTCAGCGTAGATCAAGTGGAGAAGTGCTTCACTGCTATGGGAAGAAATGGAACACAGTCAAAACAGCTGAAAGATGTAGCTTCTCTGTGGCTAGAACAAGCAGGAGGAAAAGCCTGGAAGTTGATAGTGAGGATATAGGACTTGAGGTGGAGAAGGCATCTGCAAGACTCGATAGAAGATAATTTACTGGTAAAAGACAACTCTCCTACGGATTAGGAATTAGCATCCTGGCAAAGACTCTGGCACCTGTTCTAATCCATTGCTGGAATGGACCCTTGGAGGATAGAGAAGATGGTAGCCCAGAGCAAATGAGGGGGATATGCTAGAATCATCTTGGCAAAGTTTAAAGTGGTCAGAAGGCATAGTCGTAGCATCAGCTTGAGATTAACATCCAGAGAGTTGTGCCACTGTCTTTCAAAATGTGGTTTACACATTTATCAGAAGGTCCATTATGCAGTGTACTCTCCCCACCAGCTAAAATGCAGTCTTGGAAACAAAGCTCTGCTTTACTTTGTTAGAAATTTAAACTGAGACATTTATAAAGTAATTTGTTTCTTGATTTGTCATATTACACAGCTTTAGCATGTTAACAGGAATAACACTCATAATAATTGTATATATGAAACAGTTTAGTGACAAGAATGGAATTTTTATGTTTTATAAAACTTCTTTAAGTCTGGCTTAAAGACATTTAGGTCCTTTTCCCTGCTTCTGCATATAATCTATTGCGTTATGTTGTTCTGTTTAATGTATATTAAAAAAAAAAAAGAGCATCACATAAATAAGAAAATTCAGAGTATTTTAATGGCCTTTTCAAATAATTGTGGAAATTTGTCTTCAACACTGCATAAAAGTTCTACAAGTGATCAGTTCTCAAGGTTAGTTGCAATGTGCTATCTAAACTACATCAATGAACTTTTTCTACTCTGCCTCATTACAATCCACTGGTCTACCTTTGAAAAGGTCTTTACCTGGTATGTAATCTTTCACCATCAAGTATTGATCATTAACTTTTATAGATATTTCAAACGTTGACACATTTTCATTGTACAACATCGAAAATAAGCTCCAACCACATCAGGAAATCTGCAAGCATTGCTAAACTAGGCTCATGGTGGCACATACTTGTTTTCCAGAATTCAACTTGTGCTGGAAGCTCAAGTCTTATCATTGGAAAAATAAACGTGTAAAGCTTTTTAACATTAACAGTTTCACTTCATTTGTTTTCAAAAGTACCTGTCAAAACCAAGTATAAATATGCATAGTCTGGCTGCCAGTTATCTTTTTAAGTAAAAAGAGTTCCCAGGGAGAAAAACAGATTGTTGCAGTTTTCAACTCAAACAACTGCATAAGACTTCTCTTCAAGATGATCACCTCACTGTGATAGGCAGTAGGTGCTTTATGTGTGTATTCTATTTTGTCACAGGATATTAAAAGGACATCTTCTTGCTGCCTTGATTCATGCTATGATAGGGTATCAGCAGTTTCCATATCGCTTGTGCAATACCAGTGCAAGTTTCAACACAATAGAAACAATAAACAGTGTGTAAGTATTATTATATACGTGACCTCATGAATTCTCTGAACTGAATTCAGGGATTCCCAGAGGTCCACATACCACATTTTGAGAACTGTTGTTCTATTTAAAGAAAATAAATAACAAGAAGGAGAGAAGATTCCATGGCAATGGTTTTGGTATCGCTGCTCATATATTTTCTGTTAATAAACTAATTTATTTCTAAAATCATACATCAGGAACACTATAAAGCCCTGAAATGTATTTCTCATATTGTGAAATGACTATGGTTCTACATTCTCTTACATGTGACTGAAAATACATGCTTATCCATATGAAAGTAAAGATATTTCGTGAGATTCGATCTTTCTTAATTCATTTAACACCCTGATCTGCATCTGAAATATAACAGATACAAAATTTAAACAGGTGTGTCATTTCTTTCTCCAGCATTTAAAATATTCAATAGTCAATAAATTAAGAAGAAGGGGCAATTAACACCACTTACACTACCATTTTTCTTGTGCTTCTTCAGTAAGAAAAAAAGGGCAAAGAATTAAAAGCCATTTTCTGTAGGACTTATGTTTTTAAAGATAATTTTAGGACGATGGTTTATAGCTGTATAATATCTGAATTAAGAGAGCAACAGTAAATCAAAAAGAAATCACTGTAGGGCCGGTGAGATGGCTCAGCGGCGTAAGCGCCTGCCTTGCAAGCGTGAGGGCCCGAGTTCGACTCCTGGATCCCACATACGAAAAAGGGGCCGGTGATATCGCTCAGTGGCACGGGCACCTGCTGGCGCGCGAGGTCCTGAGGTCGACCCTCTGGTACCCACAAAAAAAAAAAAAAAAAAGAAATCACTGTAAACAATTCTGTCTCTCCTAGTCTTCTTTCTTTTGATCCAAAAAAGACAAGACAGTCATGTTATCTCACATTAATCACCAAGCATGGGATCTCCTACATTGGTAGAAAACTTCATATCACCCTATAATCACAGCAAAAATTTCATCCATAAGTAAATTACAATAAAACTAAAGGAAATTAGGTTAAACTCACACAGAGAGTTAAGGACTCTCCATTGTGCTATTCTCTAGCCATGTAATATTGTGTAACTGTTTCTAAAATGCATACTTGTAAAATCAACCACATACCCATGATGTTGCTTTCTAGAAATTCTGTCAGTTTTGAAATACAGAGAGAAACTGAGTAGTAAAATTTCAATAGAAAGATTGTAATTGATTTACTTAGAGCCAACATTGACTCCAATAAAAGAGCTATTTTTATTTTTTATTAAATAAGTCAATTATTAATTTACAAATGGTTTCCTTCTTTGTAACTTTCTGAATATATTACAATCATTCCTTTACATCTTTATTAGTCATAATGAGCTTTTTTATATGTGTTACGCATGTAATATATTATAGATCCATTTTAAAAACAAGTAGTATAACATGTTCAACTTTTAATGACACAAAATCAAGCCAAGGAAATAAACTGCAAAGAAATCATTGCAATAAATTGATATATGTTTTAAAAAACATGTGAACAACAGGAGCCCATTTAACTACATTTGACATGAGAATGGACAGCATGTAACTCTAAGGTTTTGAATGAGAAAGCAAACTTCAAGTTAAAGTATAACAGATTTGTAGGTTATTTCTCAAGCTAGAAAGATGAAGAAGGTGGCAGAGGAGGATTATCAAGAATTTGCAGCAGGGACAAAGTCACAGGGATTTAAAGGAAGAAGGCACTCAAGAAATACAAGCAATTTTGCAGTCAGGATAAGGAGAGGGAGGAAAAAGATATTGGGGGTGACATAAAGGTCTCGCCTTCATCTTGGGGGGTGTGAGCTTTGTCCTGTAGAACTGGATTTCCCTTTCACCTGCTCTAGCCTGAGTCTAAGAACTGGGCAAGCATCTGTAAGCATGCTGAGGTCGGGGAGAGATGACTATTATGTCAAAAATCACTCCATATACAGAGTACAAAGATCATCAGTCAATAAATTTATATTAAAAAGATAAATCATGACCCTTTAATAAGAGGGGCCAAATGAGAAAGATCTATAATGTTCCCCAGAATGCCCAAGAATATGAGGCTACAAGATTGAGATTGCAAGAGTCCAGGCCATTGTGGTTTCCTCCTATCCAGGCAAAAAAAAAGAAAAGAAAGAAAGGATGATTCAAATTTTCACACAGACCTCTACTCGGAAATACTCAAACGCTTTTTTATTTTTTACTGAGGATTGCACCCATCTGAATCCAGGGCCTTCTCACTGAGCTGCATCCCTGTCCCTTTTCAGAGACTGTGCCTCCCTAAGTCACTAAGCTGCCCGGGCTGGAGTCGTATTTTCAGTCCTTCTGCCTCAGCCTCCCAGAATTCTGGGATTACAGGCAGTGCGACCATCTATGACTTCTAATGTCCTTTTAAATTTGCCTCATGTTGCCCATTACCAGCAGAGGAGACAGGGTGTGGCAGGGAGCCATGGAGGAGAAAAACAATTTTCTGGCCACATCCCCAAATTAATAACCATGTCATGGGTGCCGTTGCCAACCCCACCATGCTGCTCTCTGTCCTATAACATAGTCCCTTGGTTTAACTTGTCACAGATCTTTTCAATTTACTGGTCATGCAATTACCTTATTTTATGTTTCTAATAATTCAGTAGAAATCTCTATAAAGATGGCTATAAAGGTTTCTTGAAGTTCTGAGGCCAAATAAAGATTATAAACATGACAATTTAAATACATGATATATTAAAATAGTGAGAACAAGGTGTTATAGTTTAGACCAAGAATGTCCCCCAAAGGCCTTATGTGCTCACAGGCAGGACTTGTGGAGGACAGTTGAGATATGGGGACGCTGTACTCACCCGTGGAGTCATCCCGTGTGAGTTAAACTCCTGAGTGTGCCGCTGGAAGGTGAGGTCTGGCCAGAAGAGTTGGGTCACTGGGGTACATCTTCCTCCCTGGCTCCTTCCTCCACCCTCTGCTTCCTGGCCACCGTGATTTGAACAGCTTTTCCTCCTGTACTACACTCCATCATGCTGCTTACTGCTTTGGAGTCACCTAACCATGAACAGTAGTTGTAATCCAAAATAAACCTCTCTTCAAATGTCAGGTGTTGAGTATTGTGCCTCAGCAAGAAGTAAGAGACTAAGACAGTAGGTATTTAAGTAGAGAGGAAAACACAGTGTATATGGGATTTGATACTATCCATGGTTTTAGGCATTTACTGGGGGTCTTGGAACACCTCCCCATGGATTAAGAGGATATTTGTACTGTTCTATACCTGAAGAAGAAAGTTATCAATGCATCTGATACAATGCAAAGAAGGTGCATTACACCTGGCTTTAGAGTACTGTAGTTTTCAGTGTATAAGTCTTTTACATCCTTTGTGAGTTTGATTCCTAGGTATTTCATTTTTTTTGGATGTTATTGTGAAAGGTATTATTTCCCTAATTTCTCTTTCAGTAAGTTTGTTATTTGTGTACAGGAAGGCTATTGACTTTTGAGTATTGACTTTGTATCCAGCTACACTACTGAATTTGCTTATTAAATCTAGTAGTTTTTTAGTGGAGTTTTTGGGGTCTTCTGTGTAGAGTATCATGTCATCTGCAAATAATGATATTTTAACTTCTTCCTTTCCAATCATTATTCCTTTTATTTCTTTCTCTTGTCTAATTGCTCTGGCTAAAGTTTCCAGAACTATGTTGAATAAGAGTGGGGACAGTGGACATCCTTGTCTTGTTGCTGATTTTAGAGAGAAGGCTTCCAGTTTTTGTCCATTTAGTATAACATTGGCTGTTGGTTTGTCATAGATAGCTTCTATCAGATTGAGATAAAAACCATCTATTCCAATTTTCTGTAGGGTTTTTATCATGAAAAGGTGCTGGACTTTGTCAAAAGCTTTTCTGCATCTATTGAGATGATCATGTGATTTTTGTCTTTGGTTCTGTTAATATGGTGTATTACATTTATTGATTTACATATGTTGAACCATCCCTGCATCCCTGGGATGAATCCAACTCGGTCATGGTGTATAATCTTCTTGATGATTTGCTGGATTCTGTTTGCCAGTATCTTATTGAGGATTTTTGCATCTATGTTCATTAGGGAGATTGGCCTGTAGTTCTCTTTCTTAGTTGGGTCCTTCTCTGGTTTTGGTATCAGGGTAATGCTTGCTTCCAGGAATGAATTTGGGAATATTGCTTCCCTTTCAATTTCATTAAAAAGTTTGAGAAGTAGTGGTGTTATGTCTTCTCTAAATTTCTTGTAGAATTCGGCAGTGAATCCATCAGGGCCTGGGCTTTTCTTTGTTGGGAGGTTTTTAATTACATCTTCAATTTCATTGGTTGATATTGGTTTATTTAGGATTTTACACCTGGCTTTAAAAACAGATGCACTTCAAATGGATTTTGCCAAACACTTTCAGGACATATGAGGTTTTTTAAGAAAAAGCAGTCTTCAGTGGAACACAGCTTTTGTGCACTGTTGTCCAAAACCCAAGTGTTATAAAGAAATACCCAATACTTCCTCAAGCCCCTACTCTGCCCTTTCCTTGAGTCCCCTGGGAATACAGCATTCAGGGCGCTTGCTCTAGGGCTTGAACTAAGACTGAGTGTTAGGAAACAAAATGTTTCAGCAAGTCCCATGAACTGTGTTGTTTAGAATAGTACAGTATCCAGAGGAGGAGAGCATTCCCAGTAAGAACAATTACCTCCACTGGAGTTCCAGGTCTCCATTATGGACCTGACAAACTGAAAACAAGAAATGGTTCCCTCTTCTCTCCAGCTCATAAAACTGGACAGCCAGGGAAGTCTCCACACCTGAATGGAGAAGCTCTGATGCAGATATGTGATTTCAGGATTTCTTAGGGGCCAAGAACACAAGGACAGAGATGAACTGATTCTCTGTCAGATTTAAAGTAAGAAACAACACCATGAAAATAGTTTTCTTCCAAGAACCCTCACTTGAGTCTCTTCCCCACTGAATATCCTATACTTCAAGGGAAGTGGTGTAACAGAGGATGATAAAGAGCAAAATAAAGAAAAAAGAGGAAACAATGGGGATGTTAGATGGGGGGGAGAAAGGCAAAGGAGAAGTATAGGAAAAGTAATAGAAGAGGACTGTAAGAATAGAAGAGGAATGTTGCTTGTCAACTTTTATTACTCCCTTTTATCTGGCAATAGGCCTAATTTTGTTTACATGTCTGATTCTTCCCATTCTATCCCATCCCAGAAATATGATTGAGAAAGAGTCTCAGCTATACTTTCTGAGTGGTCAACCCTGATTAGCATAGGTGAAGCATGGTGGCTACCATTTTCCCTGCCAGGCATGATGTAGTTTCGGGGTGGATCTGTGACCCATTTCTGATTAGTGAGGTTCCAACAGAGGTTTGCATGGGGCTACTGAAAAATATGTCTTTACTCTTAAGCAAACACAGAATTAGTGACCAGTTTTATGCTCCTGGCTATTGTCACATCTGGAGGTGACACTTGGGTCTGCCATAGATTTTCTCCAACCACAAGGAAAATTAGCTTTAGAAAACAAGCTCTGCTGGCAGTGACAAGAATGAAGAGATGGAAAGACACCAGGCTCTAAAATTAGTCAGCCTTTCCTGCGGCAATAAACAACTCCAGTGTATTAGTGGCTTACGGCAGCATATTATTTCCCCTCATCCTCTGAGTGCTGTGGGACTTCTGGCCTCCAGTCATCCTCAACTGTCTTCACATTCCAGACCAGGCTAAGCAGCGGCTGCTATTGGGAACTGCTGTTCTCTTGGTACAAAGCAACGACCTGCCGAGGGAACCAAGCCAGCCCATTTGCAAGTTTCTGCATGGATGTGGAACGGCTGTGCCCTCCCCAATATATGGAGCACATGATGAGCCAAGCTCAAAGTCAATAAGGGGAGGACTGAGGGCCAGGTGTGTGTGTTGGGGGGGGGTGGGGTAGAGCATTCTCGTCCCACAAAGGCAGGGCCAATAATATAAGCAAAACCAGAGATGCTTACCCTATTTACAGAGAAATGATAGATATTTGGGAATAAAAGTCTAACCAGCCAAAGACTTTGGTGACCTTGAGCCACTAACAAAAGCACCCCGGCAATCCTGTTTCTGGATTTCAACCCCTATGAGATAACATCCTTCCATATTGTGTGATACATATTGTGTGAGTCTCCTGTGATTTATATTTTTTAGAGAGGGGCATCCTAACCATGCAGAAAAACTCCAAATGATTTGCTCATGTGCAGAAGCGAGAGAAGAAAACTGAAACTATCATTAGACCAGATAGTAGAAAAACCCCATCCCTCCAGGCACCAATCTCCTTCCCAAATAGATCAGCATTTTCTCTCCAGATACGAAAAGTAAGACAACTCTTCCCATAAATGCTGGGACAGCTCTGAGATTACAAGGTAAGGGACAAACACAGGCAGGAGTTTCAAGCAATGTGAAGAATGTAGACATGATTTTTTATAGGTTTTGTTCCCATCCCATTAAATACATGTTTATACACTAATGAATCTGAGAAAGGATGTCCAATGGACATTATTTTTCTTTACCAATTCAGATATATTTCACAAGAAGAAAAATCAAATGCATCTGTATATATCTTCCAGTTACTCATTCCTTCATTCATTCCAGTATGATTCAATATGGGGTGTCTGCCATCCTCCTTCTATATATTTACATAAAATTTAGATTTACTTATATAAATATATTTAATATTTACTGATATATATACAGTACTAGTATATGTGCGTATGCAGATATATATATATGTATATATATATCTTACATAACAGATGATAGATTTTATAGTCTGTTTCACTGGTAAAACACAACTTCATGGTAGAAATTTGGGAAAAGAGCTAGATCTAGAAGATGTGTTTAGGCCAGTGAACAACCTGGAATGACCTCATAAGAACTTTTCTTGAACTTGGTGTAAGAACAAAATTAATGCAAGCATTCCAGCTATACAAGAGGACAGAATCGAGTCGCAACAATCATCCTTGGTTTGGTTTGGTTTTATTATTTTTTTTTCTTTCCTTTTCTTTTTTTAAGAATTTTGAAGCCAAAACCACAGAGGTGATTGGAGAATCACAGCCCTCCTGAAGTGATATCCAAACAGAAAATTTTCCAATACATATCCTAAAATCACAGAGCATGTAATTCCACATTAGCTCCAGGAAAGCAGCATCTGTGCTTAGGATATGGAAATTTGGAAGCTCATTGCTATAATCTGTGGTTATGATTTCAAGCTCCCCCACTGATGCCGGGAATCAAACCACAGGCTCCTAGCACTAGGAGTCTTTATTGTAATCCAATAAAACCTTAACAACCACTCTTCTTTTTTATGATAAATTAAGGGGCTCATTTGCTTTGAAGCAGCCCCTCTGCCCTGGAGTTTACCTCACTGTGGAAACAGTCCTAGAGAAATACTGACTTCTGGCAGGGTGAAGATGGTGGGGAAAAGGAGCCCAGATTCCCCACCTTGGTTTCACGGATTCAAAAATTTCAAAACAAATAAAAAATTTTCTTTCAAAAGGACTGATCTCTTAAGGTCAACCTCTGCTTGGGATTTCTGACAATATTTTATAGACACTGACTTCAGTGCAGTCACAGAACGTCTCCACAGAACCACACACGTGATTTCTCGGTTGGGACTGTGTGTAAAATCTACCTACTTTATATTAAAATTTAATTTAATTTTATGGTTCATAATTTCAAATTTTATTCAGAAGTTCTGATTCTGCCCAAGTTGCCGATATTTACTTTCTGATTGTCATTTCTGTGAACTCATTTGTTACAGAATGACCTCTAAATCAAAAATAAACTTAAAACAAGGCTTATACTTATTTCACAACCAAGGCCTGGGGATATCAAACCACTGTAATACCTATATGTGTGTTAAGAAAGGATTCCTGATTTCAGCCAGAAAGGCCCACAATGTTTAGATCCTGTAACAGACACATATTATCCTAAAGAGTTCAAAATGAAAATAGTTTCTTAAATTTAGTTTAATACCTGACTCAACTCTTAGTAAGTTTTCCCAGAATTACAAAAACAAAATTTAAGAACGCAACTTTGTATCTCTCAAATATTCCAAAACCAGTATCTTTGAAACTTAGAACGTTTCAAAGTTATGAGGTTTCTGTATTATTTTATCAATTACAAATTAAATGTATTCATTCCCTGGCATGTCTGTAACATCAGAATTTGACGTAGTAGGATGATCACCATACTAGAAGTCCCAGGCCATGTTCTAGTTTCAACGCAGGCAATTCCACAGCTTCGTATTGTCAAAGAAAAACAATCCTGTAATCACCCTGATAATCGATAAAGGTTTCAATTAATATTAAATTGTGAATTTGAATTCTATAAAATATAGCAAGTGAAAACATGGAGGAAACATCCCATGGATACTAAGTAATTCGTGAATGACCAATTCACATTTAGATGACTCAGAGTCATTTGTAAATATTTATAATAATGGCAACAATTAATCCTCACTCTCCCTGGTGCTGTTTTGTTCAAAATGCTACACACACATTAATGTTTCATATGAGTTGCATTTTATTAACATACTGCATTTTGTAGATAAACATGCTGAGGCACGAAGGATAAAGTAGTTGTCTGATGTCATATAGCTAGAAATTTATAGTCGATGTCTGAATCCCAAGTTCATATCCTTGACCAATGTTTAATGCTTCCAAGTAAAGGGGAACCAACTGAGAGCAGTAAATATTTGGATAAGTCATACTCAAAAATATTTCAACCACATGGTTTATTCTGAATGTATACATTTAGATACTAGTATTTCTTTACCACTTCTTCTTAGAAGAGATGTTGTGTTTATCTGAAAGGGGAGAATGAAATCTATGGCTCTCCAAAGTTAGCTTATAAACCCTTTGGTTTCTACTAAACATATCTTTCCCCTCTATGTTAATGGTAGATCTTTTTTTCATTCAAAAACATTCACTACAAGGAAAACTCATCTATAAAGTATATATCGCTTGTCAGGCAGTACGGTAAGTTGTCTATAGACATGGTTCACCCAAATCATCATTGTCCTTGTACCCACCTGCTCAACACATCACCTTTTGCCCTAACTCTGGATTTGGCAAGATAACTTACAAAGGCCAATGAAATAATATCCATAGCAAATGGGAGAAGGTAGAATCCATAAGTAACTGTGTATTGGGTCCTGACATCCTGCTGCTCTTGAGAAACTGATTGAAGAGAAACCAATGGCTAAGTGTTCCCTGATAACCCAACTGAAATAAAACTAGCCACTATCCCAGACCTAAAAAAGTCAACTACCAAAAAAAAAAAAAAACACAGCCAGCCCAGAGATCCTCAAATGTTAATAGTTTTTTTTTTTTTTTTGCTACTAAATTTTGGAGTGTTTTATTACATAGGAAAATCTCATGGATACACACACTATGCCAGATCTTTAATAAACGTCATCTCTCTTAATCCCACCACTACTCATGGTTAATATAATGTGCTCACGCTATTTTCAGTATCAATAAACATGGCGTCAATGAGAAACTGTCAGCAGAGTCCATTTTTATGGATGCATAGAATTGAGTGTGACTCAAAATGTAAGATACACTATTTAAAAATGGCATTTGTCACTTATGAGCTATACTGAGGTTACTACTAAAAAGGAAATATATAATAAAGAAGTAATCTGCTCAATTTGTATGTTCCTCAGAATGCTAAAATGAGTGTAATAAATCATGCTTTGGACAATTGCCAAAAGCCCAACTTCCTGCATCTCATCTGTGGCTGATATTTCGGCCCTGCTTGTAAATGAGAGCAACATCAGCGCAGACAATTGGTTGCACTAAATACAGAATTTACATTCTACATTTTGTTGTACAGAGTGATGGGTTCATTCCGGCATATTTATACATGCATATAATATGAAAGTTTTTCTGAGAAATTGTAAAGGATAATCTATAATATTAAATCTTATGAGGCCTGAGGATTCATTGCAGACATTTACTGCATCAATTAAAAATAAATCTAAAAGTTTACCACATATCAGACTTTTCTGAACACCCCTCAAACCTAGCAGTGGTCTAAAGGTAAAATTCACTACCAGAACAATTGTTTTTATTAAAAAACTGAAATTAAAATGGAAAAGAAATGGAATGAAAGTAAAAGCAAAAGGATACAGAAGAGGAATTCAGAAGAGTATGAAGGAAGAAAGAGACAAAAAAGACATACTGACGACCATGACGCTCAAAACTCATCTCCATCTTCTATGTTCAAATATCACAAAAGGCCGGTGGGAAATTCAGCTCTTGGGAACTCAGCCCAGTCCCACTGCACTTATTGGTAAGTAGAAAATTAAAATATACATTTTAAAACATAGACTTTCTTATACATGTACAGCTTTCCCATGCCCAGTTCATTCTCAATTTTATCATTTTTGATAACATGGTAGTAGGAGAAAAAAAAGAAGACATGGATTTATTCAAGCCATAAAATGCTTCAAAATTGTTGGTTTAATGAGATTTTTATTGGTTTATGGTTGTTTACTTTCCAACATCAACCCCAAAAAGAAAGTCCCAAAGATAATATTGACATTGTCTGTTCCAAGGGGCTCACATTTGAAGGTAATTGACAACTCCAGCCAATAATTTCCCTTCTCCCTCCAAATCAAACAGTAGATTTTATAATTCCAGATGATCACTTTAGACACTTCAACAGTCACATGATTTCTCAGCAACTAGTAAATTGATCATTATTCGTGCTTCATTGGCAAATGAAAGTGTTAAGGTATTAAACCAGAGCACAGTGTTTTCACTTTTAGAATATATTCAAAATTAATAGCTATTCTTACTCCCACTGGGGTTCTAATTTAACTAGCAGTTGACATTTTGAGGTTATTTCACTTTAAATAGGAATTGCTTTTGGAATAATATCTCTTTTCTTGGTTTTATCAACTCATCAATATTTCCTCATCTGACATCTTACAACTTCCAGTTTATTCTAGTTACAATTATTATCCTAATTATTCTCATAAAACTGTAAAATAAATGATAGTTAATAGGAAACAGGGAGATAAATATTTTGCAAATAGGAAGAGGAACAAGAGATAGAGTGGGGTGGGGAGAGGGGTGAAATGTAAAAAGAATTAAAATGTTTTATGTACATGTATCAGCTCCCCAAAACGAATGATAATCATTATGTACTGCAAACATGTACTAATAAAAATAAAAATATTTTAAAATGCTTGCTAACGTTGTTAGTATTGAAAATGAATTATAGCACCTACAATGGCCATCTCATCCCATTGTCCTCTTGTCTTGCCTTCTCTTTTGGAGGTGTAATTTTTCAATGCTATCCGTATGTTTATGTAGTCATAAAAATCAAGTGGTTCTGCAGAACTCATTTTGAAAATTAGCAGTCCCTTTTCTCTTTCCACTCTACTCTCATCCCTCATAAGCAACCACTTTCCACTCTCTTCATTGTTTCTTTTGGTATTGACTTTTCAATATCTCAGTAACAATACTATTTGTTGGTTTTTAAATTTTAAAATACTGCCTATTGGCTAAACCAGAGGACTTAACTCTTCCACCACCTCCACCCCTCAACCACTACTCACCATACATTTGGGCCCTCTCTGTATTTTCCCAGTATCAAAATATAAAAAAAGTTAGATCAGTACTCAGCCATGATGTTATTATTACTGTCTAAATATCCTTTACAATTGGGCTATGCCATGTAATCCAAATATATTCTTTTCTAATCCTTATCATGGAGTCAATGTTTGTTTTAGTTTGGTTTATTTTTACTATTATTATTTATTTTTATAATATCCATCACAGCTTCATACCCAAATTCTTTAAAAGAATTGTTTCTTCAACTATATTTCAGGTGTGCTATTATTTTCAGACCCTTAGAGACCCTCTGTTGTATCCTATGATCTCCAGGTGCAACTGGGACCAGTCGCTCTCTGATCTCACTGCTCTGCTCTCAACCTTGGATCTTTTCTTGACCACTTTCCTGGAGATTCCTTTCACTTCCCCTGTGTTGCGTGCCTTGTATCCTCTGTATTGGTTTACTCTTTGGTTTTGTTGAAGTGCATACCTCAGTAGCTCCAAAATATAAATAAATAGGAGGTAAACTGATTGAGATTTGAATATCTAACCTGCGCATTTCATTCATGGGTTGACTGGACATAGAATTCTAGTTGGAAAGTCATTTCCTCTGAAAAACTTAAAGACATTATTCTATTATCTCCTGGCTTCTACTACAGTTTGTGGAATCTCAAATTCCCCTTTGCCTTTTTTCCAAGCACTCAGCCACATAGTCTCATCATACATCAGGCAGCTCTTGAACTTCTATCTTTCTCTCATCCCCACAACCATTGCTCTACTCAATTCCCTATCTCTTCTCCATACTGCTATGAGAGATTTGTGGCTGGTCTCGCTGTCTCCAGGCTTTCGTCCTTCAACAGTTTTGTCTTCCTAAACACAGATTTCATCATGCTACTCCCCAACTTAAAATCCACAAGTTGACTGTTCACACTTTGGAATGGCAGACCAAACCTGCCCACCAGGCCTAACTTGTCTTTACATCATGCCCTTGACTTCCCATCATCACCTCACCCTCTAACCACAGGGAAGAACAGATTTTCCCCTTATATCCATTCTGTATGGTTTCCCACCTTGGAAACTCTTCCAGGAATGCCTATTCTACCTGGCATCCTTACAGACAACATCTTTAAGTATTTTTAGGTGCTCTTTCAAAAAGAAAGCAATATAGTATAGAGAAAAAGATCCCAATTACCTGGGTGATTAAATAATTAATTAAATAATCTCTCTTAACCAGTTTTCTTATATATAAAGTAGTGATGATAATACCTTCTTGACACTACTGCTAGATTAAGTGAAATGATGACCATAAAGGAATTAGCATGATGAAAGACTCTGCATGAATAAATAATGATGTCATTGTCATTTATACAATAGTACCTCTTTTCCATAGAAAGTTTAATTTCCCTCATTCATATTCCCACTGGTGATTATCTTCAATCTCTTCTACTTCTTCTGCTCCAAATAACATATATGCTGTCCTACTTTAGACACAAAGAAACTCCTTCATCCCTTGCATGGATTCCAATTACCAGGTGAGTAAAATCTAGGCTTTCTAACGTGGTTAGTAAGCACCCTCACAACCAGTATTTTCTCACTTCTCCATGTTATCTCTTGTTGTTCTTTTAACTTTACATCCATGCCCCTCCCAAAGGGAAAGAGATCACACTTGTCCTTCAAGTCGCTATGTCCCCCAGTGCTTCACACTGTGCCAGGCACGTGGAAAGTAACCAGTGCACACATTTTGAATGAAAAGAAGCTGTTTTAGAGCATAAAGACCCTAGGGTGTAGTGGTTAGGAGCACAGGCTCCTGGGCCAGATTCCAGGGTTCAGATCTCATTTACTAATCATGTGAGTTGCACCCCAGTCTCCTCCTTTATAGAATTAGGAAACAATACCTACATTTGCAGATTGTTAAAAGGATCGTACTAGTTAATACATAGAAAACAGTTGGAAAGAGTCTGACAAATAGTAAATATTTGTTGTTATTTTTTACTGCATTAAATTTCAGTTTTGACATAACTATTTTATGCTAACTTGGGGACATTAATTTAGTTCTGACTTATTAAATAGGACCTCATGGTTTATTTACTGATATACGAATTTTTTAAAATTATAAATAAGAAGTAACCTAACTGCAGGCACATATTTAATGTGCAATAAAAGTGACACATCACATTCTTGTTAGAAAAAAATAATTGAACTTAATAATAAATTATATTGTTCTAACTGGATAGTCATATAAAAAATATAATTGGAACCCTCTTTCACATCATAATCCAGGATAAATTCCAATGGATAAAACCTTTAAATGTAGAAATCTAAACCTGTAGTACTAGAAGTGAATTCATTTACAACCTAAAGTGAAGGGAAACTTCCAGAATAGACTCAGGTCTCCAAGCAATGTGAAAGCAGACATACTTGAAAACATTGTAACTAAAAATCTGCAAATGAAAAGATCACTAAACTAAATGAACAAATAGCCAACTAGGGATATAGTTTCAATTATTTGTCAAACCCAAACATACTCAGTGAACAAGTTTCAAGGAAAATGGCAATTTCTAATGTTGCCAGTAAGAATGGAAAATGGAGGTGATATTGGTAATTTATATCAAAATTATATATGCATCTTCCATTTCACCCAAGAATCTCACCCATAGGAAGCTATCCAGAAAGCTATATTTCAGCAATAAAAATAATGTGTGCATCAGATTTGACATGGCAAAAAGTAACAATGTAAGATGGGAAATAATCTAATTGTCTACTAAAAGCTTGATTGAGTAACCCATAGCACATCCATATAACGGTCAACTTGTGCAGTTTTACAAAGGAGTGAGGAGTATCTCTACATATAACTATGTCACGATTTTGAGGATATATTTTAAAATGGAAGAAGCAAGTTGAAAAAAGGTTGTTGTGGTGTGCTACCACTCATCTAAAGTAGATACAAAATATGTTAAACTATCTGCTCATAGTTTAAAACAATTAAATAATAAAATTCAATAACTTTTAAAAATCTACATACAAGACAAAGAAGTAAGATGGATAAACTACAGAGAGAGGTTACCCTTGATTGGATGTAACTCGTTCTGAATATTTGCCTTCAAACCTATATAAATGGTTTACATAATTATAAAACCTAGTTATTTTTAATGTAATGCCAAAACATAATAAAATAAAATTAACAGTCCTAAATACATAATGTGTAGCACAGTCACAAATAGAGAAGCTAAGCTATCTATACAACTTTGAAACATAATCATACACATTTCTGAAAGTTATAATCTAATACTCTAATTGCTGAAGACAAAGAGAACTGTATAGAAATAGGCACATGCTTTTTTCTGGTATCATGTTGCTAGTAGTAGCATTGGTAGTATTATTTCCATAATGTCGTGAATAAAAAGACATTAGTTCTTTTTTTCCCAATATTAGAGATTGAATCCAGAGCCTTCTCACTGAGCTACATCCCCAGCCCTTTTGTTCATTTTTTTTTTTTTCTTTAATTTTGAGACAGGGGCTTCTATGCTAAGTCACCCAGGCTGGGCTTGGGTGATATTCCTGCCTCAGGCTTCCAGAGTTTTGGGATTACAAGTGCATGCTATCACACCTAGCTAGACAAGAGTTCTTATGTGATACTCTAATTCTATAATTCTGAGTATATCTGAATACTGAATTCCTGGATTGGAAGAAAAAAAGAAATGTGACAATGAAGTATGTTAAACAAAAACAATAAGTACTCCCAAATTTGAATTACAAGTATCAATACAATTCCCATTTCTTTAAAACAATATCTCTGTATTTCTTAGTATTATCTACTGAAAAGGCCATCCCAGTAGCAATTATAACTCTCACAAACTAGACGATGGTGTCCAAATATTTTTCCCACTGAAAAGAACCGGGTCTTCCTTGGTAAATGTCTCTTTGCACATGGAATAGGAAATGTACAGACGAGGCTGGAATCCTGCATATGAAATGGACCCCTTAGATGCTGCAAGCATCTTGTACAAGGACTCAGGAGCCAACCTGAATGAGCCAAAATGGGGATAATCTGGTTGTCAACAAGAATAATTGCAATGGATTAAGGTACACTAAGCGTTTGTGTTTCTCGTGTGCATGCATGAATGTTTGCATGTATAATCTGTGGGATCACAGTAACCTCCCCAAAATAAACAACTACACTAATTGATCAAAACTGGAGGATGCTGCTAACTCATTGCTTTGAAAACTAGTAAACATAAGAGAAAGAAAACAAGCATTTATCCTGATTTTCTACACAAATTGTACTACTTGGGTAGTACATTGGGAAAAAAGTTGCTAAAATTGTACTATAACAATTCGCAAGCAATAATGAATGAAAGGATCTATGTTTCTAATATGTCTCCTTCTAGAGGAACCTAAAACCATCCACAAGCCATGTTTGCCCCACCAATTAATTGTCAGATTTATATGATCAAATTTCCAGACATAACTACCAATTTATAGAAATTGGACAAAGCCACCTGAATGATAGTCTACAGAACCCAGACTCTTGACAAATGGCTCAGTTTACTCAATGAATAAATTGTAAAGAAGGAAAAAGAGAGAAAAGGATATAAATTTAAAATTATTTCAGAATGAGAGACATGTGGACTAATTGTAATACATGGAAATTATGTGGATGTTAGTTCAAATAAAGAATTTGTAAAAAAATTTTTAATAAATACAAATACATACTTATAACTTTTATAAAACAACTGGAAAGTTAAACACTATGTAGATATTTGATGATACTAGGAAACTATTGCTAAGCATTTTTAACAATGATAATGGCACGGTGACTTTGTGAGTCCTTATCTTTTACAGATGCATATAGAAATACTATAGATGAGATAATATGATTTCTAGGATTTCTGTCAAAATAACATGGGGGAGGAAGGCAGGGGAACATGTTTGGCCATGAATTACTAGTTGAAATTGGGAGGTGGGTGCTGGGTAGACTACTATAATAATCTACTTCCTTTTGCATATGTTTGAAATGTTATATGATTAAAATTTAGTGGAGGAAAAATATACAATATAAAATATTTGAGGGCACCCAGCACATAGAAATATCCAGTTAATTATTGGTAATTATTAATATTATTTTGTTATTTTATAGATTAGGGTTCATGAGGTTAGTTTTCCCAAGGATATTTACTTTCTCAGTAATGTATATATTTGTGTATTCTATATATTGATACATTAAGTAACGTGTGTGTGGTGCATAGACTGCCATTCTTATCATTATCATTTCTTACTCCATAGGTTCTCCAGAGATAAGAGTTATTGAATTCAAGACTAGCAAACAACTTCATAAAATTATTTTTGTATTAAATACTTCAAAATATATTTATTAGAGCATTACAAGTTTAAAAAAAAATAATGAAAAATAACTCTTGATTTTGTTATCTCTTTATAGTTAATTAGTTGTATGTATTCAAAAATCACAAATCATAAGAAATCGACATGCTTTTGTTTGTTGTTCAATTGCATAACCACTTCCCTATGTAGCTTCAATTTGTCTCTGTCCAGCTAAAACTAAAGTCAACCCCATGCCAAGCCACAATACATTTTTGCTTATTTATGTGCCCAACTTCACCTTTCTGTACTTGTTTTCCCATTTTCCTGGGTAACAATCCTTCTTTCAAACTCAGATGCCCAACATCCCCCTGAAATCCTGAGCCCCTATGTGTGACAACAGAGATCCAAACGTTTTATACTTGTTGATTAAATACACCTTGATTCACACTAAATCATACCAAAACTCTTACTTTCATCTGGTGCTTATTTTTAAGTTTTGTTCCATGTTTCTTTCTTTCTTTTTTTAAAGCTTTGTAGCAGAGCCAACTGAAGCACTTCTCTATTAAAGGGAGATCTGGCAATCAGAAAAGTTCTATTCAAGCCTGGCACACGTGTCACAGGTAGCTGACATAAAGCTTATGTACATGTAATGTACACCTTGCACCTTGTGTACATATAATGACTTCTCACACTCTAGCCCATTCACATGTACCATTAATAGTAATTCTACAAAAGCTCACCTCTAAATCAACACTAGTCATGAGTTCAGGAAGGTGGCAGTGGGGGTGACATGCTCTGCAGCAAAAAAGGCAGACACGCAACAGCTACCACGGCACAAAAGTCCATGGCTTGTTTGGAGAGAACATAGTAAAAAGTTTGGAGTTTAGAGATTTATGGTTTAAGCAAACTGCAGCCAGAAGCCTAAATCCAGCCTGCCACCTATTTTTGGAATAACAAGTAAGCAAAGAATGATTTTAACATTTTTTCAATGGTTAAAAAATATTAAGAAAAATAATATTTAATGAGATGTGAGAATTACATGAAATTCAAATTTATGTCTTAGAGTTTGATTCCAATCCAGCCATTCTTATACATTTATTTGTTTTCTATGGCTGTTTTTGTGTACAATGTCAGAATTAAGTCATTGAAATATAAACCAAATGACCCACAAACCCTAAAATATTTACTGTCTGACCCTTTACAAACAAAAATGATGGCCTCTGCTTTAATTAAGGGGGCAGAGGCAGAGAGGATTATAATGCAGTATATTATAATGCAGGAAAATCACGACTACATTTACTTTTTAAATGGATCAGTGGAGAGGGGAAGGGAGTACAGCCTCATGAATAATATTTCCATTTCACTTAGAATTCATTACTTGTCAGAGTGAATTCTTCTTTCCTATGTCTGATGGTTTTTCTACATTTTCCAAATGTCTATATTTTTTACCTGTGTTTCCAATGAGCTTTTAAACTAATGTAAAGGAACCCTTCATATGTGAAGTTTAACGTTTTGATTCAGGTCTGAGAAAACAGACTCAGCGAAGGTGTCCTGGGAAGAAAGACTCAACAGGGTGGAAGTCTGGAATATCAGTTCAGTGGGTTCACACCTTGGATGGTGCTGACACCAAAAAAAGAAAAAAAAGAAAAAAACTATCTGTAAAGTTAGAATAAAATAATCCGTGGACACATTCTCTTTGACTTATTTTCCTTGGGTTCTGCATGTTAAAATATTAGTTTGTGCTTGGTTTTTGTTTGTTTGATTGATTGATTGATTTTTAACTGCTTACTCATTTGCCAGTTTGTTTTTCCTTTGAAACAAAATATGTTAACAAAAATTCCAAGGCAGTAGAATCTGTGCCTTCTGACCATATCTTACTTTTCAGTAACCATCTGTATGGGCCAATTCAGATGCCTTGAAGAAGCTCAATGATTTACGCATCAAGATCACATTCTCCTACTATGACACTGATCAGCCATCAACACTGCCACTTATCTTAACTTCCACAGGCTACTTCTGAAGAGTTTCCCCCACAATGAGTGGAGAAAGCCACTCAACTTTTCAAAATGCGAGATTTGTGTGTGACAAAAATACATTTTACAAGAACTAATTGAAAACCCTTTTCTGCCAAAGGACTGAGAAGAAGAAAAAGTGATAGAAGGAGAGAAAAATAAAACATTTCCTTTCAACAATTCTCAAGTGAAAATTTTGAACAAACTTTTGAAATCATTTTGTCAACTGAAGAAGCTAAAAAATAACATCCTATTTTAGATTCTTAATCTTCAGTCCTTTTCTTCCAAATATTTAAATTCATTACAGGAGAACGACTTCAAATTCCAAGTTTCTTCAACTAAAATGCACTTAAAGTTAGTAGACAATGGGAAATTTGAACATAAATTCTTTTCTCATTAAATTTTATGGGGTTTTGTGCTCCCTTTCATGGTGTATAATTTTAATTAATAGTTTCTATGGAAAAGCAAACAATCTATTGAGATAAAAAGTCATCTAAATTCTCCAACCAAAAACATTAAGGCAAGCACTTACATTCTACAGAAGAGAAAACTTTCACAACATTCACTAAAAAGAGTAACACAGTGAAAAACCAGCTGCATGAAAGTAATCCTACCAACCTGGAAAGAAGTAAGGACATCAACTGGGTTTGGGTAGTAGGAATGACAGCACAACAAAGTCAAGTCAGATTTATGAGAATTATCTTTAAAGGGATTCTCCAAATTCACTGACTGTGTTAGAAGAGTATTACTTATATGGTTCTCTTCATCCACAAGGGAAATCCAGGTGACCAGTGTTCTCTACACTGCCACACATCTCTCCCATACTCATTCCCACCCAAAACCCTTACTCAGTGTTTTTTAGACTTCCAACCCAGCCAGGTTCCATGGCAGAATGAAAATATTGTTCCATTCCCTGTGTTAGTCAGAAAAAGTGAGAATCCTCAGATTTCTATTCTCTTCTTGCTCAAAAACAAAGCCTGTTTTCCTTCTCTCTCCCAGAAAACTACAATGCTTGGGTCGTTTGAGGGCGAAGATCTGCATTCAGATCTCAACCACAGTTCTTGGGGGTTGTTGTCAACTGTTCAAAGTGTTCCCAGGACGGCTGGTGGTGGAATAACCCAACATTATTTTTTCAAACCAGCTCTACAGGCAGTACTGGCAAGTTCCCTGCTGAGATTTCTATTGGCAGGGGCTTCCTCCCCAAGTGTGTGTTCAAAGGTCTGGGAAATTACATAATATTGCATCACCCATCTAACTGCATTGTCTGCAGCCATCTGCGGTTTTTTGAGATATGGTCCATTTTGACTCATGTTCTACTGTCTCAAGCTTTCTTAAGGGAGCCTCCATGGAGAGCTGCAGTAGAGAGTCTGTCACTCCCACGTGTCAACAGGGAAGGCTATATTCTAAGCCCTAGCAAACCTGTTCCGAGTGTACTCAGAGGACCAGTTGCAGCATTGGTACCAACTGGGAACTGAAAAAAAATGCAAATTTCATCCCATATATCAAACTTATTGAATCAGAGACTTTATTTT
Organism: Erethizon dorsatum; assembly: GCA_028451465.1. Classification (NCBI taxonomy): domain Eukaryota; kingdom Metazoa; phylum Chordata; class Mammalia; order Rodentia; family Erethizontidae; genus Erethizon; species Erethizon dorsatum. The sequence goes on from CM051826.1 coordinate 12,990,434, forward strand.
ATCAAGAACTCCACATGATTCATAAGAACTGGTCAAGGGAACTCTGTTCTTCCCACTCATTCTCACATGAACCAAAGGAGCATTCATTCAAATTTCTTTTGGGGCCCATTCCTTGGATTTATCTAGGAAATTTCCAAGGAAAATGCACAGTATGCAAAACATGCATGAATTACACCTACGTGAAGCATCTTTAGAGGTTAATAAATGGTTTTCCTTGCAAACGTGGAAAGCAGTGACATTTCATGGTAGGTTAGCTGCTTTAATTTGCAAATCATATGTCTATATATGCAAATAATAGCAGGCTCCCTCATCTTTCCCACTAAAATGCACACTTCATGTCACACATAATTTCTGTCCCAATTTCTTTTTTTAAATTTTTTATTTTTATTAGTACATATTTTCCATATATAACGATCACATTCATCATTGGGAATTTTACCTGTACATCTTAATTCTTCTTTTTTCCTATTCCCCTCCCCTCCCTTCAACTCCACTTCCCCCTTCCATTTACAAAAGCTTTGTTTCCATCTTTTTCCTTCCATTCTCTTTCTTTAAATCCCTTTTCCCTTCCTTCATGAAACTATCCATGATGACTTTCCTGAATCTGTTTCTCATGAAAGAAAACCTAAAAATGATTTTTATGTTGTGATTTATCTGTAAGGTTATAATAATTCTGCAACAAAAGCCAAAAATTCTGTAGGTTGGGTTCCTACATCACTATCCCTCACTGGTATTATTTATAGGAGGAATAACCTGGCATATAAATATCCCAGCTTCATCTCAACCAGACATTTTAGAGACAGGGCCTGAAAACATGAAGATTTAGCTAGCACCCGCATGATTCTTGGTAACAAGGAATCTTAAAAAATTGCATGTTTTTCTACGCTTTTTGGAGAGTATCAAATTCACCAGGATGTACTCTTCTTTAAAAGATGAGATTCCTGGTTGAGTACAATGGCTCATGTCTATAATTCCAGCACTCTGGAAGGCTGAGTCAAGAGTATTGTAAGTTTGAACCCAGCCTGGGCAGCTTAGCGATTTAGTGCAACTCTGTCTCAAAATTAAAAGGGGCTAGGGATGTAGCTCAGTGTGAAGACCCTGTGCTCAATCTCTAGTACTAGAAAAAGAAAAAAAGACCAGGTTTCTGGATCCCAGTGTGAGATCTAGATTCAGGAGATGGGAGATGGAACGCAGGATCTATGTTTTAATTACAGGAATTGTCTAGGAATTATCTATGCAGTTTTTTCAAGAAGCTCCCCTTGAAAGGTATTGCATGGAGACATTTCCCCACTGAAGATTTGGCCCCATCTCAGGCTCTGGGACCAAAGTTGCTCCCAGGCCATAGTTTATTAGATCATATTTTTCATAGTTACAATTCAGACCTTTGCAGCCCAATTTAACACAAAATGTGTTCTTGCCTCAATGACGTGGTTGGCTAGTTCCCTGTAATTTTCCTATCAACAGCTGAACTCCCTACCAGTCCTTCAGTTAAGGTTCCTGTTCTCAAAGCCTAAATTACCCATGATAAGGTCATGGAAAAATTCTTCAGGATCTAGCTAATGCCAGCTTTTGGTGAAGAATTTTGCTGTCTACCTGTTGCCTGTCCTGGTGATCTTTGTCAGTTGCCTTGGTCTTTTGTTTGTTTAATGGAGGTTTTCATGTTAATTTTAGCCATGAAACTTTTCTCCAGAAAAATTTTATTTGGAACGCCAATAAAATACAGTCCAAGCAAAGCTTCTGTGACTGAGATGGTGGAGAAAGGTGAAGTCCTAGATATTCTTCCACTCCATCACACACACACACACACACACACACACACACACATTCATGCACACTGGACCCTGAGATAGTTCTGCAAAAGCTCATGGATTCATGGAACACTGTTTGAAAATCTCTACCCTAGGGCATGCATTCAATTGCATGGATTCATTCTGGGGACTATAGTACGGTTAGATTGTCTTTAAGGCTTGATTCCTGACTTTAAATCTACCTTCTAAAGTACAGGATTGAATGCTTCTTCTTTAAAAAAAAATCAGAGTCACTCCTATTACTAGAGTAACCATTTTACTATACATGTGTATCCCAAAACACCATACTTGTATACTACTATAGGTTGGACCTGAAATGCCTTTCCCCTGCAAGTTCCAGGAGTTGAGGGCTTGGTGTCCAGGCTGTGGTGCTGCTGGGAGGTGGTAGAACCTGTCAGAGACCAAGTGGGAGGAAGTTGGTTCATAACCTTGAAGGTGGATACTGAGACGCTGGCCTTTTCCTCCAACTCTCTCTGCTCCTCAAATACCATGAGATTATCAGGCCTCCTTCATGAAATACTGTGCTGCCATATGTCCAAAGCAACAGAGCCAATGGACTTCGGACTGAAACCTCTTAAACTGTGAGCCCAAATAAACTTCTAAGTTTATTTTTGTTTGTCTATTTGTTTGTTTGTTTTGAGGTATTGGCTAATGAGCTCAGGGCTTTTGCCTAAACTACATCCCCAGGCCTTTATGTTTTTTGTCTAAGTTGCCTAGGCTGAGCTTAAACTTGGGCTCTTCTTACCTCAGCCTCCCAGAGCACCATGCCTGGCTCCTTTCCTCTATTGAAGATGATTTATCTTAGATATTAGTTACAAAAACACAGCTAAGTAGTAACCTTAAGAAAACACAATAAAATTTGTTTTTTTTTTAATTGTCGGTCTTTTGTTATTATAATATTCATAATATTCCTTTATGATTATTTTAATTTGTATGCAGTTGGTGGTGATATCTTCTTTTTCATCCCAGATTGTTTTAATCTGTATCTTTCTCTTTTTTATTAGTCATTTTAGCTAGTAGTTTATCAATTTCTTGGTCTTTAAAAAGAATTAATCCCTGATTTTATTGACTTTTTCTCCTGTTTTTCAGTTTGCTATTTTTCTTTTTTTCACTATTTCCTTCCTTCTCTTTCTTTGGTTGCATTTTGTTCTTCTTTTCTAATACAGTTTAGGCATTTAGTGTTATAAATTTCCCTCTAAACTATGCTACAGCTCAATCCAAAAATTGTGATAGTTTTAAAGCTCAATCCAATTTAATTCTATTCATAGTATTTTCTACTTCTCCCTTTAAGTTCCTCTTTGACCAGGCAAATTTCTGCTATTGAGTTCCAGTTTACATTCTTGTGATTGATTTCTGCTATTGATTCCCAGGTACTTTCCTGTTACTGATTTCTAGATCAATTCAGAGGACATAGCTTGATTAAGGTCAATAATCTCAATTATGTTAAAATGTGTTTATAATCCTTTTTTTTTTTTTATCTTGGTCACTGTTTTGAATGCCCTTGGAAAGAATGTGTTTTCCTCTGTTGTTGGATGGAGTGTTCAATAAACATTAGCTACTTTCATTACTAATGTTTTTCAGGTATTGTAAAGCTTTTCTTGTTTTCTGTCTGCTTGTTCTACCACTGACTGTGAAAAGTATATAATGTACACATTACCTTCCTTTTGCTTCTAACCTAGCTATAGCATTTATTTAAAGTAAATTTCTTGTAGGTATCATATAGCTGGCAGTTATTTTTATTTTAGTTCAATTTGACAGTCTCTGTTAATTTGTTTAGATAACTTAAATTTAGGATAATTATTGATAGGATGGAGCTTGGGTTTACTATATTATTATTAGTTTCATCTTGTCTCTGCTGATTTTTCTCTATTTTCCTATCCTGCCTTTTAAGAAATTATTTGAATATTTCAATACTTAATTTTAGTTTATCTACTAGGTGGAATTTTATCTCTTTGTATAAGTTTGTGTAATAGCTACTCTATGCTAATGTACATATGATATATCAATAAAACCTATATTATACATATTGTACAAATATATATAAAATCTTCATATGTATGTATATATATATATATATATATATATATATATATATATATATATGGTCTTTCATGGTCTAATTAGAATTAATATATTAACATTTCAAGTAAAATGTAATATATAGATGACTGTATCCTATCCCTTTATGTTATATTGGTCAAATGTCATGTATTTACATACACTGAAAGCCCCATCAGAGACTATTACAATTTTGGTTTTCAACAACAATACATATCTAAAAGAATTCAAGAGGAGAAAAGATACTTTTAATGTTTGCCTAAATATTTCCCAATCTTATTATTTATTCCTTATCAGTTTCCTTCAAGCTAAATAACTTTATTTAGATTTTTTTTTTCTTTTCTTTATGTGAGTACTGGGAACCAAACTCAGGACCTCGTGCTTGCCAGGCAGGCACTTATGCCGCTGAGCTATATCACCGTCCCTAGGATTTATTTTAGAGCAGGTTTATTAAGTAGTACATTTTTTATCTGTCCTTCAATGGAGATTTTTATTTTGCCTTCATTTCTAAAGGATATCATATAGCTCAAATCCCCACTACAAAACTTATGTTGAAATGCAATAGCCATTGTAACAGTATTAAGGAGTGGACTTTTAAGAGGTGATTAGGTGATGAGGGCTCCACCCTAATTAATGGCTTAGCGCTTCTCTTGGGAGTATACTAGTAAAAAATGTGTGTGTTTCTCACTTTCTCTGGGTCTTACACATGCTTCCTCACCATGGGAGGCCTGCTGCCATGTATGATGAACTAAAAAAGATCTCAGCCCTCAGTCTTGTATCACAGCCTCCGAGAAACAAATTTCTTTATGAATCACACAATCTGCGGTATTCTGTAAGAGCAGCAGAAAACAAACCTCACCGGGATAGTCTCCTTGAATATAAAATTTTAAATTGATAGGTTTCTGCGTTATGATTTTTGTTTTCCTTCCATTACTTTAAAGACATATTTCACTGTCTTCTAGTTTCAGTGAATTTTGTTTATTCAGATCACATTTTGTCCTACATGTAATGTGTCAGTTTTAATAGCTTCTTTCAAGATATTTTCAGGTTCTTATATTTCAGCCTTTTTATTATGATGTGTCTAAGCCTGGATTCTTTTTTTTATCCCATTTGGGGTTTGATGAAATTCTTCAGTCAACTTTTGTCCTCTCCCATACATGGAAAATTTTAAGCAATAATTCCATTGCACATATTCTGTCTATATATCTCTTTTCTTTCATCCTGAAACTCCAGTGATATAATAGAACTTTTGATATTATCCTGTAGGTACCAGAGGTTCTGTTCATTTTTTTCTCAATTTACTTTTAAATAATTTCTATTAATATAGCTTCAAAGACCCTATTTTCTTTTTTATGTTCTTTCTGGTATTGGGTCTATCACATGGCTTTTTAGTTCACATATTATCTTTCACAGTGATACAATTTTCATTCACTTTTTTTCATTTCTATTTCTTTGATCAAAACTTTTTTCTATCCATTACAAATGTGTTTACCAATATTTAGTCTGACACTTCAAATATCTCATTAAGCTGGAGATTTCATCCATTAAATATCTTTTTCTTTTAGAATTGGTTGTATTTATTTTGCTTCTTTCAATTTGGACTGGTTCTGAATTATATCTTTGACATTTTGAATATAATGGTGCATAAATTCTGGGTCCTGTTAAAAACCTACTGGGGAATGTTAATTTGCTTGTATTTTTAGATAATAAATTCAGCTATAATTATGATGCACATTGTCTCATTTTTTGTATAGTGATTCTAAACTCATTTCTGTTTTCAAAGGCTATGTTATACTGTTTTGGGCCTGTTTATGATCAACACACTATGCAGGGTTTAGAAGGAAACTTTGGTATTACTTTAAATCACAATTCAATTCTTGAAGCTTTTGTTAGATTTATTTAGGTCTATTTCAAAATATGCTGCTCAGAAGTAAGCCTTAGACTTCTATGTGTCCAGAAACAGTACTAAGGGTTCATTTCTCCAGCCACCTTCTCCCTGAATGGCCCAACACTCACACATTCATAGGCCCCTTTTTTTCTGGTGGCTTTAGCCAGAAAAACAGGGCTTCTCTCAACTTTTAGCTTCAGTGTCATGCTTCTCTGTGAAAAAGGCCTGCCTCAGGACAATATAGACAGAAAGAAAATATAAAGAATATGGGGAACCTCTCCACCACTTAGACTCTAGGAACAGCTTCTTTCACATCACTGGGGTAGATATATGCCATTATTATTGGAATTTTCACCTTCTATGGCGCCACTGTGCAGTTCAGGCTACAAAAGAGAACACAAGATAAAAAATACATTCTCTTACACATCACTTGAAAAATTATTTACTCCATTTCACCACCCTCTATTTTTGTTTGCTTTAAGTATCACCACATAGTTTAATTTTTTTTCCCATTACTTCTAGTTGTAATCAGGGAGGAAGATGGGTTTATTTTAGTCCATCTTGGACAGAACCAGAAGCCAGAATAATCTATATACTAAATTTAATATCCATGATCACCAGGTTATCATCTGCCTTAATCAACCTATTCCTAAAGTTTAACTATGATTACTGCACCAAAATTTTATAGAAAACTTTTAACATTACAGGTTTTAAATATAAATTTAAGAAGACAATATGAGAATTATTAGATGATAATCCTAGCATGATTTTGGTAATGCTCACATATATTGAATCATTTTTCAAAAGTTTTGTAGGAAAAAAAGAACAGCCCAAAATAGGTTATGTCTGAAGTCCTTTTTTAATGCCTTAATTTCAAATTTGTGTGTATTTTGGAGGAAATCAAATCCAACTAGAGCTAATCTTATATCAACCAAATATTGCATTTTAGAGTCATTTGACGTTTCAGACATTAGTGGTATTTTCTTTTTTCTCTTGTAAAAACAGGAAGCGGTCATCTGCTAAAAGTAAATAAACTTATTTGAAAACCTTAAGAGGTCATGTTGAGTTCACAGTTTTAAACACACAGTTCACCAGTGCGTTCTAAATTTGGCAACACTATGCTTTTTTAATCCTAAAAAAAAAAAAATCACCTGGCAATGGGAGTATTTACAGAAATTACAATTTATCAAGCCTAAAGGTATTTACACATTTCATTTTTATAAAGGAAAATGATGTATGTCAACACTGAAAAACTAACATAGAAAATTTTATTAAGCATAAAAACTGAAACAATTTGAGCAAAATCAATAACATCATATTGAACTACACACCAACATGTAAAATAAATGGGTATGGGTCCATACCGAGTAAGTCACTGAATGAATGAATTGACAAATGTAAGGAAAAAATGCCAACCATTTTCTTCTCTATACTCACAAGACTTCTGACACCTGACACATAGGGATTTTTCTTCGCACATCAAGAAATTCTCCAGTGCGTTGCGCACCCCAACCATACGTAATACAATTTGATCCCATTCAGACACTATCTATCTAGAGTGAGCCCTGACCACACTGGGTCAAGGTTTCAATCCAGTAAGACTGCCTCTGACTTCAGAAACCAAGCACGAGTGGCAGGTCCCCTCATTAGTCAAAATTGTGTCCAGACAACGCCTCCTCAGGTTCAGTCACTCACTAGAGTGGCTCACAGAATTCAGGAAAGCATTATACATACTACAGTGCCAGTTTATTACAAAGGCTGAAACTGAGGAGCAGCCCATGGAGGAGATACAGATGACGACGTATAAGAAGGAGCATGGATTATCAGTGCCATCTCCATGCAGACTATCCTCCCGGTACTCCACATGCTCACTGACTTGGGACCTCTCCAGACATCATCCTTTGGGGGCTTGCGGAGACTTGTTATATACACTGATAGAATCACTGGCCATTGCTGGTGACCTCAACGATCAGCCTTCTCCTCTCCCTGGAACATAGGTGTTGGGAAAGAAAATTCCAATTTTCTAATTATTTTATCAGTTTCCCTGAAAACTGGTCCCCATCCTGAAGCTATCCAGGAAATCTCACCCATCAGCCCTCTCATTATTGTACAGAATGACACTCATCACTTAGGAGATTCCGAGGTTTTAGGAGCTATGTGTCAGGAAACGGGAATAAAGACCAAGAATACATTCTTATTTTAAATCACAATATCATACCACAACAAGTAAATAAATAAGTAGATAAAGTATAATAGACAAATTCCCCATAAAGAATAAATCTGGGCAATTATGTAGACCCCAAAAATGTGAATTGTGCATGGTGCCTCCCTTCCCAAGAGCCCGGGAGGGGAAGTAGAGAGTTTGGAAACTTTGGTTTCTTTGCAATTTGGAAACCTGATAAATATCGTTTTACCCAGGCAATCAAAGTTAAGAGCAACAGAGATGAGTCATGTTGATAGTATGTGTTCTTGATATAATTTGATGAGAATAGCCCTTTACTTGTGTGGTCTTCCTGCCCCACATACTATAACTTCTGTATAACTATGAGAAAAACATCAGAAAAAAAAACCCTGCAGTACATGACCATGCTACTATGTACCCAACTAGGACCCCTGAAATCTGCTAAGGTCTTAAAAATCAGGAAAAGTCTGAGAAACCATCATAGCCAGGAAGAGCCCAAGGAGCCATGATGTCCAAAAATAATGACATCCAAAAATAATATGGTGTCCTGGGTAAAATCCTTTAAAAAAGGAAAATCCAGGATTTGGGCTTTCTTTAATAATATGTCAATATATTTATTAATTAGTTGTACCAAATGCACCATAGTAATGTGAGATAGTAATACTAAGGGAAACTGGATATGTGGTACTTGGGAACACTTTGGACTATCTTCACAATTTTTCTGTAAATCCAAAGCTATGCTGAAAAGTTTATGAAAAAAATCCAAAACTGAGTTCTCTTCCCCAACTGCCCATTACCAATCCTAAGTAAAGAATGTGTCTACCCATTTTAAATTTGTAAAATGTACATTGAAAACAACATTTATAAAATTCTCCCTTTGTGCTTGTTCAAAATTGGTATATGGCAAGTTAATTTACCATAATAAAAGAGTGTGTTTACTCTATATTTCTCCCAGTAAGGATATAGGTAAACTTTCATATTTTCTTATCTGACAGAGTTTATGTTGCAAACCAAAATCTGAACTTGTCTGGAGATGACTTCACTCTTCTGAACTGTGTTAGCATAATTCTAAGTTTTTTGAGTAGATTACAGTAGGAATTCTTCTCATAGAGAGATAAGTAATGAGGGTAGTGCAAAAAAAAAAAGAAGTGTTAGGAATAGAGAGAAAAAGGAAGAATTTAGTCCCCCAGCCCTGGCATGTTATAGAGATCTTTGAGTCCTATGAACAGTAGGACCCCTAAACCTGTTTTTTATTAGCTTCTTAGGGAATGACCAGATCTCAACGGGCAAAATGAATCAATCTAGGAAGACGGGACTCCAAATATTGGAGATCCCTGTCTGAGCAAAGAGTCCAATGCCCAAACTGGCAGAGAGGCCAGCGAGCCTCACCATAAAAGCCCACACAAGGTTAGCTTTGACTGGCCTACACTGCCTAACATGCTAAGCAATTCCTTCAACTCCCCAAGGAACCCCAATTACGACTGAGATTCAAGCCCTTGCTAAACCAATGAGTTAAAAACTGAGTCAACTTCAATTAAATTCTTAAAAATATATAAAAATATATCATTGTTTCCTCTGACTTTGTAGAGTAAAAATTTCATCTGTTTTAGGATCAACTACACAGCTATCACTTAAAAACCATCAAACACCAAACTCTAAGTTGAAGAAAGAAATGTTATTTGTAAATATTGCACCAAGTAGAAAACAGATGAAAATTCTGTAAAAATGCAGCAAGTGTTTTATAACAATAGTTCCTGAAAATTTAATTGAGCATTGAGTATATGGCAGAAATATACCAGCACTTTGTATACATGACCTCAATTATCTCCATTGTGTAGGGGAATAATCAGTCCCACTTTGACGAGTGGGAAATGTATCCGTAAGGGGGAAAATGACTTGACCAAAATTACATTGCTAATAAGAGGTGGAAGCAGACATCCCACAGTTATAGAGATAGGAACATTCTAAACCTATCCTCTCTTGACTATTAAACTTCTCATCTCTTTTCCTTGCTTGGGCCTGCAATTTCCTCCTAAGGCCTTCTTTCTTTTCAATGTTTGCCAACCTATGTAAGCATATTTTTATTTTTATAGGTTGTGTCTTCCCTGGACAAAAGTACAATTGAAGCTAAAAGAAATTCCCTTCCATGTTTTAATCATAGTCAACAGAACAGTAGAGCTGCTACACGAGTTCTCTCCACACATCTCAAAGTGTTCACTTGTCAGTGATCATTAAAGCTCTTTGCTATTTTGAAGTAGCAGAATGCTATTCTATTTACAAAATAGAACAGCAGCGTACTATTAGAATAGTGAATAAATATTTGATTCAGAGGATTTCAGAATCCACACACCACACCCCTTTCATTAGATGTAGAACATTTGGTTTAGGCTTTAGAACCCATGAAAACTAAGCTGATTTTACAGAAGCTGGACATTTCCAGGCAGTCATATAGCATAGAAACTTGTATGTGCTATGTGTGCCCTCGGCACCTTATCCATCCAAGCCAGAGGGAGGCACTGACTGCCCGTTTTTATGTCTAAAAAAGCTTCCCTATAGAGAGATACATAAATACACTGTTAGGGTTTGGATCAAAAATGTCCCCTGGAAAGCTCATATGATCATAAGTGACACTTTCAGAAGATAATTATATCATGAGGCACTAACCTTATCAATGGATCAACCCACTAATGAGCTCATAACTAAGTTTCCTTTTGGGAGGTAGGACCAGGTTGGTGGAAGAAGATCATGGGGGACATGCTTTTGAAGGGTGTATTTCTTCCTCTCTATCTGGCTTTCTTGCTCTCTTTCTCTGCTTCTTGACTGCCATCAGAAGAGTAGCTTTCCTCTACCATTTCCATCTGCTACATTTCTGCTTGAAGCCAGCCAACAATTAACTGATACCCTGAGCCAAAATAGAACTTTCTCCTTTAGTCCTAGCAATGAAAATTTGACTAATACACACATTAACACATTCCTTCACTGTAACACAAACTCTACCAAATCAACAAGCACCTTACAGATTGAAAAGGTTTTTAAGATGTCTCATTTTAAATGTTAATATAAATGAAGCTTCTTAGAGATTATGATCCTGTGTAACTTGCATTATTATAGTCATTACAGCTGTTTAGTAAAAATGTCTTTTTCCACATCTTCCTGTTGATTTTCTCTACCCTTAACTACCAAGAAAATTTACTACATTTTTTTCATTAGCTTCCTCATGTCAAGTGAAGTTTTTCATCCAAATTTCACTGCTCGGGCCCATATGTCTCTTCTTTCTTTTTGTACATTTTTTTAAGATACCACATAACAAAAATGTTTCTCTTATATTAATTTTGTTACTGAGGCAAAGTAAACCATCACTCCTCGGTATGTCATATAAAAGCCAGAAGAGTAGTGACTCACTCATACGGAGATTTTATTTAAAACATTTGCTCTGTGGTCAGGGTAGATTAAAGACAGATCGGGTGCCCTTGGAGCAGCTCTGGGGTAGTGAGAGTGAGAGATGTTACCACTTGGTAGATAAACCACATGTAGCCCACATGACAGTCACTGCCCTTAATCTCCTGTCCTCCTCCCTCAGAAAGGGACACCTGCATTCAGCTTGACTGATGTTGTACATTTGAATGGATGATGTTTTAATCTGCTGACCAAAAATGGAATGATTGGTGAAAGAAGATCTACGTTTCCCTCCGGGATTCTTGGGCGATGAAGAAAGGAAAAGGAGAAATTGGTGGGGAATAAAAAAGGAAAATAAAAAGAAAACAGAGAGAAAAGAAACAAAGCAAGAGAAATGACTGTGACAAGTTTCCATTGTTCTTTGTCTGTGCCAGAGAGGGTCTGGAATTTTTAATGATTGCAAATTGAGCAGCTCATGGGTAATTGATTTGATCTCTATCAGTAGGGGTCAGAAACCTATGATGATTAAATCATATTTATACAGTTGAAACAAGGAAAAGATGAAGTACATGGAAGAGAATGTATCTCTGCTTTTTGACTTTTATAGAAAATCACAAATTCCAACATCTGAAAAAAATTGCGAAGAAACAGCACATGATGGAAGTGTGTATGTGGGTGAATATCCATAATTGTCAGTGTTTATGAGTCTACATGACTCATAAACATCATCTACATCTCAGCTCTACCAACAAAAAATTCATAAAAACCAATTAACAAACTCACTTTATGTGTGTTCATGTATCCATTTTCAAACTTACCCTTGTCCTAGAACAACTTTTCTTTTATCCCTCTTTTTCCCTTTTGGTTCCACTTTGTAAGAAGTATACGAAGCAAATCACTGATTTCTGGACACTTAAAATGATTTTTAAACTGTAGGAGATGGTAGCTGTCAATAAAATAATAGAACCAGTAGAATGAAAATAATTGCAGTGGTCATCTAGTTGTGTCTCTAGGCAGGACAAAAATCTCTATGGCATCTATTAATATATGGTCAACAAAGAAAACATTCTTGCATATGTTCATTGGTAAGGGGCTCATTCTATGGAGAATTTAGTCCCATTATACATGCATCTATTTATTCCGCACATATTTTAATGTCCATATATTGATAAGCAGGAAAATGATAAGATAATGTTAAGCATATTTTGAAGCATCAAAGTAGAGTAAATTAAAATGATTGGTGACTAACAATGGGGTGTTTTAGGACACGTGCTTGTATGAGATAACACATAATCTCGGGGTAACGATCTTCCAATCAGGAGGAGTTGAGATGAAAGGTCAAAGTTGGGAGTCAGCATGCCTAGGAAAATAAATAAAGAATTACTTGTTGTTGGAGGGATAGGCTGAGGGTGCTGGGAAAAGAGGTTGGAAAGATGAACAGAGGTCAGTCAGGGTAGGGCATTGTAGATTGTGGTGCAGATTACGGGTTTCATCCTAAATGCAGTGGGAAGCTAGCAGGCATTTCAAACAATGGATTTATATATTTTGGTCATGCATAAAGAGTGGAATTCGAGCCAGCAGGAATAGAACCGAGGAAACCAATTATAAGGCTATTGTGGTAGATCAGAAAAAAAAAATGTTGAGAACTTAGATTGTGGTGGTAGTCCAGGAGATGGAAAAAGGTGGATGCATTTGGAATACACCTAGTGGTAATGGTTGACAAGACTGGCTAAATTCAGTGTGTGGCGTGGGATAGAGAAAGAGGTGGAAGAGAAAGAAGGATCACATACAACTCCAAGATAACTTGCTTCGAACCTCGATGCAGGAGGTGGCACAATTTGTCGATATGTGGAAAACTGGAGAATGACCAGGTTTGCAGACAATATAGGTTATCCAATAATTGTGTTTTGACCACATTATCCTTGCTATAACTGGCATGGGGAGTACTGGATAAACAAGTTCTAGGCGGGGGACATACTTTTGAGGCATCTATATTCTGAAATAATTATTAGAGATCTAGGTTTACATCAAAGTGAATTTTCCTCCTCTGTAAGTACTGTCCGTTGGTCACTCCATCTTCAGCAAAGGTAAGGCAGACCCAACTTCTTGAGTACCAACTCTCCAAATATTTGAAGAATGAAAGCTTGTATTTACTACACAGTTGCTATATGCCAAGTACTTAATACAATCTCTCATTTCAATATTTTGAGGTATATGAAGGCATTGGTTAGTATCTCCTTTTAAAAGGAGAGAACACAAGTACAAAGATTGTATTGTTCAAGTACGCAAAGCTCCAGAATGAAAGGACGAGTTTTGATTCAGATCTGTTTGAGCCCAAAGCTCATGATTTCACTGTATCTCCCAGCTCCAGGTGAATAAACACCAGTGCCCTCAGTGTCCCTCACACAGCAGGGTTGCCAGGACGCATCACGAGTCTGAAAGTCTTCCAGCAGCTTCCTACCTAAGCAACATCTCTCATTAGGTTTCGGTTCTTCCAATGAATACATTTCATCTGACCAAGGAGTACAGCCATCTTCTGGAGAGGTGCCTTCTCAGAATGATGCTGGACATTGTAATAGTAACCACATCACACTGCTGGCTCATATGAATTTGTGGTCAACTCCTGTCTAGCCAGAGCTCCCACATCCTTTACTTATGCTATGATTTTTTTTTGCCTAAATTAAAGATGTTGAAGTATTTGAAACCTGAGTCTTTTAACTAGCACACACCATTCCTTCTACTTTCATTGCAAATGCAGGTATGATAAGTGAGGCTTTTGTCTTTATCCTTTTCATTAAAATGAGCAGATGATATTTAAATTATAATTTAAAATTTTAATGTATTAAAGATAAAAGTTACAATTTAGTACTCGCCTGCCGTATTTCAGTTATGACTCTACATCTCAAATTTCTCATCTGTGAGATAGAAATCATAACCATACTAAGGAGAAAATAACAACTTGTTTATGAAGTTTTTAACCATGAGATCATACTTATCTAATGCTCAAAATTTTAGAAGAGCTTCTTATTTAAGGTAGTGCTCAACTTTTGATAGTAAGCCACTCTCTGATCTAACCAAGGTATACTGTGTATAAAAGTACTCAGAAACTAAAGACAATCCACCAATAGCAGCTTTTTCCTTAGAAAGCCAGATGGATGACTTTATTATACCATTGAGAACCACATAAGCTGCTTAATTGCTCACTAGTTGTCTGGAATAGGTGCTGTTAATGTGCTTTCCATTCTACCCCACCAAGAAAAGGAGTCATTTTAGGAGCGCTGAGCAAGGACAGAAATTGAAGGGAGACACTCAATCTCCTCCATTCTACCTAATCCCATCCCCTCTATTTATTTTTGCCAGGCATACAATCTGTGCTTCTGTCTTAGCTCAGATTCCTCAAAAGTAGATCGCAGGATAAGGATTCAAGTGCAAGTTGTTTGTTTTGGAGGACATGCTAGGAAACACCAACAAAATGGGGAATTAAGTCAGGGAGGAAGTAATAAATGGAGCATTATTAAGCTAGTTACATTTAAGAGTAAATGAAACACAATCCTGGGGAAGAATCTAGCAGACAGTGCAGAATTTATACTTCAGAGTTATTCTACACTGGTTAACAAATTAGATACCTATTCCTTTGCATCATTGGTTGAGAGATGAAGAAGCAGAGGGCTAATTCCCAAGCACTTTCAGAATGCCCTGTGCACCAGAGAAAGCTGTCAATTAGATGGTAATCAACTGTAATCTGATCAGCCCTGGGAACTTGTAAACTAGGCATAACAGAAAATGCTACAACCCGTGAAAGTTTATCAAGGCCCCTAAACTCTAACCTAAATGATCAGATGTGTTTTTCTGGCTGTAGCCACAGCTAACAAGTAGTTAACACAAAAAAGAGAACTTCACACAACTCAACAAGGACAAATTTTTTAAATGGGCAAAGGCTTGAATAGACATTTCTCCAAAGAAGATATACAGATGGCCAGTAAATACATGAAGAGATGCACAACATTTTTAGTTATTAGAAAAATACACATCAAAACAATATCATGTCATGCTCACTAGAATGGCTACCACAAAAAATGAAAGAAATCAGTGTTGATGAGAATGTGGAGAAATTGGAATCTTCATGCATTTGTGGTAAAGATGTAAAAAGTAAAGAGTAGGAAATTCCTCAAAAATTTAAATATAGAATTATATTATTCCAACAAGTCAACTCCTAGGTGCATGCTCATGATATTCACATTATTCACCCCCACTTATATACTCAAAAGAACTGAAATTAGGGATTTAGGCACTTGTACACAATTGTTCATGACAGCATTATTCAAAATATTCACATTGCCCATATTATTCAGATTATTCCACTAAAAAGCGGAAACAATTCAAGGGTCAACGGATGAATGGATAAACAAAATGTGACATATACACACAATGGAAAATTATTCACAAATAGGAATGAATTTCTGAGTTATGCTACAACATGGTTGAATCATGAAAGGATTATATCAAAGGGCAAATATTGCATAATTGCCCTGAAATGAGATGTCTAAGATAAGGAAATCTACAGAGAAAAAAACAGCTTCAATTGAGGATGATGAGAAAGTACTAAAAATGAGTAGTCATGATGATTACCTAATATTATGAATGTACTTAATGCCACTGAATCATACACTTAAAATGGCTAAAATGGTACATGGCATTATGCATGTTTTACCACAGTAAAAAGGTCAAAATAAACTGATATGGTTAAAAATTAATACCTGCAGAATAATTTTTTGGGCCGGTGATACAGCTCAGCGGCATAAGCACCATGGCTTAGAAGGACAAACACAACTGATGAGTACAACTGGACCTGTACTCTGTTTCCAACTCTGGGATCACACCTACTATGTGATCGTAGGCAAGAAACAGGGTCTTTCTGAAATTCAACTATATCTCATGTAAAATGAACCCAATCCAGTCCCTCCTGGGACTGATGTATAGGGTATATTACATAAAAAATCACTTGGTTCAGAGCATTCCATAATTATTTTTCCCTGACTTTCTCCCTTCACTATTTACTATATTATCTAATAGCAGACAATGACGTCAATACCATGTTATCAATTTCCCTTTTCTTTAATAGTAATAGAATAATTAGCTGGACCTGAGCTAGTCCTAATACAAAATTCATGGCCTTGCATCCTACTCCTATCTGTAATGGATGAAGCAAAAGACACTCTTTGAAATAAACAAACTTCGCTTCATGGGTAGGTTGTAGACATTGCTGTACAGTATAGTCACTAGAGTTAACAATATGATATTGTATTGTTTGCTAAGCAAGAAATGTATTCTTATTCTGTATTAACAGAAAAATGGAGTGACACAAGGACTCTTTGGGGAATGTTGAGTACTTACTGTAGGTCTATTACCTTGATCACAGTGATGATATCACAGGTGTTTACTTATGTCCAAACCCATCAAATTATACAAATAAACAGGTAAAGTTCTTTGCATATCAATTATACCTCAATAAAGCTTTGAAGAGAGGAGGCCAAATGTCTTAGTTATTTTTCTCTCATTGCTGAGACAAAATACCTGCCACCCAAAGTTAAAGGAGGAAGAATTTATTTGGCTTACAGTTTGTAGAGGTTTCAATCCACAGGTGGCTGGCTCCAAGGCAGGGTGGCACATGGCAGAGGGGCGTCACAGAGAAGAAGCAGTTCCTTGCATGCAGAAGACAGCAAAAGCAAGCAAGAGAGAAGACAGGCCTCTTTCTGCCCCTTATATTGTATCCAGGCTACCAGGATAGAGCGTTGCCAAACCAATCAGTGCACTGGTTTAGTAATCACACACCCTTAATCCCAGTATCACACTCTCTAGATTTTGCCACCTCTGAAAAAGCCCCACCTATAACTACATGAGGCTTTGGAGGGATATCTAGACCTAAACCATAACACCAAGATAGGAAGTGAGGAAACAGGAAGAAGAGAGATAGAGCGAGAGAGAGAAGAAGGAAGAAAAAAGATACAGGAAATTTAGCAAAGAAATGGCTAATATGAACTCCTTTCTTTCTTATCTGCTACCTAGAACACAGTGACATCCTGGACAACAAAGACAAAAGCTATACATGACAGACAGAGTAGTGGAAATTTGGAAGTAGCTTGTCTGAAGTTTCTATGGAGTAGAAATGCCATACCATTGCCAACTCACTTCCACCCAGGAATCATTTGTATGGGAAGAGGTTTATTTTACTCAGAGTTATGGTGTTTGAGAGCTCTGGGGAAAACCTCATGGCATCATAGTAGGAGCACGTGTGGGAGTAAGAGGTCACATCTGCAAACAGGAAGCCACAGACCCTGGGTTCCCACAATGCCTTCCAAGGACACACCACTAACTGACCTCATGAGCTCACACCAGGCCCTACCTTTGAAAGGTCCCACCTCCCAACATCACCACACCACGCACCAACTTTCCAAAATATGAAACACGGGGGTACACACTTTGGCCATATCCAAACCATGGCACTAACATTCCTTCCAAAGAAAATTTTTTGAAGCAGTGCAAATTTAGAGAGTTTTCTTTGTACCTCAAATTCTTCATCTGTTTCATGGGGTTCAAAATAATTACTAATAGGGTTAGTATGACCCAAAATGCAAAAATAATGTGTTGTTCAAGTAGGGTGTCTATAGAAGGTGCTAAATACATATTTGTTGTGATTTTTAATATCTTGCTCAGGTTGCCTCAGTACATTTCTCTGTTCAAAGGTAAAGATAGCTCACAATATCTTGCACATAGCCTCATTAAAAATTGTGTATTAAAGTATATTAAATACCATGAGAATAGGTTGTATGAACATATCTTGCCTAAAACACTGACTTCCGCTAAAATCTTGGCAAAACCAACAAAATGCTAACTTCAGTGAGAAGTTTAAAGAGAAACAGAATTATACATAGTTTCATAGTCCCTCCTCCCAAAGTATTTATCAACTACAAATAGTAAAATGGTCACTTTACAGTGGGAGAACGCAGTGGACACCGCCTTAGCCAAGTGATTGAGCTCGGCCTCAAGAACACAAGTCAACATCATGAACCTTTCAATAAAATCCACTTAGAATGCACTATCACTCCTGTGGCCTTTTGGCCAAAAATAACTAACTTCACTCCAAATGTGAGCAAACATCAGGCAAATGCAAACTGAGGGAAATTCTGCAAAATAACTGATCACTACTCTTTGAAAGTGTCAGAATCCTGAAAGACAAAGTAATAATTAAGGAATTGTTTTAAATTGGAGAAGACACAGACAAATTACAACTAAATGCAAAGTGAAATCCAGAATAGGATCCTGGAACAGCAAAAGAACATCAGTGGAAAAACTGGTGAAATTTAAATATTGTCTATAGTTTAAAGTATTGAAGCCAGGCATGGTGGTGCATGCTTGTAATCCCAACTACTCAGGAAGCTGAGGCAGGAGGTTTGCAAGTTTCTGGGCAGCCTGGCTAACTTAGAGAAGCCCTATCTCAAAATAAAAACTTATGAAAGGGCTGAGGGTATATCTCAGTGGTAGAGTACTTGCCTAGCATATGCAAATCCCTGGGTTCAATCCTCAGTACCACAGAAAAAGTACTATACTAATATTAATTTCCTGGTTTGGACCATTGTACTATAAATATTTAAGATGTGCATACTAGGTGAAGTAGAGTGAAATATATACACTTGACTACTGTTAAAACATTTCTACAAATCTGAATTTAGTGTAAGCTACAAAACTATAAAAAAAATTGGAAAGGAGACCTGGACAGGGAGTATGAAGTATAGATATTTTCACTGATAACAAACACAAGTAAAACTGTATTTGAAAACAAATCAGTATCTGAGATACATCAGTTAGAGCTCAAGTGGTCACTTTGCCAAATGCTTTCATGCCTTAAAAAATTTGGAAAATAAAATTGCTGAATTTTAAAAATTTTGGATAGAAAAAACAAATTATACAAAATTATATATAAAACTATGTACACTACATGATTTATGGGTGGATGTACATTTTTGTATTTATATATAAATTATCTGAAAAGATACCTAGGAAATTTAATTTGCAATTAACACCTGGAGGTGAAAACGGGAAGGTAAAGGGGGAAAATTACCCTTCACCTTACATTTCTATATACTACTTGAATTGTTAGCATATATATATATATATATATATATATATATATATATATATAGTTTTTATTATTTTAGATAATAAAATAATACATTTATAAAAAAGGATGTAAATCAAATGAGTAACTTTGTCATCTCTGTCACCAACTATAACTTTGCTGAGTCACCTAAACTTCTAGATCTCATTTTTTCTTCCATAGAATAAAATGATTAGTAGATCAGTGATTCTTTAACCGGAAACTCCTGGTGTGTTTGGCAAAAAGAAATTCCTGGGACCCATTTCAAGTGCTATTAAATCAGATTTCAATGATAAAACCCAGGAGCAACCTGCCTGGCAAGCGCAAGGTCCTGAGTTCGACTCCCAGAACCCACATAAAGGAATAAAAGAGGCCAGTGATATCGCTTAGTGGCACAAGAGCTTGCTGGCAAGTGCAAGGCCCTGAGGTCGACTCCTGGTACCCACATAAAAAAAAAAAAAAAAAACAGGAGCAAAATCCATAAAAGCTCCTCAAGCAGTTTTGCCAGCCAGTGGTGGTTGTATCTCTAAATGAGATACAGCCTGCATTCAGTTATTGAACAATATCTCATTATAGCTTACGACATGCATGATATGCTAAGGAGCTAGAAATAAAATACACAGACCTTGTATAGTTTTCAGTCCATAAGGAAAAACAAATAAAGCAAAAAAGACTACAAAGCACCACAGCACGTAACATGTGCCACCAGATACTGTACTGATTCCAAATTAGCTCTCAATATCTTTTCTTCTCCTCCTTTCCAGCAGGTAGCTTGGTCCAGTTGGATCTTTCCTGCCAGAAGATATTTCCCACCTGGTTCACGCTTTTCTAGAGGCTAGAATCCCTGATGAGAGTATATGAGAGGTTCTCCATCTGGAAGGCAGAAAGATGAAAACTGTATGATTAAGCAGAGAGAAGGGAACGCCACCCAAAAGGAGCCTGGAATGACTCTTTTCAAGCCACTAGGCCGTCCACTGAGTGGCTGGGCTTGGGCTCTACTCACTGGGCAGCAAGCTTTCATCACATAACTCCAAGTGCTTGGGGAATGTTATATCCCAGGCCAGTGATCTCCAGCCTTGGCAAAGATGCCTGGGCCCTAAGATGACAATAACAAAGGACAAGCTCTGAAAGGAATGCATAAAAGGTACCTTGAAGATAAATCAAAATTGAAAATATTCAGAAAAATTAATTGCTCTACCTATATGAAACATGTGCAGATTTTTTATTCTCATTATTCCCTAAATAGTAAAATATAACAATCATTTGCACACCCTTTACATTGTATTAGATATTACAAGAGATCTAAAGATGGTTTAGCCATACAGGAAGATATATATAGGTTACACATCAAGGTGTGTAAGGATTATGAACATCTGCAGATTTTGGTATCCATGGGGAATCCTGGAACAAATCCCCCACAATGATTGTGTACACACACAAACATATGCACACACATGCATTCTACTGCTCTGTTTCTCTGGAGAACCCCTGACTAATACAAACCACTTCAGGGTTAAGCAATACTGCAGCACTTAACAACATTCTCTTTCTTATCAAAGACAGCTGCCCTGGGATAACTTCAATTCCTTTTGTCGTATGCTGTTCCTCCAAATTTTAAATATTTGAACACCGATCAACTGAGACTAGACAATGATGAGATTTCCCAATGTCAAACTGTGGAGCTCACTGTTCTAGACACTAAATGTTCTCATTAGAACATGGAAAGACTCCTCTCATGGTAAGGATCGTGTTGAGGATAAAAGTAGCAGAAGGCAACTAACGTTTTCCAACTCCCTCCTTCTTTTTCCACCATGCTGTCAGGAAGAAGGTGAAACTTAAATATAAAATTCTATAGTGGGAGAAGGTTTTCCTTTTTTATATTAGGCTTATTCATCTATCTTGTTTTTGGAAAGAGGCTCCTGTTCAACCAAATGTCATGCAATCAATTAAATCTCCAAAGATTGTGAGCAGATTTGCACTTTGTTTTCTTCTAATTATTCAAGGAATCCAAGAGTCATGGCCCATAAAAATGAGATACTGTCAGCAAAAGTTCATATCTCAAGGAAATGAAAATACAGGCCTACCAAATATTCAATTTGGGACCCACATTATGTTGTCAGAGAGAGCCATTGACACTTGTGATCAATTGACTGGTATATACATGGTAAACTGGAATTTGGTTGTCTATTTTTGCTTCCTGTTTGTAGCAAAATTCTATGTCCATATCCACATGACTTCTTTTTACTGTCCTGCATGTCTCTAGGTATTCTATAGTGAAACCAAAAATTTCAATTCCAAAGGCTCAAATTATTCTGTATCCTTCCAAGTTATGGTTCTAGGTGGGATAAAAAGAACCATCTATCCCAGATTTTGACTGCTAAGTCTCAGTTCAGACGCATGCTATGATGCAGAATTGTAAAGAAACTGAGAGCATGGGAGGGCAGCATGGGCTTTAGGAAAGGGCTAGAAGAAGGATATGACTTCTCTAGATGTAAGAATATAATCAGCAATAGCAGCAAATGATATCGCTATACCTGGATAATCAGAGATTAAAAACATAGACAGATTTGGTTTAAATAAGAAGGCATAGGAGAAAAGGAGAGAAAAATAAAAAGACATAGAAGCACTGTCAAACGTCAAATGTAGCACCTTAAACTATTTTGTCAGAAACAAAGCAGTTGATGTTTGTCAGTATACCAGCACATGTA
Source organism: Erethizon dorsatum (assembly GCA_028451465.1). Lineage (NCBI taxonomy): Eukaryota > Metazoa > Chordata > Mammalia > Rodentia > Erethizontidae > Erethizon > Erethizon dorsatum. The sequence continues at coordinate 13,012,629 of CM051826.1, forward strand.
TGGTAGACTGGAATTCTGTTGTAAATTTGTACTTCGTCTTTGTACTAAAATCGTACGTCCATATTCCCATCCACATGACTTTGCAGTGCCTCCCAGGGAAAAAGACAGCATAGCCATCTCTGCCATTTATTACCCAACTTGATGTGACTTGGCTGATGGGCATCTGACTTGACTTGAGTGATGAAATGTTAATTCCATTCACATCGTCAGAGATGTTTTCGTGCCTTCGTGGATTAGTTTGCTTGCATCTGTTTTTTTAGACATGAGAGAAACATACACCACGTAACAGCTGCCCCCCCAAAAAAAGATGCTGCATGGAGAAGACTTGAATTCAATATACATGTGAAATCAAATGCAGGCAATCCTAGCCGATGCCCACAGAATCACTCCTGTCCCGCAGACTTGTGAGTAAAAATACATTCATTCCTGTAAGCCTCTGGGGTGTGTAGATCTTTGTTGCATGTCATGGGTATAGTAGCAAGTGTCTGACCAAAGTGCAAAGAGGAATTCAGGAGATGTCATTCCACCAATAGATTAAATTTTGAATAAAGTGAAAACAAGAAGACAATTTAAAGAACTGTTATAGACGTCCAGTTCCCTAAAGCTATAATGTTTAAGATGCAGTTGTTCTATCTACCTGGCTTCCAGAGTGAAGAAACTGAAAGCAAGTGGCCTATCCAATCTCTACTATCCACCCAATGTCAGTATATAATAACCCTTTGCTTTTAGAAGCCACCAAGAGTAAGGGTTTGATTATTTCCTCACCATATCTCAGACGATCGTGACTAATACCAGAAGAGGGTCCCAGGGGTAATTCAGCAGTTCTATAATGCCACAGACCTTTGGGTTTTCCTTCTTTTCATTTTTTCCTTTCATGTCTCCCTTTAAAGTTTCAAGGTGGCTATAACAGATCCAAGCCAAAAGCAGGTCCCACGCCAGTGTCTGGCCATAAGAGAAACTTTAGGAAAACAATCTATTTTGCCTTTTCATTGCTCATACTAGGAGACAGGCTCTGCCAGCCATGAAGAACAGGGGAGGAAAGGCTGCTGTAGCAGCCAACAGGTCCTCCAAAAGTAGGATGAGATGCTAACTACATTATATATTGTACTGTTTATTGAGCACTTACTCTCTGTCAGTTTCTTTTCGTAGCTTCTACGTATTAATCCTACCCACCTCACCCCCTTTTTGCAGATGAGAAAATGGGACTCAAGGAAAAGAATTGAGGATCACAAGGAAAAAGGAATATGTTTAAAATCAACCCGATCTTAGATGGCAGAATAAGAATTTGAACCTAGGCTTGACTGTCAGTGTCAAAATCATTTTTGTGCAAACTCCCTTCATGCTGAGACTTCCGCTTCTCTCTGTTCTTCAGTACTTCGAGACAGCTGCTGATTCGGCTGCATGATTCCTCTCTACTACAAAAGAGGCGCACGACATGGACATAACAACAAAGTCCTCCCCCGGGGGTCTGAAGTAGCCAAAAAAAGGGCAGATGGTGATTTTTTGAATGCCAAAGCCCATTCCAGTGAAACAAGCGCCTGCTGTCCCATGACTTATAACACCAAGTGATGTTCAGATTCGGTTGGGCTCCCAAGTAAGCACGCCAAGTCTGTTTGCAATTTCGCAGCTCGGAGCATGCTTGTCGGAGGCTTTCCATTCACATTCACTGAAGCTACCTTGGCCTTTTGAAGGCTTTGTAACTCTGAAAGCCAAGAGTCCAGGCCCCAGACTCTCAGAGGCTGGCAGCCTTCTCAATTACACTGTTCACGGCCCCGTCTCTCCCTTTGCTTTCTCCAAAGAAAAGACATCTTGATACAACTCAAAAAGCAGCAAGCTGAGAACTCGCTGGGAGGTGGAGCAGTAAGTCTGTGGTGTTGCTCATCCCCAGAGCGTTATTTCCCCCTTAATCACCAGCATCCTGGATTCACCGTCTCTCACTCACTGGACAGCGATCTGTCTTGATCTCTCTGGGAGAGGCAGCGAAGCAGCTGTGGGAGAATCTGATGCCACATTCACAGCGGTGCACTGTTTCTTCAGATTCCCACATGGAAATGCTCCTTCCTGGGTGGCCTTCCATGCACACCAGAGCAGTCCCTCTTCCCAGAAAGACAGCTAAGTGGTCCAGCAGTGGTGTCCTGAGGGAAGCGAAGCACATCTTCTCTGCTGCAGAATCACCTTAAACTTTTCCATGTTGGAAGAAAAGAGGCTAAGATTTTTTTTTTTTCTGAGAATGTCAGTGATATTAGTGTCAAGTCAATAGGTTGTTCACCAGTATGCCTCTCTCTCTCCCACTCTCTCTCTCTCTCTCTCTCAGTGAAATTTCTAGAAGAGAGAACAGAGCTTGGATGGAAGAAAGCAATAAGCACTTCGTACCTCCTGGGAGGTACGCAGAATTCTCAGATTCACCCTCCATGACCCTCACTCTTGTGTAGTCTTCTCCCCTGACCTTTCAGTGTGGATGGAATATGTGAGCATAATTCCCAAGAAGGAAATTGCCCAGGTGGGCCTAAATTCATCACATGAGCCCTTGAAAAACAGAAGAGATTTTCTTACTGCTAGCAGAACAGAAGTCTGGAAGATGTAGGGAAATCCGTGACAGATCTGTGGTGAAGCCCAGGACAAAGAGCTGCAGGTCTCCAGGAGCTGAGAAAGGACCCAGCTGTCAGCCAGCAGGGAAGTGGAGGCCTTTTGTTATGCAGCAATAGAAAACTAATTCAGCCTCTTCAACCTGTTGTCTAGTGCTGTCCTTTGGATCTTAAGTGTCCCCTAAGTGCCCATTGTTAAATACTGGTTGCCAGTTTGGCACTATTGTAAGGTGATGGAATATTTAGGAGGCAGGGCCTATTGAGAGGTCTTTGTATCATAGGTGGCATGCCCTCGAAGACAACTGTGGGACCTTTGTCTCTTCCTTTCTTTTGCTTCCCAGCCATGAAGTTGAGTGGTTTTGCTTTGCCACTCACTCCTAGCATGACGTGGTGGCACAGGCCCAAAGTGAAGAAGGACAGTCCATGAGGCCTGCAACTTCCAAAACAGTAAGCTAAAATCAACCTTTTCTTCGTAAAGGTTTATCACTTCAGAAATGTGTTATAGTGACAGAAAACTGACTAGCTTCAATTACAACCTTCATTATGCAACAAAATACAATTACATTAGTATGGGCTCTAGATAATAATAGGTTGTGTTCATCACAGTGTCTCCACTATCCATTATCCATAGCAGGCAGGAAATTAATATTTTGGTGCTAAATGTATAAAGCAATGCTTAAACACCCAGACTTTTAGAGTCAGAGAAACATGAGCCTAGATTCTAGTTTTATCACCTAATATATCTGATCTTCACTGAGTTAAGTTTAAATAACTGATACTTAACGGGTACCTCACTGACAAAAAGGGGCAAGAATGGCACCTGCTTCATCTTTGGACGTTCATCAAAACATGGCAGTTGGCCACAAGCTCCTTTTTCAAATCCTCCCAGTGGGTGTGACAACACTAGACTCTCCTGGTTTCCCACCCACATTCAGCAAGAGATACCTCCCCTCCATCTATCCCTTAAAGGGTGGAGTTTTTCAAAATCTTAGTGCCTCATCTTATCTATCTTTTTTCCATCCCTTATTAAGTTACTGCATAAGTTTTGAGTTCATGACCTTTCTCCTCCCCAGTGACTCCTCCTCTAATGTTTTCTATCTCTATAAATGATCCCACCATTGATTTTTAATGGAAACCTGGAGGCATCATGGAAAACTTCATCAGTTATCACATTCAATCAAATAACAAGGGGTATCAATTGTACCCCTTAAAAATGTTCCTCATCTACACCCTTCTCTCTGCTTCCACTGCGACTATTATCCCAAAGTCACCATGCTTTGCTTGAACTATGACAATAGCATCGAAACTATTGTCCACTCACTGTACTTCTCTTTAATCCAGTCTCCATGATGTGCCAACGTGATCTTTATGAAAGGACAATCTAAGCATGGCACTGCTCACATTAATATTTTGTAATCTTATACTGCTCTGAAGATAAATTATTATTAAAGATTCATTCAAATTAATTGTTATTAATCAAAAAACAATGATCAGTTATGCTTTAACTTCAACATAAAAAATAAAATATTTTGGATCTCTAAATAGCCATGGCTTCTCATTTGGAAATGCCTTTGTAAATTTTACTGAAGGAATTGCTTCATTTTTCTACCTGGTAAACCTGTAGTTATGACCAGAGCTGACTAGAAAGGACAGAACAGAGACAGAGACAAGAACAGAGAAGTGTCTGATATCTTTATATTTCCCATGAGGCCAATGGTACTTCCCACATTCCTGAAATTCTCTGTATTCCTTATATGAATTTCCTTTTGACTAATACGAGTTTGCTTTACTTGCAACCAAATAAGCCTCAACAGAAATGAAGTTCACACTTTGCTTTTCTTTCTCCATATATTCTCAAACTGCAATCCAAATCTTAATTTGTAAAGTCATCATATTTGAAAAGAATTTGTGGATTTCCTAAGTTCAGGATTCATTTGCGGAGTTCTTCGCATGCAAGTAAACCACTACTGATAAAAACAAAAATTTTCCAGATCAGTAATATATTTTCAACTTTCTATTACAGCATAACTTTGAATTCATAGATAAATTGTGGAAATAAAGTAAATAAAGTAATATAAAAATACCCAGATATACCTATGTTTAATAGTTCACCCCATTTAGCCTATCAGTAGTATTAATCTATGCAGCTGGTTGTCTATCTATATTTAAATTTTTTTCTGAAAAATTTGGTGATAAATATATCCAGGCCTTTGACTTACAAATACTTCAGTGCATATCGCCTAAAAGTGGGAATATTCAGTTATATAGTCAAAGAGATGTCAACATTGGCAAAATTAATATAATCAAATGTTTTTCTCTAAGCTATACTTTGTAATTCAATGTCGTCTCTTGACTTAACAGTGCCATATATTTCATGACACCACCCCCATTCCAGTATAACATACAGTCTAAAGTCAAATATTGGAGTTACTAGTCATTTATTTTATGTTTTTGTTTTTGCTTTTATTGTTATTAACTATAATCACTGTATTGTACCATACATCTCTCAGTCTTATCATCCTCAATCTTATATCTTTTGACCAAGATCTTCCAAATACTTCTGTCCCCCAAGACTTTGATGTCCTTTAAGATCCTATAAATATACTGTTCCTCATCAAAATTTCTTACAATTTAGAATACATTGGTTATTATTTCATGTTTCAGTCTTGTGTCAAAATGGTACAAAATGATATATTTTCACATCTAGTGCTCCTCCCCAAACTTACCAGTTAGCACTTGGTAGTCTATTAGCAAGAGCTCTTTCTTTTATTTTTTTTGGTACTGGGAGTTGAACTCAGGACCTTGCACTTGCCAGGAAGGCACTTGTCCTGCTGAGCTATATCCCCAGCCCGAGCCCTCCTTTCTTATTTATTTGTTTCAATATAAATTCATGAGTTCCTCTTTCCTGATGTTTAATTATTTATTATTGTACATAATCACTTTGATGCATAAATTACACTAATTTAATTACTTTGACACCCCAAACTGTGTGTGTGTGTGTGTGTGTGTGTGTGTGTGTGTGTGTGTGCATGCGCAGTGCTTCCTTTTTTTGACATAATAAATGCTTCAGGTTTGTATAATACCCATCCTGGAATCAATCATTTCTTTCAATTATATTTTAAAATTGAAGTAATACATAGTGGGTTTTCTTAAAATGGGTCACATTTATACCTGCTTCACTTTTTATCAAAATATTTTAGTAATGCTCAAAGACAAAACAAAGAATTTTCAGTGGAAAATTCCTCTAATGGCTTATTTCCCCTCAGGCCCTTGGACGGGATGAATGATTACAATATGGGTTGAATTCTACTTATTGAAAATCAATGTATTATTATCCTAATCTTTTGAGATCCAGTGTTTGGCAGATTTCCCCAAATTTTATTATGAATTACAATGCTGGTGATTAAGTAATCCAATAAACTGCTCAGTTCTTCCAGTTCACTTAGACTAAATATGATTGCACTTTAAAAACACGAGCGTGTTGGAATATATTTCTTCATCTACAAGTGTAATGATTTTGACTAATTTTACACAAAAATTACTATGTGTGGGCTCCATAAATCTGTCTTATTTTGTTACTTGCTATTCTCCACAGCTGCTTTGAACGTAGCAGAAAATTACCAAATCAAAAAATAAGCTGTCATATGCTGTAATTTCCTCTTTGGGGGCATTTTTTATTTTTGTCATTGTATATCTTACACTTTAAAATATATTAAACACATCTGTTCCTAGGCCCAGGGAGCAATTATTTCCAGCTTTAAAAACAGAATTGAGAATTCAGGGGGTTGGGTGTTAGAACTTGAATGTTGCTTAGATTTTATGTGACAAGTGTTTGTGTCTCATCTAAGTACATTTTGTAAGATTACTCATCTTTAGGAACAAAATGTTAATGAAAACTTAAAACACTGAAATGACAAAGAATGCATTTCCCCCTGGCTTGTTTATTTATGCTGAATGAAACTCTACAATTCTCTGAATTATATGCTGTTAGGTTGGTGTGATAGGTTTAGTCAGCATGAGTCAGACACATTCAACGGGATATAATGTACTTAATAACTAAGAAACACAGAGTGAAGTGTCGATGACTGGAAGTGTAATTGGTCGGAGTTGGTGTCCAGGCTTCTAGAACGTAATCCAGACTATTGTGTGTTTTATTAAACTTTAAGACTCAGAGATGTAAAATGAAACGAGAGTTTTTTTTTTAAATAAGAGTTTTATTGAAAAATAACTCTCGTATCACAAAATTCACCTTTTTAGTATACACATTTCAGTGGCTTTCAGCATATTTACCAAGTTGTGCCTTGATCACTCTCTCTAAGGGCAGAACATTTCTTTCCCCCTCAGAAGAAACCTGAGAGACTTTAATGCACCATCCCTTCCCCCGTACCTCAGCCACCACTAATCTACTTCCTGTGTTCATGGATTTGCCTATTCTGAACATTTCATATAAATGGAAGTAGATAATGTGTGGTAGTTTTTGATCTGGCATCTCTCACCTTGCATCACATTTTCAAAGTTCACTGTGCAGTACATATCAGTGTTTCATTCTTTTTTATGACCAAATAATATTCCACAGTTTACATGCATAATAAACATTTTGTCTACCCACTCACCAGCTGATAAGGCATTTGGATTGTTTTCACATTGGCTATAACAATTCTGCTATGATTATTCATGTTCAAGTTTTTCTGTGAACATATATTTTTAGTTCTTTGGGGTGTATACTTGGTGAAATTACTAGATCATATGGTAACTCTATGTTTAACTTTTTTACAAACTCCTAAACTGTTTGCCAAATATGTGTACCATTTTACATTCTCATCAAGTAGGTATAATATCCAATTTCTCCACAAACACACCAAAATACAATATCATGTCTTTTGCATTATAGCTATCAAGTAGCTCATTATGGTTTTTATTTTTTGTTTCTCTAATGATTAATGGTGTCAAGGGTCTTTTCATGTGTTTGTTGACCATCTGTATATCTTCATTAGAGAAATGTCTATTCAAATACTTTTGCCTGAATTTAAACTGAGATACTTGTGCTTTGTGGAGTTAGGGAAAAGTAAGTAACAGGATCTAGCTACATTGCTGGCCTCAAACTCATGATCCTCCTGTCTCAGCCTTCTGAGTAGTGGAATCACAGGTATGTGCCACAGTGCCCAGCTTGTCTTTTATTTATTGAGTTGTAAGAATTCTTTGTATAGTTTAAATATAAGTCCATTATCAGATATATGAACTTCAAATGTTTTTTCCCATTTATGAGTTCTCTTCACTGATGATGTGTGTGGTGGTTAATTGACAGATTGGCAACATGAGTGGGGAATACCCAGTTTAACTGAGTCAGCATGGCTCTGGGCATGGAAGACCAGCTTCAGGAGGCTTGTTGCTGGAGCGGTATAAAAAGAGAATGGGAGGGAAGGATTTAGCTGATTTTCTTTGGGGGAGTTTCATTGCAACTGCTTTTCTTTGGAGAAGTTTCGGCAGTTTTTCTTCGAAGGGCTTTAGCTGTTTTCTTTCTTCAGGGGAGCTTCAATCCTCATTTTCATCTTGGACATCATCTCCTGGCTCCCAGTGCAAATCCCTCAGCCTTCCGGCTCAGATCCTTCAGCCTTTTGGCGCAGATGCTTCAGCTTCCAGCACTGGCCCTTGCGCCTTTTAGGCACAGATCCTTCGACCTCCTGATACGGACTTGCACGGGACATTGCCACAGGCTCCAGGCCCTCGACTTGATCCTTTGGGTCTCTAGCACACAGGCAGACATTTTGCACTCTTCTACATCTGACTCTAGTGAGCATCGACTAATACACTATCCTTTGAAACATAAAAGCTTTTAACTGATGAAGGTAAATGTGACTATTTTTTCTTTAGTTGCTTGTATTTTTGGTGTTATGTTTGATGACACACGACTTAAAGCAGCATCATGAAGATTCACTCTTCTGTTTTCTATTAGTAGTTGAATAATTTTAGCCCTTACATTTATGCTTTTATCCATTTTGGGTTTGTGCATGTGGTATTAGGTAGGAATCTAAATTCCTTCTTCTGTATATGGACATCCATTTGACCCAGTACTCTTCATTAAGTCTATTCTTTTAGCGTTACGTTATCTTGGCACGCTCAGCTCCAGTATGCAGCCACTGTCTTGCTCTTTCTCACTTGTTTATTTTAATAAAGCCAGCTCCTCTGCTGTGAGATTTATAATTCTAGCTAGGAATTGAGGGAATGAGACAACTCGTTACTGGTGTGACTCTTAGAAACCTAGAAAAAATGGTCCCATTTCAGCAGTGTACAAATACCTGAGTTGACCTAGCAGATGGTAGAGAAAGAAATAAAAAGGCTGTAAGATATGAGCGAGCTTGTATGGATGAATTGTGTGAGTCCAGAAGATCCACCAAAGAGCATGTTCTTCAGGTAATGCAGAGAGCAAAGACACCATTCACCAAGGCTCCCAGGGATGCACTGGTGGGATAGGACACGCTGCCATGTCTAAGAAGTCTGCAGGTCAGGAATGAAGGGCAGTGAGGGGTCACAGGGTGGCTTTGTAGCATCCATAGGAGGACAGGGCTATGTAGATGACCCTGTTAGCTCTTTCTGTAACAAGATGGGGCATCTGACCTGTAGTTTTATGAAGGTCTTTCATGAAGCTGATTTCAATCTATTAATAACAAACTTAATGAGAAAATTTCTATATTGCACGACTTCTTCAGTAATTCTCCACTCCGTTCACGTCAATAAAGCTTTCATAAAATATTCTAGGGACCTACAAAGTTCAGAAATGTTTGCAAAACAAAATTCTGGAGCTGCAAATAAAATTTTAAATGGTCTCTTTGAATGGAAAAGAACATATCTGGAATTATTTCATGTAACTGTGCTTTAATCAGCTTTTTGTCTTTTCTAGGCATTCTGTGTTTAAGTAGCAAGCAAGAAAAACTAATCTTTGGTAGTCAGATATTATTTTCCATACTGATACACACAAGTGTTTTGGCAGTTATATAGGGTATAATTGTCATGCATCGATGTGACATTTCATATATCAGCAAACAGGGTGCTCGCTTCCAATCCACATGAGGGGGAGGTGACAGACCCTCTTTCATGTTCTTAGCCATCATGAAGGACGGAGCAAAGAATGGGTTTCAGAGTCCCACAACTCTGCCACTTGCTGGTCTCACCCCAGACATGTTCATTAATTTCTCTCAACTTGGTTTACTTACTTAAATAATAATAAAAAAAATCTTACATAAGCAATTTTTGAGATAATATTAACAGACATCTAGCAATAAACTCCAATTCTGGTCCAAACCCAACTTTTTGAGTGTTCCTCCTATCTACCTCTGTCCTCCTCAGTCTTCCAAACTTTTAACAAAGACCGGCATAGCCCCAAAGAAACACAGCCCATCTTTCAAAGTTAGTTCCACTCACTTTGTCAGAAAAGCCAGCGTGCAGGGGAAGAATTCATTTCACTTTTTTTCAAAAGTTCATACATACTATTGCTTTTATTTTATCTTATTGTGGTAAGAGCACTTACCATGAGATTTACTCTCCTAACAGGTTTTTAACCTCATAATATAGTATTTTTGTCTACACACATAATGCTGTACAGTAGATCTCCAGAGCTTATTCATTATGCACAACTGAATTTTCACATCTATTGATTGGCAATTTTTCCATTTCCCCCTTTCTCAGCCCTTAGTGACCACAAGTCTATCTTTTGCTTCCATGATTTGGGTCAGACAGAGAAAATTCCTTAAAAATCACAGATGCAATGGCTAAATTTTTGTTACCAAAGAACATTTCAAACTATTTACAGGGCAATTGCTATGACTTTATTCCTGCTTTGCAACTGCACTTAAATATAGCCAACTTTTAGCATCTGATTGTGGAGCATCCTTCCACAATCTCTCATGTTGCTTTCTTACCATCTATGCCACTACTAACTCACAGCAATAAGTAATAGACAAAAATCCATTTGCCATAGCTTATCTCTTAGTTACCATCTGTTTGTCTATGTAATGATCAATAGCTTCAGGACCAAGTCAGAGGCAACAGCACGGAATTCCAGACCCATGACTCTGTCCCTCTGTCACATTACAATGGCAAGCTACCAGGGAGTCAGAAGGATATAATAATTTTGATGAAATTTCTGTTATCTATTAAGAAGGAACACTGAGAAATTACATTTAATGGTTTTACACCAAAAATTTGCACATACATAATGCAGTGGTTCTCAACAGGTAATAACCTCTCCTTGCCAACATTTGGCAATGTCTGGAGACAATTTCTGATGGGGGGAGGGAGGGTAGTCCATTGGTAACTAGTGGCAAATGTCTGGAACTTTAGTAAACATTGTACGATGCATAAGATAGCCTCTGCTACGGTTTTGATGTAGTTTGGCACTGCCAAAATTCGTGTTGACATTTGATTGCCAATGTCACAGTTTAGGGAGGTGGAGTCCTTGAGGGAGATCAATGTCTCTCAGATGGGCTTTTGTCATGTGATACCATGTTCCATGTTATGACACAGCCCTGGCCAGACATAGATGCCGTATCTTGAACATCTCAGTTTTCAGAACCATCAGCCAAAATAAATATTTTTCATTTGCAAATTACCTGGTATAAGGTGTTCTGTGATAGGAACAAAAACCAAACTAAGCCCCCACACTAAAGAATGATCTGGCCCAAATGTCAATAGTGTCAAGGTTGAGAAACCTTGGTCACTTTCCATAACTTAACTATGAATGCATGCAAGAAAAAGAGGAAAGGAGTATAATATTTAAAAAGATGCTCATATTACAGAAAATAGCAAGCTAACATAGACATAACCTTTTTCATAGAACAAAATTTGTCATTGGAATGAGGAGCAAAAACCCTTTGAAACTCAATAAGCAAAAAGCATTGAAAACAGGTCACGGAAAGCAATTCAAAAAATAGCAGAACAGGGTCCTGAACTTGCCAAGCATGCCATGATGACTGTGACCTCGTAAACACATGGGCACTGCTCTAGGAATACAGAAATAGCTTTATTCAATCCTTAACTTATTTTTTTTAATCATTGGCAACAGATGATTTCTATGGGGCAAATCTGGTTATAGAAATCTAATGAGTGTTATACACAATTATCCAAGAACACAAATTGGCTTGTGGTTTTTTGTGGCATTCGGTTAACTTACCTAGATGACACACAAATAGATGCTGAGGCGGATAGCTAGCAGGCATTATGCTATAACATGTCCTTAAAATGTGTAGTTATCTATTAATAAGTAAACTCTTAGGGAGCATGAACTAATATATCATTCTTTGTAGTGCCCACAGATTCCACCACAGTTCTGCATTTAGCTGGGGCTCAGTAATGCTGGCTTACTACCTGATTAGCTATCTCATACTCTGTCCAAACTGAGAAAGCCTACATCTTGGGAGGTAGAAGCAGATGGAAACAAGAAGCTTAGCCATAGAGTATTTCCTACAGACCAAGTACCACACCAGGGGACAGAAGTACAATGATGAATAAGATAATTGCATGGTCTACTATGTTTTGGCCAAATTTTTTTCTTCTGTGAGTTAATTGTGACTATTTCTGTTTAGATGAAGCTGAATCCCATTCCTATGACAGAAGTAAAATTGGAATACCCAATGTTACGGCTTCTCCCATGAAGTTTTCCATTATAACATGCTACAAGTTGGAACAAGAGTCTATGAATTTCTACATTGGTTGGCTGGGGAACAGAAATGACAAAAGAGGGGTAACAGAGAATGGTGCCTCTTTTAAGGTTAAAGAAATTCTCCCCAATGAGCTTTTTTCCTGGTGGGGAAGAGGGAAGGTGGAGACTCGGAGCAGAAAAATTAGTAACTGACACCAGTCAACACTACAATGAAGACTCCAGCAGTTCTGAGATGAAAGGAAAAAAAAAAAAAAAAAGTTTATAATCCATCTGCCTGTAAGCCTGTTTCTACTTGGGAATTAATTAGGATCAACATTTTATCAGCCAGTATATCTCAAAAAGAAATATCAGTGGCATGCTCTGATTTTACCTGCGCAATGAACCCCTCAGGATTACAGATGTAAGTGTACTCTGCTCCATAACTTCCAGGTGAGTTGGAAATTGTCACCTGGTAACTTTTCTCACTTTAACGTGGCTGTATTATTTTCAGTAAATGTATATATAAGTTCAATTTACTATTTCTATTAGACACTTCCCATAAATATTTGTAAAAGAGAACATTTTCTGAGACAATGATATCCTCACTTAAGTGTGGTCTTCTTCTACTTGTATTATTAGTATCTTTTGTGACAAAGCTATGACTCAGTAGATGATCACTAGAATATGACATATGACTAGAAATTCATATGTCCTATTTCTATTAAACTTGCCTCATCAACATAGCATTGTTCTCTCCTATGCTAGAGGACATTGAAGGCTGGTTTCACATTCCTATTTTCTCAGCTATAATTTTAGTCTTTCCACCAAAGCGGTTTTATTTCCTAACAGGCACTACAGTTTATGAAAGCCAGTGCTATTGAGAAAATATTCCAAACGCACAGGTTGTGTGGTTGATGGAAAACAGGCATCAATGGAAAAGGGACTGAAACCAAGGTCTCTTCCGATTGCTATTTTGGAACTTCTAGTTTTCCTGTGGAATTCCAAGTCAGTGGTGATTGCAAAACCAAAAAGACCAAACAGAATATTAGAAAAGCAAAAGATCAAGGGGACATTACTTAGACTAGATAATCACAAATTGTACTATATAATAGGTTTTCATTTTTAAGTCAGAGAGAATGGGTAATGTCAGGATAAGGGCAGGGCCATGAAATTTCTGTATTTCTCCTTCCTTTCAAATCGGCCTACCTGTATCTATTACCAGGCCCCTTTGAAAGACTTTGGACACAGGGCATGTTCCGACATGTAGAGGTGTATCTTGTGCAGCCCGTGGCAGCCAGCGCCATCTAGCGTCTGCATTTCCACAATTTTTTTCCACACAGAGTCATTGCTTGACGTCAGTCAGTCTCACAGATTTTAAATGATAGAAATTGAAATGGGAGTTGGGGCAGCGACTGGGACCCAGAATTACTGATAGCCTGCTGTCCTGTCAGCTCTGCTGCTTGCTTGCAAAAATGAAAGCCTAGATGCCGAAAACCGCATGTTCCATCCCAGCAGCCGACCAGTCAGTTATCACGAATTCCCAACTGACAAAAGGAGGCTCTAGACCACTTCAATCTGGTACGGAGGTCATAATGACACTCTAGATAATCTTGGACTCATTAAAATCTCATTATAATAATAAAAACCCACCCACTGGTCCCATGATAGCTCTAACCAGGCTCAAATTAGGGAAGAAAAGAGGTGTCATCCTGAACCCTGGAAATCTCTTCCCTTGAAAAGCTCTGGTGACAGCATACCCACCACAGCCACTTACAGCCAAGCCTTTTAAAACCCCAGACTCCAGACCTGTTTGGGGCAAAGGCGCTTTTAGAGTGTGAGTTCCCCTTCTCCATTCATTGGCCATTGAATAAAATTTCTTACTTGCTTCCAGAACCGGTTGCTTTTAAAGGGTACTGAGTAGGACAAGAACCTGCAAATTCAATAACACAAACTGTTCTGAACTGTCAGGGGGAGAGATATGTTCTCTAAGTCTCTGAAACTTCAGGTAGGATTGCCATGCTTACTCAATGCATTGCCTGCCTGTCTTTTATTTGCTAAAATTTTGCATCCCAAACAGTTAGATAATATGTATGGAGAACTGGCTTCCGAATTTTAGCTACTATGTTCTGAATTAGGGAGGATTTCTAAAAGCATATTTGCTAGGCTCTGACCCAAGAACTGCTTCCCAATGAAGAGTATTAGAATATGGCAACCCATAATATGCCAATCTTATGCCAATGGGCCATGGGATTATTTCGAGCAGGAAGCAACTGAGAAAAAGCAGACACACAGAAAAGTTTCCTGGTCTGTTCCATCTGGCTAAATGCAGGGCATAAATCTTCTCTTATAGGAGTGTTCTCTCAAACACACACACACAGAAAAAAAAAATAATAATAACCCTGATCACCACAGATGGAGAAAAAAATTGTTAAAAATCTGTATAGTTCTCTTTTGTCTATGGTTTTGCTTTCTGCAGTGTTGGTTACCTGCAATCAACCATGACCCAAAATATTAAATGGAAAATTCCAGAAATAAAGAGTTCATTAGTTTTAAACTTGTGCATGCTTCTGAGTAGTATGATGAAATCACATACCATCCTGTTCTGGTCCAGACTGATATGAATCATCATTTGTTCAGCAAATCCACACCATATAGAGTAACTGCTCATTAGTCACTTAGGAACCATCTCGGCTATCAGATGAACTGTCACACTATTTGCATAGGTATGCATTTGTAGGGAAAATGCATAATATATACGGCATTCAGTACTATTCATGTATTCACCACGGTTATTGGAATGTATTTCCTACAGATGAAGGAGGACTACTACATACACCCCTATTTACCACTAGTTTTCCCCATATATTTACCTTCTCACGATCTACCACCCCTAGAACACCAAACTCTCTTTTATCTAGTCATTTCTGCACAATTTATATCCCTTTGTTAAAATAGCACATAAGCCCTCATGTCTAAATACTTGTTTGGGTTTCTTCACTTCTTTTCTGTGAAGCCCCTGTGCCTGTAAAAATATTAACATCAGATAAAGCTCACATGATTTTCTTCTGTTTACTTAACTTTTGTCAGTTTAACTTGCACATCGAGCCACAGAATTTAAAAGACTATGGAAAGTCTTCCTGCCCAAACACTTAGACCCAGTGGACAATTTATAACTAACCACAAGAACAGTAACAATATCCAGGAAAAGAGGCATGGCTCTGTATCAGAATGTACTTACTTTTTCTGATGTCAACTTTGAATGGGGGCTATGAGCCTCACCTTCTTCTAAAATAATAAACACTTCGTCCAAAGCCTCCTATTCTTCCCTCTGCATGGTAGTTTATTATATGAGAAGCAGAGGGGCACCAAATCAAGAACCAGGCATAATCTTCATTGTTAGGAACAATTTTTTGGGAACATGACTGGATACACTTTAGGGCCAGTGGGCATTTGGAAATTAAAACAAAGAAGTAAACCCAGTAGGCAAATAGTCTACTTGGATTTTCTGGAAGGTCTCGTTTTGTTTTGGAAGTCAGGTTAATACAGGCAACCCTCCTTTCTCTGCACTTCCCAGATATTGTGTTGTTTACAAATTGAAGGTTTGTGACACTATGTTCCAATACCACATGCTCACTTTATGTCTCTGCGGCACAATGCAACAATACTTGAAGTATTTTGAACTTGTTCATTATATATATATATTTTTTTCCACCATAATATATATATATGTTCTCTAAGTCTCTGAAACTTTAGGTAGGATTGCCATGGTTACTCAATGCATTGACTGCCTGTCTTTTATTTGCTAAAATTTTGCATACCAAACAGATAATATGTACAGAGAATGGGCTTCTGAATTTTAGCTACTATGTTCTGAATTAGGGAGGATTTCTAAAAGCATATTTGCTGGGCTCTGACCCAAGAACTGCTTCTCAATGAAGAGTATTAGAATACGGCAACCCATAATATGCCAATCTTATGCCAATGTGCCATAGGATTATTGGTGATCTGTGATCAGGGAGCTTTGATGTTACTATTTTAATTATTTTAGGGCACTACAACTGCATTCACATAGAATATTGGACTTAATCCATAAATGTGTGTGTTCTGACTGCTCCACTTCTCTTCTCTTTCCCTCTCTCCTCAGGCCTTCTTACTCCCTGAGATGTAATGAAACTGAAAATAGGCCATTAGTAACTCTACACTAGCCTCTAAGGGTTAAATCAAACTTTCAAGATTATTAAGCTTGGTGAGAAAGACATGTCAAAAGTCCAGGCAAGCTAAAACCTAGGCTTCTTGTGCTAAACCCAAAGTAAAATTTATTGAGGAAAGTTGAAAGTGCTACTCCCGTGTATACATGAATGATATTATTACTAGTAAAAGAAATTTTTAGTGGTTTGGATAGAAGATCAAACGAGCCACAACACTTTCTTAAGACATAGACAAACCCAGAACAAGGCCCAAACTCTCCTCAGTTCTATGAGATCTGAAAGAGGGGAGGAACCTGCAAAAGGAAAGTTTGAAGTTGCTTCATGTAGACTAAGAAAAGAAGCCATCTGCACAGCACAAAGGTGCAAAGTGAAGCAGCAAGGCTGGTGCAGAAGGTGCAACCAGTTATCCATACCTAGCTAACATAATTGGTGAAGACAGCTGCAGTAAACAAAAAATTTTCAATGTACATGAAACAGTTGTACATCAGAAGAAGATGTGATCTCGGGCTACAGTAGCTGCAGAGTACAAGTCAATCCCCAGCCTCATAGCTTCAAAGGATAGGCCAACCCTCTTGTTAGGAAGTACTGCAACTGGTTGAAGTCCATGCTAATTTGCCATTTCAAAATCCTGGGATTTCTAGGAATTATATTAAATCTACTCTGTCTGTGCTCTGTAAATGGACCAGCAAAGCTTGGATGACAACACATCTGTTTGTAACATGGTTTACTGGATATTTTAAGCCCACTGTAAAGACAGCTCAGAAATAAAAAGATTCCTTTCAAAGTATTACTGCTGACAATATACCTCTTCACCCAAGAGCTCTGATGGAGATATACAAAGAGGTTAATATTTTTATGCTGCTAACACCACATCCATTTGGTAACACATAATTCAAAGTGTAACATCAATTTTCAAATCTTGATTTTTTTTTATTTTGTAGAAAAAAGGTAAAACAAAATTTCATAACAAGATGATAGGAGAATAACAATAGTTAATACATTGCATATTACTATCTTAAATTAGTTACTCAGAATACAAGATATGGGCATAAAAATTCTCCAATCAATATAAGTGCAAACCTTCCTTCTCCATGAACTAAGAGACACTAATAGTACAACTAACTTACATTTTTTTCTCTCTTTTCCCTTCCTTCCTTTCCCCTTCCCCCCATCCTAGTTCCTTTTTCCTTTTTAACAATTTCTTCCCATTTTACAAAATCTATTATACTTTTTAGACATTATTTACTCATTCAATTTCTCACACCAGGGAGACAATATGATGTTTACACTTGTGAGTCTGATGTACTTCACTTACGAGTATGGTCTCAAGTTGCATCCATTTACCTATAAAAGTTTCAAGTTTATCCTTCTTTACAGCTGAGTATTACTCCATTGTATAAAAATACCACATCTTTTTTATCCATTCCTCAGTTGATGGGCATGTGGGTTGTTTCCAACATTTAGCTATTACAAATTGCACTGCTATAAACATGGGTGCACATATATCACTGTGGTATGATGTGTTTAATTCTTCTGGAAAAATACCCAGAAAGGGAATAGCTGGGTCAAATGGGACTGCTAATCCTAGCTTTTTGAGCAATCTTCATACTGATTTCCAGTGATTGCACCAGTCTACACTCCCACCAACAGTGAAGAAGGGTTCCTTTTTCCCCACAGCCCTGCAAGCATTTGCTGTTGGTTGATTTCTTGATGATAGCCATTATTTCTGGGGTGAGACAGAATCCCAGTGTTGTTTTAATTTGCATCTCTCGAATGACCAATGATGTTGAACATTTTTTCATATATTTATTTGCCATTTGTATTTCTTCATCTGAGAAGTGTGTATTCATCTCAGATGCCCATTTTTGGATTGGGTCTTTGAATTTGGGGGGTCTGTTTTTTTCAGTTCTTTATATGTTCTAGATAGAAGTCCTTTGTCTGAGGGACAATTGGCTAAAATATTTTCCCACTCTGTGGGTTGTCTTTTTATTTTATTGGTGATTTCTTTTGATGTGCAAAAGCTTTTTAATAAGATGAGATACCAGTTCTTGATTCTTTGAGGTATTTCCTTGAGCAATTTGGGTTTCGTTCATGAAGTCTCTGCCTATACCTGTGTCTTAAAGATTTCTTCCTACTTTCTCTTCCAGTAGGTTTAGTGTTTCTGTTTTAATATTTAGATCTTTGATCCATTTTGACTTTAGTTTAGTGCATGGTGATAGACATGAGTCTAGTTTTTGTCTTCAGCATGTAGACAGCCAGTTTTTCCAGCACCACTTCTTAGAAAGGCTGTCTTTCTTTCAGTGAACATAATTGGCTGCTTTGTCAAAGATAAGGTGGCTGAGTGTATTTGGAGTTGCATCTGCATCTTTTAATCTGTTCCACTGATCCTCAGGTCTGTTTTTTTTTTGCCAGTACCATGCTGATTTTATCACAGTAGCTTTGTAGCATAATTTCAAGTCAGGGATTGTGATGCCTCCTGCCTTGCCTTTGTTGCCCAGAATTGCTTTTGCTATTCTAAGGCTTTTCTGATTCAAAATGAATTTTAGGAATGTTTTCTCTAGTTCTGTGAAGTGTGTTAATGGTATTTTGACTGGGATTGCATTAAATCTGTATAACAATTTTGGGAGTATGGCCATTTTCACGATGTTGGTTCTTCCTATCCATGAGCAAGGGATATCTCTCCATTTTCTGATATCCTCTTCAATCTCCTTTTTCAGAGTACTGTAATTTTCAATGTATTGATCTTTTACTTCTTTTGTTACATTAATTCTTAAGTATTTCATTTTTTTATGCTATTATGAAGGTTGTGGTTTCCCTAATTTTTCTCTCAGTGAGTTTGTTTGTGTACAGGAATGCTATTGATTTTTTAATGTTGACATTGTATCCAGCTAAGTTACTGAATTTGGATATTAAATCTAGAAGTCTTTTGGTGGAGTTTTTGGGGTCTTCTATGTAGAGTGTCATGTCATCTGCAAATAATGATAATTTAACTTCTTCCTTTCCTATCCTTATTCCTTTTATTTCTCTGTCTTGTCTAATTGCTCTGACTAATGTTTACAGAACTAAATTGAATAGGAGTGGTGATAGTGGACATCCTTTTCTGGTGCCTGATTTTAGAGTGAAAGCTTGCAATTTTTATCCATTTAATATGATGTTGGCTGTTGGTCTGTCATAGATTGCTTTTATCAGATTGAGATAAAGACCATCTATTGCAATTTTCTATAGGGTTTTTATCATGAATGAGTGTTGGACTTTGTCAAAAGATTTTTCTGCATCTATTGAGATGATCATGTGATTTTTATCTTTGGCTCTGTTGATATGGTATATTACATTTATTGATTCATATATGTTGAACCATCCCTGCATTCCTGGAATGAATCCCACTTGGTCATGGTGTATAATCTTCTTGATGATTTGCTGTATCTGTTTGCTAGTATCTTATTGAGGATTTTTGCATCTATGTTCATTAGGGAGACTGGCCTGTAATTCTCTTTTTTGGTCGGGTCTTTTTCTGGTTTTGGTATCAGGGTAATACTTGCTTCCAGGAATGAGTTAGGGAGTACTGCTTCCCTTTCAATTTCATTAAAGAGTTTGTGGAGTATTGGCATTAAATCTTCTCTAAATTTCTTGTAGAATTCAGCAGGGAATCCACGAGGTTGTGGGCTTTTCTTTGTTGGTAAGTTTTTAATTACATTTTCAATTTCATTGACTGATATTGGGTTATTCAGAATTTTTATATCTTCTTGATTCAGCCTTGGTAATTCATACATATCTAGGAATCTGTCATTTATTCTGTGTTTTCCATCCTATGAGAGTAAAGATTTTCAAAGTAGGTATTGATGATCTTCTGAATATGCACAGGATCTGTAGTGCAAATCTTAATATTTTAAAATGTCTATTTTGTAAGGCTATAGCTGACATATTGACTGCTCTCCTAGATCTGAACAAAGTGAAATGAAAGTCTTCTGGAAAGAATTCACTTCTCTGGATGACAGGAACAACATTTTTTATTCATAAGAGAAGAATCAAAGCATCAACATTAACAGAGAAGTTTGGAAGAAGTTGATTCCAATCCCCGTGGATGACTTTGAGGCATTCAAGATTTCAATGGAAGTAATGGAAATGTGGTGGAAACAGTGAAAGAACTGGAATTAAAAGTATAGCTTGAGCAGGCAACTGAATTGTTGCAATCCCCTGATAAAACTTTAATGAATGAAGAATTGCTAATCAGGAGTTGGCAAAGACAGTGATTTTCTAAGATGGAAACATCTCCTGGGGAAAAGGCTATGAACATTATTGAAATGACAAAGAATACATATTATATAAAATTAGTCAGTGCAGCAGCAGCCGAGTTTGACAGAATCAACTCTAATTCTGAAAGAAGTTTTACTGGGTGTAAAATGCTACCAAACAGCATCATATGCAACAGACAACTTACTGAAGGCTGAGATGATTGAGGGCATCCTTTAGCAAAGAAGTATATTAAAATTATGCTATTTAAACATAATGTTATTGCACACTTAAAAGAATATAATATAATATAGTAATATTTATTACTATATTTAGTAATATAGTATATTTTACCAGGAAACCAAAAACTTGTGTAACTCACTTTAATGAGATATTCATTTTATTGCAGGGGTCTGAACCTGTTTAATTATTAACTGTTAAGTTCAATGAGGGAATTCTCCAGAAGTTGGTGATGATTATGGTGATTAAGAAATTGAAGCTGTTTAATACTCACTGGAAGGGCATTAAACCCTTAATGAAATAGGCTACCTGCTGCTTCCTGTAGACTTGGACTTTCTAAAAAACATATGGAAAATTACTACATTTTCCAATGGCAGAAATTGAAAGAAGGAAGAAATAGCTCTTACAAGCCTAAAAGATCCCTCCCTTCCAAAGAAAACAAGCTTAAACTTGCCCAAATTTATAGAGGTTATTTTGACAGATAAAATTCTGTCGTATGGTATACCTGATGAGTCTTCCTCCCCCATAGTAGTCTTTGATTAAGAATGGAAACTTAAGTTACAAAGGACAACTTGGGTCTACAACAGTCTTAAGGTGAAAGACAGTCATGCCTTACAGAAAAAAGAATCAAAAACAAAAGTCTAATGTAAGTCTGTGGAATTTCTATTCATGTTTCTTTAAACTGAGTTTGGAGTCTTGGGAATTCCCAAAACTACCCACTCCAAGATTTCAGATGCCAGTGTATTTTCTGACTTTTCTCAATGTACCCATAGGATGAATGGCAAGGGATTTTACACAAGCAGTTGCTGACAATAAAATGTAATGAAAAACATCTACTTATAATAGTGTAGACCACATTCTCATGGTCAATTATGTAACCACACTATATTTCATAAGACTTCAATTTACCATAGTGAATCACGGGACCCATTATGATCTGATGTAGAACTTTTTGAGTTCTGCCTGGGAGAATTTACTAAGGTTTTACTTAGGAAAACCCAACCAAAGTCACATTTAAAATTAAACATTAGAGGGTTTTGAACAGTTTGAAAGTCATAAATGATGAAACAAAATGATTTTATTTTTAGGAATATATCCCTAAATATAAACCATTAACAAAGTTAGTTGGTTTATTTGGTTTAGTAACCATGATGGATAGGTTGGTGGGCCCTGAAAAATATAAGTCTAACCAGGATGAGCAAAGGTAACCATATTTGGAAAAAGGGTCCCTACAGAAGTAATTAAGAATCTTAAGATCATATCATCCTGGGTAAGAGTGGTTCTAATTCCAATGACAACATCCTTCTAAAAAGAAAAAGAAACACATACATAAAGGATGAGACTCATGATGACAGAGATAGACATAGAAGTCATACGCCTCAAGCCAGCATACACCTGGACACACCAGAAGCTAAAAGAGACAAGAAAGGATCTTCCTCTTGTGTCTTTAAAGGAAGCACACACTTGCCAACACCTAGGTTTCAGATTTCTGAGCTCAGTAACTATGAAAGGATAAATTTCTTGTTTTAAGACACCAAGCTTAAGGAAATTTGTAACTGTAGCCCTAGGAAATCAATATACTCAAGTATCACAAAAAAAAAAGAATCAATTAAGAGGAATGACTGTTTTAAAATAAATCCTCCTCTACTAATCAGTACAAAACATCCTTCTTCTTATCCATTCTTCGTACCCACCAGCGTGGAAATTACAGTGGGAAAGTTTACAACATACAGAGTAGTCAAAGTTGAGAAGAGTAAGAATTGAGGAAGCTACAGAAAAAACTATTTATTCATTGTTCCCTAAAATGTCTTGTTCTGTGATACCCCTATGTCTTTATAAATACTGTTCCCTCAGCCTGGAATACTCGTTCCTACCTAGGAAACTCCTAAAACCTTTTAAGATACTGATCAAGTATTGTCACTTTCTACATAAAGCTACCTTCTACACACACACACACAACATAACACAAGGTTACTTATTATTCTGGCATCTGCAGTATTTTTTACTTGCCTTTATTATTACACATTACAATACTTTGCAGATTGGAGGTTTTAGAGTTATTGTCTCTATTAGGTGGTAAAAATTTACAAGTACAGCCATGCACCAATAAGACCCGTTTATTCTAATCTCTCTATATATGATATCTGTTCATTCAGGGGTCTAACCTGGGTTTTGTTATAGCATGGTGGCTGGGTTCCAGTTTTTTTTTTTTTTTATTTTAAAGAAGAAAAAAACAAAACAAATCAAAAGAAGAACAAATTTTCAAAACAACATTATAGGAGGGTAACAATGGTTAATACATTACGTATTACTATCTTTAAGTTAGTTATTCAGGACACCAGACATTAGCATTCAATTGTCCAAACATTATTGGCACAAACCTTACTCTTCAATGAACTAAGTAAAAATGGTAGTGTATCTATCTTAACCATCTTATATATATATATATATACAATTTTTTTCCCTTTCCCTTCTTTCTTTTCCCTATTCCAGTCTCTCTTTCCTTTTGACCAGTTTCTTTTTGATTCACCATATCTATTGTACATTTTGGATCTTATTTACTCTTTCAGTTTCTCATACTAGAGAGATAATACGATGCTTGCACATGTGCTTCTGGTTTATTTCACTTATGAGTATTTTCTCGAGTTGCATCCATTTACCTATAAAAGTCTCCAGTTTATCCTTCTTTATGGCTGAATAGTACTCCATTGTATAAAAATACCACATCTTTCTTATCCATTCCTCAGTTGATGGGCATTTGGGTTGTTTCCAAGATCTGGCTATTACAAATTGTGCTGCTATAAACATGGGTGCACATATATCGCTGTGGTACGATGTTTTTAATTCTTCTGGGAAGATGCCCAGAAGGGGAATAGCTGGGTCAAATGGGACCTCCAACCCTAGTTTTCTGAGGAATCTCCACACTGACTTCTACAGTGGCTGTACCAGTCGACACTCCCACCAACAGTGAAGAAGGGTTCCTTTTTCCCCACAGCCCCTCCAGCATTCCAGTTTTTAGGAAGAAAAGCCATCGGTTTTCCTAAGGCCTAGACTCCGAAGTCCAGAAAGTCATTTCTATTTCATGCTTCTGATCAAAGAACATTATAAGGCCAACTCTGATTCAAATAGTGGAGAAATAGCTTCTACTTCCCATGTTAGAAATTAGAGGCATGCAGAGAATGGGAAGAATTGTTGGTTGTTGCATTTAGAGAGTAATTTACCACACTTCGATTCTAATCCCAGGCCTGTCTCTTACTAAAACTATGATGACCTTGGCCACAGATATTTCACCTCTATACCTCAACATGCTCTTCTATAAAACTAGGATAACACCATATACTTGATAAAACTGTTTACAAAAAAGTAAAGTAGAGGCAGACATGTTGGCACATACCTGTAATCCTAGCACGCTAAGCACTGAGGCAGAACGATTGTGAATTTAACCCCAACCTGGGTAACTTAGTGACTTAACAAAACACACACACACACACACAAGAGTAAAGAGGATATTGTAGTGTACTTAGTATAGCTCTCTGCACATGGTAACCTTCTAACAAATGATAGTTACTTCTCTTCTCAGAAAGGTGGATTCATTAAAAAATATCAAGCCAACAAATTCCCTATGATGAATGTGATCATTGTATAAACCTAAATTGTACCAATAAACTTAATTAAAAAAATAAAGTAGGATCATGATAAAAAAAAATAGGAAGCCAGTAGATGACTAAAAGGAGAAAATTCAGGGGACCTCATTTTCAAAAGGTATAAGAATGATAAAAACAACATTTATTGACTTTAAAAGATTTTGCTAAGGATGAATCTCATTGCTTAAGCAATTACAGAGGAGGTAACCAAATCTGTGCCAAAGAAGCACTTTGGATGTTCAGCAGCTAAGAGCAGTTGTGTCTAGAACAACTTATAGTTAACTTTTGGGGTATTGTACCATAGTTTTGCAAGATTTATTTAAAATTTGTGCTTCTTGGAATAATTGTTGTTTCTACTAAAGTAATATATACTCGCTGAGAACATTTTAGGTAATATAGAAAAAGCACTGAAAGGGAAAAATTGTACAAGAGAAATTGTTCTTTTAAAAACATTGTTCTTTTGAAACTGCCTAGCTCTGTAACTGCTTCATGGCACTGTAATTACTTTCTTTTTTTTTTTTTTTGTGGGTACCGGGGGTCTACCTCAGGACCTCACGCGCCAGCAGGCGCCCATGCCGCTGAGCAATATCACCGGCCCTTTTTTCGTTTGTGGGTTCCGGGAGTCGAACTCGGGCCCTCACGCTTGCCAGGCAGGCGCTTACGCCACTGAGCCATCTCACGGGCCCTGTAATTACTTTCTTGACCCCTGTAACCATGAAAGCGTAACTGAACATACAGGATACCTGACTGTACCATTGTACCAAGCTTCATGAACTGATGATCATTAATCTACCCTTGTAACCAATGATCTCACCCTGCTAGCTAATCAGAAGAACTGACAGGCTGTTCTATCTTGCCTTTGTACCTCCTTTGTACCTCCTGCTTGTGCATCATATAAAAGCCCTAGACCACCAGAGATCAGGGCCTGATATTCTAGGAATGATCCCAATCATTTCTCGTTGACATAAAATAAACCTGCCTCCAAATCTTGGGTGTCATTTAAGTGTTTCTGTTTGCTGTTGCAGCACTAGGAAGAAAAGGTAATTACTAGAAATATCTGAACATATTTTCTGAGTTATTTTCATCATCAAAAGGAGCATGCAGGACTGGCTTCATGATTGTACAACTAGTGCAGTCACACTCGCCCCCAATCAGAAGGACCCTGCCATTGTATTAAGGCTCTTCAAGCAACATCTTAAAGATCTTGATAACTTTTGTTCATGGGGACCTGAATTTTCACTTCTCACAGAGCCTTGCAATTGCATAGCCAGTTCTGGGTGCCTGTGTTTATGTGTATAATGTAGGGATAGGACCCCAACAGGCAGGAATAATGTAGGCAATGGTCCCTTTGAGAAGGAGAGGAAGCTAACCTAGACTGTCTGCAGTTACATGTGGGCTAGATAAATGTACTCAGAGATTACCCAAATTCCTCTTTGTAGAACTGTTCCAAAAAAGGTGGCAAAAATAAGACTTTTCACACTCTCTCCAAAGACTTTCATCACAGACCTTTAGCAGTGAGCTGATACCAATCAGAAACAGACACTGAGAGGGACGAGATGGACCCACTAACCCCATAAAACAGTACCACTGCCCCATACTCAGTGGTCACCCAATTCTGGGGCCCCACTTGTTGGAGTGGTTTTGTACTGCTTTTTTTCTTCTGCAAATAAACTTGCTTTTGCTTTGCACAATTTTGTACTACTCTTCTTCCTCTTTGTACAGAGGAGAGGGAGAGACCAGCCCAGGAAAGCCAAGTGTGGGCTAAAGATCACTCCTCATGACCATACATATATATATATATATATATATATATATATATATATATATATATATGTATATATATATGCATTAATACTTCAAACATATCTATAATTATATAATTAGATTTTAATTTAAAATATTTTTGTCTTTGCTCACACAATTAAACATACTTTATAAACATTATTTTAATGGTGACATGAACAAGGTGTGATCTAAAAACAGACCGAATGTTTAAATTTTTTTAAAAGTATTATAATAAAAGACATATTGCCATTAATGACTCTCAAAATATTTCCTCTCATTATGAATACACTTATTCTTCACACTTTCTGGAGTAGTTCTGGAAGTCCTCTTTCTTAAGTATCTTTAGCTGCGCTGTCATGGCTACCATGATATTTTGAATGAATTCAAAGTTTACCTTTCATGATCATTTTGTATTGGGGAAAAGCCAAAATTTGCACAGTGCCAGATCTGTTGAGTAAGGCAGATAAGGACACACCATAATGATCTTATGCACCTGCTGTCCCTTTGGATGGCACTCAGCAGCACTTATTTTTTAACATAAATCCTAAAGATACTATGGAAAAAGGAGTTCAAAAACTGCTTCAGAAAGTGGCAAGAACAATGGGATAAATGTGGCTGAAGTGAGGAGGAATGTCCTGAGGGGGATTAATGGCAATGTATCTTTTGATGTAATGATTTTTTAAATTTAAACATTCACCCTATATTTTGATCACACTTCATATTTTATCCACAGCCATGTCACATTTCAATTAACTATTCCATTCTTATTAAATTTTCAGTCTACTTATATTTCTACCCATATAAATTGTTCTTCAACACATATCTTTGTGCATATATTTTTTCTTTGTTTTATTTCTCCTGAAAAAAAAAATTACTTGGAAATGGAGTTACTGGATCAAACAGTATGAGTATTTCTAGCTTTTTAAATGTATTTCAAGTTGATTTTTCTTTCAATAAACATTTTCAGACTTACAATCAAAAGACCAGTTAACCAGAGTGTCTAGGTATATTTTGTAAAGACCACTACCTCAGAGAATTAATTTACGGAGGCAAGATGCACAAAGACCTAAAACATGAGATGTTAATTCATAGCTCATTTTTAATAATATCCTCTGCTTTTGTTCCATCCAGGGCATCACTCTACTGGATGATGTTTCCCACATTCAGGGCAGATCTCTCCCCAACAATTTGCACATGCCCATTGTCTCACACACAGAAGGGAGCTTTATTAATCTCCTAGGTGTCACTCAATTTAACCAAGCTAGCAATCAAGATTAACTATCACAATTGCTATCCCAAGGCTTTTAGATAAGGAAACTGAGGTAAGCAGACATTGTACAAAATCTCTACCTACCTACCCTATGGAAGTAGGATTAGGAGGATTTGCCCTAATATAATTAATTGTTCAAGTGTCTATGCCAAGAATAGTTAGGGAATAAGGGATGGATGAAGGTGGAGAAAACATGTAAATAATACAAATAATGCTAAAGAAAGGTGGATCTTTGCACAGGGTAACAACAACTGTGTAATAACTCAGTCCTGTGGATATGAGTTCAAGCAACAACACAGTGACAACCACAGCAAAGGTATCTATATTATTTGCAATAGAAGTGAATAAAGAAAGAAATGTGGAATCTAAGATAGGTAGGAAAGGAAATGAAGACAAGAGACAGCAGGGAAAGAGAAGCTAAAGATGTTCAAAGGACCAGAGGTAACAATAAAACCAAAGAACAGGTATAACAGGAGCTCCTGTAGAAGTCAGCCAGAAGATAAATGATTAGAATCAGAAAGAGAGAACTCTGGGCTTTTAAACTGGAGAAATTTAAACTCACAAAATCACAACAGAGTTGTATTAATTAGAGTTCTCTAGAGAAAAAAGTTAATAGAAAGTATAGGTATAATTATGCAAGCAGATTTATTAGTTAAGTTTACAGGATCAGAGGTGGAAGAATCCATAATGGATGGCTGTCTGCATGCTGGAGAGCCAGCAGCTGCTCAGCCCAAGAAGATGGAAGCTGCAACACCAGTACAAGGCCAAAGGTCTGGAAGCTCCCTCTAGAATCAGTGGAAGGCTGAAGAAACTAGGGACCAAAGACAATGGCAAAGCCTAGAGCTCTCCAAATAAGATCACTTCCTTCTTTCCTTTTTTATTCCAACCAGGCTACAAATTTATTGGTTAGTGCCACCCACATCAGGGGTGGGTTTTCCCTCTCAGTTCGCTGGCCTATATGTCAATCATCCACAACCAGAATTGTGCCTTACTAATCTGTTAGGTAGTTCTTACTCAAGTCAAGTTGACATGCCATAATTAATGGCCACAAAGTCCTAAGATACATGCATTGAAAGTGGTACAGAGGAAGTCACTGTGATGAAGTCATCAGAATTAATGACTAGGACATGGACTAGCTAGCCCCATGTATCTGACATTAAACTTGGCGCTACAATAACATATTTATTCCCAGTGCTTAACACTGTTCAGAGTGTATGCAAGAGCTTGACACTAGGTAGATGTCGTTTTTAGTAGTATCACAGCATTCTTGAGATTTAAAAGAAATAGAAAAAAAACCATATGTAGAAAAGAATCAGAGTCTTAGAAAGTAACTAAATATTATCTTTAAAATGTGGTAGCATTAGAATGCTGTCTCCAAAGCTAGTTTATATTCAACTGTATGGTGTGTGAAAGAACAGAGAGAGAACTAGATGTCGGATAACCACTGATTAAGTGTTTTTCATCTTGTCAATTTATATGCCAAACACTTCCCTATCTTTCAATACTTATTTGTTGCTAATGTATTTTATGAGAAAATTTCAGAAAGAAGGAAGAAAGGTAGGATTATGAGATCATCGTAATTCAGAAGTTAGAGAGGAAGAAGGAAAAGATAAAAGGTATGTTAGAGCAAAAATGGGTAAACAGCCCACACACATCCACTATATACACGCCCAGGAAAATCTAGAAAGCTAACTTTAAATAAAGAGGGATTTGCTTTTAAACCTTATTTCATAAAAAGTGATATAATCTGATGAATTTTCAAAACAACTTAGAAAAACTTTACTCAGAGTAATTTCCTGTTAAAATATAATACATAACACATAAAAACATTAGGGACTTGACTAAATATCTGAAATATTTTTTTCAGTATTTTTTGCAATTTTCCTAAATGCTTATTTTTTTTTTTGTTTTTCTCTTTGGGGTTATTATTATTATTTTTTTGGTGATTTTTGTTTTTATTTTGTTTTGTTTGTTTGTTTTTGAGATGG
The DNA here is from genome assembly GCA_028451465.1 of Erethizon dorsatum. Taxonomy (NCBI): domain Eukaryota; kingdom Metazoa; phylum Chordata; class Mammalia; order Rodentia; family Erethizontidae; genus Erethizon; species Erethizon dorsatum. The sequence continues at coordinate 13,042,213 of CM051826.1, forward strand.
CTTCTCATTATGTTGCCCAAGATAGTCTGGAACTTCTGGGCTTGAGGAAGACCATAGGTACATACCACTATGACCAGCTTAAATGCTTAAACATTTAATAGAGGAATTTAAAACTCTAAATGTCTTCCTTCAATTTAGTATTATTCTACCATTTGTAAGTGTTTGCATATAAGGAACACGAATAGCAGCTGTACTTTTTTTGAGCCTCAGTGTTTTTTTGTTCTTGCTGGATCACTGTTTCTCACTGATCTTGGAGCAGGCAGGGTAATTGAAACCAAAATATTTAAGATGCATTCTCTGACTCCGTTCACGAGACAGTTACTGCAAGCTGAGGGAAGAGCACAGGGTTGGGGGGTGTAGTACAGGCCCACAGCCAGCCTGACAGCACTGACACCAGGATTGGAAAAGCCAGCCAAAACAAAGAGAGAGGCTGGGTGTGATTCAGTTACGAACTCTGCACCTTGGGAAACCATGATTTCTGGTGAGTAAGCCCTGCCCAAGATAATGAAAGTATAAAAATATATTTACACAATAGTCATTGAAGTTCAGTGTTTTTCATCTTGTTTTCTAGCCTACTGGCTAAACAGGAAGTTTTCTGCAGGATGCTCCAATATCCTCTGTTCAGAGTAACAACTTTAGCTTTCCTTTTCTCCCACGATACACGGAATGTTTCCGCTTGAGGTCCTGGATTCAGTCTCGGATTTCCTGCCAGCGGCAGCTAAGGTTCCTTAACTCTTTGTAAGAATCTTGTCAGACTACACGTAAATGTCACATGAAACCTTTTGTAGACAAACTCAATTTAAGGCACTAACGTGCCTTTGGGAAGGTCAGAGTTCGTGAATTAATGAAACTGTGCAAAATATGATCCAAGGTCTATGTTCATGTCTACATTTTCTGGAATGCGGTACTTAAAATAATTCCTGGTCATAGTGAAAAGGATAGATGATTCACTCGGGCTAATTATGGAAGGAAACTTCCCCAGACCTTGTCTTGACCCAGAGGACCTTGAAATTGAATCCCAGCACCAACTTTTATCTCTATGAAATTAAGCAAATCTGTCCATTTTTTAGGTTTCTCTTTTTGTTCATTTTCACTACAAGAATAATGACTACATTGGGCTAAATCAAAAAATAATGAATCTTTATAGATTAAAACCTACGTAAGATTTTTTAAAGCGTGTTAAGGAGTTAGTACCTGTGAAATGCTTGGCACATTGATAATGCCTGTTAAAATTTAATCACGCAATGATATTTTTATTGTTATCATGCTAAATCTTTTTTCTTTAAATGTACAATTCTTAAATATTTATAACATAAGGGTCACCTAATAACACTATAGAGGATAAAATCCTGAAGGACAGAGTTTTTATCTATTTGTTCATTGGTATATTCATCCCAACAATAATGTCTAATATGTACTCAATAATTATTTGCTATATAAATGAATAAATTAACAATATGAAGATAACTATGACAAGATAGAGTTTACTACCACCACCTGGAAAATCATGAGCTATTTTATGTGTGTGTGTGTGTGTGTGTGTGTGTATTTTTTTTTTCTTTTTAGTGAAATGAGCTATTTGTTGAAATAGCAACTTTTCAAATTAGCTCAGTAAGGCAAGTGAATTTTCAAGATGGCAGGATGGGTCTATTTCTAAAATCCTTAATCTCTGATACTCCATGTCCTCCCAGAAACATCAGTAACAATGCTACTGAAGCTACAAGGTGAGCTCTGTTTCTATAATCAGAACAGGCATGGAGACCCAGCTTGTTGGTTCCTATCAAACTCATATAACACTTATGCCTATGCAGAGGCAAAAAGATGCATTTAATTTTGACGTTTATCTTCTTGGCTTGTGTTCTGCCTAGATTTTTTCTCTTGCAATAACTAAGGGAAGTATAGAAAAGATCTGAAATTACAGATGTTGTTTTTGTTGGTAGTTGATAGTACAAAAGGTCTTAGACCCGACAAACAACTATGTAGTAACATCGACAGAATACCACCAGAAATTTACCAAAATAGCTCACGGCGTCAAATTCACTGATATTTTGAAACTACAATTAAAGAGATGTTTGATAATTTTAATAAACAAAATGAACATATGGTTCATGGCTTTTCATTTACCAGTTGTAGGGTCTTTAAAGAATAGTGTGGCTATCGTACAGTGTCTATTAAAAAGGAAGAAGAATATGGATAGGCTAAGAGAGTAAGAGAGAAGTGAGCTAGGTCTGACCCACAGTGCCTGGGTTCTAGTCCTGGGTTTGTTGCACATTATCCCACCCCTCTGTGACTAAGTTTCCAGGCGTGCTCAAGGAGATAATGCACATGACACCTTGCAAAATGCCAAGAATAGTAAGCACATTAAACATCATCTTGTGTTGATAATATAGTATTTCATAAAGATAATGTCTATTTCGGAAGACATGACTTTGGAAGGTCAAGACCACCAAAACCCTTTATTCTGTCCTTTGTTTTCATTTACATCATTTCCATTAAAATAGTATCAGTCCTGAGTATCTACGTTTTTACTCAGCTAAAAACAAGTTAAGCATTGCAGACATGGCATGGTTGCTCATACTCCTGGGTTTAAAAATAAAAGATCAGTAACAGCAAAAAAAACTTTTTGATGATGTCTACCGGAAATCTTGAAGCTTTGCTTCATGTCTTCACCATCTTCCTGCTTCAATAAAAATTCTCATGAGACTCTTGGGAGAATGAGCTCAAACAAACTTGGGAGTGAGCTGAGTACTTGCTTGTGTTGAGAGGATGTTGTTTATGTTTCAGATCCTGTTTTCATCCTGGATGAAGTGCCGCTGTTCCCAGGTGCTTCTCCCTCTGTTATCGGCTCCTCCTCAGGGCTCAGCCTGCGGGAGACAACTTCCTGCAGCCTCTATGTGAAACCAGGGGCTGAAGAATAGCAGGGAGCTTGTCAGAAGTTATCACCCGTCTGGGTTGCGGTTTCCATGAATGCCGAAGTTGAGCGTGGTCTGGTGAGTGATGTGCCGCAGGCCACATAAGAGAGACAGACTTCGAGAGAACTGATTGAGAGTTCAAAAAGGGGAGAAAAAGGTGGCAGGGCATGGTCATCTGAGATGCTAAGAAGAATTCCTACAAACAGACACCAATTAAGGTACAATGCCTGGAACTTTCCTGGGAAATGCAATGAATACATGAAACTCAGTGCAATGACCCCCAAATTGCTTTGCACACATCTTATGGTCATGTTGCTACCAAGAAAGACTTGGGTTTAGCTCTATCTAGACAGAGCAAAAAACTTTTTGAATCCTACTTCAGAGGAAAAATTTCATTACCTCCTCAGATAATTAATCACCAAAACTGATACGATGGACCAATTTTATTACAAGGCTCAACATCTATTCACTGGCTAATTAGAAAGGGAAGATGCTTAAGTATGGACCTAAACCTGCTAACCCAGGGCTGCCATGACACAGAGTCGAAAGGAAGATCAGGCTTTGCCCAGTCCTACTGCCCCCAGTGCAGAGGTTAGCGGGCAGGCAGGTGCTCATAGAGGTGCAAAACCTGGCAATCTGGAAGTCCTATGAAGTCCAGTCAGACATTTCAGTGCTTGCATAGAAGGAGCATATCTCTACAAGACACTTACTCAAGGAAATATTACTAAGTTGTATCCTCTTAGTTATCAGTTATTGACGGTAAAAGGAAAAACCTGATTTAGGAATAGAGAAAATATCACGCATTACACTTCCTTTAAGCCAGGCTCAGCCATTTCCTCTCTACTACTCATGACTTCCTTCCAGGCACAGACAATCTCCAGCAACAGTCCTGTAATTCCCACACAAGAGCCTGCTACCCCAACCGGTTCACTGACTTCAAGGGCAAATCATAAATGTTAGTCTTCCTGGCAAAACACAGCGCATGAGCAGTAATTTTCCCCTTGTTGGAAAATTAGGGGAAAACATAGGGTGGAAGAAGGGCATTGGATGAAGAGATATGATTTCTTAGAATCACTACTGTGATCAGTTTTTATAGATTTCAGAAAATAGACATTCGGAAAATACATGGAACAGCTTTTATTTTGCAACAGTTTTTCTAGTTTCTTATGAAAACCTTTCCTGAATACTGTAATAATAATCACCTCCAAATAGTTAGATTAAGCTATGATGTTTCCAGACCACAAGATGATTTCAAACTCTTCCCACTAGAAGTAGAACCTGAATAGGTCTAGGAAAAGCTGTGTCTCCAGTAAAGAAATTTTAGGGCTTCAAAAGTAAGTGAGAAAAAAAAATTAAAAATAAAATAAAAACAAGTAAGTGTAATTACTCTTAAAATATTAATCAAAGAGAAAAAATTATTGTGCTGTCTGTTCACCCTGGCTATATTTGAAGATGATATGTCTAACACAGTGTCTAACAATCCCCATTTATGAATTTATTTTTTTAGTTAGGACATGCACTCAGGAAATATTTATCAGGTGCCTAACCTTTGCAGGAAGTATGCTAAACACTGGTTATACAAAAAATATTAAAAGCACAGTATGCCTCCCTGCCCCCAGTATTTTAAGTTCTTCCCTAATGAGGCATTGTTAAAAAGCAAAAAGTTATTTTAGAATATCTGGGGCACTGTATTGGCCAGCTTTCTTTTGCTTGGATATCTACAACTGAAAGGAACAGAGGCCTAATTAGATTCACAGTTTCAGAGGGTTCAGTCAATGGTCAGCTGGCTCAAATGTAGAAATATGATGGCAGAGGAGCATGGTGGAAGAAAGCTGCTCATTTCATGTTGCTGGGAAGCACAGCACAGGAAAAGAACCAGAGAGAGGAAGGGGACAGGTGACAGGACGAGATATAATCCCTAAAATCACTTCCTCTTGAGCCACCGAGACACACCCAGAAGTGGGCTTTACTAATCTCCTAAGTGTCATGTAATCCAGCCAGGATGACAATCAAGATTAACCATCACAGACATCAAAACTAACAATGAAGGTAATAGTTTATAAACCACAACATAAAATTAAAAATCCATGAGATGGAAGGGAGAGAGGAAGAGTGGAAGGAAAGGAAGGAGGGAGGGAAGGAGAGAGGGAGGGACAAAGAAAAAAAGCTCTTCTTAATGATAAAAATTTTACTCATGAATGTATGCAAAGAAAATTAATTTTGGCAACCAGTGTGGTAATAATTATTACAGAGATGAATGATGAAATTACTAGATGCAAGTTTGATAAGGAAAAAGGATATTTGTATAGACTCAAAGTTTTTCCTACTAGATACTTATTAAATACAAAGGGAAATGCAATTTTATAGAGCAAAATCACCTTGAACAAAGGGCTCAAAACAACATTACTAAGAGAAAAACAGTCATACCCTACCTCGTGTTACATTGTACTAAGAAAGACACATCACATCTAGTGTATTCTTACCAAAAATACATAACATAAATCTAATCATGAGGAAAGTTCAAGCAAACCTAAACTGAAATATAGTCTAAAAAATTAACAGCCTGCATGTATCAAAAATATAAAAATCATGAGCAATAAAGAAAGATTGAAGAGCTATTTTATGGTGAAAGAGAATAAAAAGACATTACAATTAAATATAACATATGATCCCAGGTAGCATAACAAACTAGATTTGTTCTTTTACAATAAAAGACATAGAGAAATGATGACATTTGATAAGACATAGCCATTAGATCAGGGATAACCAGCTTTTTCTCTAGAAGATCATAAATATTTTCAGCTCAGTAGGCCGTACAGTCTCTGTCCTTATTCAGCTGTACTATTATAGGAAGAAGTAGTGGTAGATAATCCATAAACAAATGAACATAGCTGTGTTCTAATGAAATGTTATTTACAAACGTAGACGGTGTGCCACATTTGCCAACTGCTGGATTACATGGTAGTATTACATCAATGTTAATTTCCTAATTTGTTAACTGTACTGTATTTATGTCAGAGAATCTTTACTTTTAGGAAACACGTCCAAAAGCATTTCATGGTAGAAGACAATGTGATTGTAACCTACTCTGGAAGAGTTCAGGAAAGGAGAGAAAAGACTAATGAAAATTAATGTGGCAAAATTTTAAGACTTGGGGAAGCTAGTGAGAAGGGTATGTAAAAACTTTTTGAACTGTTTTGCAAATTTGCTTTAAGTCTGAAGTAATTTCAGAGTCAACTCACTAGTTTAACAGGTATTTACTGAATGAATGATACCCAGGAGAGTTATACTTTAAAAAGTTTTTTAAAAAATACATTATGGGGGGGCCAGTGAGATGGCTCAACGGCATACGTGCCTGCCTGGCAAGCGCGAGGGCCCGAGTTCGACTCCCAGAACCCACATACGAAAAAGGGCTGGTGACATCGCTCAGCGGCACGGGCACCTTCTCGCGCGCGAGGTCCTGAGGTCGACTCCCGGTACCCACAAAAAAAAAAAAAAAAAACCATTATGGTGGATGGGTGTGGTGGCGCATGCCTGTAATCCCAGCACTTGGAAGGCTGAGGCAGGAGGATCACTGGGAGATCGAGGCCAGCCTGGGCTACATAATGAGTTCAGGGCCAGCCTGAACTACATAGTGAAACCCTGTCTCAAAAAATAAAAGTAGCTTATGGTGGAAAACCCATTTGAAGTAATGTCATGCAGACAAAGAGGACAATTTAAGAAGTAGGAGTGTGACAGTAAGCAGCAAGATGTAAAAGCAACAGCCTGAAGAAATAATGAGGACGAAATTTCCTTCAGGGCCACCTGTCAAAGACCTCCTTGCACTAAACTGATTCCCACTTTCTTATAGGCCATCATTTTAATTGATGCCCCTAACACACAATTTCCATAAATATTCCTCCTTCTCCAATTTGTGCACAAAATGCTTAACTCTGAAGGGAAATTGCTTTTACATTTCCTCCTTTTCAGCTCTCACATTGTCAGGATTGTCCAGGCACCTCAAAATCCACAAGAATACTTTCTATAACCCAAAGAGCTGCCAAACATTGCAACCAAATCTTTCCCTGATATATGTATAAATCACTGGGATAAGAATGATGAGGTTATGGAAGGAAATATCTTTACCTCTGGGATCATTTCCAGAGCAGTGCTTGGAACAATGATCAAACTTTGGATGAGCATTCTGATATTTATAAAAGGGTTTAAACTTGTAATAGGCTAACCTATGTACTGGTTAAAAAAAAAAAAGGAAATCCCAAAATAAGGATGGATGGACTTGCCAAAGGTTGATTGCTTGCTAAGACCAATGCAGAATTTTCTCTAGGAAAACTCTCTCCAGGGTGTCTTCATCTTTCAATGCCAGCATTTCACAATTTCTATTCACAGGGCTTCCTGCAGCATAGGAGGAAGAAACTGAACAGTCATGTAGGGTCATTTCCAGCCAGGCATGAAAATAAAAGGTATTACTTCCATTCACGTCCCATTTGCTAAAATGGTCAACAGACACACAGAATGCAAGTGAGGCTGGGAAACCAAGATACAGTACCACTGATACTTTGTGAGCACAAAATATCTCTACCACCACATCCCTTCCTGCCTTTCTTTAGTAAAAATTGCTATAACTCTCCATGAAGACTACTATTTAAGACAGAATGGAATTGTGTCAGCACCCAGGCCACTTCACAAGATGCTTAGTGCATTCACTTGCCTATTCTAAACTGAAAACAAAACCTATAAAGGTTGCAGTGAATTATTTTATTAAATCTTTAGCCCCAAAAGAAGTTGATGAGAGCTGGAGGCGCTGCTCAGTTGTGCAGAACTTGCCTAGCATGGCTGAAGCCCCACGTTCTATTCTCAGTACTGGAAAAAGAGGAAGAAGAAAAAAGATGAAGAACAAAGAGGAGAAAGAGGAGGAGGAAGAGAAGGAGGAGGAAGAGAAGGAGGAGGAGGAGGCAGAGGAGGAGGAAGGGGAAAAAGGATTACAAAAAGTTGCTTTCCGTTTTCTTATTGATGATGCCAGATACTAGACAGAACAGGGAGGGGGGGTTCCTTTTTATTTCTGTTGTAACTGATTCGGAAAACTACTCATCAAGGAGTAAATACAATATCACTGTCACCATAATAACACTTTAAGAAAAAGCATCTCAAAGTGAAAAGAGTTAATAAATTTCTGAAATTCCAAGGTGTGAAAGGAAGTAATCTGAAGTCCGAACACCAGAAAAAAAAGTTTTCTTGGCCCATGCTGTTGGTACATGCCAAGGTCAGCTAAAAATTCATCAGAACTTAAAAATAAATGAGATTAAAATCCAATTTTAAATGGTATCTTGTATCTGAAAGATGCAAACAAGCACGTGGAGACTTGAGCACTTTTCTCTCCCTTGTTTAAAAGCCCTCAGTAACGCTGAAGTATGCTAAGGTGATTGAATTCAAGTGGACACTGGAATTACAGAGTTATTCCCAAAAAACCTTGCCCACAATATATAAGGGAGAATTTACAAGGAAAATCCTGGAAATGTTGTTTACACAAAGATGCAAAAAAGGAAAGTCAAAACTCAAAAAAAAAAATTAGATTAAGTACAAGGAAAATCGTTTCTAGAACAAAGGTCATAAGAAGCAATGATAATGAAACAAGCTTTGTTCTGAAAGTCAACTATTCCTGGAATTTACATCTCAAGGGAAAGGGGTGGTTTTAAGATGTTAAACCTTTATAAATAAAAGTCCAACATACCTTATGATTTAGAGTCCCAGGAAGGTGTTCTACAATAACAGAGGATACATTCTTAGATACCCCACCAGTAGAGGGCGTTGCGTTCCAGTCAAGTCTCGCCTCTGTATCCCTCTCTCCCTCTCTCTCCCATTCCGCTCTCTCTCTCTCTCTCTCTCTCTCTCTCTCTCTCTCTCTCTCTCTCTCTCTCTCTGTTTCAGACAGTACAATGGTGTCTTATGTCACTGGTGAGTTACTAATTGGAATATATTTTTCATATATACATACTTTAGCTGACAGGAAAAGTTATAGAAATAACTTGCTTCCTTGTTTTGTTTTGTTTTGGTTTGGTTTAGTTTTAGGTGGTAGTGCTATGGATCAAACCAAAGTGTGCTCTATCACTAAGCTACATCTCCAGCCTCTTCTATTTTTTATTGTGTGTGTGTGTGTGTGTGTGTGTGTGTGTGTGACAGGGTCTTGCTAAATTGCCTAGGTTGGGCTTGAACTTGTGATCTTCCTGCCTCAAATGTCCAAGTAGCTGGGATTACAGGTGTGCTTTGATTTTATTATGTGTTGTTCTGTGATCTGAGATGAGGCTCTGGTTGATTGTACGTAACATGGGAATGACGATGGAGATTCTCTAGAACACATGGAATATGTGTAACTGAGAAACATAACACATCTTACATGATACAGAGCTGACCAAGCATCTTTTCACCTTTCTTCTCTTAAGGATATCAATTATCACTGTGACTGAAAATTCTCTAAACACTCATGTGTGTGTTAAACAACAGACTGAAACTGAGTAACAAACTCCGTCCAACAAAGCGAAGAGTCATTGACTGGAAAGAGAGAACTACAAGATGACAGGGAGATCATGTTGGCACTCAGGAGGACAAACCAATCTGTACCTGGCCCATGGGATATTAAACTACTGTAATAATTCATCTTTTCCCCACAGCCCAACTTCAAGTCATGCAATAGAAGCCAATTGAAAATGTTTTCTTTGCCATGTGGTTTGAAATGGGCCTTAGAAAATCTACAGTTGTGGGCACTTGATAGACTCATGACTTTGGCAAGCTATTTAAATCTTTTGAGTCTTGCTCTTCTCATATATAAAGAGGTAAAGGAAAATTAGGGGTTGTATAGAGAGAGTTCCTAGTAGACTAACAGCAGAAGAATTTCCCTTGATTCCAGTACATCCTTTTCCCTTGTCCCTGCCTCCAGTTTTTGAGTAATTTGGGGGATTGGCACCTTCAACGGGTAGGAAAGCCACTCACCTCTTCCCATCCACACTTTCGCCATTGTGTTCCTGCCTCCTTACCATCTGTTACTCACCTTGTGTATTAGTCAGGGCTCTCTAGAGAAATAGAACAATTAGAATGTTTGTATATGTAGAGAAAAGATTTATTTCAAGGAATCAGCTCATGTGATTGTAAATGCGGATTTCAAAATCTGCAGTATTGGCTGACAGCATGGAGACCCAAGGAAGCAGTGGATGCTGCAGCCAGAGTTCAAAGACAGCCTGGAAGCAGAAATTCCCTTTTCCTGGGGGACACCAGTAGTTTTTTCCCCCCTTAGGCTTTTGATTGATTGAAAAAAGCCCACCCACATTGTGAAGGGTACTCTACATTTCTCAAAGTCTTAAAAATTTAAATGCAATCTTACCTAAAAAGTACCCTCATAAGAATATCTAGACTAGAGTTTGGCCAAATATCAGGGTACATTCCTTTAGGCAAAGTGAAACATAAACTTAGCTAGTATACGTACAGCTGCCAAACTTCTTCCTGCCGCGGGGCCTTTGCAGTGTTTCCTTGCTCCGAAAGCAAGAACAGCTTGTTCTCAGTTCTGCACGAGTGTGCATTGCAGCTCCCCTGCCACCTTCCTTACCACGCAGCATGATCTTTTACCTTTTCCCACTTTATTTTATTCAAACACTTAAAACACTATACAAAATAATCTTACCTCTGTGTTTTTCTTTTTTTTTGTGTGTGTGTGTGGGTACCAGGGGTTGAACTCAGGACCTCACTTGCCAGCAGGCACTCGTGCCGCTGAGTGATATCATCGGCCCTTTTTTCGTATGTGGTTACCGGGAGTTGAACTCAGGACCTCGCGTTTACCAGGCAGGCACTTATGCCGCTGAGCTATCTCACTGGCCCACCTCTGTGTTTTTCTATCTGTTCTCTCCCATCAGTTCCACAATAACTGGCTTTGTGAGATCAGGGATATTTTATACCTCATATTGTATCCCCAGTATATAGAACCATGTCTAAAACTAGTTAGGCACTAAATAAATAATTGTGAAGTGAATCAATCAACCTATTCCAGACACTCCAGTATTATCTGGTTATCACTTCATTAATAACTTACATATAGTAGTAGTAGTATTTCTGGAGCCTTTTAATACTATGTCATCCCATCTCTGGATTACATCTTAATGACAGATGCTAAGGTTATCCTTAATCTCACCATAGTGATGGTCTCAAATAAGTTTGTAAAATTTAAAAGAGATGGATTAGTAAGGAATTTGAAATGACAGTTATCTTACAAAGCTTAATGTTACTACGTTAGCATGTCTAATTATAGATATAGAAAATAGAATACTAAAGTAGACTCTGCCTAAACACAAAAATGACTTAGAGATGATTTAATAGAGATTTCTGTATAATTCAGCCTGAATTAACATGTAGATTTTAGATATTCTGGTGGGTAAAGCAGAGACAGGCTCCTTGGGCCGGTGAGATGGCTCGGCGGTGTAAGCGCCTGCCTGGCAAGCGCAAGGGCCCGAGTTTGACTCCCAGAACCCACATACGAGAAAAGGGCCAGTGATATCGCTCAGTGGCACGGGCGCCTGCTGGCGCGTGAGGTCCTGAGGTTGACCCCCGGTGCCCACAAAAAAAAAAAAAAAAGAGAGAGACAGGCTCCTTCTTGGGTTACCTTGTTAACTGGCTTTATTTCTTCTGTCATTGTGTTTGTGGCAGACACGATTGGAGAGTACTTCAAAATTTATACTTGGCAGAGAAATTGAGCTTCCCTGGAAATTTAGTTTCTTTTGTAAAGAGATGAATATTATAACTTCATTATTTATTGGAGAAAATAAAAACATGATGTTACATGGTGAAACAATGTTCAACTTCTTGATAGGCTAGTCTTTCCTGTTTCAGTTTTTCTACATGATGCATAGCTAAAGCTTTGGGCATGCTAATGAATTATAGCTGTCGTGACAGATGATAGATGATAGATAGATAGAGATAGATAGATATATGACTGAGCCCCGTTTTTTCTTAGCATAAAGGTAATATTAAAAGTGATAAAGTGATAGAAATTCTCAGTTTTCATCTCAGTGAGTTCCAATGAAACTCCGTCCTTTCCAAGCATCTTCTTAGCCTCACACCTCCTTCCTTTCTTGCACTAGGTGAAGACCTTCACGGGAGCATGTACGTTCAGTCTTTTTAGTTTTTAACCTTTGAAAAGAGATTCATTTTGTCATAGGACTAATTAGCCTTCCAAAGTCGATGAAAACACAGGAACAGAAATGACTATTTTCTTTTTTAAAAATATGCCAAAGCAGAGAATAGATAAGGCAGCTCCTGATACCCTTTGCATCCTAAAAACCACTTCTCTGGAGAGCCTTTGTGAATTGAAAGCAAGACAGTAAAAGGGACCTTCTCAACCCTGTCCCTTCTGTTGTTGACAGGATCTAAATCCGCTCACTATATGGTTCATTTTGAAAATTAGTGGAGAAAAGGAAACGAACATCATTTCCCTCCTTGATAAGCCCAGCCCTGAAACCTTCACCTCCAAGCCCACTTTGACTCCCTGTGAAACAGATGTTATCAATCCATTTGAAGACCAGAAGTGTGCTAAGTGCCCGAGGATAAGCCAGTGTGAGATAGAAGGGAGGACTCGGGGACAGTGACAGGGAAGGCTCTGCGATGGAAAACGCAACAAGCAGAAGCCACAGCAGAAGAGACCGATAGCCACAGTTACTTAAAACACAAAGAAAAAAAGGCGTATGGCAGCAGAAAGGCATCATGAGATCGAAAGATAAATTGACAAACTGGAAAGGTATTTACGTAAGGAAGAGAGAAAAGAAATTAGTGTGCAATAGAAAAAGGATCATCATGAATCAATTAGTAAGAGATTACCACCTTACCAAAAAAATGAGGATGAAAAAGTAGTAAGCCGTCAAAAATAGATATAAATACCTTAAGAGTATATAAAAGGTTATTCAAATTGCAGGATAACAAAAATGATGGTCAGAATGATAAAGATTAATAAGAAAGACAAATGAAACTCTTCGTTAGAAAGAGTTTGAGAAAATGGAAAGTTTTGCATACTTGTGGAGAAATTATGAGCTAGGTAGCTATAGTTAATATTAACAGATCCTTAAAGGTTACTAAAGGATTACATCTTAAATGCTCTCGTAACAAAAAATGGTAGGAAGGTTAGGTGATGAATATGTTACTGAGTTTCACTTATTTTACAATGTGCACATATATCAAAACATCACACTACACCCCAGAAATATATACAATTTTTATTTGTGAACCATATCTTTATCATTTTTCTTAAGGATTTAGTATGACTACTTTTTGAGTATTTGGTAGAATTCAGCAGTGAAGCCACTGGGCATGGAATTTTTCTGAGGGGAAGGAGATTTTTTTTTTTTTTTTTGTGGGTACCAGGGTCAACCTCAGGACCTCGCGCACCAGTAGGCGCCTGTGCCGCTGAGCGATATCACCGGCCCTTTTTCCGTACGTGGGTTGCAGGAGTCGAACTCAGGACCTCGTGCTTGCCAGGCAGGTGCTTATGCCGCTGAGCCATCTCACCAGCCCAGGAGATTTTAATTACTGTATTAATTCAATTCCTGTTACTGGCCTATTTAGATGTTCAATCTTCTGGAATCAGTTCTGGCATGTTGTATGTTTCTAAGAATTTGTCCCAATGACCTAGGTTACCTAATTTATTGGTATTAACTTACTCATTTTATTCTCATACAATCAATTTCATATCTGTATTGTCAGTTGTGATGTCCCTTTTTCTTTCCTCATTTTAATAATTTTCAGTCTCCTCTTTTTTGTGTAGGTGATCTCAGTTGTTGATTTCGTTGATCGTCTCAAAGAAACAACTTTTAATTCCATTAATTTTCTCTATTTTTTCCTATCCTCCATACTATTTCTTTCCTTCTGCTTGCCTTGGATTTATTTATTTATTGTGCGTGTTTGTTTGTTTGTTTGTTTTGAGACGAGGTCTCACTATGTAGGTCAGACTGACCTCAAGGTAGTCCAACCTGGCCCTGTGAACTTATCTTATTTAAGAATTTAAATTTAAATGTGCATTCCTTGAATCAGTAATTTGACATTCAGAACTGAACCTGAAGGATAATGGTAGAAAAGTTCACTAAGATAAAGGTTTATAAAAATTAGTGCACTAATAACAATTTATAAAAGTTCATCAATGAGCAATTGGCTGAAATATAAGAGCTCAGAAATGGATTCCATTACTGGAAAGGATGCTGGATGTCCATGTATTTTCCATTTTTATCTTTATAAATTCTATTCTGTTTGAATTGTCTGTGCTGTGTACATATATTTCAGAATCAGGGAAAACAAACTATAATTTCAAAGCTTTTCAATATATCTCGCATTTTACAATTTACTAAGCATTTTCCCATATTTTATTCCATAGTACAAACTAGGTCTCCTTTCCAGCGAAGCTATAATTTCACATGACTTCCATGACAAAAGCAATAATTTCCCTCTTTACGTTGAATTTGTTTTAATTATTTCAAGGGGACAAAAGGAGGAGCTGGAGGAAATAGGCAGATGACCCAGGTGCTTGAGTGCCACAACCATGATGCAATGAGGAAAAGAATTTTTTTAAATTTTATTCCTCTGTGTGTCCTCAAGACCCTTCGAAAGAACAGCTGCCTACCCCAAGCAACTGCTCTGCTGAGTTGGAAGAGAGGAGACTTGCTCCTCAAGTGCGGGTGTTTTCAGGATCCCTGGATTGAGCCTTTGTCCCCAGCCGCTTTGGGGCTGGCCTTTCATGCCACAAGGAAGGAAATGGCTGACAACTCTCTCATCTTTATAGAAGGCGGACTTTATTTCCAGCTCTCAGGTCAAAAGGCGGCGGAAAGAAAACAAAACCACGAAGAGATAAAGGTTAAAAATAATGTGTGAGGTGAACCAACCCAGTTGGGGACCCTGAAGACAGCAACAAGGCAAGGATGTGCGTAGGGCTACATCTGCGTCATCCTTAACAGGTGGCCATGACCAGAACCAAAGCCTGGAGGAGAAAGGAAGGAGCTCTGCAAACAGGTGCGCTGGGGGGAAGGCGTGGGGAGGGGAGAGGAAAAGCCTTGAAACACTCCTGGGCGTGGAGCCCAGACACTTTCCCAGCAGGTCACATGGGGGAGAGCCCAGGCCTGGGCATGGAGTCGGAAGGAGCTAAATTTGATTTGGGGTTTTGTGGTTTGGGGGATGCACTCTGAGTTTAAAATAGAAATGGATGTGTTTATGCGGTTGGGCTTTCTTTCTCTTTGCTTTGAATTGTCACTGTAGAAGAAACAAATCTATGATTCACAGACTAATGCCCCAAAAGCAGTTTTCATTTGGTGATTTCCTATTTTATAGGAAGCCGGGGGAGAATGGGTTTAAAAATCACACTAAAGACATCCGCTGTGGACTTTGATGATGAATATACCGATGATTTATTTTACTTACATAGCACTTAAATTGTGTTTTCGGCACTTTCTAATTCGGACATTCAACCATCCTATGAGATAGATAAGGTGGTGGTTTTTAAGGAAACAGGTCAGATAAATTAGTTAAAGGATTGTCATGCACCTTTATAGACTGAGCTGTAATAATCATACACACACACACACACACACGTCAGTCAGGATTATGGGAAAGTTGATACTAGGTGCTAAGGAGCATAGTCCAAAAAGTAATACTGAATAAAAGAAGAGAAACGATCCAGCCTATTTGGATGCAATAACAAGCTAGCCCTCAAAGAGAACTGAAAAGCATTCCCACCTGTCTGCTTGGTGTCTTCACCAGGATTTCCCACCAGTACTAGATACCATGTCTACATGCACAAAGATTGATTGTCTTTCTGTATCCTACTTTCTTCCCTTTCCATGTTAATGATATCACCATCTTCCCGGGCTCCCAGACTCAAACGACGTCCAGTTTCTCTACTGTCCTTGCCTTCTGCTATCAATCCTCTTGCTTCAACCTCTGAAATGATCCTCATATTTGTCTTCTTGCATATCTATTGTTCTACCTATTGTTCTTCTGGTCTACTCAAATGTGAGAATTTTTCCCTCTTTTCACTTCCTCCAGGTCTATTCAAGCTGCACTCGATCTTACCCACTGTTTTAGTCAGTCCTCTCTTAAATGTGACCTAATTATAAACCCAACATGCTCATCATCCTTTGCCTGCCACTAAAGAAAATCTGAACTCATTGGTGATGGCGTTCAAGACCATCTAGAGTCTCCAATTTTATATTTACAAACAACATTGAAAAATTACTTTTCCCTAAATATGCTGTCTTAACTCGATATCTGCACAAATTCTTATATCTTCCTTCTCTGTGTATAAAAATATTCATATCCTTCAAAGAACACTCCAGACGTCTTCTGCTTAATGAAGGTCTCCCTAGTTCTCTGATCCATTGGCTAACCCAGTCTTCCCCCTCCCCACTGGACTTGGCAGCTGCCTTACATGGATCATCATACTTGTTGATCATCACCCATACATCTTTGTTTTGAGTGATTCCTAATAGATTTCAAGTTTATTTGGGGGAAATCATGTCCCACTCATCTTTATATCCTGGAAAATGCTTAACGTAATCCTTTTCTCATAGAAAACACCTAATAAATACCTATTGTAAAGACTAACCCAAGCTGTGGCATGACTTCCAAGCTATTTAAAGCTTGCATTAATGACACCTTGCATTAATGACACTCATCATTACATGATGATTATGGTGAAAGCAATAGCTATAATTTACTGCACATTTATTGCATGTTAAGGATATTGTGTACATTTTCTAGCTTGCAACAACCCGGTAGGATGTATTTGTCACATTCATATTTTACATATGAGGAATCTAAGGAGAAACCTCTTCAAAGCTACACAAATGGGAAACAAAGGAGATAAAATCAGGGTTATCCAATTCCAGAATATGGCCCTAGCCACCAAGAAATGACCACAAATTGACAACACAGATGTGTTTTCATGGTATATTAGTCAGTTTTCCTTTACTATAACAGATACCTGAGGTAATCAACTTATAAAGAGAGAAAACTTATTTTGGTCCATGGTGTCAAAAATTCCACTCCATCATCAGGCAGACTCATTGCTTTAGGCCAGTGATGGTGAATCTTTTAGAGCTTTCAATGATACAAACAGCTCACTGTGTGCCACACATGTGTGCCAATAGTTCACCACCGCTGCTTTAGGCTTATGGTGAAGGTGCTGGATGAAAAAGGCAGGGAGTTTGCAGCAGAGCCAAACTGTTCGTCTCATGACCAGGAAGCAAGAGACTGAGGAGGGGCCCAAGTCTCACAATCCCATTCAAAAGTGCACCCCCAATGACCTTAAGATGGCCCACCTCTTAAAACTTCAAATGTCTTATTATAGCATAGGGGCAAAGCCTTGAATACATGGGTCTTTGGGAGTCAATCAAGATCAAAGTACAGCACTCAGCTACGCTGAACAGTACAATAGTCTCCCTAAACAGGCTATCGTTTTCCATCACAGTATACACTTCTTTTTGTCCAGCCTTCCCTTGAGAACAGCTAGATGACACCATGACAGGTATAAATGAGGCTTAGCACCGGGCCATGAGCTGAAAGAAGGACAGGATCCAGAACACAGAAAAAGAATGGACATCACCAAAGTGAGGCCAACATGAAAGCAGATCCAGGGGGTGACCAGGATTGAATCCAATGGGCAGTGAACCTGAAAAGTGCACTTGGAACAGAGAGGAGCATTTGAAGGGATGGGCACAAAGTCTGGGAAGTTCACTACTAGAGTTGAGAACAAAATTAAAAAGCTGACTTGCAAAAGGTCCAGGACACAAGCAAGAGGAACGGGCATGGAGTCAAGTTCAAGCAATTCCAAGGCCAGAGGCCCAGATGTGCTGGTATTTCGGGAAGGCAGGACATAATCATGAATATTATCTGACTTGGGACTTTTAGGTAGAGATAAGTGGAAAGTCCTACTGAGAGAGGAGGATGTGGGCCAGGGTAATCCAGAAACTTCTGATAATTTATTTTTATATCTCCAGGAAGACATGGCACAATTGAAAGGGCACAGTAAACAGTCCATAAACATTGGTTGGCTGCTAATAGATGACAGAGGATGGTTTGTTTTACTTTGAATACGAAGTAAACCACACCTGGTCATGTGCCCCTTGCTCAAACAAGCTCAGTGAATCAGTAGGTTCCAGAAAGAGGCCAATTCTTTTGCAGAGTGTAGAGTTGAGCCCCCATGGGAAGAAAAGTGCTGTATTTCCTAAGCCTGAGTACTTGGAAATATCATACCTCTCTTCCAGGAAATATGCCACACAAGTATTCCCCGAGACATTGTAATCTCAAGCAGCATTCAGGAAGCTAACATAAATAAAAGCCAAAGTAGACTCTTCCAGAAAGACTACCCTATAACAACATTTCAAAAACAAATCTTTTTCTTTTATATAAGAAAATGTGCTGTACATCATCATCAAATTTCCCAAAAAAGTCCAATTTATCTGTTATGAGTGTCAAAGTTCAAAGCCAATCATTCACTCCAATCAGGACCCTTTCAGATGTCTAAAATTCCCAAATCACAGCAGATAAACTCTGCCCTTAGAGATTGCTAGAGTTTATCTTCAGTAATTTTCCCCTGTGTGCTCAGATACCATGAACCAAACTCATTATTCTATTTCAAATGAAATCAGTAACCAAGGTTATGAAACAAAGCCAATTTTTCATGACTTATGAAACACCTAGTATTTACTTTGTGATATAGAAAATTTAGAACTTCAAATGACATGTCCCCCCACATGGGGAACTCTGAAATAATAGCACATTTAATGCTTTCTCCTTGATCTTAGATGAATTCTTCCTTTCTGCGAACTAGGAATAAATTGAAAATGTAGAAACAAAATAAATATTTTTTACCTAGGTCTTTTCAGTTACTCAGTTGTCTATTTGTCCTGGATGTTGTAATCCCTTAATAGGATTTGCTCTTTTAATGATTTTAGGGCTGAAAATTAAGTTGTTTCACGGCAGCTTGGATGGTAGACACACACTACAGCCCGTATCCACTACGTCTAAGTCACAGAACAAGAAAATAACCATCATTAAAAGCAAAAACGAAGGCCAATACTTAGGCTGCAAAGAATGTGTTGTAAGCTTTGCTATAAGCTAATTCCAAAATGTTGTTTGCATAATTATATCTATTAATTTACTGAAAACAGAGATGTAATGGAAGTGAAGTCTAAAACATGTTAAGAATTATCTTCCCTCCCCCTTACAAAAAGGAGAGGTAAACAGAAAAGTGTTAATATAATCTGACTGTCCTGTGAAATAAATACAATGGTCCCTCGTTTGGTTGCTCACCTTTCCTGCAATAGAGTAGAAAAGCCATTTGCATCTCAGGCTATGTAGAAGGCACAACAAAAGCTTCATGCATTTCCTTATGCAAATTTACATCAAAAATATGTGTTTGCCACATATTTTGTGTCTTAACTCTGCTGACCAGCCAACCAATCTTAGACATTCTTAGACTATCACTTCTCCTCTCTCTGCCTGGACAAAAAAATAACTAACACCTGAAATCCATAGCATTGTTCTGATCAGACAGGCAGCATCAGAAAATAAACATCTATGTATAGGAAAATGACTACATACATGTAGTATGTATAGCAATCATCTGGGATATGACACAACAGTTAATGACAGAAAGTGATTCTATATAAATTGCTACAGAAAGAGCTCCAAGAAGTACTTGACATGCTGCAGGCATGTGAAGTTTGATTCCACCTGCAGAAAGCTCAGATCCTCAAAGAGCACAAACCATCTAGAAGAATAAGACAGATCCATCAAGAGTGCTGGGATTGTACATAGCCACTGCTGGCTTTAGGTTAATTTGTAAGTTTTACGTTGACAAGTACTGATGTAGTTCTTGGATAAATGCCTTCAGCTCCCTGCCTTCTCCCAACAAAAGTCTCTGGTGAGTCGCAGTCGCTGCATTTAGTTATGAGCAGAACAGAGACTCATGATGAGCAACCACCTGTCAGCTATGATCAGCCGTAAGGCCCGTGTATCCATGAAGCCCAGCGTCTGTCTTCTGGGGAGACTTCTCTTAGCACTTACCTCTGGCTTTTTAAATGCTGCTCTTAACCTCTCAAGACAGCTGGCTCTTCCATTAATTTTATCTTTTAAATCCATTGCCCTCCAAATCTGCAAGAATCATCCACTTCAATTAATCAAGGTAGTCTGCAGCTCCTGCTACTATTCCACCATTCAAAGACCTTCTGAGGCCCCTCTGCTCCCTAAAGTTGCCTCTAGTGGCCCTCTGTACTGACACCTCTTTTAGGGAATACGATCTTTTTGTAGAGTTCCAGAGAACTTGAGAGAGGTCTGCAGCTCATAAAGTGGATTCAAAACACAACAACAAATTCTATGCCTTTTTTATTTCCTCCTATTTACTGAGCTCCTCCATAGCAAAGTGGCAATATCAATAATTCATAATGATTCTCCAAACAAATTAATAATGCAAACCACAGTAATAAAGCATTAAGTCTAGAGCTGTGCCAATGACAATAGTGGTTATAAAATTAATGATCTCCCTGAACTCTTCATGCAAAAACATCCCGTAGTTCTTTGTGGTTTTAAGATATCAAGAAGCTTTTGACCTCTGCACAAGCAGTTTTCTGGGTGATCCCAAAAAGCACAAATAGCCAGGATAGGAAGTGTGTGCTTGAAACTGGAAAATTACAGCTAAGTGAACCAGCTCTTAAAATTCCCTTTGCACTGGATAGGAGCCAGGATACTATGTCTTACACTTCCAGCCATGCATGAATGATGTTTGGGGATTTTTCTCATCCAAGATCCACAGGAATTTTGTATGGATTTTTAAAGACAGGTACTGAGTGACAGCCTATCTTGCCACACGTTGGAGTTTTATATCTTTTCTGTTTACTTAAATGTGTCTTAAGAGCTAACCACATCTTTTATTTTATTGCATCCCATTTAAACAACAGTATAAAAGATTCGAGCCCATCTTCAAAAAATAAGGATTCAAATTACAAAACTAAAACACAAGAAACATTTTTTCAATTGTAAAGAGCTTTGCAAATGTAAGATAGTACTTGAAAGATTGTCATAAAAGATCTAACAAGGATTTTGGCCTAAGCAAATTGTGTAGCACTGTAGTATTGGCAGGAACTCATGATTTTTAAAAAATTATTACTCATTGTTATTACTATGAATAATTATTATAGCAGCTGCTCATGACCCAAACACTAATCTTTGATATGGACTTAACAGGAAGAACTTCCAAGTTTCTCAGCCTCTTTCCTCCCCACCCCCCCTTTGACCCTGGGAGCCACACGGAATGACTAAAGCAGATCATGTGTTCCACACTGTGTATGTGCAAAGCAGCACGTGTAGACATCACAAGGAGTTTACACCAGAAGGATGGTAAGAAAGGGGCAAAGCCAAGTGTCAGAGTTAACTTCCAATCAGGATATCCCACTTGGAAACAAGCCAGCTTCCCCCGCTTTGAATAATGCAAGAACGATGTGACCTTTCTTGTAAGTGAATGAACACAATACTATTGGCACAATCACATCTATAGGGTTCTGCCTTGAATAATACTCTAAGTCATCTGGTAAGAAGTGAATTCGTAAAAAATGCCTTGGTTTGTCAATAAAGTCTGGGTATTCAGGACAGCAGAATCACACTGCTTAGTCATTCTTCTTAAAAAAAATCCACCTTTAAATATTTCCTTTAACATCAATAATTATATACTCAAGACAGTGGGGCCTGGGCAGTCTTCTATGCTGCTGATGCGAGAAACATGTGGGTAAGGCCTTTTTGTATCTTGGCATTATTCAATAACAAAAGCTTTCAAAAAGTTCTTAACCTTTAACATAGAAATCTGACTTTTAAAAACTTATCTGAAATAAGAACTCCTAATGTGACCAAAAAAAATTGGATACAAGAACAATTTTTACAAAACAATTTATAAGAAGAAAAAATTTCAAAACACCCTATGTATCCAATATCGATGGCCAGTTATATTAACCAGGGTTCACTCCCAGGACCATATACATGTCAGCTACTTATGATGAATATGCTAGATAAAAGAAGCAAATGCAAAACTGTTCGCAATTTTGTAAATTCATATTTGTGTGCATTGGGCATATGTAGGAAAGAATGAGGTCCACAGATCGCCTTGCTGTTTTCCAAACAAGTACTTAACATCATCCAAAAACGAACAGACGGTCTCCAGTAACTTTCAGATTATGCTACTCAAGACCAGTCTTTTTTTATTCAAAACTTCAATTCTCACAAAGAAAAGGATGAACTATTTTTACCTGTTATTTTCTTCTTTTACATCATGTTTTCTTTTTAGGTCACTTCCAAAAGAGGAAGGTAAATATATGTTTGAAATCATCTATGGTAGTGTCTTAAATTATGTCATTTCTTAAAGAAGAGGAAGGAGAGGAGGAAAGTAAAGAGGAAAGGAAGAAAATGGAATGGATAAAAGGAAGGGAAGTGGAGGTGGGAAAAAAAAGAATATCCATGATTATCTTTCTGCTTCTTTTTCTACTGAAGTTCCACCTGTGCAGGAAACTTCTTGGTATGGAACAAGTTATTATGCAATTCTGGTAGTTTGGGGAGAAAGTGGTACAGACACATTTCTGATTAAGTAAATAAATTTTGTGTCTCTGGATTTATTTACTCATCATGAACATGTTGCCCATGTTGAAGAATCTCCCTTACAAAAATTTAGCAAGCATATCCCTGTCTGTTTAAAATTAAAGGTGCAGTATGAAAGAGAAAGTGTTCTACAACTGATCAAGAGGAACATTTGAACAAGGTGTAATTTAGGCATTTTCCATAGCTGATTATCTTATGCACATTTTTTGTAGAATACTTCCCGTTTGCTTCATTAACCACTAGCAATGACAATCTATTGAGCAAATATTGACGTTTTGTAGCCACTGCATTTGCAGGTATGTAAAATCCAAACAAGCATCATAGAACTTTCTTCAAAGTACATAGATTATTCTCTGACTGTAGAACAAGCAAGATTGGAGGGGAAACCTTAAGCAAGCCAGAAATTTTTAAGCCCCCTTCATTTCACCTCATCCCTTATCCTGATGTGGCCACTCGGGCTCGGTTGAGACAAGTGTGCAGAAAGTCTTTCGCTTCTGAAGGCTCGCGCTCAGTAAGAACAGAGTCCAGTCCACTTAGAATTCTCCTCAAACCACTGTAACTCACTGTCAAGGGCAGTGAAAAGGAAACAAGTGAATTTCCACTTAGGATACAAATTAACACTACTTTCAAACATGATTTTTAAAGTCAACAGCTAAGAAGATCTATTAACGACATTCACTATCTACCTCTAACCTTTTAAAATTGATGTCATGATGGCCAAGTGACACTTGGGCACTTTCAGCAATAGAATATTTACCAGGAAGGATTCTGACCAGACCAGTTTGTCTTTGTGACGTTCACAGTGTATTACAGAGGACAGTTTTTATTCATTTGGGAGTACACCAGAGATTTGCCAAATAATTTATGAAAATGAATAGGTACTAAAGAAAATGTCTTACGTGATTTCCATAATATTAATTTAAGAAATAAAAGTATATGGAAGAGTTGGCTTTTTCTTTGGAGTTTTGTGCTGTTTATTTCTCTTATGGAAGAAACAACTAATCTCGAATAAAGAATTTGTGAATAATCAAGCTGCTTTACTAGAGAGGTTTTTTTGGCTTGGGGTTGTTTGTAAATGTTTATATTTATTTACTTAAAAAGTATGCTCAGGGGGCCGGTGAGATGGCTCAGCGGTTTAAGCGCCTGCCTTGCAAGCGCGAGGGCCCGAGTTTGACTCCTGGAACCCACATACAAAAAAGGGGCCGGTGATATCGCTCAGTGGCACGGGCGCCTGCTGGCGCGCGAGGTCCTGAGGTCGACCCCCCGGTACCCACAAAAAAAAAAAAAGTATGCTCAGAGTGGTTTTTCGATGGATGTGGTAAGGAACATGTTTCTGTGAGCTGTATGTGAAGGTAACTACTCCAAGGAAAAATGGAAAGAGGGTGTCTTGCTTCCATTAACAGGAAGAAAAGGACTACATTACATGTATTCAGAGAGACCAGGTGGAGTAAACTCTGTGTATTTACTGATTTTTTTTTTTTTTTTCTTAAAAAGACTGAGAGAACTCAGGAGTATATTTTGGCTCTACACACCCATCTATCTCCTCACTGTAGACGAGTTCATGCATTTCAACCATCTCTTGTTCCTGTGGACAAGGATTGCATCAGATGACATACGACATGCACAAAATGATGTAGTCATGAGTTTAGAGTATGTTGCCTGGGGCTAATTTTCTAGCAGACGCTGGTCTGGGTTTGAGACATTCAGGTAACACCTGCTTTCTCCATGACTGCAAGAGTCTCCCTTTTCTCCTTCACCTCATCCTCTACTGGTCTGACAGGGGCATGGGAAGAGTCACTTGGTTCTGCCCTGTGCTGGCCTGGTCAAAAAGCTGAGTCATTTTCTAGACTTGTCAGGTGACTTCAGGTGATCTAAGCAGTTATAAGAGGAGTGGGGTAAAAAACTGATGGTAGTCAGCCTACCCAACTGTGGACAAAAGGCACAGAGCCCAGATTCAAATCCCAACTCTTTAATTTATATTAGCCAGGTTATCAGTCTTTTTGAACTTCAACTTTCTTATCTATAAAAACAGATAGAAATAAAACCTCTCTCTAAGAATTAAATAAAATAATTGTTTGTTACCAAGAAATAATTACTGAGCACACTCACATGTCACTTTGTTATTATAATAATTCTACATCTGAATTGAATTCTTACTGTACGGCAGGCACTGAACTAAGTAGCCAATACGCAGCATTATATTTACTCTTTAAAATAAACTATTACTTTACCTCCATCTTACAAGTGACAAAACAATGACAGGTAGAGAGTAAGAAATCTGTCCAATCTTGAACACTTTCACACCCAGAATGTCTATAATAAAATCCAGGTTTGACTAGTATCTTTGACGCTACAGAACTGCAAGGTCCCCTGCTGAAAAGCACTTCATAATTGAAAGTGATTCATAAATAATTTCTGCTTGTTTTGCATGGGACTTCGTTTCCTATTTTTAAATTTTGTTCACACCATCTTGATATTCGTCCCTGGAATATAGGGACTTCTTAATGAGAAGGAGGATGAGGTGTATGTACCATTTGCTCAACTGCATTGCATAATGATCAATCAGGTTTTACCCCCTGCTGTGTACGAATTACCATCTCCCTTCTCAAGAAATACTTAGAAAGCCGTTGTCCCATTACCCAAGAAGTATAGCCCCACCTCTCCTCCCAAACTCACTGTTTCTGTACTACAAATACCAGTGTTGGAGGAAGGCTCAAATCCCAGCCCTAAGTTCTTTCATTCTCCTGATTATGCCTTGGGAGCCAGTCATCTTGCTGCTGCGCATAAAGGGAATCTAGTGTATTTTGCTGCCCCCTTATGGCCATTTTTAATTCATCTGCTTCGAGAGCTACTTAGCCTAGATTAAATTTTTCCACTTAAAACTCTTCAATTCAGAGGGCCAAGTTTGTGCAGTTTGTACCATGGCCATCAATGTAAAACATGTACACACTAGCATACCGAATTTTAATTGGGCTCTGAATGCCATAGTGAGCACTAAATTCTCAACCACGTTCGAAAGGGATCTTTTGCTGGAAACTTCTACAATGTTAAGGGCATATCTGTGCTACAAAGTTCAGTATTGAAGCTTGATCATCCACCATGTTACTAATATAAATAGAACCGTCCAGGGAAAGGACAGGAGCAGAAATGTAAACTCAGCATTGTGCAGTTTGCTTTTTTATGAAGATGTTAAACATGTTCAATATTTCAAATTGAAAGAGAATAGAGAGGTGGCATGAGAAAGATGTCAGAAGTTATTTTAAGATTTCCTCAGAGCTGGAAAATGGAAGAGATCTCAATCTTAGCTCTGAGATTGATGGAGAAGGGAAAAATGGAGCCCAGAAAGTAATAAAAAATACTACTAAATACGTGATCAAATACACCAGAAAATGTTTAGGAGAAAATTTTATTGAACGATTTAAAGGTAATTAATTTGACTGTTTATCAACCTCTTCTCCAGCTGTTTTGTTCTTATACATATCCACATCATCCCCATACCATGACATTAATACAAGTTTTTTTCTTCTAGAAATATGAAACACACTAAAAATAAATATTTTAAAGAACTACAATTGTGTATTACAAAATAGTAATAAACATTTGAAAATTATTTTACTCTTTGGTTGGTCTCATTTGCCAAAATTTACTCTCTCCCACTTCCCACTTATATGTTGGTAAACTCTTTAAACTTTGGGATAAACTACCTTTGATATAGCAAAAATATCGTAAGGCATATTTGTCAGTTGGCTCCAAGGCAAGGTGGCATGGCAGAGGGGAACCACAGGCCATCTTACTTATGACATGCTGTGAACAGATGTTTCAATACAGATATTATTGCCAACGGCACTGCTAGTACACCAATGCATGCTCACTTTGTTAAAAAATGTGCCACACTCTCAGTAAATTATTGAAATCAAGGTAACTTACCAAAGATAATTTTACAATTTGAAATGGATGCAGCTCTATGATGAAAACTACACTGAGACAGCGTCTTACTTTTCTCATTGCTGAGACAAAATACCCGATATCCAAAATTAAAGGTTTATTGTAGCTCCCAGTTGTTAGAGGTTTCAGTCCATAATCAGCTAGCTCCAAGGCAGGGTGGCACGGCAGAGGGACACCACAGAGGAGAAATAGTTCATGGCAAAGCAGAGCAAGCAGAAGGCAGCAAGCAGCAAGTAAAGCAGCAGCCCCAACAAGGCAGAAGCCTCTCCCTTTCAGCCTTCCAGGCCCACAGCCAGGGCACGTCTTCCCATTATCTACACCTAGAGCTATGTTTAACCAGTTGGTGGACTAATTTAGTAATCATGCACCCTTAATCCCAGCGCTGCACAATTTAATCCCAGCATCACACACCCTAGAGCCAGCCAACTCTGAAAAGCCACACCTATGAGCACATGAGGCTTTGGGGGGACATCTAGATACAAGCCATAACCAAAAGCTACTCCATTCCCTGAGTTTGATCATTTCTTGCATCAAGAAACATAAATCCTTTGGGGAGAAGAAAAAGAACTTTGCCAAATTGGTTGAATTGTTGAGGAAGTTTATTATCAGCCACCTGCTCTACAGCAGACCGTGCCCTTGGAAACATAATGGGAAGATGGAAGTACAGCTCTTGCACTGTTCATTGTTCACAAATCAGAATGCTGTTTCTAAACCACCGAGAAGCCATAGCCTATGATTTCATTTCCACTTCCAGTTTCTGCTAACATCCAAAGAATAAAGCGGAACAGCACTGTGCTCACTCCTGCTAGGAAAATGGAATTCATGTTACAGGTCCACGTGTATTATACACCTTAAAATATTTCCATCTGCTCTTTCCATAAGAGAATGCCCAGAAGTCTTTTATGGATTAACAAGAGGACAAATGGAGAGTTTTGATGAACTTTTCCCAATCATACCTTCCTACATCTCCCTGCCTGCCATCCCCCTGACATCTAGTAAATGTTTGGTATCATTTATCTCTAAACACATGCAAAGTATATTAACTTTACATTTTCCATAACTTATTTTGACCACAAGAGGCATTTGTTTACTAAATTCTGGGCTATCTATGACATAGAAGTTATTTTCCTATGTTCATCAGGACAGGATTTTCTACTTGGGAGACTGATACCCACCTCCTACCACCAGTGCTTCCAGCCCCAGGTCTTTCAGTGTGATACTAGAAAACATAGCCATTTTATGGCAAACACTGCAATAATTTAAAGGAGCTAGAATAGTGTAGTAGTCCCCCCCCACCCCATCCAACTTCAGTGGATGCCTGAAACTGTGGGCAATACCAAGTCCTATACATATGTTTTATCTTATATATACATACCTATAATAGAATTAAATTTATAAATTAGGCACAGTAAGAGATTAACAACTATTATTAACTAATATAGAGTAGAACAATTATAAAATATGCTGTAATAAAGGCCATGTGAATGCAGTCTCTTTCTCTAAATGTCTTGTACTCATCCTTCCTGTGATGGTGGGAGGTGACACAATGCCTGTATGATGGGATTAAGTGAGGGGAATAATGGCAGTATTGTGATAAAGCCTTTGGCTACATGTAAGGGTTCCTTAATCACAAGCACCAAGACAGCCCATGGTTCTGATAACCCAGATGGCTTAGGGTTATTTGAATGACCAAGTGTGGGTAGCATGTACAGTAGGGACACACAGGATAAAGGAATATTCATGTCTCGAGTAGGACAAGTGGGACGGTGCAAGATTTCATCACGCTTTCAGAATGGTAAGCCATTGAAAACTTAGGAATTCTTTATTTCTGGAATTTTACATTTAATAGTTTTGGATCACAGATGACCATGGGTAAGCAAAATCACGGGAAATGAAGCCACAGTTAAGGGGAGATAACTGTTTCCTCAGTCATGAGGCATGACAGCCTTTCTAAATGATTGTGAGTTGATTTTTCTCTGATGTGGCTTTTAAAGAATGAGTGCCTCCCTTGTTCCCCTTTGAACTGGGGAGAGAAAGTAGTTCACAGGTTCTTTAGCCACTAGTTTCAACAGGTGGGTCTGATTTTTTACCCTCCACCTGAATGTATAGACAGAGCTTCAACCTACAGTCCCTACGTTCCAAAGGATAAAGCTACCGCGTGAGGTGAAGGCCGTTCTCAGACATGTTTGGAGGAGCTCCTGGAATGACAAATGCATGACCTGATGCCTCTTCTTCCTATGCTTTTTGGCCTACACTGCATGTGATCAGTGTGGAATCCCATTCCCTCTGGCCAGGAAATAGAATTTTTTCCATTGCTTCAAGCTCAAGGTCACTGGCTCTGGCTCTTAGACCTTTTCTTAGATGGATGCATCAGGCACCCACCTTCCACCTTCAGACTCAGAGGCAGTGTGCTGTGAGAACAGAATGGCAGTCTTGGTGGCTTCTGTTGCAGTGACAGTCTCTTTCCACCCCTACATGCTCTGGAGTTGGTTTGTAGCCCTGCTGCTAGACCGGGGGTCCTGTCACTGTGGCTGCCAACTTGCTGGGTTGCCTCTCTCTGGCCCGATGTTATGCAATCTCCTTCATTGTGACCCTTACATGAGATTAAATGGACAGCTGACCTCAACTACACACTATTCTCCTCTGGCTCTCTTAGACTGGTCACCAGTCGAGATTCTTCTTTGTACTCCCTTTCCTCAGCTCTGACCAAGACCCAAGTCTACTCTGGCTGACTCAAGTCAACCAGAGATTCCCTTAAAGACTGCTCAATGGGTGAAGTCCTTGTGATCTGCCCCAGCACCTACTGTTACTGTGATGCTGCCTGGTCCTTCCACACATACACCTGAGCCCCCTAAACCCACTCCTTTGCAGAGAACCTGCAGTTTCACTGGCTAAGCCAGTCCAGGCCCCTTCCTGAGCTTGAGCCTCTGGTGATTGATTGGCTCTGCTTCTCGGGGTCACCCAGAGTATCAAGATCTCAACTCTTCAAATGGCCCATTTAAAACACTGGTTTCCCTGGGGTGGGGGTGGGGATGAAGGATTGAAAAATTATTTACGGGGTAAAGAAAGTTAGAAAATCATTTGTTGTTTTTGTTTTCGTTAATGTTGTTGTTATCGTCATCATTGTCATTATGCAAATCTAAAAGTATAAGATCCAGATCACCTCCTTCTGTCCGGCTTCTTCATTTTTCTAGCTGTGTTAACCTGGTTGGGTTACTGAACCTCTGGATCTCCCTTTTCTCCAGCTGTAAAAAGGGAAACATTCCTATAATCTCAGCACTTTGAGAGGGGAAGGCAGGGGGATTGCAAGTTCAAGTCTTGCCTGGGAAACTTAGTGATTTGCTGAAATCCTGTTTCAAAATGAGATTTAAAAAGGGTTGGGATATAGCTCAATGCAAAGGCTTTCAGTTCAGTCTCTAGTACCAGGAAAAAATGGCTGACACCAACCATGCATGTCTTTTTTGATATTTTCTGAGGATTAGATGAAATAAGACATGAGACATGAATAGCAGTGACATTTCAAATCTTCCTTTGAAACTGAAATATTGTTTTCTTACCAACATTTTAAGAGTAAAATTACAGAGAATTGCTATATTTTGCTGACTTACCTTGCTTACCACTCTGACATTAACTGAAACGCACACATATGGGAGCCGTGTTGCAGTGGTTCTATAACTCAGATCATCACAGGCAAAGCAAGGACCACCTGCGTATGCTAGATACATGGGCACAGTGCTAAATTCTTTATTTCTTATCTTTATAGTTCACTCTTTCCTCTCACCCAGACAGGTCTGTGGTGTCCTTTTTGAGAAATAAAAGTGAAGTTTTTATTGCTTAAGAAATTTATTCTAGACCCCAAAAGCAAGTAGGAAGTAGAGGTAAGACTGAAACCCAGATCTGGATGCCACTGGTAAGCACTGTTCTCCATTGACATACGTTTGTTTCTTTCTCTGAGAATAAAGTAGAATAATAAATATGTATGGTTTTTAAATCTTGAATCCACATGGAGTAATTTCTCAAGTATTTTATAAATTACAAAGAAACTCGTTTAAAAATTTTTTTTGAGATAGGTCTCACTCACTACAATGCCTAGGCAGACCTCAGACTCCTAGGCTAAAGCTATTCTCTTGCCTCAGCCTCCCAAGAAGTTGGGGCTATAGATATGCTGCACTGCACACAGCTAAAATTGTTTTTATACCTTTAGTACTTAAAGCATATTCTAAGAATATAGTATTTTAGCATCTGTGCCTTAATTTCTTTTTTTTTTTTTTTTTTTATGTGGGTACCGGGAGTCGACCTCAGGACTTCGCGCTTGCCAGCAAGCGCTTGTGCCGCTGAGTGATATCACCGGCCCTTTTTTTTTGCCTTTATGTGGGTTCTGGGAGTTGAACTCAGGACCTCGCGCTTGCCAGGCAGGCACTTATGACGCTGAGCCATCTCACTGGCTCCTTAATTTCTTACAAATGCATCATATCTGTCCTTCCGATACAACATATTTCAATCTTTTTTTTGTGTGTGTGTGGGTACCGGGGGGGTCGACCTCAGGACCTCGCGCGCCAGCAGGCGCCCCTGCCGCTGAGCAATATCACCGGCCCCTTTTTCGTATGTGGGTTCCGCGAGTTGAACTTGGGCCCTCGCGCTTGCCCGGCAGGCGCTTAAGCCGCTGAGCCATCTCACCGGCCCAACATATTTCAATCTTAATGAATACTCGGAAATTTTTTTTTCAATACTTACCTAGGATTTGCTATTTCAAAAGTGGTCCTCACTGTCTTTATCTCATTAAGCAGGTTTGCAGAAACAAAATGTCGACTTTACTACTTGTGTGAGTAAGTGAACGAAGTTTTTAATCTAATGTACAAGCTTAAAAATAGGCACATTTGTCTGTGACAGCAAGATGTGGCTTCAGCATATATATACACCTACATGTTCAGCCAACAAAAGCCAAGTACCATTGTGATGCAACAGGGCTAGATGATCTAAAATACTTTCAGGTTTGAAAATACTTCTTATCTTTCCTCTATATACAGTTTTGTTTAATTATATTTGTTGCAAAGGGGGTTTAAATGATCGGAAGATAATATCAAGGAAAACTTATTGAGTGCCAATGATGTGGCAGACACTAATGTAGCTGTTGAAATTAACAGTCAGTATTGCATTTAATTCTAACAAGCACTCAAAGCGGGTCTCATTATTATCTCCTTTTACAGAGGGGTAAATTGAGACAGAAATTAAAGCATCGTGCAAGATCACATAGCTAGTACATGGTGGAGCACATTTTGCAAAACCTACGTGGCTCTACATTAGACCTCTCTGCCTTGCCCTAGAACTGACACAGATTTCTCCTGGCTCAGTTATACTTCACAACCACTTTCACTGTTTTAAAGTAATTCTTCACCCATTGTATTAGCACCCTCAAGTCATATTTCAGCTTACATTATCCTGCAATGATATGTCATGAATCATGGATACTTTTGCACAAACATAATTTTTAGATAAAATAAAATTCACTGGCTCCTTTACTTCTTGAGAAAATACATAAATGAAGATAATTGATGTTCTTTGTTATTGGCAGATATTGCCACTCGCCCAGGCATGTGGCTGGAAACAGAGCTAATCTATTCTTTCTGAGCTAGCGTTTAGAGAACCAGAGGCTCTGGCATATTGGCATTTATCTTCAGTGGTGACTCATTGGATTCCAGTGAAGGAGTCCCGAAAGCCAAACAGCTCAAGCAGAGGATGACCTATCCAAAGATCACTATCTGACTAGTGAGAATAATTTAGCCTCTTTATGGTGGAAGTTGTGAATTGTTCAGAAGTTTTCTAAAGCACACGATGTCACTGGCTCCACTTTCCTGGCTGCCAAATTGGAGGAGCCGAAAGAGATGGTGTGCTCCCGATAAACAGTTCTGCAGCTGCTGAAAAGGTCAAGTGGTTTAGCAAGTTCTTGTCTAAGAAAACTCTTTGCCTCCCAATCCTCGGGATCATTCTGGCTCACAGGAAAATTGACTGCTTTGACCAGAGCTCACTACTTTTGAGCAAGTAGCAGTAGGATCCGAGTCAGCCTCTGGTCCTTCCTTGGAGGACTGAGAGACACCACTTGCTAAGGAAGTTTCTCTCAGTGCAAGGAAACCCAAGGGGCATATTGAGGCTGAGACAATACCAAGAAGTCACGGAATTTTATAGGAGTGGAAGTAGCATTCTTTCAGGTCTTTCTTTAAGCCTCATGATCAGTATCTCCCGCAACCACTTTGCTACAAGGCCCACACAATGCTCCGCATCTCTTAAGTAGCATGCCAATTGAGATCAAGAAAATAATTTTGTCTAAAACTGGCCTAAATGTATTCAGAGATGGGGTCACTTTTTTTCCTTCCCAATATTTGTCTTTAATAAACTTGTAATGAAGAAAAAGAAAGAGGATGACAGAGAGAGAGACAGAGAGAGAGGAGAGAGAAAGAGCTGCATTTAACCTAACACCAGAGTGCTGATACATTTAAATACACTGTAACATGCATATCCCTCTAATATAGGTATTGTTCTTTATACATTTGATGATCCCTTCCAGAGGCACCTTCTCTTTTTTATACGGAATAAATATCAAAAGTAGTATAGTAATGTTTGAGGTTCTCACAATTCAAACCTTTGAAATTGGATGACACAAATAGATTAGTATGCTTCTAAATCATAGTTTGAATACACAGTACCTAGGGATGGTGCTGAACTCTGTATTCTTCTCTGAATTGCTAACACGCTTACAGGGGGCGGCAATGACCTTGTAGCATTCATGAGAAAGGGCTCAGAAGGCAAACTCAAGGATGGTACGGAGCTTCTGAAAATTAGCATAGCAGTGCCACTAATGCCCATCACCAAATGATTAGTTTTGTTTGGTTGCAAAGTACCATGATTAGCTTCATGAAGACTTACGTGGTCTTATACTTATTTCTACCAGACCAAGTGGAAATTCCTCTTTTGCCTATTATGGTATCACATAATCATTGGCATGCATTTTTAATTGGCAAATTGTGATGGATGCATATTTTATGAATCTAACAATATTAAACAAATAAATAACATTAAAAAAAAAAAAGCAACCTTTTGCCTCTTAGAGGTTGATTCTGCTTCCCCATTCCTATGCTCTGTGCTTTTTCTTCTAGTGCTTCTTCCTGATCATTTCTTTCTCTGTGGCTGTTCCTGAAGGATGGTCTTGACGCTCCACTCCATGCAGGGGATATACCTGTAGGAGCAGCATCCTGGTGTGGACGACTCCAGCACTGCAAATCCCCACCTTGGACTTTCGCCAAACAAATCTGATCTCTCAGTGCAAAGCTGGACCTGGAGAGGAGCTGGTCACCGTGAGGACCGGAGAGAGCTGTGCTAAGACAAGTAAGTGAAACTTGCTCATGCTCAGCCCTGAGAAAAATGGGTGAGGTCCTTTATTTATTTATTTATTTTTTGGTGGGTACCGGGGGGTCGACCTCAGAACCTCGCGCGCCAACAAGCACCCGTGCCTCTGAGCTATATCACTGGCCCCTTTTTCGTATGTGGGTTCCGGGAGTCGAACTCGGGCCCTCGCGCTTGCCGGGCAGGCTCGTACGCCGCTGAGCCATCTCACCGGCCCCCCACTGCCTTTTGACTACCGATTTTAAAAGAGGGAATAACATTGGCTTTTGAAGCTTAGGAGCATATTTTAACTGTATTGGACCAATCACGCATGATAGCTAGTTTTCAAAGATGTGAAAATGCACGTTTTTCAGTATTCACAGTGGAAATTATGCCGCATGGTTCACTCGAAACTTCTGCCTGGGGTCTTGGATCGCTAATTTTGGAAGAAGGCTAATTGCCACGGAAGAATTCTGACTACCTCTTAAGAGTCCACGCTAACAGAGAGAGAGAGAGAAAGGGAGAGAGAGAGAAAGAAAGAGAGAAAGGAAGGAGAGGAAGAGGGAGACGGAGACAGATGGAGACAGACAGAGACAGAGAGGGACAAAGACCCATGCGGCCCCCAGATGGTCGATCTGCCCAGCCCAGACACCAGACGTGAATACTGAGAAGCCCTCCAGGAATGACCCCAGCCACCATCTGCCCACAACTGGGAGAAACGCGAAATAAGACTTCCCAGCTGCACTCAGGGTGCCTAAAGGATGTCAGAAACAGTAATAGACTGTTGTGGGGTTTCCTGTGTTTCAGCAGATAAACAACCTCAAAATGCTTTTGTTATTAATCCAGTAGCCTTTCTCCATTTTTCAACATGAATTCAGTTTCCTGTAGTATCTTAGACAGGGACCCATTTGATGTGATAGATCAGTATCAATCAGTATAAAAGGTGTCCAAAGAAGGCATTGTGCCCATTAAAGGAAAAGTATTTTCAGAACTTATGATATCATGGAGTATGAAAAGAGGGAATGGCTGTAGATAAGCAGATAAAAGAGCAACCTTCACATAGGATGCCTGGGAACTCTATGTTTGTTTATGGCCTCTGTGCTACTTAATCTAACTGTCAGCGTGACTGGATGGAGAGACTCCGGAGGAGGTGAGCAGGTCACAGGGGATTAAGGTGGGTATGCTCATCAGGGGATTAATCAGCTGACGTCCATAGCGAATGTGCTGTTAGGAGCTGGGATGCAGTTGGAGGAGGTGGGTCACTGGGAGCCTGCCTTTGAGGTTGTATCTCTTGCAGGCTGTCTTCCCCTGTGCTTTGCTTTCCAGTCACCATAAAGTGGAGCCAGCCAACCAAGGGCTAAAACATTGAGGTAAATACACCATTTCCTTCTTTAAATTGCATATGTCAGGTATTTTGTCCCATCAATGAGAAAGCTAATATATGCTTCCTCTACGAATACCTTCACCTGTCTTAGGAACTTAAAACAAGATTCATAATGCCAAGGCAGCCTATCACTTGAAGGTGAAGGATTAGAGCACTCTTAATACAGTCCAATGAAAGACAGATTTCAAAGTCTATGAATTCTTTGTCTTTGGAAAGGCAACTGAGTGATGTATGCAAGAACTACAGTAAGTCCTCCAGCTGGGATTCTAACCCCTGAAATGATGAAAATCTGAGGTGAAAAATCGTATGTTTTTAAGCAAGTCTCCTCCTGACTGAGCAGCATCAACTCATTTAAGCAAGAAGCAAGGTGGAGGTGACTGTATCCTTCCTGGTATAACTGGAGATTCACTCCAACTGTTAACATGAAGTCCTAGTAATTCTCCAAAGTGCATTAATGTGTACATAAGTCAAATAGATCTCAGTTTATAGGAGAACTTTGCAGTGCAACCATATTTACTTGCGCTAGCATTTTCTTTCTCCAAACATCTGGACCATGACCCTGACTGATCCTATAAAGGAATATCCTAATATTACACCTCTACATCCAGGAAAAACTCGAATGACGAGCTGGCTTCATAATTTAGTGTCAGGAACACATGGAAGCCATAAATGGGCTGGTTTAATCTTTTCATTTAAGACATCTGGATCATCTTCACAATAAGCCATCTGAGCTTAATAATGAAGTCTCGACCTTCACTTCTAACCTAGGCTGTCTATAAGAATATTCAGTACGAAGTACACTACAGATAAAATAATTTTTTCATGACTCTTCAGGACTACACTACTGCTGAGTTATTATGTTTTGTTCTGTTTTTTTTTTTTTTTTTTTGGAAGTGAGGTGATAGAGACAGGAGAATAATGGAGGAAGAACAAATAGAATAGTCCACTTAACACTTTTACTTGGATGGTCTTTTACTCATCAGTGTGACATTCTTGGAACATAGGACTTCCATGAACAACTCAAGGAATATACAGACTCACTGTGCTTTTTTTTAATGTCTTTTATTGGTTGTACAGTTCTTATGCGATCAACACACCATCTCTTTCAAGGACACCTTGTTCCTGAATGCTGATGTGGCCTGTCCCAGCTATGAAAACCATAGCAAGCACTTTGATAGAAAGAGGTGGTTGGGTGTTTTGTTTTGTTTTGATTTGTTTGCCATTATCGCTTTCTTCTTGCCATTGAAACTGTTATTTGAGTCAGTTCGTAGATTGACACTACATTGAACACAACACATACAAACATCTGGGAACCAGTCAGAGTGTCGGCAGCTGGTTCTTTCCTCCTCAGCAGCAGTATGAAACTGAAGAATATCCTGAGATAGGAAATCAAAGTGAATGCTCCTCATCAACAGAGGAGTTCGAGTTCAACTTAATTTCCCAATTTCACTTTCCTTTTGAGGGGGCGAATGGGGAGTCATACAAGCCATGTAACCACCACTTGGTTTAAAATTTCAGCCATTTCCTTGGTGAAAATCATGGATTCAAAGAAATATTTCATAGCACATCAGAAACTTATTCTTTTCAATATGCTCTTAGAAAAGAGAAAATGATAAAATTGTACTTTTTATAAGATACTGTGATTGAAACCTTATCTATTCATTGATAGAAGCCAATTACCCAGATTATGACATATGCCCATCGATATGGCATTTGCATGAAAAGATTAATTTCTCAAGCACAGAAACCCATGAGAGGTGGGTTCTCTAAATGTTATAAACAAACATGACTTCTTTAAAGCTATGTTATGCCTCAATAAAGTATATTTCTGGAAGCTCTTAATAAATATGTAAGCTACATTAATATCAATCCTGTGTCTACCCCAAGTCCTGTGCATTGGCTAGCCCCTTGGTTTCAGGATTTTGAGATAACATCACCTTTATGATAAGCAATAGTTCAAAAGAAAAAACAGACAGACAAAAATGCACACAATCTGGACAACAGGAAAACTAGGCTAAAATGAGAAAGGATAGGAGCAGCCAAGCCAACAGGCAAAGATCAAAAAGATGCAATGTTCCACAAGAAAGGTATTTTTAAATACAATCCTGGGGCTTCATAGAAGTTACCATTTGACACTCGTAACTTCCCTTTCCTCACACAATGATGGGAAATATTTTCACCTGAAGAACGCTGCCCCACATATTTCCATGCAGGAAAACACACTGTGAAATATGTACACACACACCCTCAACTTCTTTCCCCTAGCAGTTCCCAAGCAAAAAGTTCCCAGAGCCAAAAGTTAAATTTAACATTCACCGCAAAAGCATGGAAACATTCCACCCACATGCATAAACTTCTAATGAATTCCATACTCTACAGTTCAGCCTGCCTCATTCATAAAGAAAAGATACTGCAATCCACAACGAAGAGATGATTCCAACTAGGGAAGGCTAGCAGCGAGCTGCACATGGCAGGAAAGATGCAGGGGCCAGGAGGGAATCCAGACACTACTAATCCTACTGATTCAACTCTCCAGAGACACTAAATTTAGGCACTGGAGATAGCAGTTTTGAAGGAAAGGAATACACAACCTTTCCGATCTACTTTCAGAATACTTCAGGTACTAAGAAGAGGTAGCAGGCTCCTAAATAGCTTATGGAATTATAAGCATCCAGGCATGTTTCATTCCAGCATCAAGGCATGTTTCCACTGCCCAATAACTTTCTTTAGAATGAATATGGTTTAAAAAATAGATTTGGGGTGCAATATAGGAAAACAATCAATCATACAAACAGATAAAAATATACAACCTAAAATTCACAGAACGGAAAAAAAAAGCTTTTTTTTTTTCTTAAAAATCTTAAGATATAAAAGCAGCATTTTCATCCATGAAACTGAAGTACAAAGGAACTTAGGGAAATCCACCTATTTTATTGGAATTCCTGTAATGTTAATTCCACAGACAAGCTCTATTTAGCATCTCATCAAGATTTTTCTCAAAATATATGGAAAAGTGTTCAAGTGTTTAAATAGAGAATTTGAAACCACATCTCTAACATCTCATTCAGCCAACTTTTTCCATTTAAAATGACCTAATTTGGTGATTCTGTACAGCAGGAGATAAGTTCTTATTGTGTAAGTTAATTACACAAAGAAAATATTTTTCCTCTAAAAATACTTACTGTTTTGTTAAAATGTCATTTCAGTTCATGTAGAAAATCACTCCACTCAGAAAATAAATTTGGGGCAAAAGAATAAATCACACAGAGGGACTATATGAGAGATAAACTGATTTTCTTCATCAAACTTTGCCAAGTAGCTTTTTAACACAGAGATCAGCCAAGAACAATACACGTTGTTGCTCAGGGAAACTTTCTGACAATATAATGTTCCAAAATGGCTCCTGTGAAACACAAGCTGTTACATTTCCTTTTGTGCAAACTTTTATTTGTGTGGAAGGCATTAGCCAGGTTCAGTTTGTGTCCAGGTTGGTGCCTGAGCCCTCCCTTGCGCTCAGTTCCTGACAGATACACCACTGTAGTTGCTAGTTTCCAATGGCTGCAACAGGTTTCCATGGCCCTCCAAGTACAACCCCTCTGTAAAACCCAGCCGGGGTAGTGGTTAAATTCATTTGAGTCCCAGATAGGATTGGTGTGTGTCCAATTGTTTAAAGAACTTTTTTTTTCCTATAGGCCAATAAACAAAACTTGTGACTCCTTCCTTTGCAACTTTAGAAATTTAAAAATGAGGGCCGGTGAGATGGCTCAGCGGCATAAGCGCCTGCCTTGCAAGTGTGAGGGCCCGAGTTCGACTCCCGGAACCCACATACGAAAAAGGGGCCGGTGATATCGCTCAGCGGCACGGGTGCCTGTTGGCGCGCGAGGTCCTGAGGTCGACCCCCGGTACCCACCAAAAAAAAAAAAAAAAATGATGCTGCCCAAGAGACCACTCATACCCTCCCTGTCAGTGAGAAAAGGAAGGAGGGCCAGGTTGCTCTCAACTACTTTAGAAAAATAACCCATTCAAGGACCTATACTACACGGCCTTCACATATTGATTTCAGGCACTTACTCTGAAATGATTTCCGCTTAAAAATTAAAATAAATGGCCCACTCTTCTTAATGTCTCAACTCCCTAACCCTTTTAGCATACTAATTATAGCATAAGCCAG
This sequence comes from Erethizon dorsatum, assembly GCA_028451465.1. Lineage (NCBI taxonomy): Eukaryota > Metazoa > Chordata > Mammalia > Rodentia > Erethizontidae > Erethizon > Erethizon dorsatum. The sequence continues at coordinate 13,081,655 of CM051826.1, forward strand.
GATTCACAGATATGGTTGGCTACAAAGTTTCCCAGATTTGGGGGCTCTTGGAGATATGCAAGTGGTCGTTTCATTCCTGGGGCCTTAGAAACCACAGATACTTCCAGTTAAAGAAAACAGTATTGGTAGCTGTGCACTCTGAAATGGAGGTTGACAGGGTTCAGATGAGCAAAGCTGGCTTTAACCACAGTCCCTCCCCTTTCACTCACAAAAGATCCTTAAAGTACTGAAAATTCAAACTAGCTTTGAGCGATAAATTTGTAAATTATAATTCTATTCCGGCAAAGACATGTAGTGTATTTCTAAAAGCCATCGCAGCTTCCTGCATTGTGGGGGTGCAAAATGTATCTATCCTGCTCAGATAACCTTCTCTGGGGTCTACCTTTATTAAAACTGCCACCAGAATTAAAGGTTAGGAAGCTCAGGTTTTGTATTCATATTTCTGTACTCAAGAAGTAGCTGGCCGATGAGCTGCATACTCTCAAAATGCTTGACGCAATTTGTTTCTTTGTCTCAATCATCTTACCACCCCTTTGTGTGCTGACTTTTGTTGCAGATGCCATCGGTTTTAACATGGAGACCCTTTCACGTCAATGCCATTAGAGAAATAAAAAAGAAAATTTCTGATATTCAAATTAACGCCACTGTCTGAATCTGCTTATATTTCAGTATTTTTTATAGAAAAAAAAAATACAGGTTCAGTGTTTTGATAGGTTTCTCCATAGAGGAGCATCTCCATAACATAAGATAAAGAATATGCCCGTCCTTTCATCCTTTTATCAGCTTGCTCTTTCCAGGGGTTTCTCATTCAGCACTGCTCTTCGATTTATCTTTTCTCCCAGTCTCCAAACATGATTTCACATCACCGTTCAGCTTTAATCTCCAAAACCCAGTGATAATCCCTGAGAACAGTGCTCTCACTCGCTTTGTTTAAATATCCCGTGGACTCTACTACAAGCACTGGTAGTGACAAACTGATGTTAATTACTCATTTTCAACTGCAGAATATTGCTGAAGAAAACTGGATGCCCAATCTAACTGCTCTTTTGGAAAGGCCAAATGGAAGTTCTTCTTATAAAGACTCATACTTTAATGGGAGTTTTGCTCAAAGCTTTCTCAGAAATCCCTTACATTTTCAAGAACTGGGAAAACCACAGTTCGTTTAGTCAGATGGTGCACAGTTGTTGATTTTAGTTTTTGATATATGAAAATGGATAGAGCAGTTCCTTTTCACAAGAGTATTAAATCATCTCTGATCTTCCAAGGAGTGCTATGAGGAAAAAATATTAAAAATGGTCAATGGCCCACTCTAGGAATTACTTAGGAAATTCTGTTTCCCACATCGAGACACAAGTAAGTGCCTACACTTGCCCTTGCTTTCCCTGAACTCAACTGCCAACCCATAAAAGCCTCATTGCTTGAAAGAGACCCTGAATTTCAGAAAGGCAAACATGTAAACTCGTGAAACCTTGGAGCATGTCAAGATTAACTCCACACAAAAACAAAGGTCTATCTGTACTGACAAGTGTACGAACACAAATACAGCACAAACCTCTCTAAATCTAACTGCAAACTCCAAGAATAAAAGGCTTGATGCTCCATTCGAATGACAATTTGAGTGATGTCAAGATACTGAATGTTCAAAGAATTAGCATATTTTTAAATTCTATTAATCTGTTTGTGTTAGGAGGTGATATTGGCTTCTAAAAAACAAAAATTCACTCCGATGAAATCCTTGACCTTGCCTTGCACCTCTCTCTACTTAGGCTACACTCCTCTTTACTTCAAAAGGGAATGGGGTTTTAGAGGAATTTGGCTTGAAAAAGTTTGAGGGAGGCACTAAAATGATTACCCAAGTAAATTCTTGATTCCAAAGGACACCATTTGGAAACATGCAACAGCATAATATTTGCATAGCTGTAAATAGCGACTCTCTAAAATTTAGAAAGAAAGACATATCTTGACAGTCACCAGGAACAGGTGGCAAGTGATGGATTTGATGGCAATGTGCTTCCCTTGGGAGGATAAATTCATGCTGAAGCCTCTGGAATTCAGATTTTGTTTGCTAGGTGAACAGAAAACATTCTTTTAGGTAAATTGCCAGATCAAGCCCTTCAATATGCCTTAAGGAGTCTCCAACTGTCTTTCAGGCCATTTGGCTGATCGTGCCGCAGGAAAATATATTTCTGAAAAATAGAGACTATAGCTTTAAGATGTGTTCTACTCTAGAAGAGAAAGGAGAAAACACAGGTCATTGGCTAAGAGTCATCTGCATAGGACTCTGCACAGCTCAGAGGGTGCAATATTGACAGATGTGAGATCAGTGATACAGCTGTTCTGGTTCCGTAGAGAAGCAGGAAATCTTCCACCAAAGGCTTTGGCACCCAGAAAATCAACCACGGCTGGCAACCCAAGAAAAATCACATCAGAAGAAGCCATTCAGCAGAGGCCCCTTGAAATAGACATTTACTGGTGATTTAAAAAGAAGAGCACTCCTCTAGCTTTAGGAACAATGCCTGAGGGGTCTGCAAGGGTCTTCAATCCATAGTGAGAATGAGGCATTCCAAGGCTACTGACCCCAAACTACTTTCTTACTTCCTGAAAAAAGTAGACAAATCCACAAGGTGGATGAATTCCGAGATATTAAGAACTATATCTGCCTTATACTTCTGAGGTGAGTTTGGTCTCTGAAATGCCCAAATCTTACTACAGCTCAGGGAATAGGGAAACCAAATTATTAATGTCTGAGTTCATGATTCTCCTTGTATGTGAATCATACCACAGAGAGAAATAAAAAAAACTAAGAGCCAAGGATATAGTTAACATCTCAGAGAATGTGACTTTTTATTTCCAAATTGAAGGAAGTTTTCTTGGCGATTGCATAGAAATAGAAAAAGTAAATACTCAGTTTATCTGCAGATAATGGTTTCATCATCTTCCAGAACAATTAATACTTAACTGAGGAAATTAACAGGCAACTGTCATGGAACAGAACAGTCCCTGTCCCTTCTAAATTCATTTTCCTACGTCTATCCTAATCTGCCTTGAACAGCAACTAAACTAAATACTCACTAAATGGAAAAATTCTACTCATCATTAATTGATTGGATGTTGTTGATCTAAAATAGGCATTGGTAAACTATGGCCTCTGGGTCAAATCTGGCCTATTAATTGGTTTTATAAATAAAGTTTGATTGGGACATAGCCATGTTCATTCATTTACAAATTATGGATGCATTCACAATACAACAGCAGACTTGAGGAGCTGCAACAAATACTACATAAAACACAAAGCCAAAAATATTTACTATTTGGCCCTTTACAGAAAGTTTGTCAACTCTAGTCTAGTATTCACCAACTACATTCTAGAGAACAGCGTTATCTATCTCATAGGGTTTATAAGCACAACACCCTCCCAACAAAGAAATTTCTGCAAATCACATGTTTTCTGTATGATGTACACATTCCCAGGAGAAAGTCGTAGCTTTCAAAAGAGTTCTGAAGGAATCCAGAGCACCCCAATTAAAGCCAAAGAAAACCAAGGAGTATCTTTAGCTGTGAGCACTTTTAACAGTGTTAAAACATACACACACCCTAGAAAAGATGAACATAAAACTTCTGAAATATCCATTTTCTATTCATTGGGTTTGGTAGCTTCCTCTTCCTAGATTTCACACTGGCATTTTTCCTTCTGAATATGAAAGTTTTCAGCATCTAAGTGACAACTGTACCTTTCATTTGAAAATGGAGGGCGAGAAAGTCCCGTGAAGGTGTGATTTATTTGAATTCACTTGCTAATTCAATAAAAATGGAAGATCCCTTGAGTCAGCAAAGTCATGTTAAAAAGGCAAAAATCCCAGAACAATAGAAATTTAATTCATTTTGCTAGATGTAAATACCAGCTCTGATGAATTTTATGAATATATAAATCTTACCAACAAGGTCAGAAGGAGTTACATAGCCAAAAAAAGCATTTGAGTGAGAAATTAGGAACTAGGCATCCATGGTACTTTCAGGCCAAAGACAAAGTGTTTTTGCTAGACACCTTTGAGGAGAAATAGAATACTTTCTCTGAGCACAGGTAATGAAATCCCTTGTTAGTGTTAAACCATAAAACATCAGCCCCTCTCTGCCGCCTTTGTAATTATATTACAAAGACACTAAATCAAGTTCACTGGAAGAAATCAGGGATCCTATTAGTTTTGCACTAACCTCCTCTGGCACTGGGTCTTGTAAATATTTCATTTTCTATATTAGGACAATTGGCAATGTGGTGTGAGGAATATCAAAGAACGGTGTGATATCCTTAAAAAAATGAATTAGCCAGAGGAAGGCAAAAACAATAATAACAGTGACAACAAAACAAAGAGTGAAATCACATAGAGGGTTGAGCAACCAAGAATTCAATTTTGAAGGTCACTAACTGTAGCACAAACATCAGCACAGCACATATCTATGGTCCCCAAACTATGCGCACCGAGATATGCTAAGACATTTCTATAAAGTTACAGGCAAGGGAGATACTCCAAAATTTTAAGGGAAGCACTGCGACATCTGAAGGACATGGTGCAAACTACTATTAAACTCTTTGAACCCAATTCCTTGATACACTGAACTATTAACTACTTTGGTCTAGGGCACCATGAAAACAATTACTAGGACAACAAATGACACCATAAACAGAGAAAGTCTGGGAACCTCTGTCATATACTGGATAATTTTGTTAGGTTTGGAGGATATATAGGAGCTATAAAATACAAACAATTTTGAGCTATACCACACATACTCGTTTCCATTTCAAATGGCCTAACCAAGATCAAAGCTGTTTATTTAAACAATTATTCTGGCTTTTTCAGAGTGACCAAATAGACTTTTTGAAATAATGGATTATTCCTCCATCCAAGGCCTTCAGTCACGGCTAATAGATGGGTATCTCGTGTAAAATGGATGACTATATTGATCATTTATCAATATACACATCTATATGACTTTTTCTCCCTCAAAGTAGTCATTTGGGGAGATGGAATAAAGTTGCCTTTGCTTAAAACAAGCATACACTATTCAAGGAGGAAATCATCATTTGAAATTATCTCCTGAGCCCACGAAATATTTTTCAAAGGTTTGATGATGGTAAAATTTCAACTCTGAGGGCAGATTCAACTTGTAGAAATGCCAAACACAATTTCCTGCTAAATTTGATAAACCTGGCAGGTGAGTCAAATTGGACATGAATTACTAAGGACTTTTATATATATATATATAAATATATATTTGTTATATATATATATAACAAAAACAAAGAAACAAACAAAAACTAAAAAGTAATTCTAAGATGATTATACATGTAGGGGAAAGAATAGATTTGTAAAAGGGAAGTGGAAAAATATTTTAGTAAAATTATTTATATAAATATATAGTCTCTTAAGGTAGCTTCTCTCGAGCAATACTCATCGATACATACACACATACAGTAACTGTTTTCAAAATCCTTCACATTAAGTTCTTGGCACATCTCTTAAATCAACAATATAGAGAGAGAGGTGGATATTTTTATAAATATAAAGAAAATTCATAGCAGGAACAATTATATGATACCAAATCAAGTACATTTGGAAAAAAGATCATCATCTCAGAAGTAGAGCTACACTGATTTTGTAATACATGGATAGAGTCAGGGCTGCTAATCAGATGGCCCATGGTGGCAGAGAATTAAGCACTTCATCATCATTCCTGAATACAGATATCTTTTTCTTTATATATAGACATATCTGTCTGTACATACAGGAGACTCTCAACTTACACATAATTCATGTGTCTTGGTTTTTTTAAGTTTACAACACAGTAACACGGTTCTCTAGAAATAAAAACATGTTCTAAAATTTAGATTTCTAAGGCTATCAAGCCATTATATCTTAGTACACAAGATACTTAGTCATCAAGTAGAATATAGTTTCTCTGGGGAAAGGTATTTCAATTTTCCAATCACTAATCCCAGGAACATGCCCTTCCTGATAGTGATAAAGATAATCCAAAAGAAATAGGAGCTCTTGTTCTTCTACAATCACTTACTGTTCTCTGCAAATATTTAAGAGAAAGTAATTTCCAGTCAGTTCTCTTCTTAAAAAGTCCAATGCAATGTTTTCACTTCAGAATCCTATGAGGATTGTTAAAAAAAAAAAAAACGTACCAGTTCCCAGGCCCCAGCCTGGACCAATTAGATGAAATTCTCCAGTGGTTAAGGCTGTGATGCTGACAGTGCTCACAAGCTCCTAGATGCTTCCAAAGCGCACCAGGATTGAGAACCTTAGACCAACTTCTTCCCTACTATGATTGTTTTGCAAGTTCCAGCCCTGGATACACCAACTAAACAGACATACCAATAAGAAATACACTCTTCCTTGTGCATGTTTCAAAGTACAAAAACAGGTAGGAGTAATCTGACTCAGACGAGAAAGATAATTTACTTTAATAGTTTATCAAATCTGTAATGGACTGACCATAGATTTTTCTCCCAATATTTTCAGTTTTCAGAGAATGAGTGAACAGAGCAGGAATAAAGCTGTGATTTTTCCTTATCTCAAAGAGAGGAACTTCCAGATGTAGGAAGGTGGGGGAGAAACTGCATGGCTATAATCACAAGGTTAAGACCTCTACTCTGGCTAGAAGAAAATCAAGATGGACATGAAGCTGCTATTTAATTAAATGGATATTTGTTGGAGCAGAACACGAGGAAGTATCATGCTCACCCTGGGCAACTGCTATGAGCAAGATGTCAAGAACGAGACAGAAGAAAATACAGAGAAAAATACCCTACTGCATTTCAAAATCTACTAGAGGAAGGAAGGAAGATTCAAGGGAGCAATCCTTTCCACATTGGAGAATTCGAGGCAAGGAAAGAAATAGTGTTGCTTTTTTTTCCTTTTTTTCTTTAAATAAACATCCTCCATCTTTGTATTCCCAGGGTAGCCCTGATAAACACTATGTCCAAAAGCAATGGTTCCTGGTTATTTAGGATAGGTCTGTTTTTTCTCTATCAATCATTTCACTCCTTGATCATAAAAGAAAAAGGGGCCGGTGATATCGCTCAGCGGCACAGGCGCCTGCTGGCATGTGAGGTCCTGAGGTCGACCCCTGGTACCCTCAAAAAAAAAAAAAAAAAAAAGAAGACGAAAAAGCCCCAAATGAGAGAACCTGTAGTTGTTTTTATCCACGGGGAAAAATTTGGTTATGTAGTCAACCTGCTAGGAATTCAGGACGGAGTTTGCTACTGCATACTAATGAGGAAAGACAGCCTCAGCTCATCCTGTGGAAATCTGGTAGTCCATTCCTAGGAATTAACTCAACCTTCCCCTTTATCTTTTCCTATTGTCAAAGAACTACTAACTGGCTTTAATTTTCTTCTCTTCCAATAATAGTAAGGCTTCTTCATTGAATAAGAATACAAACAAAGCAAAAGAATACATCAATTACAAAGGCCATCCTTGGGGCTTACCCAATGCAGGAGGGACAAAAGCAGAAGGCACCAATTCTCTCTGTGGTTTGCCATATCTCCCCTTATGCTGGACAAATGTCCTTTTTCTAAATGTAGACATTCATAAAAGTCAGTTGGCAGAACTTAATTTAACACACATACACGTGTGCACCCACACACACAGATATGGGGATACGTGGATAGATATAAAATCACATCACAAATCACTTTCCACTAATGCTATACCACAAATGTGAAGAGAATCAAATTTTTTACGCTTTGAGCTGTGATAAAAATGATTTTTATGTTTTCCAAAGTTGGGGAAAGAGTAGAAGCAAGATACTTTGACACTTCACTTAAAACACATGATTGATCACCCAGGACTGAGTTAGTTTGTGAGCCTGGCAGCAGCCACGACTAGAAGAGACATTTCACAAGAAGAGCTCCTTTTTGTGATTTTTATAATATTCTTAAAGATGCATATTAAATTATTTCTTCTGGAACACAGATACGCTCGAACTTAAAAAATAAAAGCCCTATAAATATTGCCAACCCAACCCTCTTCTGTATCTCCCTTCTTGCATAAAATGGAATCTTTCCAACCAAGCGCTTAAACATAAATATTAAAATAATAAAGGGGATGAACTACAAATCTACTTACAATTTCATCACTACTGTAGCACCTTTTTGCCAGGGCCAACGCATTCATTTTGTAAAGAACAAGAGAAATCTGAGAAGCTTAAGGACTTATATGGCACATCATTAAATATTTAATCACCTTTGTAAGTCCTAAGCCTTTATCATATTTCATCCATCTAGAGAGTTCATTCTATACTATAGATTCCAAGGCCCCCTTAGGAGGGGAATAAGAAAAAAATAGGGAGAGAAAACCCTCAGAGAAGCAGGGTTAAATTATCTCAAAGATGACTTTCTATTGGCGGTGTAGTGAACTTCCTTCGCCCTGTAAACCCATCAATCCACAGTAGGTTCAATCAATGAAGTCCATTGCTTTTTAGTCTCCAAGAATCAGTTTTACAAAAGACGCCACATCTGTTGCTTTGGATTCGTGTAGGGTGAAAAATGGATGTTGCTGCGAAAGAAAAGAAAAATACATGGCATTAATATTTGTCACTGATAACATCTGAGATCCCCAAATTAATACATTCATTTAAAAATGGAGATCTCCATTTTTAAGGGTAAGCTGGATTTCTCTTACCCTTCCAAAATATGCACACAGCTAGTGATGCAGGTATTTTAACGATATCTCTTTGTTGCCACTCTTCTCCTTTTGAAAGCCCTAGATTTCTACTACAAAGAAACTCTTGCTTTTTTTTTTTAAAAAAAGGTAAATATATTACATAAATCCTATCTGCAATAAAATACAAACATTGGCAAAGACCATACAAGGCTTTGACATACCTTACAAAGCATTTTAGATTATTATAGGAGTAAAATAATTAGAAATTCATTAGATTTAGTTTGTTTCATTTCTCCAGAAAAGTATGGTAAAATAAGATACAAAGTTTGTTAAACAGTAAATGTGCAAGGAAGGCATCCTTGCCCTGGACATTGGATAGCTTGTTTGGATTGAAACATTTAAAGTCATTTTCTAAGTCACAGCCAAGAGTTATGTATGTCTTGATGAAGAGTTGGTCCACCTGGAAAATAATGCAGACTGCCAAAGTATAGGTATGTGCAGAAAAAATTCAACTCAGAGATTAAATATTGAAAAAGGGAAAACTGGTCTTTATACATGCAGCTCAGATGAAATAAACTAAAAAAAAAAAAAAAAAGGAAATAAGAGTCTTGCACTTTGCTGGGGGAAAAGGCAAGGTATGACACAAGAGACCACATATTTCAAAACAATTTAGGAGAACACTAAGCCACTTTCTCTGTACCAAAACAGTCTTCCTAAATCACTCAACTGTGTTTATAATGAGTACCAAGCTGTTACCTTGGAACCTTCCACCCCTGATTAGAAAGAGATTCATCAGATCAGGATGCATACTCCTCATACCAAAACCGGAACCATTCAAACACAAATGGACAATTCCCTCAACTAAAACCAGATGCCATGTACCCTCCTCACCTACCACACCCCTGTCCCTGATTGTCTGGTGGCACTATTTTCAATGGCAATTTGAGAAGCTAAATGAGGGCATTTTTGCATTTTGCATGTAGATGACTCACTCTGCTTCCCTGACTTCAGGGATTTAGTTTACAACCTCATGCTGCCTCACTGTAGGTTTTCTAATTATATTTGTTTTAAACCTGACAGTAGAGGGCTGGATGAGTCAGCTCTGTGGGGACATGAATGCCCACCCATGGAAGTTTTAAGAAACAATACAACGCGGATGGAACCAAGAAATAAAACCAACAAGAAAGGAAGTGGTCACTGTTAAGGACTGTGAGTCAGGAACTGGAAAGGAAGGTTTCTCCTTTTTCCTATCTGAGGACACAGGTTGGGTGCTGGCTCAGAGCCTTTCACCCAGGACTTTAACTGGATTTCTAGAGGCAGAGTCCCTCATCCTGAGCTCCTTCAGCTACCAAATAACAACTTTTGATTGCTAACCCTTTACATAGCACACTTACCAAGTGTTTTACCATCATGGTTATTAAGCTTTCCCGCATCCTCTTGGAATCTGAAGATCTTTTAATGTACTTAAAAGATTTTTACTATCAAAACAGGACACACCAAACCTCAGATTGTCTTGGAGGCTGCTTCCCATGCCTGCCAGCCCCACCTTGCCTCTTGTTCTGCTACTGTTAGCTCAGTGGAATTAGGCTGAGTTTATGAATGAATTAAATAACTTGAAGTAAAGTTTTCAGTTAAAAAGATCTTGAGGTATCTTTTAGTTTATCCCCAGGCTGGGAATATGGAATGAAAACCAGAAGGCAGGGGGAGGAAAAAGCAGGTAGGCAAGTCGCAGTTGAAAATGTGATTTACCGTCTTCTGTAAGTTTTGAGGCTGCAAAAGGCTGAGATGGGACCCAACCCCCTCTCCAAGCTGTGCACTAAGAACAACAAGGAGAGCAATCTGAAGGCGACTGAATAGGATGCCATGAATAATCTCCAGCCCAGAGTTCCAGGCTCCCAAAAGACGAGTCAAGTACAAGAAAGTAAAACACTGAACCACGTAGATTCACTGTCAGGCCTGAAGGAAGTGTAGAGATGCATGGACATGCTGCCAGAGGACAGGGGCAAGCCACGAACACCAACAGATCCCCATGGCCCACGTACGACACCTCATCCCTTGAGGCTGCAGTTTCCTGTGGGTTCAGGCATCCCTGTTTCACACTGCAATTCAATCTGGAACTTCCGAAGATATTTGAAGAACATTATCACCTCACCTGGCAATCACTTGAATGAGCTGGTTATCATTTCTGGCAGTTGTCATGTAGAAGAGAGGTCAGCAGACTGTGGCCCACAGATCATGTCTAGCCCACTGCCTGATATTTCAATACATTTTAATTGGAACATAGCTACATATCCACATATTGAATAAGGCTGCTTTCCTACACTACAACAGCAGACTTCAGTAGTAGCCACAACTGCATGGCCACAAAACCTAAAATACTATCTAGACCTTTTTTATTTTATTTATTTGTGTGTGTGTGTGTGTGTGTGTGTGTGTGTGTGTGTGTACTGGGGGTTGAACTCAGGACCTCGCGCCTGCAAGCAGGTGCTTGTGCCACTGAGCCATCTCACCAGCCCTACATCTTTTTTAAAAAGTTGGCTAATACCTATTCTAGAATAACAAATCCTACAGAATCTCTCTTCCCAAAGAAGTTTGAGAGAATAAGCAAATAAGACCATCATAAAACATGTATAGCCCTCAATCTAAGGAAGAGAAAAAACTATCTGGAATTTCTAGAAGAGGTACCTGTCTGCCATGGAGCCTTAATTATACTGCACTTCATCTGGAAGAAAATGATTGTTTTCCTCCCTACCTTTTTGCGAACTTCTAAAATTTAAACAGTAGCTTCTCAGCACATGTTTCCCAATACTGAAGTCAGGGAGTTTGGGCTCAGATTTTCCATTTAAAAACCTCAACTCTCAAGAAAGCAGGGAATAGTTAGGGTCTTAAAAGGCAGGCCCATTTCCAGTACCACAAAGACTAATGCCATAGGAGAAGGCAGGGAAAGCCCACACGATCTTAGAACATTAATATGTATGCCAAAGAAAATCACAGGGCTAGAATATAATGGAAAGGTAGAATTCAACATCAGTCTCCAATGCATAATTTGCATTGTTTTTTCCTCAAGTGTGTTGCAATGAAATTTCTGATGAGGTCCCTTAAGAGAAAAAAAGAAATGTTTTGCATTTTAAATAGCCAGAAATAGAAAACATTCTTTTCTCTGAAATTAATTATAAAACAAGGAGACTTTAAAATAGGAACCCTATTTTAAAGGGACTCCCTAGGATCCTACAGGAATCACTCTATGTCTATTGCACTTTTTGTGAAGTTAATTTTAAAACACCCTCAGACAGTGGTGGTGAACCTATGGCACGCATGACACAGCAGGCTGTTTGTATCACTAAAAGCTCTGAAAGGTTTGCCATCACTGCCCTAGAGATTGCAGAAGCCTACCAACAAGGGGTAGCCAAGACTGGAAAACCTCTGACTGGCTATTTTTAAAAAATAACCAAGAGGAAGTATTCCATCTAAGCATGTAGAATGTGAAGATATTCTCAGGCATTATGGATTTGCTTTTCTTCCTTAACCGTACGTCTTCGGTGAATACAGCTGTTGAGCGCTGAGCACTGGGCACTGCTTTTGCGAAGGGGACAATGGTGGCCCAGGGAGATGGCCTTCAGTCAAATTCACCCAACAGCAAAATGGTCCAGACTTCAGCCAAAGCTTGGCCACGAGAACCGACAGGCCACGTAACTGGTTGCAAGGATCACAAGGATCTAATCGATGTTCCACCACTCTTCCTGACTTGACCTTTCCAGGCTACGCTCTTCTGCGTCTCAACCGCCTCATCACACCGTTTGTTAACAGGCAGCAGCAACCTGTCCTAAAACGTGCCCTGAGCTGTTTGTAAAGAAGCACAGCTCATGGGTTGGATGGGATGGGAGCAAGCATTTCACGCCTGTCACCTAACTGTGCTCCAGTAACAAAAACAGCAACAACAACAATAAACAGGTGTCAGTGTTTGCTCTTCTTTTTTTTGAGATTGCACAGGAATGTAACTTTCCTTCCCCTACTGCAAATAAGACTTTGATCACTGAAACAAATCTAGGGAGGGTTTAACACAAATTCATAGTCTGAATTTTCTAACATCTCCCCTGCCAAAGTGTGTTTATCTCACATTCAGCACATAGTTTGTTTAGAGCAAACCATGGTCCATTTTAGGTCCTTGCCATCTGCACCAGAAATGTCATTTGCAATTAGCCTAGAATATTAGTTACCATAATTGGAAAGACTATTTAAAATAACACTTCAGGGGTTTCATTTTCATTCCCATTTTCATTGATAGAACAAATGATAAATGGTGAATGTTGAGGTCATTGGCCTCAAATTAATAATGCCTCCTGTTACTTTTTGGTTGCACAAAAGTGAAACGCAAAAGGAGAAAAGAAGTCACCCACTGAGAAGAAGTCTGCTTAATTAATCCCAGGTATTTTATCTAAAAATGGTAAGTCACAAAGCATTTACATTTCTCTCATTACTGAAAGCTCTTAAATCAGGCTTTGTGTAATATTACATTAATAAATTGTGACTCCTGGGATCTTTTAAATTAAAACTATAAATTTTATAGACATAATTTGGTCTATATCTTGATAGGTTTATCAGCCTGGAAAAACTTTCTTAGATTACTTCTAATAGAATGTATGATGACTGCAACCCTCTTAACTCTTTTTCTTGAGTCCAGTTCTTATCACTTATGTCTCAATGAACCAACTGGTCATTCCAATATGGTCACTTCATCGTAATGTAGGTCTTCGTTACTTTACTAGCTATGAGTATAAACATGTTAACACTGCTAATACTCACCATAAGCTCTGGATATGTAGGCCGTTCTTTGGAATTCTTCTTTAAGCTTAAAGGGGAAAAAATTAATCAAATTAAATCTAGAAACCATTATTCACTAAACTAGGATTTTAGTACCTATAAAAGACAATAACCAGCTTTTTAAAAAAAATATCGATAACAAAGGCTTCCTGTCTTGACCGTCCTCTTTTGTTATAAATTATGTTTTAAATCATTCTGGGTATAACTTAATAAGAAAATAAATGTGTGTGTATGAGCTTACTATTTTTTGATACTTTACCAGACTATCTTTTCTGATCTACAGCCACTATATTTCCAAACACCTATCTACTTTCCTTCAAGGCAGCTTTTAATCCCACCACCCCTGGGAAAGAAACTGGCAAGTGTTTCTCATAATACATTTGTTATCAGTCTTCACTGTCTTCAACTACTCGGTTCTCCTTGCTTCTAGTTCTCTTGAACGTATAATTTACTTTTATATATTCCTAACCAAACCTACCTGAGATAGAAGCAATAAATTCATGAAGTTTCTTTTTTTTTTTTTTTTAATGTGGGTACCAGGTGTTGACCTCAGGACCTTGCGCTTGCCAGCAAGCGCTTGTGCCGCTGAGCGATATCACCAGCCCTTTTTTTTCCTTTATGTGGGTACCGGGAGTCGAACTCAGGACCTCGCGCTTGTCAGGCAGGCGCTTATGCCGCTGAACTATCTCACCAGCCCCCTCATGAAGTTTCTAAGGTAACACTATTTGTTTACTACATTTTAGTCATAAAAGAAAAAGCATACCCAGTCAGCAACTTAGCTATTACTCATCCTAGAAATACTTTGTGGTCATGCCCTACTGTCAGGCAGACTCTGGCCACTTAGCTCTCTGTTTACACAAACATTTGATAACATTTGATACCAGAGGAAACACTAAAATAACCTGCAAGGAAAAGAGACCGAACCATGACCCCTGCCATCAACCCACCCTTATGCTCTATCCATCCCAGCCTTAAAATGGAAAAAAGGAAAAAAAGAAATAGTTTATTTGGAGTTGGAATCACATATCATATAATGGAGAAAAAGATGAATTTTAAACTGTGATTTGAAAGGCAACATACAGTCTCAGTATCACTGGGCCAAAAATTATACATGAATGGAAAGGAGTTTTGCCTGGAGTTGAAGGACCAAAATGTGACTGATAATTAGGTTGCTGGGATTTATGCTAATGGGTCATTTTGAGCAAATGAGGGTTACTATGTGTGACATGAATTCTGCTCCCCCTACGTAAGCTGATCAGAATGAGGGGGGCAAAGTGTAGAGCCAGAAGAGGGAGAAGTCACTGAGATACTTTGAGAAACTATGGTTTAAAACAAAACAAAATGGAAAAAAAAAAAAAAAAGAAAAAGAAAGATTTTGAACCAAAACAACTTAAAAGCAGCCTACCAGTTTACTCCAGGTAATGCTGTGGGTAGAAGCCAAGGAACCTGAGACAGGGTAACAGGTAGATGTGAGGACAGAAGTCTCAACCTGGAATTGAGGGCAGACCTAGGACCTAGGGACCTCAGTGACCAGACAACCTATGAGAGAAAATTTCATCTCAACTGAGGATAAAAATAAGAGTGCATTAGATAGAGGAATTATCAAGTGTCAAAGTCAGGTTGATATGGGAATGTGTGCCTAAGTGAAATGAATGAGACCTTGCAACTCCCACCTTGGCTCTGCATGTACCTATATCCTGGCGCTCAGCTGAAGGTGATTTTCCCCCAGGGGACATTTGGCAATACCTGGAAGCATTCTGGGTTGTATGACAAGTAACAGGTGTTACTGGCATCCAAGATATACTGGTAGAGGCCAGGGATTTTGCTAGGCATCCTTTTAGGCCGAGGGTGGTCCTCCTCAGCAAAAAAAAAAAAAAAAACAATTTAATCCCAAGTGTCATTAGTGCAGAGGCCAAGGAACCCTGGGGTGTGTCCTAGGGTGTCCCTCCTTGTTCCCACCTCCTATCTCCTTCTCTGAGATGGGATTCACGTAAAAGAAAAGCCACTTCCCCTGTTCCTTGGGCACATTCTCATCACTATAGCTCCTCCCTCCTTCCTCCTCTCTACCTCCATCCCTAGAATCAAGAGTTTTTCTGAGTCCAGGAGCTAGTTCACCTAGAAAGAAACACAGAGGAAGAAATGTGATCCTTGAGCACTGCTGATTCGCACATGGGTCCTAGTGTAAATAAATGCACAAAGAATATGCAAAAGCCCTACATTTCCAGCTGTTGCTCAAAGTAAACCAAAACCCAGAAAATCTTTTTTATCGGTTGAACAATTTAACTTGCTAAAACAGTAACAAAGAGCATAAAGACAACATTAAATCCATACTCAATATTCAAGGGGTTGACTGTGGGTGCTTCAATTTAGACAACTGCACTGAATTAAAACACGCTCATTGTGCACCTCAGCACACTTCTCCATCGACATCAAAACAGAAACAATGATTAGCCAGCAAAGAAAAAGCTTAGTCTCAAATGTTAAAAACATCACCTCGCTTACTAACCAGGGGTCTTTGTGATACTGATGATGTTTTACTTTGTATTCAGTACATAATAAAATGACTTCCCAACTGGCAGAAGGGTTTGAAGGCCTCCATTTCTAAGTAGAAGTGATTCTTCCCTGCAGATTGTCTTCTCTTTTCACAGTTTACAAAAAATGTTTCCAGAATTCTTTTTCTTTTAAATCTGTATTTTAAAAACAGGGTGAAAATACCCAAGTTGATCCATAATGAAATGGTTAAGATTCTGGAAACTTTGGAGACTGCTAGCGAATGGGTTACTTCTTGACTTACGGCTTCTCGGGAGAAAGGTCAAAGTTCACCCCAAGCGCTACTACTGAGTATTGATGGAAAATATTTACACAGCAAAGCAAGGATGTTTACTGAATTCATATAATTGATATAACCATTCTCCCCATCTTTTAAAACAAGAACACTTCAAAACATGTGCTAAGAAGAGCAAAATATCCAGGATAAGGTTGGAGGGAAAAAAAAGCAACTTTTCCATGTTTAATAGGAAGTGCCCGAAATTCAGTATGAAATAACAACTGCAGAGTTCAAAGCAACACCAGTTTCTTTTTGGCTTTAAGTCAGACTTTTGAATTTTCAAGTGGCTTGTCATTTTCAAGTGTGCAATTAACTAACTGCTCTAATTCCTCTTCCAAATGCCACAACACATGCTTCTGACCGTAGCTGACACTAAAAAACAACTCCATGCTGTCTTGAGAATTGCTAGCTTCAAGCTCGTGCTGACCAGAGGATTTCTGCCTGTTTGAATTCCCCCTGATGGTTTCCAAGAAGGGCTGTTTGTTGCATCTACAGAATAAAAACACAGTGGGCCTCTCAAGCCATACATTTGTCAAAAGCTAAATAAATATCCAGTGCCTCTTTTTTACTGTCCTTCATGTACAAATAGGAGGCTGTACTTGACTGACTCTGTTTTATACTAGTTACTCGGAGTCAGACAGTACTGACATCTGAATGGGCCACCAACACACTCTCCTATGCCAGCAGGCTGGTCAGCCGGGCGCTCAGTCTCTGATTTAGGTCTGCAGGAAAAGCAAAACCAAGTCTGGCTATTTTAGCAGTGGGCAGTTGATTTCCAGTGACTTCCTTTTGTTAACCTATAGGGAGAAGTATAAGCTTGCCAAGATTACATTTTTTTTTTTAATAAACTCATTTGTTAACCCTTCTCAGAACTCAACTATAGGGCTTTACTATGAGGCTTCTACTATTATGAAGCCCAAAACAAGGCCGGTGTGGTCAACACAACCTGCATTAGGAACTCTTTAAAATCTCTATGTTAAGAAAATTACATGGGAGGAAAAAGAAGAAAAAAATATCACTCCATAGTCTTATTTGGAAATGAGTACAGAAAGAATGGGTTTATAAGGAGTCACTGTTTCCTTTTTCTTGAAGTTCATAAGAATAAACAAATGGATTTCCCTTTCTTTTTTCCAAGATGATGTTTCTCTGATATTCCTACAAAAGAAGTAGAGCAGCAAAAGAAATGGAAGTCTGCACTCTGAAGCTAACCTTGGTTGTGACTGACGATGATGCCTGTAAGTGCTTTATACCATGACTTCCTGTCACCTGAGAGACAGAAATCAGTACCAAGAGGCCAGAGGACAGTGACGACCAAGTGACGCCCTGGTGCAGGTGTGCAGTACTTAAGCAGCACTGCCACACTACCCAATGCTTGCACAGGATGCATCCCACAGAGGAGCACAAATACTCTGGCAGCTTCCCTAGGCTGTGAGCAGTGTGACCTCTTTCTACACTTAGCCTCAAGACAGAGTAGAAGACAAAAACATAGGTGTATGTACCTTAAAATTTGATGTTAACTATTTCGCTTTCCAAAACTGTAGCTCCCTTTCCCCACTTATCACCAAGAGCTAGGGCATTGGGAGAATTCCTGAATGATCCCAGCCTACGTCATAAAAGTATAACACGGCAATCAATCAAAAGGGGGCTTTGTATAAAAATGTCTCTCAGCATTATAGTTTTACACAAGGTGTAATCGAAATACAAGGTGAAAGTTTAAATTTAAAAATTTATTACGGTGAAAGACACATGGCCATGAATTCCCCTCAAAATACTCCCCAACCTGTATCCAATCCCTTTTGCCACTTTCTGAAGCAGGCGTGGAAGTCCTCTTTTGTGAACGTCTTTTAGAGGTGTGGTCAAAAATATGGTGAATGCTGCTGCCAACTGTCCTCTAAAGGAAAGACAGGCTGGCAAAAATATTACATTGTGTCCTCACCCACATTATTCACCAGACATGGCACTATATGATTTCTGGCTCTTCCCTGAAGTCAAAATGACCATGAAAGTTAAAGGTTTTGAATCAATTTATTACATCAAAGCAGCCATAACAGCACAAATAAAGATAGGAGGACTCCAGAACTGCTTCAGACAGTGCCGAGAACAATGGGATGAGCGTGTTTGAGGTGCGGGGGAGTATTTTGAGGGGGAGTCTTCCCAATGTGTCTTTTACCGTAATAAATTTTTTAACATCCACCTTATATTTGAGTCACACTTCAAAAAGGGAAATGGGAAAATAGCCAATAAAGAGTTACATTTCATGCTATATGCTACTTTTCATCAAAAAACAAGTGTTCTTTGGTAACAATCACTTTTTCATTCTTTCCACTCTATTCCAGACCAAATTTAAAACTTTCAATAGTAAAACAAGGGCCATAACTAGACTTTTACTGAGTGGGGAGGTAGGTATCCAAGACCATATCCATAAAGACCCAAATCCGTAATAAGATCTAAAAAAAAATGCTATCCTTCAACCCAGTTGGCTTCAGAATAACTTAATATGCATCCCTAGGGAGTATCAAAGAAAATATATTGATGATTTATGGCAGGCAAAAAAGTTAGTGATCTGAGGACCTGAAATAAAGGAGGCCACACTCTACTTGAGTCCAACTGAGGATAAGTAAGAGTGCTCGCAAAATTCAAAAGTGATGTTTCTCTGCTATTTTCCAATTCCCAAACGAACAAAAGTGACTCACTATTCCACAAAATCGATATTCTCAAGTATCAGATTCTATCGGAGCTATAATACTGGAAGTTTGAAGAAGAAAAATATATCCTTTGATGGCATCTACTTCGAAGTCATTTTTGCTTCTACTGTTATTTTTAATAAACCCCGTAGGAATGACATCACATTTCTGTGATGAAATGACATAGAATTAACAGGATTAACAGAAGTTTACAATGACGAATTACAACATGTCCACAGCTCAGAATATTTAAATAAGTGCACTGTAGTAGCTGGGGCTAAAACTGAGAAAAAGTAGAGATCTTAGAGGGACAGCATGAAGTTGCCATGGGTGTGAAAGCAGGAGGTAGGCACACTGTGGTCTCTATAGAAGGAGCAATACTACCAGAATCTGGAATTTCCACACATGTACACATACATTAAAAGGAGAAAACATTTCTCTCTCAAAGGTTGTTGTTTTTGTTTTTGGAGGATTGTTTGTTTGTTTGTTTTTGTGCTGGGAACTGAATCCAGGGACTTGCACACGCGACTCAGGTGCACTGGGGCACCCCTCTAGCCCCAAAGTCTCCATTTTCAAAATTTTTGTAAAACTCTTCAATGCTTTGATACTTTGGCAAAATTTTAAGTAAGAGAAAAAATGCACTGGTAAAGGAAAAATGAAGTAATTGAATGATTTTTTTAAACAAACTGCAAAAGCTCAGAAGCATTCCGAACAGTCGGCACAAGGTCCGTACATACATTTTCTGCCTAAACCCATGCGCTAATGAGGCATGTTGAAAAGGGCATTAGAAATGCATTAGGATAACTTGAGAAGATTTGAAAAATCCTGAAATTCTGGCCTCTCCTTGAACCAACTGAACTCAAATCTCTCAGGGGGTGAGGGTGAGACGCTCCTTAGAGATGGAAATATGTGCAGGCTCACTGGAGATTTATGAATGAGCAGCCAGAGTTGAGAACCACTGCATCTGGATTAAACTTGTGATTCACAACAGGAAACTCCACTTTCTCAAAATTTTTACACTATGTTCATTCTCACCAAAGTTTCTTGAAGTACCCAGAACCCTGGGAAGAGGGGGTCAAATGGGAGAAGGGTGACAGGAAGGAAGATACCTTGTAGAGACCCCCCCTTCGGTGAGATCCTTCCCCATTACCACCCCTCCTGAGAACTATTGGTCTAAAATATCCAAGATGACTCCCCGCTTTTCCTATGTGACCTTTAAACATTTGAGTATAGACAAAAAGAGTCAAACTAAACAACAACAAAAAAGGAGTGCTTGAATCCAGAAGCCAAATCGAATTCATGAACCCATTTCAACATAGCAGATGTAACAGCATATTCACACACACTGGGGAAAAGCAGACAGGGGACACAACTCAGGATCCCAGAAGATGTATATTTTAGAGACATTCAACAACACTGTAGTAAAGCTTATTGCCACAGCTCTCTCTCTGGCCATTCAGCCAAAAATCAAACAAACAAACAAAAATCCCAAAAAGTCCCAACAAACAGCAAAAAATCTCACTGTGGGACAGCATCCTAAATCACTAGGAAAAAGTACCGGGGTGGAGAAGGGGCCCGGGACTAACAAAAAGTACAAGAGGACTTAGTTTCATAAGCAACAGAGAGCTGCTTTGTCTCACCATGTTGCCAATCTAAGCTGTATTCAGAAAACTTCTGCCCAAAGTGTATGGAGGCCAAAGAACGATGCCATGAGAAAGGTGTCACACTAGCTGCTTCGTATCCCAAGATGCCTTCGGAGCCCCGGGCCCTTCTGCAGTAGTGAGTGGTCAGAGCTGCTGCCCTCCAAGTACACAGCTGGGGTTGCCACCAGCTCTGACTCCCTACTTCCTCCCAATTATTACGTAGTTTTGTAGGATACCCAGATGAACTAACTCAGTTCCATCTTGTGATTCACCCTCAGCATCCTCTTTCCACCAGCACCTGTGATATAGTCATTACTACCAAGATATGGCAAACCTCATGGCCCCAGTGCAGGCAGATACTATTTCATTGTCTGGAGAACACTACCCACCCCTGTACTTTCCTTGAGGATCCTGGCAATTCCTTTTTTGGTTTTTTGAGACAGGGTCTCACTCTGCAGTGCAGGCTGGCCTAAAACTCGCTTATGTAGCCCAGGCTGGCCTCGAACTCACAGCAATCCTCCCACCTCAGCCTCCCGAGTGCTGGGATTAGGGCATGTGCCACTACATGTAGCCAGGATCCTGGCAATTCTAGGAAAGCAAAGCTAACCACCTTACTATGTCTTTGATTCACTTCCCACTCCAAATACATTTACATTCTCTTCCCAGACCCCCAACATTGTCCACTATGCCCTCATGAGCAAGTATATCTGCAGTTAGCAAGTGTTCTGTAGAAGCCAAGGTTCTGCAAGACTTCTGGTACCTAAGCTGCATTCTTAAACTTCTTACCGTCTTCTCACCCAGAGTGATTCTTTCTGTCTAATCCCCATCCTTGGGCTTCCAGTAGACCTTGCCACATTTCTCTTTATGCTCCAACCAATATCAAATTGCTTACAACTCTCATGGAAGAGTTTCTTGCTTTTGTGACCCTCTGGCTTATATTCCTTCTGTTTGGAATGGCTTTCCTCTCCTACTTCCTTCTCCTCCAGAGAAGTCTATCTTGATGCCTTTCCTGAGTTTCCCAAATACCTTGCACACATCTCCATCCCTGGCCTTGCCATATTGCATTCCTGTACTCTAGTAACTCATTTATGCAACACCCTTACTTGACATGGAGCTCAGCGATGGCGACACAGTCATCACGCTCTCCACCATAGAGGGTGTGTTCCATAAACGCTCTCAGAATGAATGAATGTATGCATAATGGATCAAACCCAGTGGAGGGAACGCATGCGCACACATCCCCTTCCTCAGCACTTATGCATGGGACATGGGGCTGTCTTACCACTGTGAGGTAAAGTCAACAAACTCTGCGGAGAACTTGTCTGCGGGGAGCTGTGGTGATGGCTCCTCTACCACCTGTTTGAGCTGCTGAAAGGGAGTTCCCCATGAGTCATAGGGAAACCGAAGGATGGCCAGCTCAATCTAGAAGTGAGAGACAAGGAAGCAACACTTTAAACAAGGCTGCCTTCAAGAATCAGCTGTGTTTCATTCTAGAAGAACCAGAGGGAAATACAAAGCTGAAGTCCAAGCATCATCTGAGGACAAAAAAATAAACAAATAACCTGTTCTCTAGAAATTTTTCCCGAACTGCTAGTGCTAGTGGATTTTAAATATTATCTTACAAGAGACAGCCATTTGAACCTATCTAAAACTCATCCCCACACTAAAACCCAGCATGCTACTTCATAAAAATTGTAAGCCAACAGTATTAAAGTCACTGAGGATGTACAGCCACCAGGTTTTAAAAGGTTTGGTCTGAGAAGGAATTTATAACCTGACTCTTGCAGAGCTGTACCTCTGCTGCCACCTGCAGGTCACTTGTTGAAATGGACAATTGGGAGGAAAAAAAGTAGCCTAGGACCAGAAGACTACATTTTCTGGACTTGAATACAAGGCCACTTTGTTGTTACAGGACCATGCATTTTCTGGACAGGGACATGAAATAACTCACAGGATTTAGTCAGCCACTGTGCCTGAAAAGGAGACAGAGCTAGCGCAGGAAATTCCAGATTTTGCTGATACAATGAATATTTATAGTTAGGGATCGCTGATCATATATCTGTGGGAGCTGTGCCTAAGGAAATTATCCTATTTTTTTTTATCATGTCTTTAGGATATACTTGACCTCAGCATCCAAGATTTCTATAATAAAAACATCCTGGGAAGCGCAATGAAAGTCCTGGACAACACAGCCACGTCAGGCATATGAGCACTCTTTGTGAAGCTTAAGCCTCTTGCCTTAACTAGCACAATTTAATCTAAATCGTAAAGAATCTAGGCAGACCCTCTCAGAATGCATTTGTGCATAATGGGTCAAACCCAATGGAGGGGATTCTTGAGAACACATCACCTTCCCTACACTGGCACATGGGAGATGGGCTCTCCTTAGATTAGGACAGAAAGTTAATCCACGTGACTACACCAGTTACTCAAGGGCACACAACTAGTAAGAAGCAGAAAAAAAAGCAACATTTGTTTTCCCAATCCAAATTCAACATTTCTAGTAATCACACTGAAAACAATTTTTCACTCAAAAATTACCTGTCATCTCAGGCAGGAAAGGATTCCCAAGACTAGCATTTAGGACATTTGCTTTTTGGTCCCAAAGCCCAACCCACTCCAGCTGCATGGTCAGAATCTCATAGCCCACAGGATTGTCATACTCTACCATAGTGATGCCCAGACTCCAAATGTCAGACTTCACGCTGTATCCTTTCTGGTTGAGCTCTGGGTTTATTCTTTCAGGCTGGAAAGGAGACAGACAACTGAGAAACTGGAAACACAATAGAGATGACATTTGTAGCTCAATAAATACTGTGGGAGTGGGGACATTGCCAGCTGCCAAGTGAGATGTTTTAAGCTGCTAACATGCCTCGCAGACCAAAAGGACAATGTAACTACAATAAATAGCAATGTCTCCATGGGGTTTTTTTGTCTTCTATGTTCATCTTTTCTTAGAGAAAGTAATGGCTTAAGTTCCCTTCACAACAAATATTGATTTTAATTTTGTTGTGAAGAAAGAGTATACACATTATAAAGCTACTCTAGCCATCTAAAATTATCCTTGATAAAAAGACCAACAGTCCAACCTCAGTACAAAGAATCCAAAAGGTGGTTACTAGGCTACCATCTGATATTCCTAGAACTAAGCAACTTTTAGCTAAACATAGATAGAAAGCTTTTCATTTCCAAACGTAAGTCCATTTCCAAATAAAATATGGTACCTTTCCAAGGTCTCTGCTAATGGCAATGAATCTTCATAGCTGTGAGGTCCACTCAGGACTAATTCAACTACCTTGTGCAGGTAATTTAAACTCTTGTTTACTGTTCTGCCTCAGCTAACAAGGTAACACTCACTTGCAACTCAGGTTAGAAAACTTTATGCAGGCTTTCTGTATTACTCTTACGTATTTTCAAACAAAATACCCCTTTTGCTTGATTTTTAAAAAAAATACATATGCTATGAATATTTGCATCACCCAAACTCCATATATTGGAATCTAATCACTACGTGGCCATAATAGGAAGTGGAGCCTTTATCCGGTGATTAGCCATCAGGGTAGAGCCCTTTTGAATGGGGTTACTGACTTTATAAAAGACGCCCTAGAGAGATCCCCTACCCCTCCCACCACATGACACATGGCAAGGATGTACCGTTTAAGAACTAGAAAAATGAGCCCTCACCACCAGACACTGAATCTGCCAGTGCTTGATCTTGGTCTTCCCAGCCTCCAAAACTCCAAAAAAATTAATTTCTGTTACTTATAAGCCTCCTAGTTAATGGCATTTTGTTACAGCAACCCAAAAGAACAAAGAAAATATATGAAACAAGTGACTAAGGATGTCAGACAGGAAATATGTAAGAATATAAAGTGCTGCAGAATATTTTCTTAAGTCTTAGGCACATTCCAATTTTCCATCTGCGTCCATTTATTTCTTATTTCCTGGCCTGGTTTTACAGGCAGTTGCATTTTGAGATGCCAACCCAGGCTGCTGTACTTACGGCCATGTACGGTTTGCAACCTGCGTCAATTGTTTTAGCGACGGAGTCCACCAGGTAGCCACTGATTCCAAAATCGCACATCTTCACTTGGCCCAGGGTATTAATCAGCACATTCGAAGGCTTGACGTCTACAAACAAGCACAGCCAGGATCCTCTCACTCCAGCCTGCTTTGAAGATCCATTTCTCCACCACCAGAGGGCCTGAAATCTCCACGTGTCCTTCACCTTCCTTTCCCCAAGCTGCCCTACACAAAGTAACCACGCTCCTTGACTCCCAGCTACCTACTGCCATTGCTTTCAACGGCATTTTTCTTCTCCATGTTTTGTCTGTGCCCCGTGGGATTGTGAATCCCAAATGAAAAGCATGGTTTCCTCTACTTACGCGATCATCTTCGTTGCTCCCACATATGTAGGAACGACTTTACTGAGTCAAATGCCCAGTTCAAAATGATCTATCGCTTATTATTGCTTATTTAGTGTGGAAGTAAGAGACTGAGGAATCAAAAGGCATTGTAATGCAATGATAGATCAAATATGGTCAAAGCAGCGAGCTTTGATAGCAACCTCTACCAGAGATGTATCAGCGGTTACCATGAGGCGATGTATTATAAACCAAGGATGGCAGACCACAGAGCAGGTCGTGGAAAAAGGGGTCTTAACGAACAGATTTTAGATAACCCTGAAGACTAAAATGATAGCACCCACCTACCCACATGCCCAAAAAGGCATCTCTGGATAGTGGAATTAACAAATACAGATCATTTTTCCCTTTGTGACACTTTCATCAAAAACACAGGGTAGGAAGAAAAAAGCTAATCTAAGAGCTTTACAAATCATCCTTTATAATTTTTCTCTTAAACTTGTTGATATACAAATTTTATTATGCTGGTTTTTATACATGACATATATTCTCCAAGAATTCAATATTTCATCATTTTTAAATAAATTCTTAAAAATATAAGTTGCACATTTGTAAGAATTTCATATTCTTTTTCCCAATTAGAGTCCCTCCCACTTTCTTATCCTCATCTCTCACCCATCCATTTTTCCAATATTTAATACTACCAACTAATATTAATAATACTAGACATATTGTACAAGGCATTTTACACTTTATCCAGGCTCACAAAATTTAAGAATTACCCAAATCACAATGACCTATTAGTAATCAGCACTTTGCATTAGTTAGTTCAAAGGCTTGGCTGGTGCATCTCTTCCAAGAAACTTTTCCTGGCAATGGTATCCCAGTAATAATCAATTCTTTATTTTGCATTCTATCTGTACTACTTCCATATTTGGCACTTTCCTATTTCTAAGATTTTTTTCATAGTTTTTATATATTTCTCTTATTTCCCTATAAAGAATACCTATGTAAAATTTTAATAAGAACAATATTCTCTACCTCTCAGGACATCTGTTATAACACCATATTCAAAATGCTTTAAAAGTGATTATAAGAGATACATGGTTGGAGGAATAAATGGACATATAGGAGGATGAATGGGTGGATGAAGAGATAACAGGCCAAGAATAAGGAAGGGAAGGAGGGAAAGAAGGAAAAGGCAAATTATTCTCTGCTGCTTCCTGCAGTATGAAAGGGCTTTGCTTTATTCTAAAGCTCTCCACACTTCAATGTGCTTAAGAATCACCTGGGGATCTTGTTAAAATGTAGGTTTTGATTTATCTGATGATTATGCTCTTCTAACAGGCTACTGCATGATGGCCAATACAAAATGCATTTTTATCATATCCTCTAAAACTATCGATATCATCCCACAGTTGTGTTTGGTAACAGGTATTTAATACTGAATTTAGGTATCATATAAAGCCCATGTCTTCTTATGCCCTTGGCCAAGATAAATAGCTACTGCTACAGTTTGGATCTGTATGTGTTTGTGTGTGTGTGTGTGTGTTTGTGTGTGTGTGTGTGTTACTGAAAATAGAACTCAGGGCACTGAGCTATATCCCCAGCCATATTTTTGGTGTTTGTTTACTTGTGACAGGGTCTTACTAAGTCACTATGTTGCTCAGACTGGGGTCAGAGTTATGATGCTCCTGACTCAGTTTCCCAGAGTTACAGGTGTATGCCATCATGCCTGGCCAATTTAGATCTTAAGTGTACCACAAAGGCAGCTTGGCATTACTGGGATGTGATGGAAACATTAAGAAGTGGGGCCAAGTAGGAGGTATAAGGTCACTGAAGGTGTGCCCTTCAAGGGGACTGGGGATCCGGGTCTCTTCTACTCTCTTTCATCCCCTGCTCTTAGGTGAATGGGCTTCCTCTGCCATGTGCTCCTGCCATGATATACTGTATTGCCACAGGCCCAAAAGCAATAGGGCCAATGGACCATGGACTGAAACTGCCAAAACTGTGAGCCAAAATAAGCCTTTCTTCTTTATAAGTTGATTATCTTAGGTATTTTTTTTAAGGTAACAGAATGCTAACACAGCTATTTACATGGCTTGCTATGCAGTCCCAAAGGAAAGCCCCTGAGTTCTCTTGCCTGGCTTGTTTCCACTTCCATCTATGCAGGGGAGCAGAAGTGAGGGAGACAGTCTCCAGGCCAAAGAAGTTAACTTATAAAAGCTAAACCATGGATGCTTACCTCTATGAATGACAGAGAGCTTACTGTGTAAATGTTCTAATGCTTTTACAATCTGTAAGAAAAAAAAAAGTGGATTTATTCACTCCATCACTGAAAAGAAATTGAATGTTAAGTTTATTCGGGTTTATTATCCCTAGCTTAAGGTCACAGGGTAAGGTATTTTCTCAGAGTTGAGGTTCCTATCCAGGAAAACAACACAGGAAGTCACCTAAACTGATCTCCACCCACCACAGAGGACTGTATCTTAGAGCAGAGACAATGTCCTATTCATCTATCTTGTTTCTGTTTGGCCTCGAGAATTTTTTTCTCTTCACTCTCCTGAACCTCAGTAGGCATTAAGGTAGCAGTCTTTCTTATTTTCTTTCTCCTGATTTCTTTTATGCCTGTTAGTCTTAAGAAATCATTTGAAAAATCTACAAATCAAAATTGAAATGCAGTATAGACATCAGAATACAGATGCTGGGAAGACAGTCATTGCAAATGAATGAACTCTTTAAACACATTTGATGTAGAGTCTACCAAACCAAGTCAGTGGAAGCATCCTCCACACAGGGCTCAAGAGAAAATGGTACTTATTTATCCACCTCATGAGGTACTCTTACATTCAACAGACATGTGCTGTCTGGTAAATATGGTGCAATGAGCATTTCTTCCTGCTAGGGATACAAAGACACCTACAGCAAGAATTCCCACATTTTCCTTGTAGATACATGATATACTCACAGAAACTGCTATCTTCCCTAGGATATCCTCTGGAATTGTTTGGCCTTTATCAATAACTTGTTTGTAGAATTTATCTAGTGACGTATCCATGAGCTCCATGCAGATCCATACATCTCCCTGGAGACCAATCAGTTCAAGGATCATTAAAGAGGATGGAAAAGGGAAAGGGAGAAACAAGTTACCTGTCCTGAAGAACTGACTCTTGACTGTTGCGAGGAAATATATAGCTTTCCTTTGAGATCTCAAAGGAATTTATCAATAAGCAGAATTATCTCCAAAGAGCAAGCCAACAGGTACTGATGTGATAAGAGAACCTTCAGTTATTGTTCTCCTTGGACTCTGCACCAGAGGGCCACCTACCTCCCGGAAAAGTGCGCCATAGAAGGTGACGGTAAATGGACAGTCCACTGTTCTCATGGAGACATCCAAATCCATCAATAGCCTTTTCTGTTCCTGGCTATTCACAGTGGCCCGGATCCGCTGAATGAGAAAGCATAAGAAATTTACGGGTGCTACTCCGAGGATGAGTCTGCCAATAAGGCAAGGGCTTCAAGAAGCCACATCCTGAAAATAATACAACAATTCACAACCACTAGCACCTTTCATGAATCAGTGCTACCAGGGGATTGAAAGATACAGTGAATAAATAAAAATAATAATAATTATTACAGTGAAAGACACATTGCCAAAAAAAAGAGATACATGTGTCCAAAGCAAGAGACCTATTTTGAGTATTCTGAGGATTAATGGCAATGTGTCTTTTACGGTAATTATTTTTTTTAATTTAAACATCAACAGTTGTTATGATCATTCCTCATTGATTAAATACTTACAGCACTTTCTGTCAAATAAAAACATTACAGTGTGTCCTCATCCACCTTATTTACTGGATCTGCCACTGTGCAACTTCTGGCTCTTCCCCAAAGTCAAAATGACCATGAAATGTTTTTAATCGATTCAGGCATCAAGGCAGCTAGGACAATGCAACTAAAGACACTCATGAAAGAGGACTTCTAGAACTGCTTCAGAAAGTGGCAAGAACGATGGGATAAGTATGTTTGAAATGAGGGGGTGTGTATTGAAAGGGATTCATGGCAATGTGCCTTTTACTGTAATTTTTAAAATTTTAAATATTCATCATATTTTTTGATCACACATGATAGTAACAAATTTAAAATAAGAAAGACTATGGTCACCCGATTTCCTGAATAGTCCCTGGTAAGAAGAAAACTAGTAGTTTGTTTTAGAGAGTGGGGAAATGTTTGGGAATGTATTTCCAAAGTACAAGAACAATATAGTTCACTGTATTATACCTGCTCAGTGCAAAGAAGTCACAGTATTAATTACTTTGCTGCTTATTTGGGGTCTTAAAGGGAAAAAGAGCCCCTCTTTAGGAACATGTAGGACTACAGTAACTACAGTGAGGCCTCTGTGTTCCTGGGTATTATTTTCAGAAATTGCCCCTCCTCCCCAGATACCAAAATCCATGTACTCTCAAGTCTCATATAAAATGACTTTGTATTTGCACATAACCTATGCATATCTTCCCATATACTTTAAATCAGATCACTTATAGTATTCAATACAATGTAAATCCTATGGAAACACTTGTTATGCTGTATTTTTTAATGACAAAAAGAATACCCTGCACATGTTCAGGATAATTTTTTTCAAATACTTTTGATCCGCAGCTGGTTGAGTCTACAGATGTGGAACCCATGTA
The DNA here is from genome assembly GCA_028451465.1 of Erethizon dorsatum. Classification (NCBI taxonomy): domain Eukaryota; kingdom Metazoa; phylum Chordata; class Mammalia; order Rodentia; family Erethizontidae; genus Erethizon; species Erethizon dorsatum. Next base: position 13,111,354 of record CM051826.1, read on the forward strand.
TATGGAGATCAATGGTATTTGGAATAAACAGCAAGTGTAATATAACTGGTACAGCTGCAGGACTTTGAAGGAATCAAACAAATGGAGAAGCCGTTCATTTCTACTGAGTGTTTCTGAGTGAAGCAAAACCTGCCACAACTGTAAATGCAACCTTTCAGAAGGCTGATTATGTCATTAACTGAAAGGAAACATATAATGTCACCAGCCCTTCACATGTTTTGCCTATTTAGAAGAGTTAGCAGAACAGACTGGAAAATCTACAAAAGAAAAGAGAGAGACCTCCATGCTCCAACAACAAAGGGATCTAAGTCTCCAGCCACTCCTAACAAGAGCCCAGATCTGCTAACTCATCTAAAGATGTTAATTCTTTAAGATCCTTCTAGCATCTACTCAAGAAATTCAGACTGATTCCAGATTTCTGTCCACAGATCAAAAACCTTAAATTTACTCTAGATGTCTCCTTTTTCCAGAACAGGGACAATTTTCTCTCTCAATTCTGGCTTGTTGATTTTCAGGGAGAATTCTTTACACGTGATTTTAGCCAAGAGGCCGAGAAGCAATTCAGGGAGAATAACAGCAAAAAAATATAGACAACAACACTTTGAGCTACTTAGGAAATTTTAATTTAAACCCAATATTAGATGAACTTTAAAAAAGTATTATTAATTCTTTTAAGTGTGATGATGACATGGTAGTTGCACAAAAAATGAAAATGGCAGGATAGGACTTAGTTAAAAAACAAATACAAAGCCAGACATGTTTGCACACACTTGTAATCCCAGCAGTCTGGGAGGCTGAGACAGGAGGATGACAAGTTCAAGTCCAGTCTGGGCAACTTATTGATTTACAGTGATGCTATCTCAAAATTTTATAAAAGGGTTGGGGCTGCAGTTCAGTGCAAAGATCCTGGCTTCAATCCTTGGTACTGCTGAATGAATGAATGAATGAATGAATGAATGAATGAATGAAGCAACACATTCCAAGAAAGTATTTTTCTCCCATTTAGAGAGAAATACTATTTCTTGCAAATAATCTTTTCTTTTTCACCCTATTAAAGACTGTTTTCCTTCTAGGAAAAGGGCTGGTTTAGAGCTGAAGTGGACAAATGTGCACACCATGGATAGAAAATGTTTGGGGGAAAATCAACTCTACCTTCACTGCCATGATTTGCTCACTGGGTACGTGCCGCATCTTCTCCACCACTCCGTACGCACCTCGTCCCAGTTCTACTATCGGCTCCAGGTCATCTGCCTTCACCTCAAAGTTCTGCAAGAAAAAAAAGTCATCACACAATAAAAAAAAGTTCAAAGTAAACCGGACACTAACTATCTTGTCCTCTATCTGATTTCTCCAAATGTTATAAGGATTCTTGTGAGGCCACAAGATTTTCTAGCATGTGAAAGCAACTGCTAAAAGCATGAAGCCACAGGAAAAGCTTAGACTCCCACAATACCCACTTCCTTGGCATAGGCGACACAGAGAGCCTACTCCATCCAATCCAGTTTTCAAGTGGTAGCTCAGCTGAAGCTGGCTGCACTGCAGTTCCTTAGCTGTTCATTATCTTTCCAATCTATTACTGACTGCTGGAAGCTAGATCTATGTGGCTTTGAGAAATGCCCTCGGGAGAGAATCCTCCACTCTCCTCACACCTTTCCTGAGAACCACAACAGCCTGATTTCAATTCGCAATTCAAAACAGCAAAAGCACCTCAAGCCGTTTTGCTTGAATTTCAAACTTTTCTGACCCAGCCCCTCAGAGCATGTTACACATACAAAAAAATTTCTAGGAATCAGCCAGAAAGCATATATATAAAAAGGCAAACGTGTTAACTGGTAAGCATGACTTTTCTCACCTGATTTCCAATAGAAATGCAAGCCTTGGAGTCTAAATCTCTAGGTGGCCTAAGAAAGATGAAGGGGAGAAGAAACATGAGATATTCAGTCCACTATCCTTCCCAAATCATATGTGACAGGAGGGGTTTTCCTAAAGAAGAAGATGAAGTTCATCAGTCAAATAAAATAGCATAACAGTACAAATAGAATGGCGCTGGAAATAAAATACCTTTTGAGTTGAAAATACTTCAACTCTTTGGGCCTCCATTTTCTTCTTTAACATGGGACATTATGTACTACCTTCTGGAGAAAGAGTGCATTAAATGAGATATTCCAAGTGCAGTGCTTAGCATAACATTTGGCATACAATATCAGATAACTATCTGATAAACAGGAGCCATAAGTGTGCAGTTATATAGGTAATTATGCTAGAGAAAAAAGCCTTTTCTTTCATCTCAGGCCACCAATGTATCCAATCATTTCACCACTCTTTCCACAACTGTTTTTAAAAAGAAACAACTCACAAAATTCATGGAACATAGGAATTCCCAGTGTAGTCCCCTCCTTGATAGATGGACAAAAAGGTTCAGAGAGGTGAATAGCTTGCCCCATCCCGAAGAACTCCTGATATTCATCTCAGCATCCTTTCTTTTCTACCAGGCTGTCTAATCAAGTCCAGTGATTGTACATCATGAACATACTCTTCAGTGATCTCAGAAGCCAAAGGTTTGTTCATTTTGTATCTCCATGGTCTCCTTGTGTGTTATTTCTTTTTTTTTTTTTTTTTTTTTTTTTGTGGGTACCGGGGGTCGACCTCAGGACCTCACGTGCCAGCAGGCACCCGTGCCGCTGAGCAATATCACCGGCCCCTTTTTCGTATGTGGGTTCCGGGAGTCGAACTCGGGCCCTCGCGCTTGCCAGGCAGGCGCTTAAGCCGCTGAGCCATCTCACCGGCCCGTGTATTCTTATTTCTATTATTTCAATAACCTCTCAGTCAGTAGCAATTTACTTTGGAGAAAGATATTTGGCTTTGCTTATGTACCTAATTAGGAGCCTAGCAAGGTATTTTTTTTTTTAATAAATGTACCAAAAGTGTTATGATAAAAGTAACAAATGCCAAGAAATATATTGCTAACATGACCAAACAAACAGAACAACTATGGGCTAGTGACACAGAATCCTGGTGCTGTCCTTCCCCAGCGTGGCCTAACAGGGGCAACTCAAGTCTCTCTGGAGGTCCATCCCATGGCAGAATTGTCTTCAAAAAAATACGAAGGAAAAAGGAAAGAAGGGTAGAGGAAGGGAAGATAAAAGGAAGAGAAAGAAGATTAATTTGCTAATGGCAATTGTTCCCCATGATTATAATCGCATCCCTTCTGCTCAAACTAACCATGCATAAAACAATGAGAAAAAAATAGGAATATAAACACAGATATGAGCATGAATCGAAGGTTTTAATGGTGAGTCTTCTCTTGCCTCAAAATCTCCCTGATATGCACAGAATACCTGAAGTTTTTCCGTACTAATTTAAAATAGAGGCCAGGGAGGAGGGAGAGAGAAAAAAACAAAACAAAACAAAAAACATATGCGCACACACACACAAGAATGATAGTGACACTTTTGTGCATCTTGTATTTCTGAGCAGGAAATTTGTCTTCAGAGAAGTTTTCCAGAAGAGTCAAATGTTTTAGACAACCAATTTTTCATTCTTAAAATGTCTAAAGCTGTTTTTCTTTAGTCATCACAATTTGTTTGTACTAATTACAATAGCCCTTTGAGGAAAAGCCAAATACCATTGAAACACAGAACTAATATGAATAATTTAAAAATCCTTTGCAATTCTTCAGTGCCCCACCTTTTTAAAAGTATTTAGAAATAGAAAAACCACATATGTGGGCCACCTCCATTTTCTTGCCAACCAATGAGGATATCGGATAAGAACTCTTCCAGATCTCATATTCTTATATTATATGTAATAGGGCTTGGCAGATTACAGCCTAAAAAGGACTTTTATAAGTTTAATTAGTTGTAAAACACCACCAACAAAGGATAAGCAGAAGACGCCATTGTGACCCAGGTAGCCTAAAATACTTACTATCCGGTCTTTCAGAAAAAAGTTTGCTGACCCCCAACTCTATACTAGACATGCATTATACCTTATACCCCAACTTAAAAGTAGCAAGGTGCCACTTTCCAGATTAAGAAAAACAAAATCCTCAAAAAGCTTGTGATTTTCAGAAGCCACACAGTTGTCAGTGGCATTGAAAATAAAATTCAAGTCACCTGAATTTCAGCCTTGACCTAAAGAGGGCAAAGAAGAAGAGAAGGAAATAAGAAAATTGGACAAAGTTATGAACCTGCTCCAGTGATGCCCATCTGAGTCTGAATCAAAGAACTTGCTCCCAATTCCCAGGCCTTCTCTAATAAAAGTGATTAATCCAGCCGAGCCTCAGGTCTTTGGGTTCATCAAGTCTGCCAAAAGCATCAGATGATGGAGCCAGGACTGACAGCTGGGACTGAATTAACTGACACTGTGTTCTTTCTTCCAGAGCTGGACACAGTCATTTGCCAGGGGCATTAAGACTCTGCAGGAGGTTGAAACTGTGGGTGGATGCTCTCTGTCAGTTTTTCAATATTTTAGTCCGTTGGGGAAAGAACTAGGCTTATTGCAAAATTCTTTCCCTGGAAGACCAAAGGTATTCCAGAGGTCACCTAGTCCTAGTATTTTATATGACCAACCAACTTGGGTTTATTATAATTATTTAGTTCACTGGTCATTATTATTATTAATTTATTTAATGAGTTTTATTAAGTGCCCACTTGGGCCTGAGACTGTGCTAGATCATTTACATTAAGCAGCTTCTTTAATTTTTACAACTCTTCGAAGTATTTTTACCTCTATTGCAATGCAAAGAATTGACACTGAAAGAAATTAAATAACTAACGGTCATTCAAAGAGATGATGACATAGAACCCCAAGCAGCATCGACTTCTCAAGCACAGAAGGAAAGGATGCTGCTCCACTTAGCCACAACCTGCTTGGTCACACTTTCACCCCATCTAATATGTGGCTAAAACTACACATGAGATCCTGAGTTTATCTGCTAGCTCTGCCACTTAGAAGCTGCCACAATAGACAACCTGGAGCTACCATTCACAAAGCGATTACAACGAACCAGGTACTGAGCTAGATGTTTAATATGGATTATGACATCTATTCCTCCTAATAAGCACATGTTTATTCCTATTTTTTAGAAGGGGAAACTAAGGCTTAGTGCAGGTAACTGTATTTGCCTAAGGTATTCAACTAGTGAAGTTTAGATCCCAAATGTAAACCTCAGCATTTTGGCTCCAGAGCTTGAACTCGTCTTACCCATGAGGTTACACTGAACAACTGCGAGCAAAGCCCATGACCCTTACACAGCTCTGTCATTTCACTTGCCAAGGGAGAGTAATAAAAACTGTCTTCTGAGCCTCTTGTGAGGGTTAAACGAAATGATATGAGCCCAGAAGTGAACTACAGATCGAGTGAAGGGACAGCTCAGAAACCTGAGTCAAAGACACACTGGTATCAGCAACTCAAAGAAAGAGCTCAAGCAGGAGGACCACACACAGAGCTAGCGATAAAGGAGCTCTGTCCTGGGCTATTTACTTTTGTGTAGCATAGCAGAAGGCGGTAAGAATCACCAAGCCAACCTCATAACTTTGCCAAGAGAAATATAAAATGTGGAAGCTACTTCTCTACGAGAATAATACTAAACGTCAGTATTAAAAGAAGAAGATGACGACTTTGAGCTCAAGAGGTGTAATGCACAATAAAGTGATGTTCTTGGCTTTACAAAGTCAAGGAGAAAAGCATAGTCAACACACAAGACAGAAATCACTTTCATACTTGCCTAGATTCCTATTCGTTCCTATACCAAGTAAGGCTTTCAGAAGTTTATAAAATGCGGAAAGTTAACATGCATTGAGAAAGGGCAAAGCATGTGTTTTACAGGGAAGGAAGGCATGGTATTAGGAGGTTTATTTTAGAATTTTTTTTTTTTTTCCTTCCTGCAGTGCTGAGGATCAAATGCAAAGCTTCAGTCATGCTGGGAAAGTGCTACACAGTACCACTGAGTCCACTCTCAGCCTGATACAGGAATATATTTAAAAGAAAATATAAAAAAGTAAGAGTGGAAAGCATTAAATTGAAAACAGGAAAACAATAAAATATAGCCAATTCTTTAAAAAATTGATAAAACTTAAGCAAAACTCACAAGAGAGAAGGCACAGATTACCAACATCAGGGGGAAAAAAAAAAAAAACCAGGATACACAACAGATCCTGTAGCCATTGAAAGGATAATCAAGAAATACTACCACAACATTACTCTCATAAATTTTACTACGTAGAAGAAATGTACCAAGTCCTCAAAAGTCACATTCGACAAAAAGGCAGCCATGATGAAAAAGATAATATAAAAAGACCTATATTTATTAAAGAAATTGTATTTGTAATTTAGAAGTTCCAGAAAACTACACAGGCACATTTTGTTTCACTGGAAAGTTTCAACAAACATTCAAAGAATTAACACCAATATTTACCAGAAAATAAAAAAGGAGCACTTACTACTAACTCATTTTTATGAGGCCATTATTATCTTAATACTAAAACTAGAAATTAAGGCACAACAGAAATAATAAATCAGCACAGACCAACATCTCTCATGAACTTTGATATAAAAATCCTCCATGAAACTTTAGCAAATCAAATCTAACAATAGATTTTTTAAATTATATCACAACCAAGTGGGATTTATTTTGGGGTGTAAGGCTAGCTCAATGTTTAAAAATTAATTGATATAATTCACCATATTAATGCACCAAAGAGGAAAAACTTTAGGATCATATCAGTTGATCCACATAAAGTAGTCAACACTCATTTATAATAAAAATTCTCACTAGAGTATGACCAGAGAGGAACTTCTTCACACATAAATGCCATCTTTAAAAATATCTGTATTAATAGTAGATCTTAAGAGATTGAAGCCAGGCAAGATGGTACATGCCTGGAATCAGTACTGTTACTTTTCTTGTTGCTGAGGCAAAATACCTGACACCCAAAGTTAAAGAGGGAAAGGTTAATTTAGCTCACAGTCTGTAGAGGTTTCAGTGCATAATAAGCTGCCTCCAAGGAAGGGTGGCATGGCAGACAGGCATCGCAGAGGAGAAACCGTTCATGGCAGGCAGAAGATGGCAAAAGCAAACGAGGGGAACACAGCTCTTGCTATCCCTTATATCTTATCCAGGGTACCTGCCCTTAGGGCTAGTAGTACTCACACCATTAATCCTAGTGCCCTTGATCCTAGCATTGCACCATGAATCAATCCCAGTATCACACACTCTAGATCCAGCCACCTCTGAAAAAGCCCCACGTATGACTGCATGAGGGTTTGCGGGGACATCTAGACACAAGCCATAACAACCACTTACAACTGATCCAAAGAAAATTAATTACTTAGATATAAATCTTAATCAATGCAAATATAGATGATCTATATTATAAAATGCTGATAAAAGAAAAGACAATCTAAAACCTTGAAGAAATTCACCATCTCATAGATTGGAAAACTCATGTAATAAAGATATCAATTCTCTCTAAATTGATCTACAAATTAAACTCAGTTCCTAATAAAACGTCAAAAAGTTTCTTTGGTGACGTAGACAAACTTAGTCTAAAACTTATATGAAAGAGAAAGGCCCTTTGAAGAGTCAGCATAATTTTGAAAAAATAAAGAATAAAGTTGGAAGAATCACTTTTCCCAATGTTATGAATTTATATATAGCTGTAGTAATCAAGGCAGTGTGATGCTGATATATAAATCAATGGAACAGAGAATCCATAAATAGATTAAAACAAATATGCCCAATTGATATTAGATAAAGGAACAAAAGCAATTCAGTGGATGAGGGACAGTCTTTTCCACAAATTGTACTGGAACAACTGGAAATCCATTGGCAAAAAAATATAAAGCTGAATTTAATTTTCGTATGTACTTGTATAACAATTAACTCCAAATAGGTCATGGGCTTAATCATAAAACTATAAAATTTCTAGACAAGAGTACAGAAAATCTTCAGGACCTAGGACAAGGCAAAGGCTTCCTGCACTTGTTACCAAAAGCATGATCTTTAAGAGGAATAACTGATAAACTGAATTCCAACAAAATTTAAAACTTTTACTTTGTGAAGCATCCTACTAAAAGAATGGAAAAACAAATTATAAACTGGGAAAAAATATTTTCATATTTTGAAAAAGTCATTTTGTCTAGAACAGGTAAATTAGTCTCCAAAGTTAACAATTAAAAAAAAATCTAGGGGCCAGTCAGATGGCTCAGCGGCATAAGCACCTGCCTGGCAAGCACGAGGTCCTGAATTCGACTCCCGGTACCCACATATGAAAAAAGGGCCAGTGATATAGCTCAGCGGCACAGGCGCCTGCTGGCTCATGAGGTCCTGGGTTCGACCCCCGGTACCCATAAAAAAAAAAAAAAAATCTAGTCAGAAGTCTAAAGATACGTACAGACATTTCACAAAAGAAAATATGTGGATGGAAAATAAACACCTAAAAACCTATTCTATGTAACTGGCCACTAGAGAAGTTCAAGTTAAAACCATAGTGCTATAGCACTATGTATCAGAAGGGCTAAAATGCAAAATTGTGATAATACCAAATGCTGACAGGGATTCAAACAAGTTACATCATTTATATATTATTAGTGAGAATATAAAATGGTAAAGCACTCTGGAAAGCAGTTTGGCAGTTCTTTCAAAACTGAAAATGGACTTTCCATATAAACCAGCAATTGCACTAGTAGGTATGTATCCCAGATAAATGAAGACTAATTTTCATGAAAGAACTCATATAGAAATGTTCATAATGGCTTTATTCTTAATACCCTAAAACTGAAAACCATCCATATTTCCTTACATAAGCTGTGGTAAACCATACCACAGTAAGATACTCAGTTGTAAAGTAGTTACTAATAGGCACAAACCTTGAATGAATTTCAAAAGTATGCCGAGTGAAAAACAAATCAACCTCAAAAAGAGATCTCATTTATATAACAATCATGAAATAACAAAATGGTAATGGAGAACAGATTAATGATTGCCGGGCATTCAGGATGGGGATATGAGGAAGAGGTAGGTGTGACTTTCAGCAGATAAAAAAGAGTCATACTGCACATAAAGTTGAGCATATTAACTATGGTAGTTACTTCAACCAAAACTGATGAAGATAACAAGACTACATAGAGCTATACACACACACACACACACACACACACACACACACACAAGGGCTTGTATGACACAAACAATTGCTGGTGAAATCAAGTTAATTTCTAGGATTTGTACCAATATGCCTTCCTTGATTTTTTATAATATACTACAGTTACGTAACATGTTAACATGGAGTGGAAGTTGTTGGAGACCTCAGTGCAGGCTGGGGCAAGGGTACAGGGAGATTCCCTGTACATTTTTTGCAGCTTCTGTGAATCTATAATTATTTCCAAATAAAAAATGTAAAAGAATATCTCATAAAGTCCTATACAAGGTAACACAGTCAAGCCGTATGTTTGACTCTGAGTGCTTGAAAAAAGAGAAAGGGGGAAAAAATAATAACTACACAGGTTACAGGGCCATAGGGTAGGGAAAATCAATTGTTCAGAGGACCCTCTCATACCCCAAAAAACAACTTTGATAGTAGGAATGGGAAGACCTTCCCTTTATAGCTTCTCACAAAAAGAACATTCTAACTAAAGATTAGTCCCTCAGCTACCATCAAGAACCCAAGAGAGCAGCCCTGACTCTGGCCTGACCCTGGAAGTTCTTTATTGAAAAGTGTCTTTGTGTTACTGCATGGAAAAGTAAAAACCAGGGATCTTGTCTTACAAGAGACATGACCATGTTTACGAACACATCGCAACACTAGGGGGTGCAATTTCTGATCAGCTGGATCACAGTTAAGAGCAAAACTTTTACAAAGGGAGGCACTCTGTAGACATCAACAAAGGCCTTAAAAATACCAGCTTCCCCGGGGATGCCCTCTCTCTGTACTTGTTCTGGCTCACTGGTGCCTCTACGGTGGTTTGATGCCTTGGAAAAACCATTCATCCTATGCAGATGCTCTGGCAGGTGGTCATTGACACTGGCTGAACAGGAAGTACTTTCCCCACCCCACAGAGAGACAAAGAAACAGAAGGAGACCCCTAGAGAGGGTGCTCTGCTTCACTGGAACTTGCAGGTATGGACCAAAGCTTCAACTCAAAAAGGAATGTTCCTTTGCCTCATTTTGCCTTCTGTTTATATGGGACAGGATTCAGGATGTGGGTCTTCACCAAATATATCTTTCTATCTCAATCCAAGTTTTATAATAGTGGCTGTTGCAGAGACTTGTTTCTTTATTCAAATCGACAGGGGAAAGCAAAACAGTCCACATCCTGGAACCTTTCTGAGCTTGTACAGGCCTCAGCACTCAAATGCGTGTGACGCTCAATTCTCACTCAGCCGATAATTTGAGAGACCACCTCCAAAGTTACTACTGTGATTATTTCAGGCTTAAGAACAGTGAGCAAATGACTTCTAATTGAAAGGGCTCTCCTTCCCAACAACTTCATCCAAAGTCAAGGCGTTCCTCACTAGTCCAAAAATGAACCCCCAATGGAAATCTGTGAAGTACAAGTATTTAGATTAAGACATTGGTCTTGCCAACTTACGTGGAACTGGTCTGAGGTTGTTCAAACGCTTCTTTTGGAATTTTAAGGCCAGGGTTTCGCTTCTTGCCTATAAGGAAAGAAATAAGAAAAATGTTAAAGTCTACATCACAGTGAGAGAGCAGGAGCAGAAACTGAGAAAGAGCTGCCATGGGTGTACATTGCCATCATCCAGTCCAGATCACCAGGCAATCTGTGAGTAAAAGCACCCAAGCACCAGCCAGCACAACTGTCCCAAATGCAGACTGGGGTCAAGAATGGCACTATCGTCAGTCTAACCTCAAAATATCCAGGTGAGAATGACAACTACCTTTTCCTAGGAACTTACTCTTTCTCCCTGCTGAGAATTTCTAATTTAACTTCTTTGTCTTTTCTTTTTCACAATAATCGTGATGACGGATGATGTTGGTTATAGTTTTGTTTTTTGTTTTTTTAATGTCAGTAAAACGCATTCACCACTATGTCAGTACCCTACAATCTTCCAAATTTGTCTATGGACAATTGCTAGAATTAACAATGGAAGTAAAAATAAAAGCTGCTTTTCCACTTTCCTTCCCTGCCCCATTCCTCAGTTCACCTGCCAGGAGCTGAAAACCCTAAGGAAGGGTTTTAAAACATACAACCTAGAGTAATATTTACTTATATTTGCTCTGTTCCAAGACAGATTAAGATAACAGATGGGCTCAGGCAAGGAGGTTACCACTCCTTTGTGGGCCAGATGGGAACGTAACCTGATGTTGCTCATCCATGAGCTGAAACTACAAGAGAACTTGGCTCACGTACTTTCGTTGATGAGTCAAAAAGAACAGAATGAGAAATGCCAACTCAGGAAGCAGATTGGAAAAAACAGTCTTTTAAGGGCCTGGGATTTCTGTCCCTTTATAGAGAACCCGTGTCTCTTTGCACTTGGCAGGGGAAACCAAAGCAGAACTGGATAGAAGGCCCACAGTTCTACTTCCTCGTTCACCTCTCCCGTGCCTTGAAAGTGAGCACTTCGGAACAGATAGAGCCCTGGGTGACATCCTGGGTAGATTCTAAAGCTGCTAAGAATTTTAAGAAATCAAGTATGTAATCTCCTTGCAGGAAAATGACAGCTGAAGACTTGGGAACCTGGTCGGCATCACAGAGCCAGCAATGACCTAGTCAGAATCAGAGCCCAGGATTCCTGACACCCAAGTTAAAGGCTTTTTACCCACTATTTCAGAATGGTGAAAATGTAGAAATGATGGGATTTCCAGTTTGTCCAGTCACCACGGGACCACCAGAATGACTTTTCATCTGACTCTCTATTCCCTCCATTGTAAAATTGGGAAATTACATCAATACTCACCTCATTGGACTGATACGAGAATCAAATCAAGTAATGAATAAGGAAAAACCCTGAGATACCATAAAGAGCTCTTAATTACAATCATATGGAGAAACAATCTACACAGCCAGTCTCTCTCTCTCCCTTTCCATCCCCTCCCTCTCTTTCCTTCAGTCTTTGTGTGGTACTGGAGTGTAGGGAGCGGCTGAAGCTGGAAATTGATCACAGGTGCGCTCCTGCTCCACCTCCCCTGCCACTGACGAGAAGGGCCAGCCAGAGAACAAAGAGCAATGAAGACAGCCCAGGAGGGCTACTTAAACAAGGTGCGCCACCCCAGAAAACACCTAGCCCCAAGGCATTCCAAGCAATGGGTTGCTAGGATAAGGGGTGTCACGTGACACCAACTTGCTATGTATAAATAATGTATAAATAAACTCATTGCTTTGATTGAGCAGTTCCTTTCCTCCCATCAAGGGAGAGGGCTCCACCTGACCTCAGCTTTTGTCTCTTATTTTCTCCATCCTCTCGCCGTCCTTTCCCCGGGAACTTTGAGAGCTGCACGGGTCACAGCACTGGAGATTGCACCCAGGGCCTTCACTGAGCTATATCCCAGCCTTTTTTTTTTTACTTTTTATTTTGAGATGGGGTCTTGCTAAGTCACTAAGAAAAATCATTTGAAATTCATGAGCAAAAGGTGTCACCTTATCAACACCAAGTACAATGTGTAACTAAGTTTTTCTTTCCACTCCTTCAAAATCCAATATCTAAATCAATTCTATCAAGTTTCATAAAGCCAGGAAAAATATGTTTATCAATCAACACGAAGAAAGCCTTTTAGGAATACCTTTAGTCAAACAACTTTTCTCAATTCTCTCTTCATTTCTCTCTATGCATTGTATATGATTTAAAACTCACCATTCACTTTCCTGATGTTGGAACTCATAGCACCAATTAGGACATTTCACTCAATTATTCAACACAATGCAATGTCAACTGACGATACATGGAGCTTCACTACATACCAGGAACTCTGCTAGGTTCTTGATCTGATTGTGAAAACCCAAGTAGACATATGGTCTATTTCCAACAAGTTTCATCCACGGGCCTCAGTCAAAAGTCAGGGGATGCTATTTCATGAGACAGTGCAGCAAGGAATAAATGACAGATCCAAATTATTCAGATAACTACACACAGAGTCCAGTACATGTGACGGGTAATTCAGGTAATCTCAATGAGAAAATCCTATAGTTCTCTCAAATAAAAGAAAACTAAAAGCAAAATGTATTTTGCCTGTGAAAAAAGTCCCCGTGCTATTTCAACAAACCAAAAGCTGAAGATACTCTTAAACCCGTACCTCTTTCTCTTCTTCATTTCTAACTCTTATAAAATGGAAGTAAATGAGCTATTTACTGAGAAAACTTCCTTTAAAAAACCTGAATAAAGCAAGTAATTAGTGCAATTCCTAATAGTATCAAAAATATATTCTGCAATGAAAGAGAGACAGAAAGACAGAGAGACAGAGAGACAGAGAGAGGCAGAGAGACAGAGAGATAGAGAGACTGAGAGAGAGAGAGACAGACGCTGAGACTGACTGATTTCCTGGCACGGAGAGCAAAGGAATAAATGACTACAAAAATAAAGTCTCCAAGTGGAGGCCGAAAGCCATGGTTCTCTCTCCACTTCACCTGTACACCCAGCCACTCTACCTGGACATGGATACCACTCTCCCCCTGAATTTGCTGCCCACTTAGTGAAACTGCCAGCTACTTTTCTCTAGACTGGATCCCTAACTATATATAAGCTGCAGATTTGCATAGTCTTCAGACTTTTCTTAAATCTAATATTTCAAAGTCTAGCAAACTCCTTACAGCAACAAGGAAAAGATTGTTCCGGGAGACACAAAACCTAGCTGAAATACACTGTTAGAAAATACCCTGTCCTCACTTGAAGAAGTAAATCAAATGAAAGAGAAATCATAAACACATACACACCAATATTCTAGAATTCACATACTTGCGCATCCCTGAAAGAGCCAGCAACTCTGATTAAGGTTTGAAGGCCGCAGGGAAAGCCAGAAGAAGAAAACCCCACAGAAGTTATTCTTTATTTAGTTCCAAAGACCACACGCTTCAGCTGGGAGAAACCAACCGGACCAGACTCCACCTCCTCCGCCAGTGCGAATTGCAGCAAAACCCTGTGAGTTAATTGTTCCCAGGGAAACTGCAGCTCAGGAGGGGAGACAGGAAGTGGGTCCATTTGGACACCCAGGCATGACATTTATCATTAACCAGACTCAGAGAAGTAAATCTATAAAGTAATTCTGGACAGTACAATGTTCTCCAGCCTCCCTGTAAATGCCTCTTTTATTTCCTAAAAGAAAGAAAAACAATACATGGTCAGTTTCCAGCTGTGTTTAGTTCAGACCAATCTGTTTCCCCTAGGAAAGCTGCCAACACCTGACGCTAACACTGAACACTGAATTAAAAAAAAAAAATAATTAAAGGGGGAGGGAACAATATGAACAGTAAAGCTATGTGACCAACTATGTTAAACGATCTTTTCTCTTGATATTCTAAAGCAAAAATGAAAAGAAGTCAGAAAATAGGCATTATATTATGTCCCATGCCAGCAACAAGCCTTCTCAGAAAGAGGATTCTGCGTCTTCCTGCCCTGTTCTTAGTAAAAATCTGCAAAGAGGAATCCTTGCTGGCCTGACTGAGCCAGGCAGCACTGTATTACATCAGCCCGTCATACCCATGCATTTTCTCTGAAAATAGTGTGGTCCCAACACACATGTATATTTGCAAAATTCATCTTAAACTAAAGCTGGGTCATTATAATCCTGGCCTGAAGCAAAATAGCATGGGAGAGGCAGGCAGGCTTGCCAGTAATTAGAAAATATTTACCAGGCCACAGAAATGTTCACTAGCTTTGACCGTGTGGAAAATGATGGGTTACGTGAGAGTCTTGCCCAGCACCCACTCACAAAGGCTGAGCACAAAGGGCTCCTCTGATGTGCCTTATTACATAAAGTAGGAGATTGTGCTGCACGGCCAAGCCACCAGCACAAGGGCCCCACATGGTCAGCAGAAGGTGGCATCCTGAGGATACTCCAATGCCTAAATATTTGTCAGCTTGGCTGAGGGCTGGAGAGCATGATTCTGAGGGTTTACAGCTTCACAAAAGGATGGCAGTGCTTCTAGTGCCAAATTTATTTTAAAAATCTGTTTCCCAATATGAATGGGATTTCTAGCCAAGTAACTGGCAACCTGAAAAGCCTTGGCTGCCCTCTCCTTACTACTTGCATCTGGGCTTAAGTTCCAAGTGTAGTTGGCAATGAAACTGGCAGAGAAATGTCATTAGCCCTTGTTCAATTGTAATGATCATATGCAAAACAACTAATGGAGCAGGGAAGAGGAACAGGAATGCAGGGAGATAGTTGTCTTTACAACACCCATATGTAAATGGACACGGATTCCTTGGTCCCCCAAAGCCACTGGTCACATGCACCACTGAGAATCCTAGCAGTGTGCCAGAGTTCTTTGGAATTACATGAAGGGTAGAGAAGAAAAGCTAAAAAGCTCATTTGAAAACCTGCAGTCACTTTTATTTCAAGGAGGCAAAGTGGTGGCGAACCTGTGGCACACAGAGCCCTCCCTGTCGGCACATGAGCCAAGTGTATGAGTTGTTTTTTCTAAACGAAAGCCTCAGTATTCACGTTAATTGCAATGTTGGCACTTGATGATAAATAAGTGGGTTTGGGGTTGCCGTGTGGGCACGCGTCTCTAAAAGGTTCGCCATCTGTGTCTTATGAGTTTACCACTCTCTTCCTTCTGCCTCGAGGGCCCCAGACCCCTGTGGATGAGAACTCAGTCCTCCAAACTCAGCTCACTGACTACATACCCTACAGAACCTTCCCACACCCCTCTCTCCACAGCAGGTCCCCATGACCATCTTCCACTTATTTTCCCCATGCCTTTCCTCATAATCCGTAACTATTTTATTGTTGTACTTGTTTTTGCATTTATTTATTCTTATTTACTACCTGTCTCCCCAACTAGAATTTAAGTTGCATGAGGGCAGTGATTTTGCTCAGTACTTGCATGTCATAAATACCTGTTGGCTGAGTGTTTTCTCGACAAATATGAGCTATCTCTATCTTTGAGGTAAAACTGCCATAGTTCACCAAATGAAATCATTTCAAGGGACAGACTTCATTAGGATGCAAATTTTGCTTTCAAAGAGTCAGGGGATACAAAAATCCAATTGCTATGATAAGAGTAAGTATAGGTGGAGGATGTTACAAATGTTACACCCTGAAAGCAGGAGAAAGGAAATCAGGCAAGGAAACCAAAAAAAAAAAAAAAAGACAAAAAAAGAAAGAAAGGAAAAAAAGGCAATAAAAAAAGAAAAGTCTCACAAAGGAATACCAAAGAAGTGTGTTTTTTGTTGCTGTTTGGTTAGTTTTTTTGGTTTTTAAGACAGGTTCCCACTATGTAGTTCATGCTGGCCTTGAACTCACTGTGTAGCCCAGGCTGGCCTCAAACTCACAGCGCCTTCCTCCCTCAGTCTCGCGAGTGCTGAGATTACAGGGGTGCACCACCATGCAATTGGTAGGACTTTGAGAGTACATGAGGATTTATTATACAATATTTCTTCTTTGTATATATTTTAAATGCTTCCAAAACAAAAAGTTCAAGCTGGGTATGTGGGCACATGCCTATAATCTCAGCACTCAGGAGGCTGAGGCAGGAGGATCACAAGTTCAAGGCCAGTCTGGGCTATCTAGAGAGTTCAAGGATAGCTGCAAATATAGTGACACTCTGTCTCAAAAAAAAAAAAGTTCAAAAAAATAATGCGACAGATTCTGACCATCAGGACTTGGGAAAGCAACAAGTGGAATTCCAGGTAAAATTAGTATGTGCTACCAACGGTGGGAAAAGACAGTGTAGTGTAGTCAAAGAGTTCTGAGTTGTCTGCTTTGGATAAAGTTAAAGATGGTGATAGAAAGAAGCATGGAAGGGTAGGTTGGAGTCAAAAAATGCAATACCATGAATAATAAATTTCAAATTTCAGACTTAAGAAGAAAATTCACCTATGTTTTTGAGAAGAATGCCATGCCACATCTATGGTACAGGAAAAAGAAGACAATGTAAGATTAGTTAATCTGATATCTGCAGATGTTTTGAAACTCATATACACACAAACACATACACATAAACTCACATATACATGTGCCTTGATATTTTCAGCCTTCAAATCTTTGCTCACATTTTCCTTGAAATGTCCTTAATACCTGTCTTCCCTGGTCAACTGCAAGCATGTCCTTATCCAAGAAACATTCTGCAAAAGCCCCAAATATAACAAACGCCCCTCCTCTGTGTGGCACAGTACCTTGGACATTATCTTTAATCTCCCTTCCTACTCTGATTAATGGAACCCATCTGGTCATCCAGTGCTTTCACTAACAAGGCATGTTTTTGAAAGCTTGACCCCATGTCTTACCACCTACAGGGTGAGGTCTATACCCAAGAAATAAGAGGCAGAGACTAACTGATCTGGCTGATAAATAAGCCACTTAAAATTTGCAGAAGCAAAATCTGCAAGCACTGGTAACTTAGTGGATAAGAAATGGATAGAGGAATGGAAATTAAGTAGCAGGAGGAATAATACTAATTGGAATAGTCATCGTCATCAGATTTTTCCACACTGAGATAAAATTAAGTGCAAGAAGAAAAGCAGGCCAAGTGGAGTGGGCAATGGAGAGAGGACAGATAAGGTTCAGTTCAGATGTGGTAAGTGTAAGATGCTGGAGAAACGTGTGTCAGATTTCAAACAGATAAATGAAGTTTCAGGTAGATGTAGGAAAATGTGTAGATCTGGGAGTTACAGAGAAACAAGAAACAAGGTGAATTCGACAGACAAGGAAACAAGAGCAGGAGAAGAGAGGAGGTAGCCAAGGCAAGAACACTTGGAGAGAATAAAGAATCACTGAAGGACACAAGAATCACTGCTCCTCTCAAGGGAGAAGGAGCCAGATGTGCAGAGAAGCATCAGTGACTGATTGGGAAACGTCCCCATTTGCAAAAACACGAAAGCACTCAGAAGAGTTTTGTGCAGTTCATGTGACTGAAGCTCTCTTTTCAGAGCTGGAAAAGCTGAAGTGTGTTGATGCTGACTATGTGCTCTTGAAAATACCTAAAAGGAAATCACAGCTAATGCCCTCTCGCTGTCCACTGGACCCAGTGTGAAGGTAGAAGGCAGACAGTAGTTGGAGAGGGAATCCCCACTGTCTGTCTGCACACGTCTGCTTCCTCATCCATGTTCAGCTCCATTCATGAGTCTTTATCTAAAGGAAATGCAGTCATAATGATGTTAAAATCACCACCACTCTAAAATAAAAATACAGCAAGAGGTGACAAAGTCTTAGGAATGCAATCTTTTCAAAATGCACACTGAGTTTGAATAAGGTTTAAAAAGAATGCTCATTTTTTTAAGAGATTAAATACAGAAATGTTTACAAATGAAATAAAATGATTCTAGGGTTTGTTTCAAAAATAATTTGGGGGCCAGTGAGATGGCTCAGCAGCATGGGGTCGACCATCTACCATGCGTGGTTGACCCCCGGTACCCTCACAAAAAAATATATAATAATTTGGGGGCCAGGCACGGGGGTGCACACCTGAAATCCCAGCACTTGGGAGGCTGAGGCAGGAGGATTGCCACAAGTTCAAGGCCAGCTTGGGCTACATAGAGAGTCCCTGTCTCAAAAAAAAAAAAAAAAATGATTTGCAGAAGTAGAAAGATATATAGTCAACAGTTGATAATTGCCAAAGGTCTAATTAATATAGACAGTTTATATTGTGTACTTTTGAATATGTTTGAAATGTATTGAGATACAAAGGTTTTAAATAGCAACAGAATCACAGAAAGCACTCAGTATTAAGAGGGTTAGGAGAAAGGGATTCTTTTTCCTCTTTGCTTCAAGGTTTCTTTTTTTTTTTTTCTTTTTTTCAAGGTTTCTTTTTTTCTTCCCTGGGGCTGGGGCTGAAACCCAGGACCATGTACATACTGGGCAAATGCTCTCACACTGATCTACAACCCAGCCCTAAAGACTACGATTTTAGTGGCACTGTGATCACCTCTCTTACAGCCAAGGAAAACTATAGGACTTTAATTGTGATTGAATCAGCTGCTTGAAGACTGAAGCCACAAGGAAATACACAGAAGCTCAGCTATAATCATTTTTAGAAGCTACTTCCATAGGCTCTATTCTCCCTCTCTCCCAGTTTGTAATGATTTGGATCTTAAATACCCTATAAAGATTCATGAGTTGAGGGCTTCATCCCTAGTTGATGGTGCCATTGGGAAGTGGTGGAAGCTTTAGGATATGGGACTTAATGGAAGGAAGTTAGGTCAATGGGGGGCATACCCTTAAAGAGGATATTGAGACCCCAACCCCCTCCCTCTCCCTCTGTCTCTCTCTGTCTCTGCCTGGTCTTGGTCTTGGTCTCTGTCTCTACATCTATATTTCTATCTCTTTCTGCTTCCCAGCCACCATGAGGTAGTCAGCACCTCCACCACATGCTTTCTACCATGCTGTTCTGCCTCCCCACAGGCCTGAAAATATGGTGTCAATTGACCATGAACTAAACCTCTAAAACTATGAGCCAAAGTAAATCTTTCGTCCATATAAGTTGATTAACTCAGGTATTTTGCTACAGTGATGGAAAGCTTACTTATACCCAGCTCTCTTTTGTTTTATTGAGCTGTATTTTACCATCATGAGGTATGCCTTAAAAAGAAGCACCTGAAGTTCCTCTCTAGAAGGATAATCTTCATTACTTTACATAATGTCCTCTTTATAAACACTCAGAAAAAAGTGTGCAATCTATTACCGGAGGAGTTTGCTTCTCCTGCAATAATTAACCAGTCCTTGCCTGTGGGCAATGTGAATGATGTTTCATTATGTGTTTCCATCCACAGGGTAACTGGTTAAAAAACTTAGGGCTAACCAGAAAGCATATTCGTATTCATTTCTGGGGCATGTTGTTTTGTGGCTCTACTTTGATTCTGTCTAACCTACTTTGTAATAGCATTTTACTATGGAACATTTTAACTACATGAGGAAGTACACAAAACACTTATAATCGGTCCCTATGCGTGTATTTCCCAGCTTCAATAAATATCAACTCAGGGCCAATTTTGTTTCATCTTTATTCTACCCACTTCCCCAGATCAAATCATTTTTTTAATAAACATTTGACCAAGTGTCTCTAAAGAAACTGGCTATTTTTATAAACATAATCACAATAACCATTATCATCCTGCACAAAAAGTTTCTTAATATCTGCTCAGTGTTAAAATTATAGTCTAGGATACTTTTAAATTACTGTATGATTGGTTGATAAGCTTATTAGTTTCTCTCTCTCTTTCCTTCTCTCTCTCTCTCTCATTCTTGCTCTCACTGTATCTCTCTCTGTCTCTATCTTATCTCTATCTCTATCTTATCTTTATCCCTACCCCTATCTCTATCTCAGTTTCAATCTCTGTCTTTCTATTACTGGAGATTAAACTCAGGGCCTTCATACTGAGCTACAACCCCAGCCCTTTCCTTATTTTTATTTTCAGACAAGTTCTCACTAAATTCCCCAGATTGAGCTCAAACTTGCAATTCATCCCCCTCAGATTCAGAGCGCTGGAATTACAGGCATCCACCACTATGCCTGATTCATGATTCTCAATATTTTTGTTTGGCAAAACTATTTCATAGGTATTCTTATTTACTCTAAATCTGTGTCAAACTGCTGAATTGTATGCAATCTAGCAAGCTATCTTAAATTCTTAATAGAAAAAGAAATGAATAAATAAATAATCCCTCAAGAATACTTGGTAATGTAAAAATGTTTTAAAATTACCAATTTGGTAAATAAACAGTTATACCTCATTGTTTTTAATCACATTTTTAAAAATATTTAATGAAGCTCGGTATTTTTTTATATATATCCACTGACATCTGTATTCATTTTTCCATGAGCTACCTGTTCAAGTTATTTGACTATTTTTATACTGAGTTACTATTGGTTTATTTGTAAAACAGGACATTGTTCCTTTTGTAGTCAATGTTGCAACACATGCAAACACGTACTTGGGTTTTTGTCTCTATTTTTCCTCTTTGATTATGCAAAACCTATACCCTGTGCATTTTTATGAGGCAGGACATGCTTTCTCCTTCCGCAATGACTAGATCCTTGTCCCGGTACCACCTGCTAATCCTGCTAGTCTTTGCTGAAGCAAAGAAGGAAGAGATGCTAACCTCCTGCAGGCCTTTCTACCTCAGTGCCAAATAGGAAAAAAAAAATCACGAGGAGGAAATATAGTCCTTTCCCCAGGCCTGGAGCACCTTCTGAAATGCGGTGTGGTCCCTGCCAATAAAAAAAAAGAGGCGAAAGAAACCATAGCCAAAGTAATATCAAAAACTATGGCAGGATTCTTTGTCCTGAAACTCTAAGTCTCCAGTTTGGAAAACCTCAGTCTAATCCTTTGCTCCCATGGTTGTTTCTGCAATATCCAGTTACCTTTCTCTACAGAGAAGCCAGACATTGTTGAGAGTCCTGTTTTGCAAAGCACAGCCTGGCAGAAGACCACAGTAGCCTTTGCCTTTCATTCTACTACATATTTTCCTGGCTTAGTGCATCTCTCACAAGTGACATTTTCAGTTAGAGGTTCACGATGCTCAGTTAAAAAGCCGAGACTAAGAAACAGCTTCGAGGAAACCACAAAATTTCAATATGAGATTTTCTGAAAAGAGAAAGCTAATCTATAAATCAAACAATTTATTTTCAAAGTAGTTTGTTCGTGCCAGTGTACTAATATTTCAATGCTATTTCAAATCATCATGTAACCCTTACCAGGAAATTTCCACAGTCCTATAGAAAGACTGAAACCCTCAGTTTTTACTCCTGAATAAACTGCCATCACTGCAATGAACAAATATTGCTTCAGATAATGCCATAACTCAAGGTGTCAAAAGAAGTGGAGAATGCTAGTCTCAGGAAATAAGACTAGTAATTGTTTCAGGCTGTCACCTCGAAACATGTAAATCTGTTAATCTCCAAAACTGGACACGAGAAAAACACAGAAATTCCCTATCACAGGAGAACAATGTTCTCCCTACCAATGTGAGCTCAAGACTGTAAGAAGTACAGATTTATATATACTCTATGGTACCTCATATATACTATGACCTAAACAATGGTCCTAAACTGGTTTCGATGGCTAACCAAAAATACAAGGAGATCACTTATAATGATCCCTGGATACACTAATTCCATAAAATTTGCTTTACACTGTAGATTTTTATTGGATCGTTACTAATGGAAATTCTCACAGTGTTTATTATTGGCGAGCAGGAAGAAAGACTAAGGCAGGTATCCACTCTTATGGTCAGACGATTTAAGCCTCCAACAAAGTTATATGCAGTAAATTGGAAAATAACTCAACGTGACCCTGTGAAAAAGCATCTTGGGGAAGAGGAACAAACCTCTCATAAGCTGTGAGAATGTTTGAAGCTGTTAATCTAGCCCTCATCCCTAAAATGAGAATACCAGCATCCACTTTGGTGGAGTTAAAAGAGCTAAGCTATATGTGCAGTGATGCTAGATAAATATGAGGTATGATCGAACAATACAGTGAACATTTAAATATTTTGAGAAGTATTACAGTAAAAGACACAAAGCCATGAACTTTCCTCAGAATACTCCCTTTCACGTGGAACACACTTATCCCATTTTTCTTGCCATTTTCTGAAGCAGTTCTGGAAGGATTCTTTTGCAAGTTGTTTAGCTGCACTGTTGTGGCTACCTCGATGTCCTGAATCCTGACCTCTTGTGGTCATTTTGACTTTGAGAAAGAACCAAAAGTTACACAGTGCTAGAGCCAGTGAATAAGGTTGACAAGCCTGCCTATCTGTTGGATGTCACTTGGCAGCAGCATTCACTGTATTTTTGAATACACCTCTTAAAGACACTCAGGAAGGAGTGCTTCAGAACTGCTTCAGAAAGTGGCAAAAATAATGGGATAAGTGTGTTTGAAATGAGGAGGAGTATTATGAGGGGGGTTAATGGCAATGTGTCTTTCACTGTAATCATTTTTTAAATTTATACACTCACCATATATTTTGATCATGCCTTGCACATATTTGATAAATGAATGCTGGGAAGTTCTTTTTCTTCATTAACAAGTATAGAAAAATAAGAGCAACTAGAATTCACTGAGTATTTATTATATTTAAGACACAATCTTCAGCATTTCACATGACTTACTTAATGATCACAACAATTGCACAGAGTCCTATTTCGAGGACCTTGCCCAGCGACAGAGGCTTTCAGAGAGGTGAGCAGTCAGCTTTCCCATGTAACACAATTGCATTTAGCCCTTCAACTGAAATTACTCTTCATCATGAGTCTATTTCCACTAGCTTGTGGAAGGATTATTATTGAACTATGTCAGAGCTATATATAAATTCTGGGATCCAAAGGAAAATGTCCTGGATTCAACCCACTGTACAGGCTTCCTACTCATGACCAGGCTTCTCTTGATAACACAGGCAGATTATAATGCTGTTTACCAGGAACGGCGGGGACGTGACCAAGGGCTCCTGGGGGTCTTGAGACTCAATCAAAAAGCTATATTGCCATGAGCTTTGCTTTCAATTTTCTGAACTTTAGTTCCCCTGATGCTAAAATGGAAAACATGCAGTTGGCCAATCAAGCAGCTAATTGTCTCACTAACTGATGTTCTGGTAAATCAGAGGAGAACTGCATCAGGTTTGTAAAGTCACAGAGTTTTCCACTCTTCAGTAGCTCTGTGACATGTTTATAAACTAACACCTTTCCCTTAAAGGAGTTCCTGATAAATTTTAAAAGCCTTTTTCCTACCAGACGTGAATTACCTTAGCAAGAGGGTAACAGTCAAGTGACTCTGAAAAGTTGTGACTGTGATCCCTGTTTGCAAGATTTTATGTCTTAGGGGTGCTTATGCCATGTTTGATGATGAACCCTCTCAACATCCAAGAAAAGGTGCTCTTAGCCCATTAGTGGATTCATTGACCACCTCATCCTGATGGTATCTCAACCCATTCCCTTTCCCTTCCTGTTAGGGAACTTAACAGTCCCAGGTTAGACTAAACACTTGGGGACACTGAGACTCTTGAATCTGCCTCTTGGGAGAAACTTTAACACTCAGAATAAAATAAATACACAAAATCAAATATACTGCAATGACTCTCTTGGGACATTTTCTCAATAGGGTAGTATTTTCTCTCCAAGAAATTGCCCCATTCTCCAATGCCTTAAAAAACAAAATAAGCAAGGAAACAAACTAGGCTTTCCACCAAATAACACTCTCATTGCATCCAGCCCTGTAGCCAGAATGAGTGTCTCTTGATTGTTGGGCTCCTAGCACAATGCTGGGAAAACAACTGAGAAACTTCTCTCCTCCTTTGGCCTCTCCTTTCTCCTCCACATGCTGAACACTTCAGGTATTTTAGACTTAATTGTAGACTACATTCTTTACTTTGTAAATTCAGCCTCTTCCTCAACAGTTCATATCAATAAATATGGGAAAATCCAGACTTTTCAAAAAATAGTTACGTGTGAGAAATAACAGAGCATGGTATTTTGAGGAATAAAGATCTAAGGAAAGTTTTGATGCTTGAGTTTTTGTACATTTGTTATTACTTTTTTTAAAATGATGAAAAATTTGAGGGATTGTCAAACCAAGAAAAGAAACTACTGGGGCAAAGGATCAAAAGAGGCCAGGGAAGTACACAGAAATGACAAGACATGGGGCATCAGTGGACACCAGGGTATGGAGAAGACAGAGGAGAGGCAATCCCAGAGAAGGGAGTCTTTACACAAGGCAGGAAAGGGGCAAAAAAGATGACAGCAAAGACAGAATCTGATGTGAAGGGAAGTGGAGAGAGGCACTGAGTACTGACGTGTAACAGGGTGTTCTGCCAAGATTTCCCATGGGGTCCTACAAAACACGAAGCCAAGAAACATTAGAAACGGTCTGAATAGGTCAGCAAAGGAGTCACTATAGATTTGAATGAAATTGTACCAGGTACTCTTAAAGTAACCAATGTTATAAGAGAAACAAGAGAAAAATTCAAAGAGGCAACCAAGCTATGCAAGTATGGAAAGTAGGTGTGATCTGAAACTTCTTCATTTCTTCTAAGAACCTCCTCTTTTTCAAAGTTGATCCTTTTAAAAC
This sequence comes from Erethizon dorsatum, assembly GCA_028451465.1. NCBI lineage: Eukaryota > Metazoa > Chordata > Mammalia > Rodentia > Erethizontidae > Erethizon > Erethizon dorsatum. The sequence goes on from CM051826.1 coordinate 13,136,528, forward strand.
CTGGGAACAAATGACTCAAAAGCGGTTCCCAGCTCAAGAACTGTCCACAGTTCTCCACGGTCACATATGAATACGTGCTATATCTCACTCATCTAGAGATTTCAGAAAGTTTGCTACTAAAGAATTTGATTTCTTAATCTCAGAGTTGTAACACCAAGGCTTAAAATATGACCCATGACACGACATTTGCACTCCAAATCTTATTATAGTGCTTTTAATACAATTTAAGATCGTAGACTATGCACAGAGTTGTGAAAACACCATCATAATCAATTTTAGTATATTTTAACCACCCATAAAATAAACACCCTACCTATTACCAGTCACGTCCCATTTCCCTCCAACTCTTCCTCCTTGTGGCTCAGACAAGCACTGGTCAGCTTTCTGTCTCTCTACATTTGCCTACTCTCAACACTTACACAATATGCGTGCTTTTGTGAATGGCTCCTTGCATTGTGCGTCTTGTTTTTTCATAGTACTAGGGATCAAATGCAGGGGTTTTCTACTACTGAGCTACATTCCTAGCCCTTTTTATTATTTATTTATTTATTTCATTTTTTTTTTTGAAATAGAGTCTCACTATTGCCCAGACAGGACTCAAACTTGTGATTCTCCTGCCTCAGCCTCCCTCATTGCTGATAGTACAGGCATGTGCCGCCATGCCCAGTGCCCCATCACGTTTTCAAGGTTCATCCATGTCTCAGCATGCCTCAGGTCTTCCTTCTTTCCTTATTTCTCTGATAATCTATCACATGGACATTCTGCATTTTGTGTGTTCATCAGTGATGGATATCTGTATTGCCTCTACTGCTTAGCTATTTTGAATAGTGCTGCTATGTACATTCATGTACAAATTTTTGTGTGGACAATTTTTTTCAATTCTCATAGATACTAAGATACCTAGCAGTGAAACTGCTGCATCCAACAGTAACTCTATGTTTATCCTTTCAGGAAATCATTCAACTGCTTTCCAAAGCAGCTAATCCATTTTACATTCCCACCAGTAGCCTATTGGATCCCAAATCATCTACTAAATTTAAGAAACATGAACAAAATGAAATGTCATACACACCAGAAAATGGTGGTAAATGCTAGCCCAATCTATAAAGGATTGGAAAGAAGTTATGGGTGGTAGAATCTGACTAGCCTGGGAAAGTTGGCAACATAGAAATATTCTGTCAAAAAAAAAAAAATTAAAAAGGGCTGAGGATGTAACTCAGTACAAAAGACCCAGGTTCAATCTTGAGACCACAGAAAACAAAAGACACCAGACAGTGCAAGACCCTTGGTCCTGAGTCTAGAAACTTGAGACTTGAGACTAGAAACTAGAAACTTGGAGACTTAAATTGCTTAATTTTTCTGGACTCATTTAAGCAATCCAGGATCAGAGTAATCAACTTTGTAGTTCATACGATTATTGGAATCCAACATTGTCTGAGGCCAACCATTCACTTAGACCTTTATATGCGTTTAGATCTCATAACCACTCTCCCAAATTAACTATTTCCTAAAAAAAAAAAAAAAAAAAAATTGAAAGCATGATTACCATACAATCCAATTTAAAATGCTGTTATGGTCCAAACTGTTACCCCAAAAAATTCTTAAGTTGAAGTCCTAAACCTTAGTACATCAAAATGTCACTTTATTTGGTGATATGTCTTTAAAGAGGTAGTCAAATTAAAATATGGCCATCTGGATGCATTCTAATTCATTATGTCCTTATGAGAAGAAATCTGGACACATGCACCCACACATACAAAAATGGGGTGATGGGGCAGGGACTTGTGAGAAAGAAGACACAAGAAGACAGCCATGTACAAGCCAAGGACAGAAGCCTTAGAAGAAATTAACTTTTATAACACCTTGATCTCAGATTTCCAGCCTCCAGAAATGTGAGAACAGAAATTTCTGTTGTTTAAGCCACCCAATCTAGGGTACTCTGCTCTGGCAACCCTAACAAAGTAATAGACAGATCTCAAAAAAATATTTAGGCACATACGTTTATAGCAGCATTATTCACAATAGCCCAAAGGTGAAAGCATCTCATTTAGCTACTGATGGATAAATGGCTAAGCATTTGGTTGTACATACAATGAAAAATTATTCAGCCTTTCAAATGAACAGAAATTCTGACATGTGAGACAACATGAATGACCCTGGTGGAAATTATGCCAAGTGAAATAAACTAAGAACAAAAAGACAAATACTGTCTGATTCTACTTACACATGGGACCTACAGTAGTCAAATTCATAGAGACAGAAGTAGATTAGTAGCTGCCAGGACCTGAGGGAAGGGAAAGGAGTAGGAAGTTGTCTAACCGGGCACAGAATTTCACTTTACTGGTCATAAAGAGCTCCTGGAGATGGCTGCATAACAATGTAGATGTACTTAATGACTGACTGTATTCTTAAGAATGGTTAAGATGGTGAATTATTAGTTATGTATATCTTACCACAATTAAAAGTAAATTCTTAAAAGGAAAAAAATTAACTATTATTCCCATTCTACAGGTTCAGAAGCTAAAGTATGGCTGCTACCATTTTATTCTCAAGTTCTAATAGTCAGTATTCCCATCTAGGTCTGAATTCAAAGCCCAAAAAATGTTTCCAGTTGGAATCAAGAAGAAATGCTATTTCTTAGTCTTCTTTCCCTATGATCTCCAAAGTGAGGCTGTTTTCTGACGATTTTGCTTTTCCAACAAGTACTTTGTTTAGCGACTCTGGAGGTATAATCTTTCTTTGGAAGGTTACCTAAGTCATTCCCACCCGCATCCCTCCTATCAGTCACTATAGCCCTGACTGGTGCCATGGCCTCTTGTGTAAGGATCCAAGAAAAGGAAGAATAAGATGGAATTTTTCCAAAATACCCAGCAGCTCTAGTGAGCGATGCCAAGACAGCTTCCTCTTCCTTTTATGCCAAAGACTACATTCTCTGAAGTTAAACGCATTACAACTTCTCCCAATTGTCTCAGTATCCCAAAGCTGCTGGACCAGAAGTTTTGCTCTCTGAAAAGCCGAAACTGGTCCCGTCCCAGGGAATAAAACTATGCACAGCCCTGTTCTCCATGGCTGCCAAGTTGCAAACAGGTTAGGACTGGTGGGAAGAACGGAATGTTCTGTGAAAAAGAGGAGGGGCGCAGAAGTAGCCACAAGCAATAAGGGCTGAAGTCATGGTGTTTCACGTGCTGGGAATGAAAGTGAAACCACATGAAAAAGCTGAGGATAGATCCACGAGATTCTCGGCAACAGTTCCAAGCTCTCTGGAATGTTTAATTCTCAAGAATATAAGCACCTGAATTGCTAAATGGTTAAAACTACATATATTTTTTTCTTGATTTTTATAAACAAACCAGAAAACATTCGACCTGAGAGTGTCAGATAATTCTCCAAATTCTTCTGAATGGAGAAGCACTAACAGCCAAGTAACTGCAGCCAGAGAAATATTATAGAAAGTAAAAATATAATTTCCTGGATATTCTCATGTGGGTTGAAATCTGTTACATAAGGCCCCAAGAGCTTGTCCAAATTCTGTGGTGGCACTGAAGCTCTGTTCTACTTAATTCCACTGGGAATAAATAGGCCATTCACGAGGACTAACACATTTTTCAAATAAAATAAATAGCTATGGCCATTGTAGTAGCCTCTTTCATTACAGAATGCATCTTGTTCCAGATATTCCGGCAGAGGCTGTAATCACTGCTTACATCATGCTTCCCTCTGAGCATTTATGCAACCACATTATTTTTTGGTGAATTGAATAATTGTACAAGCACAGACTGAAATACAGCTTAATCTGACCTAGGAAGAAAAATGGAGACATATACACTCAGCATAGATTGAAGCTCAAAACCCATCCAGAATCTTTATCCTCAGGCAGGATTTCAGAGAAGTCACCTTGCGACAGCTAGGCAGCAGGACAGATGACGCTTCCCATCTGGCACTGGTACAGGAGGACAAATTTCTTACCCAAGGGACCACTTAAGCTAACAATGTCACCAAGAAGGGACCTGGAAAAGATAAATGCACAGTGCAGTCCTTCATTCATTCTTCCCTCAAATATTTACTCAATAACTACCATGCATTAGCATCAGGCTATGCCTTGAAAATAAGAATGAGTTATGGATAGGTCCCTATTCCTACTCACCCTACCCCCGGATGTTTCTTCTAGAAGGTTAAATCAATAGTCCCAGAAGCTGAGGAGAGAGAAGGGCAGTGGTAACTTTCTACAGGACTGGATGAGCTAGGGGTTGCAGGGAGGAGAAACCAAGGTGCCTCTTTGATTGAATTCCCAATCATTGAAGGAGTTTGTCTAAAACTCCTTCCTAACGGCTATAATTCATATGCATACACGAGCATACCTAGCTCCACTTCCACTAACTTTTACTTCCACCCCTAAGACATAACTAAGAGACAGTCAAATGAAGTCCTTTCTACTTCCCTGAACATACTAAACTTTAGATTTTGCTCCTCTGGCCAAGCTGCTCCTGCCACCTGGAAAACTTTACCTGTTTAGTCTCCCTGCAACACACACATACTCTCCTCTGGCTCTTAAGAGATCGTCTTCCTGTACTCGGATCCCATCTCTTCCTATAATCTTGTCCCTTCTTTTTTTTCTTTTCCTTCGCCTCCACCTATGAGACTAGAAAATTATATCTGCATCTTCAGCTTTGCTTGGTCAGGGGTAAATCACTGACATTTATGTCAGGACCAAAGCAAGAAAATTAAAAGATATCACTTCTGCTAACCTTCTTGATTGCATGAGTTGTTATCCTCATTGTGCAGATGAGAAACTGAACTTCAGAATGGGCAGGTAAATAAACCACAGTATTACACATAAATAAGAGTGGAGCTAGGTGTGTCTTGATCGAGGCCTGCATTTTCCTCACTAGACTATTTGGAAGGTAGTGTGTGTATACTGGTAAATAGTTTATGCAGCAGTCCCAATTTCTCTCCATCCAATTTCTACTTCAGTGTGGCTTTTCCACGCAGCACAGGTTTTGAACAGCTTCCAAACAGATGCAACTTCGCAGGGCCTCATCTTTGGCTACACCAGACGCCTTCTTCTTTCTGTATTCCTGCTCTAGAAGGAACACTCTGGCACCTGCCAGAAGCTGCTGGGCCTGCTGATATGAACATCCTGGGAGCTAAAGCATGTGGAGCCACCTTTGATCAACAAATGACAAACAGAAGCTGATATATAAGCCCTTTGGTCCCCTGGACACAAAAATCTGAGATGCTATTCACAAGGCTCTGAGAAGATCTGATCAGAACAAACATCCATTGTCTCTGGCAGTGCCCACTTCCCTGGCTTTCCCTCCTTCCCTGTTCCATCCCCCTTGCCCCTCCTACTTCTTGGGCTCACACTGACCAATAAGTCTCTTATACACAAGATTGTATTTCATAAAGAAACACATGTATCCACATCATAAGTATATTTTATGCTGTAACACTGATTTTTGTTTTGCTTTTCTGATTTTCAATAAAATGAATTTTCTCTATACAAAAAAAAAAAAGAAAAAAACTATTTCAAGCTCTGCTTCAGAGGTACAGGTAGCAGAAATGTGTGCCAAAGCAACAGAGAACTCGGCAGCAATCTTGGCTCTGTGCAATCTGTCCTGTCACTCAAGCTTCAAGACTCAGTAGATCCAATGGTGCTTGGTAGAACCCATGGCTCACCTATGCCAACTTCCTCCCTTCAGTTGCCCAGTGCTGGCACAATGAACCCACAAATGGAATGGTTCAGGTGGTAGAAATGGAGTCTGTGTACAGGCCCACCATCATGAGCTTCCTCTTACCAATGACCCGGCTATCACCACTGCTGAATGTCCAACCAACCACCGGCAGACAGAGATGCTGATCCCTGTAAACCTTCACCGATCTCAGCCAGCCCCTAGGTCACAACAGACCTACTGGAGACGGCACCTCACACTTACTGGAACTGACGTCTACTCCAAGTATGATGTGCCTTCTCTGCACGTGGTGCCTCCATGAGCACTGCTATCTGAGGACATCAGAATATCTAGTCTACAATATGGTATCCCATACAAGGATACTTCAGACCCCAGCACTGATCGATGTCAAAGGCAGAACAACAAGTTGTGTATGACCAGGGAATCCACTGCAGATCCTCCTCCACTCATGATGAGATCAGACTCCCCGAAGCCTATCGTAAGCTGAAAACATCACAAACTGAAAATGCATTTCATACAATTAACCTACCAAACACTACCCTGTAGCAACACAGTACTCGACAAGTATTGGCTGTTCAGCCTTGTGATTGTGCCACTGGGAGCTAAGGTTCACTGCTGCTGCCCAGCATCAGGAGGAAGTAGCATACAACATACTGATAGCCTAGAGGAAGATGAAAATACAAAGCACTATTTCTACTGAATGCATATTGCTTTTGCAGCATCAGAAATTAGAAAAATCGTTAAGTTGAATCATTGTAAATCGGGGATGTCTGTAGTTTCATTACATAACTTCTCATTCAAAAGCAGTCAGCTTAACTGAAGAGTGAAATGGCCTGATAAAGGCCCAGTTAGTGCATTAGTTGAGGCAAATAGCCTGCTACTGCACTATCACTTTGGTTCATGCCCCAGCCCTGTAATTTCTGCGAGGAGACTTGTTTCCTGCTGGACAGAAATGGTGTCAAGATCTGACTACCATCTCATTATTAAAAAGCTTTTGCACATCAAAAGCAATCACCAACAGAGTGAAAAGGCAACCCACAGAGTGGGAAAAAATTTTAGCCAATTGTCCCTCAGACAAAGGACGTCTATCTAGAGCATATAAAGAATTAAAAAAAATCAGAACCCCCAAATTCAAAGACCCAATCCAAAAATGGGTATCTGAGATGAATACACACTTCTCAGATGAAGAAATACAAATGGCAAATAAATATTAAAAAAATGTTCAACATCACTGGTCATTCTAGAAATGCACACTAAAACAACCCTGAGATTCCATCTCACCTCAGAAAGAATGGCTATTATCAAGAAATCAACCAACAACAAATGCCCAGGAGGACTGTGGGGAAAAAGGAACCCTTCTCCACTGTTGGTGGGAGTGTAGACTGGTACAGCCACTGTGGAAATCAGCGTGGAGATTCATCAAAAAACCAGGATTAGAGGTCCCATTCGACCCAGATATTCTCCTTCTGGATATCTTCCCAGAAAAATTAAAAACATCACACCACAGTGATATATGTGCACCCATATTTAAAGCAACACAATTTGTAATAGCTAAATCTTGGAAAGAACCCAAATTCCCATTAACCGAGGAATCGATAAAAAAGATGTGGTATTTTTATACAATGGAGTACTACTCAGCCATAAAGAAGGATAAACTTGAAACTTTTATAGGCAAATGGATGCAACTTGAGATCATATTCATAAGTGAAATAAATCAGACTCACATGTGTAAACATCATATTGTCTCCCTGGTGTGAGAAACTGAAAGAGTAAATAAGGTCTAAAATGTACAATAGATATTGTGAAATAGGAAGAAACTGTTGAAAAGGAAAAAGGATATAGAATGAGGGAAAGAGAAAAGGACAGAAGGGAAAAGGGAAAAAAAAATGCAAGTCAGTTATACTATTAGTGTCTGTTAGCTCACTGAAAAGGAAGGTTTGTTCTAATATAGATTAGAGAAATTTTAATGCCCATATCTTGTACTCCAAATAACTACTTTAAAGATAACAATATGCAATCTATTAACTATTGTTATTCTCATATTATTCTGTTATGAATTTTATTTTACCATTTTTCCATTAAAAAGAATCTGACTACCAAACGTTCTCATTGTTATTAGGTCATTGTTTATTCTTGGCCTTTCTTCCAATCAGAGCTAGAAAACAATGAATTTATGTACACATATAAATATACACATATGCATACATGCATACACTTAAAATATACATACATATACATCTGCACATAAAAATATGGACATCCATAGATATATTTTAGAAATCATAAACACACCAATATGATAATTCCAATCCATCCCACTGGGGCACCTGGTGATTTTGGTTTTTGCCTTTTCTCATTTTCTCAATCCTGTACTACAACTAAAAGACTTTCAAGATTACATTGTCCGGGGCCGGTGAGATGGCTCAGTGGCGTAAGCACCTGCCTGGCAAGCGCGAGGGCCCGAGTTTGACTCCCGGAACCCACATACGAAAAAAGGGCTGGTGATATCGCTCAGCGGCACGGGTGCCTGCTGGCGCACGACGTCCTGAGGTCAATCCCCGGTACCCACAAAAAAAAAAAAAAAGGGAACATTGTCCATATTGCAATATGATTCTCACTTTAGGAATGATGAAACTTTGCCCCAAAATGTCCCAGAATGAGTTTCCCTGTTTTATTTGCCAGAAATGTATCAGATACCCAAGCCTAAACCAATCTCTGAAAACAGGACACGGGTCCATCATGATTAATGTAGACCAATCATCCTCACCACCACATTCTCACCACCACCATCATCCCAAGGCTGGGGCCTGGGCCTCCCCTCAAGCCCACCGTCACATGGAAGAGGATGAGATGCCTAAGGAAAATAGGGAGGGAGGCAGGCAGGGAGGCTATGGAACGTGGATAATAGGGAGGCCACCAGCTGTTTACTGTAGAGACCTACAATCCAGTGTGGGCAACCCAAAACCTCTGAAATGACATGTAAAGCTGTCCTTGGGCCTGCACATGGGAGGGAGAGGCTCCTAAATCGTCATCATTTTCCCAAAGCACTTAGTGACCCTAGAAAAGTTTAGAATCCTTTACATTTTAAATCAGCACAGTCTTCAAGCTCACCATTATGGAGCACAAGAGGCTCCCAGGGACTTAGATCCTCATTTGGAAAATGTGAAGTGTTCTCCCAATCTCATTTATTGAACTTCTGCTCCAAGAAGAGGAATCAAAAGATGCAAGGCCTTCGTAAAAATACAAACATTTGTCTCACTTTGAGTCCTCCTTGACTCTGTTTCTAAAGGCTGACTTTTCAGGCTTCTAAGGCAATTAAGGAACACTAAATCCTCAGTGAATTAGACATGCTGCCTTTTAAACTCTAATTCTTCTAAAGAAAAGGGGGATTCAACAGGAGCCCCTAAAGGAATAAAGGAAACAGAAGTGAAAACGGCCATGAAGAAGAAATAAATCCATGACTTAGAAGCCAAAGAGCAGATGACAAGGCACCTTGTCAATTTCAATGTATTCTTGGGATAAAAACCCCAAATGTGGTGTTCGGGACCCTAGAAATTTTACCACCATCTGGAACAGCTGTGGTAATAGAAAGAGATCAATTTGTCCAGAGCTTTTAATCCACTAGGGGCCCTTCAACAGTTCTATTTATCTATCTGAAAAGGCTGACCACAAAGGCATGGACTGGAGCCACCAAGCAGGGCAAAGAGGGCTGTGGCATTACAAAGCATGTGCCCATGGGTTGGCCTCTTAAATTTTTGCCAGGCAGATAAATGCTGTTCAGACAGAGATCAAATCACAAATTTAGAAAATTCTGCTTAACCACATTAGTCAAAGGGTGGCCCTGTGAAATGATCATTCAAAATGTGACACTTCTGAAAGTGAAAAAGGACACAATTGCCTACATGCAACGAGGCCCTGGGTTCACTCCTCAGCACTGTAAAAAGTGATTAAACCACTAAGGATTAAACCAAGACAAGAGCTGTGAAGTAGAGAAGTCTTGGCCATGCCATGTACTCCGTCAGAATATACTTTGTAACACTGTCCTTCGCTCTGCTTCCTTTTATTCATTCATCCAGCACTTTGCACGTGACAAACATTGTATTAAATATCACATCTATGATGAAAAAACAGTTAAAAATAAGATGGCAGACAACATACGGTAACACACTGCAACACACATAACATGTGGTCCCTGCCCAGAAGGAATCATCCCTCTTCACTCCAACATTCCTCTGGCTGCCTTCTGCAACAGCCATTTGGCTTGGCTTGAAATCAAAATTAACATGTTTACTCTGAGCAAAGGCATTAGGAACATTGATCTGCATGCTTTGGCTTTTAAATCTTTGATTCAGAATATGTCCAAGTGACTCACTGGTCTATTTTGGTCTTGGGAATTAAGCTGCATTCAGAAAGTCTTTCTATAATCACAAATACCAGGGCAGAGGAAGGGCCTCCCAAGAATTCACTGGAACACCTGCCAGAGGTGGGGGCATCAAACAGATCTGATAGAGGGAGGGATACACCTTGAGAATATCTTGAGCCCTGATAATAGTTTTCCATTTTAAATCATCTCTAATCCAGGTGTGGTGGTTCATGCCTGTAATCCCAGCTCTTGGCAGGCTGAGGCAGGAGGATCACCATGAGTTCGATTAACATTAGCAATGCGTGCATATGCTGTGCGAGATTCTATGGATACCAACACGAAAGACACATGGATTCTGCTCTCAACAAAGACAACTTTGATTATAGGTACATAGCAAATAATTATATTGGGAGTAAAAGAAGTATAAACAGAGAGCTCTGAGAGAACCAAAGCCAAGTGAGCCTGGGTGAGGGTGCTTCAGAGCTGCCTCCTGGAGATGAATGTGCAGAAGAAAGAAGGTAATGGTGGAAAACAAAACGGGTGGAGGGAAAAGGGAAAGTTCCAAGAGGCAGAGCATTCCAGCACAGGGCGTGAGCAATCACAGTGTAAGAGGCAGAGAGTATGTTATGTCGTGTCGAGGGGTCTATAATATTGGAGGCTGCGTGTAAAGCCCTAAAAGGGAACCAGGAAATAAAAACAGAGGCAAGCAGGTAGAGCCGTCAATAATACTGCAGCACCAGAATGAGATAACCTCAGCTCTATTTTAGATGATTCCTCTACTTTGTACTTCGCTGAAGGGATTACAGGCATGAGATGGGACCTCCCATCACTGGTTCACAAAACATCTCTCTTCCCTTGTTCCCTTCTACGCGAAGATGGGCAACCCCCCACCCAATCAAAGGCCACCCCATCCACTGGGCTCTGGATCCATCCACTCTTGTCCTAGGAATGATGCCAGCACTTCAGCTACTTTAAACCCTCCCTGATAGGAGGAACATCCACCCTCCCTGGATGAAGGATTCAAGCTTCTCGCCGCCTCCTAAGTATCACCATCATGCCTGGTTTATTCCTATTGGTCAAATCAAATATGTTCTTGTATTTGCCATAAAAAAAATTTCACTTCATTTCACAGCCCCCTACAGCCATTACTCCAGTCTCTAAAATTGCTCCCATTCTATATATTCTCTGCTTCCTAACTTCCACTTTCATCGCTCCACCAACCACAGCATGGCTCTCCTCTGCCTAACACAGCCCTGGCAGAAGTTCTTAGCTAGGACAGCAGCCACTCTGACAGGCGCTTTTCACATCAGACTCACCCTCTATGATAGGCAGAGTGCCCTTCCCCCCAAACATGCCCATGTCTAATCCCAGAACCTGTGACTATGTTACCTTACATGGCAAAAGAAACTTTGCAACTGTGATTCAGGTTTATGACCTTGAGGCGGGGCAATTACCACGACTTTCTGAATGTAATCACCTGAGTTCCGAAAAGTGGTAGAGGAAGGCTCTGAGTGAAGATGCAATGTGAGAATTTGACCTGCCTTTGCAGACTTCACAGGTAGAGGAAAAAGGGCAAAACACAAACAGTGCAGGTGGCTCCTAGAACCCGGAGATGTCTTCAACTGACAGCCAGCAATACAGGGATCTCAATCCTATAATCATAAGGAAAAGAGGGCCTATTCTCCTCTAAAAACTGCAAAAGGAAACACAGTCTGCCAAAACCTTTGTTTTAGTCTGGGGAGACACATCCCCAAAACGACAGAATGCTAACATAATAAATGGGTGTTAGTTTAAGTTGTATATTTGTGTCAATTCGATACATAGCAAAGGAATACAACAACCCCTCTGAAGGTTTTGTCACATCCAAGCATCCTCTCCTTCTTATAGCATTCTGATCTCACAGCTTCCAAGACAATTCTTTCTCCTCATTTTTCTCCTGTCTCACTGACTGCTCCTTCTCAGTCTCTGGTTTCTTTTGCGCTTCACCTTTGTGTATTGGGTTACTTAGCATCTCTTCTCTTCTAGTTCATTTTACTCTGCCATAGCGATAAATTTCAACTTTAGAGGGTGGTTCCAGATTAAATTTACAATGTAGGCTACTGTCCTCATCATAAAAGTCCTATTTCAGCCACTTTCCTGCCATTTCCTCTTGAATGTCTCATGGGCAATTCAGTACAGGCAAATTGCAACTTTCGGTTTCTTTGTGAGGTCAAAATCTTCATCTCAAAATATGATCCCCTTTACCCACTTGCTCAAGCATCCTTAATCTCCTTTCCTCTTTGCCATTATGTCCAAATACATTGATTTTTTTATCTCCAAAAGACAACCCAAACCTGCCCACTTTTCTCCATCTCTCTTGCTACACATAACACCTTCCTACTGGAACATTTTATTTTTCTTGTGGTACTGGGGATTGAGTCCAGGGCCTTTGCACTGAGATGCATTCCCAGACCTTTTTATTTATTTATTTTACTTTTTATTCTGAGACAGGGTCTTGGTAAGTTGCCCAGGCAGACCTGGAACACGTGATTCTCCTGCCTTGGCCTCCGTTACTGAGACTTCTGCGACACTGTCCTACTATACTCTCTCCGGTCTCCATGCTTTCTCTTTTACCCTTCTCTGACCCATGCATCACAAAGCAAGAGTTGTGGCAAAATGGAAATTGAATAAAGCTTCTCCTACGCTTAAACATCTTCAATAGTTTCCCATTGAACTTGGAGTAAAATGCTCTCCAGAGTACAGTCTACAAGGACTTGTGTGATAGGATTCCTGCCCGTTTTTCTCGGATTTCATCTCATATGATTCTCTTTCAGACACCCTGCGCATTAATCAGCCTCTACTAGTATTCAATTCTTTTAATCCAACAAGCTCTGACTTATCTTGAGGTCTTTGCACAAACTGTTTGCTCTGCCTAGAATATTCATTTCTTCACCTCTTTCTATTCTAATTTCTTTGCATCCTTTAGGTCTCAGCTTAAGTCATCATCTTGGAGAGCCTTGTTCATCAACCCTGTGCAAGGTATATTTGTCTTTTTTCTCCAGTTCAAATCCTTCTTTGTTTCCTTGTAACATAAGACAAGTTTACAAACATGTTAGTTATTCATCTGCGTGCATGGCTTTGTTGGACTTCAGCAATAGAAAATAATCTCTTCAAGAGCAGAAGTAGTGATTAGTTCACTGTTCTATCCTCACTCCCAAAAAAGAGAGCCATTGGCCCCTGAGTGGTGGCTGACTTCCTTAGTTTCTCAGTCATTCTGGTAACACAGGGAGAGTGGCTTAAAATGGGGGACAATACTGAAGACAGGAAAACTGGGAGATCATGGCGGAGGTCTAAATGAGAGAGAGGGGCCTGGATTTGATCAGAAACACTAGAGCAGGGAGGATTACTGAATTATATTGAAAAGCTCTTTTTGGGTAACTGCAGGTACTAGGCGAGCACAAGACCACAAGAAGCTGATCTGGGGGCATGAAAAAGGGTGAGTTTGGGTTCAAGTATGGTGAAATTGAGGCACCACCCAGACAAAGAAATCTGGCAAACAACTGCTTCTTCTAGTCTCAAGCATCGAGGAAAGGGTTAGATGGGGAACCAAGGCTTGGGAGTTGTTATTATAAATAGATGTAGGCACATTAACATTTTTATGGTATACTAATTCCAGGATACTCCCAGTTGCCTAGTCAAAAATTCCTAGTCTAAACCTATTGTTCAACAGTCAACCTAGCAGCAGAGTCCTCCTCTAGAAAAGCCAGTCGACGCACAATAAAAGGAAACTTACCACAATGGCATTTCAGAGCTCCGTGCAACCCACTCTCCTCCCACTTTTTCCTCCTGATTATCTCAAACCTTCCTGACTACAGATGGCCTCCTTCCTAACAAACATCAGCCCATGAGCTCCGCACGGCTGTAAGCTCTGCAGGGCAGACCATCCAATATTGTTAGGTATTAGATACAATACCAGCTCAAGATTGCTCACTAAGAAATATCAAGACATATATTCTACAAATTCTAGTCTCTTCCTTTATGTGTTTATCATATATGGCAACTCTTCTTTACTTAATCTCACATCCTTTCCCTTACTTACATACCCTTTTATGCCTGCCTGGTAAGCAAGCATGAAGAAATAATTGGCTGAGCAATACTTAGCTTCAAGTAAAACACCAGCCAGCAGTAAAAAATGGGACACCAGTTCATGCGTCATTATTGATTTTCATTGTAATCTGTGTAAATATTACAATGCACTTTTCTGCTCAGTTAATATTATTCTGTAACAAATCCATAACAGAGTTCACCTTAACAGATGCTATATCAAAAGTTCATTTTTTAATCTAATTGTTTAAAACCCTGAATATATTGTCACAGATATAGTATTTCAAGAGTTCCCTACAGCAGCCCACCAAAGGCTCATTTGACTTATAAGTGATTCATAGGTCATCAAAGCTGGAATAGGCCTTAAGTGAATGGAAATTATTTGATCATTTACAGAGGGGGAAACTGAGGCTGTCTCAGACATCTATTAGTTGTGTGAATAATGCTTTAAAGCCATCTGCCACATATAACCTGCCTCTGTGAAAAAACACCATGAAATTTCAACTGGGAACGCTAAGAGCACATGACTTGCCCATTTTTTGATACTGCATACAAAATTTGTCCCATTTTTCAACCACCCAAATGGTTGTGGAGCTAATGCCTTGAGAAATAAATTCCAGAACAGAATCAACTGAGGAAAAGAGGTGAGGGATGGAAAGGAGGATTAGACATTTGCTGGGAAAGCTGAGATCTTAATAAAAGTAACAAGACAGAATATCCTCTTACATATTTACTTCCTTAGTTAACAAAATATCTTCACATAAGGGAAAGACAAGCTTGAGGACATTCTGCTAAAAGGGGCAAAGGGAGAGAAGGCCAAAATATTTCTAAGAAGAGAAAGTCTGAAAGGAATAAAGAACAGTAGGAGACATCACCAGAATGGGCATTCTACCAAACATTATTCATATAATAACTCACTTAATCTTTGTGAAAATTACCTATTATATTCATTGTACAGGAAATTGCGACCCAGACAGCTGACCCCAAGAGAATACAGCTCACATGACCCAGAATTCAGGAATGGAGTCAAAAGTCTAACTTCAAAGCCCATGTTCTTGCGTAGCAAGCAAGGTGATCAGGTACTGTATCACCCAAGAAGAACACTTACGTAAGTGAAAGATGGTAGGAAAAATCATTAAAAAAAAAAAAAATCACATAATATTTAAATATTTAAATTAATATTTAAATTACCTAATATTTAAGTATCAAGTGACATAATAGTGTCATTATATTGGTGAACCTCCACAATTCAAAGCTGTTTACAACTCAAAATTTTTTCTCTATAAATACATTAAAATATCCATGGACGTATATATATGCACACATAAAAGTACATGAAAGCAAATGCAGAAAACTACTTCCCATTGATTATCCAAATATTGTAAAATAACAAGAAGAATAATTTTCCTTGACACATGTTCACAAGTTTTAAATCATTTTCTTAGTCATAAAGACTCTAACACTGGACCTCGCATGGCACAGATTGGAACTCAGAACCAATGGCTGGTGCAATGGCAGTCAAATGCTTCTCCACTCACCACCTAGGACATGAAGGAGTTGGCCAACCCTAACCACATGTATTTATCAGACTGTGAGCAAACTCCATGCTGTCATAAAAGACAAGTCATGGCTGGTTCCTTTTTAGATAAATATCCATGCATTAACAAAAAATTCTGTTCACTGCACTCACATTGTATGCACTAATAGAGACCATGGCAGAAACTGGAAGTAAAACGTGGTAGGTCTGGAAGACCCTACGTATTTTAATGCAACTATTAAATAAAGATGGTTTGTTTTTAAAAAAAAAAAATAAAAATCTGGGGGAGATGCTAACCCAGATGGGATGCAGGACACAGGAATATTCCAGGACTGTCTCGGGTCTTCTGACGATGGAGCTGTGCTTGCTTGTCAACAACTTTAACAGGAAGCAGATGTATGAGGGACCCACCACAAGGAAGCTTCAAATATGTGTGGGAGAGATCACCCCTGGCCCGGTAATAAAGACGATGTTTGTTTGTTGCTCGGCCTTTCATTATAAGCAATTTCAAACATAGAGAAGAGAACAGTAGAATGATCCCCCTGTACCTATGATTTCCATTAAATAATGGTCAGTTCTTAGCCAGTCTTGCTTCGTGTGCACTCCGTTCCTTGTAGGCTTCTTTGAAGTGAGTCCCAGACATCATATTATTTTATCTGTGCATTTTCCAGGGTGCATTCCTGAGTGGTAAGGAATCTTTGGGAACACTCCAGGTATGAAATGCTATGTAAGTCTTAAAACCACACTTCTTAAGAGGAAGAATACAGCAAGCATCACAGCATGGAGTGGGGGAAGGTATGGAGGACTTGTGGAAAGTCTACACAAAGCCCAGAGTTCCTGAAGAACAGGGCATGCAGGCCCAGAAATGAGCTCAAAACTTAACCTGCAGGGTCACACATGCCAGACAAAAATATCCCTGACATCTAGATACACAAGATGAAACCATAGTTCAGAGTGGTTTAAGAACTTTACCCACGGTCATTAAACAAAAATAGGATAGAATTCGTACTTGAACCAAAAGTTCTTAGATTGCTAGTTAAGAGTTCACTCAAAGGAACCACTTATGTCATAACCACAGCAATAGCTCCATACAAAGCCTGACGCATTCCATAGCACACTGTATCCTCCCGACATTTTATGGAGAGATTGCACAGGCTGGAACCCCTGGAGTGGCCAAGCACCTCTTCATTGCCAAATATCCTGGCTGTGCTGATCAGCTGAACAGCGTCCATTCCCTGGGTAGAAACCTACTTACTGAATTAGAAGTTCTCTGTCCTCTCTTGCCAGTGTCCTTTTTGCTGTGTTCAAATCTTGCCTGTGGAATATCTGCACTGAGCCCAGGGCTATGAGAGAAAGCAGGAGAGCCGGGCAGACAGAAAACTCTGCATGATATTCGCGTGTTACAGTCCCAAGGGTGTATAATTCATCCCAGATGTGAACTGGAAACCTCACTCATTCCACCTTCCTTCCCGAATTAGCTCCTTGCAGATTTCTATGCGTAAATTCTGGCGAAAATTGACATTGTGTATTCTGTGAAAGAAAGCACTGTGACTGCCAACTGGGGAGGAGAAGTCATAAAAAGTGGTACAGCTGCTGCCTCTTTGCTCTCTTTTCTTTCTTGTTTTTTATTTTTCCTTTCGTTTGGAATGTGCGATTGATGAGTAAAATGGAATCTTTCTGGCCTGAGCTCCTTCCCATCCACTGGTAAGCTGGTGGAGCTGGCAACAAATGCTTCCCCTCACTATCAAGAGTCAGAGTTGGACAAGGCCTCAGAGGCCTCAGATGACCCCAGTGGGCAAAGGATGCCTTTGGGATGCTAACTCTCAGCTCTTGTGGCAGGGGGTGCTTAGGGATGGCCCCAGAGGAAGCGGAACCCCACAGCTTTCTCAGCAGCCTGCTTTCTCAAACCAGCTCTCCTCAGAACAAAACAAACCCTGTCAGGCACCATAAACAGTCAGAAAAGCATGTGGCCAGACAAAGCGAGGCTATTCAGTGGTCCCAGGGCTCTGCCTTCCACCCCTCAGGCTCATTGACCCAACAACTCACACAGAGTCTACAGTGAAAACTGGAAGAAAGGAATCTCCGCGGAAGGACAAAGGGATGCGGACAAAGCCAAGTCACTGGCCTCGTTCTTTCCTGTCCCTCTGGACCACAAGCTGCTGGCAGTGCTGCTCGTGCAGGTGAGTGGTTTAGAAACAATGTCATGTTCAGACATGTGGGCCAAAGGGGGCATGCATAACCCCTAGAGTAAAAGATTAAAGACATTTGTAAGACCTTTCTTCCAACCACTTCAAGAGCTGTCATGTTGAAAGGGGGAAAGATTTGTTTTGAGCTACTGCAAGAGGCCAAGGTATAAGATATTACCAGTTGCATCACTATAAAAAGAACCTTCTTACAAGTGCTAATCGCCAGGGGTAGTGGGTGTTCTAAATCCACACCAAACGGGTTTTCCTCCTGTTTTTCTAAGGAGCTCTTCCTCCACTCATGCCCATCAAAGACTGACCTGAACTAAGACTCCATCCTCGTGCCTCCTGCCTGTGGTAACCTAGTCTCAAAGCATGTAGGACTCCAAGCGACTCCTCTGTGTGAAGGCTCAGTCTATCAAGTCTTAGCTAAACTTTGCACCGGTTTTCTTACTGATCTCTCATCTTTCAGGACTGCACTTCTCCAGCCCACCATTCTCATGGCTGTCACAGATAAGACAGCCAGGCTATCTCTATCCAAACTTGGCCTCCTTCGCCTACTTCCTCACCTTCCTCTCTCAAAGCTCCTTCACGTGCAGCAGGTCATTTCACACCTCTGGGTGCTGCTCATATAGCTGCAGGGCCTGAAATACCTTTGCCTCTGCCCTTCAAAGCAGCACCCAGGGGCACCTTTCAACATTCAGCTTAAGCAATATCCCTTTGATTAGGAGTCTGCTCATTCTCCACTGCATTCTTACCCTGTCTTCATCACTCCCTCCCCACTACTTGGACCCTTTTTTTTTTTTTTTTTTTGTAGGTACTAGGGGTCGACCTCAGGACCTTGCATGCCAGCAGGCACTCGTGCCACTGAGCGATATCACCGGCCCTTTTTTTTTTCGTATGTGGGTACCAGGAGTCGAACTCGGGCCCTTGCGCTTGCCAGGCAAGCGCTTATGGCGCTGAGCCATCTCACCGGCCTGTTGGACCCTTACTTTCACTGTATAGCAATTTGTTCAGTTTGATGACATGACTGTCCTGTGAGAGTCTCACTTGCTGAGTATGTGAAAAGAAGGAAAGAAGGAAGGAGAAATAGAAGGGGAAGTGAGGTAGTGAAGGGAAAAGGAGAGAAGGGAGGGAGGGGGGAGGACAGAAGGAAGAAAAGAAGAAAAAAAGGAAGGGAGGAAAAGAGGGAGGAAAGGTTGGTTTTCAGAAGATAGCCCTGAATTTCATGCATTTCCTTTTCTATTTCTTTTTGATCTAAGTATTTCCCTTTCCTCAAATTTTAAAGATTTAGTTTACAGATTCTTAATGGGAAGATAATGACTTATTTAGCTATTCTGAATCCAAGTACATGCTATAAAACAAAGGAAGACAACACCAGTGAGAATCACCTGGGGAAGGTGAAAACTCACAAGAAAAATGTAGGTACTAATTTATCTGAAGGAATTTAGTAATTAAAGAAATGAGGAGTTAAAATAAGTAGCTTAATGCTAAAAAGGAAAATCATAGTAAACCTGAATCTGTAAAACACGTTTGGAAGTATAAAAACTTTCAGGGGCTGATGACTTTCCTGCCCTCGAGGTTGGCAAGTAAAGACAGAATCAAGTCCAACTTCTCCCTGACATTCATGCTCAACTCTGCCCACCAGCAAAGGAGGGCAGGACCAAATACATGACTTTTATATGGTTGCCAACCTCTAAGAGGTTTGCTTTAAAGTGCTCTAAAAGGTCAACGAGTTTGAAATAGGGTAGTCCTGGAGACCTTTGCAAGAAGGAGAAGCAGGCGGAGACATCACACTCCAGGCATGAGCTGAGTGGGCACTGAGAAAACCGAACATGGGACAGCAGCAACACGCGATGAATTTAACCTAAGCCAGATGCACACAAAGCAATGGGAGTTACTAGAAATGGCCACGGATACAAACAAAAACTTCTTTTTCTTTTTCCCAGACCTCAGATACCAGGTACTTTTTTTTTTTTTTTTTTTTTTTTTGGGTACCGGGGGTCGACCTCTGGACCTCACGCGCCAGCAGGCGCCCGTGCCGCTGAGCGATATCACCGGCCCTTTTTTCATATGTGGGATACGGGAGTCGAACTCGGGCCCTCATGCTTGCCAGGCAGGTGCTTATGCCGCTGAGCCATCTCACCGGCCCACCAGGTACATTTTTAAATAAAAGGTGAAGGAATATTTTGATAACAGAGAGAATGAAGCCTAGGTGGAAAATGGAGGGCAGCAGGAGAATGACAGTGCTATTAACAGCAACCAGGAAATAGCAAGTCGAAGAGTATGGATCACAACAGAGTTAACACTAATTTTGAGGGGGCTCCTTCATCCCAAAGTTTTGGGGGAAATCACAGATAACTCAAGAGCTAAGATCTGCCCTGGGATGTAGCTCTTAAAACTTCATAGTGACAGGAATCACCTGAGGTATTTGTTTAACACGCAGTGGCTCTCTCCCCTGAGGATCTGATTCAGTTGGTGTTGGTCAGGTACTGTAAATTCACACATGGAAAGGAAGAAAAGAAGGGAAAATGGAAGGGAAGGAGGGATCAAGGGAGGGGAGACTCATAATGTGTTTAGGACTCCCTGCGTCTGAAGGTGACTGTGTTGTAGGTAGTAGCTGGACCTTACTTTGAAAGCGATACTCCTCAGAGTTTAACATGCATACAAATCTTCCAGGGTTGCCCGTAAGATACACGTTCTGAGGCAGCACATCCAGGGTGGGGTTGCAAATCTTGCATTTGTAATGAGCTCTCTGATGCTGCCAAGCCACCGGTCTGTAGGCTCGGACTTGGAGTAGCAAGGGCCCAGCAAAAGATATACTTTAAGGAGGAGAGGAACCCGTCTGAAAACCCTACATGAGGCTCCTTCATACAAACACCTGCTACAGACCAAGTACTGAAGATTTGCGGATAAATTTCACTCAGTATGTGGGGTAAACATGTCAACAGGCATTGCATACGGCAGAAAATATCGTAACAGTACTCAGTGACCTAAGTCCTTTTCCATAAATATTTCTTGTTTGTACACAAAAGTAATTACTGGCACTAGTAGCACTACAGAAGCGATAACTTCATCTTGTAAATGCCCAAGCTGTATCTTTCAATAGAAGAAACCCTCATTACAGAAAGTTGCTAAGGTCTCTCTGAGGTACAAACCCTTGCTGAGGAAGTCTCCCAGGAAAGACTACTCTAGCTCACCAGAAAGGCTAATTCCACAATTTCCATGTGGTTCTAAAAGGGAAATCACATATGCAAAAATAGATTATGAGAGGGTCCCATGGGGGAGTCTTCTGGGGGCAGTAGGTGGGGCAGAAGCTGGCTTTTATCTTGGTTTTTATTGCTGAAAGAAGCAGCGGAGGGCAATTTTACAGCAGAAGAGCGATGTCACTCGGCAGCAATGTCGGAGATGGATTTGTAGACTGATAAAATATCCCTATAAGGGTAGGTCATATGAGAGTCACCATGAAGATGATCAGCATGCAGAACAAAGGAGTTTACTAGAATAGAGATAGGAGAGACATCGCGGGGTAAAAATAATAGGGCTTGGTAAGAAACCAGTGGGGAAAAATCATTTAGGACGGAGATCACCCAGGATTCCTAGAGGCTGCTGAGAAAACTATGGGTCCAATCAAGCACATCATGGATCATCAACAGCTCACCCTTCACTTACTACATCCACATGACGAAAGTCACAGAGGGGTAGTGCAGAGCTGAACAAGTATAATGAGTTTCAAAATCCAATGATTACAACAGAGAAAGTTTCAGCCAATTGCTAGAATCAATGACTTTTTGAAGTTCTATGGACAATGAGTTGCCTTACTTTAAAATTAAGTCTCAACACAAACCGCAGGCTATTCCTGTCAATTTTCCCTATACAATGATACCTCCGTTCGTGAACTTAATTTGTTCTACAATTTTGGAAAAGAAGCACACTTTGTGTTTGTTCAGGAAAGATGGTCACAGTTGTGTTTGTCACTCAATGTCGAGTTTGCAAACAAAAGCAAAATTGCCAAGTGTGGTGGCACATGCCTGTAATCCTCACACTTGAGAGGCTGAGGCAGGAGGATCACTGTGAGTTCGAGGCCAGCCTGGGTCACAAAGTGAGTTCAAGTCCAGCCGGAACTTTATAGTGAGACCCTGTCTCAAAAAGACAAAAAGAAAAAAATGTTTTTGTTGTTGAACACTTTTGTTTGCAAACCAAATTGTTCACAAACAGAAGTGTTCGTGAATGCTTAGAGCACAAGGCATATCTCAAAATCCAAATGTTATTTTGTTCCAAAGAGGTTCAAAGCATGAGAATTTTGGCTTACAGTTTTGGAGGCTTCAGTCTATGGTCAATGAGTCCCTTTGCTTTTGGGCCTGTGGTGAGGCAGCTCATCATGGCAGGAGCACATGGCAGGAGATGCTCACCTCCTGGCAGTTAGGAAGTAAAGAGAGAGATAGGAAGGGGATGTATTCCTATTAGACCCCCAAAGACTAAGACCTCTCACTAGGCCCTACCTCTTGGAAGCTCTACCACCTTCCAATAGCACCAAGCTGCTGACCAACCCTTTAAAATATGAGCTCTTGGGGGACATTCCAGATCCAAACCATAGCAGTAACCAATTCTCAGAATGTGTTACTTGGTTCACCAGTATCAACATCAACCTGAGAAACTTGTTCAGAATGCCAGATGTCACCATCACAGACCTACTGAATAAGAAACTAGGGCTGGAACCAGTGATCTTGTTTCCATAAGTCCCATAGGTAATCCTGATACAGGCCTGCTATGGCTTGTGTCTAGATATCCCACCAAAGCCTCATGCAGTCATAGGTGGGGATTTTCAGAGGTGGCTTGATCTAGATTGTGTGATGCTAAGATTAAGTGTGTGATTCTGGGATGAAGGGTATGTGATTACTAAATTAGTCCACTGATTGGTTTGGCATAGTTCTAGGTGTGGATAATGGGAAGGCTCACCCTGGGTGTGAGTGCTACCTGCCCTAAGAGTGTGTAGCCTGGATACAATATGAGGGAGAGAAAGAGGGCTGCTGCCTCTTTGCTACTTCACTGCTTTGCTGCCTTCTGCCTGCCATGAACTGCTTCTCCTCTGCAGTACCACTGCGCCATGCCACCCTGCCTTGGAGCCAGCCAACTATGAACTGAAATCTCTACAATCGGTGAGCCAAAACAAACCTTTCCTCCTTTAACTTTTCGTGTGGGTATTTTGCTTCAGCAATGAGAAAAGTAACTAAGACAAGGCCAAAGTGTGGGAACCATTGTCCTAGAGCACTGTTTGATTTTCTGAGTTGATCAAGTTCCATACTAACTGAAGTTGTGTTAACTTGTGTTAATGCTTATACACATGCAAATGATTTCCATCCACTAGTGAACCCCGGATGATCACAGTCTTATAGGCCTGAAGGATATTAACCACTTTCACAAATAAACGTATGCCAACATTCTTCCTTCAGTATCTATAAATTCTCGGTCTTCTCATTGCATCTGTGTCAGTTTTGCTGTCATTTTGTGTGTGTGTGTGTGTGTGTGTGTGTGTGTGTGTGTGCATGTGTGTGTGCTAGGCGCTCACTCATGTTGGGCAAGTATTCTACCACTGAACAATGGCCTTAACCCTAGTTTCTCTACCTTCATTAATGAATGACATAAGTCCTTTAAATATGTTCAGTATATATTTCTATGAGTCATCACATTTTTAACTATTTGAAAATTATATGTTCTCGATGTTGACTTGGATAATCAGTGTGAAATAGTTCAGAAGTTCATAGATGTATAAATTTTGAGAAAGGCAACAGTAAAACCATGAAAAATTGCTTTCAAGGTTTCTACTCAAACTCTGAGGAAGTCTACTTAACAATCACATAATCTGTTGAAGAATCAACTTGCCTTGTACACTTTTGGGTGTTACCTTCTTACCCGCATTTACTCCACAAAGACTGGGAATGTGTCCGGGTTATGTAAAGATGAAAAGGCTGCCCAAACAATACCAACCCCTAAAGAGGTAATTAGTAAGAGGCAGGAGCAACATTTCAGGCTCAGCACTATTGATCCTTGAAAGGCACAACATGAGTGGGCATGGTGGCACACGATTGTAATCCCGGGATGAGGCAGGAGAATTGAGAGTCTTAGCCCAGCCCAGGATGCTTAGTGACTTAGTAAGACCTGTCTCATTCACTGAGTCACACACACTTACATACATATACATATATACATATATACATACATACATAACTGGGCTCGGGATGTAGTTCAGTGCAAAGGCTCTGGGTTCAATCCCCAGGACTATGTACAAAAAGAAGAATGGGGGTGGAAGACGGGGCAGTATGCCAGTCTCAGCACTACTAATGCTGGGATCTGATAATTCTTATCTTCAGAGGCTGTGCCCTGCATTGTGGGTTACTCAGGGCATCTGTGGGCTCCACCCACTAGATGCTGGTAGCAACTCCCACTCTGTTGTGACAACTAAAAATTCCCTCAGACACTGCCTGCTGTTCTCCATGGGGCAACATCACCTCCAGCTGAGTGTTGCAAAGGCAAACAAAAACAAAAACAAAAACATGTTTTTGAAATTATAATAAATGTTATTGATTTTTTACTATAGCAATCTGATTATAATACACTTTCACTTCTACCATTTTTTATTTACTCATTCAAACTTTACAAACAGCTGATGAATCTAAATTATTGTAAGAAAAGGAAAAGGAATGGGAAAGGAGAAGAATGTAATCCAAGAATATTTATTAAAAAAGAAAAAGAAAAGAAACAAGAATTGGATAAACAAGAGTTTTAGACAAGATAGAAAGTGAAGAAGTAGAAACTGCAAGTGTAATAACAGTACAACTTCTTTGATTTTCTCTTTCTGGAAAAATTCTAATAAAGCAGCGGGATTACAGAAGGGTTGGTAGTGGTCACTCAACCTCTATGTGCTCTACCACTTTTCCTGGTCTTCCTTGCAGCTGGGATGACCCAGGCACTGAGTTCTAGCCATTGACATACAAGTGGAAGTGAAGTTTTTAACTAGTGTAATCTGATTAACACAGTGGGAATAATCTCTCTATTCTGATAAAAGCCAAAAAGTCATATTCCAGCTTTTTTTTCATCAAATTGCTCACTGCTGAATTACACTAGTTAATTATAATTATTAACACATATCAGTTGTACAAGTTAACAAGTTTCACTATGACAGACACTTCCGTACATGAATATATCGTGCTTTGATCATATCCACCCTCCGTACCACCATCTGTTAATCTCCACTCTCTACATTACATTTTTGTACGAATGGTCGAGATGCAGATTGAAGAGGCCATGCTTTCCCACAATGGAGAAAAACTGAACCAGCTAAAAATTACCAAACAATGTTTTATTACAACTGAATGAGTCTAATCATATGCGTGCAATACCAGGCATATGTATCAGAGAAGTGTAAATAAGAAAATCCTTCAGGGATAATACAGGAATACTTAAGAGGAATGGAAGAACAATAATAAGTAGCTTCTATTTTTTGAGGGTCTGTGGTACCCAGGACTACACTGTTATTTTATTGGGTTATCTCATTTAATAATTATTGCAACAATTTTATAGACTAGATACTTAGGCAAACACGGTGGGCTGTCATTTTAATTTTTTTTAATCACATTTCTTTTTAGAAAATAGGTAGCAGAGTGGGCAGGAATGGTGGAACCGTCCCCCAGGCTCAGATGAAATATAATTAATTAGTACATGCTGAGGCTAGAGCCTAATGTACAACTCTTTAGCTAATAACGGCTGTTATATTTGGTGGGTTAACAGAGACCATATGTGCCCCCGCAAAGCCTAAAATATTCATAATCTGATCTTTTACAGGAAATCTGCAAATCTTTATGCCAACTACAGTGACCCACACTGCCAACACAGGTTTGAGAGTGAACAAATGACAGAGATTTTACTTCAGGTTTGAAATCTGAGAAGGCATCTGCTGGGAGCTCCTGAAAAGACTTTCCCTCCTAATTAAGGCAGTAACAATGAGACCCAGGGCAGATGTGCCCCTTTCTCCTCCTGCCTTTGGAGAATGTCATGATATTGAGGGCTCAGTAGCCATTCTATGACAAGAAAGAGAGAGCTCAAGAAATCAGGGATAGCAGGGTCACCATCCAGGGCTATAGCATGACTAAACTACTGAATCAACATTAGAAGAGACAGTTTCAAAGAAGGGGCAATAAACTCCTATAGTTATAACCATTTGGATCAGATGCTTGGTTCCACCAAGTGACAGAATCTTATCCTCCTTCCCTACCCCTGGCTGACAAAGCAACTCCCCTCTCTCTCCTACAATGGAACCTGGAGCAGTAGGCAGTCTGTCCCCATCTGGAAGACTCTTCATTCAAGGTGTCATACCCTTCTCTCACCAACCAAAGGAAAAGAAGAAATGACTAACTCTTGCTTAAGAAAAAAAAGCACTAGGTCTTTGAAATCAACCTATTAAATGCTTGAGCGATCCAGTGAAATAAATTAGAACCTCCCACTTGTAAAATGAAAAGGATGATGTTTGCAAGCAAAATGCCATAAAGATCCCTTTAAAAAGTTCTGACTCACAAACTATTATTATTCACCTATCTATATTTTCAAGTTAACTTTAATATGTCTTTATAATAGTTTCTTGAATTTACCGTCCACCTGGCCTATGCCTCCTTAACATTAAACAAAAATCACCATTAGCTCAGCCAGTTAGGTTCTCTTTATGAAATACGTAGCACCAAACACACATGTGCCCAGGACAATGTTACAAGGCTCTTCCCTCTGGACAGGGAACATCTGTCCTAACCATTTGCTCTGGTGAGGCTGGCTTCTGTGAGTAATGACTTAATCACTGGAACCTGGAAACTTTCACCAGCCTCAAACGCTGTCACCACACTTGCTGATGGAAAAAGCACTTCTGGCTAGAAATACAGATATCGGCCAAATCACAATAGCTTCCTGATATTCCCTTTATTGTGTCTACCAACCAACAACACAGAGTTTTTTACTGTGTCTCTAAGAAATAAGTGGTGTCAGAATCCTAGAAACCTTGGGTCATAAGTGCTTACCTAAACAGGTATATTTGCCTCTCTATTTCAGCAACTGAAGGAAGTGTGGAAGACATCTTTTCCTTCTTTAAATCCCAGGGAGTAAGTCTCAATCTGGGCTGCACATGGGCCTCCCCTAGGGAGCTTGAAAATCAAATGATGTCTGGCCCTATCCCTGGAGCTCTGATGAATTTTTCCACATGTGGTCCAAGCACTGTAATGTCTACATGTTCCCCAGGTGATTCCAATATACAGTCAAGGCTAAGAACTGACCCAGGGTCAATGGAAAATAGAAGAAAATATGACAAAGAGCTATGCCCAAGAGAAAAATAACTAAATTACATTTACAAAGGGCTAAGAGAAAGGACTATCAAAGGTTCCTCCTACTATTTAACACTTCAGAAAATAATAGAAATCAATTATCATCAATCAACAAACTATACATACATATATATATATATATATATGTATATACATATGTATATACACATTTCAAATTATTTCAAAGACAAGAGTGGCCAGGAAAAAGACACCAAAATAAAGGAAAGAAAACAAATGTGTCTGATTTACTTAATCATAAGTCTTATCACTGAACCCCCATCTGCATATCCACACTTTCCATATACAGCACAACAAATCATTTTTTAAGTGTTCTTTGTTTCTTAACACCTTAGTCCGGAGATCAGCCAACAAACACCCATGAGCCAAACATGGCCTGCTAACCCTTTTGATAAATAAAGCTTTATTAGAATACAACACTCAGATTCATTTCATGTCATCTGTCAGCTTCCACATCCTAACAACATAGCTACAACACAGACCATATGCCCTGCGACAACCTAAAATATTTACTATGGCCTTTTACAGAAAAAGTTTTCAGATCAGTGCTCTCATCTATAATCTAGTTTCTAGTGCAGGAATTAGTACACTTCCCTTTTGTTCTCCTCCCGCTAGGGTCCAATCCCAGAAATCTGTGTTCCTGTTCCTGCCAAACAGCTTGTGTCTCCAGAAGTCGCTTGACCCAACAATCTCCATGGGGACTGGAACATCTCAGTGTGCCTAGCTAAGCCTGTCACTGTACAATCACCAGCTTTCAGCCAAATGAAAGCAGGCACCAAAGATCTCACTAGTAAGCTGCAACTCAACGTGCCAATGTCCAGAAGCAAACAAGATCTGCATTTTATATTGTGTTTCTCCACTGTCTAAATTACAAACCTCCCTAATCAACTTTAGATATCTCCCAATTAAATGTAATTGTCATCATTTACTTTGCCACTTTGGTAAGACTTAAACAGTGCTGCTTTTTTTTTCCTTTTTGCTGGGGATTGAACTCAAGGCCTTGTGCATGCAAAGCATGTGAACTACACCCCCAACACCAACTATGCATTTTAAAGTTATCCTTGTAGGCCAATTTCTTTGCAAAAGTTTTACTACTGTAGCATAAAAATGGAGGCTATTCTAAGGATACTCTCCATTCTTACTATTTGCTTGTTTTCACCTACTTCCATCTCTGTGGGGGCTTTTTTGTGGTTTGGTTGGGTTGGGTTAGGTGGGGTTTGGTTTGATTTGTTTTTTTGTTTTGTTTTGTTTTTTTATATGCAGGTACCGGGAATCGAACTCAGGACGTCTCGCTTGCCAGGCAGGCGCTTATGCCGCTGAGCTATCTCACCGGCCCTGTTTTGTTTTTTTTAAAACAGGGTCTCACTGTCAATTCAGGCCGGTCTCGAACTCACAATCCTCTTGCCTCAGACACCCAAAGGCTGAGATTATGGACAAGCACCATGATGCCTGGCCCACCTCTCTGTTTTTAAAAAGAAACGAAACTCCACTTTAATATTTTCAGATGTTGCCACCCTTGCTTGAGAACTATCGCATTAGGGAAACTGGTCCATACACAGACTGCACTTCCCCCATCCCTAAAGCTGTTAACCTTACTTCATGCTCCCAACCACTCTCCTTGCCCTCCACCTCACACAGTACTCACATATACTTCAAATTGCAACTGGTTGCAAATTGCACAGTGGCAGCTGGGATGCACCACCAAGTGTCACCTTCACCTTGAGCTCATTCTCCCCCTAGTTGCTGAGGCTTCTTCGGGAACCTCCCTCAGTAGAAGAGAGCCACTTCCCCATCGTTCTGTGCCTCTCCACAGGACAGCCCATACCCAGCGCCTGGGTGGGACTCCCCTGATGGACCATGTCAGCTCTAAAGCCTTCCACTCGGACCAGGTGAACCTTTCTTATAGCTGCTTCATCATCCAACCCCCCTCTTCTGCCTAAACCCACTTTCTTAGAACCCCAACAAATACTGGTCCCGAGAACATTCAAGAAACCCTCTACATGCAAATCTTCCTTTTTTTGGTTTTGTTTCCTGAAGGCCAAGACTCAAAACACAGAGCTATCTTTCTAAATTATAAATCTGACTTACTTACTAACCATTCTGCCCCACCTCATCACCTACATGTACTGGGTCCCTAAAAAATAAATTTTGGAATGGTATACAAGGTATCACAATCAGTGGATTGCTGGTAAAGTAGCTTTCTAGGGAGGAGGGGACAGGGTCCTGATCTGCAGCTTTTGCTGATTTCCATGGTGTAAATATTTCCTCCACTGCAGATTTTGAGCTAGCAATGGTTTAACAACCAGCTTGCAAAATTCCTGGCTATTTCATAACTGCCTCTCAAAATCCAGACATAAGCCAGCTCCAGCGTGTCACTGATAGCCTCACCATTGTTCTCTACTCTTACTTCACTTCAGCCAGGAAATATTCGTACAGTTCTCAGATGGCCAGGATGATTCGAGGTTCTGTGCCCCTTATTCTTGCTGTTTTTGCTGTCTCAGATATGCTTCCTTTCCCTGTCTGACTCATTTAAACCTACTCAATACTCTGGATTCGGCTCAAATAAAAACTCTCCTCAAACATTTGCAAGATTTGCCTCCACCCATCCATCCCATTTCAGTGAAAGGGTAAACACAGCCCTCTTTCCATTGTGTTCACATGGACCTAATCATGAGGTTGTTACTATCTATCATTGGGCTTCCATACATATATAGAAGCCCAGACAGTAAATGCAAAGGCAAGGATTTGAACACAAGCAGCCTGGCTTCAAAATCCATGCCCTTCACAGTGTTGAAAGAAAGAGAAAAACAGGCTCCTTTATAATTTTTGCCACTGTCATCAAAAGATTAGTGGTATCCCTTTCAAAGACTGTCACTTGGAAGTGCTGGCCTTTGCCCTTGACTTTGGCACACCATATACACCAGATGACCTACAATAGTTACATCCAGCTAGCCCTATGACACCTGCTCAGTTGTTGAAGGGAGCTTTCTTTAAGAAATGAAGTGAAAAGGGAAAGGAAGTCTCCTCCACCTCCAGCAACACAAATTCTTCAAGCAGTGCTGCCAAGAGTCAGGATGAGGTAAAACCCCCAGAGGACATCTGGCCCTGCAAACAATCAGCTTACTGACCAGAAAGAAAAAGCCTTCTGGTTACCTGGGGACAGCTCAAGAAGTAACCCACAGGGGTCAAGAGTGGAGATGTGGCTGGGGGAAAAAAGCAGAAGGAAAATACAACTGATGATGAGGAGAACCCTGGCCAGGGGTGGCTGCAATCAGGAGCGGGGACTGGCAGACACCCTGACTGCAGCGAGGGGCAAGAGAGCTGTGGCGAGACCATAGGCATCCCAAGCCCAGTCAAGGGACAGGAAGGCCCGCATCTAACAAGCTGAACACGGCAGGCCAGCAAAACGATGGTATTTCCTAAATAAAAAGTTGGACTGCACTTGTGTGACAAGAAAAATAAAAGTGCCTTTCAGAAAGAGTCCCATGAAAAACATGGTTAAATTAGGCCTGAGCACTTAGAATCCTAAACTTGACTTTTTTTTTTTTTTTTTTTTTTTTTTAAGTATTATGGTATTTCCCTACAGGGCTCGATAATTGAACCATTGCTTGAGTTAATGGTGGGGTGAGGAGTCCTGGGGATATAAATTGGAAACAGCAAGACAAATTAGAGATAGCTGTAACAACATTTAGGTGAGTTTGCCATGGCTTCCTTCCCTTCATCTCTACCCTAAGAGTCACTCTGTTCTCTCTCTGCTGTGTTCCAGATGCAGCCTCTCAACTTTGGGTTGAAACAGCCCTGGCTGCCAAGTGACCTCAACAATCTGGCAGCTCTGCATTTCCCCAGACTCAGCGCAGTCCCCTCTTTAGCAAGTCTCCCCTGCCAGGGCTCCCTGCAAGAGGCGAGCTTCCCTGGCTCCTGCTGGTCCCGCTGTGTCATTAACAGCCTTCCCTCGGCCCACTGACACACCCCGTCTGAATGTCTCTGCCAGCCCCAAGTTAGATCAATGCTCCAATTTGCCTTTTCTGTGTCTCCTCCCTCTTGCAATACCTTTCTTTCTTAACTAAACTGCCTTCTATGTGATCATCAAATTCCAGCTCGCAAACCCACCTTTACCTGTGACTGACCGCTTTGCATGTAGGAAACAAAGACCATGGTAAAATATAAAGTTATATAAATCACCTGCATCATCAAACCTGCTATAAGTATCAAACCAATGACTATTTCACAGAATTACATAATTCCATACCTGAAAAAAATTATTAAGTCTAGCAATTGTGTTTTAAAGCACCCATTCATTCCCCAACAAGCTCAAAACAAAGCATTTGTAAAAGGGTGGAGGAGGCATTCATGGGTGTGTGTTGGTGTCTGTGGAGGGCACTAAATCAATGCTAAAAAGCAGTGGCTGGGTAAGAGGAGGGATGAGCAGGGCGTCTCTGGAGCACCCCCAATGAAGTCCGCTCCCCTACTCTGCTACTAATTAGCTCCAGGACCTCAAAATAAATTGCTGGACCTCCCTCAGCTTTGGTTTCCTCCCCTCTAAAAGGAAGAAACAAGTGCCTGATAGGTTAGTGGGGACAGAGTAATGGGTTCATACATGAGGGCTCCAGCGCGCAGGAAACACTTATAAACGTTGGTGGAGAAACTGAGGTACAGAAAGTGCGTGAGCTCAGCCAGTGCCGCTAGCATTGATTTAGCCCACGTAACACGATTCTTAGTCCAGCAATTCAATCTCTCCACACTTGGTATCCTTCAGGCTTCCCTTGCGTCACTCACAAAACTTGTTAACCAACAGAAATCCAGACTTTCTCCCTGTACTGTGTTCTCATTTCCTGGGAGAATGCTCGAGTGTGTCACTTAATAGCAAATTGTCAACTATTGACTGATTATATAAACTTGGTATTCTTAGGCCAAGTAATAGATCCACCCTTCCCACGCCTCAGTTTCTATTAATCACCAGAAGACACTAAAGCAACGAGAGCCGCTCTTACACTCAAGGAGGCAGCAGCTGGTAAGACAACATGCTACATACCCAAAATACCTTTGTTGCAGGGTAGAAAAAAAAAAAAAAACATTTTTTATTGCCTAAACTCTTTAACTCCTTAGGGGTGTGTGTGTGTGTGTGTGTGTGTGTGCGTGTGTGTATACCTATGTGATTCCTGATGCAATGGGACATACGTATTTCAATGACTTGAAATAAATTTGAACAAAACCTAAAACTGAGAAATCTGAAACTGAAGCTAAGTGTATAAATACCTCAAAATAAGGAAAACAGACCTTCACAAGGTTTATTTTTCCAAGCCAGAGCATAGAAATTCACCATATCCCTTAGATAAATAAAGGTCTATGAGAAGCAAAGCCAATGTATATGTCCTACTAACCCAACCATTGAGCATAAAATCAGGGCCCTTTTAATAATACACTTTATGGTGCAGGCTACAGATACAATGCTTTTATTATGCAAAGAAAAGGGAATTCTTACAGGGAAATACCCAAGATACAGCGAGAATACTGAGAGAGAAATGGAGAGATTGGGTCCTAGGCTTAGGTTTATCACCTGGTAGTTATGTAACTCCAAAACGAAATACTTCATTTCAACATACAATAGTTTTCCCATCAGCAAAACAAGGAAAGATACTTGTTCTACTTCATCAAGTTTTTCATATGGGCCAAATAAAATTTATCTGTGATGTTATCTATGATTTCTGAACATCGCTCACGAATCAAGGCAATGCAGCCCACATTTAAAATTTCACTTTGTTTCATGAACCAGAATTAGCTCACTGATAGACCTAGCTAAGGCTGAGCCAGCCCTTTTGCTTTTGAGGTCAGTAAGTAATCTAAGACTCAAGAGTTTTCTCTCCGCTGCTCAATCTCTCTGAGTTGAGTTTCCCTCTTCTGTCTGAGAGAATTGGTAAGATCTTCTCCTGGTGCAAATGAACTCTGGATTTCCCATGACGCACCAGTGAAAGAAAATCGATGGCATGCATAAACAGACAGCAGGGAGACAGTAGTAGACATTTGTCATGCATTTGACATCTTGGTCCCCTTCTATGTTTGGAAAAATCCTCCACTTCTTGAGACAGAGCCTACCCCCCAATTGCAGAAGCTAACAGTGCTGGATACTTATTTTCTCAGCATTATTTGCAGCTAAAGTATGGGCCCAGGGCAGCCACTGCCACATTGGAATCAGTACACAGTGATGCGAACAGGGAGAAAACCTCATGACCCTGTTCACCCTCTCTGTTCACATCATATATCACACAGCAAACCACAGGGAGAGAGGAGAGGAAAAAAAGAAACTCTGAAAGTAGCCAAACTGTAGTCCCAAGGTACAGAAAGAAAAACTTAGAAGTTTAGATTACCTAGAAATATCTTAGGACCAGCTCTGTTCACACCTTTTATACAGAAGTACAATGGAGTATTTGAAGAGTATGGCTTTTTTAGTTTTTAAGAAAAATATGAATTTTGGTCCTTCCATCATCTCTCCTCCAACATCCTAAGGACCAGACAGCCCAGACATACCCCAGTTGTTCTAAAGAATTTACACGCCATAACAGGATAAATTCATGGCTCCTCTGCTTTTCTCAGGCTCCTCTTTGTTCTAACTAAAGTGTATTCCCCTTGCTGCTGAATTCACACTCTTCAAATCCCAGCTCAAATGTCACTTCCATTGTGAGGCTTACTTACCCCACCCCTAAATTAATCATTGCTTTCTCGGTGTTGTTGCAATCTGTACTGTGGCCATGATGCTTTCCTTGGTTTGGACAATATCGGTAGCCCTCCTCCTTCCCTTCACTCCACTTGCAAGCTCCTAGGATAATGAATTCTTACCAGGGCTGGAATGAGGATAGGGCAGAAGAGGCACCTTATTTTTATTAGGATATGTTTGCAATGCATGCTAATTTCACTTATCTTGGGGAACTGGTACATATACATATTGCATCTTAATCATTTTTAATCCCACTTCCCAACCTTGTTCTCCCATCTCACTGCATCCTCAGATCTCCTTCCTATCTCCACAAAGTCTTCCTCCCTGTTTCTTTCTTTTTTTTTTTTTTTTCCTTTATGTGGGTGCCGGGAGTCGAACTCAGGACCTCACACTTGCCAGGCAGGCGCTTATGCCTCTGAGCCATCTCACCGGCCCTCTCCCTGTTTCTTATCATCTACATTTTTTTTTTTTTTTTTTTTTTTTGAGACAGGGTTTCGCTATGCAATTCAGGCTGGCTTTGAACTCACTTTGTAGCCCAAGCTGGCCTCGAACTCACAGCAATCCTCCTGCCTCAGCCTCCAGAGTGCTGGGATTACAGGCGTGCACCACCACGCCCAGCCTCATCTATCTTTTATTTTGCTTTTTAAACTATTTATATTTTGGGTTTCTCATGTAAGAGAAAGCGTGTGATATTTAACTTTCTGTGTCTGGTTTCTTTCGTTCACTTAGCATTATGGTCTCAAGATGCATCTGTTTTCCTACGAATGACACAAATTAGGCTTCTTTATGGCTGACTAGCATTCTGTTGTGTATATATATCACATTTTCTTTATCCATTCATCTGTTGATGGACATATAGGCTGCTTCCAAACTTTAAAGAGACACCCACTCTCAAGTGCAAGTGCACAAAGCTGGTCCTTACCCACTTTTCTTTAATACAGTTCAGAGCCTCGCAGGAATAAGCACTCCGACTCTTGTCATTTGAATGGTGAATACCATAAAAAATACAATTCAGAGACTATTTATATGCTACAGAGAAGGCAGTGTCTGACACTGCCACAAATAGTTTGAATGACTTTACAAAAGCCACTTAACCTGGCCAAGTGGAAGGAAGAACATAACCTCCATGGTGCATTTATTGTCAGCCCATGACTTCGTTACTCCAACTTCAGAGGCAGTTCAGAGAGGAAAAGATCAGGAGAGGAGGGGAGAGTCGCAGAATACTCTAGCACTTGAGCTGAGGCCTGATCAATGCACAGAATTTGAAGGAGAGAAGGGGAGAATGGTCATTCTAAGAAGAGGCACAAAATATAAGAGGGATATTATATATTTGAGTGAAGTCAAATTAAGAAGCTGACTAGAGCAAAGAATGCATGTTAGGGAGTGAGAAATAAGCTGAATATAAACTAGATGGTTTGGGTAGAAAAAGACAATGAAGCACCCTAGAAAATCAAGCAGGGAATTCGGGGGCTTAGGACTAAGCAATAAAATAGAAAATACTGTTTTACATTAATAGAAGACCAACAGCTACAATTGCTTTATTAACTCTTTATTAGGTATCAGGAACTTTTATATATTACAAATCCGTTATCTCATTTCATCCCTGAATCAAGCCTCTTTCGTTTTTATTAGCACCCTCCCCATTTAATAGACAGGGATATTGAGATTTAGTGAAGTTTAAGTCAATTGTTCAAGGTCACACAGCTTACAAGTAGCAGAACCAGATTAAACTTGTGCTTTCTGCCCTAAATATGCCCCTAGGTAAGACATACTGAAGGACGAATGGACAAGAGGGTCCAATGAGCCAGACGATTTAATGTGCACAAGGCTACAAAAATAATGTTGTAATAGACAGAGGTTGGGATATTGGGAGAGATATAAAATTAAAAAGAAACAGAAAATAAAAGCAAATGCATGGGCTGGTGATATGGCTCAGCGGCATAAGCGTGTGTCTGGCAAGCGCGAGGTCCTCAGTTCGACTCCCGGTATCCACATAAAAAAAAAAAAAAAGCAAATGCATTTTATGTTGTAGATATTAAGCCCACAATGGTGGCAGAGGTATAGACGGAAGTGTCTTTTGAAAGAGTGAAGCCTTCAAGAAAAGGATGTAGAAAGGATGAAGAGGATAACAAGAATCAAGAATGGAAGAAGGCTTCAAGAAGAGGTAAGATTTCAGGAGAGAAGTCTGGCCGTCCCACAGTAAGAGCTAAAGCCCAAAGGTCTGGAAACCGGAGAGCTGTTGGAGAAACAGCCTACCTCGAAAGAGGAGCCACTCTGGGAAGAACTCACATTTGGAAGACAGAAAGGTAATATAAGAAATAATCAAATGGATAGAAAATAATAGCACTATATTTAAAAAATGGATTTCTAGTAAGTAGAGATAGTTAACAGAAATCACAAGAGATATCAAGAAGAAAGTCACTTCCTTTCCCCACTGCGGTAGTGTTAGCAAAGCCTAATGAAGAGTGAGGATTTTTACCATTATTCTGTGGTAACCCACTCTACAGCAACCATGAAGCCAGGTGGAGGGCAATAACTAAGTGCCTCTCTCCCTCCCAACCACAGAATGAAGGCCTAGCAGGGGCTCTGAACCTCCCCCACCCAGCAGTAATGGGACCCATCCCTCCAACTGTCAACAGAGGCTTTACAAAGATCCTGTACTTCCACGCTCACTTGGTAGTAACAAGGCGGCACCCCCTTCTACCCACCAGGATGGTATCAGAGGTGATCTTTGAAATAGAAGGATCAAATAAGAACCAGAGTACAAAAAACATCCAGCCTTCAAACAGAAGTCAATCATGATACCAAGAAACAAGAACATCTCAAACTGGATGGGAAAAGACACTCAACATCGAGATGATTAGAAGTTAGAATTACTTGACAAGGATTTTAAAGTAGGCATCATAAAAATGATTCAATGAGCAAATGAGTCAGCTTAAAACAAATGACAAAAAAGGAGACCTCAGGACAGAACTAGCATATATTTAAGAAAGACAGACATTTGGAACTACAAAATACAACCAAATTTTCTTAAAGTCAGTGGATGGTCTCTAAAGCAGAATGGAGATACAAAGGAAAGAATTAAGTAAATGTGAAGACACTTCAGTAGAAATTACCCAATATTCAAAATAGGACAAAAACAAAAAAAAAAAGTACAGATCCTCAGGGAAGTGTTTGACCTTAAAAAATGTAACATTTGTGTTATTGGAGACTCAAAGAAAAGATGAAAGAGACTGGGATTGCAAATGTATTCAGAGAAATAACAGCTGATATTTTCGCAAATTTGAAAAGAAAATTTCACACACACACACACACACACACACACACACACCCCTCTGTACACACACATACTCCTATGGATTCATACCTATATTCATACCCTTAGGCAAGTCCAAACAGGACAAACCCAAGCAAATCCGTGCCACAATATATCATAAGTAAACTTCTTAAATTAAGAACTACAGAAGGATCAAATCTCTATGAACCTTCTCCCAACTGTATTGGCCTTGGATACATTCTTATCCTTTGTAAACCTTAGTTCTCCCCCTTAGTAAGTGTTAATAATCATAACTACCTCAAAGTTATAATTATAAGATTCAAATGAGACAATACTTACTTAGTATTGAGCAGTGTCTGGTGTGTGAGTGTAATGGCACAAGAAATACTATTCCTATTTTTGGAAGCTAAAGTAGCTATTTTAGCCAGAAGGAGAGCCAACCAGAGGGAATGCTATTCTCAGGATGCAAACTTAATACAAAAAGAAACCACCATTAGAAAAAGAGGAGGAAAAATCAAAAGAGTATATACATAGAAGACTAGGGTGGGGTGTAGTGTAAGGAAGATAGCTTTAGGCACTAGAGTGCAAAGACAGTAACAGACAGGATGCGTAGTGTGCAGGGGTCAGAAGACAGGTTCAGTCACCACCACCATGGCTTACTAATAGATGCATCCTGGAGAAGCAACTTGACCTCCCTAAACTTCAACTCTCATTCCAGAAATGGAAACAGTAACCCTGACGTTAGATTTATCATCTCTAAACCATTCTTACAACCCCACTGAGTGCTTGAGAGCACACACAGCTAATAAATGGCAATAGTGTTTTTATTCAAAATAGATGAATTAAGAACAGGATAGATACAGAGGGAGATGAGAAGTCAAGGCATGGATGTAGGACTGGGCTAAGGGTGTGATGTCTATTTTAGTTGGACTTTTTTTTTTTTTTTTTTTTTTGTGGGTACCGGGGGGTCGACCTCAGGACCTCGCGCGCCAACAGGCGCCCGTGCCGCTGAGCGATGTCACCGGCCCCTTTTTCGTATGTGGGATCCGGGAGTCGAACTCGGGCCCTCGCGCTTGCAAGGCAGGCGCTTACACCGCTGAGCCATCTCACCGGCCCTGGACTTTTTAGCTATGAGGCAAACTCAACTTTTGAGAGTGAGGAAGGGCAGAGAGAGCCGGAGACCTCACAGGAAAACAGATCAAAACAACTTTCTCTGCAACTCTTGAAACATTAAAGTTAAAAGGGACATAAATAATAATTTCTTTTCCTGTCTATATTTTATGGAAGACAATAAACAGATGTGTCCTATAAAGGGTCCGTTAGTAAATCTGGGGTTTTGTGGACCACAGAGTTTGTGTCCCAATAACTCAGCTCTGCCACTGCAGCATGAATGGAGAGACAAAACGTAACAAATGAGTGTGGTGTTCCAATAAAACTTTATTCATAGACACTCAAACCTGAACATCATATAATTTCACAAGTCATGAAATGTTCTCCTTTAGATTTTCTGAAAGCATTTAAAAATTTTACCAACCATTTTAGGTTTCAGGCTGTACAAAAACACACAGAAGCCATAGTTTGCCAACTACTTCCATACAGTGGTTATAAGATCAGACTAAAGTTAAGACATGAATTTGAGGCCTTCCTTTCCAATTTTCTAGAAGTGAAACCTCAGCTAGGATACTTAGTCTTCTACACCCCCTATTTACAGACTCCTCAATTATAAAACAGGGATAAAATTACACATTTTCCACATAATTTTGTGAGAATCAAATGAGATAATGCATGTAAATAAGCCTAGCAGAGGGCCTGATATAAAGCCAAACCCAAAGTAACCAAAATAACCATCAGAAGCATTGGACACAGAGGAATGCAGGCCACACAGTCAGCCAGCAACTAAACCAGGTTGAGAACCTGCGTGTAAGTCTACTCAGGTTAGGACTTTTCCAATCTCACAGTTACTGACTTAGCTTCACAAGAATCCAGTCAGTCATGAATAGGTAATACAGTGGCACTAAGTCTCCCATCCCATTGGAAATTTCTCCCATCTTTGAAATTTCATTATTAAAAATGCATTACTTTGTTACGTGCTGTTGTCTGCCTAAATGATGTGAACTCCCCTGGATGAGTTCTCAGTTTAAGTTCTACTAGCTATACTGCCAAGAATTTATGAGTTACTTTTTCAGAATTGTCTAGATAGTAAACATGAGTAGGAAATATAATAAATGTAGTTTATTAATGCAATAGTACGATTCAGGCATGAAAAAGAACAGCACACTGATTCGTGCTATGATGTGCATGAACTCTGAAAATGTTTTGCTGAGTGAAAGAAGGGAGACACAAAAAGCTACAAGTTGTGTGATTCCATTCATAAGAAATACACAGAATAGGCCAATCTACAGAGACAGAAAGCAGATTGGTGGTTTCAAGGGACTGGGAGAAGAGGGGTTTGGGACTGACTGCTTAACAGACAAAGGGTTTCCTTCCATAACAATGAAAAAAAGTTTGGAATGGGACAATGGTGAAGCTTGCACCTCTTTGTAAATATACTAAAAGCCACTGAAATGTATACTTTAGCATTATTAAAATGGTGAGTTCTAGGTTATATGTACTTATCACAATAAAAAAACAGACATAAAAAGATGCATAAGGATTCTGCAGGTGTGACAAGATGTTCTCTTAAGAAGTGAGAAGAAAGGCTAGGAACAGAAACTGAATTTACCAAACACCACCTTATCCACTTTGAAAGTCTGTATAAGGCTAATCCTAGATTGTGATAAGCTACTTCTTGACCACCTGCTATGTGCAAACTACTGAGCTGGGCTTTAAGGATAAAACACTGTATACAATATAGAAATTAATTTCTTAAAAATCCTTTTCAAGGGCCGGTGAGATGGCTCAGCAGCATAAGCGCCTGCTGGCAAGTGCAAGGTCCTGAGTTCGACTCCCGGTACCCACATAAAGGAAAAAAAGGGCTGGTGATATCGCTCAGCAGCACAAGTGCCTGCTGGCAAGCACGAGGTCCTGAGTTCAACCCCTGGTACCCACATTAAAAAAAAAATCCTTTTCAACACATAAATAACCAAAGCAAAATCCCCCATTCAGTCACTTTTATTAAAATATGTGCAAATAATCACTGTAGAATCGCTATCGTAAAATAGCATTTATGCATTAATTCTTGTTCTAACCCTGCCTGACCATTAGCATACCTAATAGTGAGAAAAAGGAAGCAAAAGTCTTACCAGGCATGGTGGCACATGCCTGTAATCTCAGCCCTTGGAAGACCGAGACGGGAGGATTGTGAGTTTGAGAACAGCCTAGCTGACATACCGAGGCTAAGGCCTGACATGATAAGTATATGATAAAACCCAGTTTCATGAGGAAGGAGAAAGGGCCAGGGGCAGGGGAAGGGGGAGGAGAAGAAGAATGAAGAGGAGGAAAAAGAAGAAGAAGAATCCTCTGGATCAAGGAATCAAAGGGCTCTTGAAGGAGGCCGGATTAGGGCTGCAGAAGCTCCAGGAAAAAGGATGGAATTTACATGAGATCTGTTAATTTGCAAACTTGTTTTCTTTCCAAAGTTAAATCTCTAGAGAGGACAGAGAAATCTGACAGCTGTTCATTTCTTTTAAAGTGTTGTTTGCAGCCTAACAATCTAATGTGCTGGCAGCGCATCCATTTTTTTCTTTTAAATCAATTTTAAATTTTTGAAATATATCTTAGATTATTATTTTTTAACTTTCAGAAATATCAGGTCTAAACCAACTCATAAAGCTGATGGCACCCTTTCCTTGAAGACTTCACGATCTTTCTTGGTCATACTATACAAAGGAGATAGTTTTTCTACCATCTCTGTGGTTTATCTTAGATTCTCAACAGAGAAAAAGTGCAGAAATACACTTGGAATACAAATCAGTGATATATAAATTCAGGTTACTACTAGAATATGGTTGAAGTGATCAATTTCTTTCAAACTTCTACCCAAAACAAATGAAGCAGGGACAACTTCCTTGAGCCCAACTAAAATGGAAGAAAGGTAAAATGTTTGAAGAATTTTATCCTCAGCCTTCGGCCAGCTTAATTTTATGCTCCTATTCTCTGTGGTCTCCATATGTTCTAACCTCCGTGTGTTTTCTTAGTCAGATAAAGCACTTCTTTAGAACCACAGGATGGAGTGACCATCCAGTCACAGAGGAGGAAACCGAGGACTGAGGACAGATAATGTGAGATCACACATCCAGTTTAAAATACAGATAACAAG
The DNA here is from genome assembly GCA_028451465.1 of Erethizon dorsatum. Lineage (NCBI taxonomy): Eukaryota > Metazoa > Chordata > Mammalia > Rodentia > Erethizontidae > Erethizon > Erethizon dorsatum. The sequence goes on from CM051826.1 coordinate 13,178,011, forward strand.
TTAATTTGTTTTTCTCTGATGTGTTGCTAAGAGTGTTGCTAAGAACTAAGCAAGGCTATGGATACACATTTTGGAAATTTCAAGTTGAAAAAATAAAGACAAAAATAATAATCGCTGCATACGACATTCGGAAGAGACCATCTTGGTTTCGTTTTTGCATTTCATCATCACCTGGGGCGCTTCCCTCCCGAACTTCTGTAAGACTTTCTGGAACCCTGGAGCACTCTCTTCTTTATGAGTGTGAAGCTGATTTCCAAAGGTCCCCAAGGTCTCCAGCTCTAGAACAGAGGCTGAGTTTCTGCTCCGGAAAACCTCCAGAATGGCAGGCACTCAAGTGTGGCAACATAAACATGATTACCTCATGCAGCAGGCAGACAGGGAGAGCCGGCAAGCTCCCCAGTCCTTGGTAGGCAGGAATGTCAAGTTAGTTAGTCAAAAAAAAAAAAAAAAAAAAAAGCAGGGTGGAAGATATGGCCATAAAAATGGAAACCAGCTAATCAGACCTCAAGGCATGCCCTGCTGAACAGGGGTGAGTGCGAATTGGTGAACTGCCAGCAAAGTGTCATTACGCGTTGAGTCATCAAATGGTAGTTCAGGAAAATGACGTTCAATACTAATCAACCCATGCAAACTCTTGTCCCTCTAAAGGGTTGGTATCCTTTTTGTTTTTATGATAAAGTTACTCGTTGACTTGCCAAAAGAAAGCTCTTCAAAGCCAATTTGGCTCCCTATTCCATACCGAGCTCAGAATATTAACAAAAACTTGTTGCTAAGGGATGTAGATGCATAGTTAAATCTAAAACATAAAATTATGCTACTCTAGCTGCTGCAAGAATGCCTCTCTCAGTACTACTTCACAGTATATTTGTGTCTGGCCACAAAAGCCTCCTGAATTGCAAGACCTTCCCTCCCTTGGCCCCTACCTACTCCTCCTACCTCATCGCTCCTTCTTGTACCAGATGACCCCTACGTTCTAGTCACGGATCTTTAGGATTTCCTGGATTCGTGTCTTTCACACTGCCCCCCACACCAAAGCTGACTCTGCTTTGCCTACCATTCACTCCTAATCCCCAAATTTTCCCATTCACCTTTCAAGATCTATATAGCTAAACACTTTTCCTTTGAGCTACCACAAATCACAGGTATCAGTAGACACATCTGTCTGCTGTTAGAATTTGAGTTTTGCAAAAGTAGGAGTCATCCCTCTGCACACTCCTCCGTGCCTAGCAATAAACCACACAGCGAAGCAACTAGTAAATGTCCAGGGGACGAACAGCTGCAGGCATGATTGAACAGACCTCACTCCATCATCTGATGACTGATTGAATAAACAGAGGTTCTGATTCCTATTATGCCTGGTGCTCTCACTTGCTATTTACCTGTAACCCTAAAGGGTTGGTTTCTGTCTTTATAGGAGGAACCTAAAAGCTCTCTAGAGAGTCAAAGACTGACTTAGTATCAAGATCCGCTTAAGATGCTAACAACAGCCCAGGTGTGAGTGTCAAGAGATCTGTCCTCTGCACTTGGCTCACTACTACTTTGGCATTTCTAGTTCATTTTTCTTAAGCATCACTGTTTTATCTAGAAAAAGGAAGTCAGCCTGGAAGTGCTGTAACATCCCTGCTAGAGGTAACAGTCCCTGATTCCCAAGTCTTGACTTTACATTTTTTCTGGTATCTATTCCCCAGAGTATTTGTACTACATATGCTTGGCAACTGTCACATCACAAAACAACTTTGCATTTGTCACTTAACCATTAGAGAGCACCAGCACATTTTCTCTGCGTTGGTCTCTGTTCAGCTACATTGCCTTAGTTTGTTCAACAGATAGTATTATTGCTCTTTCTATGGCCCCTGCGGCCTCCTTACAAAGGTGACCAGCAATAGAAAAAATTACACTGTACGTGGTTTCAGCCTCTTCCTCTCACAGAGAACATGAGCAAATCCACGGAGATGCATTTCCTTTATAACCAAATACTTTATTATTAATACATGCAACTTTATAAAGAGTTCTTATTAGAAGAATAAAGTAGAACACTGCTGGTCACAGCACTGCCAAAGCCTGGTACAAGTCTGACTGGCTCTATTTGTTGTTTTCATGCATTTTTGCCATGCATTTCTTTCTAGTGCACTTACTATGTCAATCCCTTTGTTTGTCCCATCTATGTCCCCTCACCTAGATGTCCTGGTTCTGCAGCACCTCTAAGTGGACAGTGGTCTAGAGAATGACTCATGAGCACAGGAATAAATACCCAACTTAGATCCAGCCAACCCAGCACCAACTCATCACCAGGCTTCTTTTTTGGAAAGATACAGAATTTGATCTCAGACCAAAGACTGTAAGTAGCCAAAGAATGGTGAGTACTGAAGGTCTAAAGTCATACAGACGCAGAGCTGGTGGCTTTTTTCATCCACATACATGGTAGTGAGTAAGCAAAATCTGGCCCACAGAAGACGGCAGAGAACAGAGAAGACCCTGAGACAACAGCAGAATGAGTGCAACATAAGAAAGAGGGATGGTGTCACAGAAGGTGTCACTTAGGCACGGCCACACTTCTTGCAATTGGATTCCATGAAATTCTCCCCGATAACGACTTTTACTTGAGGTAAAACACAATACAAACAAATATACAAATACATGGACTTATTTGTAACCATATTCCAGATAGATTCATATTTCTGAGCCTGAGAATTTTTCCATTAACTTAATTGCCCCTCTCTCTATTACCTATTATATGAGGTAAGTATCTCATAACCTAAGCTACGCCCTTTTTACTGTACAATAAGGGTGTTTCTATTTTTCAATGTATTGACATAGCTGTGGCATAGAAAGAAGCAGAAACTTTAGAATTTTGGGCATGAGCTTGAACTTGGAGTGTGGCTCAGTGGTAGAGCCTTGATTAGCATGCTCAAGGCCCTGGGTTTGATCCCCCGCACGCCCCAAAACAAAACAACAAAAAGAACTTAAATGAACTAAATTCAAATCTCATCTCTCTATTCACTAATTATGTGATCTGTGACAAGTTATCCCCTGGAGTTTCAATTTCCTCCTTTGTAAAATGGGAATAATGTCACCTACCTCTCAGGTTTTTATAAGGATTAGAGCTATCAAAGCTCTAAGTGCTTAGTAAACAAGTACAACACATAGCACAAAGTTTTGCGCACAGTAGGCACTCAGTAGTCACTACTAGAGAATAGTTTTCCATTCACAAAAATGCTGTTCCAAGGGTACAAAAAGTGTACAGGCCCTAAGTCTCCCTAGAACCTCCTGATATACTTTTAAAACAGAATTTCAAGAACAGAGCCCTTCCTCTTGAGTTTGCATTTCTTCTACCCAGCTGTGCGTTAGACTTAAGATGTCCAGGACACAGGGCTGCTTTTGCATATTAGACTGTGTGCACCTCCTAACCTGAAAGAGAAAATTAGAATACCATGCGAACCAAGGGGCCGGACAATCCAGCTGATGCACTCCTTCCTGTTTTCCTCTCCCTCCTTGGGTCCCACTTGGATGGCTGCTCACAGGTGCTCTGCAGGGAAGATAAGCCTGGGCTCGCTTTGAACAAGCCCACAACTAGTTTCTTTTGCTCTTTTCCTGTCTGTCCTTCTGCACCCCACCTCCCCAGGGTTCTTCGAAGTGCATCTTCACACAACAGCCAGGTGAACAGTTTGCTTGTGAAGATGAAAGAAACAGGTGAGGTGGATACTCATTTCTTCTAGGCAGGATCATGCAATAAAAACTTATACTATGGACGGGTTATTTGGCCTGGTTTCTTGGACACTTTCACTCTCTGATCCCTGTTTTCCAACTGACCTCTCTGTTTATTCTTTCTTTCTTCCTCTTTCATGTTGACTCATCTCATTCTTGACTTTCTGCCTAGCATCTACGGCCCACCTGTTCTTTTGTTATTTGGGTCACCTGTCCCACAACCATCCCCCCAGCTCTAAGGGACGCCTGGGCCTTGGCCTCACCTTCCTGTGACTTTCCCTTGGCTGCCCATCTGGCCCCACATTTGAAGCCTGCCGCCATCAACACTCTGGCAGGACAATCTGACTGACGCTGGACAACTGTTCTAAACTGCAGAAGTTCCTTCCCACTGACTTTACCCCAGTCTCCTCAGTGAGCATGCCTGACACTTTCTTTCCCTATTGTCCCCTCTTACTGAAGTGGCTCCTGGTATTTTCATACATCATTTTATGCTATCAGTACCCAGATCACATTAAGAAAATAAAGTTGCCTATTGGTGTGAATAAGAATACACACCACTGAAAAGCCTTTGGTTAATAATCAATACAGCGAGAGCTTGGTAACACTTCAGTAGTACTTTCTTTTTAAGAGTTACAGGCCTTTTCTAAAAATAAGCTTTGCCTGGCTACAGATCCTTGGTTCTTATGCTCATTCCCTCCTAAGCTTTGTTCCATTAGGACTAGGATCATTTGTTACACCGGGACAGATGCCCTCTTCCTCTAACCACCAAGCCCTGGCCCTGTCTCTGTACATCAGAGTGGCCTGCCACAAACATGGAGACTGCTTTGTAAGTCTCATTAACACTAAATGTTAATTAAGTTTTGGAAATCAATACAATAGCAGCATGCATGGGTGTGCGTGTGTGTGTTTTCTAATTTAACTCATCCCAGTTTAGAAGCATGCAGTCTGTCATTCATGACAAAAAACGAGAAGAGTAAGCAGGTCAAGGGCCAGACAACCATCTCTTGTTTTACTTCCTTATTCTCCTGAGAACTGCACTTCAAGTTCTATTACACCAAATTCATATCCTCCTTCTACTCACAGGCTTCCCAATCTTCACAGGCTGAGTGATAAACCTCATCTTCCTCAGTCTCCTGGCTGCATCTCGTACCAGATCTGAGCTACGTATCACCCAGAGTAGCATTAGTTTGCTGACATGTTCATTTTCCATGTTATGGATCGAACTATATCCCCCACAATTAATATGTTGAAGTCCCAACCACCAGCACCTCAGAATGTGACCTCACTGGAGAAAAGGGTGGCTGCATAATAATTAACTAGGATGATGTCATACTGGGATAGGCAAGCCCTAGATCAAGTGTGAATGGTTTCCTTATAAAAAGGGAAAAGTTGGTTACAGACACAAGCGGAGTGCCACGCAAACGTGAAAAGAAAGACTTAGATGGTCATGCAAGGGAAGGAAAGCCAAAGCCTGCCAGCATATCACCAAAAGCCAGGGGGAACCCTGGCGCACAGTCTTCCTCATAGCACCCAGAAGGACCTGCTGGACCTCGTAATCCTCCCAGACTGGGAGACAATAAATTCTTGCTGTTGAAGCCACCCCATTTGTGGTACTTCATTAAAGCAGCCCTAGCTAACAAATACTGCGTATCTCACCCAACTATGAGCTTCTCGAGGGTAGAAATAAGATTCTGTTCATCGTTGTTTTCACCAAGCAAAGTGCAAGGGGCAGGTGATCTATTTAGCTCATCAATGACGATCATTAAATTTAACTGAGAGCCAGTGCAGTCCTTCACCTCCTGCCCCCTCCTCAATCCCGCTGGCTCTCTTGTACTAGGAGAGGTCACATCAGAAAGACTGAAATTTGGAATAGGAAAAAAAAACTAATGTAACCCAGGTATATAATCAGTTCTCAATCCGATTCTTAAAGCAATTCCAAAATTAAATCAGCATTTTCTCCCTACTTTCTCTGTGAAAACAGAAGCTCATTCGGGAACAAAAGCCAGACTAAGAAGGTTTGGCAAGGCACTGGATGAGACGGTATAGCCAGCAGGTCCTGTCTGCCTGGCTGGGTCCTATGTTCTCGCTAACTACACAGCAAGGTAAATCAAAAACTGCCCTGTAGCTTGCACGACTCTGGGGTGATTCAATTCTCCAACCTCACCCATTGTTCTGACTGTTATTGAATAAAGTCACTGAGAAGAAAGAAGGTAATGAAGTACTAGATTTGTGGAGAAACAGCCCATGGCAAGCCCAAGAGCCATAGATCACTCTATTTTTTTTTTTAGATCACTCTAATTTTGAAACCAAGATAACAAAAGAAAAATTTCATTTAATTTGTCCATCATATTAAATATATTTTATCTCTTACATTGTATTTTTTCTGAAACTAAAAATATAAATATATGTATATGTGAACCCCCTGACCGGCATTCAGTGCTGCACTTGAGGAAGTAAGTAAAAAGAGCCTTCTAGGACTGTACTCTGCCGATAAGTAAAATGGGAATTCAGAAGTACACTGAACAGCTTTCCCCTTCTTAAACTGATTTCAGATGATTCTAAAGAAGAGAAAAGCAGCGAGAAATGGAAACGGCAGGTTGGCATGTTAGCAGGTTATAAAAAATGAAAATTACAGCTGTGGCTGGGCTCTGGAAAATATTCCCTGACCTAGCTAGATGTTGATTATTGAACCAACAGCTTGCTTATATAATTACAGTGTGTCTATAAACCTGGTTGATATGATATACTTGTTTAACTATTAACCTCCAGATTTCCTGGAGTTTCCACCCTCTGAAAACCACCTAAAAGTATGAAATCTGATCTATTCCATGTATTAACCTTTAGTGATCATAAGCAACAACTACAGTATTTATCTTGATAAGAAAAGGAAATTCTTAGAAAATACAAGTAAAGTACTTAAACTCTAGGAGCATTTTCTTGGAGCATTTTCTTTTTCTTTACTTTTTTCTTTTTTTCGTTCTTTTTTTTTATTTTTTCCTCCATTCTGTTAAGGCACTGTTCTGTCTATATGAACATTCAACTGCCACCACTGGAACTAGAAGTCAAGATTCCTTCCCACACCTACTTTGGATCTAGGACCCAAATTTATCATCTCTGAAAATACCACCGACATTTCCACTCCCATTGTAAATACTTTGCTGATCTTCTTCTCATTCACAGGGCTTTCCAAATCAGTGTACCTTTTTCTAAGCAAACCTAGAAATCTAGTTTGAATTTTACATGCTTTTGTGCTTTTCTTACTTCCTACTAAGCTATAATGTCCTTCAGGACTAGAAGGAAAAGCAAAGCAAGGTTATGTTTAGGGCAAATGATTACTGTAGTAAAGTATCTCAAACACAACCGTGCATTTAGTTAATAAATGTTATATAAATATTAATAAATATTTGTTGAATAAATGAACGCGAAGCACTGGCCAAAGCATGGTACATACACGACCTTGTTCAGTCTTCATGACAACCCTATGAATGAGTGTCAGTCTCTCCACTTAGAAGGTGAAGAAATTGAAGCTAGAGGTTAACTAGATTTTTCCAAGCCTTTATGGCTAAAATGTGGAAGAGTAGCATCAAGTGCATTTCTATTTCCATCTATTACAATGTCTTAAACATAACAATTGATAAAAAATTTGTTGAACTGATATGAATAAACCTATTATCTAAGTGTCCTCTTTTTCCTTTTTTTTTTTTTTCCTTTTCTTAGTACCGGAATTCAAACCCAGGGCTTCATGCGGAATAACCCCACACTTTCCACTAAGCTAACCCTCAGCCCCTCCAAGTTCCCTCTTTAGGTACATCCAGAGATTTTGGGATTATTTTTTTTCCAAATGGCAAAGGGGTATAAAGTGCAGGAAGGGGAAGAGGGAAGATTACCTGCCAAGATTTTCAAATATCACAGAAAGACTGTTTTTGCATATTTTTAGGCATGATTCTTCTCTCTTTCTTTCTTTCTCTCTCTCTCTCTCTCTCTCTCTCTCTTTGGTATTAGGGATTAAACCCAAGGTCTTCACACCAAGCTACCTCCCCAGCCTTTTTTTTTTACTTTTCAGAGAGGATCATTAAGTTGCTAAATTGCCCAGGCTGTACTCAGACTTAGAATCCTCTTCATTCAGACTCCCAGAGTCACCATGCCTGGCCATTTCTAGGTATTTACTGAAAAATAATTTACAAGTGTTTTATCATTCTGCTCCCCACTGGTGTTTCATATTCTAAGCTTTCACTTATGTCTAATTCATCCTATCTCGGGAGGTATTGGAGGAAAAAAAGAATCAAGGAAGCAAATAAATATTCACTCAGTATCCAGATCCTCTCTTCCCATGGTTTGAGCATGGGATCATAAGTGACACCTGAAGCACAGGTATGACTGCTCTGCTCTGGCTGGAAAGAAAGCCAAGAAAGAATCATTGGTTTAAAAAGAAATTCATTCCCAACCCCGTCTACCTCTTCTATCACAAAAAGGAAATTCCAGGTTTTTCCACACTCTCTAGGACAAGAGGAGAATAGGGGAGATGAGGGTTCATTCATAATTTCAAGGAAATTGGGCTTGTTATATTTACATAGAAATAACCAGGAAGAAAAGAAATCACTAAGCCAAAAAGGAGCTGCAGTATTCCTGTACTTTCATTTTTAAAGCAATCTAATTTAGGCTTAAGGTTCAAGTCTAGTTTCTATACGATAGAGTCTATAAAACAGCAAATGTCATGGGTAGTGGTACCGAGGATTGAATCCAGGACCTTGAGCATGGTAGTCAAGTGCTCTATCACTGAGCCACATTCCCTGCCCAGAATCAGTCTGTTTTACTGATGTTTTACCGTAAATTTCCTGTAAATCCACATCAGTACCTATCAGTAAAGCAGTTGTAATCAGCCTCCTTCGACCAATGGGAAGTTTATGCTTGGAATCCAACATTACCAGTCAGAATGAGTCAGCCTCGGTATTTTACAAGTATCAGGCATTTAAAGGCTTATGTCAAAAGAAACTATAAAAAGCTAGATCTAGGACAGCCCCTTGTCATTATCATACATGGCCCCATTATGCTCAAATCTATCCAAATTCCTATGAAATCCATTCACATTTTCTTTCCCAACCATGTCTTTTGTGCAATGGATTCCATGAATTTATTCTGAAGTAACAGCTCAAGTGAAGTAGCCAGGAGCTCAGGTTCTGGGGTCAGACAGACTTTGACTAAAGCTCTGTTCCACCACTATCAGCCTGACATCTAAGGCCAGTTCTGAACCTCTCTGGCCTCAGTTTGCTCACTTACAAAATGGGGTCTCACTTCTCTGAGCAACAGTGACAGTAAATGCTATAACTGATATCCATCACTAAGCACAGTATCTAGAACACAGAAAGAATCCACAGCTGCGATACCATCTGGAATGGCAGGAATTAGCATTTCACTGTACGTGACTTAAATTAACCTCATTCTGGATATGGCAAAGAAATGTGGGCGCATCCTACCCAAAGCTACTCTGTCTTCACGTGCCTTTCACCTTCCTTCACTTTCAGAATTTCTGTCACAGCCCTCCCTACTAAACACACATAATAGCCATGATTTAAAAACTGCATAAGCAAAAGGACACACATAGCCTCCCAGAAGTTGCCCGCTCGGGATTAGGGGTTACTGTAAGAATATAGTAGCATTTGCAGGAGACAAACCAGAAACCTCTCTGTGTAAGATGAAGAATGTTCTATGACGGAGGGAGGCAAGGACGAGACCTCTTAGCTGGGATGGGACAATAATCAACAAAGCCAGGCCATGGTGATAGTACACAAGTTGTTTTTAGTTTACTTTCTAAACATAATGTGGGATCAGGAAGGGGAGAGTGAAGAAAATGGGAGGGAGAATTAATGGACAGCTTCTCTTCTCAGTGGAAGAGAAAAAAGAAAAGAAACATACAGCAAACAGGAAAGGCACAGCTAAGGGGACAGGACCCCTGAATGGCCTAAAAGAGATGAGTGGCTTAGTTCAGCGGAAATGAGCAATGACCTAAATTCTCAAAACTAGGAGAAACACCACTCAGACATTTCCTGTGGGCTGGGCCCAAGGGTTCGTTGGAGGAGTATCAGGCCATTAGTTACCCAGACTAACAACTCCCAAATAAAGCCAAAGAGGAATGCACTCAGGGGGCTGGTCATAAAAAGACCCCACTACTCAACGGAGTAAAGTCATAAGGGGGAGGGTCAGTGAACTATTTCTGAAAAAGGAAAAGCAGTGAATACTTGTGCCTTTGTAGGACATAATGGTCTCCATTGTAGCTACTCAACTCCATCATTGTAGAGCAAGAAGCAGCCATGGAAAACAGAAAGTATATAAATAATCAACTGCAGCTGAGTTACAAGAAGACTTTATTTGTGGACACTGAATTTAAATTTTATATAATTTTCATGTGTCATAAAATATCATTTTGATTTATTTTCTATCATTGAAAATGGTAACATTTACCAAAATACAGTTAGAGAGGAAAAATTACTTCTAATGTCCAATAGTACAATAGAATAACTGTAGTCTACAATTTATCACATATTTCAAAATAACTAGAGAAGAGTTTGAAGGCTCTCATTACATAAAAATGATAATATCTGAAAAATAGAAACACTAATGAACCTGATTTGATCATCACATATTGTACATAGCTATTGAATGATCATACTGTACCCCATAAGTAACTACAAATATTATAGGTCATTTAAAAAAAAAACTAGGGCTGGGATGTAGCTCAGCAGTGGAATATATGTTTAGTATGCATGAAGTGCCAGGTTCAGTCCCTAGCATCGAAAGAAAGAAAGAAAGAAAGAAAGAAAGAAAGAAAGAAAGAAAGAAAGAAAGAAAGAAAGAAAGAAAGGAAGGAAGGAAGGAAGGAAAGAAGGAAAGAAAGGAAGGAAGGAAGGAAGGGAGGGAGAGGAGAAAAGAAAAGTCATTTTAACTCATGGCAGGCTAGATTTGGCCCAGGGAGTGAAGTTTGCTGGTTATAAAGATGGGCAGATAGACTGGTTTTGACTCCTGCCTCTGTCATTTACTTTTAACAGCATTTAATTTCCTCATTTGTAAATTAAAAATAATAGTATCGGGGCCGGTGAGATGGCTCAGCGGCATGGGTGCCTGTTGGCGTGGGAGGTCCTGAGGTCGACCCCCCCGGTACCCACAAACAAAAAATTAATAATAATAATAATAATAATAATAGTATCTGCCCATAGTGTTTACGTATCCTTCAAAGACATGACACATGAAAAGTGACTGGTAAATATTGATGACAATGATGATGGTGGCAGTGTTGGGGATGGCAGGGTGGCTATCAGCATCCGGATCTGAAGCTAACGGTCTGTACGAAGAACGAAAGCTGATCCCAGGGATTTGACAGGAAAAGTGATGTGCAGACCAGAAAGTAGAAGACGGCAAGGAATCCTAGAAGTGCCTATGTAATACTTCGACTCAGAGCACAGTCGACTGAGTTACAAAGATATGTGGTAGATTTCGCTGCGTGTGGATTATAATCTGAAGATCCTCCTCAAAGGAAAAAGAGAGAGTTTATGGATGACACACCAAACTGTACTGACCAGCTCTGCAACAGAAGAACACCCAAGAAGCAGGCGGCAAATAACGCCCAGGGAGGAAGGGGGTTGTCCATGAGGAGGTGCAGAATCATTGCGCGTCGGGATGATTCTTGCAGATCTCTGCTTTGTCAGAGGGTAACCAGCTGTTAAAATTTCTCAGATTGCCTCTGATGACCCTCCAGAGGCACCACAGACTCCTGGACCAGTTCCTGAAACTGGCATGACATGGAGAAATTCGCTTCAATCCCATCAAATAAGCTTCTTCAGACAATTCATCTTAGTTCTGCCGTGTGTGTGTGTGTGTGTGTGTGTGTGTGTGTGTGTGTGTGTGTTATGGGGTTTGGACCCAACACCTCACACATGCTAAGCACCTGTTATGCCACAGAGCTACATTTCTAACCATGTACTACACATGTATGAAAGAAAAAATTAGCGAAGGGTCATGCAAGCTTCGAATCTGTTTAGAGGACCTACGTAAGAGAAATGACACTTCTTCAGCCATTCTGAGTTGCTTTTTTTTTTTTTTTTTTTTTTGTGGGTACCGGGGGGTCGACCTCAGGACCTCGCGCGCCCGCAGGCGCCCGTGCCGCTGAGCGATATCACCGGCCCCTTTTTCGTATGTGGGATCCGGGAGTCGAACTCGGGCCCTCGCGCTTGCCAGGCAGGCGCTTATGCCGCTGAGCCATCTCACCGGCCCCTGAGTTGCTTTTTATGCTATCCTTGCAACTTCCAAATAATCAATCAAAAACATAATGAGACAATTAATGCAAATTAGGAAACCCAGGAAGCAAATTTTATTTGAATTTAATTACTCCAAACCTTTTGTAAAACATAGGGAAAAAATTATAACTATCCCTACTGATGAAACATAATTTCCTTGTCTGACATTTATTGAGCATCTATTATTTACAGGCACCAAGTTAAAAGAGCTGGAATGCAGAGATATGTAAGAAGTTTACCTACCCAGCAAGAACCTTCGAATGAATGGTCCATAAAAGGCAAATAACGATTACAGTGGTTCAAACTCCTAGCTGTATTATGTAGACACTAGGAATCAAAATGAGAGCACTTACAAAATACCTTTTCACAAAGAATTGGCAAGAAATCCTACCAGTAGGATTTGTGATCACCATTTTGGGGGTACGAAGAAAAATAATGTCTGCTGATTGTACCGTGAACCCCTTGCCAGCCTGTTCCCCACAGAAACAAATGAAATGGTAAAATTAGAAGTATACTAGAGATTCTGATGACAAAAAAGTTACAGATGTGGATTACCAGCTTGGTGTGTGGTTTAGTGAAAAGAACTTTGGGCAAAGATTCAGGAGAGCTAAGTTTGCCTGATGCTCTAATGTCTTCCTTCAGGCACACCACTCACCCCAAAGTCTTTTGCTCATTTGTAGAATAAGGTGACTGGGATGTAAAACACTTTTCATAGCTCTAAATTCCATCACTTAATATCAGGATACATAAAATGCTGATTTTTAGTAAGGGTATGTTAAGAATATATCAAGTCTTGTTGACTTATATAACTTGAGATCCTCAAAGTTGATTCTGGCCTTAATTCTTCTAACAAATAGTAAGTTTAAGTCACTAGGCATATAGCTCAGTGCCTGGCCCCAAGCACAAGGCCCTGAGTTCAATTCCTGGTACCAAAAAAAAAAAAAAAAAAAGTTTAACTCAACCATTTTCTGTGCTTAGTTATTGCACATGAAGCTAATAAATGAAATTATTCTGCAGCAATAACACAACCAGGTACTGCCTAAATATCAGTTATAAAAGAAAAACTATTTTTGTAGAAATGTCCAGAAATAAGTTATTTTCCAGACTGGAATTTAAATTAGATCACTACATTTCCCTTATTATTTTCATGTTGGTCTGGATAGCTATAGACAGTATAAATAAAATGAGTTTATGAGATATGCAATATTTACATATGACATTTTGGTTAAAATTAAAATTAGAATTCATGAAGGAAATAAATTGTTTCAATGCATGGAACCCAACTTCCAGCTTCTAATTACCTAACCTCTCCAATCTCAGAATTTTCTGGTCTAACTTTGAAAATAATTTGATCCCCAATTAAAATTTTAAAAATACATTATATGCAAAAGAAAGAAATTCAACACATGAAGTACAAATGTCAAAAAATGAAAAATCAACTAATTGTTTAAAAAATATAAATAAGAATAGACTATAAATATATTTTATCACATTGGCAAAGATTTTCTTTCTTCCAATTAGTACACCCAGGATGCAGAAAAGCATAACCTTTTGGGAGAGCAAATTTATTTGCCATAATGATTGAAAGGGAAGAATGGGCACTTCCAAACATTATTGGTGGCAGTAAGAATTAGTGTTAGCTCTCTAGAGAGCAATTTAGTAATATAGCCATGCACACTTTTGATCCAGAATTTCCACTTAAGGGACAACCTAAGAAATAATTAAGCAGGGCCGGTGAGATGGCTCAGCAGCGTAAGCGCCTGCCTTGCAAGCGCGAGGGCCCGAGTTCGACTCCCGGAACCCACATACGAAAAAGGGGCCGGTGATATCGCTCAGCGGTACGGGTGCCTGTTGGCGCACGAGGTCCTGAGGTCGACCCCCCGGTACCCACCAAAAAAAAAATAATAATAATAATTAAGCAAATGTACAAAGATAAATGTTGAAGGTATTCCTTACAGTACTGTTTATAGCTGCAAAAAAATGGAAACTACATGAAAGTCCAATGAAAGACTGAATAAATAAAGGGCTACATTCTTACAAATTAAAATTTACAATTGTGAAAAAGAATGAGGTAACTCTATGTATATTAATATGGAAAAGTATCCAAGATACATGATACAGTATACAAGGGTAGTTACAAAATAATATACCCAGTAAAATAAAAAGACGATCACCAAAAATCTAACAGTTATTATCTGTGGGTAGCAAGACTTTAAATGAGTTTTACATTCTCATCATGAATTTCTCTTTGGTTTAAATTTTACAGTGAGTACATGTTATTTTCATAATAATAAACAGCTATTTCCAAAAGGCATAGAAAATAATGGGGAGGGGAAAAGAATCGATGTTCACAACCTATAGTTCACTTCCTGGAATTTAGTCTAAGACCATCATATGCAAATAATGCTTGAACCGGGAAAATCATCATGACAATATCCATAATATTTACAATTAATACACAGAAATATGCTATTTAAAAAAGTATAATGGAATTGGACATTATAAATGTAAAAACATATTCACTTAGAAATATTTCACAGTATATTGGTAAGTGAAACAAAGGTAATTAGACAATATTTTCACACATTTTGCATTTTTCATACATATGTATATATAACATACATATAGATAGAAAAGTCCAAAAGGATAAGTGCCAAAATGTATACTGCAGTAACTAGTAATCTTTATTGTCCTTTTCTATCAAACATTTCTATTACAAACAAGTACTATTTATAGAATTTTTTTCTTTTAAATTTTAAAAATATTCCCTGTAGATTTTTCAGGTTTTAAAGTACTGGGGGAATAGTTAAAATGACATTCATCTGTGAAACACAACAGGCTGAGAATCTCAACCCTTTTATCCAGCACTACATTTACCACAAGAGAGCCCCCCCCCACCCCAAAGCCCTCTACAGTTCATCACGCTGTAAAGACTTGAAGGCAACACTGACACCAAGCAAGCTCAGGAAACCCAAGGTACCTAGTCCAAGGCTGTGTCCTGAAATGTGCGGAGTTATAAAACATACTGGCTCAGATTACAGGTTAAGCATGAAAAGTCTGTCTGGTACAACCTAACAAAGGAATTTACACAGAATGAGCAATTTACGCATTTCGTTTCCCAGGATGGAATGAATTACAGAAGCAAAGAGCTGAGTAAGGTTAAGCTCTTTCCTACCATTCTGCTACATGCTTCTGAATTATGCCTTAGAAGCATTTCCCACATGATTTACTTATCCTTCTATTAAACCAAAATAAACTCACTTTTTTAATGTGAACAAGAAGAGAAGTGAGAAAGAGTGGATTTTAACAGGGTCAAACTTTTTTTCATATTTTCAGGTGAACTGGGAAATGCCTGACCTCCTCCCTCCCCCCTCTCCTCTTCCCTCCCTCAGAAGAACATTATGGCTGATAACAATAGTTTTTCTCTCCTGGGTAGTGTAGATGACACATTTTTCCTGTAGCTTGTCTTCCTGTAATGTGCAGGAATTCCTGCACTTTCTGGGTGCCCTTCCTGTTAACTTACATTTCAGATTTCCTCAAAAGGCATACTACTGCTTTAATATTTGAAAAATGTCAGCTCAACCCCAGACAGCTAATATAAACAAGCCAAAAAGCATACCATCTGAAGTTACAACTGGGGAAAACAAAATTTCTTTTTAAGAAATTCTTTCTCGGAATCTCACTGTTGGGAAGGCTGGAAAAAAGTAACCCAGTCCTCACAGCTCCCAAGCAGTCTGTAATTCTTTGCTTCTGCTGCGCCTTAAATTAGAGGTCTGTAAAACCGAATTATAGTGATCGAAAAAGTCCGTAAAGGTCCTTGAATTGAACATGTTGTTAAATTCCTCAATACTATGAGATTGTATCCACCTTTCACTTTTCCTCCCATTTCACTTGGCTAAAATACTGAAAAGAAGTCTGCTACTGCAAACAGTGTTTTAGCCATTTGAGGACAGGCATAGCTGAATTAGGCCAATTCCACATTTAAAGCCCAGACCAAGGCTCCTTTGCCATTTCTAAAATGATCACCCTCTTCCTTCTACCAATAATTTTCTTTTTGGACAAGCACCCCATGTTCATACCAGATGCACGTTCTCAACAGGATCCAGTTAAGACAAAGTCATCTGAGTACATGGAAATGGACTTGAAGGACCACCAGTACCTGATTCATTATAGGCACAGCCACAGTGGCAGACTGCCCCACAGCTATCTCCACCAGCTTCCAAGTTCAAAAGCTTGCTCTTTTACAAGAGTCAGACCAAAGTATGCAAAAAGGAACATAATTTAGTTTATACCCTAAGGTCCAAAGGGAAGATCACAGGACACACTACTTTCATCAAACTTCCTATCCCCTAAACAGAAGGATAACTTTCATCTCTAAACTTTAACAGCACCATTTTTTTTCAATATCTGTCCTATCACCCTGTATCACAATGATTTCCTCATGTGCTTGTTTTTATCAACGAGGTGGTTGAGTTCCCTGAAGGAAAAGACCTCATATTAAATATTCTTGTGGGCCCCAAATCCTGTGCACATACGTACATACAAATATATATGTGCATATATATACACACACAGCTATAAATATGCATATCCTAATACGTATTTACATATGTATATTGTATACGTTAAACTAAATTTGATAAATGAGTGAATGTTCACCAAATATAAAGTAACTGAATGACATCTCATTAATACACCAATGTATACGTTGTCTCTTCTAAACTATTATTATTTCTCTGCTGGGTTAGGAGAGTTTAGGTTTTCACTATAAGAAACATCTCCACCTTAAAATGCCAATTCTTAGGTTCTTCAGCACTCTTAGCTTTTCAGATTTTCATTCTGCTCTAAAGAAAAGCAGAGTCCTACTTTGAAACCTGAAGAACATAACTTCCTTCTTGATCTCTGATACTCAACTTTCATCAGGTAGCATTAAAATAAGATGTAACGACTCAAAAAAAAAAAAAAAGTGGCAAGGTGCTTAGTAAACACTTTAATTCCACCAGATCCTACTCATCTAATTCCTAACCCACTAGTCCCTAACTCAGCTCTTCTTCATCCATACATACTCAATTGGCTTATGCTTTCTCCATAGTAAAGAAGGAATAGTTCTGAAATGAGTGGGCTAAGGGTCCCTCAGATATCTGACAGCACCCCTCCGCTCTCAGATGCCGTGTCAGAATTTCTTAAAATTCCCTCCCCAGGGTGACATTAAGGCTACAAAATACAACTGTATGTACAAATAAGCAAATAAATGAATAAATACATAAGAAAAATTTTTTAAAAACATAAAGAAACCAAACATAGCCCTGAACTTCTGACCTATTATAGCTGACTATATGCGATTACACACAGATTTCATTATGGTTGTCAGTGAAAGACTTTCCTGACTGTGCAGTCCCTTCATCTTGCTGTAATGCTTAAAAGTACGGCCCCCCTCCCCACATTTCCCCTCGAGATCCAAAGCATCTCCCAAATGGGCAAACACGTGTAGGTCTTCACTACTGCTTCTAAATACTGTGAGCCAATAAGAAATTGGTGTAAAGTGCAAAATCTCGGAAGAGAAAGACTTGTCTGTTTTTTGTGTAACATGCTGTTATCCACACTTCACCTTTACTTCCTTTAAAAAATCAAAAGTTGTCTAATGTTTAAAGCGAAATCATTGGAAATTTAGCTGAATACTGGCAGCGCAACGGTTCATTCCCAAAAGAATATAAGATTTCATTAATTTCCTAGTAGCTTAACTCAAGTTTTACCTTTCATCTTCATCTACAGACTTTTTAAAAGTTTGTATTCCTGTTGCACACAAAATTACTTATAATAGGTACGCAGACTACAGAATTTTACAATTATATAAAGCATTGCACATTTAGACGCTACCAACCTGCTCTCTCTCTCCTGACTGTGCAAAAGGCAAAAAGAGCTCAGTAATCCTAGCAGAAGAATGCAAATAACGTCAATGCACAGCTGAACTGCAAGCCGTGCCTTACAGGAACTCTCTGTGTCTGCAAAAAAAGACACATACTAAACAGGAAATGCAACTGAGCTGTGGAAAACCTCAAACTTAAAAATGCAATCGCCAGGCGAAAATTGCATCCATGCATTCATAAATGCATGCACAACACTTTGCATTTTTGCAAATAATGCAAACAGGCTCTTACCTTTCGACTGAGACATTTTCCCCTTTCCTTTGGTGGGGGAGGGGAGCACAAAAGACTTTGCCTTGCTTCTCTTCTGTAGCTAGTTTTGCAACAAAGATGCAAGCTGCAGGCGTGCAATCTTCATGCAAGTGGAGTTTCTCTTGACCGATGCAGCAGATGGACTTTCAGGGAATCAAGGTGGAAATGCACACCTTGCAAAACAGACTGGAAAGTGATTTTTCCCCCAGTTGCAACGTTAGGGAAGGCTGTGCTGCAGCTACATGATGGGCCAGGGCTGGCAGCTAAAAGCTCCAAACTTGGAACTGAGTATCTTAGTGCGCAGACGTCCTTCCTGCGAATGGCGCAGTGGCCGCTGGGTAATGTAGTTCCCATGCGAAGTCCACGGGGTTTTGATTTACGGAAACGTGGTCTTCCCGCTCGCTCAGCAAGAGGTTGAGCGCGACAAAAATTGCGCCCAGATAAACAAGTCAAACACACACTCAGTAGTAAGTGATGGGCGAAATACGTCAAAGCCAACGAGTAGGGGCATTATTTGTTGTCGAAAAGCTCCAGAAACAACAGCTAAAGAACATTGGGGTAGCCAAAAGGCTTTCGGCTGGAAGGTCTGTTTGCAACCTTTATGTTGCAGCTCAGCACCTGTTGTACAGTTTCTGCCTACAGATGTTTCACACTTACACCTCCATTGAAAATACATATTTTTTCTCTCCCTTGGAGAATTTCTTGGTGATTTGACCCTGCAGAGAACATGCAAAGTGCTATATTCAGTTAGAAAAGATCCAGGTCAGTTATTTTCAAGGAGCCTGAAATTTAATACGGGCTAGTGCTGGGGTGGGGAAATTGGAGGGGGATCTCATTTCCTACAGGGTTCCAGTGGAGATTCTGCTTTTTATATGTCAAAGCCAATTTTATCAAAGTTAAGATTTTTAGATGCTCTTTCTTGCCTGAGAAGGTTAGAAATGGACAGGAAAGTCCCTGGAGGAGATCAGGGGAGGTATTCTTTTTTTTTTTTTTTTTTTTTTTTTTTTAATGTGGGTACCAGGAGTTGAACTCAGGACCTCATGCTTGCCAGCAGGCGCTTGTGCCGCTGAGTTATCTCACCGGCCCTTTTTTTCCTTTACGTGGGTTCCGGGAGTCGAACTCAGGACCTTGCGCTTGCCAGGCAGGCGCTTACGCCACTGAGCTATCTCACCGGCCCAGGGGAGGTATTCTTAAGTGAACAAAGTGAAATATCTTGCATATATTAGGTAAAATCAACAGATACTCTTGAGTTCTCAAGATATGTCAGGCATCTTTCAGTTGCCTTGGGTTATGGTATACTGTGCGGAGCTGTGGGGTGAGCAGCATCCCGGTAGAAAAAAAAAACTACCCTTTTCACCAGGAAGCCAGAGATGCACAGAATTCCCTTCAGGGAGTAAGCATAGCCTGGGTGCAAATGAGCTCAGACTTGTACTTCACTGGATACCACACTCAGGAATGTCCTTTCAATGCAAAGAGGGAGGAATGGAGGGTTTGGGGCACTGAGTCTTTGAGCAGTAAGCAAAGGTCAGTGGCAGGAATGAGGCTCACCTGTTCAGGGGACATTGAGGATGTCATGTTGCCTTGTATGCAAGAGCCATGGGGGCAGGCAGAACTTACAGGCCAGGGCTCTGCAGGGCCTTAAAAGGCAGGCTAAAGATTTGGACTTTATTCTGCAGTTACTGCGGGAGGTGGTGACAAGGTTTTGTGAAGGGCGTAGCCTAACCCGAAGCATTGTTTTAAGAAAGCAAATTTACCCTCAGCGATCCGGTGGCTTGGAACTGGGAGAGGCCAGTGATAGGTCAGGTCAGTCATGAAATGCAAAAAGAGGTACTTGGAAAGAAGATTCAGCTAGATGTGATGGGTGCTAAATGAAAACTTGAAATTTTATTAAAAATTCTAGGAAGCTAGGACCACCTGAGTAATGGATGAATCAGAGACAAGAAGGCCACCATGTGTCAGCTGGAAATCAACAACTCAGCTCTTCAAACAAGTATGCATTAGGTTGTGTGGGACTGACATTAATCACTTCAGTTGATGCCCTTTATTAATAGTATTAAGAATTACTCTCCCTTGTAATTGCAGCTACTCAAGAAGCTGAGGCAGGAAAATGTTGAAGCCAACCTGGATAGCCTAGCAAGACCCTCTCTCAAAATAAAATGTTGCTGGGTGTGTTGGCACATGCCTATAACCCCAGCACTTGGAAGTGGAGGCGGGATGATCATAAGTTCAAGGCCAGTCTGGGCTACAGAGGAAGTTCAAGGCCAACCTAAGTAAGCTACATAATGAGACTCTGCCTCAAAAAAGAAAAAAAAAAAAAAAAAAATCAAGGTATCCTCACATTTCTATTAGCCTCTGCCTCCAAGGATAATATTTCTGTCCCATGAGCACAGGTACAAGGACTTTCTGGCTCTTTTACTGTCCTTCTGCGCTAATCCATACTATCCCTTCCTTTCTTCTTCACACAGCTCAGCAACTCTTTCATCCAGCCTTTTTCTAAGTCTTGTTTAACCAGGAGATACATGTATATAGGTCTATTTCAACATACCCAGTTTACTTTCCAATCATTTGTAGAGCACCTGGCTCATGCCAGGTCCTGGGATAGCAACTGAGCTTCCTGTAGACAGACTCATTTAAACCCAGGCAGGGCCTGAACAACTGCTTAGAGCTGCTTTCAATTTGCATTTTATGTGGTCAGCTACATTGTTCTTAAATCGCCCCAGACACCCTTCTTTATGGAAGTGTACTAATCACAACTGGTCTGGTGCATTCTGCTACTATCATCTGTGATTTTACTCTCTGAATAGGCGTGTGTTGCTCCCAGCTGGCGAATGGATTGTGTTCTGAAAGTCAATCTATAATTCATTTTGCCACAGCAGCAACAGTGTGTTCTATAGTTAACGCACACATAGAGGCACACAAGCATATATGTACACAAAATCTGTAATCCTTCAATCAGCTGATCCACATATGTTAAAAAGCAAAATGGATCACTTTTCTTTATGGAAGAAGAAAATTCTGACTTCTGAGTAGGAAACTGGGATGCAGGGAACTCTGCCTCTCTGAGAAGATTTAGGTTCTGGAAGAAAAAGTTCTTCCTGCCTTGGTGTGCAAAGGTTTGTTCCTCCTACATTCCGGTGTAGTAGAAGAGGTTGTGCCTCTGCTTCTCTTCCTGCCAGTCTTTGAGAGTACAGTAGTTTTCCCAGGACAAGAATCCCTCCCATGATTTTTCTTTTACATGCACATCAATATTTATCTTGAGGTGACCTGTGTTTGGGCTTTATCTTCCCTACCTTTGTGATTTTCTGTAAATCAGATCTTTCTAAATTGCAGATCTGATGCACTCTCCTCCCAGCTTTCAGTTATCTTCAGGATCAATTCCAAATTCCTTGGAATGGTGCAACTGGCTCCTCTGGACCTGAGCGCTGCCTACCCTACAGCCTTTTTTCTCATGCTGTATTGATACTGTAGCCAGAAGAAACCAAGATTTCTGTCTCTTTACTTGTGAGATACACTGTTGCCTCTGTCTGGCAAAATTTTCCACTATAGACCTAGCTCATTCTGATTTGTGCTTGACTTTCTTCCATGGTGGTCACCATGTTGAAAATGACCTCTTTCCACCCTCAATGTGAATTAGGTGCACTCTCTAATTCTGTAACTTTCCGCACATACATCTCCCCCTGAGTCTCATCATAGTGCTGACAGTAGTTCATGAATATTTTTGTATCTACTGGAGGTTGACTAATGGAAATAAGAGACACTACCTATTATTTCCCCATTCCCAGTGCCCAGGTCTATATCTAGCATATCTGCTACTCAAATGTCTCCTGAAACAACGAATGGAATAGATGGAGCAAGGACCTGCAACATTGGCTAATCTGGACTAACTAGATTCCAACAAGTATACCTCAAGCGAAATTAGAACATCTGAGCGAAGGCCTAGACCATCAGGTTAGAGGTGTGAGATTCTTGGGAGGAGGTTCTTAGGTTAGGTCATACTGGCTTCTGAAGGAGATCATCTAAGGTACATGCTGGGTAGAGAAAGTGGTCATGTACAGTCAACTGGAGACATTTGGCAAATCTGGAGACATGTTATGGCTTGTGTTTAGGTGCCTTCCCGAAGCCTCATGTGGTCATAGGTGGGGCTTTTTCAGAGGTGGCTGAATCTGGACAGTGTGACTGATTCATGGTGTAATGCTAGGATTAAGGGTGGGTGATTACTAAATCAGTCCATTGATTGGTTTGGCACCACCCTAATCCCAGTAGCCCAAGTAGAATATAAAAGGGGCAGGAAAAGCTGCTAAGGTCCCTCGCTTGTTTGCTTTGCTACCTTCTGCCTCTGCGATGCCTGTCTGCCATGTCACCTTGTGTAGGAGCCGGCTGATTATGGACTGAAACCTCTACAAACTGAGCTAAATAAACCTTTTCCCTTTAACTTTGGGTGTCGGGTATTTTGTCTCAGCAATGAGAGAAAAGTAACTAAGACAAGACATTTTGTCACGGTGAGGGAGAGGCAGTAATGCCGGCATCCAATGGGTAAGGATCAGGAATGTGATAATCACGCTGCTGTGCCCAGGAAGCCCCCCACAGTGAGGAATTATACTGTCCAGATATAGTAGGGAGAAGAAAGCCTCAGAAACCCCATTGCGGACTATGAAGTTACTGAACACTCTGAGTTAATTTAAGGCTAATGAGATTTGGTATGATGGAATTATTCTGATGTGTGAAAACCCCTGAAATCTAGATTTGGATTCTAGTCCTGGCTGTAGAAGTTACCTGCATCTCCTCAGGCAAGTTTCTTCACCTTTCTGCGCCTCTTCCGGCCCCACAGTAAAACAGAGAGGGACAACTTAAGGCCCCTTATAGTTGTAGCATTCCATGGCTCTAAACCCAGCTCACATGTCTGACTAAAACCACTAAAGATTTTAAAAGAAAGAGTTTTGGGGGTTTTTTGTTTGTTTGTTTGTTTGTTTGCATCAGCTAAACATCTTTCTGTTCAGCAATGATAAGAATTCAGGTGAGAGTAGAAATACTCATATTACCCTTTGCAATATTACTTTCCAGGTGGCAGTGTTAATCTGCGATGGAATTTGTGAATGTTTTCCAACAATGTCTATTTGATTTCAGGAACAACATGCTAAAATTAAAGCTACAAGTTCAAGTGTGAATGTCAGCTTTTCTTTTCCACTACTGAGGCCTTTGCATGAGCTACATACAATATCAGCTCACTTTTCCTTCTTTCTTTACTTTCTTCTTTCTTTCTTTCTTTCTTTCTTTCTTTCTTTCTTTCTTTCTTTCTTTCTTTCTTTCTCCCTCTCCCTCATCCTCATCCTCACCCTCACTCTCACCCTCTTCTCTCTCTCTCTCTCTTTCCTTTTAATTTTGAGACAGATACTGAGACCTAAGTTGCCCAGGCTGGGCTCAAACTTGTGAACCTCCTGCCTCAGCCTCCCACAGTAGTGGGATGACAGGCATGCACCACCACCCTAGCTTCAACTTTTCTAGATTCTAGAACATCATATGTATATATCAGAGAGGCAGATGGAGGATTCATTTAGGGAACTGAATGTCGAGTTGTGGTTATACAATATATTTATGTCCAATTATTTTTGTTGCCTTTTTACTGAAAGTATCACAGTGAACTATGATTGTTAGCAGAATTTTGGAAATCCCAATATAGATTCAGTTTAGCTTTCACTGTCTCCTCAGTTTGCAACAGTTACACCTGTGTAGCCTTACCCCTCCCCCCTCTACTATAGGGGAACGTTTTTAAGGAGTCTAGTCAAAACAGAATTCTTATCCAGCTGAGACGTGAATTTTCTGTCAGCACTTCTGTAGGTTAATTCACACTATTATTCTATGGCTTTGCCTTTTTCTGGCCTCCACTTCAGTCTTCATTTTCTAAATTCTACCCTGCATTCAAAATGCAGTCCTGTCTCTCACGAAGCTGTCTTTGATCACATTCCTCTGTCCTATGAAAAAGTATCTTCCCTCTTTTAATTCTGATGATATCTGTTAGCTCTTAAATTATGTATGTAATATCTGACAGTAATGTTACCTGAGTACAACCAAATCGTACATTTTCTGCTCCATGCTGAGTTCTCTGGGCCTTCCTAACCTGCTCCTCTGGGGAGATTTCTGCTTGTTGGGTACCCTTGACACTAAGCTCAGCCAGGAACAGTTCCATCTTCATCGTGTCACCTTAGACCTAGCTCGTGTCATGCACATGATAGGTCCTCAACCTATCCTTGTTTATCTGGTGTTTGTATGGATTTATGACCTACCGAATAAATTCATCTAAAGCAGATTATTATCTGTTAATTTATGCTAGCAGTCTTCATTAAAAGTTAAAGAAAGAGATTTTCTAGGAAGAATTCTATTTAATTATGATGCCTAATTAAAATACTATGGCTAATACTTTATTAAGACTCCTATTAATATTCTACATTTTTTAATTACTGTTAACAAATTACTTTACAATTAACAGTGCCTGACATATATCATGGAAATGCCAACAGACTATCCAGAAGCGTGGTTGGGTTACATCAAATGAAAAATGTGCGATATGAATTTTCAGTGTTTCTTAGCAACTAGGAGCCATGTTGAGCTCCAGTGTAATGCTGTTTTAACCTTTTCTTCCAAGCATACTGAGTCTTGGGCAGGCATGTTAACCTCAGCTGAATAACAAGAAGATGGAGGTTCTGGGACGGTAGGAAATGAAATTATTCCAGCCTAGCATTGAATCCTATAAGAGTTCCAGTGTGTCATCTGGAGAGTGTTGGTATAAGCACTGGCAAGTAGCGAACTATTCCACATTGTTAAATTAAGTAATACACAGCACCAAAAATATTTAAATTCTGTTCAGTCAAGAGAGAAAATTAGAATAGTGTTTAATTGAATATACAACATCTACTTTTTCTCTTCCTTCTACCTAATCTCTAATCAACTTCTGTCTGTGTACATCTGGAAATGTATATGCACATACATATACTATACGTGTGTGTGTGTGTGTGTGTGTGTGTGTGTGTATAAGATGTGATCAAACTATATGGTGAATGTTTAAATTTTAAAAATTTGTTACAGTATAAGACACATTGCCATTAACCCCCCCCCAAGTACTCCGCCTCACCCAAACACACTTATTCCATCATTCCTGCCATTTTCTGAAGCAGTTCTGGAAGTCCTCCTTCCTGAGTGTCTTTACGAGGTATGATTAAAAACACAGTGAATGCTGCCTCTGCTGAGTACCATCCAGCAGAAAGGCAGGATTGTAAAAAAAATAATGACGTGTCCTCACCCACCTTATTCACCAAATGTGGTACCACGTGACTTCTGGTTCTTCGCCAAAGTCAAAATGACTTTGAAAGGTAAATAATTCAGGACATGAAGGCATCCACAACAGTGCAATTAAAGACACTCATGAAAGAGGACTTCCAGGACTGCTTCAGAAAGTGGTGAGAATGATGGGGTATACTTGAAGTATTTTGAGGGAGATTAATGGCAAGGTGTCTTTTACAGTAATAATTATTTTTTAAACTTGAACATTTACAATATTCTAGATATTTCATCATCCACACATGTGCATGAATGTATATGTGTGTATATGTGTAGTTTTTCTCTCATATGCCACTCACTCATTTTCTACCAGGCCCTGATCCCACCCTCTCTGGCTTCAAAAAATCTGAAGAAACCAGAACTTTACAGAAATTTGAATACATGGTGATGCTCTAAAAGTGGGGTTCAAGTTACATATAAATTTGGAACTCCTTTGTAATACACCTATTAATTTCATAGTTAATTAATTAGTGACATATAATATAGGGCGATTGAAAAATAATTGCATATTGGCCACACAGACCCTTAAATATCTCTGTGTAACTTCTTCCAAAGAAGATACCTCTTTCTGTTTGAAATCTCTTTCTGACTGCCATGTCAGTTGTCAAAATTAATATGCTACGAAGAGGTCAGAGGTGATTGATGCATGCACTAGTGACATGAGAGGTACATACTGAACATTTATTGAATTATGGAAAAAGCCGAGATAACTGCTTTACAATGTAGGGTTATCAAACTGCAGCCCATGCTCCAAATCTAACCTGCTGACTGTTGTAAATAAAGCTTTATTGGAACACAGCTATGTCCACTCATTTAAGTAATGTCCACAGCTGTTGTTGTACTAAAAAAGGAAATCAACAGAGTTGAATATTTGGAACTCTGAGTATCTGGCTTCCAGTAACTGTTTAATACATTTCTAAAGGTATTCTTTTCTCATGGATTTATACTGTACTTAAATGTTTCTAATGCTAACTCTACAATTAAACTGTAAAATCCCTCGAGGTGCTTTTATATACCCTAAAGACCCTATGAAGACCAGCAGAGAGTCAATAGCAAAGGTGTTATAAATATTTCTGATACAATGGCTAAATTGAGTTTTTATCACAAGAAAATAAATCTTGTGTACATAAGAAAGAACACTTTCCTAGTTTTCCTT
Organism: Erethizon dorsatum; assembly: GCA_028451465.1. NCBI lineage: Eukaryota > Metazoa > Chordata > Mammalia > Rodentia > Erethizontidae > Erethizon > Erethizon dorsatum. The sequence continues at coordinate 13,204,668 of CM051826.1, forward strand.
GACTATATCTGACTTTCCATCTACCTTATTTTCCTACATTTCTCAGGATGTTCAAGTCCTATATGTTTGTATGTTTACATACATAGTCTATGTACTTAGGAAAGAATTCGGGAAAATTAAAATATAAAATTCAGCTTGAGAAACACAAGCTATTAAAGACATATCTCACACATTTGCTTTTTATCCCAGGGACCAAAAAGAAGAGGGCTGATAAACTGAGAAAAGCATCTCAATATATCTTATTTTTAAAATGTAATAAGACTTTGATTAAGATGTACATTTGTGAAAAGTATGATATGGATTATAAAAATAAAGTATGATTTCTGGCACAAGAAGCTTAATATCTTGTGGATAATGTTAATAACTTTTTTGTAATATTTTATAGTTTACAGGTCCCTTCCTGTATGCCAAGTCATTTTCTCCCTACAGTGACACTGAGAAATGGATTGTTGCAACCTCCCAGCTTAACATCATCACTTCATGTGATTGCTTTTTTTTTATAAGATGAAAACCACGTGGTTTAAATCTTAATTGCAAGTGTAAACATTTGTCTTCTGATGCCTTATGGCTTTCTTTAAATCACCCAATCTAGTCTTGAGCAAGGTAACCTTTTAAAAGCATCCTAAAAATGTACATTTTTAGGCAGAGAGTAATCTGGTAGCATTTTTCCTGCTTTTGTGTTAGTTATTAATAGGACAAACTCAGTTCATGATTAATAAAGTCCACGACAAATCTTGCATATCTCTTTTACAGTCTGTACCTTGGCCAATACGCTAGGACAGAGCAATAAACACTGTACTGTTTGAGGATGAGTTCGAAACACTGATACAGGACATAATGTTTGCCCTTCAAACCTCCTTGATCTGTTTACATTGATATTAATAGATGGTTCTGGGCTTCATTCACAGACCTGCATGCTTCAGGTCATACTAACCTGCTGCACTTTAAAAAAAAAGAAAACCTATTAAATATTTTGGGAAGTTTTTTAGATAGCTGACATATGCAAGTTATGAAAAAAAGTTAAAAAGCCCATAAATTACAAGGTTGTCTGAAGTACAGGTGCACAGAAATGATTAGTCAGCATAACAAATAAACTTGTTTTTAAATTATTCCTTTTGGATTAGTGTCCAAAGAGGATGTTTTATAATTAACAGTGTACAGCAGCTAAATAGAAAATGCTGTAATAATGATTTTCAACTTTGTTTTCTGTCAAGATTGATATATTAATAATTTTATTTCTAGACCAAATTAAAAAAACAATGAACTCTACATAATTTCATTACTATATCACATAACTGAATAATTTTTTATAATTGTTATGTAATCGTATAGTATTACAAAACAACTATTGGAAAATATAATCAATATCTGATGGCATTTTGCAGATTGGTCTTTCTACCACCTATACAAATTAAAGATGACCTCTTTATGGTGCAAGAACATGAGCTACATATTACACATTTCGTATCGTGCAGTGTACAGGTTAAAACTGCAGAGATGTACTAGATTGCACTCTACTGCCACTAGAATTCTTTGGCAGTCTCTTCTAGAGCCCCATTCTCATGCCTTGTAGACATTGACATGAAAATTGAAGAAAATCTATAAACCTGGAATGTTGGTTACAGACAACTGGGAATTTCTATTTTATAGCTCCTTATCTATCCCTTTGTTTCTTACATTGAGTTTTTAAAACTCAAGTAAATATTAAAATGCATTTATTAAACATTTTTGGACAAGTTGCCAAATCGGATTCTACTGTACATAAAGAAACGGTGTAATATGGTAACACCACATGGCACTGTGAATAATTTTTGAAATGCTTGTGGAATTTTCAAAGAAAAATGTAGGAAATTTTGTGTTCTTAAATTTATTCCTATGAGATCCATGATTTAGAAAGCTTGTTATACAAGTTTTTGATAAATATTTGGATAATTTTTTAATACACAGATACTCCTTTATGAAAAAAATACACCTCACTTTATCTTTTGGTATTCATTTTTCACGTAGGAGCTTCTGAAAGTAGTTATTTAAAACATGCTATGTAAAAAAACTTTCAGGGATTTACGAACACCATGATATTAATTTTAGCTCCATCCTAATGAGGTAGCAAACCAGAGTGCATGCCAGTGTGAAGCTAAGGAAAGTGAAGTATTCCAAAACATGTTTGATCCTTATGGAATTCAGAAAGGAAGCAATGTGCTGCTAACTTGGGGATCCAGTTTTACAATGCTAAGACTTCGATAGAGATAGCATAGTGTTAAATACTAAATACACAGACCTTGTGACATCTAACTACTTACTAAGCTAGGTTAAAAAATAATTAGAACTTTGGGAGTAAATTGGCACCCCAAAGGTAGAGTACATTACTCTATTTATTCCTTTACCTATTGATCCCCATTACCTTTTTCACCAAATTGATTCAGATTTTAATTTGGTAGGCGGAAGGCACTGTTCTGTTTTGCCGACTGATCATCTTATCACCATAATTTTAAGTGACCTAATTTTATATGATGTTCAGCTAGAAGCAATACCAAGATGAAACTAAAAAATCATTACAAGCTATTCTTTGATATACATACAATTAAGTATCAGAAAAACTAAGATTTTCAAAATATGATTAAAAGAAGATTAGACTCTTTGCACGCTACCAGCATGTTAATAGTCTTCTTAACCCAGACACATAAAAGCCTGTGTTCTACAAAGGATGTTTAGATATGTCAGGTTCCAGTGCTTACATAAGCAATAGCTATGGACTATTTTTGAAGGGTAATGGTAGCTCTATATGCTGAAGTGCTCTATTTCGACGTAGTGCATTTCTCATGTTACGTTTCAAACTCAATTTTATAAGGAATCAACAAATGGTGCTGAAAAATTATTCTAAGGAAGCCTGCTAAAATTTTTTACTCACTTTTAATTTGGGAGAGGATTTAAGTAAGTAAATTCATAACTAAAGCATAGATTTTCTGTGCCTCAATTTCTTCAACTATGATAAGGCTATAATAATAGTACCTACTTCGTGTGGTAGTTAAGAAGATTGAGTGAATTAATACACTCAGACCCTAAGAAGAGTAGCTGGTACCTTTGTACACTAAGTCTATCAGTTATGGAGGCTTTTGATAATTATTTTTGCTATGAAGTTTACAGGCATTGATTCCTTTCTTAAGGATGAAGATACAATATTTGATATTGAAGAAAACTTAAATGTAAGAATGTGTGTTCTACTAAGTAATAAAAAGAAACTCTCTTTTAGGCTGGAAATTTTTTTAAAAGCTCCGAAATTAGTCAAATGCCACCATCAACATGAGGAAATATGACTAGAAAGGCTTAGTGAATAGAGAATACTTTCTTTAGTGAAAAGGAGAAAAAAATTTTTTTATTGCAGCAAATCAAAACGCTGTTGGATACTGTTAAGAGGAAATGGGGGCCATCTGGAGAAAACAATTCCATTCTACAGTGTGGAATAGATTTAAAGAACAGCTGAATAGCTAGGATATGAATAATATAGGCCTTTGGCCATATAATGTCAGAGATTAACGGAATGAACAGCAGGGGGTGTAGTGGTGGTTAATGAGAAGTGGAAAGAGTTGTCCAGCTTCCAGCATCAGTATTTACGGGATGGTGGATTCCTTTATTCAAAAAATATACTGGTGACATTATTTTGGTTCTTTCCAGTCATCTGAGTGCATTAGAACCTTGGTATTCTACATCCTTCTATTTTATTGATATATTTCTCAAATTCATTATCTTTATATTCACTTTTTACTTACAACCATTACTAGTGGTTGCTGCCCTCTTAACTCATTAATTTGTTCAATTTTAAAAATTTACATTAGGCATATTTTTTAAATCACCAGAATAGATTTTCTCCCGTTTCTTAGTTACCTGATGTATAAATATTAGACTATTTTAATTATTATTTAAAATGGAGAAACTCTTATTAATGATTGAATCTATGGAGTCTATGTTTAAAATCATTGTTTCATACCTACCCAAAATGATCCACATGGACTTTTTTGGAATTAGACAGAGAAAAGAGGAAAGAGAAATTTGATAATTTTTTTTTATTAGCTGAAGTATTTTATTTCCATCATAATGAGTTGTAAAACATGCATAGAAAATAAGTATCTCCTTTTATCTAAATACAGATGTGAAAATCATGCTATAAAAAGCTACAAGATTACAAAAGGACAGGTAGAATTATATTGAAATTTTTAATGTGTTCAAAAAATTCAAAGGCAGGCCGGTGATATGGCTCAGAGGCGTAAGCACCTGCCTGGCAAGTGCGAGGTCCTGAGTTCAACTCCCGCTACCCGCATATTAAAAAAAAATTAAAAGGCACATCTCAGAGGTCGCATGTTCTATTGCTGCCCCCATAATATTATTATCATCTTCTCTATTTATTATGGATTCTACAGTTAAATGCTTGACTTGGCTAAAGATGTATGTATTTAACCTTTTAACTTTAATTATTCTACTTGAATTATTTTAGGAATTTGTCATCCATGCAAGTTCTGAATAGATAATAATTGAAGAAAATAAGTATTTTTAAGACTTCATGTTCACAGAAACTGAGACTCCTTCAAAGGCAAAAGGTTTCTTCAGCGAGAGTTGAGCAAACATGTATCAGCGCACCTTCCAGAAAAATGATTGGAGCCTCATGTCTTAACAACTGTACTTTAAAAATAAGTCACACCAAAGATGAAGAGCTGAGCAGCAACACTTTCACTGGTGGATCATATTCCAGTTTTCTCTTCATCCAATTCTGCATAATGCTTTGGAAGCAGAATAACAAGTAACGTAAAATCATTTTTCAAGATGCTGTATGCACACTCTTATTTCTATGTCTGTATGCACTGGAACAGACAATTTATGTGATGCACTTGTAATACTCCAAGAACAAACACCAATTTCCCTGAAGGTTATGAGCACTCTTGAATTTTCCAGAAGCAAAAATATATAGACATATATTTTCATGTGGTCATACTGAGATAATGAAATGTGCTAGATTTGCAGACTTCTTAAGATGAGTCTCAGGAAATATGCCCACTGTGTACATTAATTTTATTCTGAGATTCAGAGGGTGGATGTAGGCACTTCGTAGCAGGCGTTGACAAGAAGTAATTAGCAGTGAGTGTTGTGGAAGACGGAGGGCTAAAAGGATTTGGGCATCAGCTGCCTCACAGGAGTACCTTTCACTCTTGGAAAAACAGGTATTCAGTTGATCTGTTTATGGTCCTTACTCGAGGTTTCCGAATCAGAACATGAATCCGTGTGTGACTGAAACGAACCGCCTGTTTTCTTCAAGTGGAAGTGAGGTCATGTAAGGACAGTATATTAATCCTTTTGGCACATCACAGCCATTTTGCTTGTTTTATTTTACTTTGGGGAGATGCATAGGGCTGAGAGTAGAAACACCTTACCTGTGGACCCCTGGTGTGATTCCACCCACGATCGTGGCAGGCCCCTCACGCACGCAAGAGCAACTTGGGAGATTCCAAAGTTCAAAAGTAGCTCTGTATCTTTGCTCCCTCTTTGTTTTTCTTCCTTGAATGTTTACATGGTGTTATTTTTCTTTGAATCGCACCAAAGGTGACACACGGAAGAATTTTCCCTGCCAGCAAACCTAGAAACAGTGTTCCCGTTTAAAACACTGTAGCTACGTGACAAATAATCACATATGGAAACCCATGCACTGTAAGAGACACTGCAGTGTCACAGGTTTCTTTCCTTTTCATGAAGTCCAACCGGAATAAACAGATCACAGAGATTAAATGATTGCTCCGTCTCCACGAATTTTCCCTGAAGTTCCCCCGTCTTCGGGGGCACAGTGCTGCCTAAACTTGTTTCTACTACATTCCACACCCAGGGCAGAGTTCTGCATGTGGAAACACTTTGCCCTTGCCCTGTACCAGTTATGTAACAGCCATAAATGTTCACGTGTGTCTGTTTATAAACTATGAGGGAGGGTGAGTACAAAGCTAAACCTTGATATAATTTCTACCAAAAAGAAAATCTTAGTAAGATTGTAAGTACAGGTAGGAAGGTGCTTTTACCCTAAAGCTTGTGACCACATTATGAAATTGACAAGGACAATTGAGACAGGAAAGGTCGGACTTAATTAGTCCTGAGTGCAAGAAAATTGGGCTGGTCTTAAAGTGTTTAATAATTTGCTTTATTAGCTAATACCTGGCCTGGTATTCTCAGATGCTAGCAGCTAAGAGACCTACATGCTTGTTTAGGTATGTCTAACTGTTGGAGTCATCTAATTCAATGACTGGATTTATTTGGAGAAAAATGGGGGGAGAGAATAAAAGTGCAAGGGTCTAAATTGGAACTAAAAGAATGTTTTAAAGTCAGCTAGTGTAAGGGTTCACTATAACTTCACATTTCATGCAGATGAAGAGGGAAAGAGATGGCTGCAGAGATCTGGCAGACAGCCTCTTGAATTTTGCCACTAATTTTAACGTATTGTTTATTTATTCATTTTTTCATTCTGTTTTGGAGGAAAGATAGAGTAAGAATAAGAATGAGTTTGGGCATCTAATTTGATGATATCATTCTTACTAAGAGTTTTACCCATCTGTCATGGTAGGAAGAATCTTTATTGTAAAATCAATTCCATATAACTGTATTTAAATGGGTAGTAATCATGGCAATCATTACTCTTAAACTCGTACTCAGGGGTGAGGTATAGCTCAATAGAAGAGCACTATGCCTAGCATATGTGAGGCCCTGGGTTTGATCTCTAGCACTGGGAAAATCATTTATATATATGCGTTGCATTCCAACTTCCTTCAAATTTACTTTGGAAATCCAAAAACCTGTTAGCACAAAAGATGTAGTTAAACTGAGCCTGTAGTAAAAGAAGAGATAACTGGTGAAAAAACAAAACCACAGTGAGATATATCCTCATATTCTTTAGGATGGCCACTATAAAGAAAAGAGAAAGAAAGAAGGAAAACAAATGTTGGCAAGGATGTAGAGCCGAGTGAATTCCTTGTGTATTGCTGGTGGGAGTGTGTAAGGGCATATCCATTATGGAAAACAGTGTGGAGTTTCTTCCAAACATGAAAAATAGAATTACCATGTGACCCATCAATCTCTCTTTTAAATTCATATCTAAAATAATTGAAAACAGGATCTCAAAGAAATATTTGCATATCCATATTCACAGCTTCATGATTCTCAAGAGTCTAATGGCAGAAGAAACCTAAATGTTCATATACGGTAAAAGGATAAAGAAAATGTGAGTTTACCAAATTTTTTGGTAAATAGATGCATCTCAAGACCATTACATTAAGTGAAATAAATTAGACACACAAGTTTAAATATCACGTTGTTTCTCTCATGTGAAAAACCCAAAGGGTAAATAAGGAGCAAAACAGAGGGTAGATATCGGGACGTAGGAAAAACATGTTCAAATGGGAAGGGGAACAAGGGAGGGGGGAGGGGAAAAGGATGGGGAAAGGGATTTTTAAAAGGGAAGGGAAGAATGGAAACAAAACTTTTGTGAATGAGGGGAGGAAGAAGGTTGAGGGGAGGGGAGGGAACTAGGAAAACAAGAAAAATTAAGACTATTACGTACAGGTACAAATTCCTTATGATGAATGAGATAATTGTGTATGGCAAATATGTACTAATATTTTTTTTTAATATGGTGTTGGGCCAGTGAGGTAGCTCAGTGGCATAAGTGCCTGCCTGGCAAGCACGAGGTCCTGAGTTCGACTCCTGGTACCCACAAATGAAAAAAGGGCTGGTGATATCGCTCAGCGGCACGGGCGCCTGCTGGTGCGCGAGGTCCTGAGTTCGACCCCCGGTTCCCACACACACAAAAAAAATACATATGGTGTTTACCTACAGTGGACTATTGTTCAGTCTTTTAAAATAAAGGATATCCTGTCATACGCTACAACATGGATGAGCTTTGAAAACTACACTAGGTGAAGTAAGCCAGTCACAAAAAGACTAGCACTGCATGATTGCATTTCTATGAGACATCTACAATAGTTGAACTCTTTAGAAACAGAGAGTAGAATGGTGGTTTCCATGAACTAGTGGTAGGAAAAAAGGGAAATTGTGGTTCAGTAAGTATAGAGTGTCAGTTTTACTAGGTGAAAGCTTCTAGATGTCTGTTAGACAATAGTATATATTAGTTAACACTACTTCACTGTATACTTCAAAATAGTTACAATGGTAAATTTTATGTTGTATAATTTTTACTGCAACAAAAGGGAAAGGAAAGATAGCTAAGGACTAGGTGAGGGTCCCAGTTGTAATTGTAATGGTAAGACTAATTCGTTCTATAGATTGTTTCCGTTGTCTAATTCCTCAATCAGTACTTTGCTATGTTCATGACTTCAAGCCTTTTTTGGTAAATGGCCTCATACATTTTTGGAAATAGGTGGGGCAGAACAAATCAATACATGAAGAATAAGAATTCTCATAGTCTATCTCTTCAATTACAATGATCTTCATCTCCATTCATTTCAGCAAACCTGGTCTTCACATCTATTTTCCTGGTTCTAGGAGCGGGTTTCTCAACTACAGCTGACATTTGTACCCTATAATTCTTTGTTTGAGGGACTGTCCTTCGCATCCTGGCCTCTCTGGCCGCTACTCACTGAATGCCAGTAATGGCCCTCCAGCTATGACAACCCAAAGTGTCCTCAGGTTTTGCCATATATCTTCTATATGCAAAATTCCCTTTGATTTAGAGTCATAGCACGAGAGCAAAGAACTTTCTATTATACTCTCAATTTATACATAACTTCCTGAGTGCGTGGCATCTCTTTTCATTCTCAACAGTGTCAGTTTGGACAATGAATTAAATAGCCACCCAGCATGTGACCATTTAAACAGCAACTCTGCATTTCCAGTTGGTTGTTGCTATCACTCAGGAGATATTCTTAACTCCTCTCCCTCTTTTGTACCCCATTTCACCCTTTGCAAATCCTGTTGAAATTGCCTTCAAACCATAGTAACTGTCCAGAACTTCTCTCTACATCAGCTGATATCACAGAGTCCGAGGCTTCTCCTATCTTGTCCAGAGAATATGTGTCCTCTCTCTGACTGTCCTCAAACAGCTGCCAGCGATATTATGTTTCATTGGCCTGACAGATCATGCCATTCCTCGGCTAAGACCCTCCCCCAGTTTCACATCCAGTCAGAGGAAAAGCCAAAGCCATTACAATGTCCTAAAAGTAGCCTTACAGGACACACTGTTCCAGCTCCTGGCCTCACTGCTATTCCTTGAAAACCTGAACCCTCTGTCAAATCTTTCTGCTGTACCCTTTTGTCCTCTCACCTGCCTGGTTACATAGCTGGTTCCCTCACTTTTACAGTCTGTATTCTAATGGCAACTTCACAGGCAAGCTTTCTCTGACCCACTAACTTAGAACTGCACCTTCTGCTCTCTTTTCTGATGTGCTTTTATGTTTAAGCATAGCTGTTTTGTTCTTTTTCTTTTTCTTTTTTTTTTTTTTTTGAGACAGGGTCTCGCTATGTAGTTCAGGCTGGCCTTGAACTCACTATGTAGCCCAGGTTGGCCTTGAATTCACAGCGATCCTCCTGCCTCACCATCCCAAGTGCTGGGATTACAGGTGTGTACCACCATGCTCGGCCTTAAGCATAGCTCTTAACCCTATATAACATGCTAAAATTTTACCCATTTTTTTCCTTATTTACTTACTTGTCTATTTATTTCTATCCAAAATTATACATAAACTCCACACAAACAGGGATTTTTTTCTGTTTTGTTTGCTGTCACATATTCAATGATTATTGCATTTTTTTAGGAAATACATAGCAGGAACTCAATAAGTATTTATTGAGTGATTGCAATAATAAATTTATTGAGTACATACTTTCTTCTAGACATTAGAGTAGACACTGAGACTACAAAAATGATTACAGTATGGCCCCTACCTTCAAGGAGCTTATGATCTATTCAAGGACATTCTTGAGCATAAATAAGTAAAGACAATAGAGTGAAATGCATGTGATAAAGAGAAGAATACATGGCTGTAGGACAGTGAAGGGGAAAAAATGTATAACTTTGCACTGAGGAGGAAGTGGAAGTAGTGAAGGGATGCTACATAAAATGCCCTTTCTTGCCACCCATTTGCAGTCTGTTACGTGCGAGGCAGTTGCAATACCTGGCAGCATAAATCCCTGTTCCAACAGTCTTCATCCCGTACACCCACACCTACAGTATGGCATTCAAACTGTCTGGCATGGTTTACAAAGCTCATCATAGTCTAGTTTCCTGTCCAGACTTGCCCATTGCCACTCTCTTCCAAAGACACTCTCCATCTGAGTAGACTGATAGGAACAAGATGTGTTTCCAGCACCTTCAGCTATGCCTTGTCCTTGGAATCCTCTCCCCCGCTGTGAACTACTTGCCAAGTTTCAGCTGAAACAGAACAGCTTCTATTGACACCTTCATGTCATCTTTCAGCTGGGTGAATTATCACATAAAAGGCCAGAGAGAGCTGGTAATAGTGAATTTTATGTATCAACTAGACTGGGCCCAGATATCTGGTGAGGCATTATTTCTGAATGTTGCTGTAAGGGTGTTTCTGGAAAAGATCAGCGTTTGAGTTGGCAGACTAGGAAAGAAGGTCTAGGCTTAGTCTGGGTGGGCATGTCCAGTCTCTTGAGGGCCTACAGAGAACAGAAAAAAAGTGAAGGGTGAATTTGCTCTCTGTTTGAGCTAGGAAATGCAGCTTCTCTTACCACTGAACGTCAGCTCTCCTGGATCTCCTGTCCCTGGATTTGGACTAAGACTCATTCGCCCCACTACCACCAACCCCATTCTTACACCTTTACGTTTACATCACACTGCACCACCAGCTTCCCTGGCCTCCAGCTTACAGACAGAGGATTTTGAGACTTCTCAGCCTCTGGAATCAATTGAGTCAACCATCATAATAAATCTGTTTCTGTATGTCTATCTATCCATCATCTACACGGTGTGCGTGTCTTTGTCTGTATATACACATTGCTTCTGTCTCTTTGGAGAAGTCTGCCTAATACACAGCTGAAGACTTGGGGAAGGGTGCAGTTCCTCAAAAGAAGGAACCTACAAATAGGAGTCAAAAATGGTGCAAAAAAAATATTATAAAGGAAGACTGTGAACTTTTAATAACAATCTTAGATGCACATTCCAAAAGCAAAGAAGTAACAGATCTATAATAGGTTGATGAGAAACAGGACAGTGCCGAAGCATGGACAATGGAAGAAGAGGAAAGTGGGTACCATATGAAAATATTTCCCTAAGGTTTCATCTGAGAAAGAGTAAAATCAAGTTCCAGACTACATATGTATTGTATTTGTTATGTATATGTTTACATTAAATATATAGTAAACTATATAAAGTCTTGTGGTTTCTGACTACTAATTCCTATTATCGTGTTACATTTGTGAGTTGAATGTGCCCATTCAAGTATTTTAAATGTGGATACCACAAACGGTATCTGGAATCAGTGATGGTTGCAACCAAGATTCAAGTGACCAGACTGAGGACAGTTAAATCAGCAGTACATTTTACAGAATAGTTTCTCTCTATCACTATCTCTTTGAATATTTATTCAACAACTGTGTGATTGAATGTTCAACTGGGTGTTCAATTAGTATTCAATTCAGTCATTTGAATAGTTCAGTAACTGAAGGCTTAAGCATCAAGGATTGTGCTAATCTTATAACCTTCTCTAGAAACGTATGAAATAAGTTTTATGTTCTCCACCAAAAAGAAATGAAAATTAGGGAGAATCATTTACCTTTAAAAGTTAGCATGTGCAAGACTCAAGATCTGAACCCTGTTCTTTCCAAAGTCAAAGCTTATTTTCCTCACCCTCTCCCTCACTTTCTCTCCCTCTCTTCCTCTCTTTTTCTCTCTCCTTTTCCCCCAGTATTAGGCCCTCAAGGATGCTGGGTAAACACTCTGCCACTGACAAAGCTCATTCTTAACTACTGTACATTTCTGCTTCTGTGCTACTTGTCTAGATGATTTCATTTCAGATGCATTTGTATGTGAGTTGAGAATAATCTTTTGTGCTATTTAAATATTTTAGTGGTAATTTATATATCAGGAATCATTGTTAGTCATAGCGGTTATATAATTCATTTATAATTGTTACATCTTAAACTCATTAATGAATTGGCTGATAATAATATTTGAATTCAACACGTTAGCTTGGGCAGGTATACTGCTGCTTAGTATTTAATTACTTAATGTGTTTTTGTGAAAACAGAATAATTGAAACACTAATATCAGCAGTTCTTGAAGGAAAGTTCCAAGAAGCAGCTGACAAGACTTTGAAAATCCCCTGGGTGTTGCATGCTTCATTTCAAGTGAAAATGTAAAGCAATTAAATTTCTTGTAACTGAATTCCTTAATGATACACATTTTCTATTGCTTATTTGTTTTCAAAAGTTAATCTTTTTGTGCAACTATGTTAAACTTTTCCTGCAAAAATATTAGTGAAAACAGAATAAGACAGGAAGATGAGATGCAACAGAAAAAATACTTTTGGTCTAATGAAAATATTTTTCATCTAAGATTCATCTAAATAAGATGAGATGAAGTTTTCTAGTTTTTAAAATTTTAGTATTGTGCTTTTCCATTTTTAAAAGAAACAAATGTAAAATAAGTAAAACTGTTCTTACATAATGTAATATGTTTAATATGCACATATTAACATAAAATATAAAAATATAAAATAAAAATATAGTCATAAAAATATAGTTGTGCTCTATTTTACTATTTATGTGATGTAATACAAGTCATTTAATTCTCTCTATATGCAAGGAATATTCTGTATATAAAATAAATATCATGATTAGAAATTTATTTTTTTTTAATTTTTATTTTAAAGAGAAAAAAATAGAACAAAATTTCAACACAACATAATAGGAGAGTAACAATGGTTAATACATTACATATTGTTATCTTTAAATTAGTTACTCAGAATACAAGATAGCAGCATTCAATTGTCCAAACAATATTAGCACAAAACTTTCTTTTCAATGAACTCAGAGAAATTAGTAGTGCATCTATCTTAACTATCATATATATATATATATATGTTTTACAACATCTAGTGTGCATTTTGGATCTTATTTACTCTTTCAGCTTCTCACACTAGGGAGACAATACGATGTTTACACATGTGCATCTGGTTTATTTCATTATGAATATGGTCTCAAGTTGCATCCATTTACCTATAAAAGTCTCCAGTTTATCCTTCTTTATGGCTGAGTAGTACTCCACTGTATAAAAAGACCACATCTTTTTTATCCATTCCTCAGTTGATGGGCATTTGGGTTGTTTCCAAGATCTGGCTATTACAAATTGAGCTGCTATAAATATGGGTGCACATATATTGCTGTGGTATGTTGTTTTTAATTCTGGGAAGATACCCTGAAGGGGAATAGCTGGGTGAAATGGGACCTCCAATCCTAGTTTTTTGAGGAATCTCCACACTGATTTCCACAGTGGCTATACCAGTCAACACTCCCACCAACAGTGGAGAAGGGTTCCTTTTTCCCCACAGCCCCTCCAGCATCGGTTATTGGTTGATTTCTTGATAATAGCCACTCTTCCTGGGGTGAGATGGGATCTCAGTGTTGTTTTAATTTGCATCACTCGAATGACCAGTGATGTTGAACATTTTTTCATGTTTATTTGCTATTTGTATTTCTTCATCTGAGAAGTATGTATTCGTCTCAGATGCCCATTTTTGGATTGGGTCTTTAAATTTGGGAGGTCTGATTTTTTTGAGTTCTCTACATATTCTCAATAGTAATCCTTTGTCTGAGGAATAGCTGGCAAACATTTTTTCCCACGTTGTGGGTTGTCTCTTCACTCTGTTGGTTTCTCTTGCTGTGCAAAAGCTTTTCAATAAGGAGATCCCAGTTGTTGATTCTTTGTGATAGTTCCTGTGCCATTGGGGTTTTATTCATAAAATCTTTGCCTACCCCAATGTCTTCAAGAGTTTTACCTATTCTATCTTCCAGCAGATTTAATGTTTCTGTTTTAATATTTAGATCTCTGATCCATTTTGGATTTAGTTTAGTGCATGGTGAAAGATATGGGTCTAATTTTAATCTTTGGCATGTGCAGAGCCAGTTTTTCCAGCACCATTTATTAAAGAGGCTATCTTTCTTCCAGTGCATGTGTTTGGCACCTTTGTCAAAGCTAAGGTGGCTTAGTATGTCTGAAGTTGTTTCTGCATCTTCTAATCTGTTCCATTGATCTTTGGATCTGTTTTTTGTTTTTTGTTTTTTGTGTTTTGTGTTTTTTTTTTTTTTTTTGCCAATACCATGCTGTTTTTTATCACAGTAGCTTTATAGTATAATTTCAAGTCAAGGATTGTGATGCCCCCTGCCTTGCCCTTGTTGCCCAGAATTGCCTTTGCTACTCTAGGTCTCTTCTGGTTCCAGATGAATTTTAGGATTGTTTTCTCTAATTCTGTGAGATATGATGTTGGCATGATTAGAAATTTAGGAAAATAGCATCAGTAATGTGGCTGACTAGAAATACCTAGCATGCTTCCTTCTACAACAAAGGACAAAACAAAGACAAAAACCATCCCTGTTTCACTGGAGTGTTTGAGGCAGAACACCTGAGTGCATTGGGAATGTGGCAGAGATGCTGTGAAGCACAGAGATACGCAACAGCTACATAAGGGAGGGAACTAAGCACACAGCATCTGCCACCCCATCTCTCAAGATCAACTTTGAACTAAGAAGGACTTTGCTCAGTAGGCAAAGGGTAAGCAGGAAGCCCCGTAGTTGCCACATGGACCATGACACCTGGAACATTGGCTGCTGGAGAAGCCTGCAGCCCTCACAGGCCCTGAGAGCACTTTGGGGAGCTTCTGCGTTACCCCAGTGAAGCATTGCTCTGGAAAAAGCCCTGCCCACACTGTGCCCAACCTCTATCCAGGCTTGTTTCAAGGCTGATCTTGAGAGATGAGGTGGTAGATGCTGTGTGCTTAGTTCCCACAGTGCCGCCTTGAGACCCTGCCTAACTGGCACCCTGCAGACTGGTCCCACAATCATTCCTGTCACCCTAGGGAAGCACCTAGGCAGCCTGGCCTGAGCACTTCAGACTGCAGAGGCCCAGAAAACAGGTGGCAATGGTCACCCAACCTGGGCCCTGGACTGCAGCCAGGCAGTCACCCCGAGTGGCTCGGCCCTCTAAGGCTGCCAGAAGGCAACTGGGTGACTCATGCACCCTTCCACTGTCCTGGGAACTGGCTGGGTAGCCATCTGCCCCCAGAATCCCTGGGAAGAAGACAGGTAACACTACCTATCCACCAATGACCCCAGAAAGCACCCAAGGAGCCTCACCTAAGAGACTTGGCCCACTGAGGCCCCCGAAAACAAGCCAAGCAGCCTTGCCCATCTTTCTGTGACTCCAAGACATAGCTGAGCAGCTAGCTCTCAGAAATTTGGCCTGCTAAGGTCCTGGAAAGCAGCTGGACAACCCTCCCTGAGCATGTCACTCCCCAGACCAGGAAAAGTCACCGCCAAAGCCCTGGCACACTAACAGGCCTATCATCTGGACTCACTGGTATGACCCAGCCCCCATGGGGTGCTGAGGCACTGACGGGAATCCTGCACCACTACTGGACATGGACCACACCCACTTGGGCCACTAGGTCAGCACTACCCTATGCAACCTGCAGCAATGGATGGGTACCCTACACCCACAGAGAGTCATTAGAGTTCTAATGCCCAGAACTGCTACATGAGAATACTATAGCCCAGATAGTAGTGTAATCTCCACATAGGCTGTTGAGACACCTATAGAGACAACCTTTGATTTCAGCTAAGGAAGCCAGATGGACACTATACTAAAGTGCCTACCTAGAACTAAAGTCAACACAACTTACTCAATTGACATCCTAGGGTATATTGCCAAGACAAACTATATTACTATGAAAGCCATCCTATAAAATTGGTAAAGGCAACTGACTTGCTACATGCATGGATACCAATGTAGAGAAACAAGATGAATCACAACAAATACAAGAAAACTGAAATGATAGCATGTAACTTCTGACCACCATGGAATAAAACTAGAATTTAACAAGAGAAACTTTAGAAGTTGTACAAATACATGGAAATTGAACAACATTCTCTTGAATAATTAGTGGTTCAATGAAGAAATCAAAGAGAAATTTAAAAATTTTTCAGAAGAAATGAAAACATAACGTATGAAAACTTATGCTATATACCAAAAGTAGGAGGAAGGAAATTTATAGAAATAAGTGACTACACAAAAATAAAAAACCAGAAATATCTCAAATAAACAACTTAGTGATGCAACTCAAGGAACCAGAGAACTGTGAGAATAGTTCAGTGAAGCCCTGGATTTGAGCCCTAGCACCCTCCAAAAATAAATTAATAAAAGTACAAAGCAAATCCAAAATTAGTATAAGGAAATAACAAAGAACAGAGTAGAAGTAAACAAAATAGAGACCCAAGAAAGCAATACAAAAGATCAGTGAAAGAAAGTGTTGGTGTTTTGAAAAGCAAAACTGACAAACCTTCAGCTAGCTAGACTAAGAAAAAAGAGAGAAGATCTAAATAAAACCAGAGATAAAAAAAAAGACATTACTTTAGGTGTGGAGGTGCACATCTCTAAACCCAGCTATTTGAGAGGCTGAGATAAATTCAAGGTCAGCCTGGACAAATTAGCAAGACCCTGTCTTAAAATTTAAAAATAAGATAAAAAGGACTAAGATGTAGATCAGTGGTATATTCCTTGTCTAATGGGCTTGAGGCCCTGGGTTTGACTCCCAGTAACATGTACACATTATAAGTAATATCACAGAACCACAAAGGATCATTAGTTACTGCTATGAACAACTACATGCCAACAAATCAGAAAACCTAGAAGAAATTGGTATGTTTCTGGATATATAACTAACCAAAAGCCATGAGCTCATAGGAAACCTGAAGAGATTAAAATCAAGTATTGAAATTGAATAAGTAATAAAAAATCTCCCAAGAAAGAAAAGCCCGGGATCAGATGGGTTTACTGCTAAAATTTACCAAACCCTTAAAGAATACCAATTCTTCCCAAACTACCCTAAAGTATTGAAAGGAAGGAACCCTCCCAACTCATTCTGAGAAGCCAGCATTATCCTGTTTGGTGAAATGCAAACTTGATTGAATTTGGGATCCACCCAGGGGATTGACAGAACACACTTCTGGATGTGTCTGGGGTCATGGAGGCATGGCCTTGGGTCTATGTCTGGTCCCTCACCCTTTTCTCTCTGTCTCTGTTCTGCTGCTCTGATTTCCTACCACCATGAACTAAGCAGCTTTGCTTGCCGTGCCCTTCTGCCATGATTTTTCTGCTTTGGAGCCTGCTAGCCATGTGCTGAATTTGCTGAAACTGTAAGCTAAATTAAAACCTTCCTCCTTTAAATTGTGGGTGTCGAGTATTGTCTCAGTGACAGGAAAGCTAGCTAGCACACCCTGATGTCAAAACCAGGCAAATTACAACAAAAAAAGAGAACTACAGATCAATGTCCCTGATGACCTCAGATGAAAAATTTCTTTTTTTTTTTTTTTTGAGATGAGGGCTCCCTATATAGTTCAGGCTTGTCTTGAACTCATTGTGTAACCCAAGCTAGTCTCAAACTCCAGGCAGTTCTCCTGCCTCAGCCTCCCAGGTGCTGAGATCACACACATGCACCACCACTCCCAGCAAAATTTTTTTAACAAAATAGAAAACGAATAAATAAAATCCAATAGCATGTCAAAAGTTTCATACATCATTATCAAGTGAGATTTATGTATAATAAATATAATACATCAACAGAATGAGGACAAAAAACATATGATCTCAATAGATGCAGAAAAAGCATTTGATAAAATTAAACATCCATTCGTGATAAAACCCTCAACAACTGGGTATGGAAACAATGTACCTCAACACAGTGTAGGCAATGTGTGACAAAACCACAGCCAACATTATACTTAATGGGGAAGAGCTGAAATTCTTTGTTCTAAAATCAGGAAAAAGACAAAGATGTCTGTTTTTATCTCTCTTATTCAATATAATGTTGTAAATTTCAGTGAGGACATTAAGGCAAGAAAAAGAAAAAAGGGGCATACAAATAAGAAAAGAGGAAGTTAAATTATTGATTCATAGATGACAGGATTTTATATATGGAAAAGCCTATAGACTCCACAATAAAAACCTGTAAGAGATGTTAAATAAATTCAGTAAGGTTACAGGCTACAAATCAATATGCGAAAGTCAATAACCTTTTTGTACAACAATAACGAAATAGCTAAGAAGAAAACAATCTTATTTTCAATAACTATGAAAAGTAAATAAAATACCTGGGAATAAATAAAATACCAAGGAAGCAAATGCACTCTGCAATAAAAATAACAAGCTCAGTGTGATAGTACATACCTGTAATCCCAGTACATAGGAGGCTGAAGCAGAAAGAGTGCAAGTTCAATGCTAGCCTGGGCTACATAATAAGACCCTGTCTCAAAACAAAAACAAAATGAAACAAAATAGAAAATAACAAAACATTGATGAAAAAAGATGATGATTATAAAAATTAGGTAAAGACATCTTATATTCATGATTTAGAAGCATTGGTATTCTTAAATGTCTATAGTATCCAAATAAATCTGAATTCAATGTAATTCTTGTCAAAATACCAAAAACATTCTTCATAGAAAAAAAATACTTTTGAAATTTATATGTAGCTGCGAAGGACCCTGAATGACCATAGTAATCTTGAGTAAACAGAACACAGTTTGAAGCATTACAGTACCTGACTTCAAAACATATTACAAAGCTATAGTAACAAAACAGCATAGTACTAACAAAACAAAAAACAAAAAACAAAAAAACAGATGTACGGAACAATGTAACAGAATAGAGAACCCAGAAATAAATTCACATATTTCCAGCCAGCTGATTTTTGGCATCAGCAGCAAGAACATACAGTGTGGAAAGCAAAATCTCTTTGATGGTGCTGGGAAATTGAAATCCAAATGCAGAAAAAAGAAACTAGTCAACTCTCTGTTGTTTTATACAAAAATCAACCAAAAGTGGATCAAAGAAAAAACAAGGTGTAAAACTATGAAAGTAGTATAAGATAATGGGATATGATTCAGGGCATTGGAATGCACAAGGATTTGTGTGTGTGTGTATGTGTGTGGTGATGGGGATTCGATCGAGGGGCCCACACATACCAGGTAAGCACTCCCCAGCCCTTTTATTTTTTATCTATCTATTTATTTATTTATTTAGGAGATAAGGTTTCACTAAGTTGCCCAGGATGGCTTTGAACTTGTGATCCTCCTGCCTCAACCTCTTAAGCAGCTGTAATTCCAGGTGTGCACTACCATAGTTAATTTTTTTATCTGACACCAAAAGCACAGACAACAAAAGCAAGAATTTACAAATGAGATTGCTTCAAACTAAAAAGCTCTGTACTGCAAAGGAAATGATCAACAGAGTAAAGAGACAACCTACAGAATAGAAAAAATATTTGCAAACTATTAATCAGACAAGGGATTAATTTCCTGGCTAAGGAACTCAACTCAACCGCAAAAAGCAGACAAAAAAAAAAAAACTATGAAACAAAAAACCCACTCAAATAATCCATACATAGCATTTCTCAAAAAAGGGTATACACGTGTCTGACAAGTATATAAATAAAATGCTCAACATCACTAATCATCAGGGAAATGCAAAACAATATCACAATGAGCTGGTCATGGTGTTGCACACCCATAATCCCAGCTGTTCAATAGGTTGAGGTACAAGAATCACAAGTTCAAGGCCAGCCTGCGCAACTTAGTGAGGCTCTGTCTCAAAATAAAATTTAAAAAGAGCTGCAGATACAGTTCAGTGGTAAAATGTATCTAGCATGTTTGAGGCTCTGCATCTAATCTTCACTAACACACACACAAATATAAGGGGAAATGTATTACACTGTTAGCAGTACAATTAGTGAGATGGAAAAGAATTAAGACTTTACAGAAAAACTGGAATAAGAATAAGCTAGTTGATTTTCTCATTGGTCTTACCTGGGATGAAAAGGAGGGAGAGAGAGAGAGAGAGAGACAGAGGGAGGGAGGGAGGGAGGAAGGGAGGAAGAGGTGGGGAGAGGGAGAGAGGAAGAGAGAAAGGGAGAATTACTAGCTTGTATTCTCAATATCTCCTACAGCAGGAATCCATAAGACAATGTTTTCAACTGAGGTAGTATAAAAGAAATACAGATAGGCAGAAAGGAGACAAGGAAATTATAATTTTTAAATTGTAATTTTAAGAAAGTTGCCGCTTCAAGACACAATCAATGTTGCCCAAGGTTACAATGCCCTTTTCACCCCTGTCCTGTTTTCCTTCCAGGCTCTTTACTCCTAAATCTCTAAAATCTCTAAAGACCTAAGATAAAATTAGTCCATAAATTTGGCCTGTATTTTTCTTCTGCTACTGTAATCCATAAATTACAAAGAATTCCACTCTCAAAAAATGCTATTAATTGGGTATCGTAGCTCCAAACTTTAATCACATACAAACAGTTTGCATCTGAACCTAGTTAAAAAAGCCAGGTTTTGCTTGTCCCCACTAATGAGCCACCTGACTGTACAGAAACAAATACTAGGTAAATGCTAAATAACTCAGACAATGAACACCCCAGATCATCTGTCTTGAAGATGCTTCGAGGCCACAAAAATACCCCCAGTCTCAGAATATGGTGCACTCTATTCTACTCCTCCTCTTCTACTGTACTTTTTAATTTTTCCTAAAAAATCTGTCCGTGCCTCTCATCCATGTGTCCTGAAGTGCTTCTCTACAACGATGAGGCAAGAACCTCCCCAGGCAAGTTGAGGTCCCCATCTCCTCTTTTGGGGGCTCTTCAGCCCCCTAAATTAAATATGGTTTATGTCAGGAATGCAAGGTTAGCTCACTCATAACAAATCCAGAATTTAATTTGTCATATTTATAAGCATCAAAAGGAAAATGAGATAATCATCTTTGTAAATATAAAAAGACATCTGACAAATTTAACGTATTTTCTCATAAAATAATCAAATATTAGTTTATAGATACTTTCTTTACATCAAATATGTATACACTGTATCAGTATTTATCTTATTTAACAACAAAAAAATTAGAAGCTTTCCCTTAGAAGTTAGAAACAATCTAATGATGTTTGTAGATCACAATTCATATTTAGAAGTATTAGCCAGTGCAAATGGATTGGAGTTAGGAATCAAAAGCATAAGGATTAAAAGGCAAGAGATAAAACTCTTTGTCCAATAATGGTAGCCAATATCCACCTGTAGTTACTAAATTTAAACTTAATTTTTGATCCAAGAATGTTTTAAAGTTAGTTCCTCAGACACACGAGCCACTTAAGCAAATGTTCTTTGGCTGTGTTTAAGTAGGAGCTATCATATAAGAAAGTGCAGGTATTGAATATTTCTTCATATAGAAACTTCTGTTGGATAGTGCTACTTATAGATGATATATATAACTTGAAAACCCTATATGACGAGTAGAAAATTATAAACAAAATTTTAATAAAATATTGGGTTACAAAATTAAAAGACTGTCTGGGAATGTGGCTCAGTGATAGAGCTCTTGCCTTGCATGCACAAGGTCCTGGGTTTGATGATCCACAGCACCACAAAAAAATGAAATAAAAAATAAAAAAAAAGACAAAGTCTATAGTTTTCATACACTGGTCTATCAATAAATATTCAAAGTCAATATGAGAAAAAGTATAATATATTCTTGGAAGATACAAAGGTAAATTTGAGTAAATATAAATGTTCATGTTTTTGGATAGTAAGCTGCAACATCATGAAGAACTTGCCCTCTCATTACTGCATATATTTAATGCAATCCTAATTAAAGAACTATTATATTATCTAAGTTATAAAATGCATTTGGGAGAATCAAACAAGGAAGCAAAGTAGAACAATAAGGTAGATAACATTGCTAGATATTAAAATACACTCCAAGCAATGATCCTCAACTGGGAGTTCTTTCGCTACTCCCAGGATCTTCAGCAGTGTTTGGAAACATTTTTCATTGTCATTTCCAGGAGTAGGGTAGACTTAGGAAGCACTGTTGGAATCTAGGGGGCAGGGACCATGGATCATGTAAAACATCCTGCATTACACAGAACCCTCAACAACAAGAAATGATCTGATGTAAATTGTCAATAGTTGCTGAACATTAAGGCTCTCAAGCTTCTCCAATTAAAGCTTGGTACTCGCGCATGAATAGACAAGCCAGTGGAACAGAATAGAAAATCCAGAATTCAATCTGGTGCATATTTAATTTAGTATTCAATAGAAGAAGGCACACTGAAAATTAAAGGGAGAAAGAATCCTTGTAAATATGGAATACTGTGATATTAAGTTGGGCCATACTTTGGGAGAAATTTCTTAGACCATACTTTAGGATAAATTCAAAATAGCTCAGATGTTTAATGCAAAAAATTTCAGCTCGCATAAACATAAAATACATACAGAAACTTTTATTCAATGCATAGAGACAATTTTATAAGTTCTTATGAAAAATAATCACAATTCACATTAAGAAATAAAAGATTGCATTCAGGCGTGGTGGCGCACACCTGTAATCCGAGCACTCAGGACCCAGAGGCAGGAGAGTCACTGTGAGTTCAAGGCCAACGTAAGCTACATAGTGAGTTCAAGTCCAGCCTGGATTACATAGTGAGAAAGCCTGTCTCAAAAAGCAACCAAAGAAAAATTGCTATCTTTACAGAAGCCTTCCCCTATGATTTTTTTTCTAATTACAACCCTTTCCCTCTCTCCATAGGTAATGAAAATCATTTTTGTGGTTTTCTTTCTCTCTCTAAGAGTTTAAGTAGAACTGTTGCCTATTACTGTATTTTATGTAAATTGAAGCACTCTATATTTCTTTTTACGTATCTCACTTTTGTTGGCATGTTGGCACGTCTGACCTTAGTTCATTTTCATTGATTTATAATATTCCTTTTATGGGTCTACTCCCATTTATTTATCTATTTATTCTATTGTTAATAAGTTGTTTCCAGATTTGTAATCTTACGAGTAATTCTGCTATGAACATTCTCATATACAGTGTATATGACCGTGCACTGTTCCAGAGTATATACAAGCATCTTCAGGATGTGTGTATGTGTACGTTATATTCTTTCAAAGAATGTGTGTATCATGGTTATTGCAAGCAATGGTTTTTAATTGTCGATTAGTTCAAGATTTGTTAATCATGTTTTCTAATCTTCTGTGTCTCTTTGTCCTGACATTTTAATTTCTTTGTTCCATAATCTACTGAAAGTGTTTTTTGTTTTGTTTTGTCTTGTCTTGTTTTTGCAGTATGATTTGTGGATTTTTCTTTCTTGTGGTTCTTTTTTCTTTATTTATACATTTTAAGCTATATCACTAATGACAGACAAAATGTAAAATTTTGAACTGAATGCTTTATCCTTGTGAACTGGCCCACCTTAGCTGGGTGTGTTAACACAGGTTTGGAACCCCAGCTATATGGCAGGCAGAGAGAGGAAGATTGTAAGTTTGAGTCCAGCCTGCGTAAATTAGTGAGACTTGATCTCAAAATAAATAAATAGAAGTAGAAAATCAAAATGAGCCACTTCATCCCTAGTATAGTAGCGCTTGTTATCCTAAAGCCTACTTTTTCTGATATCAGTATGGTTACCCCAGCTTCCTTGTGGTCAAGAGATGCTGATGTATGTGATTGTATTTATCTTCGTACTTGCTTCTTGAGACTTACTGAGCCAAAAGACTGACCAAGTATTTTGATAGATGACCTCATTTGTTCTGGAAAATCCTCCATCTTTATCTCTTCCAATATAGCCTCTCTTTTTCCCTCCACTTTTTCTATAGGTGACCAAACATGTTAGACTGTACAGCTCAAGCTCTTTTCTGTTTTGTTTCGTTTTTCATATTTTTCTTTCCAGGCCAAAATTCTAATTCCTTTACTCTTCCCATTCATTAATTCTTCTATTTTGTGTTATTTCCTAACTCATCTATTGAGCTTTTAATTTTAGCCATTAATTTACCTTGAAATATTCTCTTTTGTTCTTTTTCAAATCTCCAGTTACTTTTCTAGTTTCCTGTTGCCTGCAAATATTTCGAAGCTTTGACAACAGAATAGTTGTTACTTCTTCCATACCCCATTAAGGATATCTTCCGTATGTGGTAATTTGGGAGAACTTTTCTACAGGCTCTCTCATTTCTGCTGGTTCTCGTCAAAATGTATGGAAAATGTTCAACTTTTTAAAAAATTCATTTCAGTTAGAATATACATTGCCATTAATCCCCCTCAAAGAGCTCCCCTCGCTTTGAACACACTTATGCCATTGCTCTTGCCATTTCTGAAGCAATTCTGGAAGTCTTCGTTCATGTCTTTAGTTGTGCTGTTGTGCCTATGAATTTAAAAATTTATTACATTAAAAGGCACTCTGCAAATATACTTATCCCATCATTCTTGGCAATGTGTCTTTTACTATAAGTTTTTTTTTAATTGAAGTATTCACCTTATTTTTTCTTTCAATTTCTATTTCTTTTATTTGTACACATTTGTAATATGTAATGATCACATTCCGCATGAGGAATTGATATATATATGCACCACATCTTAATTCATTTTTGTTTTACCCCCTTCCTTTCCTCACTCCTCCCCATCTCTGTTCCTCTTCTCATTTGGAAAAGATCTATCTCCTTCTTCCTATTATCTTTTATTTTGCTTTTTATATGGTGAGTTTCTCATATATAAGAAACAATGCAATATTTAAGTTTGTGTGTCTGATTTATTTTGTTTAATATTACAGTCTCACGATGCATTCATTTTCCTACAAATGACTCAACTGTGCCTTTCTTTATGGCAGAATAGTACTCCATTGTATAGGTATAATAACACATTTTCTTTATCCATTCATCTATGCATGTGTTATGGTTTGTGTCTAGGTTTCCCCCCAAAGCCTCATGCAGTCATGGAGGCGGGCTTCTGGAGTTTATGACTGATTCATGGTTCAATGCTGGGATTATGGGCGTGAGTGCTACACCCACCCTGGGGCGGGTAGCCTGCATGTAATATAAGGGAGGGAAAGAGGTTGCTCTCTCTTGTGCTCTCGCCCTCCTCCCTTTTGCTCTTGCTGTTTTTGCTGCCTTCCGCCACCATGAACTGTTGCCCTCTGCCATGTGCCACTCTGCCTTGGAGCCAGCCAAGTATGGACTGAAACCTCTACAAACTGTGAGCTAAATAAACCTTTCCTTCCTTAATTTTGGGCATTGGGTATTTTGTCTCAGCAACGAGAGAAAAGTAACCAAGACAGCATGGCTATACAAGACGCTTCCAATATTTAGCTTTATGAATTGTGCTGCTATAAATATGGGTATGCATGTATCACCATAATATAATGTTTTTAATTCATTGGGGAAGATACCTACAAGGAGAATAGTTGGATCAAATGGAATTTTTTTTAGTTTTCTGAGAACTCTCAATATTGATTTCCATAGTGATTGCACCCTTTTACATTCCCACCAAAAATATAAAAGGATTCTTTTTTCCTTGTAGCCTCACCATCATTCATTTATATTTTATTTCTTGATGATAGCCATTCTTTCTGGTGTAAGATTAAACCTTTATTTTAATTTGTTAATGACCAGAGATGTTGAACATTTTTTTCATGCATTTTTTTGACCATTTATACTTCTATGTTTGAAGACTATCTCTTCATTTCAGATGCCCAGTTTTTTACTGGGTCATTAAATCTAAGGAGTCTAATTTTTTTTAGTTTTTTATATATTCTAGATATTAGTTATCCGAGGAATAGCTGGCAAAATTTTTTTCCCTTTTTTTTTTTTTTTTTTTGTGGGTACCAGGGGTCGACCTCAGGACCTCACGCGCCAGCAGGCGCCCGTGCCGCTGAGCAATATCACCGGCCCTTTTTTCGTATGTGGGTTCCGGAAGTCGAACTCGGGCCCTTGCGTTTGCCAGGCAGGCGCTTACGCCGCTGAGCCATCTCACCGGCCCTTTTTTTCCCATTCTGTAGATCGTCTTTTCGCTCTTAATTGATTCCTTCTCTGTGTAGAAGCTTTTTAATTTGATACGATCCCATTTATTGATTCTTGGTATTTTTTCCTGTGAAACTGGGGCTCTGTTCAGAAATTCCTTGCTTACAACTCTGTCTTCAAGAGTTTTACCTATTTTATCTTCCAGCAGATTGTTTCTGTTTTAACATTTATATCTTTGATCCATTTTTTATTTTAGTACGTGGTGAGAGATATGGGTCTAGATCCAATCTTCGGCATACGCATAGCCAGTTTCCCCAGCACCATTCGTTAAAGAGACTGTCTTCCACCCAGCATGAGTTTCAGGCCCCTTTGTCAAAAATCAGAGAGCTGAATGTGTCTGGATCCTCTATTCTGCATCTTCTAACCTGTACTATTAATCCACATGTCTGCTTTTTGCCAATACCATGCTGGTTTTTTGTTTGTTTGTTTGTTTCTTTTTCTATCACTGTAGTTTTGTAGTATAATTTGAAATCCAGAATTGTGATGCCTCCTACTTTGATCTTGTTGCCTAGGATTGTTTTTGCTATTTTAAGTGTCTTCTGGTTCCATATGAATTGTTGGACTGTTTTCTGTAGTTCTGTGAAGAATTCTCTTGGTTTTTTGATTGGGATTGTATGAATCTGTGTATCAGTTTTGGAAGTATGGCCGTTTTTTTTTTAATATGTGGGTACTGGGAGTCAAACTCAGGACTTCGTGCTTGCCAGGCAGGCGCTTATGCTGCTGTGCTATATCCCCGGTCCAGTATGGCCATTTTGACTATATTGGTTCAGCCTTTCTAAGAACAGTGGATATCTTTCCATTTTCTGATACCTCTTCAATCTCCTTTCTCAGAGTAGTGTAATTTTCATTTTAGATGTCTTTCACTTCCTTGTTCAGGTTAATTCCTAAGTATTTAATTTTTCTTGGAGCTATTGTGAATGGTATTATTTCCCTAATTTCTTTCTTGATGAGTTTATTATTGATAAATAGTAATGCTATTGATTTTTGTGTGTTGACTTTGTATCCTGCTATTCTTCTGAATTTGGTTACTAATTCTAGGAGTCTTTTGGTGAAATTTTTTGTGTCTTCTGTATAGAGGATCATGTAATCCTCAAATAACAGTAATCTGACATCTCCCTTTCCTATACATGTCCCTTTTATCTCTTTCTCTTGCCTGACTGCTCTTGCTAGTATTAGAAGAACTATATTGAATAAGAGTTCAATATTGATAGCATACTTCCTTATCTTGGTCCTGATTTTAGAGGTCAAGGTTTCAGCTTCTCCCCGTTTAACATAATGTTGGCCATTGGTTTGTCATAAATGGTTTTTATCAGGTTGAAATAAGGTACTTCTAAACCTATTTTCTTCAGTGTTTTTGTCATGAATGGATGCTGGATTTTGTGAAAGACTTTTTCTGCATCTATTGAGATGATCGTGTGATTTTTGTCCTTCTGTTTTTGGATTGTGTTACATTGATTGGTTTGCATATGTTGCACCATACTTGCATCCCTGGGATGAATCTTCCTTGGTCATGATTTATAATCTTTTTGATGATTTGTTGCATTCTATTTGCTGGTAACCTGGTGAGGATTTTTTTTTGTCTATGTTCATTAACAATATTGGTTCTCTTATTTGGTTGTGTTCTGTTCTGTTTTGGAAGGAGGGTAATACTAGATTCCCCTAGTACTATTTCCCTTTCAATTTCACTAAAGAGTTTAAGAATTTAAATCTTCCCTAAAGTTCTTGTAGAATTTGACAGTGAATCCATTGGGACCTGGACTTTTCTTAGTTAGTAGATTTTTATTATTTCTTCAATTTCATTGCCTGTTATTGGGTTGTTCAGGGTTTTCATATCTTCTTGGTTTGGTTTTGGTAGTTCATATATTTCTAGGAGTCTATTCATTTCTTCTGAATTCTTCCATTTATTAGAGTAAAGGTTCCCAAAATAGTTACTAATCATTTTGTTATTTTCCAGATGTCTGGATTCTGGATCCCAGAGAGGCTGAAATTTTCTCCTGATTACTACTTCACTATTGTCTCTCGACCTCACTTTATCTGTGGATTACCCCTTGTATGTTGACTTGCTGCCTTCTGTCTCTGTTATCATCAACAGAGTGCTGGTCATTTGTCCTTGAAAAACTTTACCTGGGATTATATAATACCTATCGTGATGAATGCCTCTTTCCTCAGAGAGATGCAATCTGTGTCTACCAGCGTTTCAATATCCTAACAGGTTGGACCATTGCAAACCAAGTTTAATACTTGGAACTCCCTAGTCTGTCTTGGGTGTGCATATCCAGATTAAGGTCTATGGCCTTATTTTTCTTTTTTTTTTTTTTGTGGGTACCGGGGGGTCGACCTCAGGGACCTCACGCGCCAGCGGCGCGCCCGTGCCGCTGAGCGATATCACCGGCCCCTTTTTCGTATTGGGATCCGGGAGTCGAACTCGGGCCCTCGCGCTTGCCGGGCAGGCGCTTAAGCCGCTGAGCCATCTCACCGGCCCTATGGCCTTATTTTGCAAGAATAGTAATTTTACTCTCATTCCGTTTTCTTCTCTCCCAGGTCAAGGCAAACCTAAGAGGGGGAACTGAGAAAGTTATTTTAGCTCATCTTTGCCCTGAATGTATCCTCGGGAGTTTCAGCTCATACAGGGAGGGAAGGTTCTTTCCAAGGCACTTTGCTTAAGATATAATTTGGTTCTTGACTTCTGCCTATCCATTCTTCTAAATGAGGCCATGGAACTGAAGCCCAACTAGGAGGAATCAGATAATGTATTCATGAAGTCAAAAATGTCTTTGAAGTTCTAACTTAAATCTTGGTTAATTTTTGAAATAGAAAATACATAAAAATTCAAAGCAGAAAGTAACCAACTTTATTTCTACCACCCACAAGTAACTACTATAAATATCATTTCAAGTTTGTTTTACTATATTATTTTTTAATTATACATGCTCTTCATAACGTAATTTAGGAAGGAAGAAATATAAAAATATGAATAATTTATGCCCTTATGTTGTCAACATTAGACATTATTTTAGACACTTACTAATACACATGTGAATTTTTTGTATGTGTATAGATACTATAAAAGATTGGTTATGGGTGGATAAAGAAAAAAATATTTTTGTAAAAAATTACCCTATTGTAATTAAAATGTTAACTTTTCTTGAATTTGGTACAAGAAAAATAAAAGGAAGTGAAATTGAAAGAATTGTAGAACTTCATATGTCCTCTTGGCCACAGAAAAAGTCATTTCCTAAAATATATGTCTGTAAGGTTAGTTTTCTTGAAAAAAACTACACAGGTGTGACAAACATCTGATATTAGGGTCATTACACTGTCAGGTCTTTGTTTGTTTGTTTGTTTAGTTGGTTGGTTGGCTGGATTTCTTGAGGGATTTGTTCGTTTGCAGTGCTGGCAATCAAACACAGGACCTCAAATGCACTAGGCAATTCTACTGTTTTAAAACATAAAATATTCTAATTTTAGCATTTATGGACTATCTTTTGTGAAAGATTAGAATATTCTTCTTATCATCTTCCCCATTCTGAGTTATATAATCTTTGTATCATTGAGCTTATTGCATCCCACAATTCATTTCTTTGACTATCATTTTTATAGCTGTGCTGCTCTACACTTAGATGCATTCAAAGTTAAACCCTGCACTTTCACTTCTTCCTTTTTTGTCCCTGAATTTCTTTGAAACATCTGGAGTTTTGTTGTCAAGCAATCAAAAGGGCTCATGGGTGCTAACTCCCTAAGTAATATCACTGTTTGAGAATGTGACCTTATAGACTGAATGACATAGCAACTGCATATATAAATTTTCCTGGCAATGTCTTCTCATGAGGACCCTTGCAGATGTTCAAACTTCAATAAACCTAGGCAACAATCTAGACACTTGCACAAAATATAGGCTCAGTAGGTCTGGTTATAGGCCCTGAGATTTCTGCATTTTTATGAGCTTCCAGGTCATACCAATGCTTTTTTTTCAGTAACCTGCAGAGTCCTACATTGAATAGCATGTTTGTGGATGTGGCTTCACTATCTTTTGACCTTCAAAAGCTGTAGTAAAAGATGTCTAGAGGGACTGGAGATGTAGCTGGTAGAGTGCTTGTCTAGCATGTGCTCAGGACCCTGAGTTTGGTCCACAGCACCACAAAAAATACTATTTTTAAAATTTTAATGTCAGCTTTAATTTCCCTCCTCTTGATGGTAATTTGCTTTTTCTGCTTGGATGGTCTGGAGAACTATTCTATCACTGAGTTTCTGTAATCACAACTGGATTTGAGCATTCGCTATTAGACCTTTCCTAGAAAAAAATGTATGCTTATTTTAAATTTAGAGGGATGAGTTTTTTTCTCTATAGAATAATCTTTTAGAAATACATTTTAAAGACAACTTTTTGTATCATCAGATAAAGTCCCTGTTTCATAGAGCGAAAACTATTTTTGTTGAATTATGTTGATCTGTTTTGGAACTCAAGCTCCATTGATTGCTTTATTCTTTTATTCTGCAGATGCATTCACTGATTATCCAAAGGCTTTTCTCTGTAAATGATTCAGTTCTCAATAGTATCTATTCTGTTACATTGCTATTTCTACTTTTTAAATTTTAGTTTTTGTAATCTACGTTTGTTTTGAAACCTTACGAATGTTTTTCCTTTGGTGAACCTCATCGCTTTTTATCCCTTTTTTTAAAAGTTGTTTTGAGGCCAGGTGGTCTTAAACTTGCAGTTCTCCTGTCTTGGCTTCCTGAGTTTGCTAAGGTTACAAGTGTGGCCACGCCAGCTTCTATTCTTCACCTATGCTTTCTTATAAGGTAGGCTTTTCCTCTCAGACGTTACCTTCCCTCTTCCCCTCCCACCTCTCCATAGTATATGTGCACAGTTACCAGACTGTTGCTTTTGCTAAGAAGTGAGTGGCTCTTTTTGAACCCTGTGGTCGCTCTGACCCAGTGCAGATGGCTTTTTTACTCTTTTTCCACAGTGCATGATACCTGCTTATTCACCTTTATATCCTTTCTCCTAATTCAGAGTATGGCCCTGTAATCTTTGTATCCCCTGAGAGAGTGAGGCTCTTACTCATTTGTTTATCTCACTCCCTTTACTAATCCTCCATGAAAAGAGAAAAAAAGTGAAACAAACCAACGCACTTTGTCTCCAGATTTGGAGGATTTTTTCAGCATGGTATTCGGTCGTAAAAGGGTGGGCTGGGGAAGCAGAAGAGCTAGATTTAGATTTCTATTTCCCTATAAACCTGCCTTTATTCCCTCATTGACATTTTCATTCTTTGATTGCAGTTGCTGAGGGTTCCCCATTCTCTCTCCTAGTGATCCATTTAAAATTTAAGTGAGGTCAGATCACTCTATTGTTTAAAATTCTCTAGTGATGGGCCCGGTGAGATGGCTCAGCGGCGTAAGCACCTGCCTTGCAAGCGCGAGGGCCCCGAGTTCGACTCCCGGAACCCACATACGAAAAGGGGCCGCGGTGAAATCGCTCAGTGGCACGGGTGCCTGTTGGCGCCGCGACGGTCCTGAGGTCGTCCCCTGGTACCCACAAAAAAAAAAAAAATTCTCTAGTGACCCCCTATTTTGGGGGAGTGAAAGCTAAAGACCTTGTAGGGCTCCCTGGGCCCTATAAGGGTTTCTCTTCATCCTCCCCCCTTTACTTTCCTGACCTTGTCCATTTATTTGTCCTTTGCTCCTTCTGCCAAGGGCCACCTGGCCTCCTTGTTATTCATCAAACATCAGTGTTTACTTTCCAAAGGGTCCTCATACCTGGAACATTCTTTCTTCCCCCACTACCCTCCCCCATGGGGCTTGCTCTTTCTGCTTTTTTAAGTCTTTGCTTAAATATCATTCCAAGTGACCTCTTACCCACTTAAAACTGCAGACCTCTGACCTTTTCCTGAGTAGTTTTTTTTCCTCCCCTATAGCATCTGCCATTTTCTAATACATCCTATCATTTGTTGCTCCATTCATTTCCTGTCTGCCTCTCCTGTTCTGCTCCTCACTCCATCCACAAGGGCAAAGAATTTTCTGGCTAAAAACCTGGCATACAGTATTTAATAAATACAGGTTGAATTTATTTATTTGTTTGATTTATTATTTTTCTTATCATGATATGCAGGAGAGAATTTCTTTGTGGACAATTTCATTGCTACTTCTGCCCTTAATTTTCTAAACAACCTATTTCATTTAGTCTGATGAAAGCAATCTTGTCGTCTTTAGAAAAGCTGTTCTCATGTGCAATAAGCTTATAATCGGGAATGCTTTCTTTTATTCCCACTATATCTTTAACCCGCCTACCCAGCTCAGATTGCTTTGTTTAATGGGTAGTATAGATGCACATTGACTTCTCTGCATTTCAAGGCCTGTTTATTTTGATAGTCAGTAGACTGGGAGATTAAAAAAAATTAAAACATTTGGAAATTCATTTTGACTCTGTTACTTTCATTTTTTATTTTTTAAGTGCTGGAGATCAAACCCAGGGCCTTATGCACACTGAGAACACACTTTACCCCTGGAATACACCCCTAGCCCCTGGCTCTTCTTATTTCGACCCTTTCACTTGCCCCTTTCTTCTTATATTTCCCCCAAAGTGACAAAAGTCATATTATTAATTAATCTCCAACAAGTGGGGCCCATTTCTGTAAATGGCAGAAGTGTGAGGAGTGAAATCCCGGTTGTCTTCAAGCTCCACTGTTTGGTTTATGCAGGGTTTCTTGAAGCCTCTTCATCCCTTCAGGTGGCAGCCAGATCTCTATTAGCCCCCTTCATGGATTTTGGATGTGTTTAATACAAAATCAAAAAAAACTTTTAAGTGAGATATTAATATTTCAACATTTATACCACAATATATGTAGTCTAATGATCCATTAGATCTTCCGTCAAGTCTACTGTAATCTTAATGATCTTCAAACCATCTCAACTAAATCTTTCAGGGGTTTTGATTTCTAAACCATTAGGTGCAAAGACGTTTGTTAACTAAAATCAAAACTTCTTTGGTCAATGGACCTAAATATTAATAATAATCATTACCATTGTGTCTCAGGCATCATGCCAAGTGCTTAATATGCATCAAGTAATTGGTACCTTCAAAGTATTAGTCATCTATTGATTTAGTTAGATTAAGGATAATTTTTTTTAGTGCAGGAGATTGAACTCAGGACCTCCCTCATGCTAAGCAAATGCTCTTCCACTGAGTTACACCCCTAGACCAAGGATAATTTTTGAAAGACTAAATTAAAACTCTTTTTTTTTTTTGAAGCTATTATTATTTTATAACCAGTTAGTTGCCTTGTGTGAGAATAATTGAAATCAGTGGCACCAGCTCTTATGGAAACCTGGGTCCTAATCGAGCTTTTGTGTGACAGCGCGTCTGTGGTCCTTCCCTGGCCGCCAGCCCCGTGTAGTGGAGTAGTCATTTGGGAGTGGAGAATGAATTAGTCTGTCAGAAACCCACTCTGGGGACTTGTGACCTTCATTCCAAGGCACAGGAGGCTCTGTGCTCTTGGTCCTTGAGGAAAGGCGTCATCGGAGGCTTGTAGATTGGCCATCCAGGGCAAGAGGAAGGAAAAACTGTTTCGCTCATCCTCCAATACTATTTATTGTTTGTTATGTCAGATTATCTTCTAAGACAAGTGCAGGACTTCCCAGAATTGCTGATCATCTGGTGTAAAGCTCCTCTTCATGAGGAAACAGTGACAGCCAGAGGCCACCCAGCCAGGGCCAGGCTCTGTCCTCCCAGTCCTCAGCATGTTTTGTGTGCAGAGCCCTGGCCTGACTTGCCTTTCGAGACCTGGGCCATGCTTCCTGCTCTTGGGAAGCTAGGAAGAGAGTTGTATTCCTTCCCTATGGGCTTCCACTGCCCTTACAGTGTGGCTTTTGGGTCTTCTCGTCTGCCTGGAGATTAGATGCTGTGTCTGCTTTGAGAAAAGAAGCAGAGGGTGAGATGCAGAAAGACGGACTACTCTGCCTCAGTTTCCCACCGCTGTCTCTTTGAACCCTGTGTTCTATGCCAGTGGTTCCCACGTGTGGACATGCGGGATTGCTGGTGTGGAAATACAGAGGTCTAAGTCGCATCCTGTTGACTCTCTCGTCAGGGCGGAGTTTCTCTTCTTTCTCTCCTTCCTTTTCTTTCTTCTCCCCTTTTAGGTTTTTTGAGACAAGGGTCTCACTATGTAGTTCAGGCTGGCTTTGAACTAACTATGTAGCCCAGGCTGGTTTGAACTCCTGCCTCATCCTCCTGAGTGCAGGGATACAAATATAAAATGAACACATCTCTGAGATCGTATATAAATTATTAATTTATAAGGAAACCAACAAGACGTTATAACTGATTCACAGTTGAATTCAGAGAACTCTGTGTGCATAGGTAATTAGGAACGCCGAAATGAATATAAAACAGGTCACTATTGAAAGGTAATGATCAGCTGCATCTCTGTTAGCACCAAAAGCCTCTCTAAGGACAAGAGTCACTTGTATTGCTACCATTGTTTTATCTTATGGAATTATAGAATAGCTCAAAGGCAAGAAGTTTGTTGTAGACTAGACTGAGTGCTCTCTGCACATTGCAATGTTTTTCGCTGTTGTTCCAACATTTTGAATTTTAGAACTCAATATGGCAAAATAAAATATCATAAATATATAAACATATATGATCTTTAAGTTTGGTAAACAAAATATGATCTTTATTTGTTTTTCCATGTTTAGGATCAAACCCAGGACCCTGTGTAAGCTAGCAGGTGGCTCGGCCACTGAGCTATAGTTTCATCCTCAAAATTACTTGTCAATAAGTAAATTCAGAACATTAGAACTAGACCAAATGTTACAGATAAAACCTCCCATCTTATAAATGAAAGAATTCCAGGATAAATAATTTTCGCCAAATCAAAAAGCTGGCTGTTAGCAGAACCAAGAGAAGAACAGAGAAACTCAGATTTCTTTTAGAGTATTATTAAAATAAATAGCAACAAAGAATTAAAACCTGTGTGTTAAAATTACCCTCTAAGATTGAAATAAACTGAAGCAAACATTAATTAGAAAAATTCCCTGGCCTGTGAGATGGCTCAGCGGCGTAAGCGCCTGCCTTGCAAGCGCGAGGGCCCGAGTTCGACTCCCGGATCCCACATACGAAAAAGGGGCCGGTGATATCGCTCAGTGGCACGGGTGCCTGTTGGCGCGCGAGTCCTGAGGTCGACCCCCCGGTACCCACAAAAAAAAAAAAGAAAAATTCCCCTAAAAGTCATTGTATAGAATAGGACCAAACTAGTCTGGTATGGTGGCACAGGCCTGTAATCCAACATTTGGGAGGCAGAGGCAGGAGGATAACAGTGAGTTTGAGGCCAGCCTGGGCTACGTAGTGAGTTCAAGCCCAACCTGGAATACATAGTGAAACTGTCTCAAAAAACAAAAAAAAAAAACCAAAAAATAATAATAATTAATATAATAATAGTGATAGTAACAGACTGGAACCAAAGGACTCTCTTGGTATCAGTAAGCCTATTTTCTCCTATCAGGGAAAATATGAACTATCATTGTTTAATTACACAATTATAATCATTTTAAAATTATGACTATGTTCTCTAAATGTAAGGTTTTACTGAGCTGATAATTTGATTTAAATATATACACAAGGAGACATTTTCTGAGAAGACATACTCAGCAAATGACATTCTCTTTTTAATTAAGTCTAAGTATTACCCTTGCCTTAAAGATACATTTATCAAAGGAGATTACTTCAATTACAGATGTGAAAGCTGATTTAGTAAATTAAGGGATGTGCCTGACATTTAATCCAACAGATAACTAACCTGAGTGCTACAATATTCAATTAAAATTAAGTCATGTTCAGATTTGCTTCATATATAACAAATTTTTATTAAAGTTGAGTCATTTTTCTTAGCTACTTAGGCTGCTGAAACACAAATACAGGGAGTCAATAGAGCTTTATTTAACATTTAAATGCCTTAACACGAGTGAACATTCTGGAGACTCACCTATCTATTTATTCAGATTCACTTTACCCATACAACAATGATCAGAAAGCATAGCTTACTGTTGTGGAAAATATTCAAAGGCACCTCAAACAGACTAAGTTGTATAGCTCTGCTCTTTGGACTTATCTATGTTCCTTGTTCTATTTGAAAAACCATCCACTCTTGTTTTGGGAAAGCATTTCTTCCTTGATTAAAGTAGTAACTTACTAGTCAATAGTAGTTTTTGAAAAAAAATTATTTAACTCTTACACGAACTCAACGTTGATGCCTATCTGGTGAACAAGGAAAAAATGTGTTGGAACACTCCTGTCTTTGGAAAAGAGATTGCCTGTCTTTGTGCTAACACGTGCTTGGTTTGAAAAATCATTTGCGCGGCAAGGGTATAAATTTCCAATCATAAGGGGTTTATCTTTTCAGTTACCTTTTGCATTTGGAGAAAATAAACATGTAGGAAGGATTCCTGTGTAATATTCTCACAGTACTTGTGATTTTGGTTGGCTTTCTCTCCAGGATCAAATTAAATCTTAGCTTAATTTGAATGTTATATTGAGCACTTTGGGTCTGTAGAAAAGAAAAACTATCATTAAAATAGTTTTGACACTATTAATATCAAGCAAGGGCTTTCTGCCTGACAGGCACAAAAGGCACAGGCACCAGCTTTTGCAAAAAAGAAAGGTTTATTGTAAGGTTGACAGCAAGGGTACCAGGAGCTGGAAAAAAGGCTCTAGTTGGCCTTCCCATCTGTTAGTAGCAGGGAAATTTCTAGAAAGGGAGAGGGCAGAAGCTGCTTATTGACTGGAGGGTGAGAAGGGGAAGCCTTGGTGTTCTTTTGTGCAGGCGTAAATGGCCATCATGGTTTTGCACAAGTTGTGTGTTTCTTTTCCAGGATAGTATCAGGTTCTGTGTGGGGGATTTGGAGCATGTGATGTCATAAGGTCATGGACCAGATGAGCTGGTTGCTTCTGCACAAGTCCATTCTTGAAAAACCAATTTCAAACCATCTTTGGGTGGATTCTGCAGTTTTTCCTGGAAGACACATTAAGCACTTTGTTACTTAAGGAATTTACGTCTGGATGTGCCAGGTCTTAGGCAATTTCACTATCATTAAAATAGTGTACAGGAAAATAATGCAAAGTGGACTTTGAGAATACATTATGTAGAGTCCTTGGCTTGAGCTTGTTTAAGAAAGTTCGTAGATGGGAAGGTTTAAACCACAGATATTTATTCTTCACAATTCTGGAGGCAGGAAGCCTAAGATCAATGCACCAGCAGATTCAATGTCTGGTGAGGACCTGCTTCCTGATATTGGTCTCCTCACTGTGCCCTCATGTTGCAACAAGCAGAGAATCTGGTCTCTCTAGCTCCTTATAAGGGCACTAACCCCATTAATGAGGGCTTCATTATCATGGTATAACCATTTCCCAAGACCCCAATCTCCTATCACTATCATACTGATATTAGGGTTTCGACACAGGAATTTGGAAGGAACACAGACATTCAATCTATACTTCTAACTCGTATCCAAGTTATGGACAATTCTATAGGCTCTACCTTTAATGTATGTCCAGAAATAGACTTTTATCATCACTTCTACAGCCACATTGCTCCAAAGCATCATCATCTGTCAACTTGAGTTATTGCAGTAGCTGAACTGGGCTCCATGATTTTGCCATTTCTAAGACATTCTGTTCTCAACCCAGCAGGCCAGAGTGGTTTTCGAGTAGAAATCAATCATCTCATGTCCCTGCAAAAATTCTCCAGCGGCTCCCATCTCTCTTTGAATAAAATCCATAGCTCTTACTCTCAAAATCTATCTTCGCCCAAGTTCCTTCCAAAGTAGAGCCTGGGGTAAAAGATATGTGCATGATTTACTGTTGGAAATGATCCCTCAAAACAAGGATTTTTGAAAGTGAAACAAAGTAAGAAAGGACATGCAAGTGGGTGTTGTGGAACTGATCCCCACTGGCAAAACTGGATCCAGATCCCTGGGGGGAAACGCAACAAGCTGTGTATTGTGCTTTGAATGTGGTTTGTCCCCTAAAGGTTCGTAGGGTTGAGGCTTGGTCCTTAGTGTGGTGAAGGGCACTTTAAGAGGTAGGGCCTAGTGGGAGGTCCCTTAGATCACTGGGATACTGTCTTCAAAAGGGAATAGAGGCCTCCGGAGTGAGTTCTTACAAGATCAAGTTCTTATAAAAACCTGGACTGACCCCTGAATCTTTCTCTGCTTTCCCCGTTTGTCAATCTCTTGCTGCTGCATGTGCTCCCGCCCACCATTAAGCCTTCACTAGAGGGGAAACTGATGGGGCCACCACTATTGAACTTTCAGCCTCCAGAACAGTGAGCTAAAGAAAGCTCCTTTCTTTATAAGGCACCGAGGCTCAGGTATTTCATTTCAGTAACCAAAAATGGATGAGTAACACTGAACGGATGTATCCCCACAGAACTGTACTTCAATGGATGAAAGAAGTATTTAACCAATGTTTTCCATCTCCCATAAGGACTCCTGGCATGCACGGGTTGTATGTTCATGCAAGTGTCTCGTATGTCAGTGAGGAAGAAGCAAGAGAGGTGCTGTCATCTGGGTGGTGTTTGGAGGAAAGGATGACTGACAGCATGGGAGTTGCAGCTTAGGTGGGGTCTGACGCAAAGCTTTCTCTTGACTTAGCCTCTTTACCTGTCTGACCTCATCTTCATTCTTTCACACTCAGTCCTTCCCAGTCACTTTGCCTTGCTTGCTGGTCCTGGAATAAAACAGATATGCAATTTTTCAGGGCCTCTTCACTTACTCTTCACCCTGCTAGGAATGCCCTTTCCTGAAATTCACTCTGCTAGCTTCCTTGCATTCTCCAGGTTTTCGTACCAAAGTCACCTTTTAATTCAGGCACCCTTAGTTGTCTCATTTGAAATTTAGATTCTTGCTTCCCCAGCATGCTATATCCATTGTCTTGTCCATTTGTTCCACTACAACAAAATATCACAGATCAATTATGTATAAGAAATTTATTTCTCATAGTTCTGGTGGCTGGGATGGCAAGATCAAGGTGTTGGCAGATTCATTGGTGACCTGCTCCATCAACGATGTATTCTCAGGGCAGAAGGGGAAAGCACAAAGGGGATAAGCACTGTGTTCTTACAAAGGAAGAGTGGGAAAGTAAAAAGGGACTAAGTTACTTCTATCCAGCACTTTAAAAATTATTTATTATTTTAGGTGCTGGGGATTGAACCCAGGGTCTTGTGCGTTATCTAGCACTTTTGTTTGTAGTACTGGGGATTGAACCCAGGGACTTGCACATGCTAAGTAAATGCTCTACCACTGAGCTACATCCCCAACCCTTTATTTTATTTTGAGACAAAGTCTTGCTAAATTGCCCAGGCTGGCCTCAAACTTGCAATCCTCCTGCCTCAGTCTCCCCTATAGCTGGGATTACAGGTGTGTGCCACTGTACCCTTCTGTCTGCTGCCTCTTTAGCCTTTAGTACAGTGCATGGTGCATAGTAAGTACTTAACAAAATAGTTGTTGATCAAGTGAATTAATCAATTGAATTGACTCAAAAAACTTCTGGAAAACTTTACATTTCCTATTTTTATTTATGAATAGAATGGGAAGTACAGAGAGAGTGGTGCAGCCCAACTCGAAGCCATAATATTCTAAAGGTATGGATTTGACTTAAAAACTCAACAGTCACCTTTGCCAGGTCCTAGACTTGCTAACTTTGAAGCTTGGGAAGAAGCCTGGCTCAGCCCTGCTCTGAGAACACTTCTATGAAGGCCACATCATTTGCAGACCACATAGGTGTAGAGAGAAGGGTCTGCTTGATCATTCATAACACTGTACCTGCAAGCACAGTCGTTGGTAATTTTATGTGGATTAGATGCTCCATATCATTCTGGGATCATGAATTTCCTGTCAAACCAGAGGCCCATCAGGTGGTACCTCCCGGGGAGTACAGCCATAGGTCACCTAGGGAACATGGGCTCTTTCTGGGGCAACCATGGTTAAATGTCGGCCTTAGTGGATCTCACTTCAATGTGGCCCCAATAACTGCTCCCAGACAATCACTGTAGCAAAGCTGTCAGTGTTGGGAGTTCATAGTCTTTTGATTCAACACATCCTGACCAGCTTTCTTACAGCCATCTCGGGGTGCAGGGTTGCTTTGCTAGGCTAGGTCCAAGTATGGCCCCAGTGTGTCTGCTGGAGACCTTGTCTCGGCTGCCTCTTTAAGTCTGTCGCTGCTCTGTGGCTAGCCTGCAGTTTTATCATTCAGCACAGGTATGCCAGGAAATCTACTTGGTTGTCACTCAACTCCACTCTTTTAGTTTCACAATATTTGTGAAACCTTCCTTCTACAGTGGAGGGTGGCATGACCAAGTGTAAAATGTAATTTCTATGTGAAGTGTTAAAATTAACTTCAGGACCTTATATATGAACTGTTTTCTTGTTTTCATACAATGTGAAATTATAATCTACCACATCAAAAATGGTAGGAGAAAGAGTCGGCTGGGAAAGGTTATACCTTTATAGAGGAAGTATGGTATGTTTTTATACAAAACAAGTGCTTTTTTAACGTGACTATGTAGCAGTTCTGTTACTTATGGAACACAGCTCAAAGTCAAATGATGGATTTCTCCAAAGGTTTCACATTTGTTATGTGAAATTAATATATAATGAGGTAAACTACTACGGTTCTCTAATGACAATATACATATATATACACATATATATTTCATTCGAATACATATAACATGTATAATATGTGGAAATAGTATGGATTTAAGGCATTGCCATCTAAATTGTATTTTTTAAAGACCAGGTTTTGTTAGTCCTTCTATTATGGTTTTGAACTCCTGTGACTTGGCCATGGGTGGTGGTAGGGTGGTGCTGTGAAGAGAGATAGATATCAGCAAGTGGTAAGCAATTTCCAAGAAGGTGATTTCTCTTAGGGACTCAATGAATTTGACATGTCAAAAAAAGAGAGAGAGGAGGGTGTGGTGCTGGGGGATCTATCTCAGTGGTAGAGTGCTTCTGGCATGTGTAAGGCTCTTGGTTGGATATCTATCACTGCAAAACAAACATCAAACAAAAAATCAGTAAGGGAAATGGCTAGCAGGCAGCTGGCAGTTTGTCACTAGTACTTGGAGAACACGTCAGGGTGTTTATTTGGGCTGGGCCTTAAAGGTAGCAGATTTGCGAATTATCTGTACTGAAGTAATAGTTGAAGCCATGCAAATAGATGAACTAGCCGAGGAAAACAAAAAAGAAATAAGCTCACTGCAGAACTTAATTGTTATTCTAACTACACGTAGATATTACTTAATTTGGACCAGAAATAATTTTGCTTATGACTGTTCTGAAGGTGCAAAAACCAAAAGTGATTATCATCGTTGCACGTTCAGGCTCGAGTCCATGCACTCGATGTAAAAAATGTTTTGGTGAATACTTAAGTCCAGGCTCTGAGAAGTAAACCAGTTTCACCTTTCTTCTCTTTATGTCAAATTTCCTTAGGCCTTAGTTTTCTTTTGAGACTTGCTTGATTTTTTTTCTTTTTATTTTTTTTAGCTCATTAATTTCGTGTTTTGCCCTACTTAGATTTGTAACACTCCCTGGTTTACGTTGCTGACAGTCTGGAAATCTAATGGAATTCAGCTTTTGCCAACAGTTCATGTTTTAGTCAGGAGGTGATATGCCCACAGTCCTTGCCTGTATCCCCAGAATACATTCGCCTGGTTTTCACCCACCAATGTATTAATCTAATACAATGTAAGTCTAGGCTCCACTAGTTCTTTCGAAATGCTTCAAAGAATTTACAAACATTTCATGTCATGAAAACCAACTGTTTTTCTACACTTTGAAGTATACATGTCAGTGTTTAGGACTGTGCCTGCCACATACTAGGTGCTCAATAAGTGTATGTTGAATAAATGAATAAATAGGGGTCTTAGATACACAGACAAAAAGTTTAAGTTGTTTACTGGGTTGTTCCCATCTCTGTAAATTACAATATGAAATTTGAACTATTCAGAGATGGAAAAGTCAAATTCATGGCATTTGGGCTGTAAAATAGACTCTTGAAACACACAAATAAGATTGTGTGTGTCTGTGTGAGTGTGTGTATGTGTGATGCTAGGAATAGAACCCAGGGCTTCACATACGGTAGGCAATACTCTGCCACTGAATTATATCCCTAACCCACAAAACAAAAACTCTTAATTTGATTTATCATTAAAACATTAAGATACTTGATGGGCTTCCCAAATAACGCATACATGTAACTCTTCT
Organism: Erethizon dorsatum; assembly: GCA_028451465.1. NCBI lineage: Eukaryota > Metazoa > Chordata > Mammalia > Rodentia > Erethizontidae > Erethizon > Erethizon dorsatum. The sequence continues at coordinate 13,247,034 of CM051826.1, forward strand.
GTCCTGCTTTACCTCATATTTACATATTAGTTCACTTTGAAAAAATATTTTTTGTATTATCAATAATGTATGCTTTTCATAGAAAATTTGAAAAAGAAATCCTTCTACCCGGACATAATCATTGTTAGTATTTTATTATATATTCCTTAAGGCTCTTCTATATGCATCTGTACATTTATTTTACATAATTTATATCATAATACATAAACAAGGGGATCGAACCAAGGGCCTTTGTACTCTGCTACATCCCCAGCACCTTTTTAATTTTTTATTTTGAAACAGAGTTGATAAGTTGCCCAGGCTAGGTTTGACTTTGCAGTCCTCCTGCCTCAGCCCTCTCTTCCCCACCAGAGAATATAGGTGTGTGCCACTAAATTCAGCTGGGCTGTCTTCTTTTCTTTGTTGTACCACACAGCACTCAAGAACATTGTATTTGTTTCTTCACTTGAAATTATAAATAAATAATGTATATATATAAGCTTCTGTCCGGTTATATTCCTTCACCCGCCCCCCGCCCCTTACACCACACACAGGATAAATTCCTAGAAGTTGAATTACTTGGTCAAAGGATGTGAACATTGCTGTGGACTGAATTGTGTTGGAGACCTAACCCCATCATGACTATATTTGGAGATGGGAGTCATTTGGAGGTCTAGGGTCTCCCATTAGGTGAGACCCTAATCTAACAGGACTATGGTCTTTAAAAAGAGGAATATATCTCTTCCTCTCCTTTCCACCTCTGTCCCATGACCTCCAGCCCCCAGAACAGTGAGAAAAAAAAATTTCTATTGTTTAAGCCACCCTGTCTATGGTATTTTGTAATGGTAGCTGGAGTACATTAATAAGAACATTTTAAAAGCTTGATGCATAATGATAAACCACTTTTAAGAAAGCTGTTACCAATACAAACCACTCTTAAAAGTATTTTAAACAGCTCTTTCTTTTAAAGTTGCATTTCATCAAAATAGTTTTCATGGCTGAATATACCATTGTATTTTGAAGTTCTCAATGTTAATTTTAACTTATAGAGATAAACATGTCCACTCAGGAATTCCAAAACAAAACAAAAAGATGTAAGAAAAATTTTTTAATTTTCCAGTATTTTATCATCCACATTTTTATATTTATGAAAATAAAAAACTAAGTATTAAGAACTTGAGATGATCAAAAGCCACCTAATGCCTAATTTTTTGTTTGTTGTTTGGTGCTGGGGATTGAAGGTAGGACTGCAGGTGTGCCAAACGGGTTCTCCACCACTGAGCAACCCCCAGCCCATAGGTTCCCCCCAGTTTAAAGCACTCACCTCACTGGGACAGAAAGATGATTTTATTAGAAAACAACAATACAGAAAAATTGTCATGGAAAAAGAAAATGTACTCTGCCTCAGTCATTTCATCATGATTTTAAATAAGGCCCTTGCTAGCAAATACTCTTATTTTCCTACTGTGCACTCTACATTGTTGTGCGTTTCTTACACAGTAATTTGTTCTTTCATCTCGCAATAGAGATAAGTGACTTTTGAGGTAGGCTGGAGTTAAAAACTAACTTCCATTTCCCCATCTGGCTCTGCACTAAGAACATGGTAGCATGCTTTCCACAAAATGCATATATATTTGTAGCATAAATTATTTTATTATTAAATAGTAACAAACATTTGCTAATGAACGCCACTGAGGATTGAGAATAGATTCACAGTGCTGTGACTTTGTGTCCGACTCACTTTTCCAACCTTACCTCATTCTTGACTCACCTGTTCCATTCGGTATTACTTTACAGCACAGCGCTCACTGTTTTCCTAACTTTGCCCTGAGTTGGCACCAAGTGCTCAGAGATGAAAATATCTTTCACGTCAGTCTGTCTTGCCTCATAACATTCTCAAGCTGTTTTCCCCATTTTAGCTTTTCAAAGGCCATCCTCTCCTACTGGTCCTCAGAAAGCTGATTAGGTTTCCATGGAAGAGATGCCTGCAGAGTTGATAACAGAACAAAAGAAAGAGAAAATTAAATTTACCTGTGCTGACCAAGTGGGCAAAAGAGAGCAATCCAATGTCAAAAAAAGGATATTTCAAAAATCAGTCTTAACAAATTTTTGTCTTATGGAAAACCCAGGGAAAAATGCCCTTAGCACAGAAAGCTTTCTTATGGGCTTTGAATTTGTCTCTTAATGTTATATTTATAGCTTCAATGTTGGTTTTCATCTACCATAAATAGAAAAACAGGAAAAAAAAAAACCAAAAACCCAAACCAACAAACCACTGGTTTCAGGAATTAGAATGATAATTTTGGAGTAGGTAGGGTATGGAACAAAGATGCCATTTCTTCATGCAGAAAAATGTTGCCAGGAGTGGTGGTGCACGTCTATAATCCTAGCACTCAGGAGGCTGAGGCAGGAAGATCGCTGTGAGTTCGAGGTTAGCCTGGGCTACATAGTGAACTCAAGGCTAGCCTGAACTACACAGTGAGACCCTGTCTCAAAAAAAAAAAAAATTATATTTCAGAAAAAATAACCTCTATGATTAAAAACAAAACAAAACAAAACACAGCAGTCATATGCTTTTTTGTTCACTTTAGAAATGCAGGTATACAGTAAATTCTAATTTCTCTAATGTTCAGTGTGCTTCAAACTGAACAGAGAAAATGTAATTACGTATGTAACATTTAATTGGAATAAAATCGACTTTAAATTTGTTTCTGCTTCTGTGTCTTCTGTAATGTGTAAAATGCCAATTTTTAAAATCTTATAGAAAATTATATTTCCTTATAGTAAGATCTAATAAAATTGAATGTACACTGAACAATAACTTTTTGAGTACTTTCAATGGAGACTTTTAGAAAAGACTTGTACATATTTCAAAGAACATGTTAATTCCTATAGCTTGGCCAGATGATGTTTCTCCTTTTTCTATTGCCTTTTTCTATTGATAGAGAGTATCAGAGGATACTCTAGGAAAGCTATAGCAATATCATGTCACTACACTTCACCCAGGGTATAGAGAACGGAATATATTAGTATCTCTCCATCTCCAAGAGGGAACTTCCTCTGATAATACACAATTAGGACATAGAAATAATAACTCGCATCTTTATCAAGAATGTCCAAAACAATGTGTATGTTGACAAATTTTAGGGAAATTAGAGGTTATCAAGCCTTGCTTTAAAAGAGAAATAGTAGCAGTATTGAATGATTACTTTGTGCCAGGTTGTATGCTAAGTATGTCACTTGTATTACCTCATTTAATACTTATAATAGCCCTATAAAGTAGTTATCATTATTATTATTAATATGCACATGGAGTAACTGAGACTTAAGAAATGTTAATTTATTTCCTGAGGGTTACACAGCCAATGTGTGTTGGGACTGTGAATTGAATCTGCAGCTTGGAAGCTACTGCGCTGCTTCTGACTCTGCACAAAATTTTCAGGCTAAGGCAGAAAATATTCTTTTGATAGAGGAGATGGAATGCTTCTGTGGCTATCATATTATGAAAAAATTATGACATTTCATAAGCAAAATAGAACAAATAATTTTTAGCATTCCCTGTAGCAGCATTTAAGTATCGATTTGATATTTTGAATTTATTAAATGCTTAAAATTTCATTGTGCTTAGTTTCATACCTGACAACCACGCCGAGTGGTCTCATTTTTCCCACTGTAGTTGTGAATGGAGGGCCTCAGGCCATTCACTGTCTTTAAGATGTTTTACAACTTCGTGTGTGGCGAAAGAGGTGGGATAAAGCAGATGAGTCTTGTCTCTAGAAATCCAAATCAGTTTTGTCCAGAAGAATACAACTCATCATCGTACAGATATTTTCAAATTTTGCATCCACTAGTGAATTTATTTCAGCTTTCCTGATTGTGTATGTGTTTGAATTTTCCTTTGAACCAGTTGTAACATTTCACTGATTCCTCCATTATTTAAAGAGTTAAAAAAAAACTTTAGCATACGTTCAGTTTCCATTTGTATATGACTCAGTTTCACCAGTTTTTTTTTCAAAAAATTCTCCACCACTTTTTTTCTTCCTTCCACTTGAATATCTATTACTGGAGCAGACAAACTGCAGCCTGAGAGCTGAATCTAGCCCCAATCATGTTTTTGTGTGGCCCACTGGCTAGAAAGGATATTTCATTTTTAGTTGGCAAGGAAAAAGAAAACTAATATTTTGTGGCACATGAAAATTATACTGAATTCAGCTTTTAGTGTCTATAAATAGTTTAGTTTGAACACATCTATGTTTATTACTTTACATTTTGGCTGTGGCTGCATTCTTACTTCAAAAGCAGAACTTAAGGTTGCTCAAGAGATCAGATCTAATCTTCATGCATTTTACCTCCTTCTTTTCATTTATACTTTTTTTTTTTTTTTTTTTTGTGGGTACCAGGGGTTGCCAGCAGGCACCTGTGCCGCTGAGCAATAACACCGGCCCTTTTTTCCTATGTGGGTTCCGGGAGTCGAACTTGGGCCCTCGCACTTGCCAGGCAGGCGCTTACGCCGCTGAGCCATCTCACCGGCCTGTTCATTTATACATTTTAACTGCATCCTAGACTACTCCCCGCCCCCAATCCCCCTGGTTCAAGACATTCTGAAGTTAATTTAATTTTGAGCATCCCTTAGGTCTAGAGGTGTGGGTTGGGGCTGCCATCCACAGCTGCCCTGTTGTATTCCCTGTTTGTCTTCTCTCCCAAAGAGTAATTTCTGTTGTTGCCCACCCTCTGTCTCCTTCTTAATCCAATTCATCAGTATTTAAAAAATTTAGGGCTGGTGTGATAGCTCAGCAGCATAAGGGCCTGCATGGCAAGCACGAGATCCTGAGTTCGACTCCCGGAACCCACATAAAGGAAAAAAAAATGGGCCGGTGATATTGCTCAGCTTCACAAGCACCTGCTGGCAAGTTTGAGGTCCTGAGGTCGACCCCCGGTACCCACACACACACACAAAAAGTATTCAGCAGTCATTATTATATTTTTGAATTCCAACAAAAAATGTAGAAATGTGTTTTTTCTTGTATTGTATAAATATCCATATAATGTCCTCAATATTGCCTCTTGGCCTGCAAAGCCTAACATACATTATTTTAACACTTTATAGAAAAGGTTTGTTGGGGCCGGTGAGATAGCTCAGGGGCATAAGCGCCTGCCTGGCAAGCGCAAGGTCCTGAGTTCGACTCCTGGTACCCACATACGAAAAAAGGGCCGGTGATATTGCTTAGTAGCACGGGCGCCTGCTGGTGTGTGAGGTCCTGAGTTCGACCCCCGGTACCCACAAAAAAAATAGAAGAAGAAAATGTTTGCCTACTATCCATTATGTAAATGACAGGCACTCTTCTGCTCCTCATACATATAACAGAGACCACGAAAGAATTATTTCCTGAGATTGGGAAACCAAAAATAAGCAAATTAATAAATATATGTTTAGTTCAGGTGACTGTCAACAAAGAAAATCAAAATGGTGTAGCACTGGTGAGGTAGGAGATTAGGGGTGGATCAAAACTGGTTAAACAACTGGACATAACCTGTCAGTCGTTAGACCCAGGGCACAAGTGTAAAACACAGAATCCGGGATGACTCTGTAATTCTTGAACACTGTAGATGGAGCCAATTAGAAAAGTGCTGTTTTTAATTCTTCATTTACATCTGGCACAAAACCAATTGAGTCTTCAATAGGATAGTTTAAATCTGGCAACGGTCCAAGTGAGTTTTTGCTAGGACAGCCATCCCAAATGCCTTAATTTGCATGGAGAGAGAAGTCGATCTAGGGACTCCAGATACAAAAGAGCCTCTTCGATTATCATGGTGGCCGCTGTGAGGCTTTCACTGTCACTCTGCAGAGCATAATTCTTTTCCACCTTCAATAAATGCACATCCCCACTACCCTTTCTATGTGACTAGTCCAGTTCTTTGTTCAGGACACCAAGAACCTGGAAAGAATTTCCCTGGGACCCACAAACTGGTAACACTGGTTTAGGGCACTTAAAATAGGGTCAGGATGCCATTGTTGGGTCAGGTTCCAGGCACGTCCACCTGCAAGCTGAACTTCTGAGCTGGGCTGCAGACATGTCCACCCATAGATAGGGGCTGACCTTTGAACTAGGCACAACCACAGTCTCCTAAAGCATTGTCTTCTAATCTGTGCTGATCATCTGAGCAATGGGCCCTTCCCCCAACCTACCTAGAGACTGAGACTGCACCCAAATCTTTTTCTAAGCTCAGCTAAACTTTGGCCACTACTAATGATAACTCCCAACAAACAGCTAATGTAACTACCAGCCCCCTCGCAGTTTTAGGTTTTATTTATTTATTTTTTAAATTTATTTATTTTTTTGTGGGTACCGGGGGTTGACCTCAGGACCTCACGCATCAGCAGGCGTCCGTGCCGCTGAGCGATATCACCGGCCCTTTTTTCATATGTGGGTTCTGGGAGTCGAACTCAGGACCTGGCACTTGCCAGGCAGGCGCTTACGCCACTGAGCCATCTCACCGGCCCCCAGTTTTAGGTTTTAAATACAGCTGCATTATCTTGAATGCTTGAAACTTAACTGAAGTCTACTTGAATCGGTATCTCCCAGATTGCAATCCTAATTAGCCCTGAATAAATGTGATTTTTCTTTATTTTCAACCAGGCTGACTTTATTCTTAGTGGATAAGATTCCTCTTGTTGTTTTAGAAAATATCATCACTATATTTAAGGGGCAAGGCATATTGTTACTCTGGGTTTTGGGGTGCTGGAGTGTCCTTCTGGGGGTGGTTTCTAGGTTCTTTCTGTGCTGAGCAAAGAATTGGTCAAGACAAGCTGAGACAGTAGCAAAGTTTTATTAAAGGTAGGAAAAGAAACAGGCTCTGCAAGGTGAATTTGGGCCAAGTGAAAGTAAGAAAAGAAGTATACATTTCAAGATGAGGACAGGCCACCATGGAAGAGTGAACACACTAGAAAAAAACTCAATGTGGAAGGTCCTTTTTGTATCACCCACTCTTCAAGCTGACGTCAAGTCTAGGCCATCCTATCCAAAACCTGCTCAAGAAGTCCACGTGGAGGACTTTGGAAAACGTTCTGTGCAGGTGTTCTGGGATTTTGTAGTTAACAGGTGACACCTACTTCCCCAGCCAGTTTTGCCACACCCTAATCTCCTGTCTTAATATGATGTATGAAACTTACTCTCAAATGGCTCTGAAAATAAAAACTGTGTGTGTGTGTGTGTGTGTCTACAGAGTTTTACTGGAGAAAAGTTGTAACCCAAGAATTCTGTTCCCCTCTAAATTGTGATTCATGTATCAAAGCAAAAGAATTATTTTGAAACACACAAAGCCTTAGGAAGTACATCACTCCTATAATATTGTTAAAGAGATGTATTTGTATACAAAAGTCAAATTAAATATTCCAAAAATTCTATGCGGAAAAATGATAAAATATATAAATAAATCCAATTTTTTATTAAAAACACTAACATTAGACAAACAGCCAAATCAAGATTAAAGGAATAACCAAATATAGCTACAGATTCACAGAAATTTTAAATAATTATCTGAGGATATATTATACATGTATATGCTAATAATTAGAAAACTTACATGAAATCGATAATTTAGGGGGAAAATAAAGATTTCCAAAAAGTTTAATGCCAATAACAATGGTGTTAAAAAAAAAGTACTGTCCTTTAAAAAAAACAAAACAAAACAAAACAAAACTATGAAGGGCAAAGCTTAGTTACATCCAAAGGTAGATTCTCCTACTTGAATCTTCAAGAAAGAGAACATGATTAGCAGCTGCTGAATATGGGGGGTCTCTCTTCTTTAGTATGGAGAGACCACTGGGCACAGCAGCTGCCCCGCTGAGAACACTCCCCTGACATCTAAGAAGTGCAGCTTAGCTACTGCTCAAAGAGACATGTGGGCATAAGTGATGAATACATCACTTCAGGGCCTGGACAGTTAAGAAGGGGGCTTTTGTACCTTCACATCTTTTCAACCTCTCACCTCCCAACTGAACTGCTCTGTGTGTAAGAAACAAAAATCAGGGGCTGGGGATATAGCTCAGCAGCACAATGCCTGCCTGGCAAGCGCCAGGTCGTGAGTTTGATTCCTGGTGCCCCAAAAAAAAAAATCAGTTTTGTTTGAGCTGTTCCACAGTTTTGGGTCAATTGGTCAATTTGGTTTATTAGTTCATCCTAAATAATATACCATAGAATGTATACCAGAACATAAAGGATTAAAATATTTCCTTTATTTCTATTCAGAATTTTCCTCTCTTCCTTGGTCTTTAAAAGAATTAATATAAGCCATTTTAACAATATCCAACAACAATAAAAATAAAAATGTGTCTGCCGGGCATGCCTATAATCCCAGCACTTTGGAAGCTGGGGCAAGAGGATCTCCAGGAATTCAAGGCCAGCCTGGGCTACAAACGGAATTCAAGGCCAGCCTAAACTACACACTGAGACCCTGTTTCAAAAAATGTAGAAAGAAATTTATTAGAAAAATAAAAATTTTCAAGAGAAAATAAAAAGTCCACACACAAAAAAAGAGACGAGGGCAATCAGACCTACTTAGAACACCAACCATCTGACTAAATAAACTGTCTCTCAAAAAATGACACAAAAATATGGCAAAATAATAGTGGAATGACAAAAATATTTGGCAATGTGAAAACCAGATGTGCACAGATGTGATCTTATTTTAAGTTTCCAGTTTAACAGAGGTCCTCTGAATCAGCTTGTAGCATGTAGCAGGACTGGTGGATAAAGTAAAAGGAACATTTCTGACCTCCTGGCACAGTTACGACAGGTTGTTTCTATTCCTATCCTGGCCCTCACCTGGACATGTTGGAGATGTGTTTCTCTGTTTCCTCTTGGCATCAGATGCCTTTGTAGAGTCCTATGGCATGCCACCACTCTACCTATGTCAATATTGCATCATCTTATGTAAGTATAACCTTGTAAGTTTATCCTCCTAAGAAAATGTGTGCATCTCATATCCTTTTCCTTAAAATTTAGGGCTATGGTAAAGTTGCTATAAAGTAACATAAGCCACATTTTACTATTAGGAACAAAATATTTACCATATTGGTTGTCAAATCTTTTTAAGAATCAGAAATATATGGAAGCCCTTTCCAACCTATAGATTTGCGTATTCCATAACCTAGAGATTCTTTTTCTGATCTCACATTACTTCTGACAATTAACTATAGCAAGCACACAAACAAAATTTTCTTAAATAACTCTGATGTCCAGCTAAAATTAGGATCTGCAGACATCATACTATGTTTCTGTGTTTTATAATCAGCTGTACACATTGATACTTCCCTCTTTGTTTGTTTCTTTTTTTTCCGGGACTGGGGATTGAACTCAGGGCCTGTCACATGTTAGGCAAGTGCTCTGACACTGATCTACACCCCAGTCCCTTTTAAAAATTTTTATTTTGAGACAGAGTCTCCTTAAGTTACTCAGGCTGACCTTGAACTTAAGATCCTCCTGCATCCACTAGGATCAGAGGCACGCACATTATACTCGGTTTCATTTAAGTTTCAGGAAGGCCAGGACAAATCTTCAATTTTGCATTCTCTAATAGAGTACTTTGTACATAACACAGTAAAAACTTGATGACCATTTATGGAATACTGTTGAATAATGGCTAAAATTCTTGGCCAATTATAGATTTATCAATGTACTTTTCATACAGTGACAAAAATATCATGTTACATTGTTATGCAATTGTGAATTTCATAAATACTTTCATTTGAATTAGTGGTACGTAAAGTAACTCTTCACCCATGTATCTAAAATAATTAGGTGTAAAAGCATCAAATTAAAACATATGTGGGCCGGTGAGATGGCTCAGTGGCGTACGCACCTGTCTGGCAAGCGTGAGGGCCTGAGTTCAACTCCCGGAACCCACATACAAAAAAAAAAAAAGGGCTGGTGATATCGCTCAGCGGCATGGGCACCTGCTGATGCACGAGGTCCTGAGATTGACCCCCACTACCCACAAAACAAAAACAAAAACACATATGTATGAGGTGTTATTCAAAAATTCAATGAATGTCAAAATTTAAAAAAATTATTTACAGTAAAAAAACACATTGCCATCAATTCCCTTCAAAATATTCTCCCTTGCTTCAAATGCACTCATCCCATCGTTCTTGCCACTTTCTAAAGCAGTTCTGGAATTCTTCTTTTGTGAATTTAGTTGTGCTGTTGTAGCTGCCTTGATGTCCCGAACTGATTCAAACCATTTACCTTGTATGGTCATTTTGACATTGGGAGGACACACAGCAGCAGCATTCATTATAGTTTTAATGACACCTCATAAAGACACACAAGAGGACTCCCAGAATTGCACCACAAAGTGGCAAGAATGATTGGATAAGTATGCTTGAAGTGGGGGGGAGTATTTTCAGGGAGATTAATGACAATGTGTCTTTTATTGTCATAATTTTTAAAAATTAAAACATTCACTGTATATTTTGATCAGCCCTTGTATATGCATGTACATTGTGTACATATATATGTATATATAAATAATGCTAAAAGAAAATAGAATTGACTTTCAAATGCTCTGAGAATTGGTGATGATTTTTTTTTTTATCTAGAAAACTTGGATTGAGAAAGACAAATAAGTGCTTCTAATATTACTTCTCCTCATACCCAGTGACTTTTGGCAGACATTGCTAATAGTTGAAGGTACTTCTTTTAACTAAAGTGGGATTTGCCTTTAGAATCCTTCTTAACCCAATATTCCATACAGTCGATAACAAATTATGTGAGGAGGAATGTAAATAAAAGTTCAGTTATCCATCCTTGAAATACAGGAAAAGCTAATCAAGTTGATTGTTTTAAAAAGTCATTTCTTTTTTTTTATTTGAAAGAGAAAAAAACAATAAAAACAGTAATACAGAATTTCATAACAATGTAATAGGAAATTAAAAATGGTTAATACATTGCGTATTGTTATCTTCAAAGTAGTTGCTCAGATTACAAGACATAGGCATGCGAAATTGATCAAAAAATATAAGCTCAAACTGTTCTTTTCAATGAACTAAAAGAAATTAGTAGTATAATTATCTTAGCTATCTTGTGTATATATGTATATATATATATACATATATATGTATGTATATATATACGTATATATGTATATATGTGTGTATATATGTGTGTGTGTGTGTGTGTATATATATATATATATATTCTTTTCCCCTTTCCTCCATCCCAGTTTCTCTTTCCTTTTGAGCAGTTTCTTTCCCTTTCATGAAATCTATTGTAGATTTTGGATCTTATTTACTCTTTCAATTTCTTATCCTAGGGAGACAATACGATGTTTACACATGTGCATCTGGTTTATTTCATTATCAGTATGGTCTCAAGTTGCATCCATTTATCTATAAAGGCCTCAAGCTTATCCTTCTTTATAGCTGAGTAGTACTCCATTGTATAAAAATACCTCATCTTTTTTATCCATTCCTCGGTTGATGGGCATTTGGGTTGTTTCCAAGATTTATCTATTACAAATTGTGTTGCTATAAACATGGGTGCACATATATCACTGTGGTATGATGTTTTTAATTCTTCTGGGAAAATACCCAGAAGGGGAATAGCTGGGTTGAATGGGACCTCTAATCCTAGTTTTTTGAGGAATCTCCACACTGATTTCCACAGTGGTTGCACCAGTCTACACTCCCACCGACAGTGGAGAAGGGCTCCTTTTTCCCCATAGCCCCTCCAGCATTTGTTATTGGTTGATTTCTTAATGATAGCCATTCTTTCTGGGGTGAGATGGAATCTCAGTGTTGTTAAAATGTCATTTCTTAATTTCATTTTGTCCTTTCTTTTCTTTTTTTTTTTTTGTGGGTACTGGGGGGTCGACCTCAGGACCTCGTGCGCCAACAGGCACCCGTGCCGCTGAGCGATATCACCGGCCCTTTTTTCGTATGTGGGATCCGGGAATCGAACTCGGGCCCTCGCGCTTGCAAGGCAGGTGCTTATGCCGCTGAGCCATCTCACCGGCCCTCATTTTGTCCTTTCTTGCTTGTCATTTGAGTCCTTTTCCCTCCTTTTTTTCTTTTACTCACTTACAAATTCTACATTTCTGTCTTTTATTGATATGTCCCATTTTAGTGGGAAAGTACTGAAATGAAGTAGCAGCTTCCAAAGCCACTATTGGAGAGAGTAGCCTAGAAAGGCTCACAGACCAAAGTAAGATGATGACATCACACTGTTAATCGAATTGATTCAAAGTATACAAGAAGAAGGGGGAAAAGGCAGAATATTAACAATATACTTAGGAAAAACACAACTGAGATGGCAGGATCAAATTACTTGAATCCTGTATCACAAAATGTTCGAATATCTTCTCTCCCATTCTTCTGCCAATTTTTTCTGCTTCTTCTCCCAATTTTTTCTGCTAACAAAGGAAGATCAAAGTTGAGGGTAAGCTAAGAAGGCTCAGCAGATGGAAACTGCCAAGAACCTATTCAAATTTTCTCTACCAGAAAAACTCAGGGACTGTTATGCCTGGCAATATTTATAACTCACCACTTATACCTTGGTGAACACCCATGGACATTATTGGACTGTTCTGAGCAGAGAACACATGGGATCAATATGGTTCCTTATAGATATCTGGTGCCTTGAATGTCTCATGAATATTTAGTGTTTACTTGAATCATCCATCCCTTCCTGTCTATATATGAAGTATAGAGGTGCTCTGCCAGTTTAGCTACATCTAACATATTTTCTGTAATAGTCAGCTTTCCCATAGCTGGGAAAAAATATGCTATACTTGCAATTTAAAGAGGAGAAATGTATTTTGGCTCACAAGTTTCGGTGGGTTTAGTCCATGGTTGGTTGGCTCAAAGGTAGAAATGGCATGGTGGAAGAGCCTGGCAGAAGAAAGCTGCCTTTCATGGCAGACAGGAGGCAGAGAGATTAGGAAGGAGTCAAGGATAAGAATACATCCTCCTAGCTCATGTCCCCAGTGATCTGCATCTCCTAAACAGTTCCTTTCTCTGAACATATGAGATTTTGTGTGGACATTTTAGATCTAAATCATAACTAATTCTGTTCCTGGCCCCTCAGAGACCCGTGTACATCTCATTATGTAAAATGCACTTAATCCATCTCTAAGAATTACCAAAGTCTTAACAGTTCCAGCATTGCTGAAAAGTTCAAGTCCAAAGTCTCTGAGACTTAAGGCAAACTCTTACCTGTGAGCCCCTGTAAAAATCAAGAAGAAAGTTAAATACTTTTAATATACAATGACGCAGGGTAAATGTTCCCATTCCTACAGGAAGGAATAGGAGGATAGAAAGGAATTGGACCAAAACAATATGGAAAATTAGCAGGGAAAACATCAAATCCTGTAGTTCTATGTCCAGCACCTAGGGCAAGTTGTGAGCTCTAAAGGGCTTGGGCAGCCCCATCCCCAGTGGCCTTACAGGTTATAGCCCACATGATCTCTCTCTTGGGGTGACTTTGCTCACTGCCCACAGTTTTTCTCAGCAGACATCCAAAGGTCCTGGCATCTCCCTCTTCCTGTCTCCACTACACCTTTGGTTTCACTCTTAACACTTCATCCATCACCCTGTCAGGGGCTTTTGGAAGGGTCCCTGATCCTGTCACATATTTTTGCCAGGCCTTGTGAAATCTGAGTGGGAGTTCCCATGATACCACAACACTTCTATTCTGCATGCCTGAAAAAGTAATACATACCAGTAATACATAGATAACACCACTGTCTTTTATCTGCTTCAGCAGTAACCTGATCCTTTGATCATGACTTCAGTGGCCTCCAAGTGGCCTCTGAGTGACTATGATGGCTGAAGTCAGAGAAACACTTCCCTAGATAGCCCTGAATGAGCAAGGCTCTCTGGGGATGTGTTCTCAAAGCAAAGTTTTTCAAAGAAGTTTACCTTCTCTTCCATCTTGAGCTTATGATGTGTGGAGTCTGGCCATTTCTTGAGCTTCCCTCAAGGCGACTTTCCTATTTTCCTAGGGCAAATTTCCTATTTCCTGATCTTTTCAGCAATAGTGCTATCTTTGGTCCCAACTTTGTGGGTGGTCTCTTTCTGGTGAAACTGCAAACTTTTCACATCTTTCAGTTCTGCTTTTTTTTCTTGATTCTCACTGTAGATCTGGATTAAAGCAGCCAGCAATACCCATGCCACATCCTGAACACTGAGCTGCCTTGAAATTTCTTCCACTAGATTAGTTAGGCCACAGTGTTTAAATTCAGCTTTCCTCAAATTCTTAGAATATGGGCAAAATGTAGAGAAGTTCTTTCCCAGAATATAACACACCATAATGCAGTGCTCATTCCTAACTGAAACCTCACGAGCCTGACCATTAGTTTTTGTATTCCTATGAGCATTCTGGTCTTCTGCACCCCTACCAGAATTTGCCATCCAACTCTGCTTACAACATTAAGGCTCCTCTAGCTGCCATCTATGAACCTTTCCAAACTCCTTACACAGACCAGTTACAAAGGCTTTTAACCATATGGTCAGGTACAGTCTCAGCAATGACTCTACTTCTCTGGTACCAATTTTCTGCATTATTCATTTTCCTATCATTAGGGCAAAATTCCCGACACCCACAAGTTAAAGAAGAAAAGGTTTATTTTGGCTCATAATTTCAGATGGTTCAGTTCAAGGTTGCCTGGCCCCAAGATAGAATGGCATGACAGAATGACAAGGTGAGGAAAGCTACTCATCCGATCACAGCCAGAAAGAAGTGAGAGAAAGGTGGGTCCAAGGACAAAAATATAGCCTTCCAGTTCATGCACCCAGTAACCCACATCCAACCACACCCCACCTCTTAATAGCACATTCAGCCATGAATTCATCAATTGATAAATCCACTGATGAGTACAGGGCCCATCGTGATCTAATCACCTCCCAAAAGCCCCACATCTGAATATATGAGACTTCTGTGGGACTCTTTTTTAGTGTGCTCATTAAAAAAATTTTTTTTTGTTAGTACGCATTTGCAGTACATAATGATTACATTCATCATGGGGAGCTGGTACTTGCATATAACACATTTTAAGTCTTTTTACTTCCCTTTCCCTTCTCCCCTACCTCTATTTCTTAGTCTCATTTACATTTGCAAAAAATCCATCTCCCTGTTTCTCATTATCTATCTTGTATTTTGCTCTTTAAATTATTTATACTTTGGGTTTCTCATATAAGAGAAATCATGAGCTATTTGAGCTTGTGTGCTTGATTTATTTCATTTAAATTATTGTCTCAAGGTGTATCCATTTTCCTATAAATGACTCAAATGTATCCTTCTTTCTTGCAGTGTTGTACTCCATGTATATAAATACCCCATTTTCTTTATCCATTCATCTGTTGGTGGACATATAGGCCACTTCCAAGACTTAGGTATTCTTTGAACAACACTGTCTCAAAATAAAAGGTAAAAAAAGGGCTGGGGATGTAGTTCAATGAGAAAGTCCTGGGTTCAATACTCAGTACCACAAAACAAACAAGCAAACAAAACAACACCATCAACAACATATTCTATCCATTATCCATTATATATAACAGAGGCAACAGGATCTCATGCCATGATTATGATTTCTACCAAGAGCAATAATTTAGTTCCATAGGTCTTGTCTTACTAATGAATTTCATCCAAATTACTTGAAAGACTATAACTAAGAATGACCATCTCATTTTTTTATTCTCAGAGTGTTTGGCAGTAGTATTGTGGATGTTACCATTAAAATCAGTTCAATAAATAATATTGTGTTAAATATTCAGGATACTGTTGGCTATATCTGCACACAAGAGACAAATATTATACAGCACAGAGATTAACAAGGTTCACAAATAAAACAGAAAGTCTTCAAGCCTTAAAAGAGTTACATATAGCTCTTTAGAATAATGGATGTGACTTTTTTTTATTAAACAAATCACTGAACTTGTTAAAAGAATGAAAAGGGTATCAGAAGGAGACACTTTACCATGGTAGTAAAGTAACAGGGAAAACTTCATGGTATAGATACTAGTTGAAATGTGCCTAAAAAATGACTAGGATTTCTAAAGTAACAAGGGAAGGGATGGTGTTGGAGAGAAGGAGTGACTCCTTCAAGCAGAGGGAAAATATTAGCCTAGATAAGGAGCTGGAAGGTGCAGGGCCTCTAATAGGGACAACAAACCCTACTTTTCAGGTTAGGATAGTAAAAGAATATTATCAATTTAAAAAAGAAATGAAAATAAAGCATGCCTGGGACTAGGGTGGTCAATGTGACCAGGAATTTAAAAGTAATTTAATTCTAAATTTCTTAATAGTCATATTTATCCAAAGAGAAGGGATGACATTAGGGTAAATTTTAAAGATAAATTTAAGAACCCAAGATGACTTAACATTTAGGTTGGGCAGTTTCTTTCTAATTTCTTGATTATCTGACTGGTTACTTTCATTAGTTTCCATGAAGGTAAGGTGAACCAGCATTTCAGCCTCTGAAATATACAAGTACCATCTAGTGGCAAAAGAAGGTAACCACAAGAATGGAATTAAGTGGACAATATTTCAAGTACTGTACTTGTTTATATAATAGTTAATTAATAACAGAGGGCCATGTTCTAGTGGCATAGGAAAATAAAGTAGTTGGAAGCGACAAAAATGCTTGATTATTGGATTAAGAGACACTGTGATCAGATAATAAATGGATTATGGATAAAGATTTTATAAAAACTTTCAAATCAGGAACTTAACATCAGATTATGTTTTGGGAATGAAACTTGAAGCAGGAACTATTTGAGTTTGGAGAGAGAACTGAGAAAAGTCAGGGCAAATGAGGACAAGGCTGATATACTGAACATAGTAGTATTCTTCCGGAATGTTCTCTCCTTCACTGTTGCCTAACTCCTACTTAGCCTTCAGAGCCTAATTTAGATATGAGTTCCTCCAGATATTGTTCCTTGATCTCCCACCTCCGCAGATCTGTGTTAAACGAGTCACTAACATCCAGACCTGGACCATGATTCCTGGGGTGCCAGTTACTACACTCCACGGTCACTTCCTGTTTTATATCCCTAATAACAGTCTATGCTGCTGAACAGCTGGTACTATATCCGTTTCATCTACTATTCTATCTCAAATATTTATGATAGAACCTCACATATACTAAGCCCTGTCACAGTGGACAGATCAGTGAAGAGAGTAACTAGGATGGAAATGTGCCAGGTACAAATATTGAAATATAATATTAATAAAGCTTAAATGAAAAAATATTCCAGGCATTATTTGTAGAAAAAGTGTTTTTCTTGTATATCGATTCCTTTATGATTTCCATTAATTTGTAATCTCTTGTGTTTTTTAGTTTTCAGAGTATTTATCTTCTATCTCAATGATAGAAAAATAGTGTGTAGTTCACATTGTCATTATAGAGATTAAAGATTACATATAAAACAAAGAACAAAGCAGCACATACTACGTGCTGAACAGTTGGATTTTATTATTTCACATATCTCATCTAGTGAACTCACTGAAGCAACCCAGAAAATCGGAGAAAATAATATATGCAAGCAAACTATTTTGAGTAATATGGGATAGTGACATCACATCAGTTGCTAGATTTCTGAATTCAAAATATTTAAGTGTTAGTTTATTCTCCTTTCTGTGGCATCACATTACATACTTATAGGGAGAGAAGAAAAAGAGTGATAGTTGGATGCTAAAAAAATCATGGGACTAAAATATACAGAAAAAATAAATTATAAAGGCTGTATTCATTTTCTGTTGCTGCTATAACCAACTGCCACAGCTTTAGTGATTTAAAACTTATCTTACAGATCTGAAAGGAGCCCAACACAAGGGTCTCTGTAGAATAAAATCAAGGTGCCAGCAAGGACCTATTCTGGAGGCTGTAGTGGAGGATGTGTTTCCTCACCCTTTCCACCTTTGAGAGACCATCAGTATTCCTTCCTCCCTTTTCCTACCAACACTGATGGGTTGACTTCTTCTCCCTTCGAACGATTCTGGCATCTTCTTAAGGATAAAGTTTAAGAACAGGAATGACTTAACTTTTAGGTTGTGTACTCTCTTAATACTCTGATCCTCTGATTGGTTAGTTTCATTAATTTCCGGGAAGGTAAGCGTGAATTAGCATTTTTTCCACCTTTCCCTTCCACATTTAGGGACTCTTCTGATTATATTTGTTCCGCTAGGATAATCAAGGATAACTTCTCTATCGTAAGGTCAGCTAAATAGCAAACAATTTCATCCATAAAATTAATTTCATTTTCTCACATAAGGTAGCATTTTCACAGGCTCCCAGGATTAGGATGTGGACATCTTTGGTGGGTTGTTATTCTTCTTATTCTAGGGAATATGGACTCTGAGGGGATAGTGGTGGGGGTTGAAAGGAAAGAGGCAAGGTGAGGATACTGTTTTCAAATGGATGTGTGTATATGATTCTCGTGATATATTATTAACTCACATCGGTCTTGGCAAACACTAAAATGTCTAGATGTTTCATATATGAACTATTTAGAATTTGTCCACTTTTGTACTTGTGTGCAGTTATATCATCCAACATGAATGTAGGAATTTTCATTTATTTCTGCTAAATTTTCTTTTAGGTTATGTGGGCTAGTTTTTTTCACTTTTTACAGTTTCTTGTAACCTACCAGCAATGGGTCTTAGGTTACCTGTAAACAGCTGTGGGATACAATTTGTGCCTGGAAACATGAACTTATTTGAAACAGATAGGTGTTCTCTTACTACTGCCTCATCTATCTCAAGTTTCAGTTCTCTTTCTATGTTGTTGCAGCTTTACCAATTTAAAGTCCATTTTCTTTTTCAAAGTAGGAAAGAAAACACAAATCAACTCAAGTCTCTCCTCATCATTACCTTTTTCTCTTAGGTATAAAACTATTTCTCCATCTCTTCCTCTTGAAGTTAATGATAACTGTATCTCTCAGTGATTTTTCTATAGCACTTTTCAATTTGCATCATATAATTTAATGGTGGAACAAATGTCTCCCATTGCTTGACACTTTTTGTTGTTTGTTTTTAAGATAGGGGTCTCACTCTGGGCTCAAGTGATCCTCCTGTCTCAGCCTCCTCTGTGCTGGGATTACAGATGCACACCACCACCACTGGCTTGATGATTTTTTTTTTTTTTTTTTTTTTTTTGTGGGTACCGGGCGGTCGACCTCAGGACCTCGCGCACCAACAGGCACCCGTGCCGCTGAGCGATATCACCGGCCCCTTTTTCGTATGTGGGATCCAGGAGTCGAACTCGGGCCCTCGTGCTTGCAAGGCAGGCGCTTACGCCGCTGAGCCATCTCACCGGCCCTGATGATTTTTAATTATTATTTTTTACTCTCTTAGGATAATTATTGATTTTCTCTTCTTTTACCTTTTCTGGTTGTTATTCACTTGGAGAGTTGGAGTTCTTACTAAGGAAGAATACCAGGCACTTTGATAAAAACTTGTTGGGAGATAGAGCTTTTTGTTTTTGAGACAGGGATTTTCTATGTGGCCCAGACTGACCTCAAAATCACCATTCTCCTGCCTCATCCTTCCAAGTGATGTGATTGCAGATGTACGCCCTCATGCCTAGCTGAGTGGTTGAGTTTTAAATACATTTTTCTTTATATTCTTCAAATATCAGTGTCCTTGACTAAATATCTGGGGAAATACAAAATATTAAATACGTGAAATTATTTTTGTTGTAATAGAAACAATAGTAACAATAATAATATTAGTAATATCAATAGAAATCAAAGTGAAATTATCATCAGAAGGCATTCCTTTTGTCTAACCCTCTCTGCTGTAACCTTCCACCAATTATTGATCATTTCCCTAAGCTTTTTAATAACAACTTCAGCCATACTTGGCATGGTAGCTTGGAATTCTAGTGTGAAAAATACTTCATTCCCTTTCTACTTTGTCAGCCAAGTTTGTGTTTCTTTGTCTTGTCTCATTCTAGACAAAGGTACCAATTTAAAATTCTTTGAAATTATACCTACTTAAACCCTGAATTTAGAAACCACACCACTTCTCTAGGCATCTTTCTTAGCTAGAAGAAATGGTATTTAAAACAAATAGTAACAGTGCTTAATAATAGATTTTAAAATGGTGCATATAATTTTCAATGTACAGTAGTACCTCAGTTCACAAACTTAATTCTTTCTACGATTCTGGTCGCAGAATTTATTCCATGATTCTGGTTGCAACCAAATCCCAAGCACATACATACCCAAAACATGGAAAGAATTAAGTTCGTGAAATAAGGTACCACTGTATTGGTAATCATGCAAAATAATGTACTAACTTGATGTTTGAAAAAGTGACTATAAAGATTTAGCAATTTTGCCTTTAATTTTTGCAAAAATTGCTAGGAAATCCATTGAAATAAAGCTTCGAAGTCTAGCAAGTAAAAAGCAGGGTCCATTGTTCGCCAGTGGGGGTCTGGGTTGCAGGTTGGTATTTAGGGCAGTGAGACTTATTCTCTTCCTTCACATTAGCTATTGTTGAAATTCTAGTTCACTGTTAATTTTGTACAGCTAGGCAGCTTGTTAAATCTCAGGCTACAGTCCTTATGATCTAGGTATTCTCATGTGATTTATTTGTCCAAAAGATCTATTAATGAGATGTGGGGATTTGGGTTGCATCCATGACAACCAAGCAGTATGGCTTGTTTCCATTTCCTAGATACAGAGACTCAGAAAGGAACATCATCCCTTCAGCTGTTTATTTAGAATTTAACCCTGACAACTATAGAAATTTATATTCAGATGATGTGGCTAACTTGTCTACAAGATACAAACACTCTGATAACTAGCCTGTAAAGAGACAGTACAACAGTTCATGGCCCATATATTAATTTGTAGAAATCTTTTTTTTTTTTGTGGGTACCGGGGGGTCGACCTCAGGACCTCGCATGCCAACAGGCACCCGTGCCGCTGAGCGATATCACCGGCCCCTTTTTCATATGTGGGTTCCAGGAGTCGAACTCAGGCCCTCGCGCTTGCAAGGCAGGCGCTTACGCCGCTGAGCCATCTCACCGGCCCACAATCTTCTTTTTTAAAAGGTCTTTTTTAGTACTCTATGTTCATACACTCACAACCCTATTACTTTCATAATGTTGCCATTATCCTGTAAGAAGACGTTGAGGTCTTTTTCTTCTATAACTAGGTAGATTTTGTGGTGTAAGTAGTCAAATTCTATGGGGATAATACTGATAGTATTTGCATATGCTTTCTTGTACATGTTTTTTCTCATCAGTAGTATTACCAACATTTACAATATAATATGATGCATAGACTTAGAAATTTAAATTATCAGAAGAAATTGTTCTTAGCTTCAAACTACTTAGAATTTAAATTAAGAGCTAGCACATAAGTCATGTGAGCAAGATGGTAGCATGTGTATCAGAAACAGAGTGAATCAGAAGCAGAGTGCTATGATTTTCTCAGTGATAACGAGAGTGCAGGAGAAGAAATAAGTTTTGGTTTTATCTTCAAACAAGATTGGAAGTGTTATGCAGACAGAATGAGTGACAGAGAATATTATAAGAAACTCAGGAAATTGTTGCCTGGAATAGTGGTAGAAATGATGGGTAGATTTTGGAAATTGGAACAGGTTAAGGCTACCAATGAGAAGTATTGGAGAGTTGGGCTGAAAGGAAAATTCAGTAATATTTTAACAAGTTTATCTTTGATCTACACTTATTTATTTACCCAAATATATACCATTGAGCATACATTCTTCTAAACTTGTAACAAAAATGTTCCAGATATTTCAGAACTAGACAAAATATACGATGGTTATCTGCCTTCTTTGGTTTTCTGGTGCAGTTCTTCTGGTGTCCTCGCTCCCTTTCCTCCACTCTCCTTTCCAGATCTTTTCATAATCATGTATCCTGATGAACTTCTTTGCATTTCCTGTTCAAGGTATATTGGTAAGATAAGTAAAACAATATTGACTCCTTGACTTTTTTTTTTTTTTAACTCAGCAGTATGAATGTTGGAGAGATTCAGTTTAAATTTCAGAAGCATGCACATGCACCTTGGGCGGGCTGACTAACTGGAAACTCTCTGAGACCCAGGACAGCCGGGCTGGTCAGCGCGGGCGCACACACACCTTTGGAGGGTGGAATAATCAGCGAGACCAGCAATATGGAAGTGTATGAAGCAGCAGCAAGGAGCCAGCAGTTGGACTCTGGAGACCTCCACCAACAGAAGACCAGTCCCAGCCCCAGATGCAGAGGCTCTATACCCAGCACATTTCTGGGATTAAACATGGACACTATCACAGAACTGTAAACACCAGAGGTATTTTACTACTTTTATTTTCCCTTGTTTGTCTGATTGGCTATCCCTTTCCTGTGTAGTTGGATGTCCTCTTGTTTTATTCTATATTTTGTGGTTATTTTTGTATTGGGGTTTTTTTTTCCCTCCTCTCTTTCTCTGGTCTCCTTTTTCTTCCTCTCTTTTCCTAGATTTGTATGAATTACCAAAGCTGAATCAAGAAGATATAAATATTCTGAATAACCCAATATCAGTCAGTGAAATTGAAAATGTAATTAGAAACTTACCAACAAAGAAAAGCCCAGGTCCTCATGAATTCACTGCTGAATTCTATAAGAAATTTAGAGAAGATTTAATACCAATACTCTTCAAACTCTTTAATGAAATTGAAAGGGAAGCAGTACTCCCTAACTCATTCCTGGAGGCAAGAATTACCATGATACCAAAATCAGAGAAAGACCCAACCAAGAAAGAGAATTATAGGCCAGTCTCCTTAATGAACATAGATGCAAAAATCCTCAATAAGATACTAGCAAACAAGATGCAGCAAATCATTAAGAAGATAATACACCATGACCAAGTGGGATTCATCCAAGGAACGCAGGGATGGTTCAACATATGCAAATCAATAAATATAATACATCTTATCAACGGAGCCAAAGACAAAAATCACATGATCACCTCAATAGATGCAGAAAAAGCTTTTGACAAAGTCCAACACTCATTCATGATAAAAACCCTACAGAAAATTGCAATAGATGGTCTTTATCTTAATCTGATAAAAGCCATCTATGACAAACCATCAGCCAACATCACACTAAATGAACGAAAGTGAAAGCTTTCACTCTAAAATCAGGAACAAGACAAGAATGTCCACTATCACCACTCCTATTCAATATAGTTCTGGAAACATAGAGCAATTAGACAAGAAAGAGAGAAATAAAAGGAATAAGAATAGGAGGGGAAGAATTTAAATTATCATTATTCACAGATGACATGATACCCTACATAGAAGACCCCAAAACTCCATCAAAAGACTTCTAGATTTAATAACCAAATTCAGTAGCATAGCTAGATACAAAGTCAACACCCAAAAATCAATAGCATTCCTCTACATCCAAAAAAATGAAATACTTAGGAATCAATCTAACAAAGGAAGTAAAAGATCTATATGTTGAAAATTACAGTACTCTGAAAAAGGAGATCAAAGAGGATATCAGAAAATGGAAAGAAATCTCTTGCTCATGGGTAGGAAGAACCAACATAGTGAAAATGGCCATACCCCCCAAATTGTTATACAGATTTAAGGCAATCCCAATCAAAATACCATTAAGAAACATTCCTAAAATTCATTTGGAACCAGAAGAGACCTAGTATAGCAAAAGCAATTCTGGGCAACAAAGGCAAGGCAGGAGGCATCACAATCCCTGATTTGAAATTATACTACGAAGCTACTGTGATAAAATCAGCATGGTACTCACACACACACACACAAAAAAACAGATCTGAGGATCACAGGAACAGATTAGAAGATGTAGACACAACTACAAACACACTCAGCACCTTATCTTTGACAAAGGGGCCAAACATGTTCACTGGAAGAAAGATAGCCTCTTTAATAAATGGTGCTGGAAAAATTGGCTCTCTACATGCTAAAGACTAAAACTAGACACATGTCTATCACTATTCACTAAAGTTGAAATAGACCAAAGATCTAAATATTAAAACAGAAACACTAAATCTACTGGAAGAGAAAGTAGGTAGAACTCTTGAAGACATAGATGTAGGCAGAGATTTCATGATCAAAACCCAAACTGCACAGGAAACACTTCAAAGAATCAACTGGGATATCATCTTATTGAAAAGCTTTTGCACATCAAAAGAAATCACCAACAGAGTGACGAGACAACCCACAGAGTAGGAAAAAATTTTAGCCAATTGTCCCTCAGGCAAAGGACTTACATCTAGAACATACAAAGAATTGAAGAAAATCAGACCCTCCCCCAAAGACTGAATCCAAAAATGGCATCTGAGATTAATTCACACTTCTTAGATGAAGAATTACAAATAGCAAAGAAATATTTGAAAAAATGTTCAACATCTTTGGTCACTCCAGAGATGCAAATTAAAACAACACTGAGATTCCATCTCACCCCAGAAAGAATGGCTACCATCAAGAAATCAACCAATAACAAATGCTAGAGGGACTGTGGGGGAAAAAGGAACCCTTCTCCACTGTTTGTGGGAGTGCAGACTGGTGCAACCACTGTGGATATCAGTGTGGTGATTCCTCAAAAACTAGGATTAGAGGTCCCATTCGACCCAGCTATTCCTCTTCTGGGTACTTTCCCGGAAGAATTAAAAACATCATACCACAGCTATATATGTGCACCCATGTTTATAGCAGCACAATTTGTAAAGCTAAATTTTGCAAACAACCCAAATGCCCATCGACTGAGGAATGGATAAAAAAGATGTGGTATTTTTATACGATGGAGTACTACTCAGCTATAAAGCAGGATAAACTTGAGACTTTTATAGGTAAATGGATGCAACTTGAGACCATACTTGTAAGTGAAATAAATCAGACTCGCATGTGTAAACACTGTATTGTCTCCCTAGTGTAAGAAGCTGAAAGAGTAAGTAAGATCCAAAATGTACAATAGATATTGTGAAATGGGAAGAAACTGCTCAATAGGAAAGAGAAACTGGGATGGAGGAAAAGTAGAGAAGAAAGAAGGGAAAAGGAAAAATAAATAAATAAATAAATATAGGTACAAGATAGTTAAGAAAGTTATACTACTAATATCTATTAGTTCATTGTAAAGAAAGGTTTGTGCCTATATTGTCTGATCAATTTTTCATGCCTGTATAATATAAACAACTCCTTTGAAGATAACAATATGCAATGTATTAACCATTGCTATTCTACCTTGTTTTGAAATTTTGTATCGTTTTTGTTTTTCTCTTTAAAATAAAAAAAAACTGCAAAAAATTTGAGAAGCAGAAAGAAGAGCAACAGAATTAAAAAAAAAATCTCTAAAAACAACCGTGCAAGGAAATATGGACAGGAAAACATATAATGTCAGTGTTGCGAACTCTTGCTTCTGAAACCACTACCTTACTTGCCTCCCTCTCTCCCTCTCTGAGATAGGGTCTTAGTAAACTGTCCAGGCCGCCTCCACTTGCAATCCTTCTGCCTCAGCCTCCCAAGTAGCTATGCTTACAGGTTTCCGTCACCCAGACCAGCACTACATAGTATTTTTAGCGAAGGTAAATGTGATATAAAGGTCAGGCTGATGCCACCCTTTGGGAAAATTCCAGATGTGCCACCTTCCCAGATTTTTTTGAGGACACTTCAGGAACAGCACCCTCAATGTTCGGAGGTCCTAGACCCGCGAAGGGAAGACCGGGGTTGCAGAAACGAGGACGCGGATCCCAGGCGCTGTGGCCGGAGGGAGAAGGGCACGCGGAGGGGCTCCGCACGCCCGGAAAAGGGGTGGCGAGGATTCCCAAAACTCGACGTGACCGGAAAGGCAGAGGAGGACAGGGCGGAGGATCACGGTCACTCGCTAGGAGGCGGCAGGACTCCGATTTAAACCTGAGCTCTGACTTCAAAGCGCGTTGTTTGCACCAGCGCCTCTTAGGAGAGCGCTGCGCGATCCCCACGGAGGAAACAGATCCCAGGAGCCCAAGGAGGGAGGCGCGGCTCTGCAGGCTCGGGTGATTGACGGGCGCGCGGGGATTCATTACACTGCGCCGCCTCGCCCCGCCCCCAAGTAGCCCCGCCCCCAGGTGCCCAGGACGCGCGGGGCCGAACGCCGGGTGCGCGCGTCCGTGCCGCCCCGCCCCCTCGGAGCCTGGCCCTCAGGTGCGCCCCGCTCGAGGCCGGGCGCCGTTCCGGCGCCGAGTGCTCTCCGCGCGGGCGCGCTGCCGGCCGGGCCTGCGCCGGGGTGCGCGGGGCCGAGCGGCGGGGGCACGCCCGCGAGCCCGCGTCCTCACACGGTCCAGACCTCCGTCACTTGGGGCCTGAGGGCGCTGCGGCTTCGGCCCGAGGTGAGGCGGCGGGAGCGGCGGCCCGTGGCCTGCCTCTGGCGACCCGCCCCGGTGCAGTGAGGGGCCGAGGGGCGGCGGGCAGGGGCGAGGAGACGGGGCCCGCGGGCAGGGCGCAGCGGGCCGGCAGCGGCCGCAGGGAGGCGCGCTCCGCCCTCGCGTCGTCGGGCGCCGGGGAGCTCTGGGCCCGGGGCCGGCCGGCGCCGGCGAGGGGAGGCCCGCGCCGCTGCAGGTGGCGCACGCGGCGGTGCCCGCGCCGCAGCCTCCGTACGCAGGGGCGGCGAAGGAGCCTTCCCGGAG
The DNA here is from genome assembly GCA_028451465.1 of Erethizon dorsatum. Taxonomy (NCBI): domain Eukaryota; kingdom Metazoa; phylum Chordata; class Mammalia; order Rodentia; family Erethizontidae; genus Erethizon; species Erethizon dorsatum. Next base: position 13,273,642 of record CM051826.1, read on the forward strand.
GAGCAGGAGAAGTAGCGCTCTTTTTGGGGCGGGGGTCTTGTGCGTTAAGAGGAGCTGGGGCGCGAAGCCGACGCGCAGGTCTCGTGACACAGCTCGGGGGCCGGTACCCAGATTCCTAACACGGAAAAGTGCGGAGGGCGACACGAGGGGGAGGCGCCCATCGCCGAGGGCGTTTCCATGGGCTCGGGGCTTGGATTTACGTTTTCGAATAAATGAGTCGCGGGAGGGGCTCACAACCATGTTTATTTTCTGTTGACGTTTTAAGAGCAGAAAAGGTGTATTTGTTGGACTCTCGCTATAACCCAAGCTCAGTATTATCTCATTTAACCCCAGCAGCCACTCTGAGATTGGAGGTGTTTTTCTAATTGGGCAGATGAGGGAAATGGGTTTCAGAAAGGTTAAGTAGTTGATTAAGGTCTCAGCCAGTAAAAAGGTAGATCTTGACTCTTTAATTATAGTCTTTTATCCACTATGTTTTATGTTTGTCCAGAAAACAGTGATATTGAGATATCTATATATATATATAGATACAGATATATTTTTAGGGGAAACTCCATAGGAGGGAACATTAATAGGTCAGTTGGGACTTCTGGGGTATTTGGGTTAAAATCAGACTATAGAGGTATTAATCTTTGAAAGTGTATGAGCTGTTGAATGTGTAAAACTTCAAACGGGGTTTAGTATTGGGAAATCTTACATTTAGAATAAGATCAAGTTTATTAATATATTTCATATTTGTGTGTCTCTTTATATTCCAGATACTATTCTTTGTGCTGAGTACCAAAATGAATACAATTTGTAATGTCTATTCTTGAATTCGAGAGATGATATAAAAGAATTTAATGTTTTACTATGCATAATCTTTACTAGTATGTGAATTAACAGGATTAAAATAGTTTTAAGCACAAGCTTTTAGGAACCTATTATATATAAAAATTATTGGATAACTTGTCATTTGAGTGCCACTGCATTGTTATTTTCAGCAAGAAACAATAAAAAAATTTAGGTTATATTGTATTGACAATACCTTGTATTACTAATGCACCATCTTCAATACTTTTTAAAACAGCGAAGAAATCATTTGTAATTTGTCTCCTGTTAATAGGCTCATTTTATAAATTGAGAAGCCAGGAATGTAGCTGAGTACGAATTTCTTTCAAGTCCTGTGCCAGGTAGGTTCTTAGCCCGTCCTTAAAAAAAAACAGCAAGACTTAATTAAAAAGTACAGCTGATACCAGGTTGCATTTGGAGCTTTTGTGGTTCACAGTTCTAATGAAAACAGTCTTGAGTGAGGCAGAAATGATGAATTACTGAAATGTACATTATTTTGCGCACAGCTGTGTATAGGTAGAAAAAGTAGTGGGAGATTTCTGAAATTTCTCTTGACTGCCTCTGTTTCTTAATGAACTGGGAATGAAGGTCACAGTAGGAGACTGACGCTGTGGACAGGAGGTTTGGGGATGTAATTGCCGGAATTTAAACACCTTGAGGTGTAAAAGTGCAGTAGAGGAAATGGAAGGTGCTCTCTGTGGATTTACAAGAAGGGGTGTTAATTTCCCATACATAGTACTTCATAATTCATTTCCAGTGCCTGTCTTTATAGTGTCATCTAGGTCACGTACCTTTGCATTAAGCGTCTGCCATATTGCAGATATTGTGTCTTTCTTTACATAAGTCAGACTCTCTAGAGAGCCTAGCTTTTTCATGGATTTCTCCCCGCATAGAAATTCTGTTTCAGTCTTCTGCAAACTCTTCCCTCAGCTGCAATTAGAATATTATATTCAATTTTTCCTCTAGCCAGTGACAGTGTCACACATTTTTTTGCCCTCTAATGTTTGGTGCATAAGTTCTTCAGTGAATAGTAATATTTTAGGTTTTGCTGACCAGATGGTGTCCGTCTATATAACTTAACTCTCATAGCACAAAAAGAATCATAGGCAATGCTGAAATGAATAAACATGGCTGGATTCCAAGAATGCTTTATTTATATACACTGAAATTTGAATTTCATGTAATTTGTACCTGTCACAAGGTGTTGTTATTCTTTGTTTTCTCCAGCCATTTAAGAATGTAGAAACATTGTTAATTCATGGATTGTGCAAAATAGGCTGTGGGCTAGATTTAGCTTCCAACTCCTCTTCTTAGTTTGCAGATCTGTAAGGACTCTCAGGAAGCCTTGATAAGGGAGTTTGCAATAAGATAATACTGCTTATATTATTGCAGTTGGTGGTAGAGAAGCAAACATAAATAAGACAGTCTTCATTAAGGATCTCAATATGGGTTCAAGACCATGACATACAAAAAAATCCAGTGGTGTTACGGTAACTATAATTACATTATATGTACTGTGTGTACCAGTAAAACAAAAGAGTGGTAATCACCCCTGCCTATGTGGATCAGAAGTGATTTTAGTCAACTTTCAGAGGTAGGAGACTTATTATCAGCCAAGAGTATTTTTGATAATCAAGGATGCTAAGATGGCGACTGATATGTCTCTTACTAGGATGGTTCTGACCAGAATGACTCAATTTCTTTATTTCACAGGTTATAATCTTAATTAATTTCTAACACAAACAAAACATGTTTTTTTTAAATTAGGTCTATACATGTAAAAATAAGTTTACAGGGGCCGGTGAGATGGCTCAGCGGCTTAAGCGCCTGCCTGGCAAGCGCGAGGGTCCGAGTTCGACTCCCGGAACCCACATACGAAAAAGGGGCCGGTGATATCGCTCAGCGGCACGGGCGCCTGTTGGCGCGCGAGGTCCTGAGGTCGACCCCCCGGTACCCACAAAAAAAAAAAAAAAGTTTACATTTTCTAGGTTACTTTATCTGCTTCATAATAAAATGGGATAGTTCTGCAGATATTTAGTGCCTCTTCAGAGCTGTGTTGTGAATTGTTACACTAAAATACTGACAGAGGTAATGGCAACAATAGATAAGTGATGGATTAAAAAAAAACTTATGGATAGGCTCTTTTAAGAAAAGCACTGCTTTTAATAAATGTTGTAACTGTAATGATAGGAATATATTCGATTTAAAAATTACTTCAGGGCCGGTGAGATGGCTCAGCGGCGTAAGCACCTGCCTGGCAAGCGCGAGGTCCTGAATTCGACTCCCGGAACCCACATACGAAAAAAAGGGCCGGTGATATCACTCAGCAGCACGGGTGCCTGCTGGCGTGCGAGGTCCTGAGGTCGACCCCCGGTACCCACAAAAAAAAAAATAAAAAATTACTTCAGTTTTCAAATTTCTTCTGTTATTTCATTTCCATGTTCCCCAATTGGTTTTTCCTTAGTTGCCTTGTTCTCTCTTCATGAAGGTAATGCTCTCTATTATTTCTTTGTAGATATTAGTTACACCACTTTTATATACAATAGTGATCCACATGTATAATTATTTGCCATTTACCACATACCATTTGAGTTTTACACGTATTAATTCTTTTAGTCATTTTAACAACCCTAGACATGTGGGTACTATTATTACTCGATTTTACCAACAACAAAACTTAGGCACAAAAAACTTAAATAATTTGTCCAAGGTCTCACAGCTATTAAATGACGGAGGCAGAATTCATGTTTAGTTGGTTTGACTCCAAAGATTACATTCTTAAACATCGTACTGTGCCACTTCAAGCATTATTCTGATAGTTCCTGGGTTGGCTGATTTTGGTTCCTCTTGCTTAACCTGTTTTTGGTTGTGAGAATCTGATTCCAGCCAGTTTAGTGAACTGAAAATACACTGGGAAGATAATGAGGTACTTCATATACCCTAAGGAGGAGACAAGTTTTGAGCATAGTCTGCGTCATTCAGAGAAAGCTTAGTAACAGAATGAATGTGTTTTCTTAAATGTTGTTGTTGGTGTAATTCAGTTTCCATACTTCCAGGAGAGAATTTATCCAACGTAGATCAAGAGTGTGTTGGTGGTCATAGTGATATGTGTGTTGGGGTGGTATATGGAGAGGGGAGTTTACTTTTGTTTTAAAAATCTCTCGCTAGGGGGTGGAATGAGGGCTGGGCATCTTCAGAAACTTCAGACAAGACTTTTGGAAACTCAGCTTTTAGGGAGCAGTTCTCAAGGAAGTAAGAATATTGTGAATCCATGAGCTGCTCTCTCTGTAAGGACTCTATCTACAAAAGAAAAACAGCATTCAGCATTCCACTTGAATTAATAATTTAGTGTATCTACTAAATCAATGTGTTTTGGCAGACAACTCGAGAATGTTCTTGCTGCTCTTGGTTAGTGTTTTTGTGTTTGTTTTGTACCAAATCATGTTGGAATGAGTGTGGTTTTTCTTTCCCTTTTTTGGCCTAGAGATGATTATCAGTCTACTCTGTTTCTGTTTTGCTGTTTTTCATTTTCTCTGTAATATGTCCAATATGTCTATTTGTTTTCAGTTTGTTTTTTTTTTTTTTACTACACAAGTAATATGTATTAATGAGAAATAGAAAAAAGGTAAAAAGAAAGAAAAAGTTTTCTGTGATCCTATTGTTAATTAAAAAAATTTTTTTTTGTAAGCTCGGCCTGATGATGGAGGCCTGTAATCTTAGCATTCAGGAAAATTGCAAGTTTGATCCTACTCTGGGCAGTTTATCAATTCAGCAAGACTGTCTCAAAATAAAAAATGGGCTGGGAATGTCACTCAGTTGTGAAGGTCCTGGGTTAAATCCCCAGTACCACCAAAATTTTTTTATCTAATTTTTCATCTGTGCATAGAAAAAGGATTCTTGTTTAAGCCACTCCCCTCCCCCCTTTCTTTCTTTGGAGATGAAAAACTGCCTCTAAAAAGTTGCTTGCCTTTCTGTCTAGGTGGAGACAGGGAGTTTAGAACAGGTAGTCCTTGTTTTGGTGGAGTCATGTCGGCATATCATTGGCCCTCATTAGGTTTATATAAAACAAGGCAGCACTGATTGCTCCGGAAGAAGTTTAATAGGACCTTCTTTGGGTCTTCCCAAGCTGTCCTTTCAGTATAGAATGGAGAGACTAACTTTCCCCATTCCTCCTGCCCAAACCAGAGGTTATCTTCTGCAGCTTTCTCTGTGACCTTGTCCCCACTTGTGATGTATTCAGTTTGGGGGATACCAAAGGAGAAAAAGTAGTAAGCAAAAGTGGTGAGCTCCCTGCTGGCTTTGTGATATTTCAAGTTCTGGAGTTCTGGTGCTCTTCATCCCCTTAGTTTCAGCTATTTACTTTTTAAAATTGATTGATTGATTGATACTGGGGATTGAACTGAGTCCAAGGCTTTCACACAGAGCTACACCCTCAGGCGTTTTTTATTTTGAGACAGGTTCTTGCTGAGTCACTGAATTCCCTAGTCTGGGTTCAGACTCACAAACCTCCTGCCTCAGTCTCCCAGAGTACTGGCCACACCCAGTTTATTACTTACTTTTCAGACTCATTAAATTGCTGGTGCATGGATTTTGTCTAGGTAGGAAAGACACCTTGAAGTATGTGTAACTTCATCTAACTGGGACTGAAACACGTTTTTGGCACAAAAGTGTACTTTTATGTTGTGGTTGAAGGTTGGTTTTTTTCATTTGATTTTTCCTCTTTAATAGGGTGATCAAGAAAACATGGCCACTGCAATTAGGGAGGTGGGAGTTTGGAGACAGACTAGAACATTGCTACTGAAGAATTACCTAGTTAAATGCAGGACTAAAAAAAGTAGCGTTCAGGTAAGTTAAAATACTCTTTTTACATTTCATTGCAATTTATTTAGCTTTCATATGTTCTATTTGTAAAACATGATTTTGCTGGATGAGTTTTTTTTGTTATATTTTTATTTGCTCTGCTCTGTTTAATTTGCTTGGAAAGTAAAAGCTTGTTGTTATTTGTTGTGTTAGCCACAGGAAAATAACTGAATTACTTCATGCTTCTAAATGTTAACACATTTAGTTAATTTTCTAATAGCAGTACTTAATTTTGAACCTTAGGGATGAAATTCTTAGCATTCATAAACTTTTTCACATAGAACTTCTATTTCATGGACTCTAGAGTAAGTTGCCCAAGAATAATTAAAACTACCATATTCAAACTACATTGAATTTTAATACAGTTTTAGTAGTATACATTTAGGTATTATTAAAGCATAATTTATTAATCAGAATGAAATAAGACTTTTTTATGGTGATGCTTATAGGGATGTTTGGTAAGTTACTTTAAATAAAATATGAATAAATTTATTTTATTTTGTTAGTGATCTAAGATGTTTAAAGATTACCTTTCATGTCACTTTAATTTATTATGTGACTTGAATTTTAAAATATTTCCATAAAATAATATAGAGGAAAAATCATCTAATATGCCTATTGGGTTTGGTGAGACACTTAACACAGTAATTCTTTTGGATAGAATTGCTTTTACTTTTTGTACATAAGAAAGAATAATTTTTCATATGTTTCCTTAGTATTAGTTATATTATTTGCATATATATCATGTTTTTTGCTGCTATTGTCATACTTTGTAATTATTTTGTTTCTTTTATTACAGGAAATTCTTTTTCCACTATTTTTTTTATTTTGGCTAATATTAATTAGCATGATGCATCCAAATAAGAAATATGAAGAAGTCAGTGATAGAGAACTTCCTCCAATGGATAAATCTATTCTCTCTGACTTAGTACTTGGATATACTCCAGTAACTAATATTACAAGCAACATCATGCAGAGAGTATCTACTGATTACCTTTCTGATGGTATTGTGATCTTATATATGTATTGTATCTATAACATGTAGCCCCTTCAATACTTAGTGGCTTGTTTTACTGAGTAACTAACATCCTTAACACCCAGATATGTGTTTTCCAACCAGTATATAGTTGTACAAAAATATTAAAATCATTTAATTCTATTGCCTTATGTTCCCTTGTGAAACACTAATTTATATTCCTGGAAGTACATGTATATTTTCATTGAGTCTTAGACTTAGAAAATAATTTGTTTGTATCATATAAAACATTTGAAGGAATATTTCATTTTGACTCTGACTTATAATAAAGAAGCTAGAAATGTATGATAAAGATTATAAAGCAGTACTCTTTTTAGATTGCTATGCCTATTTATGGAGGCATGTGGTCTAAATTGAAGTACTTAACTTTAGAGACCATGACTATGACTAAATACTTAGGTTTCTTTTCCACCTAGGTTTCTTTTCCATGTGTATTTCACACAAAGAAGTGGACTAGAAAATAGTTAAAGCATTGATGTTCTAGTGAGTTTTAAGAGGTTGTGAGAAAACCTAAAGGAAGAACCAGAGAAAATGATAGACATGTATGACTAAGCAATGAAATGCTGAATTGTAGAAAATAGCAGGTTAGCATGTTGTTTTATGTCCTATAAGACAGTTGTAATTAGCTTCTAGTGTATATCATATTATTAGTGCGTCACTGAATGATGTTAGTTACATTAGCTTCTTAGCTTAATGCTATTTATTTATTTATTTATTCATTTATTTTTATGTGGGTACTGGGGGTCCACCTCAGGACCTCATGCTTCCCAGCAAGCACTTGTGCCCCTGAGCGATATCACCGGCCCTTTTTTTCCTTTATGTGGGTTCTGGGAGTCAAACTTAGGACCTCACGCTTGCCAGGCGGGCGCTTACACTGCTGAGCTATCTCACCGGCCCAGCTTAATACTATTTAATATTTTTATCAAACTTATATCTTATTGACATATGTTTTTTGGTCTGTCATATTAAACACAAATAACATCGATAGCCATAAAAATTTTGCATGCAAGCTCAAAAAAATTGATCAGAAATGTTGAAAATGAAATTCCTCAGTAATTCTGTGTAGGAGGAAAGAGTATAAACCAAAAAATGCAAGTCAGTGTATATTAATTTAGCAAATTCATATCTCTATATGTATATTTTAAAAGTTTTGTCTTTAACAATAGAACTACGTACATAGATACATGATAACATACATGATATACATACATACATGATAACATGACTGATAGAATGTTGAACTAACACCTTCTTTATTCAGATCAACCCTGGAATTCCATGCCTATATAAAGGTGTGGAAGATCATATTAGTAAACATTTAAATAATACTTTGTAATTTACAGAGCATTTCCATGTTTGTTGCTTTACTTGGTCTTTACCAGTTGAACTCAGTGTGATCAGCTAGATACTGTGGGTGAGAACATTAAAATTTGGAGAGGTAAATCACTTACCATTTCACACACAGCTAATAAATGATGACATTAGGTACTGATCTGTATTCTTTTCATTTCACCACATATCGTGGAGTGTTTTTAGTTTGCTTATAAATACAACTGCGAGAAAACATTTAAAAAATTGTCCTACCTAATGTGAAAGGGTAATTACAGTGTTTTTGTCATTTATCTTCTAAGAAAGTAATAAGCAATATAGGGTTTAACCGGCAAATTTTATTCAAGGTAGATTTGCATCATAGTTACTAAAACATATTTTCTGAAAAGATTAAGGAATTTTCTTCATAAAAACAAATATTTAAAAATAAAATATCCATTCATTTTCCTCAGAGTTAATAATTTCATTTTGCAATAGATGAATGAACTGCATTACTTACTGTTTTGAGAACCTCATTGCTGCCTAAGATCTTAAATTTAAGAGTGTCTGAAAGTAAGCCTGCTGGTAGTAGATTTTAAAGAATTGAGATGATAGTAAAACTATTCGGTATTAAACTTTAGTAGAGTTCATTGAGGTGCTGAGAAATAGCAATATCTTGATGAAATGATTTTGCATATTATTTTATACTATGCTTTGTCATACTCATAACATATATTAGACTGATACATGATTTAGTAATCAGATGACAGCTTCGGATCTGTAAAGTTAAACTATTTCATTCACTATTTGTTTGTATTTTCTTAAGAGCTCGTTTGGAGATTCTAGGAGAGGAGTGCAGCTACTCCTATACCCTTGACCAAGGAAACCGTCCTCCTGTGTCTGGATGGTTGTACTCTTCCACTGAGCGCGCAGCTTCAGGAGGGACACATGGGGCCGTGAGGCCACCTAGCCAGGCAGATCAGTGGAATCAACCCTGGCGATCAGTGGGGTGACAGATGTCGCAGCCAGATCACCCTCACATCCTAGACCCATTTTCTTAGAAGAGTTATTTTCTAAGATGTTAGGGAGTAAAACAAAGCTGCTTACAGTAAAACAAAACTGCTTACAGTAAAACAAAAGTGCTTATAAAATATTTTATTGACCAAATGTAATCATAAAATTGTTCTACTGTATTATAGTAAACTGTTTTGTGATCTAACTATATTGTTATATTTATAGTCATAATTACTGAAGAATATACAAATGAAAAAGAAATGCTAGCATCCAGTCTTTCTAAGTCCAGCAACTTTGTAGGTGTGGTTTTCAAAGACCTCATGTCCTATGAACTGCGTTTTTTTCCTGATAAGATTCCAGTATCTTCTATTTACTTGGATTCAAGAGGTAAATAGTCCTAAGTAATTACTGAAGTCAATTAAAGGTATATCTTGGCTTCTCCAAATTCATATGCAAAATTTGAAGTAGGATCTAAATGTATCTATACTTCTATATATGTGTGTTATGTAGTTATTTATATAACATCCTTTTTAATTTTAATACACGTATGTATGTATCAGTTGTAGTAGAATAAAGCAGACTTGTATTTTAAATTGTATATCTTCCTAAATCTATGGTTTTTGTTTCTTTATGTAATTGTTTTCACTTATGCTATAGTACAAATCTTTCAAACCTCGAGGTCTCCAACTTTTACATTTGAAGCACGGAAGTCAACCTTTACTTGTTCAGACCTATGAAGAGATATTATATTAACCATAAATGTTATTGAACCAATGTTAAAATTACTATGCTAAGCTAAATATTGAATTTGTGACTGGATTCCAAAAAGCTTTTACAGAGAATTCTTCTGATTAGTTTTTTTGTATTTTTTTTACTCTGGACTTTTCCTTGCATCTGGAGGTTCTTTGAAACAAAGTCACCACAAAATGACTTACTTTAAAGTAGAAGTGACTTGTTTTAAGTAACTGTGTTTATAATTAATTTCTCTTTTTACATTTTTATTCATTTACCACTTAGTATCCTAACCCATAACTACTGTATTTCAATATTTCAAATAAATAATTAGTAATCTCAGAGATATTATTTGTTTTTTGAAGGGCAGTAGTGTATTTTCTTTGGCCATCTCACTGGCCATCTCACCGGCCCGACATCTATTTGTTTAATAAACATTTTTAAATTTATGTTCTAATATTAACCCATTTAATGTTTAACAACCCTGTGAGATTGCTGCTGTTATTATCTCATCATTTTAATATGAAATTGAAATATAGGGATATTAAGTAACTTTTCAAAACTCAGTTTTGAAAAGAAATTGATTGATTTTTACTTTGGTAACCCTCCATGTTACCTTTAGAAGAAAGCACTTATATTTTGTACAAAATCTTTATGTCTCACATTTTTCTCCTCATAGCTGACTGTTCAAAATCGTGTGAGGCTGCTCATTACTGGTCCTCAGGGTTCACAGTTTTACAGGCATCCATAGATGCTGCCATTATACAGGTAAATATGATAAGAAGGAAAACTAGGCCTTATTTTAATATGACTTACTCTTTTTTTTTTTCAGCACTACTGGGGATTGAACTCAGAGCCTTCGCATTGAATTACATTCCCAGCCCCCTTTATATCTATATCTATATCTATATCGATATCTATCTATCTATATCTATCTATCTATAGATCTATCTATATCTATCTATAGATATATATACACAGGTAAATATATCTATCTATCAGATAGATAGATAGATAGATATATTTTTTGTGGGTACTGGGCGTCGACCTCAGGACCTCGCGCGCCAGCAGGCGCCCGTGCCGCTGAGCGATATCACCGGCCCCTTTTTCGTATGTGGGTTCCGGGAGTCGAACTCAGGACCTCACGCTTGCCAGGCAGGTGCTTATGCCGCTACAGAATCTCACTAAATTGCCCAGGCTGGACTTGAACTTGATAACTTCCTGCCTTAGCCTCCCAAGTAGTTAGAATTACGTCCATGTGCTACCATGCCTGGTCATTATTTAATACTTTTTGTAGTCCGCTTTTATTTGGTAGTTTTAAATATAGGATTCAAGCATAGTATATATTCATCTATCGTATTTACTGACCATAAATGATACTTATGAAAGACTTATACTTTGAGGCATTTCCCCTTGAGTATAAATAACTTAGTTTAAAGAAAGTGACTATGTTTATTATCTTTTTCACAATAGATGTTATATTTTATTTGACTTTTTTTTTTTTTTTTTTTTTAATGTGGGTACCGGGAGTCGACCTCAGGACCTTGCACTTGCCACTAAGCGCTTGTGCCGCTGAGCGATATCACCGGCCCTTTTTTTCCTGTATTTGGGTTCCGGGAGTCCAAGTCAGGACCTCGCGCTTGCTGGGCAGGTGCTTATGCCGCTGAGACATCTCACTGGCCCAACATGTTTTGTTTAATAAACATTTTTAAATTTGTGTTCTTATATTAACCCATTTAATGTTTAACAACCCTATGAGATTGCTGCTATTATCTCATCATTTTAATATGAAATTGAAATATAGGGATATTAAGTAACTTTTCAAAACTCAGTTATTAGTGGCAAAGTAGCAGCTCATACTACGGCTTTTTAACTCTGCTAAGTATGTTCTTTAATATACTTTGTGCTATACATTGTGTCTAAATTTTTTTTTTTTTGAGACAGGGTCTTGCTATGTAGTTCAGGCTGGCCTGGACTCGCTATGTAGCCCAGGCTGGCCTTGAACTTGTGGCTATCCTCCTGCCTCAGCCTCCTGAGTGCTGGGATTACAGGTGTGCACCACCACGCCCGGCCTAAATGTTTAAATTAAATTCTAAAAACATACTTAGACCTGATTTAGTGTTCCACATTTTGCACACATCTAGCCATGAAATTTCATTTATTTTTTAAAAAATCTTAAAATTTTGTGCATGGGTTAGATAGCAATAAAGTGAAATTCTCTTAGTTAGAACTTGAACTGTTAGAGTAATCATATCTCATTTTTCCATGTTCCCTATGAATCTGTATTTTTTCTGTTTGCTTTTGCAGTTGAAATTAACTGTTAATTAACAGTTGAAATTAATAAAATATTGTAATTTCAAAAATGCATGTCAACTGTCTTCTCTATTAAAATATTGAGTCTGCCAAAAAATGTAAACATCAAGAAAAGAAAAACTTGTGTAAATATTTTAGTACTAAATGTATTGAGATATGATGAGATTACTACAAGTTACCTTTGGCCTCTACAATTACAAGAGGTGCTCGAAGTGGTGGCCATTAGCTTCCAGACATTTCTTAGTACAGCAAACTGCTGAAGTGTATATATGTATATGTATATATTTTTTGGTGGACTCTGTGTATGTTCAAAGTATATGAATAGTGATAGAACTGGAATCGTGATCGGAACAGGAGACCCGTCTCTGTTATTAGTATGTTATGAGGTAAAGTGACTACAATAATACTTTACTTGACAGTGTTGTAAGAACCAAATGAGATGATCCTATATGTAGAATTCTTATAATCTCTTGCAGCAAGGTATAGATGTATTAGGGAAATGTAATACTATACCAATTCAGTGGTAACAGAGATGTAAAGTAAAGATGTGAAATATAGGATGTTACAATTGTAGCACTTGGGTTTTGGCCAAAGACATTAGCCACCCACAGCCCAGGCCATGCTGGATGAATAGGCAGGACAAATCTCAGTTTAGGAGTTCACGTGAATGTTAAAAGTATCATATGTCATCATAATTTTATTATTCTGTCCATATGCACTGCAGGTGTAGAGTTTATTTACTTTTGTTTTTATGAGACTGGCTGGCCTCAGACTCACGATATTCTTGCTTCAGCCTCTTATATGCTGCCTAAGCCTCCTAAGTGCTGAGATTACAGGCATGCACCACCACACTCAGTTCATGTGCAGATTTGCTTTGATTTGATTTGAATTTTATGATTTTTGGAGACAGGGTCTTGATAGGTAGTTCTGGCTGGCTTTGAATTCACTAGGTAGCCCAGGCTGGCCTGGAATTTGTGGTAATCCTCTTGCCTCAGCCTCCTGAGTGCTTGGATTACTGCCATTCTCCACCACACCTGGTTTTCATGTGCAGATTTTAAAACACTAGGCATGTCATTTAAGAGAAATTTTTAAAATAGTCGTTGGAGCAATGACACTAGTAATCTCTAAGATGCTCAGTTTTAAAGATATATGTTTTTATTAAGATGTGTATAATTGCTTATTTAATTAAAACTTATGCACTCACCAACTTCAAACTTTAAACTTTATGTATACTTCCAGAATGAATTAAAAGCAATACTCTACCTTGTACCAGAATTATTACGGACACTCACTTTATTTTATGTGTATAGCTTTTGAGGGCTTAATTTATTTATTTATTTTTTTGTGGGTACTGGGGAGGTCGACCTCAGGACCTCGCGCGCCAGCAGGCGCCCGTGCCGCTGAGCGATATCACCGGCCCCTTTTTCGTATGTGGGTTCCGGGAGTCGAACTCAGGCCCTCGCGCTTGCTGGGAAGGCGCTTAAGCCGCTGAGCCATCTCACCGGCCCGGAGGGCTTTATTTTTATAAGGTTATTAAATAAATTTGGGGTATAATTGTTAGATTTTATTAGAGGATATTCAGAACTAAGCTCATTTAATGTATTTATATTTTCTAATTATAGTTGAAGACGAATGTTTCTCTTTGGAAGGAGCTGGAGTCAACGAAAGCTGTTATTATGGGAGAAACTGCTGTTGTAGAAATAGATACTTTTCCCCGAGGAGTAATTTTAATATACCTGGTTATAGCATTTTCACCTTTTGGATACTTTTTGGCAATTCATATTGTAGCAGAAAAAGAAAAAAAGTTAAAGGAATTTTTAAAGATAATGGGACTTCATGACACGGCCTTTTGGTATGTTATTAAAAGTTTCTTATTTAGTATAATTAACAGGTGGATTAAGTATCATTCAGAGTTTCAAAATGATAATTTTTAAGATAGAATTTGAGACAAGTCAGCAAGCTTCAGGAATTGATTGGCATGATTTAACGTAAGGTAAGAAGAATATAGAAAACTTATCTTGACAGTATATTTAAATTTTACTTCACATTTTGTTTGAATCCATGAATATGCTTATGTGTTTTGCTGTATATTTTATTATGCAGAAGAAATGAGATTGTGGCAAGGTAGAAATTACCTGTTTTGGTCCTCTTCCAATATCATAGCATATGTGTAATACTGAAAATTTGGTTAAAATGAGTAAAGCCTATGTAAAAATATTATGTAGATTTATTTTCTCCCCCAGAAAGCCAGTTATTTGGGTGAATTAAGATTAAGAATATACAAGTTATTTATAGAGGAACAAATGAAAAAAGTTTTCACTAGTGAGCTTTAATGTGTCACCATTTTTATGCAATGATTATTTATAGAGGCAGACATATTTATAAATAATTCCAAGTATATTTTCCTTACTCTTCCTACTATGTAATAAGAAAATTTGTCTTAAGCTCATTTTGGGGGAAGGTTAATATGTGTGCGTAAGTTGCTATTGTATAGTCTGTCTTACCAAATTTTATTCCACTTGGGTCAATGTAAGAATTAATTATAATTTTACAATTATAACTAATAATTTTACATAACAAGATTATTATATATAACATTTTCTTTGTGTTGTGTGAAAACAATTGGTGAATTCAGATAAATCAGTTTCTCAGGTGCCTCAGTTTGCTCCTATAAAATGATGGATTCAATTCTGTTAATATAACTGCTTTTTAGTCCTAGTTCCGCGTTTTTGTTTTTGATATACAGTAACTCATAATCTGCTAACTGGAAACAGTAAAAATAAAATGAAGTCAAATACTGTAGCAATTCTATTGAGCTTTGGTTTGAAGAGAAATTTTGAGTAAAAATGGTGACCACATTGTAGACCTCACCGGTCTCACATTGTGTGAATGTAGTAATTACGCCATTGATTGATAAAGAGCTTTTATTGTTTACAGTAACAGAAGCCCTCAGAGGTTTAGTTCTAGTACATTCCATAAAGAGAATCATTAGCTCATTAATTCTTCTAAAAAAAATCAGAGGTTTTGTCAACTATTGAATTTTTGATTTAAATTTATATTTAAATCAATCATGAATTGCTGTTTTTACTTTTTTCTCTCTTTGAAACCAACCATTTTATCTTTATATTAGATTACACTTTTATCTATAACTTAACTAATACTGTATATTCACTTATGAGTATTAATTTCCAGTACATGAATATGCATGGAAATAAATTAATTTAAGAATAAAACCAGTAAAAGAAATTTGAGCTTTTGTTTCGAATGGTATTTTAGCTATTAAAGCCCATGCATTTGACCATGCATGTACTTGCCTTTCCATTTTAGGCTTTCCTGGGTTCTTCTGTATGCAAGTTTGATTTTTCTTATGTCCCTTCTTATGGCCGTCATTGCAACAGCTTCTTCATTATTCCCTAAAAGTAGCAGCTTTGTGATATTTTTACTTTTTTTCCTATATGGATTGTCATCTGTAAGTATTTTAACTTGAAATGAAAATAAAGAAGGGTCAAAATAGTCAAGAATGTAACAAAATCTTTTTCTTTGGTTTAGTTATACTCAGTTTTCCATGAAAGCTATGTTGTTACTAAGTTATTGATAAGTTACTTAATAATAAATGATGTAGCATCTTTGTACTTCTGTATTTTTAAAAAGTGAAGAATAGTCAAGGTTTAAATTTATCTTGTTTTTATGTGTTATACAGTATTTCAAGTGTGGTTGAGTCTGTTTTTATTTTTATATAACCATGTTTGTAATTAAAATTATTCAGTACTGGACTTTTTGACCCCTGTCTTCATAAAATCCTGATTTTTCAAAGTTAACTTATGCTATAGGATGATTATTTTTAAAAATGTTTTTGTAAGTGTGCATCTTTAGCAGCCTTGATACTTGTATGACATATTGGCTGGTTGCTACCTATAGTGACCAGCCTTCGTTGTAAGTGGGTCCAGCTTCCCTTCTGGTTCGTATGTACACCCATCTGTATCAGTTGGTTATTAAGTGTTTTGACTATTACCTCAGCTGTTTAAAATGATAAATTACAAATACTGTAACTCATACTTCCATATACAATTGCCTAATTTTATATCTTAACAACAATTAAGTTTAAAAGATGGGTCTTGTATTTAAAAACTTGTTGATGTATTGTTTTGTTCACATATTTTACACATCTAAGTGCAGAAACATGAGGTTCTGTGGTTTCTATAGTGTAGATGTTGCATTTGCCTATGATACAGATAAAATGCAGTCTTTAATATTAGTCAGTTTAAATTTTTAAAGTGTGTATTGCTATTGGTATGAAAATATCTTACTATGGCATTTCGAAATTATAATTGTTTTTTAATAAATGCCTTTTCCAATAAAAGTAGCTGATTTTTTCACAAAAGGATTTTACTTTGTTTTCATGCCAGTGTATATAAACAATTAATCTTAACATTTGTATGTTCTAGGTATTTTTTGCTTTAATGCTGACACCTCTTTTTAAAAAACCAAAACATGTGGGAATAGTTGAATTTTTTGTCACCGTGGCTTTTGGATTTGTCGGTCTTTTGATAGTCCTTATGGAAAGTTTTCCCAAATCATTAGTGTGGCTTTTAAGTCCTTTTTGTCAGTGTATTTTCTTGATTGGTATTGCACAGGTACGTGATATGTTAATTTTGCATTCATCAAATATTTTTTCTCTTAAGTTCTGTGCAGCATCTTAGACTACCATGAATATGACTTTTAATTTGTTAAAAAAATTACAATTTTATTATGAGAAATAAAAGATGTTTGAGTACTAGAGTACATTTAATGTCTACTTTTATTTATATTTCTCTAATTTTAAGTTTTTAGAGACCAGCCTGAGTTACATTGTCAGTTAAATGTTTTAAGTTCTTCACTTTTTATTGCAGTATTTTTCAAGTAGTCTGTATTGGTGTATTAACTCAGTTTGTTAGAAGTGGTTAGTTTCAATGCCAAGTAATCTAGATTGCTCTATTGCTACCATTTATAAATTTAAGAAGAAACAAAAGTGTTCATGGAGTAGAACAAATTTGTCATGAATGCAATAGTGAAATGAATAGACCTGGTGGATTTTATTGGTCTAGACTTCATGGAGTTGTCCTTTACCTGAATAATATTTAGATTTATAAATTTGATTTTATTTCCCTTACAGGTATAGTCAGGTTTTAAGTGAAAGAAATGATATTAAAAACTGCCTTATATACTAGAACATAAATTTAGTTAAGGTACAAAGAAAAAATATCATTTCTTAATACTGTATAAGAGAATACTAATGTTGATTAACTAGAATATTCTGGTTTGTGAGACTAAATTAAGATAGATACTATAAATACTAAGTTAAATTTTAATTATTTCAAGCCAGGTGTAGTGGCACATGACTGTAATCTCAGCACTTGGGAGGCTGAAGCAGGAGTGCAAGTTCAGGGGGAGTCTAGCTATATAACACGTTCAAGACTAGCCTGGACTATAAAGTATAGCAAGTCCATGTTTCAAAAAAACAAAACAAAACAAACAACAACAAAAAATAAAAATTTCAGTTGGTTGAAACCTCAGAGCTATTACTACTCGTTTTGAGAGTCCACTGAATCCCCCTTTTCTTAAGAAGGCAGAATTAAGTTTCATACCTCTGTTTCTGTTCTGAGTTTCAGGGCCTTTCAGTGTCATTTAATTAATCTCTAATTTCACAGATAACAGGACTGATATTCAGAGTATAAAGTTTATTAACATAACGGCAAGGAAAGACCTAAATGAGTCCTCAACCTCTAGTAGTCTTTTTCTATTTGTTTCTATTTTGTAACATATGTCTATCAAGAATACTTTAATAAGTGCATTAGTTCACTAAAATTCCTTTTCAGTGTTGGGGAGATACTGAGCACAGTTTTATCCTCCAATGTTTGATTTATTTGCCTTCCATTTGGACAGTAATCCTTTTGTTTGCTTTAGTTACTATTAGCATCCCACTGTCTTTTTACTTCATTGCATTAGGACTAAATGCCCCAAGAGTTAATGTAGCAAAGTTTAAAATTACAGCATTAAAAACATGATTGAAATGAATTTTTGTGATGAATTTCTATTTGGTGACATCTTGTTTTTCTGATAAATTGGTATTATTAATTTATTTAGCCTGTTAAAAGGCCCATTTTGGTTATATAAGATGTAGTGAATAACACTAGTGTTAACTTCTGCTTTTTTATGGTTATTATATAATAAAGCTGGTATTCCTATTTTTCAGGTCATGCATTTAGAAGATTTCAATGAAGGTGCTTTATTTTCTAATTTGACTGAAGGCCCATATCCTCTAATTATTACTGTTATCACGCTGGCACTTAATAGTATATTCTATGTCCTCCTGGCTATCTATCTCGATCAGGTCATTCCAGGTATGTAGTTGGTTATTGGATTTTACTTTAAAGATCTTTAGTTATTTTGCCCACATACTGTCAAAATATAGGATTAAATTTTTTTTTTTTTTTTTTTTTTTTGTGGGTACCGGGGGTCGACCTCAGGACCTCGCGCGCCAACAGGCACCCATGCCGCTGAGCGATATCACCGGCCCCTTTTTCGTATGTGGGTTCCGGGAGTCGAACTCGGGCCCTCGCGCTTGCAAGGCAGGCGCTTACGCCGCTGAGCCATCTCACCGGCCCGGATTAAATTTTTTATTCTGTAGAGTATCTTAAGTTATATTGATGGTTAAAACTTTTAATTTGATTTTGAATAAACATATTTTAAACCTTGGGTTTTGGACAGGTGAACCTAGGGAGATTATGTAGAGAGAGTAGTTTATTTTGAACCACACATCCCTAGCTGAACTTAACTCCTCTATTCAAATCTTTTTTAAAGTCTTTATTGTTTTACCGTCTTAGGTTAAATTACTATGAAGATTATTGTGAAGTAGTCTTATAGTTCCTACCACTCCTTTTTATCTTCTATCACGCATGTAAACCAACTCTCAATGGTAATATTAAACATCTAACAACAGCTCCTTCCTTTTCCCCGGGAGTTCATTACTTTTGTTTGCATTCTAGTCCTGTCTTTAGCTCCGTGTAGCTTTTAAAATTAAATAAATTGACAGTTTATTTCTTGTCTTTATGATTAAAAAAACTTTTTCAGAAATAATTTGTATAACTCAGTTTCTAATTTTTATTTTTCAGGGGAATTTGGCTTACGGAGATCATCTTTGTATTTTTTAAAACCCTCGTATTGGTCAAAAACCAAAAGAAATTATAAGGAGTTATCAGAGGGCAATGTTAATGGGAATATTAGTTTTAGTGAAATTGTTGAGCCTATTTCTTCAGAATTTATAGGCAAAGAAGCCATAAGGTATGATTTAATCTTTGGTAGTTTAGATACAAAAACTGTGATGGAAACACCATATTTAAATTCTATGTTTTTGATATGTTTGTAAATATGGTATCTTAGATTTGGTAGATAATTATGATTTTAAAATATAGTGATAGTGTAGGCTACTTTTCTTTAAAATTCTCATTTTCTTAGCAACCATTCAGAATAAGGTTGCTGCTATATTTAAAATATTATATATCAATGGAAGATTATAAAAGTAATAAAATCCAGTGGATATACAGTTAAGCTGTTTATAGCATTTCTAACTGTGTGGACTGAGACAGAATATTTTGCAATTTGCTTCATGCTTTGTTGTCATATATAACATTAAATTGTGTTTTAGTTTCTTAGGTTTTTACTGTTCTGTGACAAATTAGAATAACACTTTTAATTTTTAAGAACTAAAAGAATTCATTGTTTTTTCTTGCTATATTAGTTGATTCCAAATTTAATAAAAAATGAGAAGGAAAAGAAACAACAAATTGAAAAAAAAGTGAAGTATAATATGTTTTTTAATTTAAGAAAAATGTATAAAAAGGGAAAGTCAAATACTTAAGATGTAAGCAGCGGGACAGTGATCAGCATTCTGAGAGATGAAATTTAAACTCATTAACAAAATCATTAATTCTATGTACAAAAATCTCAACTGGAGTGAAACAATCACTTCATATTTATAGACAGTTTGATAGGTGGGCCAACATGAAATAGTACTTAGTTTATATCCCTCTACTAATATTACAGATGTTTAATTAACCAGACATAAAAAGAAACCCTTAAATTACTTGAATTAAATGCCTCTCTTATTTTAGAAGCTTAGCATGCAAAATGAATGAATGATACTTAAATGGAGAGGAGAGGAATACTACATGTTTGTAGCTTCTTTGAAATAGTTTAGGGCTAGGAATATAACTCAGGGGTAGAGTGCTTGTCTAGCACATGTGAGACCCTGGTTTTGATCCCCATTGCTACCCAAAAAAAGCATTATATAAAATAATTTTGTGTAATTTTATACTTACTATCAACTTTCTTTGACTTATTGTTTTAGTAGGAAGATACTTTATTATTCCTGTTAAATGTGATTTTTTTTTTATTCTTCAGTTTTGGCACAAGGATGCCAGTTTTTTTTTTTTTTTTTTTGGACATGTGACTACAAAATCTCTCCAGGGCCGGTGAGATAGCTCAGCGGCATAAGCACCTGCCTGGCAAGCGCGAGGTCCTGAGTTCGACTTCCGGAACCCACATAAAGGAAAAAAAGGGCCGGTGATTATCGCTTAGCGGCACAAGCGCTTGCTGGCAAGCACAAGGTCTTGAGGTCGACTCCCGGCACCCACATTAAAAAAAAAAAAAAAAAAAAAAAAAAAATCTCTCTCCAGACTCCCTCCTTCCCCCTAGACAAAACACAATGTTTAAATAACTTATCTCAATGTGGGGCTATAACCCTTCCTTTAATGCTTAGGAAGTACCTAGGATTGCTAGAGATACACATTCAGTTCGAATTTTATTACATATATTTTAAGATAAAACAACTTTGATAGAAACATTGTATACATTAATACATACTTATACAATTGTTTAAATACTTTTAATAGAAAATTGTGTTTTTCAGGATACGTGGTATTCAAAAGATGTACAAAAAGAAGAATGAAAATGTGGAGGCTTTAAGAAGTAAGTAGCTTTCCTAGGATTTGGTTCATAGTATTAAAGTACAAATGGAAAAACAATTTGCATAGTTAGTATACATACTAGTTCCTTTCTAAAAAATTCTTTTGACCTAACATAAGGTTTCCAAACCTCAGCACTCTACAAATACTTGGGGCCTGATAATCCTTCTTGTGGGGAACTGTATTGAAAATTGCAGTGTGTTTAACATTATGTTAGTCAGGGGTCCTCCAGAACCAATAAAATACACACACGCGCGCATAAAGAGGTACTGTTACTCCTTTTTTTTTTTTTTTTTGTGGGTACCAGGGGGTCGACCTCAGGACCTCTCGTGCCAGCAGGTGCCCGTGCCGCTGAGCGATATCACCGGCCCCTTTTTCGTATGTGGGTTCTGGGAGTTGAACTCGGGCCCTCGCACTTGCCGGGCAGGCGCTTAAGCCGATGAGCCATCTCACCGGTCCACTGTTACTCCTTTTGACTTTATTCTGGTCGGGGATAGTGGTATGTTAATATGGTTCTAATTTGCATTTACCTAGTAACTAATGCTGTTAATCAACTTTTCATATGATTATTGGCATATGGATTTTTTTATTACCTGAAGCGTCTATTCAAGTTTTTTGTACATTTTAGATAAGACTTTTGTTAGATAAAGGTATTCAGCTGTCATATCCCAGTCTGAAGCTTGTCTTTTTATTTGGATAATAGTATCTACTTTAGTTGAGCACAAGTTCTTAATGTGAATAATATCCAAGTCATGGATCTATTCTTTTATGATTACAGTGCTTTTTGAGTCTTGTTTTATTTAACATTGGAGGTTATGTATAGCCTTTAATGTAGGTTTTCAACTAGAAATCATTGCTAATGCAGAGATGCAAGAGAAGGAAATAAAAGACATCCAGACTCGAAAGGAAACAGTGAATATGTTTATTTGCAGTTAACTTGATTTGTCTATTTAAAAACTTTAATTAGATCTTCATAATACAGATAGTAAAACTGAAAAGTGAGATTATCAGGGTAACAGGAAATAATATAAATACGGAAAAATCATTTGTACTTTCACATACAACAAATCATTGGAAAATAAAATTCAAAATAGTATTAACCAGCTTAAAATATTATTATTTATAGATGAATCAGATAAAAGAAGTAGACTTGTGTATTGAAAAATACAAAACATTGTTGAGAGAAATTGAGAATACTTTGAGAGAGATGCCATATTGATGAATTAGAAGACTCAATATTTAGATGTGAATTCTATCAAAACTTCAACAGTTTTAAACTGTGCCAAAATCCTATTAGGCTTTTTTTCTGTTGATGTTTGACATTGTGTAATTCATATGTAAATGCAGATAACCTAAAATCTCCAAAACAACTTGAAAAAGAACAAAGTCCAAAGATTAGCATTCTTATTTCAAGACTTCATATAAATATTAAAATAATTAAGACTAAGATTTTGGCATAAAAGCAACAGAGAACTAGTTCAGTAAAATAGAATAAGAGAGTACAGAAATAGTACACATATTTTTATGGATAATAATTTATTTTCAACAGAGGTACAATGAATTTAATAATGGATATACTTTTAAACAAATACTGTTTAAACAATCTTACATAAATACTGGTATGTAATCAAAACAAAAACTAGAGAGAAGTGAACTTTGGTCCATACCTGGCACCATATACAAAAACTAACAGAAAATAGATCCTACACTCAAATGTAAAACCTAAAACAGTGAAATTAAAGGACAAAAACATAGGCGGGATCTTACGGGTTAGATATTGGGTTGGATGAGTGTTTCTTAGATATGAGACCAAAAGCACAAACTACAGTAAGTCCCCAGCTTACCAATAAGTTCCATTCCAGGAGAATTGTTTGTACGTTGGATTCATTCATAAGTTGACAAAGTGACTCTTACAGTACACCTGTGAAAGTTTGCAATGCAAATATTCCTAAGTCGGGGATGTACTGTGTAAAATAACCAGTTCATAAATGGAAGTATAAAAATTAGTCATCTGGGGCCGGTGAGATGGCTCAGCGGCATAAGCGCCTGCCTGGCAAGTGCGAGGTCCTGAGTTTGACTCCCAGTACCCACATATGAAAAAAGGGCCAGTGATATTGCTCAGCGGCACAGGCGCCTGCTGGCACGCGAGGTCCTGAGGTCGACCCCCAGTACCCATGCACACACACAAAAAATTAGTCATCTGTTCTTTGTAAGACACTGTTAAAAGAATCAAAAAACAAACCACTGACCAGGAGGAAATACTTGTAAATCCTGTATCTAATAAAGGCTTCTATCCAGAACATGCAAAAAAAATCCAATTAATAAATGGACAGAGTATTTGAACAGACTTGGCCAGTGAAGTAAAAGGATAGCAAATAAGCACATGAAGTGATGTGCAATAATATTCTTCAGGACAGTGCAAATTAAAATCACAGTGGTATTTCACTGCATAACTATTAAAATGATTAAAATTAAAAAGACTGATCATGGCATATGTGTTGGTGAGGATGTAGAATAATTGGAATTCAAACATTGCTAGAGGGAACATAAGATTGTATAGCTACTTTGGAAAATAGCTGAGAGTTTGTCAAAAAGTTAAGTATAAATCTGCTGTGTGATCCAGTCATTCCACTTCTGGGTAGGTAGCTAAAAGAAATGAAAGAGTGTGCCCATAAAAATATACATGGATGTGCATTGAAAATGTATTTGTAATAATCAAACTAGATATTACCTAAATGTCTATCAGCAGATAAATGGATAAACCAAATGTAGCAGATCTGTACAATGAAATACATGTTACTCAGCAATAAAAAAGAATGGACTGTTAATACATGCTATAACATGAACGAATCCCAAAATTTATGTTAAAAAAAGTCAGATATAAAGAGATATATAATTCCATTTATATAAAATTATAAAAAACAAATGATAGTGAAAGAAAGGTCAGTGTGTTGCTGCAGATGAGTGGAAGTGGGTGGGAAGAAACGGGAAGAAATTTTAAAGGGAGCACCTTAATGTCGTGGGGGGGACATGGGTAGATTCTTGACAGTGGTGATAGTTTTACAGTTGTATGTACATGTCAAAACTTAACAAATTGGTAACATGTGTAGTATACTTTATCAACTAACTTATATAACACTGTTTCAAAATTAAATCAAGTGATTACATATGTGTATTTTAGCATCTGGACTGTATTCTCTTCCACTGATGTATTTAACTATCACTGTTTCTATACTGTTCTAACTAATCACGGTTTTGTAGTTAGTCTTGAGAATTTCCATTGTTGTATTTTGGGTTCTTACAATACCCTGTAAGTATTAGAATTAGCAGCTGGATATGGGGGTGCATGCAGGTAATCCTAGCACTGTGAGAGGCTGAGGCAGGAGGATCACAAAATCAAAACTAGCCTGGACAACTCAGAAACTTAGTGAGACTCTCTCTCTCAAAAAAAAAAAAAAAAAAAAAAAAAAAAAAAGAAATAAAAAATGGGATAGGGATGTAGCTCAGTGTGAAGGCCCTGGGTTTAATCCACAGTGCTAGCCAAAAGAAAAAAAATTTTTTTGTATCAGCTTGTCAGTTTCCACCAATGTGCCTGTTTTGGTGAGCTGTTTATTTTCAACAAACTTCACTATTTTACTTAAATTTCCAAGATTGGTTATTTCAGTTTATTTTTAATAATTTTTTTCCTTGTCTTCGGTGGTATTGGGATTGAACCCAGAAAGTGCTGAGCTACATGCCAGCCCATTTTCATTTTTTATTTTGGAACAGGGTCTCATTATGTTGCCTGTGGTGGCTTTCAACTTGTGATCCTCCTGCCTCAGCTTCCCAAGTAGCTTGGATTACAAGCACGCACCACCAAGCCTGGTTTAAAATCTTTTTAACGTCTGTCAGATCTATAGTCATGTCCCCCTTTCATTGTATATTTAGTAATTTATAATTTTTTCTATGGGTCTTGTAGGTGTGTTTATTTTATTACTCTTTACTAGGAGTCAGTTTTTGGCTTTGCTGATTTTCTCTTATCATAATTTGCTTTCGATTTCATTGATTTATATTATTATCTTTGCTATTTCTGTATTACTATTTTGTTTGGGTTTGATTTGTGCAGCTTTTCTTAGATAATCAGTTACCTATTTATATATTATAAGCCACCCAGAAGCATAGGCACTATTAAGGCAACTTTTATTTTACTACTGTGTCCTGATGAGTCTCTGATTTGGCTGTGAGGTCCTTCAGGCACCGTGTGGGTTCGCTGGGATTAGACACTGGTTTGGATAACCTTGATGGCTGTTAGTAGGCTGCTCTCTCAGTGGTCTTTAGTAGGATTTTTTGCTTCTGTTCCACATGATCTCTCATCTTCTAACAGCCTAGCGGTAGCATAGCACTTCAGTATTTTGTATTATGCTGTTGCTCGCTCTTACTCCATTAGCGTCTTAGTTACACCACCTGTTTTTAGGCATTATCTGAGATGTTACACATCTCTGACTTATAAATTACTGCTTTACTGTTCTCCAGATAAAGAAGGCAAAGAGCTTACTTGTATTTTTGCTCTAACTTATTTAGTATTATTTTCATGTATTTTAGTCTTGTATTTTAAATCAAAATAATAGTTTTTAAAGGACAGTTCGTTTAGATTTACCTGCATATTTACCACATCATTTATTATTCCTTTTTGCATCAGATTTCCCATCTAGGTTAATTTTCCTTCTGCATGAAGACTTTCCTGCCAGTGCTACATTCAGTTTTTGTTTGAAAATATCTTTTATTCACCTTCAATTTTGAAAGATATTTCTCTGAATGTAGACTTTTTTTTAAGTTTGGCATTTATTTTGTTTCAGCATTTTAAAATCTAATTGTTTTTCTCTTATTTGCATTTTTTTGGTTGCAAAGAAAACTATAACAGTTTTGTAATTCCTCTGTATTTGTTATACTTATTTTCTCTGGCTGTTTTTAAAGATGTTTCTCTTTGTTTTTAGTTTTCTGAAATTTTAGCACAACATACTTCCTGGGTGTTTTTGTTTGCATTAACATTTATACTGCTTTGGTTATGTAGTATTCTTGAATTTATTTCTTGGTATCATCCTTTTATTTTACAAAATTCTCAGCTATTTTTTCCAGTATTATTTCTGCTCTGTTCTTTCTCATTTTATGATTATTATTACATGTGACAATTTTTAATCTCATTTGTATTGTGTTAGCCAATATGAATTGCTTATTCTTTTTCTTTGCGCTTTAGTCTAGATATATTTTCTGATTCCTTTTTATCACTAATTTTTCTTCAGTTGAGTCTAATCTGCTTATAAACTATAGTCTTAATTTCACTTTTTACAGCTTTTGTCTTTCCACTTATTTGTGCACATGCGCGCGCGTGTATGGTTTCTAGCCATTTGTCAACTCTGTCTTATAAAAGTGATAACATGGTTATTTAAAATCTTTGTTGTATGATACCAATATCTGCCTTTCCAATAGGTCTGTTTCAGGTATTTGTCTTACCTTCTCCTGTCTGGTTATTTTTGACTGAATGCTACTCCTAATATATGAATAATTGTAGGTACCTGGATAAGTTGATGTGATAATTGTAGGTACCTGGATAATGTATGATGTGATATTGCTCTAGAGAGGATTTGTGGTTTCTTCTGGCTTACAGCTATGGGGATACCAGAAATCCTAGATCACCTTCATCCACTCAGGGCTGAAATGATTTAAAGCTGGATTTTAGTTTCTGTCAGGCACAGAGTAAGTCTCATTTACCCTTACTTCTGAAGTTTAGTCCTTTAAGATTCTAGTCAAAGGCCTGAGGGGTTTACTAAAGTATTGTTCTCTGAGTTCTGTGTGTTCAGAACTCTGCTTAGCCTATTATGTACTCTGTTGTCACTTTCACTTTTAGAATTGGCAGATACGTTAACCTTACTCCTTCCTCGTATCTTTACAATTTTTCATTCTTTAGCCTGCCAAGGCCTTCAAACAGATGATTGTCTTTGAAACTGGCTAGCTTTTTCTTGTTCTTGGAAGGATTGGTTTAACATGTTCCCGCTGGCTTGTACCACCGGCGGTACGTACACGACTGTCCCTTCAGTTGGGTTATAGTGCCCTGCAGGGAGATGTACAAATTACGGCCCTGTTGTGAATGTGTTAAACCACCTGCTTTGCCATTTCTGGAAGCAAAGACTCAGCATAGCTAGCTTTATCCCTCAAGTAATTTTGAATTGCAGTATAAATTGTAATGTTGATAGATTATATTGAACTCTTTAGATGACTGAGAACAGGGAAGAACCCAATGATAGAGACCTTTATTACATCTTTGCCCATAATAAAGAAAGGCTTTGCTGTATATGGTCAAGCCCAGTTCCAGACTTTCATGGTGAAAGGTGGCATGTGATTTGAAGCGGAATTTTAGTTTCTGTGAGGGACAGAGTACTTCTGACTTACCCTTACTCCTAGGGTTTAGTCCTTTAAGATCCCAATCAAAGACAGTCATATAAGGTATGTTCTCTTGAGTTTTTGTACCAGTTAGGTATGTGACTTGAACTCCTGCTGTCTTGCTTAGGTTGACATCTTAGTAAGTTTGTTGAAAATAAAACTATCGTCTGTTTAAAGAAAATGAATTTCATTCCTTGACATTGAAAGAATTATAATATTAATATGTATTAGCTAAAAAGATTATAACATTTTTTCTATGAAGCATTTGGGCTTCACTAATCTTCTTTTGTATGAGTACTCCATGAAAAGCACAGGTCTGGCTTTTGATCTATAGGGCATAAATGAGAAATATATGTGCAGAGGGTCTTGGTTACCATTTGAGCTGAGTTTTCAACATTTAGTCCCTGGCTCCAGTGACTCTAAACAGCTTTTCTGTGTAGACTGGTATGTAGTAAAATGCTATCTCACAAAACAGCCTATGGACACTTACTCGAAGGTAAAACCCAGCGTGTGATGATTGATTTTATTAGGTGATTGCAAAGGGAGGATTGACCAATTCATCTGTTACACTTAAAAAAAAAAAAAAAAAGCAAAAAAACAAATTCTAGAGTGGCTGCTGCCATGTCTGGTTAATGTCGTGGACAGAATGAGAATTAATTGGGGGCTCGGAGTATCTGTTTTATTCAAAGCATAAGAATATCTAGGGGGAAGCCTCCCAGATATTACCTTTAGCTGGGGTACCTTACCCTAATCTCTTTTGAAAGAAAATCAGTGTACTCTCCTGAGTTACAAATGGGCCTGCTATCTTTTATACTCAGAATGACAGATTCTGAACTTGTGTGTGTGGTATTGTCAGGCTGGAGAAGTAACTGTTCAGGACTACTATACTGACATAGAGTTTGGAATCCCCCAAATAGAAGTACTAAGCCCTTTAAACATAGTAGCTGTATGTCGATGCATAGCTCATAGATATTTTTCTTCCTAACTTGGTATGTGGCATGGTATCCCAGCATTTGTAATTTGTGGCAAGATACTTATTGAGTGATTACTTTTTCTTTTATATAAAGATATATCAGAAAATGAATCTTATATTTGCCTTGATTATAGAACTCATCTGGAGTTTATTTACCTGTAAACATAATTTTCTGTGAAGTAACTACTATACCTTAAAAGGATTTCACTAATGTGTTACATTTCAGATTAATATGTGTGTAGATGCATATGTGTGTGTGTGCACAGTTCATCAGTATGTCACTTTCTGCTCCTCCGAGGCATTTATATTCATTGTATAGTCTTCAGTTTCTTACTTCATCCTTATTTCCTATGCTGTACCTTTAAGATACTATGTTTTTGTTGTTGTTTCCTTTCCTTCTTTTGCTCTGGGTTGTGATAATTTTCCTTTCTTAATATTTCAGCCTTAGCCTACTTTGTTGACTAATTGTTTTCTGCTTCATCATTTTAGATCTTTATCTCTTGTCTTCCTTCACTCATACATCCATCCACTAAATGGAACCTTTCAGTTATTTATTTAGCCATTTCTGTACTGCGGTTAATTTCTAGGTTTTTAAAAAAACATATTTATTTATGGCAGTGTATTTAACATGTCTGTAAATACCTTTGGGAAATAATTTTTTTCCTTGTTTTAATTCTCTTGGGAATTCCCAAAAATCATTACACAGAACTCCCAAATATTTTTTTTATATCCTGATTTTTACTATATGAACAATCAAAAAAAATTTTTTTTAATTTTTCTTATTGTTTCTACCATTGACTATAACAAAGAAGCTATTTAACCTGCAGTGAAATATGCGGGTAACTTTGAATGTTTCTTTCATTTTATTGCCTTACTTCAAGATTGCTCAAATATTATGAATCGTGTATAGCTAAACAGAAATAAAAATCACATTTGAGTTTTCTTTATTCCTGAACTAGATTTGTCTTTTGACATATATGAGGGTCAGATTACTGCATTAGTTGGCCATAGTGGAACAGGAAAGAGTACACTGATGAATATTCTTTGTGGACTGTGCCCGCCTTCTGATGGTGAGTTTTTCAACCTAAAAAACTGGGATATTACAATATACTGTGTTTATCCTTTAAGTGTATACCACGTTATTTTTACCAGTGATTTAGGACAAACCTCTGTATCTGTGAAGGTGTTTACTCTACTACACACATTTGATTATTTTTCAATAGAAAATAAAAATGAGTCCATCATGTTTAATAAAGTAAAAAGGACCTAATTTTGTTGCTATTTTTATCACAGTTATATATGTATCTTCATGTTCTTTGTTTTCAAGGAAAGATAAATCAATAACTAATTTGAAATTAAATAAGATCTGAAGACTATTTCAGGTTGAGAAAATAAATACAAATTTCTAAATACATAGCAATAATTCAAAAGAATGATAAATATCAATACTATCTCCTAAAATAAAAATTTAGGAACATACCTCAAAGGTATAATTTTGATCTGTGATTGTTCTATAGGTAAGTATTAGATAAGCCCCATGTTTCTACAGTAACCAAAATGTGGCGGTAAAATAATATATTTTACTTTATAAATGGCTGAACTGTATTTAATCTATATTTCAACTTTTTAAATGTAGTTCAGCTTTTGAGATTAGTTTTGTTCTTTATCCTTAATTGTGGCACTCTTGGATTTAATCATAGTATCTAACGTTTATTTAAAGTTACATGATTTTTATTATAGCTCTCTATACCTTATCACATTGATTAACAGTTCTTCAGTAGGCTGTATTAGTATTCAGTTTATAGACGAAAAAAGCTAGAATTCAGAAACATTAAGTAATTTGTTTGAGACCACAAAGGTAGTATAAAACTGTTAGTTCTTTGATCTCTCCACTATTTTGGAAATGAATGAAAATTATTACTGGAATGTAATTATAAATGAAACATCAGTAGATATTTATGTTTAGTGTTAATTTGTTATTTCCTTGTTCCTTCCACGGTGTAGTATGATCTGGGAGTGAAGGAAAATGAGATTGATAAATAAATGGAGGCCTATCACCAATAATATGGAAATGAGTATGAATTATATATTCCAAATGTATATTAATTCTTACTTTATATTTCTACTGGAACTACATAATTAATTATTAGGATATAGGGAAACATGTGCATTTTAATACTTAATGTCTTTAATATAAATACATACTTTGCTTTTAGGGTTTGCATCTATATATGGACATAGAGTCTCAGAAATAGATGAAATGTTTGAAGCAAGAAAAATGATTGGTATTTGTCCACAGTTAGATATACACTTTGATGTTCTGACAGTAGAAGAAAATTTATCAATTTTGGCTTCAATCAAAGGAATACCAGCCAACAATATAATACAAGAAGTATGTTATTCATATAAAAATCTTCACTCTGTTTCTTATAAATTAACAATCTTTTGTAATAACTTGTACAATTAAAAATATGCTTGAAAAATCTAAATATAAAACCTCTACTAAGTCTGTAAACAGAAAATTATTACAAGGAATTGTACAAGATTTGGAGTAAATGTTTTAGCATATAAAAATAGCCCTTGTTTTATCTGGAGGATACTTGCTTCCTCACATCTCTTCTGCCCACGCTTCCCTTTTCCTTTCTATTTTCACTTCTAATCCTTATTAACATAGAGTTTTACCCTGCTCTATTATCTTTCTTTCTCACTACCCAACAAAGCACAAAAATAAGACAGGCCTTTTTCTCAAGAATCTTGTTAGCTGTTATTTTCAGAATTATACACGAATATTCGTTAAAATTAATTTCCACATAAAATGAAGATTTTAAGAAATTATATTAAAATTATATATTCAGTATTTCTTAAAATAATACTTCAAAAAGTCAAATACTTAAAAACCAATATTCATAATTATACAAATGATGTAATTTTAAAAATGTGTTTACACTTTACTTTTACAGGTGCAAAAAGTTTTATTAGATTTAGACATGCAGGCTATAAAAGACAACCAAGCTAAAAAATTAAGTGGTGGTCAAAAAAGAAAGCTTTCTTTAGGAATTGCTGTCCTTGGGAATCCAAAGGTAAATAAATATTAATTTTACTTATAAAGTTGTTTTAAGTTATCTTGGATAAAAAAGCAGGCTGTGGAAAGATATATGATACATTATATAGAGTTCAAATATATATAAAATACTATATATTTTTATGGATCAGAAAGATTTAACATCATTGTGATACTGGGGAATTAAAGGGGTGAACTTCAGTTATCTCTGTACTTGTGTGTGTACGTGTGCGTGTGTGCGTGAGAGTGTGTGTGTGTTTGGAAAGATCTGACTGGGTGCAATGGCATATGCCTGTAGAACCGTCATTCAGGAGGCTGAGGCATGAGGGTTGGTTAAGCCCAAAGTTTAAGAGCAGCTTGGGCAATGTAGCAAGACAATGACTCAAGAAAAAAGAAAAAATAAAATCTTGAAGAAAATGAGGCCAAAAAACCCAAAAAACTTTAAGTTTGATGACTATAAAAGTATTATTCTACTATTCTCTATGGATTTTGAAAATATATTTTAAGAGTTCATAATAAAAGTTAAAATAGGGAAAATTAAGAAATAGTTCAGCTTCTCACTGTCCTATTCTTTGATTTTGCATGTTTTTGTGTTGTGCTGTTCTCTGTTCTTTAGAAACACAGAAGTAGCTGATACACTGCTTTACACAGGGCCAGAAAGCTCAGGTTATATGCCTGCAGCTTAGACCCTCACGGATGCCTGCCACCCTGCTCTGTCAATCCTTTCTGCCACAGCTTGGGGTGACTCTGGATTCTGGCTTGATGTCCGTTAATCTTCTGCCTAGGTCACACCACCATGTTTTGTTTTGTTTTTTTTAATTAAAAATAGTCTTGAAACAAATTGCTTTTTTGGAATATAAGGAATAAATCTGTAAAAAGCAATTGTTAACATATACAAAGTTGTTAAGGATGATAAAAATTTACATATTTTTATTTATATGATTATTATTATAGTAATATATTACAGAAATAAGCCTTTTAAAACAATACTAAGGAAAATATTCAGTCATAATTGTAAAAGTATATGCAAACTCAAATATGAGTGGAAAAGTGAGTCAGTGTATTTCTTTTTTTTTTTTTTTTTTTTTTTTTTTTGTGGGTACCGGGGGGTCGACCTCAGGATCTCGCGCGCCAACAGGCACCTGTGCCGCTGAGCGATATCACCGGCCCCTTTTTCGTATGTGGGATCCGGGAGCCGAACTCAGGCCCTTGCGCTTGCAAGGCAGGCGCTTACGCCGCTGAGCCATCTCACCAGCCCGAGTCAGTGTATTTCTGATTGAAAATAATTTCTAATGGAGAAGGTTGTTAGTAGTTTGCACCTGTTTCACACAGATACTGTTACTAGATGAACCAACGGCTGGAATGGACCCCTGTTCTCGTCATGTTGTTTGGAATCTTTTAAAATACAGAAGAGCCAATCGGGTGACAGTGTTTAGCACTCATTTCATGGATGAAGCGGACATTCTTGCCGGTGAGAGTTTTGCTTTATTTTTAAAGAATAAGGATATGGTCATGGGCCAAAGGGAAGATGAATATAGAAGTGTTTGATCCTGAGAATTGAATAGAGAAATGATTATCTAATAGTGTAGTTCTACCCAAATTTTTTAAACTTTAAAAATTACACATTTATGTGTTGGGTGTTCCCCAGACCATGCCACTGTTCAGCAGTTTCCTAGGAGAGCTCATAGCATTTAGCTTCATACTCATGGTTATAATTTATTATAGTGAACGGATATAAAGCAGAATTAGCAAAGGGATAAGTTATATGGAAGAAACCAGACATAAACTTCATAGAGTTTTTCCCGTTGGAATCACACAGGATGTACTTAATTTCTACAGGACTTAGTTGTAACTACATGTGTGAAGTATTGTCAAGCAAGAGAGGTTGTTAGAGACTCAGTGTCCAACGTTCTCAGTGGGTGCTTGTCTGTAGGTACCCTCTGCCTTACACTTACCAAAATACTAGACTCCCAGAAGGAATGCAGGGGTTCAGCACAAAGCACATTGTTTGTACAGTTTAGTCACAGTGAGCCACACTTACGTGTTTTGAGAATAATAAGAACCCTCCCAAAATCTGTGTTCCCTGATGCCAGCTAAGGAAGGGCCAGCCTTGCAAGCAGGCCATTCTTAGGATAGCATTCTCAGGCTTGCTATGTTAACTGCTTTCTGTACAGTTTTCTGCACATCCAGGTTTAGGGCAACACATGAGTCCAAATACATACAGCAAGATTCAGGAGTTTGAAATTATGTAGCAACTTCTTTCAATTCATAATGTAATCTAATGAATTGGATAAGTCATTGATCTTTTCAGCAGTATCTTTGTTTTAAAAAAATGTTTCGTTATTTCTGTTGCTTCTTTTGTACATCTGTTTATAAAGGAAACCTATTAAAGCCCCAGCATTAGTAAGCCTTTTAGGATGAGTCTGAGCTGTTTGTAGTAGTGTAAAGAAAGTGTTCTTTAGAATCAGATTGCCTGGTTATGGTTCCTGGCTTTATTACATAATAGCTATGTGAAACACATAAGAAATGTATTTTCTTTTTGCCTCAGTGTTCTTCTCTGAAAAATTGGTACATAAATTGATGGTAATCTAGTATATTCTTCGTAAGATAGTTGTGTGTCTCTCCTATAATAATCTATAAATTGTAATTGCCAATTATTGCTGCTGTTATTAGAAATTGAAGTGTAAATCTCTGCTTGCAGATAGGAAAGCTGTCATGTCACAAGGAATGTTGAAATGTGTCGGTTCTTCAATTTTCCTCAAAAGTAAATGGGGGATTGGCTACCGCCTGAGGTACTATTCATTCTTTGTTGACTTTATTCATTATAGGTACTCTCGGTCAACTGTTATTCTTAACTTTTTCCATAGTGTGCCTTAGTCATGTTTTATGATGCTGAATTTAAAACATTGAGAATTTATTTTTCATTGTTTATTGATTGATCGTAAACATGAGGACCTCTGCTTTTCTCTAGCCTGTACGTAGACAGATGCTGTGCTATAGAATCTCTCTCCTCACTGGTGAAGCAGCACACACCTGGGGCGACTTTATCACAACGGGGTGACCAGCAGCTTGTGTACAGCTTACCTTTCAAAGACGTGGACAAGTTTGCAGGTACTACTTTCAGAATTTTCGTTGTTGAACAGGGATTTTGCAATGGAAATAGATTTTCTTGATTTCCATTTTTGTTAATTTCTCTGTGTAATGTTTCCATCTTCCCAGGTGGCCAGAGTTAATATTCTATTTCTGCTTTACTTTGTTTTTGAAAACCTGAAGTAACTACATACTATGTCTATTTAATTTTACAGTATGCAAGAAATCAGACTATGTTGACTTAAATATGTAATATAAGGAAAATGTAAAAATAATTGTGTTCTCAAAAAAATGTGCTCTATTTGCTTGTAGGCCTCCTGAAGATATACTGTTAATGCTTTATGTTTTTGAGTTATTTTCTAATTTTGTGATTCTATAATGAATTATGGTATTTTCACTGTTATTATTAATAATTATTTAAATTAGGTCATTAGTTTTCAGCTTTGTAATGAGCAACTCAAACTGAGTCCCTCCTTCCTCTGTTTAGAAGTCATTTCACAGCAAATAGAATATAAATGATGTAGGTATGTTGTGCAGAAGTTCCATAGCATTTATTTCATAATTAGACATATATTTTCTATAGTAGTTTAATTGGTTTATTCAAAAAGAAAAATTTTATTGGTCAGCTTTCCCCATGCTGATACACAGTACTTGATACCTACAAACCTAAAGGAAAGACAGCTTTATTTGGCTCCTGGTTCCAGAGCACTCAGTCCATGATTGGCTGGCTCCAGCACAATCTTGGCAGAAGGGTGTGGTGCAGCAAAGCTGCTTAGTTCATGGGAGCCAGGAAGCAGAGTAGGGGAATAACACCAGAGAGAAGGAAGAAGGGACCAGTGGCCAGATATAGACCACAGAGTCACTCTTCCATGACCACCCAGACATACCCAGAAGTGTGCTTTACTAATCCCGTAGGTCAGTGACAGTGAACCTTTTAGAGCTTTCAGTGATAACAGACTGCCTGTTGTGGCACACATGCCATAGGTTTGCCACCACTGCTCTAGGTGTTTCTTAGCCCATTCAAATTGATAGTCACCATCAACAGTCACACTAATTAATGGGATTGATGTATGTATGTCAAGTTAATGTACCTTGTCTATACAGTGCTTATTTTATGCCAGATGCTAGACTGTGCCTTTTACAATTACTTGTTTAGTTATCCCGGTATTTCAACAAGTGTGTGAGATAGATACTATTGTTGCTTATATTTTATAAATGAGGAAATAAACGTAGAAAAATTAAGGAACTTGCCCAAAGCCCAAAGTTGACACAGGTGGAAAGTGGTGGAGCTGAGTTGTGAACCCATCCAGCCTGGTTCTAGTACTCATATTTTTTCATTTTGTTGCCTTTTGTGTTTCTTTGATAAATTGTTACAGTATTTCACTGGATTTCTAAGTATATTCTGAAAACTGCAGGGGTGGATCTTAAGACCTATTGAAGGATTTCATGAGGTCAACACTTTTTTTTCTAATACAAAGATGTTATTTTCCCTTTTAACCTGCAGCTTCTTATATACCGTGTTTTCCAGAGATTGTATAACATGTGCTATCAAAACATAGTGAATATAGAAACAAATATGAGAACCCATCTGTCCCCTCTTAAGACAGATACTCAAGAGATAAGGTGTATTTTTCTCATTGGTTTCTTTTGTTCTAAAAATACTCTTTTTAAAATAAAATAATGTAACATATAATAGGTTTACTTTGTTTTAAAAAGAATACGTTCTTAAATGATTTCTCTGTTTTCAGTATATATTGCTTCAACTTTTAATACAGTAATAGTCTCAGTTTTGATTTCAAGTGTTATGGAACATTTTAGTTTATAATATGATAAATATCTAATGGCTATATTCTTATAGTTTTCTTGGGGTCCTTAGCAATTTATAATATGAAGTGTCCTGAGTCCAAAAAGCTTGAGAAATACTGTGGTAGCTGAGTAAATTTAGTTATATTCTATTTTTAAGTATTTCAGAACAATTTAGGATTGTATGCTTACCTATACACCATACTTTCATTATTTTTTTCTTTTAGGTTTATTTTCTGCTCTAGACATTCATTCAAATTTGGGTGTTATTTCCTATGGTGTTTCCATGACAACTTTGGAAGATGTATTTTTAAAGCTAGAAGTTGAAGCAGAAATTGACCAAGCAGGTAAAAACAGGATTAACAAAACATTTTAGACAGTGAACCAGACAGATAAAAAGACAAATAATTATATAAGCATATGAAGATGGTAGGGAAGGAAATGAAATAAACAAGTAAAAATGTTATTGAGATATTTATGAAAGTGAAAGAGCTTAGGAAGGAAATAGCTAGATGTTCTTGGAAAGCAGTGAATTTAGCTTATATTGTCAGGGACGACTTTGTAGAGAAGATACTTGGACTGAGACCAAGATGACAAGAAAAATCTCGGGATACAAACTTGTAGGACAAAACTTTTCGGATGAAGAAAACTGCTTTTGCAGAAGTATTAATTAAGGAATGAGTTGGATGTCTTTGAGGGGAGGAAAAAAAGGGCCACTATGGATACAGTCATGGAAAAGGTAATAAGCAGTAAAGACAGAGGGTATGCAAAGGACCAGATCA
This sequence comes from Erethizon dorsatum, assembly GCA_028451465.1. Taxonomy (NCBI): domain Eukaryota; kingdom Metazoa; phylum Chordata; class Mammalia; order Rodentia; family Erethizontidae; genus Erethizon; species Erethizon dorsatum. The sequence goes on from CM051826.1 coordinate 13,310,864, forward strand.
TGTTTTGCCTTTGAACATCTGGAAAATAATTTTGTTTTCTTGGTGCAATGTGAAATGATCAGAGAGCTGTAAAGGAAAGGAATAGTATGATTTTACTTGCATTAAAAAAAAAATGCCTTCCAATTGTTAAATGATTAGTGTATCTTAAAGGAAGAGTAGAACAAGGAAGGCCAGTTAGGAACCTATTACCATTAATTTTAGCTTGAACTAGGGGTTAATAAAATAGGAAGAGAACAGATTTGGTTATATTGGTTGTAGTGATGACATGCTGATGGATTGCTAGGAGTTCAGGAATGGGAGTAATGAAGTATTTGATTTGAGGACTGGGAAAGGGATTGCCCTTTCCTGAGAATGGTGAAGGAATGGGTTTGTGGAAGGAAAGAATTGAAGCATGAATTTTGGCTGTATTATTTGAGATGTAGCTGGAACAAAGTGAAGATGTCAGGGCTGAGGATACATATTTTGAAGTTAAGTATAGATGGTGTCATAGAATTGGATGAAATCACTTAGGGAGAAAGAGTAGGTCAGATTAAAGGGGCAAGCCTTGAGGCTGAGCAGTGAGGAAACCAGGAGGGGCTGCTTAAGAAGGAAAAATTGCTCTTTTCTTTTCTTTTCTTTTCTTTTCTTTTCTTTTCTTTTCTTTTCTTTTCTTTTCTTTTCTTTTCTTTTCTTCATGGAATAATAGATATACAAAGCCTAGAAAAAAAATGGCATTTTGGGAAGTAAGAAGTATAATGTTTTTTGTCATTTATTGTAAAGAGTAAGATGAATACAGAAAATACAGTTTGGGGCACAGAAGACGTTGAGATATTTGATAGTTTGGAAGACAGTGATGACCTTAACAAAAGCAGTTTCAGTGGTATGGTGAGGAGGAAAGCTAGAGCTATGTAGTTTAAGAAAGTGAGTTGAGGAAATTTAGAATTGAAGGTTAGCAAGATGGTTGGGTGGTAGGTCAGGAGTGTGAACAAAACTGGAAAGTTAGTTCATAGTCATAAAAAGAATTGAGATGGTTCACATACACATTTTGCATGTATGCTAAGTGTCTGATGATGAAAATCATTGCGAGATCAATGTCAAGAATAAAGTTGTGAATATGCCATGAGATTAACTTGCATCCAAACTCGATCCAAAACTATAAAAAATTATCACTGGAATTTTATTATTCCTAGTTTGAGTGGTCATATTATAAAAGATTGGAAATATTTTATGGAAAAAAATTGTCAGTATTTCTAGATGTAAAATTCTTCCTGTGGTCATATACTTTCCAAATGCATTCAATAGAGAAGCAACGCATTTTTAAAATTTTGGTTTTTCTTTTCAACGAACATGTAATAGTTTTTTATATTTATGGTGGAAACAGTGTATCATGGGGTCCTGTTTTTATGTCTGGATCAAAGAAGGTTGAGTTGAAATGTTATTGTATGCAATTTCCTAGTTCTTCCTTCTTCTGAAAATCTGAAATGATATAAACTGGAAGGATTCAAAATAAAATATTTTATGGAAAGCCATATGGCCTTAGTGTAATTAAATAACTAAAAATGAAAGAAAACCTCCAAAAGATTTTGGTTAGTATTATATTGTGAGTGCCACTGTACTGAACAACTATATAAAAATTAATATACAGTACAATCTAAACTTGCATTTTTGTAATGCTCAAACTAAAATACATATATATTCATCATACTATATTTGCTAATTCTTCCTAAAGTTGTTTGACTAGTATATTCTCTTTTATATTTGCCTTACCTATCAATATCTTTTTGGATTTAAAGTCTTGGATAGTTTTTTTTAATTTAAAATGAATAGTAATCAGTTGTATATCATTTTATACTTGTCATTAAAATCACTTGTCCTTTAACTCATAGAATTTCAATATAAAATACATAAAGAAATTTTTATTGTAACTACATTTAGAATATTCAAATGTAATTGAAAATAAATATAAAAAGTAAATTTGAATGATATTATATTCACATTACTGAAAAATTTTATGCTAATAACCTATCTGATCACATCATCATTGATTATGTGGAGCTCCATGAGTACCAGGAAATGGACTGAAGTAGACATTTAGCTCATAATTCTTTCAAAGTCTGAAGTTGAAGAAAGTCTAACAGTTGGCTGTCAACTGAGTCTGAAACTTAATAGAGAAATAAAGCTAGGAGAGTACTGTCAGGGAAAGAAGGAAGAAGTCAGATGTTTGATGAGGACATGATGTTAAATTGTAGTCAGACAGGGAAAAGTTCACATAAATGTTTTGAATGTTATACAGTTATAGAGGTAAAAAAAAAAACCTTAAATATGAGTATGGCCCCAGTTTGGCTTTGGACTAGTGATATAATATAGTATGTTTATCTTGTATCTGCCTTCTTTTACGTAATATTATTTTTATGACATTCAACTATGTTTTTATGTGTAGGTAGTTCATTTTCATGGTTTTAAATCATTTCATTATTGACATAATTTACAACTCTTCATTCACCTTTTGGTAGACATTTGATTCTTTCTAGTTTATGAGTATTCTGGACATGACTCTATTAAGAATGTACATGCGCTTTGTGATCCCTATATACATCTCTCTATTGGGGTTACACCTAATAGGGGATTTCCTGGATCATAAGATATACATACATTCAGCATTTTTTTAAATTCAGCTTTTATAGATAGTGGCAAAATATTTGAGAGTTCATTTGTTCCACCTCACTGCCAGATGTATGTGTTTCTTTAAAAGTGACATGCTTCTGAAAGTTTTCACCTTTTTTAAGGTATATACCACAATTTTCTTTTTGTTTTGGCAAATAGATTTTAGTGTATTTACACAGAAGCCACCAGAGGAAGAAATAGATTCAAAGTCTTTTGATGAAATGGAACAGAGCTTGCTTATTCTTTCTGAAACCAAAGCTTCTCTAGTGAGCACCATGAGCCTTTGGAAGCAGCAGGTGTCTACAATAGCAAAATTTCATTTTCTTACCTTGAAACGTGAAAGTAAATCAGTGAGATCAGTGTAAGTATAATTATCCTTCTTTTGCCTGAGACGTTGTTTTGTTAAGGTTACAAATTGGATTTACTATCTCAATTTTTAAAATGTTGGCATATGTAAATAACATATGTAGTCTTGAAAGATTAAAATGATAATTTCACAATATTAGAAAAAATAATTATAGTAACTTCATGAAATAACCCTAGAGTTTTTTCTTTTTTTAAGCTAGCATTTGCCGTCTCATATCTTAAGATGAGGAAGTGACAATTTATACTAATTGTATAATTTTTGAATTACTATCATTGGCTCTTCCATTTTTTTACATTTATATTTCTTCACTATCTTTAAGCACCCACTAGTAAATTTTTAAATCACTTTTGTAGATAGCAGGAAAATAAATTTTAACTCTATCAGATGAAGAAACTAAAATATAAAGAAGGCTAACTAGTAGAGGTGGGATCAAATAAGATATTGACTTAGATTTAACCTTTCTCATTTAGCATCCTCTCTCCCTAGGGTGCTAGGAATTGACTTATTTGGAAATATCATGGACTACTTTCATATACTGTACCTTAGATTAATAATTAAAATTAAGAGTATTGTTACACATTACAAACATGCCAAACTTATTTGCATTTTTTAGTAAATTTATTCCAATATCAAACAGATGTCAATCAAGTATCTGATTTATTCCTGTGTTAGTATTAACTAAAAAAATGTATTTAAATCAGCATGTTTCAGTTCATTTAGTTGCAAACCACTCTGAAAGTACTCTGGAAAACAACAGAAGTGCCTTCATTCAGACTGCTATAATAAAATACTGTAGATTTGGCCACTTAAGCAACAGAAATTTATTTTTTCTTACATTTCTGGAGGCAAGAAATTTAAGATGAGAGGGCCCATCTGATAAAGGCTGTCTTCTCGCCTTGAAGAAAGCCACCGTCTCATTGTGCTCTCGCATGACTTCTCTTGCGAATGAGAAGCTGGAGGGCGTGCAGCTGAGCACACTCACGTGGGCTCTGGTGCCTTTTTTATGCCATGAGGATCACACCTTCATGCCCTCATCTACTCAGATTTCTTTCCAGAGTTCCACGTTGAAATATCATCAGGTTAGGGATTAAAATTTCAACATGTAAATTTGAAGGAGCATATCCAATTCAAAATAAAAAATGTTCTTCGGTCAAATACATTTAGGAAATATTATATCTGATATTATGTCAGTTAAAGAGTAGTTCATTAGCCTATAACAACACCTAAGAGGTAATATAATAAAATCTTTAACCTAGAGGTTATAAATATTGTCTAATCCTTTTTTTTTTTCCTTATCTAAAGCACTGATTACCTTATAGAGTTGTATTTAAATGTAGTATGCTTTAGGAAATCATGATTTAAATACACTTAATTAGAATGGAAACAAGTGATGGGAGGAGGGGAAAGGAAAGGGAGAGGGGGGCATGTAAAGAGAATTAAAATGTGTCATGTACCAGTACCAACTCCCACTATGAATACGATCATTACGTATTGCAAAAATATACTAAAAAAAAAAAAAAAAAAGGCACGCTGGCAAGGAGGTATGTGGCTTTATACTCAGTGAAGAGGAAAGGTCTTTCCAAGATGTTAAATTGAGGAAAATACAGAATTTAAAACAGAAATGATTGTTTATTATGAACTATTAGAAAATTATAAATTACTAAATAAGTTGTGATGATCTAAGCTCTCCAAATACATGTGACACTTAACATCTAATGTAGAGATATTTTGTAGGATAAGTAGATGTCTTCCAGATAGAAGGGCATTTGTAGTATATTGCTGAGAAGCTAAACAACAGTTAATGTGATTAAATTGTTATTAAGATGGAATTTTAAGGATATCAATATTTCACTGTATTTTTATTTCCTTTTCTATATCCAAGTATTATTGTCAGTATGTGGAAAATAAATGGTTAGAATAGAGCCAGGGCAGGAAGTACTTCAAGTAGTTCCTTCAAAAGTATAGAGACATACATATTTGTAGCAATGTCTGGTTCTTCAGCAATTATAACTGTATGTTTATATACCCTCTAATAATTTAAGGGTGATAGATCTAAAACATGCTTTCATAAACTTGTTTTTCCTCTCCACACCCCCAGTTTTAATTTTGTCATGTAATGTTGGCTTTCTCTCCAGTATTATCATAAGGTCATGTTCAATAGTAGATCTTTTTAAAGGGTTTTTCTTTGTTCATTGTTTTTTGTTTGGGCTTTTTCCAGTTACTACCTTTTAATTGGGGTTTAAATCTGTAACAGTATTAAGAAAGATTTTAATAGAATTACATGTTGCTAAACCTCGTTACTTTTTTTCTTTTCAGATTGCTTCTGCTTTTAATTTTTTTTGCAGTTCAGATTTTTATGTTTTTGGTACATCATTCTTTTAAAAATGCTGTGGTTCCTGTCAAACTTGTTCCAGATTTATACTTTCTGAAACCTGGAGATAACCCTCATAAATACAAAACAAGTCTGCTGCTTCAAAATTCTACTGGTGAGAGAGTGTGAAGGTCTGTGAATGTGTGTTGGTTGGGCCGGGGGTTGTGGGATAGATACAGTTCAGAGGTTTGAGTTTTAGAAATATATTTAAGGTAAAAGCATGGTCTACCTGGACAGAATCTAAATTGAATGAAATATTTACCTTATTGATGCTGAATAGCGTATTATGGAAATGGGAATTTGATTTAAATGTACTTTATAGTTTTAAAACTATTCTAATTTATACTACTTAAATGATTAGATTCCTTTTTAAAATGATAGCAACATTGTTCTTAGCATGCATTTCCTCAAAGTTCATGATGAGGGCCAGTGAGATAGCTCAGCAGCATAAGCGCCTGCTTGGCAAGCGCGAGGTCCTGAGTTTGACTCCCGGTACCCACATACGAAAAAAGGGCCAGTGATATCGCTCAGCGGCACGGGCGCCTGCTGGCGCACAAGGTCCTGAGTTCGACCCCCGGTACCCACAAAAAAAAAAAAAAATGTTCATGATGAGCAAGACTGACTTGAGGTTGTAAAATTTTCTTTAGAAAGAGCTACAGTGTATGATATAAATGCACTTATACATCTATATAGAAATGTTTAAATAATCCTTTCAAGGACTATTTGAAAAGTTTGTTAAAACTGAGAAGAAATAGCCTTAGATGTAAATATCTGTAATCAAGTATATCAAATTTGAAGCTGGTATTTTTAGAACACTATTGGTGTTCTTACCATATACTGCTTAATTGTCAAATAGGAAAAAACATTTTTTTAAGTATATGGGCTTGAGCAAAGTTTAAATGAATAAACTGACAAAGGGTTCACATTTTTCAGAATCTTAAAATCAAATGCAAAACTTTATTTCTGCATGATAAATCACTTCACAACTCCTCCCATCTACATAAATAGCTTATACTTTCAAAGTTCTTAAAAAGATTAAAGATCAGTACTGTTACAGTCTGATTCTAAGTGTATTACATAACCTTTATTCTTCCTTGGGAAAGTGCATTTAATGTAAAAAATTACTCTTAAATAGGAAATGGTACGTTTTGTACTTTTTTTCTTTTACTTAGAATTGTTTTCAGTTTTAATATATATTTCATATAACTAAAATACAGTACAGTACTGCATGGAACCTTACAATTCACCATTTTGATAGTACATATATCTCAAAATCTTTCCCTTGGCCCTAGGCCATTTAGAGAATATAAAAGAAATCCTGATTATGTGTTTGAATATGTTGACATAGTTAAGACACTTATAAAGGTACTTACAGTTAAGGTACTTATAAAACTTGTCTGCCCAAAACATAAAAATCCTTTAGGAAATGAAGTTACCATACCCTAGTTTATAGCTTTCTGACTTTAGCTGCTTATCTTGTTACTTAAAATTGCCAAGTAGGGCCGGGGATATAGCTCAGCGGCACAAGTGCCTGCCTGGCAAGCACAAGGTCCTAAGTTTGATTCCCAGTACCAAAAAAAAAAAAAAAAAAAATTGCCAAGTAGATTTTTATTTTCACTATTTAATGGAATTTCAAGTGAGTATTATAGGTAATTTTTCAATGTTAATAATTGTAGCAGCAGCAGTAGATAAAATTTGCACAGTTACTGTATGCCAGGTTCTGTTCATATCCCTGTTTATAATTCATTCATTTAATTCTCATGACTGCAGTACATACAAAGTACATATACTTATTATTTTCATTCTATGAAAGAAGAAACTAAGGTACAGAGCAGCTAGGTAACTTGCTTAAGAACAGATAATGTACGTGGTACAACTTGGATTTAAATGTAGGCTGACTGGCTCCAGAGGCAATGCTCTTATCATGTCTTCCCTGATGAAGATAAAACGTTTCTAAAACGAGAGGCATGGTGGGTCAGTGAGATGGCTCAGCGGCGTAAGCGCCTGCCTGGCAAGCACGAGGTCCTGAGTATGACTCCTGGTACCTCCATATAAAAAAAAGATAAAAAGAGAGGCACCCTTCCATTGTTATTAAAAGTCTATGTCTGTAACTTATTCAAACTGATTCTTTATTATTTGCTTATTTTCTAATACCAGAGTCAGATATCGGTGATCTTATTAACTTTTTCACATACCAGAACATAATGGTGACGATGTTTAATGACAGTGACTATGTATCTGCTGCTCCCCATAGTGCAGCTTTAAATGTGGTGCATTCAGAAAAGGTAAGAATAATGCATGTGAATGAATACTTATTCAGGAGTGATAAAAGATTAAACTATTTCCTCTAAAATTATTTGCTGAATTGACCTCATTAGTTGGAAATTAGAATCTACTTTTAGAATAGCTAACCATATTTATTTATGATATATTTTATGCCTGATAAGTGACCAATATATAAAGCTCTAAGAAATTTAATTTTATTTTTATAGTTTTGCATAAAGTATCAAAATACCTGTACATTCCAAGCCGGTTATTTTTATCTATCGTTGGGTATTCTCTGATTTGTTGAAGTAGCTTTTATGAGAATTAGTTCAGCTGGCGAGAAAAGGTTGGTATGTAGCAATAATCTATCCACTTATATTTATATAACGTATGTAATTACTCTTTTTAATTATAGGACTACAGTTTTACAGCTGTTTGCAACAGTACTATGGTTCATTCCTTACCAGTATTGATGAACATTATTAGTAACTACTATCTTTATCATTTAAATGTGACTGAAACCATCGAGATCTGGAGTACCCCATTCTTTCAAGTAAGCAAAAATACATATAGATAAAATATCATGAACATACTTCATATATATATATCCCAAGAGGTTCTGTTTTGGTACTACTATTTTTGTAAAACATAATTATATTTTATAGTGCTTGCTTTGGTAGCATTACAACAGTTTTAGATATTTTATTTCACCCCCAGAAAACTTTTGTACTCATTAATAATAATTTTCTCTCATGCCTCATTTTCTCTCATGCCTACCCCTAAAATGGACAATTCCTATCCTGTTCTATCTCTGTGGATTTACTGATTCTTGATGTTTCACATAAAAGGAATACAATATAGGAGCTTTCTTGTTTCCTTTCTTGTATTTAGCATACTGTTTGGTAGATTCATGTTTGTTACATATATTAGTACTTCATTTCTTCTTACTTCCAAATATTCCATTGCATCAAATGCATGAAGTATGTACATGGAATAATACGTTTAATAAAATCCATCATCAGTTGGTGAACATTTGAATTGTTTATACTTTTGGGGTAGTTGGGAATAATGCTGTGAACGTTCAAGTATAGGTTTTTAGACAAGCATATGCTTTTTTTTCTCTTGGATGTATATCTTGAAGTGCAATTACTAGAGCATATGACAAATCTTATGTCTAGCATTTTGAGAAACCAGCAACATGTTTTCCAAAGTAGTTGTACCGTTTTCTGTTCTCATTATTAGTGTGTAAAGAGACTCATTTTCATTTTGATTTGCGTTTCCCTGATGGCTGCTGAGGTTGAGAATCTTCATTGCTTGTATATTCAAGAGAGGTTTATTCAAATCTTTGCCTTTTTAAAATTGGGTGCTTTATCTTTTTATGATTCAATTGTAGAAGATCTTTATATATTTGAGAAACAAGCCTCTCATTGAATATAGAATTTGCAATTTTGATGAAATTCAATTTATCTATTTTTTCTTCTATGCTTTATACTTTTGATGTCATAGTTAAGAAATCTTTGCCTAACTTAAGGTTAAAAAGGCTTATTCCTGTGGTTTGATCTCAGCTTCATAGTTCTAGCACTTATATTTAGGCCTGTGATCCATTTGCAGTTATTTTTATGTATACAATAACAGAGTCTAACTCCATTCTTTTGCATATAGGTATCTAGTTTCCTATCATGTGCTCTGCTTCATAAAAGGGTTTTTGTGTGCATGCTATAATAATTCTTAATGCTAAAATACTGATTTATTTAAAAATTATGTGTCTGTTCCTGTCAGTTCTATTCACTTAAACTTACATTTTCCTTTAGGTTTTTATCTTTTTTCTACATACTGAATCCTAACCTCACTTTACCAAAACCTTCATACAGTTTTGCTTTCCTGGAGTATCTAAAATAGTAGTTCTTTTTTTCCTCTTTATTGTTACCTTTTATAAAACCATAAATTTATATTGTATTAGTGGTTACTATACTTAACATCGACTCTTTCTTTAAAAATTTACTTTGTTACTTCTGCATACTGGAAGATTATGTATTATTATTTTCAGCAGTATCTTACTGTTTCTCTTAATATTCATTCAGGCACTTACTGAGTGCTTTCAGTAGCTAGGCACTTCATTAATATTTATGATGTATCAATAACAAGAGACTAAGAAGTTTATAGTCAAGGAAACAAATTAGTAAACAGTGATAATACGGTATGAGAAATGCTGTACTGTAATAGGGATAATGTTTGTGATAGGAAGAAACAAGATACTTTTCCTACTTTTATACATGAGACAACACTTCTAACACCTCAGTTGTGCGGGACTGCTAAGCAGTGCTTAAATAGACACCAGCTGGGTATACTGTAACTCACTTCAGTTCTGAGACTGACACTATGTACCTGAATAATGTGAAGGCTCAATCCCATTTGAAGTGGAGAACATGTTCTACTTCAAATGCCAGGGTGATGCTCCAGGCTGTGACCTGCTCGTCATAAATACAGTCTTATTAATGTTCCCAGTTCTTTCTTTATCAGATTTTACATGATTGAATCCAACTGTAGTATCATTAATTTCTACTTCTTCTACTACTTAATTTATATATTTGTGGGTTCTGTCTTGGCCTCCCACTGTCATATATTTGAATTTGGAGCAGATTCTACAATGTCACATAGCATAAATTAAGAAATTGACTTTATTGCTATATAACAAAACTCAAAAAGTTAGGGCCGGTGAGATGGCTCAGCGGCATAACTGCCTGCCTGGCAAGCGCGAGGGCCCGAGTTCGACTCCCGGAACCCACATAAGAAAAAAGGGCCGGTGATAACGCTCAGTGGCACGGGTGCCTGCTGGAGCGCGAGGTCCTGGGGTTGACCCCCGGTACCCACCAAAAAAAAAAAAGTTAGAGTCAGTGATTAAGGCAGTTATCGTCTCATGGAATGCTGTGCCAGGCCAAGGTGTCTGCCAAACATGTGGGTTCTGTACCCTGCCCCATGAGAATCTTCTCACAGAACAAGGGTAAGAGAACAGCCTTACTGGGGTTTCAGGATGATACAGTATCTTTGAAAATGCATTTTGGATGCCAGCTATTTACTGACTTGTGTGGGAAATTTAGTTGACTGTACTTGGGTCCTTGGAGCAGCTAGGGACATTGGGAGTTGCGGGGGATAAAGTCTCCCCAGCTTGGGGGAGTTGTTCTGGTTCCATAGGAGGCTGAGCTTGCGGAGAGAAAGACATCTCGGCATCCCATGCAGTCCACACAGCAAGTGCAGAGTACCAAAGATCATCCCTGGATACTTACTATCATTGGATAGGACAACTAGTGGACATACTAATTGCTTTTTATATGTAATATTATTTTTTATTGAATGGTGAAGTTTAATTTATGTACCAGATTATTCTGTGTTATAGTTAAGAAAATGGGAGTACAATGATTGTTGGGGTTATATAGCTATATAATCAGTTAGTGGCAGAATAGGCTGCAGATGTATTAACACGTCCACCACCACCTGTTAATATACCTACAGCCTATATCATACAGACTATGCTTGGGGTAGATACGCTAATGTGTTCCTTCAGAGGTTTTGCTTTTCTTTTAGGATGTTGTAAGGTGATATAAGGTGATTGTCAAGTTGTATTTCTTATTCTATGTTTGTCTTTCAGGAAATTACTGACATAGTTTTTAAAATTGAGCTGTATTTTCAAGCAGCTTTGCTTGGAATCATTGTTACTTCAATGCCACCTTACTTTGCTATGGACAATGCAGAGAATCATAAGGTAATGACTAAATTAAAAAATGCAGGTCTGGTTTACTAATAGAAGTGTCAGCTGGACATGGTGCTGTATACCTATAATCAGCACTCGGGAGGCTGAGGTGGTAGGATCGCTGTGAGTTTGAGGCCAGCCTGGGCTACATAGTGAGTTTAAGAACCAGCCTGAATTACAGAGAGAGACCCTGTCTCCAAAACAAAAAGCAAAAAAAAAACCCCAAAAAACAAGTATTTTGTGGGCTAGGGGTGTAGCTCAGTGGTAGAGTGCTTGCCTAGCATACACAAGGCCCTGCGTTCAGTCCCCAGTACTACAAAAGAAAAAAAAGTGTCATAAAAATAATCTATTTGCATGATTTGTAAATCTTAAATATAATTATTGTTTCAGGAGTAAATTAAGATTATAAATATACTGTATTATAATAACTAATATTTGTCACTTTAATATTTGCTATATGCTTTAAAATTATATCATCTAATCTTTACAACAAAAGTTTTATTTTACCTACTTTATAGATCAGGAAATAAGAGTATGGGAGTATTCCTATAACTTCCTCAGTTTGAGTCTATTTAAATGGTGGATCTGGGAACTGACTTACAATCTTTATGTATCCTTTTGTTTTTCTTTTGTTTTTGATTACTGCCATCAAACCCAGGGCCAAATTACCGCTGAACTATATTCCCAGTTCTTTTTGTTTTTTATTTTGAGACAAAGTCTCACTGAATTGCCAAGTTTGGTCTCAAGCTTGCATTCCTCCAGTCTCATGTTCCCGAGTGGCTGGGATCATAGGTGTTCATCACTAAGGCAGGCTGCTCTTTAGTTCTTACTGGGCACACTGATCTGCTTTTCCCTTGTAACCTTTAGTAGAGCGTATTGAATGTATAAGACTCTTGTTATGTGAAAAAAAAGAAGTGAAAAATGATTTCATCACTATACTCTAGGGAAAGTTTCTAAGTATAAAGAGGGTCTTTGGTGGTATTCTTTCACTGTCTTTCCTGCACCTTTCTCTGGAGTTTTTCTTCAGACATATGATGATCTCAGTCTTTTGGCTATTCAAAATCTTCTACTATACCACTGTGCTAAATTATATCTTATTCCTCTAAACAAAACTCTTATCCTCTGCATGATGATCTTAATTTGAAAGCAAGATTACCTGAATTAATTTACAGAATGTGATGAATAATGAGCTTAAGCTTATTTTTAAATTTTAGAGAATTTTAAATATATTTTAATAAATTCTAATATATTTTTAAAAAGTTACTGAAAATTAATGTAAACGTAATACATAGGTCTCAAGAGATTTTTTTAAATATTCATGTTTTATGTTATGAGTATATACATATTTGTAGTTATTTAGAAAATACAGAAAAGTGTAAAGATAAAAATCCATTACACCACCACTCAAATCTAAAATTTATTAGATGGTGACATTTCAACTTAAACCTCTTTAAAGTAAATGTTTTAATTTGAGATAATGGTATATTAATTTTCACATGCGAGAAGTGCTACACCAAGGTCCTGTGAATTCTTAACTCATTTTTGAAAAACTGTATTGTCGTGTCACTTGACATTGCTACCGTCATGGTACAGGGATTGTTCCTGTTGCTCTTTTCTAGCCACACGTCGCATTTCTTTTTCCTCCGTAACCTGTGGGAACAATTAACCTGTTCTCCAGTTTTATAATTTTGATATTTCAAGAATATATAAATAGAATAACGATACGTATTCTTTAAAGATTAGCTTTTTTCCTTCAGCACAGTGATGGCGAACCTTTTAGAGCTTTCAGTGATACAACAGCCTGCTGTGGCACCCACGCCGTAGGTTCATCACCACCGCCTCCACATAACTCCCTAATGCTTTCTGAAATTCATCCGATTTATATGCATCGGTATTTCATTTGCTTTTGTTGTCAAGTAGTATTCCTTGGTATGGGTATATCTTAATTTTTTTAACTATTGGCCTATGAAAGAACATGTGGATTGTTTTCACTTGCCATTATTATGAATACAGTTGCTATAAACATTTGTATACAGGTTTTCGTGAGAACCTATGTTTTTATTTTTCTAGGATAAATGCTGACTTGATGGTTGTATGTTTAGTTATATAAGAAAATGTCAAATTTTTTTCCAGAGTGGATATACCATTTTACATTCCAGCAGTATATAAATGACAAGTTTGAATTCTCCAAAATAATTACATTTGACTTGGTTTATGTTTTTAAACTTGTATTGGAATTTACGTACATCTGATGTTCCTATAATTCATTGAATATAATACTTATCCATTTTTTTTTCCTTTTCTTCTTAGCTCATCTTTATATTTCTTAGCTCCCTTGTCTCACTCTATAGCTTGCTGTTTGGTATATACCTTTAATTATTAGGAGTAGATGTTTTTATAGATGGAAGAAATCAATTAAGATTGTTAGGTATTTGGATTTGTAAAAGATTTTTAAAATTTCAAATAATGAGAGTGTGAGATTGGAAAACTAGGAAAACTATGATCATTTAAGCTTACTGTTAGTGTACATGAAAATTTTACTTGTGGTAGACATATTGGTAATACAGTTTCACAATCCGAAGCCCTGTGCAAAGCCAGAGGTGTTTGACAGTTTGTTAGTGTTTATATTAAAGATTAATTTTTAAACAAGAGAATCCTTTTCCTGTTTAAACACATCTTTCCATCTATTTCCACAGATTTTCAGGAGCAAGTGTTGGGCTACTCACTGTTTGAACAGCCATAATCCCTGTGACACCTTTACCTTATTTTACTGTATTCTGATTTTTAAAATTTTTGTTGAGATTATCATATCTCAGAAATAATGAGACAAATTAAGGACTAAGTTGGATCTGTGTTTATTATCAGGACTTTTAGTACCTGTAGGCCTGGAATGTCACCTTTTTTGTTTTGTTGATATAAAATTAAGAATTCTTCAATGATTTGCTAGTTTTTTCTTTATAAAATATCTAAAATCATAATTAAAATTATTTTCTTTTCTTTTTAATTTCTAGATCAAAGCTTATACTCAACTTAAACTTTCAGGTCTTCTGCCATCTGCATATTGGATTGGACAAGCTATTGTTGATATTCCCTTATTTTTTATTGTTCTTATTTTGATGCTAGGAAGTTTATTTGCATTTCATCATGGATTACATTTTTATGCTGTGAAATTCCTTGCTGTGGTAAGTTAACATCAATTATACTCATGCTATTTATACATAACATGTTACCTAAAAACTAATATACACAACAACTACGAGTAATATGGATATTATTAATGTTTAAAAAGAAATGTTTATTTAATTATTACATATGATACATAAAAATCAATTCAATTTATATTACTATAAGCAATTTATTTTATTTTTTTTTTTGTGGGTACCGGGGGTCGACCTCAGGACCTCGTGTGCCAGCAGGCGCCCGTGCCGCTGAGCGATATCACCAGCCCTTTTTTTGTATGTGGGTTCCAGGAGTCGAACTCGGGCCCTCACCCTTGCCAGGCAGGCACTTACGCCGCTGAGCCATCTCACCGGCCCACTATAAGCAATTTTTAAAAACAATAGCTTACTGCAATTTAAAATTAATTTCTTGAAACTGAGGTGATCTTTCATGGAGATCATGTACATACTTGTGTGTAATCATTCATACATCAGTGTATTCCTCCCATAACATGTGTTCCTGTCTGTTCTTATGCTTGATCATAATTTCACAAGGAAGGAACTCTTTTATTCCATAATTTAGGATATGGCTTAAAATACAAAGAGAAAGTCTAATTCACATTCATGTTCACATGTAAATGATGAAAGATCCTTTCATTAAATGAATTTTGTTAGGAAAAGGGAAAAACAGAGCTAGGTAAGGTTGGTCGAAAGTACACATCAGTTTTGTCAAAGATCATGCTGACCTTATATATTAATTTCTGCCGTATAAATAAGTAATAAATGTTTATATTAATGCACTACATGTGGTATATTAAAGTAGTAGCTCATAGTTGACTGGGAGTGATAAAGTTGTAACCAGCTATACTTTATTTTTATTAAACAATGAGAGAGAACATTTTACAAGGCATAAAAAAACCCTTACAAAGTATTCAGTTTAAATGACTTACTCGACTATATTAATAATACATTTAAAAAACATGATTTTAATTGATGTAGAAGTGGGGATGATAACTTTTCAGGTAACCACAATTTCAGTTTTTGGAATGATGTGTTGAATACAATTTGCAGAATAATTCACTTAATATTTTAATATGATTATGATATTTTATATCATATTTTTTACTGAGTGTTCAGACTTTAATAGAAATGTACACATTTCTGATTTACAGGTTTTTTGCCTTATTGGTTACATTCCATCAGTTATTCTTTTCACTTATATTGCTTCTTTCACCTTTAAGAAAATTTTAAATACCAAAGAATTTTGGTCATTTATATATTCTGTGGTAAGTCATATTTTACATTAACTCTTTCTTGATTATAGTAAAAAATATTACCTGTCTTTTATAAGTGAATAATTGAGATGGAGAACTGGCAGCATATTTTTATGTTTATCTTCCACATCACCCGTTACATGAAGGGATGATATGAAAAGCATTTAACAACTAGTGTGTGGTGGAGATACTAACCACAAACAACTAGTGCTGTATCAACATGGCTGCTTCCTGGCTCCGTGTTTTATTAGATGATTGGAAACAAAGCTGATGTTCAGGCACTGATTTACAATTAAGTTGTTTGTACGAAGTTTTTAAACACTTTGTCACTTATTTTTTCATTCTTTTTCTTTAGACAGCGTTGGCTTGTATAGTGATCACTGAAGTAACTTTCTTTATGGGATACAGAGTTACAGCTGTTTTTCATTACATCTTTTGCGTAGTCATTCCAATCTACCCACTTTTAGGTTGCCTGATTTCTTTCATAAAGGTAAGTTCCTTAGGTGTTTTGATATTTTGAAGCATAAATACATATTGCCTGGTTTTTGAGATCTTAGTTCTTGTACTGAAAATAGTAAAATGCATCAGGTTAAGGTTAACTGGTGCTACTTGATAAGCTGTTCTTAATGCAGTAACTAAAATAATTATGGAATCCAATCGAATGCATCCAGCTGTAAATTGTTAAAGTAGAAGGAATGTGTCCATTAGATTTTGTTTGCTGCTCAAAATGGTACGTAATTAGAAGTATGATCTGGTTTGTCAGTATTTGTTTTTAGACGTTTTTAAAGGGTCAAATAATATATATAAAGGGATGAGAGAAAATAAAGTGTAAGAGCTTTTGTTCAAGAAAAAATACACAGATTTGTTTATTAAAATGTGTAATTGAAAGAAATTTCCATGTGATTAGAAAAAAATTAGGTTATGAATTCTCGGTTTAGGATTGCTGATTAATTCTATTTACTATTCTTCCTCTCTTTTTGCTTTCAGTTTAATATACTTATGCTTACTTTCATGGAAAGTAGAGGGAGATTTTAATTCATATTAATAAGCTGTTTTGTAGTTAAAATCTTCCTCGCTCTAAAATACTGTTTTTAAAATTTAAATGTGTCTACATATGCAGCATATACATTTAAAAATCATATTGTCTTAGGTTTCTTGGAAAAACGAAGATATATACAGTCCATGGGATAGGCTTTTAGTGGCAGTTATATCGGTAAGAAATAATAAAAAGCTTGTTTGTGTTAGTATGTTACCTTAAGAATGATTTGGTTGTCTGGTTTTAACTGTTTAGATTTTATCCTGTTACATTAAAAAAGTGCATGACAAGTCAGATGTGTTAATGCTAGCTAATCTGCATCTTAGTAGTAATGTGTTTACTGTGCCTTTCATTTATTCTGTCTACTTTAATATACTTAGTTTTTTACATTATTAATTTTAGTTAATTATAGTTCTGACTTCCTTCGAGACAAAAACGAAAGTTTTGTGTTTGGTTACTTTTTATGAAACTGACAGTAAATGGGAATTACAGCATTAGAAACATAATTGTATTTGGTAACGTGGTGGTGCATGTCTGTAACCACACCAGTATGGTAGGCTGAGGCAGGAGGATCACAACTTCAAGGCCAGCCTCTGTAACTTAGTGAAACCCTGTCTCAAAGTTTAGTAAAGACCTAGAGATGTAACTCATTGGTAGAGCATTTGCCTAGCATGTGGAAGGCGCTCAGTTCAATCCCCAGTACTGCCAGAGAAAAAAATCTTTAGTTTGTATTAAAATTTAGGTTGGGTATGGCTCAGTGGTAAATCTTGTTCTTGAACATATTTGAGACCCTGGGTTGAATAAAGTAAAATAACAATATTGTCTTTATCATGACAAAGATAAAAAAAAGTGTGATTATTTTTTTGGTAATGGTAAGAAACCTCATGTACCATATACCTGGTCTTAGTTTTGTTGCCAAAGGAAAAAACAAAAACAGAATGACAATTCAGTCAGATTCAGTCTTGTTCTTCTTTTAGCCTTACCTGCAGTGCGTACTGTGGATTTTCCTCTTACAGTACTACGAGAAAAAACATGGAGGCAGATCAATAAGAAAGGATCCCTTTTTCAGGTCAGTTAATTTTTTGTTGTTGTTGAAGTTTTAGTGTTTTTAGTGAATTTACATAATTGTGTAACCATCAGTAACCTAATCTTAAAGCAGTTCTAGTACTCCAAAAACACTTCGTACCCACACTAACAGTTACTTCCCTATTTCTCCTTCCATGCCTGTAGCCCTACCAACCTACTTTCTGTAAGGTTTGCTTATTCTGAATATTTTAGAATTATGCAATATGTAGTCTCTTTTTTTTTTTTTTTGGGTCTGGTTTCTTTTACTCAGCATAATATTTTTCCTTTTTATGTTAATTTTTGCAAAATTAACAGTAACATATACAGTGAGATTTAAGTTTGTGTCCTTATTGTTATCATACTGCATACTCAAGATTTTAAATACTCAGTATTTTTAAATACCTATATGATACATTTTATTTATTTTTTTTTTTTGTGGGTACCGGGGGGTCGACCTCAGGACCTCGCGCGCCAACAGGCACCCGTGCCGCTGAGCGATATCACCGGCCCCTTTTTCGTATGTGGGATCTGGGAGTCGAACTCGGGCCCTCGCGCTTGCCAGGCAGGCGCTTATGCCGCTGAGCCATCTCACCGGCCCTATGATACATTTTAAAACTTTCTAAGAGAAGAAATACTAAAACACATTTTGAAAAACTTAAGCCAAAACAGAATGATGGTTCTCTTAAGTACTTTAAGTATCTTTAACTCTTTTGTTTATTTACTTTTCACCTCAGTAGGTACATTATTTTAATGCTAGAAAATCATTTATAAAATTGTTAGGATTTGGGTAATAAGTTGTATCGCGATACCTTATACACATTTTTACACTTAGTATAATGGTTGGAAGGCTCATCATGTTGTATTAGCAATACTTCATTATCTTTTCATGCTGAGCAAACATGTTGCACTTGTATTCTACACTTCACGAATGTCCTCAAAAAGTGAGTTATTTGCACTTTTTGGCTCTTATAAATAATATTGCTCTGAACATTTGTGTACAAATGTTTATGTAGACATATATTTTCACTTCTTTTAGGTAGATCCCTGGGAATGAGATTGTTGGGTGATATGGTAACTGTGTCAGCATTTTTAGGAGTTGCTAGACTGTTTTCCAACGTGGTAGTACCACTTATGTTCCTGCTTATAATGTATGAACATTCTGTTTTCTTCACATCATTGCCAATACTTGTTATTGTCTTTTTAATTTTAGCCATTCTAGTAGGTATGAAATGATGCTTCATTGTAGTTTTGATTCGCATAATCCTTGTGATTCTTGATGTTGAAAACCTTTTCATATGCTTATTGTCCATTTTTAGATCTTCTGAGAAATGTCTGTTAAACTACTTTGCACATTTAGCAATGGGTTATTTGTGTTTATATTATTCAGTTATAAGTTTTTTTTTTTTAATATTTGAGGTAAGTCCCTTATCCAGCTGTATGATTTGCAAATATTTTCTCCAAATGTGCACTTTCTTTTCACAGGTTATTTTGAATTTAAAGAATATCATTTATAAACTATAGCTATTGGTATTAAATTGGTTTTAAATTTCTTCTTTATAGTTCTTACATATTTATTTGCTGAATACTAACATGTTATAAAAGTCTCGAAAGTATAGATCAGTAGTTGGAAACCTATGGCATGCGTGCCACAGTGGGCTGTTTGTTATCGTTGAAAGCTTTAAAAGGTTCGCCATCACTGGTATAGATAAATGTATAATGGTTTTAACCATTAGATATTCTCCCATCATTTGAGGACTTTAATGTCTAGCTCTGTTTCCTCCTCTTCTCCGTTACCTCCACTCAAACTTCAGGAGACTTCAGCATCCACATAACCTTTCTAACACCTGAACTACTCAGTTTCTGATTTTCTCTAAAGCAGTCACTGTTGCTTCTTCTCCACTTCATTTATTTATTTACATCAGAGCCATGCTATTCCTGCTCTTAATTTGATTTTTAAAATCTTAAGCTTTAGTGTCCAACTCTACCAGTAATTTTTCCTCTTACCATCTCTTTCATTTTAAGACTTAGTGGACTTTTTTTTTTTCCCTGTAGTTTCATACTCTTGAGTTTCTCCTGTTCTCCCTAATGTTCCTGGTTTTACTTTTTCCTCTGTCCAGCATTGTTCACATGATTCATCATGTTAATCTCCTTTCAGCACCCCCAGCTTCTATGTTTCTTTAACCTGTCCTCTAAAAATCATAATTATTGGTGAATTTGATTACATACTGGAGAAAAATAACAAAGAATAGCTTGATAATACTACATATTTCATCCCACATAAATTCAGCTCTTTTTTTTTTTTTTTTTTTTTTTTTTGTGGGTACCGGGGGTCGACCTCAGGACCTCGCGCGCCAGCAGGCGCCCGTGCCGCTGAGCGATATCACCAGCCCCTTTTTCGTATGTGGGATCCGGGAGTCGAACTCAGGCCCTCGCGCTTGCCAGGCAGGTGCTTACGCCGCTGAGCCATCTCACCGGCCCTCAGCTCTGTTTTGATGCTGTTTGCTAGCCTATCATATTTTCCGAGTTAACATCTTATCCCTTTCATTCAGTAGTTAATCTCAAGCTTTCTTTGTAGTTCCCATATTCCTAATAGCACCTCACCCTGCATCCTACTTCCCAGTAAAAGATCTTGCCACCTGTCTCAGAACACAGAGGACTTCATTAAAAATTTCTACAAACTTACCCACATTTTCTGTCTTTTTTGTCTTTTCCCTGTCCCAAAGAAAGAGATGCCTCATCTGTTACCTGAGTCATTTATTCTATATACTGAAGAATGTTGCTCAATCATTTTTCTCTTTCTATATCTTTTAATTAATTTCTGGAGAGGGATCACTTTTGTCCTATAATTAAGAGAATCTGTAAATTTGAATATAAATTTTTGTCTAGCTCTTATAGTTTATCTCTGTTTCCTTTGCTAGCCAGAAGCCTTCTGCCTCCCATTCACTTTTTAACTTCCTATAATCTGGTTTCCCCTTTACCTCTCTTGATGTTTTTGTCAGTAAGACAGCTAATGATTTTATCATTGCCTTGTTTAGTAGGCTGAATTTATTTAACCTGTAACTTGTAACATAATTGATGTTTCCCCCTTACACTTTTCTGTTTTTCCTTTGTTCTCTGTTACGTCATCTCCTGTTTGCCTCATTACTTCTCTTCCCGTTCAAAATTTCCTTTGCAACCTCTTCTTCTTTTGTATAACCTTAAAAGTCATATTCCCGTGTATTCTGACTTCAGCCCTCTCTTTTCTTTCTGACAATTTCATTTATACTCAGTCTATAAATTCTTTGAAGACAGCAACCGTTGTTTTTCATCTATGAAATAATACCTAACACATAATAATCATAAAAAAGTTGAATAAATGAATAAATTTAGATAACATTCTTTAACTATGAAAAATATCTTGTAATTCCACTTGTTAGAGATAACCCTAGATCCGCTATTGCTTTATAAAATCTTTTCTCTATGTAGTGACTATATTCTTTACTATTTTAATGATTTGAAAATCTATTATCTTTATATACTTAGGACTTTTTCAACAAAGTCCAAAATTAAGAAGTTTCCAGAACCACCCAAAAGTGAGGATGAAGATGAAGATGTTAAAGCAGAAAGATTGAAGGTCAAAGAGCTGATGAGTTGCCAGTGTTGTGAGGAGGTAAGTTAGTCTTTATAGCTAAGTCATATTAAATGTGAAATGAGAAGTTCCCAGTGTATAGTAATTAATGTGAAAAATATTTTCTTTGCATCTGAATCAATCTGAAAAAAATCTTTCATGAGAAAAATATTTTTGTCAACTTATTTTTAAATAAGCCATGATTTAGCCGTAAGTGGAAATTTATTTGTGCATGATCGCCTTAGCAAAAATAGTTCCGATGATTTAGACATCAGGTATATTCAGCCTATTGTGAAATGACATGTATTCTTTTTTAAACTCACTTTTTAAATCCTATTGCCCTTATTAGAAACCAGCCATTATGGTAAGCAATTTGCATAAAGAGTATGATGACAAGAAAGATTTTCTTCATTCAAGAAAAGTAAAGAAGGTGGCAACTAAATACATCTCTTTCTGTGTGAAAAAAGGTTGCTGTTTATTTTTTCTTAAATAACTTTCCCAGAAGAGTAGTTTCTATTTTTAGTTTGATTTCAATATGATGATCTTTTCCTTTCAATTCCTTTAGGAGAGATCTTGGGACTGTTGGGTCCAAATGGTGCAGGCAAAAGCACTATTATTAATATTCTTGTTGGTGATATCGAGCCAACTTCAGGCCAGGTATGATATATAAGAGTGGGGGATATTTTGAATATCATTTGTATTTTTAATTAAGATAGTTTAATGACAAATTAGTATTTTGATGCTCAAACTTTTGTTTTTAGAATTTTTACTATAGCCTAATGAAATTATCCTGATCATTTCTGAAAATAATATGCATGGTAGAATTTTCATACACACCTAAGACATTCCTTGTTTAAAGACCAAGGTCCAATCCTAAAACTAGGTTGTTAAATGAATCAGTTGCTAAATGAGAAATTGTATATAGTATGTAAATTACAATATTCAGAACAAATGAAACTCCAACTAGATGACTTTGCTTTTATTTGCGTAATTCTTACATGCATTACTGTAACGTATAACAAAACAAAAAACGGCAGAACTGTACCATACAGTGCAGTCAGCAAAAAATATAATACTGTATAAACAAGATATACTGTACAAAGAAGAGACATTGAGGCTTTATAAACAAGATACACAGAACTGTACAAAATAAAAAAATGGGGTCGTAAGTCTGAGAGTCATCAAACAGGTAGTTGTTAAATGAGGAATGTCTGTAAACAGTATTTTTGCTGTGATAGTTATTACACGCATAGGTGATTTATTCACCTACTTAATGGAAGACAGTTGTATTGAGTTCAGGAGTTAAAAGAGCAAGTCATGGCCTTCTCATCAATTAATTTTCAATGATGAGTGTGTCACTAACACTTGGTGGAAGCTTCATGAAATTATCCTAGTCCTGTTTCCTGTTTCTCTCCCTCTTGCTTAAATCACAGCTATGTTGATTTACTGTTTTTCTGGGAAATACCTGGCATCGACTTTTCTTTGGGTTTTTGCCTGAGCTGTTTCCTATGTTGGCTATACCTATTTCTTAGAAATACAATTGACTAAATTTCCTTAAATTCTTAGCTCACACCTTCCAATGAGGCCCCTATTTTTTCTGATTGTGGCTTGCTTTTCTTCCTAACTGTACAGTGTAGTCACCCTTTTCAGCTATGTCTCTGACCTCCAGCTTAGCTATCTCTGTCCTTCCAGCTTCGGAAAGCAGTAAAAGTTGACCTGATACTACTACTCTGCATGGGGATTTGAATTAATTCACTTTCCACTTTCTTCACAATATAAGTTAAGCAAAGATACTTACTAAAAATTGGTTTGTGTTTCTGTAGGTATTTCTAGGAGATTATTTGTCAGATGCAGCTGAAGAGGATGACTCTGTTAAGTGCATGGGTTACTGTCCTCAGATAAACCCACTGTGGCCAGATATTACATTGCAAGAACATTTTGAAATTTATGGAGCTATGAAAGGAATGAGTGCAAGTGACATGAAAGAAGTAATGAGTCGGTAAAATAACAGTCTTTAGGTCTCTTCTATTACTTGGGGAAAGGCTTACATTTCACATTTTTAAAATTTTGTAACAGATGTTTCTGTGAATCCTAATTTTCATAAAAATGGCTTTCATTTTTCATGTATTCTCAATGTCATGATCAGTGACATTGTTTTTTCTAGAACAGTCATACCATTTTGACTAACTCTTCTAGCAAAAACAGTGTCATTGATCAACACAATTTGTACTTATATTTATGCATATCATGGTACACTCATTTTATATTGTCCATTTTGCAGAATAATAAATGCACTTGATTTAAAAGAACATCTTCAGAAAACTATAAAGAAGCTACCTGCAGGCATCAAGCGAAAGGTATTTCTGTTAAACAATGAATATATCTATTTTACTGATATGTTAGTACCTGTCTTGATAGAATGAAGGATCATTAGTCCACCTCCCCTCTTTTTCTTTCTGTCTAGTTATGTTTTGCTCTAAGTATGCTGGGGAATCCTCAGATAACTCTGCTAGATGAACCATCTACAGGTATGGATCCCAAAGCCAAACGGCACCTGTGGTGAGTATGACACTAATGATGACTCAGACATATTACATTGTGTCATATTTTAGAATAATGAAAAAGTTTTTTTCACTTGAACTAGTAGTGTTGTATTAGTGATATGTACATCTTGATTTAAAATCCTATATAAATGATAATATAGTATTAAATTAAATATTTAATTTCTAGTGATTTCTTTAACCTTTTTAAAGTTTATCATATTTTTCATATAGTGTTTATAATATTTTATATGTTAAACAGATGTAGTGTATAGGAAATTATTAAGATAAAAGTTCTGTTGTCTGAATAGTTTTCTTTTTCTTTTACCAGTATTGAAGTTTTCAGGCTTTTTTCATAGGCATTTAAAATATAAGTTATCTTTCTCATAATAATATTGTCTTGAATTTATGTTGCAATACTTTCTGGTAATTTAAAGTATTAATTAGTTGAATAATTCTGTGAGCCTTGATTTCCATGTCTACAAATGTAAGGTTTAGTTCAGGTTCATGTTTAGGTTTCCTTAGGATTCTATGTTTTTTTTCTTTTAATAGTAAAAGGCATGAGTTTTTTTTTTTTTGTGGGTACCGGGGGGTCGACCTCAAGACCTCGCGCGCCAACAGGCGCCCGTGCCACTGAGCGATATCACCGGCCCCTTTTTCGTATGTGGGATCCGGGAGTCGAACTCGGGCCCTCGCACTTGCAAGGCAGGCGTTTACGCCACTGAGCCATCTCACCGGCCCAAGGCATCACTTTTTATAATTCATTTGTTATTATGTGTTTCACTCATATAAACATTTGAAGTCATGAAATTTCTTTCCATTTAATAAGCTTTCAAAACTAAGGAAAAATAAATTAGTATAGAAAAATCATAGTTGAGCAGGATATAATAGCTACAGACATTGAATATTTGGTAAATTTTAATCAAATTAACAAATTGTTATATTTATAAAACTTATTTTCATCAACAAATATA
This sequence comes from Erethizon dorsatum, assembly GCA_028451465.1. Lineage (NCBI taxonomy): Eukaryota > Metazoa > Chordata > Mammalia > Rodentia > Erethizontidae > Erethizon > Erethizon dorsatum. Next base: position 13,335,912 of record CM051826.1, read on the forward strand.
TATTGCTTTTTAAAAATTTTATGTATGTTTTATAGGCGAGCAATTCGAACTGCATTTAAAAACAAAAAAAGGGCGGCTATTCTGACCACACATTACATGGAGGAGGCAGAGGCTGTTTGTGACCGAGTGGCCATTATGGTGGCAGGCCAGCTAAGGTAGCAGCTGTCTCAGGAGCATGCCTTTTAGGGAAGAAGAGCGGGCAGATTTATATGAATGTTCTCCATATAACTTACGGCTATGTGTGTTAATTTAAATGTTAAAAAAATGTCTATTTGAATTTTTGAATGAGTTTTCTGTAGGATTATTTAGAAATATTTTGAGGGTTTTTTTCCCCCAAAATATGGCTGGCTACTTGCATTTGGAGTTGGCTTAATTGTTCAATAACTTAGAATGTTATTTTTAGGCAATAATATTTGTAATTTTAAAAAATCATTGACTATTGTATTAGATTATAACACAAAGTATAAAATAAATACCCAAGTTCATACCGCATGAATAAATGATTGGATACATAAATAAATGTGGGAGAAGCAAATCACCCTTACAGATTAATTCCAAATAACATATGTAGATAAACCCATAACCTCAGTCTAATCCTGAGGAAAACATTAGATACGCCAGATTAAAGGACATTCTATCAAAACATCGTACCAGTACAGTGGTCATGAGGAAAGAGTAAGAAATTTTCACCGACCATTAAGAGTCTAAGGAGACATGACAACTAAACGCAGTGTGGAACTGAAAGAGTCCTAGAACAAAAACAGGTTACTATGTGGAAAACTGGCGAAACCCAAGTAAAGTCTGGAGTTTAGCTTATACTAATGTAATTAATGTTGGTTTCATGATTTTGACATGTGTACCATGGGAATATAAGGTGAAAGTATTAGGGAAGCCGAAATTGGATAAGGAGTGTATGAGGAGTGTATTATGTTGGTAAATTTTCTGTAAGTGTAAAAGTATCACCCCCAAGTTGTAGAAATTTAAGTGATAATTCATTCTTTGAAACTGTCAAGCCATTTTATATCTCATTTTTCTTTTAAAATTTACTTTAGATGCATTGGGACAGTACAACATCTAAAGAGTAAATTTGGAAGAGGCTACTTTTTGGAAATTAAGTTAAAGGACTGGGTAGAAAACCTAGAGATAGACCACCTTCAAAGAGAAATTGAATATATATTCCCAAATGCAAGCCGTCAGGAGAGGTAAGAAATTTAAAATGTGATTCTATTTCTTCATAGAGCAATAAAGATTATTTTAAGGACTAGGAAGAACATCCTCTTCAGTCAATGTTATATGAATACCTCTAATATAACTTATAGACCTGTTAATATCTATAGTATCCCCAGTACTGGACTAATGAAATCTGATGTTACATCTTTCAATATTTCATAGTATGTATGAAATGTATGTATGTATGTATGTATGTATTTTTGCAGTCCTGGAGATTGAACCCAGGAACTCATGCATGCTAGGCAAGCTCTCTGCCACTGAGCTGCCTCCCAAGCCCTTGTATTTAAACTTTTTACGGTTCTTATTTAGTAGTAATAATAGTTACTTTATTGTACATGGAATTATTTTATCATTTCAAACAATTTTATCAAAATATCTTGTTTATTTTTATAAAAATACTAGTTTAATTTTGAATTTTAAAAACTTTAGCTTTATAACACAATATTGGTAATTTCTGAATTTTCCTGAATTTATCTTGCTTTCAGTTTTTCTTCTATTTTGGCTTATAAAATTCCTAAGGAAGATGTTCAGTCTCTTTCACGAGCTTTTTCTAAGCTGGAAGAAGGTGAGTAGTATTGAAAAAACATTGTAAGTTAGCTCTCAAATTATTAAAGAATTTTATTTAAAAAGGTTAGAACTGAAGAGTCAGTTTATTGTAGAAACTGGCAAATGAGTAGATAATCTTAAGATATAGATAAATAAAAATACCATAGGGATTTTATAGAAAAACCATGTTGTGGTATATAAACCTTGTAGAATTTAGTGGGCATTGCCATAGCTTTCACACTGCATCTGTAGAAATGATTAGCTTTCTCTAAGCAGTCTAGTCCCACAGTCAGAGAATTGTTTCGTCAACCCTTTCTTTCTGCGGGACCATAGAAGTAGCAATGGTATCAAAACCCTAATGATAGCAGGACAGAGAATTCACCATGGAGGTTGTACACTCCCCAGAGTTTTAAAGAAGCTTATTGAATTTCAGCATTTAAAAAAATAAGTGATGGGTAGGATAATTATATGCTGGTGGCAGTAGCAAGAAATAAACTCTTGGATTGGGTAAGTGTTCACATATAATTATTTTATGATATTTTTAAACTGAAACAGTATGAATAAGATCATTAATACCTTTCAAAATGAATATAGAATTATTATTTCTATATGAATGCTGAATATGAAAACATTTCCTTATAACAGCTATGGATTAATGATTTTTAGCCTTAGAACACTAATTATGTCTGTAATAGATAGATATAGTATCTATTAGATGTAGTAAATGTCATATAGTAAGATAAAGTTTTTGCTTTCCTGGTGATTTATGATTTAAACAGACCTGAGCTACTTAGAGAGAATTAAAAGAATCAATATAATAGCAGACATTTGGTATTAAATTAGATTGCCAAAGGATCTGAAATATAGAAAAGCTTATAGAGATAAGATCAATATTCACAATCTAGTTTAAGAGGCAAGAACAGGCTTTGGTGGACTTGAGGAATGGGATATGTACAGAAGAGATCGAAAGAAACGTGAAAAAAAGAATAACCGGGGACGGGTGAGATGGCTCAGCTGTGTAAGCGCCTGCCAGGCAAGCGCGAGGACCCGAGTTCGACTCCCGGAACCCACATATGAAAAAAAGGCCGGTGATATCGCTCAGCGGCACGGGCGCCTGCTGGCGCGCGAGGTCCTGAGGTCGATCCCTGGTACCCACAAAAAAAAAAAAAAGAATAACCAGTAAGAAGATAGAGGGAAAGAGGAGGTAACTTAGAAAAGGTGAATGAGGTAAGTAGCAGTAAATATAAAGTACCTATAGAGGTACTTTAGAGTACTATAGAGTACTATAGTACTCTGTAGAGTACTATGGAGGGCTATAGAGGAGTTGTGAGCATGGGGAAGAGAAAGGAAAATAAGATGTTTTTGCAGATGTTAGTTTCAATGAGTTGTTTACAGGGGTCTTTTAAACAGATATTGTTAGCCAACTTAGTAGTTATTACTGTTTTAGTCTTTTAAAATACTGTTAACTAAAACATTGTTTTTACATTTTAATAGCTAAACATACTTTTGCAGTTGAAGAATATAGCTTTTCTCAGGCAACATTGGAACAGGTACTATAAAATTAAATTAAAAAGTTATTTTATAGTAGAAAGTAGCAATTATTTGGTTAAGATTGCAGAGAAATTAAGATATGATAGGATAATTACAGAATAATCTTGTTTTTAAACAGGATCTTGCTGTGTAGTTCAGGCTGGTCTTGAACTGACTATGTAGTGACTGTATAGCACACGCTTGTCTTGAACTTATGGTGATCCTCCTGCCTCAGCCTCCCAAAGACCAAGATTACAGGCATATGCCAGCACACCTGGCTGCTATTACAGAATAATCTTAAACTGTGTATAATTTTAATCAAATTTAAGTTCTCCATCTGCTTCCTTTTTTTTCAGCTTTTTAGTTTAAACAATGTTTTTCATTGACAAATCATTTTGTGTGTATACACTATGGAGTGAGTAAATCAAAATTAATTTCCATTTGCTTATTTTGAGTAGCTCAATTTCTTCAGTTTGGTAAAGAAACTGAGTCATGATGATGGCATTTTGTATTAAAATATCCTGTTTAGGGCCTGTGAGATGGCTCAGCGGCTTAAGCGCCTGCCCGGCAAGCACGAGGGCCCGAGTTCGACTCCCGGAACCCACATACGAAAAAGGGTCCGGTGACATCACTCAGTGGCACGGGCGCCTGCTGGCGTGCGAGGTCCTGAGGTCGACCCCCCGGTACCCACCAAAAAAAAAAAAAAATATATCCTGTTTAAATATTTATAAATTATTTTTTATGGCAGTACTAGTCAGTACATTAGCAAATTATTAATCCTCTAAAGAAGCATTCATTTTTGCATGTAGTTAATGGAGAGAACTTATTTTGTTTGAAAAGTATTAATATCAGTAAATCTCTTGATACTTGTTAATATAATTAGAAATGGCCTTATACCATTTTCCGATTTAGATAAAACTTCTGTGAGATGCAGAATACTTTATTAATTTGTTTTCTTTCATCTAGGTTTTTGTAGAACTCACCAAAGAACAAGAGGAAGAAGATAATAGTTGTGGAACTTTAAACAGCACACTGTGGTGGGAGAGAACACAGGAAGACAGAGTAGTATTTTGAATTTTTATTTTTCAGTCTGCTTACTGAATTTCTTTTTCACTTTAACTTTGGTTTTAAAACTTCATTATTTGTTAGTAACTGGAGAAACATGAAAGCACATAGGATTTTCCCAAGCTCCTTAATCGAAATGCCGTCGTGGCAAGTTTTACTTTTCTTTAAATAAACTCATGTATAAATTGTCAACATGCGTAAATGTAAAGTATTTTGACCTATAGTATGTCATACTTTTCATCATCCAAAAACAGTGCTTCTGAATTTATGATTTGAAGAAATAGTGGTAGAATAATTTTGTTTTGAATAGCTATCTTTAAGTTTATACGATCTTGTTAAATAATTAATACCCCAATCTAAATAAAAACACTAGTACAAACTAATACATAGAAAATAGACATAAGGCATTATTATGAAAGCTTTTTGCTTCTCTTTTTCAATTTCTAACAGAAACTTCAATGAAAATTGTCATCTTTAAATTTTAAAACGTAAACTCTAGGAAGTCTCAATGTAGAGTTCGAGGGAAGATTCATCCACTAGGTGGCAGTCTTTATTATGAAATGAGACCCTGTTCGAGGAAATTATTTCACATGTAATTGATTAGGTATTTGAAGTTACCTTTCTTTTGCTTACAGTAAAAACCAGAGTTGTTTTAGTTGTAATTTAAGGAGGATTGTAGTCTTATGTAGTAGTATGATTCTTTGACTCTGGCTAGAATGACAGACATCTGTAGAGTAGAAGAATTAATCCATGCCTTCTCTCAACTCCTAGAAGATAGCACTTTTTTGTTGTCTTCCTTGCAAAGGAGACATTTAATTTTACTGTTGGCTAAAATAATTTGTTGAGTAATTGTTTATAATGGCAAACTTTATTATTTGTATATTTTCTCTGTAGATCAAGGTGTAGATTTATTTAGTAACCCCTCATAATCACTTGGTACATGGTGCAGTATAACTAAATTGTTTCAGGATTTAAATTTAGGATGAAAATAGAGCATACATAATTCTCTTTACTAACCAGAATTTCACTCTGTGACAGAGTTGAGGTAATGTATGGGCAATGTAATCTTAGAAATACTTATATAACCCCTGTGTGGACTATAGCTATAAAATAGAATAAATAATCTATTTGAAACTATATTTCAACAAGATACATGAAAGTAGTAGCTTTGCAAAACAAATATGTATTGAAAGTACAGTTACTGTTTTACAGAGAATTAAAGAACAACAGCAACAGTAGAATGAGTTATTTTAAATAGCTAAACTCTTTAATGAAGTTATTCTTTAATGTAGGTAAGATTTAGTAAACTTTCAGCCCTATTGCATAATAAGTCATTTGTGGTTTTAGGCTGTAGCAATTTTAAAATAGGATTTCATTCTCAGCACAAGGGACATGACTGATAACTTTTCCTCTATTGCTTTGGCAAATGCTATACACGTTCCTAAAGATATCTACTTGACCAGCTAACTCAGAGATCCTCTAACTAATCTAAATTAGCCATTTTACAAGTCTCTGCTTAGATTTTACAACCCAAAGCTGTTCTCTGTGTAAGGTTTACTTGGCAGTAGTACATTTTTACACCTAGCTAGTCACTACTGCATGATGAGTACAATCAAGGCACATTTGAAAGAAAATCTTTACCTTTGTAGATAAATTAATAAATAGCACACTGTGTCTTTTACCAAGTCTTTGCTAAATGGTGTGGCAAATTTAAAGAGATGTCTTCTTTTTTATTTAATACTCATATAAGTACCCAGGGGCCTTTCTTTTGGAGTGTGATTTTATAACTATGTGTCACTTTGAACACTTACACTCAATATAAGGAACAAAACTGTATTTATAGTTTACTAGGGCAGTCACTAAAAAGGTACCTTTTTTTTTTTTTTTTAAGAATGTGACCATTTTAAGAAGGATATGTTACTGTAAAATAGACTATGACTAACACAGAACATTACCTATTTTTCTATGTAGATTTACTTACTTTCACTTTACATTTGAGGTTGAGATTATGCTAACCAATCACATTCTTATCTCTTGTGTTTATTTAGTTATTTTCCTGTTACTGTATATATGACTGCATTCTCTTGTAAGCATTTATTAAAGATATTTGAATTAATTTTTTTAGTTTTTACACATTCAGAGTAAATTATTTTGGTCACTAGTTATTTGTAGGAATATTGTGTTCACTTTTTCATAGTAGCAAAATCTTTGACTCAGGAGAAATATAATTTAATTCTTAGGAAAGCAAGGATAAGTAAACTAGAAAGAAAAGGAGACAAAATCAAGTAAGAAATTTATCATTATTTGTAGTATATAGTTCATGTTTTCCACATACATTTTAACTATCTTAAGTTACTGATCTCAATACTTTTTTCCATGTTAATACACGTAAATAAAAATACAAATTTTAGGCAGAAAATGGATAAAACAGCATTATCCATCTACCTTATGTTTTCCATGAATGATCAAAAAATTTAAAACTAGAATAAGGGCTTGGCTTTACTGAGTGACTGTGGTTACTGATAAATAAGCCAAAACTCTGTCTGCAGCAGTGAAGAAAAAATCAGTTGGTAACGGTGAAAATATGACTGTACTTTACATTGCATTTTGCCAGTTCTTTATTTTCTCCAATTTTCAGTAAAATACTTTGGGTTTTCTTTAAAAGCATTTTCTCTTTTAAATCAATAAAATTGTCTTAAGTCAGTCTTTTGATTTTCATAATTAAAATATTTTTGTAGTAATTTAATTCAACAGACATTTTAGCTACTGTTACCAGCTCTGATTCTTTGTACAGAAAGGTGACTGTCACTGTTGGGCCCCTAAAATTTTGCAGTCTAGTAGAAGGAAGATAGGTATTGATATAACTAGCTATAATGACAAATGCTTTACTAGTAGAAATAACAGTGTTTTATAGGAGCACAGTTAATTATGCATTGGGTAAGTGTTATCATTGTTTTTATTGCTATCGTGTTAGTCATTCAGCATTTCATTCTGATTGTGCTTTAATTTTGTTAAAATGCTATCCTGTATTTTCATGTAACATTCAAATAGGCATTAATTTTTGAAAAACAAATGCTATTCTTAATGTATTTTTACTATTGCTAACATTGATTTTTCATGTCCTTTCTTGAAATAGCATATTACATAAAATGAAAGAATTTATTCTCAGGTTATTTTTATATCAGCTAGTCTTATAAGGTAAAAATTTACTTAATTTTTATTCATAATGTGTTACATGTAATTCTTAATGCTGCCCTCAGAAAAATGAATGTGCATATATTATCAAAAATAAGCTTTAAGAGCTGAAAATTTGACAAATTATTTTGTATACTGAAATGGAGTCTTTGTTATTTAGTATTGATAATTGAATGAGTGGCTTATATTAAAATTGAAGCCAAAACCTGGCACTAAAATTGCTAGTATTTTTTTTTTAAGTATCTGAAGGGAAGTTTCAACTATGGCAGGAACATTGGCAGTAATTTTGTTTCAATTAACATTCAGATTTTAAAGTTGAATTAGGTATGTTTATAGATATTTGAATCTCATGTGTTTTGTAGAAATAGAAAGCAATCAGTCACTAACATTTTGTCACATTTAACAGACTGAATTATTCCCAATATTTCACAATACATACATAGTTTATGTTTCCTTAGAATTTTTAAATGAAGCTGAGCCCCAGGTATAGTAGCTCATGCTTGTAATCCCAGCTCTTAGGAGGCTGAGGCAGGAAGATTACTGGGAGTTCAAGGCCAGCCTGAACTACAAAGTAAGACCCTGTTTAAAAGAAAAGAAAGAAGAAAAAGAGTTGATTCTTTTAAACACTTAGGAAATACTTTTTTTGTTGTTGTTGTTACTTGGGATTGAATATTATAGGGCTTTGCACTGAGCTACATCTGTACCCTTTTTATTGTAAGACAGGGTCTCACTAAGTTGGGCAGGCAGGGCTTGAACTTGCAGTCCTCCTGCATCAGCTTCCTGAGTAGCTGAGATCACACATGCCCACTGCAGCTGACAGTACCGTAAATGTAAAGAACAAATTCTTCCCAAACACCTAAACAACTCTTGGAAATCAAATAAATTGCCTTCTAAAATAGGCAAATTAAGTTCTCAAGAATTTCATGTATTTTAAAACTACACAACATATACAGAAGTACTTGACCATAAGATTTAGTGTCATGATTGCATAAATACAGGATTCTTGCATTAATACAGTAGGAATATAGTAATTTAATGTTTTCATAATACCTTCAGTGTGTCTTCCCAGGGTTACACATTTTCTAAAAATAGGTCCATCAGGCATTGAAGTTTATCTCTTCTATAACTTGAGACCAAAAGATGAATGCTGATTATGTTGTTTAGTTAATGATTGGGACTGAACAAGGGTTATCTCAGTAAATTAAATACTAATTCAGGTGTAGAACCTGTGCCTGTCTACCAAGGCTCAGCTGACAACTGTTGAGGGAGCCCTTCTTTGTAGTCCAGACTTTGATTTTTGAGCTTACACCTGTCACTTAACTCAGTCTAAGATTCAGATTTTTGCAACCTAATATTTTCCCTTAAAGCAAGATGTCACTAAATTTTATTATTATATTTCATCTGAACTCATAATAGGATTTTCCAAATTCTCTCTTCTGATTATAGCATGATCTTCAAGACTAGCTAAATAAATTGCTCACCTGTTATAGTTTTACTTCCTTGTTTTATAATTCTTACAATTTTTAATTAAACATAGTACTTTTACCTATTTATGGGATATAGTGTGACTTTTTTTTTTTTTTTAGTGTGGTGGTGATTAAACCAGGTGCCTCATATATGCTAGGCACACGCTCTAGTTCTGAACTGTACGTGCTGCCACTTAAATTCTTGTGGCATTAACCACAGTTCTTTGGTCACATTACTGACAGAATGATACCATTATTGTTTTGGAACATGTTTTCTAATTGTTATTAATATATCTTTGCCATGTAGTTGTAGGAAAAAGATGAGTACTAAGTTCTTGTTTATGTATTGACTAGTAATTTCTTTGGTCCTATTATATTTTGATACTTCTATGTAATTATTATACAGTTGACATTTGTTTTATGTTGACTACATCCAGATATACATTAATGTGTGGGAAATCAATTTTATAATTGAATGAGGTTAAAATTATTCCTTTATAAATTATTAAAAAAAAAACCCTAAGCTGTAGTTTTTTCGTATTTGTTAACTTTAGAACAGTGAGGCTTTAATGAACTGATCGAGGGGGATACTACTAGAAGATAGCATCAGAAATAACAGAGTGGCTCTTACGGGTATTTTTAAGAACTTTGAGAGAGATCAGAAGTCATTGGAAGGTCCTGAGTAGAGGTTTGATATCATTTGATGTATCTGAACAGGAACAATTTAGCTGCTATGTTGAAAGTAAGTGAGGGGCCCGTGAGATGGCTCAGTGGCGTAAGCACCTGCCTGGCAAGTGTGAGGGCCCAAGTTCGACTCCCGGAACCCACATATGAAAAAGGGGCCGGTGATATCGCTCAGCGGAACGGGCGCCTGCTGGCGCGCAAGGTCCTGAGGTCGACCCCCGGTACCCACAAAAAAAAAAGAAAGAGTAAATGAGACTTGAGGGAGTTGAGTACGGGAGATGTTAGGAGTCTAGTGCATTTGATTAGGCAAGAGAAGATGAGTTAGGGAAGTGGTTGGATTCTAAGTATTTTAAGGTAGAAACTGTGGAATAAGGTATAGGGGATAGACTGTGACTCCTACTTTTTGTTTTTGCTCAATACTGGAAGAATAAAATTTATCACAATTATTTTCTCTCTGAGCCCATCTTACAGAATTGAGCAGATGAAGAAGACTCAAAAGTTATGGTTTGAGGATGAGGGGAAGATCAGGAATTCAGTTTTCAAGATATTCATCCATGTAGAGGTATTTATTAGGCAAAGGAAATAATCCTCAGAAGCAGTGTTAATTTTGGAGTCCAGTCTTAAGCTGAAAATCAACAGGTATTGAGCAGTGCATTAAAAAGTGCAGCAAGGTCCTGACAGTCACAAGACATAGATAATACGAATTGAGTAGGCTGCCAAGAAGGCAAGGGTCCTAACGGAGTAAGGAAGCCTGAGAACTGACCAGCTGATCAAAGAATTAGCTGCTAAGGAACTGAAAAGACAGAAATTGTAAAATTCACTGGACCAGATGATTATATTGGGGAAGCCCTCATGGAGAATAGGAAGACAACTTTGAAACAAGAACTGTGCCTTGGAAGTTTGGTAATGGAGAAAAATAAACCACACAATTGGAAAGTTCTGCAAAAACAGTATCACAGAATCAAAAGACCACCAAAATCTTGCCATATGGTTTTGTTTTACTAAAAACACTATGTTTCTCTGCACCAGATGAGTGCTCAAGTTTGGAAACTGAGTCAGTCACTCCAAACTCTCTGCTTATACTCCACGGTCCATAGAACAGCTCGTTGTTGCTGGCCATCATTGATACTGTAATGAACTATCTGTATTCCCTTTTAGGGATAAAGCATTTTTATTTTTCTCCAGCTGTGACAATATTACTAGAAGGCAGCCCTCATCTGTCAACTCCCTAAGATAGTCTTAGGAAACTAACATAAGCCCTTCTTTCAGAATCTGCTCCTATCTATCTTCCTTTTGGTTATTAGGTTAAAAACAACAGATATATCATAAAATAACTTGGCCAAAGTCGTGTTGGTCTTACTGAGAGAAGAAAAGAGCTGTATACACAGCAGCTGCAGGACTAGCCTTATCTACCCCCAGGAGCTAGGATGATGTGTGTGGAACTGGATTCTGAGAATGATTGATCAAGTGATGCAGAACATGTATTCTGGTAGGTTGAGGCAGGAGAATCACAATTTTAAACTCATCCTGAATAACTTAATGACTTAGCGAGACCTTGTCTTTAAAAAATTTTAGCTCAGTGCAAAGGCATTGGGTTCAATCTCCAATAACCACTTCCCCCCCAAAAAAAGTATTGCAGACCATAAAGTTGGATAGGTATGTATTTGGAAGCAGTCTTTTGACATGCAGGAATTTTAACACCATGGCAGGAAACCAAAAGATGATGTGAACACACTTTTGCGTGGACAATGCAATGGCCCATACAGTGTCACATATGAATGTTGAAAAGCTGCAGTATGTGACTGAACAAAGGATGAAAAGATTTGGAAAATTTCATGTGCTTGAGCAGGTGTGCTACATGAGGCCAGGAAACAATGTAGATGATGAAAGTTAAAGCAACAAGGAATGCCCTAGTGAGAGAACACCATTGCTAAATTGGTGGTGGGCCTCTGAGCTGATGCGATTACATCATGAGCAATACCATTACAGTATTTGGTTCACAGAGCAATGGGAATGATAAAATCCTGATTAATTGAGCATAGGTGGCAGCATTTAAACAGATCAGAAGTTACATGGACACTGTTATTGTAGTGGACAATGAGAAGTGTAAAACTTTGGACACATAGTAACTCTACCTAAAACCCTGCATGGAGAGACTCAAAGTACCCATGGTTTCTAGCAGAATAAGGCCACATCACTAAGGATAACCTCAGCTTCCATTAAAAGGCTTGTCTGAGAAAACTCAATGCTGCCAGGAAGCATTGAAACTCAAGTTTCTCTCTCAAGGACCTGAGAGCCATTCTTTCTTTTCCTTCTTTTTTTTTTTTTTTTAATTAATGTATACTAGCAATACAGAATAATGAGATTTGTTTTGGTATATTTATACATGAATATAACATTTTGATTATTTTTATCCCTATCACCCCCAATCCTCTTTCCTTTCCCTCAGATCTCTTTCCTTATCTCTAAAAGTCTACCTTCTAATATCCCGTCATCTCTCCCTTATTTATTTTTAGCTTGTTCATAAAAGAGAAAACATGCAATATTTAACTTATGAGCCTTGTTTATTTTGTATAACATGATGGTCTCTACTTCCATCCATTTTCTTGCAAATGATATGATTTTGTTCTTCTTTTTGACTAATACTCCATTTTGTATATACCCCATGTTTCTTTATCCATTTATTTGTTGATGGGCATCTAGGCTGTTCCACAGCTTAGCAATTATAAATCGTGCCACAGGAAACATGGCTGTGGTGTACTGTCTTCAGTTCTTCAGGGAATATACTGAGGAGTGGTATAGCTGAGCCATCCGTTTTAAGTATAATTAACAAGAAGGTAAGGCCTCTCTCCCAGGGTCTGGGAGGATAGGATGCTAACTCCAGTAATTGACAGCTGGCTTAATACATTTACACTAATCAACCCTTTGTACGTTTTCACGTCTCTAGCATACACTGTTCATAGTAAATCCAATGGTTTATAGATATACTGGGTGTTCCTGTCTCTAGTCCCAAAATTTGTGATTGTAATAGACATATATGGGAGTTGGCACAATTCTCATATTGTTTCCTTGGACTTTGGGGTAAGAATTACAATGGATGTATTAATTTTTTAAGGCTTATGTACCAGCACCACAGATTGAGTGGCAGAACACAACAGAAATTTATTTTCTTAAATTCTAGAGGCCAGAAGTCCAAAGTCAGGGTGTCAGCAGGGTTGTTTCCTTTCCGGGAACTAGATGGAGAATAAGTTCCTTGCTTCTTTCTGGTAGTTACTAGAAATCCCTGATAGTCCCTAGCTTGCAGCCGCTTTACTCCAGTCTTGGTGCCTGCCCATGTTCCTGTAAGTCTGTCTTGGTGTCTCTTTTCTTCTAAGGTTGCCAGTCATTTCAAATTTAGGGCATGTCCTAATAATCTTAACTATATCCACAAGGAAAATATTTCCAGATCAGGTCACATTTTGAGGTTTAAATTAGGACAGCAGTTTTTCTGTGTAGCGCTGAGGATTGAACCAAGGGCCTTATATATTCTAGGCCAACACTCTACCACTGAGCTTTGCCCTCAACCCTTAGGGCATGGACTTTGGGGAGCACTGTTCAACCCAGCACAGAGGGAAAGCTGCCCCCCCCAGCAAAGATTGGAAATGACATATTTCATTTTAAGAGAGAATGGGGAAAAAAGAAAAAAATTAACATCACCCTTAAAGACCTAATGATACCAATAAGAGTTGGTGTTTATCATATTTTCATTTTAATATACTAATCTTGCCCCTGCAAAAATCAGATTCTGGAGGACATTAATCTATAGCAATCTAAACCAACGAGTAGCTCTAGTTGAGCACCTTAACCCCTGGGCTATGTTTGTAAGAGTGGGTTAATAGTGGCTTCTGTCATGTGGAACTCAATCACTGATTGGGCAAACAACTTCTTTATTCCAGGAGAGTCAAACACTTGAGCCAGACATAGTGGTGCACGTCTGTAATCCCAGTACTGGGTGGCTGAGTCAGGAGAATCAAAGTTTGAACTCAGCCTGGGCATTAGCGAGTGAGACCTTGTCTCAAAATAAGAAAGACCTGGGGGTGCAGCTCAGTTCAATCTGTAGTACAGCATCCAAAAGAAAAAAGAAAAAGCCCACTTTTTGGCATTAATTTTGGAAGGAACAAAGGTTTGCATTTAATTCTTGTCCATAGGTTAGATTTAAGGTTTTCCTCTCCTCTGTCAGTATATTCCAGTAGAGTTGCATCAGCTGGCTTCTCACAGAACATTAAAGTGGTCCACGCTGTTGATGTCATGGATACCATGAGCAAGAAGCAGCTAATACATTAGAGGCGTTGGTAAAACATGCTGTGGAGGAAATTTATCGAAATCCAACACAAATACTATTCTGCTGGAGAATAAAAACCTTTTACTATCTCTCTTTTCATGTCCAAAGTGTACTAGATTTCCTCTTACAAAATCTTTTCCACCAAAATCACTTATGTTATTTAATACTGGATATCGTAATGTTGGCACTATTTTGGACATGATACTTTCTGTTGTTGGGAGCCTGTCTTGTATATTGTAGAATATTTCTAGAATTCCTGGCCTCTTTCCACTAGATGACAGTAGCGCACTTTCCCCAAATTACAAAAGTGTTTTGGCAAGTATCTCATGGAGGGGGATGTAAAATAGTCTCCATTTGAAAACACTGATTTAATGCATGGATTTATCAGATGTGTCAGTGGAAAGGTTATCTTTAACAGCTTTTGTTGTTTTTCTGTGCATAAGTAATGTTTTATCTCCTATCCTCACAGAGAGGTGGCTTCGTGGTTCTGGTTCACCTAGACTGAGATAGCAGAGAATTTTTTTTCAATTTTAGTTTTTAAATAAGTATATTCTATCAGAGTTTGATAGATATATCTACAAACTTGTTCTAAAAGTCTGTGCATATTTGAATGCTCTCAGGGGCTGTTTTGAGTTCATCTTGGATTATTTTTTGAATATTTCTTATCTACTTACATATGAAGTTACCTGCTTTTAAAAAATCAAATTCATTTCTGACACATAAAAATGTATATATTAATGAGATGCCATGGAACAGTTCAGTACAACTATACATTTTATCATGTGTAAATTAAATATATCTATCCCCTCAAATTTATCATTTCATGGCGAAATTTTTTAAAATCCTTTCTTCTAGTTTTAAAAAATTATGGTACATTATTATCTGTAATTATTATCTGTAATTGCCCTACTGCAGAATGTCACACCAGAGTTCTTGCACCTATTTAACTGTAACTCTGTCTCTATTGATCAGCTTTTCCTTTTCTCTCCCTCCCCCTCCTCCCCCAACCTCTGGTAGCCATCAAATGACTCAACTTCTATGAGATCAACTTTTTTAGATTTAATTGGATGAGGCAGGTCACTGGGGATGTACCTTTAAGGGTATATCTTGTCCCCAACCCCTACCTCTCTGGCTCTTCCTTGCTTTCTCTTAGTTTTCTGACTGCCATGAGGTGAGCAGCTTTCCTTTGCTATGCCCTTCCACTGTGACATTTGTACCTCGGAGATAGCTGTGGACTGAAACCTCTGAAACAGTAAGTAAAAATAAACCTTTTCTCCTTTAAGGTGTTTTTTTGTTGAGTGTCTGGTCACAGTGGCTAAAATCTGACTAATGCGGAAGAGCAGTCACTAGTGTATTTACAAGTCTACATCAATAGTAAAAGCAGATGCCCAAGGTGAACCTAAACTGTCCGTAAAGACTGTGGCAGATCCACAGTGTGTATACCCTTGCGTACATTTTGAAGTTAAATGACCTTAAAAATCTAGTTGGTACAGTACGACTTACGACTGTTAAAATAATCATATGTGGTGTTATTTTAATATGCAGACCCAGAATCTTGGCCCTTGTGGATGTTCTCATGCAACTGAGGACACAAAACCTATACACTAAGAGAAAAAGTTGAGAGCTAAATGGTATAGAAAGTCCCTGGAAATGTGTTGGTCTTTTTGTTTAACCGAAGTCCAAAAGAATTTACAGTAACAATATACAATTTAAATTCAGAGCTCTGAAAGAATCTCACATTGGAAAAGTGGCAAAGACAAGTCTATTTAAAAGTATTTTATTTCTAACTTTACAATTAAAGTTGGCCTTTCTTTTTTCCGAAGTCTCAGTAGCCATCAGATAAGAGTTTTTAATCCTATCAGGTGGAAGCAGCATAGTACAGTCCGCAGGCAAGGTGCCCAGTGTGCCCTAGGAGAGAGGGCAGACAAATGGCTGAAACCATTGGACCGTGAGCTGGCAGGAGAGGGCTGTGGTGCAAGGGCACCTTCCTGGTCCTGAACCGGGTGGGACAGGGCTGCTTGAAGCAGTCTGGGAAGCCAGAGGTTGAACTGTACTGAGCTAAATGTCACCCAGTGCTACTTCATCTGGGAAATTGGAAGTGACAGGGTTCAAAAACATTCTTCACAGAACAAAGAACAAGAAATATGTGCGAGCTGGAAGACATGCCCGTCATTCATCAAATTGAAGAAGGCAGAATACCCACAGGTGATAGGAGATAGGAATGGTATGGTGGCAAGAGCCTGAAGCTGGATTCTAAATCACCAGTTGTAAATACCTCCTTTAACCCCTTTAAGGAGTCACAGATCTGAAACTTCTCAGTCAAGAAGTGACTGAAATGGCAGTCAGGGAATCCTGTTATCTCATATCCCAAAAGTAAGTTTTATTGATAACTAGAATAACTGGAAGGGGGATGGGCAAAGATGGTAAAAGGAAGGCCAGTGAGATAGCTCAGCGGCGTAAGCGCCTGCCTGGCAAGAGTGAAGTCCTGAGTTTGACTCCCGGAACCCACATAAAGGAAAAAACGGGGCCGGTGCTATTGCTCAATGGCATAAGCACTTGCTGGCAAGCACGAGGTCCTGAGTTCGACTTCCGGAACCCACATAAAGGAAAAAACGGGGCCGGTGCTATCGCTCAATGGCATAAGCACTTGCTGGCAAGCACGAGGTCCTGAGTTCGACTTCCGGTACCCACATTAAAAAAAAAAAAAGATGGTAAAAGGAAACCCCCGGAAAGGGTGGTGTTGGGGTATCATTTTTGGCAGCAGAAGTATAACCGCTGTCTCCAGTCTGATTTTTTACTTCTCTCACTTCATTTGCTTCAAATAGTAAAACCAGTAGTATTCAGAGACTTCAGATGATTCAGTTTATTTTTACCCTGCATAAATTGTTAAGTACTTTATTGCTAATTACCACTGGGAGAAAATCTCAAGATGAATCAAAGCAAAAGTTCTGTTTTATTGGAAAATTTGATAACTAAAACAATTCTCACTTTTAGAAGAGACTTGATGTATGAGAACTAAGCTTTAGAAATAATAATTACATTTGTGGGTAGTTTATGTAGGTGTTCCATTGCTTTTTGCACTTTTTGTACACAGTTACAAATAAGAATTTTTCTTTGCATCTTTGACTTTATATCTGAACAAACTGATACCAGCAAAGTTAAATTACTTGCCCAGTGACACCCAAGTTCCTATGTGGCAGAGCTAGGATTTGAACCCAGGTAATATGACTTCATGGCCTATATTTTTAACCATTTCTTCTCACAGAGAGTGCCACTTAGATTTTTGTGGCACCATAGTGCCTTAGTTCATGAATGCTTCTGTTCACGAACAGTTCAGTTCCCGAACAGAAGCATTTGGCAAAATTTTGCTTCCCTTCGTGAATTCCAGATTCAGTGACAAATTACCATGCCATCTTCCCCAGAATCATGGAACAAATTAAGTGGACCGAGGTGCCACTGTACTTCTGTCTTATATGACTTGGAAATACTGAATACAGTAGTTAAAAGCAGTGGGTCCAGTAGGTGAGTCTCTGTGGGTGTGCACACAGCTCTGTGTATATGTGAGGGTGCATGTTGCCAAAAGTGACCAGAGGTGGCTAAAAGGAGCACTACTTACTTCGTCAAAAGATCAGTTATGAAATGCATCAGAAAATGAAAATTAGCTTTAATGAAAGCACTTATTTTCAAATTTAAGCAGTTCTCAGAATTGCTTGCTTTGAGAAGACATTAGACTAATGCTTGGAGTGAAGGGTGAGGGATCTGGATAAAAGCTGAGTGGCCTAAGAAAGCAGTTCCTCAGGGGCAGACTTTGGAGTACTTAATAACTTTTCTTGGTCTTCTGAAAATGAACATTTAGATTAGAAGACAAATTTTTCAAGAGTTTGTGATTATAAACTTATCTTTATTGTAAAGAAATGTTATATTTTGAGAAGGGCTGTGAGTGTGTGCTGGAAAGTGAGCCTTTTGTGTAGAAAAACTTCCCTCAGAGTGGACTAGTCTTCTGCCATATAACTTAGCAGTAAATTAGTCTATCCATTGGTTATTCAACGTTTTCTTTTATTTTTAAATTTCTACATTGGGTAAAATAGTAGGTTCATAGCTGAGTATTTAAATGTAAACAATTCAGGTTCTTAACTATAAAGGCCTATAATATATTGAGAGACAGAGAAATAGATAGGTGTGTTATTGATTGCTGCAAACATCACCTCCAAACTTAGCACTTTAAAATAATATACATCTAAAAACTCACAATTTCTGTGTGTCAGAAATTCAACAATGGCTGAACAGAATAGTTTCAAAGTAATGACAAGCCAAGTTCTGGGGTGCATGCTTGCAGTCCCAGGCACTCAGGAGGCTTAGACAGGAGGATCTCTTGAACCCAGGAGCTTGGACAACATAGAGAGGTACTATTGCTATAAATAAAAAGGAAATTTAGAGGAAAGGGACACTGGAAGAAGATAGTATAGCACCTTATTCTATCTGTAAATCAAAGGAATTCAACTTTGGGAGAGCTGTAAGAATTGTTGGAGAAAAGAAATCATAAAACTATTATTTTCAAATAAATTTACTGTTTAAAAACATTTACAATTAGAATTAATGACAATTCAGCAAAGTTCACATTAATGTAAAAATTCACACTGCACAAGCAACAATTAACTAGAAAATATGTTAAAGCTGGGTATGGTGGTGTTTACTTGTAGTTACAGCTACTCAGGAGCCTGAGATAGGATGATTACGATTATGAGGCCAACTTTTGCAATTTAAAAAGACTCTTGTCTCGGGCCGGTGAGATGGCTCAGCGGCGTAAGCACTTGCCTGGCAAGCGTGAGGGCCCGAGTTCGACTCCCGGAACCCACATATGAATAAAGGGCCGATGATATCGCTCAGCGGCACGGGCGCCTCCTGGCACGCAAGGTCCTGAGGTCGACCCCCGGTACCCACAAAGAAAATAAATAAAAAGACTCTGTCTCAAGAAATGAAAAGAATAGGGATGTAGCTCAGTGGTAGAGAACCTCTCAGTACCATCCCCAATACTAAAAAGAAAATTTTAAATAGATCCCATTGAGTTAGTAATAGAAATTGAAAGTTATATAGAAATAAAATTTGCAAAAGACATGGGAGATCTTTGTGATAAAACATTTTTTTGAAGAATCTTAAAGTGACTCAAATGTATCATCGTGTTAAGTGAGAGATAATTCTATATGATAAAGATGTGAATTCTCAAATTATAAATGTGAAGATCAGTATTTCATAGCACAATTTTCAAAATTTTAATTCTTATAGTGGAAAATATTTACAAGAACTTTGGGAAATGGGCACAAATGGCACAGGCCTGTAATCCCAGCTACTTGGACAGCTGAGGCATGGGCGTCACAAGTTCAAGCCCATCCTGGGAAACTTAGCAACTTAGACCCTGTCTGCCATCTTTCTTTTTTTCTTTTTTTGTGGGTACCGGGGGGTCGACCTCAGGACCTCGTGCACCAACGGGCACCCGTGCCACTGAGCGATATCACCGGCCCCTTTTTCATATGTGGGATCCGGGAGTCAAACTCGGGCCCTTGCGCTTGCAAGGCAGGCGCTTACGCCGCTGAGCCATCTCACCGGCCCCCTGTCTGCCATCTTTAAAGAAAGGAAAAGAGACTTGTAATGTAGCTCAGTGCTAGGGCTTTGGGTTCAATCCCCAGTATTGCCAAACAAAGACAACCTAGGGAGATGGGAACTCTCACATACTGTTGGTTAAAGTCTATATGTAAAATTTGTTGGACAGCAGGTTGACAATCTTAACAAATGTGAAGTTGGTATCTAAATCATTGCTTATGTATGCTGAGAAAGTACGCTCTTTTCATTCTGTGTATTAAAATTCAGTAAATCTTACATTTTTGGTGAAAACCGAAATGTAAACAGAAGTTCTGAAGTTTTAGCTCACTTTAGTACACTCGTTAGGGCCCATTCTCTGCGTTTTGTTAGCCAGTACCATAAATTCTTACACATATGCACAAGGAGGCAGGGGCCAAGATATCACAATAGCTTGTTTGTAAGAATGAAAAACCATCTGCAGATTCAACAGCTCACAGTGGGTAAGCCCTGAGTATATTGTATTTTATTTATCTTTTAAAAAGTTAAAATAGAGACGACCATTCCCTAGGATATGTGAGTTCACACTCCATTCAAGCTATCAAGATTGCCCAGCTTGGAAGGTGGTGGAGTGAATGCCAGTAGTGCACACAGTCTCTCCAGGACCTGCAGTGCAGACACCTGGAAGACAGCAACTGAGAGAAGTAAGGAAGAAGAGATCCAGGGATCAGGAAAGACTGACGGGGAAACTAGAAATCACAGGGAAACTGGAGAAACTAAAGACAACGCAGAGGAAAACTAAAGCAGTCTGGAAGGTTAACCCTGTTTCCAAAAACACCAGGTAAACTCAGGGTCAGCAGCCCCAGGGAGAAACAGTGGAGTGGGCAGGCAGTGATAGCCCTGGGAAAAGCTCACAGCTACTGTAAACTGCAAATATAGTGTGAGATTTTATTCTGAATGTGCCTCTCTGCACATGGCAGATTAGAGTTGGAAAAGAAATCCACTGCAGAAAACACTGTATTTGAAAGTGATTAATCAGGAGCTATGTTACGAAGGGGTTAATTATTTAAGACTGAGCTGCTCTTGGAACCAGAAGTCACAGAACAACTATACTTCAGCATTTTTAGAGTCACCCTACCACAGTGACTAGGTGAGAGGTAGCCACAGTCACAGTTGTGAGGAAGGGTTGGGCTAGTCATAGACCCCCTGAGGAATTTAGGCAGGGGAGAGCTCAGGCTGTGCAGGACACTGGTCCTGCCTTCTGTGGTGAGAAGCCCAAACAGTTGTGTAGTTTTTCTGAGGGTGCTGTCTGACAGTGCTGGCATGAGGTTCAGTGGATTCTTTCCACCACCGCCCCCCGGAGTGTATCCAGCCCTAAGCCCAACTGATTAGAAGAGACAAAGACAGCCACTACATATTGGTAAAGGAAACAATTCAACAGTAAGAGATAAGAATTCTAAATATCTATGTACCAAATGTGACACACCCAACTTCATAATACGAAAACTCCTGGACACAAAAGGACAGGTAGACATCATACAGTCACATCAAGGGACTGCAGTACACCACTGTCACAATCAGACATGTCAACCAGTCCAAAACTTAGCAAAGAATATCAGAGGTAAATCACACCATTGAACAAAGGGACTTAACAGATATCTACAGAGTGTTTCATTCAACAACAGAGTGGAAGTTTTCTCAGTACATTGAACTTTTTCCAGAACAAGTATCTTACATGCTCAGGTAAATACAAAAACATTGAAAGAATTCCCTGCATACTGTTGGATCATAGTGGAAGGAACCTACAAATCAACAGCAGAAGAAACCATAGAAAATATACAAACACATGGAGATTAATCAGTACGTTATTGAATAATCAGTGGATCACAGAAGTCAGAGAGGAAATAAAAATTTCTAGAATCTAATGACAGTGGAAGCATGACATGCTAAAACCTATGGATACAATGAAAGCAGTTCTAAGAGTGAAGTTTGTAACTGTGAATGCCCATATTAAAGGAATGGAGCAAACCCAAATAACCTAATGCTGCATCTCAAGATCCTAGACAAGAGCAATCCAAATCTGAAAATAATAAAAACAGAAATTCTGAAATTGAGACTAAAAAAACACGAAGAATAAGTGAATCGAAGAGTTAATTCTTGGGCTGGTGTTACAGCGCAGTGACATATGCACCTGCCTGGCAAGCGTGAGGTCCTGAGTTCGCCTCCCAGTACCCGCATATATTAAAAAATAAATTCTTTGAAAGGATAAACAAGATTGATAAACCCTTAGCCAAACTTACCCCTAAAAAGGAAAGAAAAAAGTCCTACATCAATGCAATTAGAAATAAAAAAAGGAAAATCACCACCAAACTTACCCCTAAAAAGGAAAGGAAAAAACCCTATATAATGCAATTAGAAATGAAAAAAAATCTCAGCCAACACTAAGATCCAGAAAATTATAAGAAACTATTTTAAAAATTCCAATTGGAGAACTAAGAAATGGAAACATTCCTAGGCACATAGGAATTGCCACAATTAAG
The DNA here is from genome assembly GCA_028451465.1 of Erethizon dorsatum. Taxonomy (NCBI): domain Eukaryota; kingdom Metazoa; phylum Chordata; class Mammalia; order Rodentia; family Erethizontidae; genus Erethizon; species Erethizon dorsatum. The sequence goes on from CM051826.1 coordinate 13,358,063, forward strand.
CCAAAAAGTTACAAAAACTGAGTAGACGAACAGGCAATCAGGTAGAGACAGTAATAAAACCCTACCAAAAAAGAAAAGCCAGAGACCTCATGGATTCTCCACAGAATAGCAGTAGAACTTCAGAGAAGATCTAACTCCAATACTTCTTAAACACTTTAGTGAAACTGAAAGGGAAGGACTACTGCCAAACTCATTCTTGGAAGCTAGCATTACACTGATGCCAAAAGGTACAAGGACTAAACAACAAAGAAGAAAAGTACAGGCCAGTCTCCTTAATGAGCAAAGATACAAAACTCAACAAGATACTGGCAAACAAAATGTAACAAATCAAGAAGACCATATATCATGATGAAGTATGCTTCATCTAAAGGATGCAAAGATGGTTCACCATATGCAAATCAATAAATGATTTGCACATAAGCAAAAGCAAGGACAAAAATCATATGATCATCTCAGTAGATGCAGAAAAAACTTTGACAAAATCCAGCACCCATTCATTATAAAAACCCTGATGAAAATAGGTACAGAAGGACCTTATGTCTCACTGACAAAAGCCATTTGTGACAAACTCACTGCCAAAATCATACTAAATGGGGAAAAGCTAAAAACTCTCCCTTTAAAATCAGCAACACAAGAGTGTTCACTCTCATCATCTTGTTCAATATAGTGCTACAAACTTTAGCCAGAGCAATCAAACGAGAGAAAGAAAGAAAAGGATTATGTAATGGAAAAAAACAATTCAAACTATATTTGCCAGTAACATGATCCTTTATATTGAAAACCCACAAAACTTCACCAAAAGACTCATAGAACTAATATACGGATTCAGCAAAATAGTAGGATAAAAAATAAACATACAAACATCAGTAGCATTCCTGTATACTAACAGTGAACCAACTGAGAAAGAAATTAGGAAAACAATACCATTAACAATAGCTTCAAATTAATTAAATACTTAGACATTAACCCAACCAAGGAAGTGAAATGCCTCTATAACAAAAACTATAATACTCTGAAAAAGTGATCGAACAGGACATCAGAAGATGAAAAAACACTCCCTGTTCCCAGGTAAGCAGAACCAATATTGTCAAAATGCCGTATATATTTTAGTGCAGTCTGAATCAAAATATCAGCAGCATTCTTCACAAAACTAAAAATAAACAGCAATCCTAGAATTTATATGGAAGCAGAAAAAAGAATAGCCACGACAATTCTGGGCAAGAAAAACAAAGTAGGAGGCATCACATTCCAAATTTCAAGGTATATTACAAAGCAACAGTGATAAAGAGCATGGTACTGCCACGCACACACACAACACACACGTGGTTTAAGAACAGAATAGAGGATGCAGAAATAACATCAGGTACGTGGAGCAAACTGGTCTTTGATGAAGAGGCAAAAAAAAAAAAAAAAAAACTTTAACAAATGGTGCTGGGAAAACTAGTCATCCATATGCAGAAAATTGAATCTACACCGTATCTCTCATCCTCTACTAAAATAAAAATGGATTAAAAACCTAGATATTAAAATAGAAATGCTGGGCATGGTGATGCTTGCCTGTAATCTCAGCACTTGGGAGGCCGAGGCAGAAGGATGGCAGGGAGTTAAAGGCCAGCCTGATCTACATAGTGAGGTCACGGCCAATCTGAACTACATAGCGAGACCCTGTCTCAAGAAGTAGAACAAAACAAAACAAAAAAAAAAAATAGAAATGCTGAATCTGCTGGAAGATAAAATAGATAAAACTATTGAACACATAGACATAGGCAAGGAATTTCTAAATAAAACCCCAGTTGCACTAGAAATAACACTAACAACCGAAAAATAGAATTTTATTGAATTAAAAAGCTTCTGCACAGCACAAGAAACAACCAATAGAGTGAAGAGGCAATTTACAGAATGGGAAAAAATTTGCCAGCTATCCTTCAAACAAAAGAGTGATATCTAGACTATATAAAGAACTCAAAAACATTAGACTCCCCCACAATAAAAATCCCAATCAAAAATGGGCAATTGAAATTAATAGACACTTCTCAAGAAGGAGAAATGGCCAATAAGTATATGAAAAAATACTCAGCATCACTGGCCATAAAAAATGCAGATCAACAAGATTTCATCTTACCATGGAAAGTATGGCTGTCTAAATCTGCATATCAGTTTTGGAAGTATGGCCATTTTGACAATATTTGTTTTGCCTATCCAAAAACGGGCCATCTTTCCAGCTTTTGATGTCTTTGATCTTTTTTAGAATACTGTTGTTTTCATTGTAGAAGTCTTTCACTTCCTTGGTTATTATGTTAATTCCTAAGTATTTAATTTTCCTTGATGATCTTGTGAATGTTACTGTTTTTCTGATTTCTTTTTCAGTGAGTTAATTTTTGATGATATATACATCTATAAATGCATGTGGTCGCAGACATGTATATAGACACAAATTCAGTTCTTTATCAAAATGAAATCACACTAAAATATGCTTCCAATTACTGTTACATATCATTTATATGTTTTTATGCGTTTACTTGAATTTAGAAAGGACTTTCAGCCTTGAACTAAAAACCATCTATTTAGAGATAGTAACACCAATGATTTTTAGAAAAATGACAGTTGTAATTTTTGTGTCCTCTAGTAGTAAGTTTCTGTGACTTCTTATATCTTTCATTCATGGTAGAACAATTGTTGGGACACCTGATGGATAAATAAAAGATGCAATACATCCAAAAACTCTCTTGAATAGGTGGGAGTGGCCTTTAATAACACTTTCTCCCAAGAGGTGATGTTTAATTGGAGTTGTAGAATCCCAGTTATAAAGGAACACACTGAAAACTCAGGTAAGTACATGAAAATTGATTAAAATTTTTTTGGCTACTATGTCAAGTCCCCTGATGGGAATAACAGAAATGTTAGTACAAACATATATAGAAGTAATACACATTTTCCCCCTGAACTTCATGGTCAGTCTTTCTTACAGGGGGATCTCATTATTTTGGCAGCCACTCAATAATATTCTTTCTTCCAGCTTTGCAGAGTGCTTTAAAAATGCTCTAGATTGTGTAATGGCTGTGTACCGACATTTAGATACTTTAATTCGCAGTCAAAGTTAAAGATTTAATTCCAGTAATTGACTCAATCCCATTATGAAGGACATATTTCTCTCCTTCCTGAAAGCAAACTGCTGAGCCGGATATGATGAGAATTTTTGTTATTTGATAACAGACTGGCAAAGAGGATTTATGGCTCTTCGAATTGCAATTAATGGGGCAATTATAGTAATGCCTAGCTTCAAACACTTATTTTAAATGTTCTGTATTTTTCTCCTTTTCCTAACTTCTACCTCATTCACCACTTTATCCCCTCACTCTTCAACGACACTGTGCCTCCCATTCTGAGAAGTGAGAAGCTTTCAGATGGGATATTCTTGAACTACCCAGTGTAAACACTGTAAAACTGTAGACCTACCACTACGCTCACCCTTTCCCTTCACTTGCTTCATCCCTAGTGTCCTGCCTCAACTCATAGAATGGATCTCATCCCTTCCTGCCTTATCATCAGATCAGTTGTGATGCTGGGTCTTCTGTCTCCTGTTTCTTCAATTGCTCCCTTTCTACTAGTTTTTTCTCTGCAAGATTTAAAATTATTAATTTCTTCACTTATTATAAAGACCTTCCCTCATGCAAATTTTCTCTTCAAGTAACTACTCAGTTTCCCTGCCCTTAACTGCTAAGCTTCTTTAAAGAACTGTCTTCTTTGGCTCAACTCAATATGATTTCTGTCCATACTACACCATCAAAATGGCTTTTGTTTGCTAAGGTCAATAACAACTCATATCAGTTAACAACTGACATTTTTTTGACTTCTCATCTTTCAATTAAATAACAGGATTCATGTATTTCCCTTCTACTTGTCAAGCCATTTCTTCTCAGTCTTCTTGCCAGCTTGTCCAACTTTACTTTTCTCCTTCAATCTATAGTTTTCAAGTTTCTATCCTAGCCATCTCTTTCCATCCTATATACTTTCTGTAGACAGTTTCATTAATTCCTATAATTTTAATTATAATTGATATACTGATAACTCCACAAACCCTGCTTCAAATAATAAGCCAGTAAAATATTTCTATAAGGGGCCATATAGCAAATATTTTAGGCTCTGGGGGCCAAATTGTGTCTACTGCAACTATTATTCACCTCTGCTGTTAAAGTGAAAAGGCATTAATAAATGAGTTGACCGTGTTCAATCAAATTTTACTTATAAAAACAAGAGGAGGTCATATTTGATCTGGGAACCATAATTTGCTGACTTCTGCTCTAGTTCCATGTGTCTGTGTACTGTGCATCTCTACTTTGCTGTCACAAGCAATTCAAATTTAATATGTTCAAAACATAATGTGTGTATTTTACTCTAAATATGATTGAGTTTTTAAAAATTTTCTCAATCTCAATGAATACCAAAACCACCTAATAAAAAAACTTGGGAAATAATAGAGAGAATTCCCTCTGCCTCATCTATCACATCCAATCTCTCATCTATTTGCCTTAATTATAAGGTCAAATCTATATGCTTCATTCAGCTCTGCCACCAGCACTAGTCTACCAATATCACCATCTCTTGCCTGAACTATGGGATTAGTTTAATTCCACCCAGCCTCATCTATACTTTTGCTTGCTTTACCATCAAGGACCTCTTTTCTGAGACCCAATGTGCAATACACATTCTTTCCCTTATGTGTGCCTTCTCTCTGCTCAGAATTTTCTTTTCCATCTTCAGCTCTCTGCTGACAGCTTTGTTTAGGAAAGATCATAGTCATCAACTCTCTATATAAATGTCACTTCTTCAGGGAACCTTTCCCTGATTTTCCTCTACTTCTTCTTTAACATGGTTGCACAATTCTAGTTACACAATTAATTGTGCAATGAATCATTTAATGTCTCTCAGTCCTTCTTGTGCTGCACTACAAAATATTGAGCTCCATGAGTGTGAGGAGTGTTTCAGTCTGGATTGATGCTGTTTTCCTGTCACCTAACAGAATGTATTATGCATGATATGGCCTCAGTAATTTCTCCAATGACTCTTATGATAAATGTTAATTATCAGTTTACAAGATTGCTTTGATGATATGAGTAGTTCATATTTCAAGATGATAGAAATATATTAATGAAAAGTAAAAGAAACAGAAGTATTTGTTCTATATTTTTTCTATAGTTAACAAATTTGGTAACATTCCAACTTAGGTGACAACAAATCATTTTGTATTGGAGGAACTGACAGGAGTTATTGAAATAAATACAGTGATGCTAATCATTCATTTCCAAGGGAGAAATTACAAAGGAATGGTTTGTTTCCCTTTATGTAGGTTATGTCCCTTCTTCTGTATACTTTGCATCATTAAATGTTATAAAGAAAGGAAAAAAATAATAAACTAATGACAGTGATGAATATATGAAAGCCAGCATTCTGCTAAGTTGCTTTTTACATATGTGACATATATTAAACAATAGAAAAATCATTAGGTTATAAAAGAAATTGGATAACTCTCAAACTTTTTTTTACATACATTCAAAGTAATTAGCATGCCTGTATTAGTGTTTAAGATACTAGCAACAGGAAAGAAGTGAAGACAGTGCTTGTACTTCCCCGAGTGGATAATAAAATATTTAATGTTTGTACGAGTTAGTTATTTCCAGAAAAATGCTGCATAAACAGTCTTTCCAAGACCCACTGTCCTCAAACAATAATTGTTTACTCTTTCTCATTAGTTGGTGACATGACTGCAGTGGGGCAGATCTAGCCTGGGCTTGGCTGGGCTTGCATTCAAGCGCAGATTGGACCCAGTTCTCCTCCTTGGACCAACACACTACCCAGTCAAGATTTTCAGTCTCAAAAGCACGAGAGGGCAAATTCTGCACAAGCACATTTGGAGCTTATGTTCATATATGATAACTTATTTTTTTATCATTTCATATTGTATGACTTTTTACCATCCTTTAGCTCCATTATCTGTCCTTTATTGGTTCTTGCCTAATATTACTTCCTAATTTATTTTATTTTTTTATTTTTATTTTTATTTTTTTGTGGGTACTGGGGGTCGACCTCAGGACCTCGCGCGCCAGCAGGCGCCCGTGCCACTGAGCGATATCACTGGCCCTTTTTTGGTATGTGGGTTCTGGGAGTTGAACTCGGGCCCTCGCGCTTGCCAGGCAGGCGCATACGCCGCTGAGCTATCTTACCAGCCCCCCCAATTTATTTTAAATTCTAATGCTTCTATCCATGCTTTCAGATAAGAAATAATTACTCTGGGTTATTGAGTATCTCTCATGTGCTAAATACTATATATAACTATATATTATTTCATTTAGTTCTCTGAAATACCTCTGAAGTTGGATATCATATTCATGTCAAAAATAAGCATACTAAAAGGAACAGAAAGAACTTCACAAGGTAACAGAAGGGACTTCAGAAGGAACTTCACAAGTTGATAGGACCCAGTCAAATCCTTATCACTAGGATTCCAAAACGTATACCCCAATTCTGCACAACAATGACTTTCATTGGTTATCTCTGACCTTCTATATATCTGGACTTCTTGATCCTCCTACCATGTCTTCATATTCAAGTGGTACTCAAAAACCGAAAGACCACAAAAAAAGGGTCTGCGCAAAGTTACAGGAAAGAAAATAAATCATAAAGGAAAAGCCCATGTCTTAAAGAACAGGGGCTTTTTCATGGCAGGTGGAGAAAAGTATAAAAAAGATGGATGCATCTAAGAAACTGTTTTCTAGCCTATAAAACTGAAAAAGTCACAATGCTACTGATAGAAATAGGGACCTTGCAAAGGAAAGTTTATTTGGATGAGATGTTGATATCAGTTTTAGACTTAGTACATTAGATAAAGCAGGGGCTACATCCAGCTAGATACTTTGTGTAGAATATTTAGAAAGTAAGGAGTGTGGATAGAACTGAAACACACATCGAGAGTCATACATTAGGATGGAGTTGAGACCATGCAGAAGACAAATGAGAGAGCGAAGAAGAGCAAAGATTTACATGGGCAAATATGGTAGTACCTATATGTAGAAGGCACAGGATGTAGAGATGTTTTTATTTACTTAAATATACCTAATGAAAGAGGGAAAGAATATAACAGATATGTGCAGAATTAATGAGTAACATTGGCTCAGTGTCTGGCAACAGCACCTACCAGATGGGTTACACCTCTTCCCAAGGAACGAAGCTAGGAAGCAGGTGTTTGGAGAACCAAGTGTTACTTTTTGCTTACAGTGGTGATTGTCCTTTTGTTCAGCCGCTGGTAATCTGGTCCTTCCTGCATTGTTACTGGTAGTATCAGAGCCTAGTTTCCAGTGCTGCTTTTCTGCCCTCCATTTGCAGGGACACACACACACCCCTACCTCTTATCTCTTCTGGATGCCTTTTCTTTAAATCAAAACCACAATGAGATATCTCACCCACATTAAAATGGCTATTGTTAAAAAGACAGAAAAATAACAAATGCTGGTCAAGATGTAGAGATAGGAGAATTTTTATAAGTCATTGGTGGGAATGTAAATTAATACAACCATTATGGAGAATACTATGGAGGTTTTTCAAAAAACTAAAAATAGATCCACCATATGACCCAGTTCTCTCACTTCTGGGTATATATTTAAAGGAGTTGAAATCAGTGTATAAAAGAGATACCTGCATTCCCATATTTATTGTAGCCCTATTCACAATAGCCAAGATACAGAATCAATCTAAGTGCCCACCAACAGATGAATGGATAAAGAAAATGCACGCTGAGATATTACACACTGAAATACTGTTCATTCCTGAAAAAAATTGAAATCTTGTCATTTGCAGGAAATAGATGGAAGTAGAGGACAATATTTTAGGTGAAATAAGGCAGGTCCACAGAGACACATATTGGATATTCTCTCTCATATGTGAAAGCTAAAAAGAGTCAATCTGAATATAGAATGGTGATTTCTAGAGGTTGGGAGAAGTGAAGGTAAGGAAAGATAGAAGCACCAAAATTCAATTAGGTAGAAAGAATAAATTTTAGTGTTCTATGATACACTTTGGTCACTATAGCTCACAATAATTTACAATATATTTTATGAATAACTAGAAGAGAGGAGCAAGAAGACTCCAAACAAATTATTAGAAGAGGAAAATACCAATTACCCTGATTTGATTAGTGCATGTTGTACGTGTGTGTTGAAATATCATACTGTGGGGAGCCACTTCAGGATTGTTTCAAAGCCCAGGGCATCTGAGGACATATAAGGACATGAACCCACTGTTTGCTACAGGTGCATAGTGGGTTAAACTTATGTAAGCATGACTTAGCCTAGACAACCACGTGTGTGCCATATGGTTATTACAGTGCACAAGAATGTAAATGATAAAGGATACTATATACAGGCCGGACAATAAGGATTGCTGCTTGCTTGCTGTTGTTGCTGATGTCTGCTTTGGGGACCTCACCTGTGAGAACACCCCTTCAGCCCCCCGACCCTGACAAGTGGCATAGTTGGCAGGATGAGCAGGGTCGACAGGTTGAAGTGAGTGTCCCCTCCTTGGCATCTGTGAAAACAGTACCTGACGGCAAGGGAGAGCCCCAGTGTTGCTGACATGCTTCCCCTGGCCATGCCTTGGTTGTCTGTAGTCACCTTCGGAGAAGCGAGGAAGGCCAACCCTGATAAGAGCTCAAGGGCCAAGCCCGATGAGAAATCCAAGAAGTACAAGAAATTGGAAGCACAGGAAGTCTGTGGGTGTGACCAACTCTAAGCCTGAGCTCCTGAGCAGTGGCAGCCCTGCCCCACCCAGGTGACAGCTTTGGGAAGAGTCCCACTCGAGACCTGCCCACCGCTGAGTAGGGCAGCAGCAATGGCAGGACACAGGCAAGGGTCCATAGGAGCACAGTGGCTGCAGGCACCAAGGCAAGCCCCCCACATCACCTCCTGCCAGTACTGGGCCAGTGCCCTAAAGACCAACAACCCCCACCACAGCCAGCACAGCTGCACACTGTCCCACCAGCCACACCAGGAGTCCCCATCCCATTTGCAACAGACTGAGGAGGACCTGAAACAGCAGCTGGCTGCTGTGGAAGTCAGGTTGTGAGGCACAGGAAGTACTGCCTCCTCCCAAAGCATCTCCAGTCCTGGGAAGGAGACGTCTGTGCTTGTGCTCCTCTTCAGTTGTCCCCAGAAAGTGAGTTGCCTCCAGAAATTCTTCATCCACTCGAGGAGAGCCCAAATGACATTGGGTATCGAGCACTTGGCTCCCTGACTTTATGATGTTTATGGTTTCTTTTAACTCCCTGTTGTGGGCCTGTGCAGAAGCCAGATGGGACATGGTGAATGACTGTGGATGCTGGGTTGTCCTGAAAGGGAAATTAAAATTTTAAAGCCTGCCGAGGATGCCCACCAAGACCAGGCAGACATGTCCATGTCCGGACAAGCCTGATAACAGCACATGCCTTTCTTTGTGTAAGCTTGTCTAACAGATGGCCTTAAAATGTAACTTGAAATGTTCCTTTGTAACCCATCTTTACTGCCTTTGTATAACTGATGGCCTTGCAATGTAACCTAAAATGTTTAAACTCCCTTAGCAACCAGAGATGTCACCCAACCCTCCAATCATACTGTGCCAAATCTACCTTTGTACCTCCCCTCTTGCTCTCCCCATAAAAGCCCCAGAACCCCGCTGGGCAGGGCTCTGACTCTTTGGGACAGATCCCAGTCAAGCCTACCAGTGTAATAAACTGGCTCCTAAACCTTAGTGCTGTTTCTTCCTGTGTCAGGTCCGTTTTCTGTAACAGTCCCACATGACAGTCAGGATCAGTTGCCGTCACCTGGGAGGGCAGACAGTGGACCTTTCAGGTGTTGCCACAAGGCTATTTGCATAGCCCAACTTTGTGTCATGACCTGGTGGCCCAGTACTTGGCCACCTGGACCAAGCCACACTGTGTTGCTGCCTCATTGTGTTGATGATATGTTAACTTCTGATTGTCTCACAAATTTGGAAGCCAACACACACAGTCTAAAAAAAGCTTTGCTGGCCTGGTGGGTGGGCCATCAATGAAATAAGGTCCAGGGCCCTGGCTTGTCTTAGATGTTATTTGGTTGGATAAGACAAAAGTGATTCCCAGTGCCGTAAGTGATAAGATCCAGGCATATTCCAGACCTATGACAGTACACCAATTGCAGACATACATGGGCCTGATGGGCTTTTGGTAGATGTTCATACCACACCTAGCTACTTACTGACCTGGAAGGGAATGACATAGGATTGGACAGATGCAGCAAAAGCTGCTTTTCAGGACTTGAAGAGGGCAATCATACAGGTATAAGCCCTCTGAGTTATTGACCCTACCCTGCCATTTACCCTAACAGTGAGTGTAGATGATGTTGGGTTTAGCTGGAGCCTAGGACAAAAACAAGGGAAGCGGAAGCATCCTATTGGATTTTGGTCACAGCAGTGGAAAGGAGCCTAAAACCAGTGTTCTCTGATTAAGAAACAGTGGTATATGCTGCTTTGCTCACCTGTGAAAGTAAGGGCAGCAGACAGTGGGAGTACAGACTAGATACCTGACTGAGGGATAAGTCCTGTACATGGCTGTCCTGTCGCAGGAGTGGAGTGGCCTAGGACCCTACCCTCATGCATTGGAGGACATACTTACAGCCCAGTGGCAGCCAAGCTGGCAACAGTTTTGGGACCAGTGACATACATGGTACAGGAAACCACACAGGATGACAGAATACATGTCATGACACCTAGTCCCTATGCAGAGAGGAAAGAGGGACCTCTGGCTGACACCTGGTACACCAGTGGGTCCAGCCATGACATCACCCTGCAATGGATGGCAGTCACTGTCCAGCCCAGTACAGAAATCCTCTGGTTTGAAACCAGAGCGGGCAGGTTGAGACAATGGACAGAGTTGTGGGCAATGCGGCCACTTATGATACATAAAGAAGGCCCCCTACATGTTTACATGCACAGTTGGGCCGTATTTAGGGGGCTGACCCTTTGGTTGCTGGCTAGGGCACCCCAGGATTGGCAGATAAGGCACGAACTCTTGTGAGGTGCTAACCTATGGGGAGACTTACGGGAGCGTGGCCAGACAACTGACCATGCAGTGCATCGTGTTTCTCCTCTTGCTGGGAAATGACTTAGTTGATGCCTTGGCAAAGCATTGCAATAGTTGACTGCTGTGTATGGGATGCCACTAGGAACAGCGTCTGACCAGGGAACCCATTTCACAGGGGCCCAGGTACAATAATGGCCCGCTTACAAGAAGCAACATTCCTCTGACTTTTGAGGGGTAGGCTGTGGGGAACTGCTTCAGTATTGCTTCAAAACCTAGGGCATGTGAGGACATATAAGGACATGACCCCACTGTTTGGACAGGTGCACAGCAGGGTACACTTACATAAGCATGACTTAGCATAGACAACAACACATGCGCTAGACAGTTATGACAGTACACAGAATATAAACTTGATAATGGCTAGTACATATGAGCTGGACTATAAAGATTGCTGCTTGCTTGCTGTTGTTGCTGATGTCTGCTTTGCGTGCATTCTTTGGGGACCTTACCTGCAACAACACTCCTTCAGTCCCCCAGCCCTGACACATACTGTATCACATAAACATGGACAGTTACTGTATGTTAGTAAAAATTTTTAAAAATATTCTTTAAACATTCATGAAAATTCATAAATTATGTAGGCTGGAAAAGTTTGCAGTCCTCTCTATCTTGTAGATAGGTAGATATAAAACCTAAACATAAGAGCAGCTTCAGGACAATATTAGAGGTTTAGAAGCTGTTATTTACAATTTGACTACTTGGAGACAAGGAACTAAAAACATGAGATCCTAGCTTAGTGTTTTGGAGACTTATCAATGTAGCTGCAAACAGAAATCTATCTTCATGTAATAATTACCAGATACAAATGTGAAAAGGAACTGATCACATCCTCTTGAAGTATATCCATATACAATTCAGGTTGAATTTCTTTTTATATCACACTGTTCCTGGTAATAGAACTTGCTATTGGGGTACCAAAATATGTTTGCTTCTGTCTTTGTTTCTTAAATATAACAACTCATGGAAAAATAGTTTCCTTGATGAGACTCTATCACAGTGGTCTAGAGGAACTAGTACTGCCACTTTAAGTCACTCTAAGGCACCCACCCAGGTTAGTGGATGGACAGATGCATGGGGAGGTAACAAAACACTCCATGGGAACATAGCCTGCACAAGATAGCAAACAAGTGAAATATAAAAGTAGGGGAAGCTAGAATAAGAACAAAAGCTGCTGCTCTACCTCAGCGCTGCTTGTAGCACAGTTATGGAGACTGTGCCATGTGGTATAATTCCCAAAAACACAAGTGTAGAAACCCCTGGAGGTGGCAGCCACCTAGTGCTTGCCCTAGCCACTACCAACTACAGCGCAAGCTAAACCTAATGGCATACCTGCTGGGATCGGGGACCCCGAGACTGAGATACTTGCAGAAGGGAAGTTATCCTTGATCCCAGGCACCGTGGAAATTGCAAGCAGGACGGAAGAGCAGAGAACTAGGGCAGAGCTGAAAGTCCCAATAACCAACCCAGACAGCCCAGGCCTGAGCTTGTGTCTCCATGACACTGGGCACTGAGGTGACAGTGAACCAGAGAGACCTCGATAAATGAGACAGAGACAGAAGGGAAGCATTGGGTATGGTGAGAGAGGATCTACATGGTACTGGCTCACCTTTTTTCTGCCCCACACCCCTCCCTCAACACCAGGCACAGTGGAATCTGCAAGCCTGAGAGAAATCTGAGAACCAAGGCAGCTGATTTGCATGAGCATGGGGGATTGGGGCAGCAAATCCCTTTCATGACCCTCAGCTGCTGCTGAGATTTCTGGCTGAGAGAGATGGAATTGCACCATAACCTAGAGAACTCCACAGCTGAGTGTGCAGAACTTGTCACAGAGGCTATGGCAGGCGCATAGCCTGGAAACCCCAGACGGAGACCAGCATGAGAGAGAATGTACAGCAACTTTGACAAATTGCTCAGGGATAGTCATCCTAACCAATCGGGCAAGACAATCTTCCTCTTCTTTCCTGAACAGACCAATTAAATTGATGTAGTAATAAAACTTCAACTAAGAAATGCCCAGGACCTGAAGGATTCACTGCTGAAGTTTACCAAAACTTTCAGAAGAACTAACACCAATACTCAAACTTTTCCCTATAATTGAAATAAAAGAAATGCTTCCAGACTAATTCTATGAAGCCAGCATTACTTTGCTACCTTATCTGTTACAAGATAGGGACCTCAATAAATAAATAAACAAATGTGTGTCAATATCTTCAATGAACATAGATGTAAAAAAAATCAATAGGGTACTTGCAAATGGCATTCAACAGATCATAAAAATGATCATATAGGATGATCAAGTTGGCTTCATCCCAGGAATACAAGGATGGTTCAACATTCATAAACTGATAAACATAATATGTGACATTAACAGAAGCAAGTATAAAAATTACTGCCTTATAAAAACTAGTTGTGGGGCGCCGGTGAGATAGCTCAGTGGCATAAGTGCCTGCCTGGCAAGTGTGAGGTCCTGAGTTTGACTCCCGGTACACACAAAAAAAGGGCCGGTGGTATCACTCAGCAGCACGGGCGCCTGCTGGCACACAAGGTCCTGAGGTCAACCCCCGGTACCCACACACACAAAAAAAAACTAGTTGTGGACCTCTATGTGTAGAGATATGTTGGAAAAGATAACCTAATAGGACTTATGCACAGTATACAATTAAATTTTAAGAAGTTAAAACAAATGTCACTTAAATGTATTGCTAGTCTTAGGGGGAAAAAAGCAAGGGAGTTCATTAAAGACAAAAAAAGCATAAAAACTGCCTTAGAACGTTAAATAACTCTAAATCTTAGTGACATAGGAATAAATCTCTATTATGACTCATGGATCAGGAGGTCAGGAGGTGAAGATCGGAGTTCTCTTTAAGGTCTTTTCCTGAAAATACCTGCAAGAGAATAAAATAAAACTGTTTTTATGAATGTTCCTTGCAAATCCCACATCAAGGCATATGTATCGGTCAGTGCTCACTAGAGGAACAGATTTAAAGGATCAAAATCCTTTGAAATGATAAATAAGATTGATAAACCCTTAAACAAATATATATGTATGTATATATGGTTTTATAAGGTAGGTTTACAATGGCTGGCTGGAGAGTCAGGTGTGGAAGAATGCATTTGTGCACTGGAGATCCAAAGAATCCAGTAAAAAATGGAAGGTGTGGCACTCACTGCAGAGTCCGTTGTGAGTCCATAGCAGGAAGCCCCAGGGTCTATGCTGGAAGGCTGAAGAGTCTGCACTGGAAGCCTGGAGACAGATGTCCAAAGGCGATGGCGGAAGACTGGAGCTCCTTCAGAAGCAGGTCTTCCTTTTTCCCCTCTTTAATTCCATCTAGTCTACAAACCTATTGGTTGATGCCACCCACACCCAAGGGGGAACTTCCCTCTTCGATAAGTCCATCATCCACACCCAGAGCTATGGTAAACCAATCAGCTGGGCTTTTCTTATTCAAGTTGACACCACAGTTAACTATTACAACATGATACTCTAAAATGGCTTATGCTTTTTAAGTGGATTCTACTCTGTACTTCTCACAAAGATACTAAATATCTTTTGAGGGTGAAAATATCCCCAATATAAGGTATTGGGAGTCCCATACTTTCAGGTCAACCAAATATGCCCTTCCAGTGGAAAAAAATTCACACATACAAGGCAATATGGATGAATATGGATGAAGAGGGGGGAAAACAGAATATGAAAAGATTAAAAATTGCATGAAGACCTGTGAAGTCAGAATTATCAAATAAGAAATATAAATAGTATTTTTGGTAAAATCTTTAATGGTATCAAATGTGAAATATGGAACATGAGCAAGTAACAAAAATTCTGTGAGAAGCAACTGGCATATTTGAAATTGAACCAGAGTTCTGGAAAACAAAATAGAAATTTTAAGTAATTAATCAATAAAGACAATTTAGACACTGATTAATAAAAAAGGTGAATTGGAAGAAATATCTGAAGCTTTATACAAAATAAATAAGGACAAGGACATGAAAATTTGAACAAAATGTTAACACATATAAAGAGTATGATAACACTATCATAGACTTCTCAAAGCAAAGGATAACAAAAACATAAGAGAAGCAATATTTGGAGCAATGTTGGCCCCAAAGTTTCCTGCAATGGTAACAGAAATGAATTTCAGATAAAAGAGTTCATATGAAACAAAAGAAAAGTACAAATAAAATCACACCTAGAAATATTAAGAACAAAACTAAAGACACTAAAATCAAGACAGATACTCTTTAAAAAAAGGCTGGCAATTAAACTGACAGTGGACATTTCAACAGGAAAAGTGTAAGCAGTATGTTAATGAATTCTCAATAGCTGTCAGCCAAAAAATAAAATATGCAGAAAAATTATATTTTAAGAATGAGTGTGAAAAATATATTTAAAAACTGTGAGAGTTTACAGCTAACTGACCTTCTTAAAAGGATATATAAATAATGCAGTTTAGGGAGAATAAAAAATGTATCCAGTTTATAGGGGATCTAAGAATAAATATAGGAAGGAGAAGTAGATGAAGGAAGAGTTTTACTACTCCTTAAATTGCATCATTGCTGTTATCACTGCTTGTCAGAAGAAGTGGTTAATGTAAAGATTCTTTTTTATTTTTCTGATAGGCGAGACAAGATTCATGGAGGTAATTGTGTGGTAAGATAATAAAGAGGACTACATCAAAGAGGAAGTAGTAGGATAAAAGAGGAAGTTAAATGAAATTCTTTATTTACAATGCTAGATTTCCAAAATCCAACTTTTGTTTTCTAAGAGTGAAGATATATTGCTATATATTTTTTAAAGCACTATCTTTAATGATTATAAATTCTATGGCCAGTAAATCTTATAGAAGATTATGATATACAAAGCTGATAAAATAAGCTGATGAAACTTTCATATTATTTTAATTCATGTTTAGATATTTTTCCTTCAGAAAACTTTTTGTGTGTTTGTGGAGGAAATATTGTTTGTATGTTTTTGTTCTATTATCTGTTTCACTGGTACAAATTCTTGATACTGAACACATCCTTTGACTTGATATATGGGTAGTTGACTCAGAAAAAAATCTTAGAAAAGTATAGTAGTTAAGAGTTAGGGTCCTGGAGTCAGACATCCTTATGTTTGAATCCTTGGTCTGAGACATAGCTATATGACACTGGTTAAGTTACTTCAGTTTTTTGAGGCTCAGTCACTTAAAACTCAGAAAATACGTATAATAACACTAGCATTTTATAGTGTTTTAGGGTTGGGATTTTATTTTATTTTATTTATTTATTTATTTGTGTGTGTGTGTGTGTGTGTGGGTACCAGGAGTCGACCTCAGGACCTCGTGCACCAGCAGGCACCTGTGCTGCTGAGCGATATCACCGGCCCTTTTTTTGTATGTGGGTACCGGGAGTCGAACTCAGGACCTCGCACTTGCCAGGCAGGCGGTTATGCCACTGAGCTATCTCCCCGGCCCCTAGGGTTGGGATTTTAAAAGAGCATTAACTATAAGGAAACTGCTAAATTGCTCATCAAAGCACTTGGTAAATAGTAAATAATAGGTGCTCAATAGAATCACTACCTTCTTCTTTCCCTTGTATTTCTGCAAATACAGTAAACACAGTACCATTTAAGAAAGTGTTCTACGTAAGCTAGCCTATCAATATGCATCTTTTGGGTTATTTGTGTTGACATACCATGATGGCTTTTAATTAACCTTTTTACTCTTATCTGATGTATTAGTTATATGCAAGGTTATCTCATAAAGAAAGCAGGTATTAGACTTGTAAGGTATTTCAGGGATAAACTGATGGTTCTGTCTACTCCAGAATACCTAGGCAACTTTACTTTCTGACCTATAGAAAAATTCATTGCACATCCTAAGATTTTAAGACTCCCATTGGAACTTTTAATTTTATGCTCACCTCTGATTCTTACTCCACTCATTTGCTGAACTCTTATCTGGCCTGTGTTTTTTGTCAATCCCTTTACCTTTGCATTGACAAAAGTAGGGCTAGGCCATTTGCCTCTATCCTTATGAGCAACTATTTCCACTGGTAATTTATGAAAGAGGCATATCTTCCTGACTTGTAGGAAGGATTAAAATAATGGATGAACTTTTGGCATACATTTAATATAAGGTGAACCCAAATATTATTTCATATACATTACAGTAATACCTCAGTTTACAAACACTTTATTCACAAACACTTTGGTTTGTGAACAGAAGCATTTGGCAAAATTTTGCTTCTGTTCTTGAACTCTGCATTGGTTGACAAACATGACCATGGCCATCTTCCCCAAAGGAACATGAATGCAGCCATCTTCCCCAGAATTGCGGAATAAATTGTGAACTGAGGTAATACTGTATATGACCTTGCACAAAGAATACCCTTAAAAATATAAAGTACTTTAAAAAGACCAAAAATAATAACTATAATTTGCTAAGACATTGTCGTTAATATTGGACGAAGTTACATAAGAACACCAGTAAACAGAAATAAAAATAAAATAGCTACTATTTATAATTAATTCTCTATTAATACAAACTAATTAATGTGGATGGAATCAGAAGTGGGATAGAAGGATGTCAAGGAGAGGATTCTGTGACAGAGGAAGATAATTTATGGATAACCCCAAATTATGATTAAGCAAAATTATATTTAATATTATATTATCCTGTATTATGAATGATTTGCTTTTTGATTAATTTAAGAACATTTATGATTCACCTCTCTATCCTGGGTCAGAAATTAGATGCCAACTAAATTGAGATTGCTAAGCATTTCCTGTATTCCAAAGCAAAGACAGAGGAACTAAGTCTTAGATTTGGTCCACCTCAGAGTAGGAGGCAAAAAAAAAGAACTTCTTTGATTGAAACTAAATGTGAGGGTTCATGGGCCTAGCATCCTTGAACAAGTCTTATTTCTTCTCCTCCCACATGCAAAGGAATTACAACCACTGACAGTCACTAACCACCTCCTGATGCTTGGATAATTGTGCCCTGGTCCCTGGTGGTCATTAACTATTCACTAACCACATGGCATCTATTAAGGTTTTTTTTTTTTTCTGTTTTGTTTTTAGTTACAAGGAATAGACACCCAGTCAGGCTAATTGGAGTATGGAGCTTTTAGGATAAGAATGTATCTTAAGAAACAGGAATCCAAAAACAGAGATGGCATTAGGGTTTGCTTAGCCATTTGCTATTCTTGAAGGATGATCTGCAGCCATGACATTCCAGGAACCTGAGCAGCAGAAGGTCTTGGATTACTACTGTTATGGCTTGTGTCTAGATATTCCCCCAACATCTCATGCAATCATAGATGGGGCTTTTTTTAGAGGAGCTTGGATCTAGAATGTGTGACCCTGGGATTGATTCGTGGTGCAATGCTAGGATCAAGGCCACTGGGATTATAAGGGTGTGAGTGCTACCCACCCTAAGTAGCTGGATAAGATAGAAGGAATAGAAAGAGCTGTGGTCGTCCTTGCTTGTTCTCACTTGCCTGCTTGGCATGGACTATTTCTCCTCAGTGGTGCCCCTCTACCATGCTATCTTGCCTTGGATCTAGCCAACTATGGAGTGAAACCATGAACTGTCAGCCAAGTAAACCTTTCCTTCTTTAACTTTGGGTGTTGGGTATTTTGTCTCAGTAATGAGAAAAGTAAGACAACTGCCTTTGTTCCTCTCTTTGGGTTTTTCCTTGTCTTTGTGTTCTGTCACTGTCCTTACTATGGCTGACTTATCAACACTGTACTCTTTAAGGCAGTTATTTTTCCTCACCTACCTGTATGTTGAGTTCTTTCCCCATACTTGGAAAACTTTCTGCCATAGTGTCTGTAAACAGACTTTTCATTCCATGTGTGTTATTTTCTAATTTTTCTCTAACTCCAATTAGACTTAGGTTAGTTTTCTTAGTGTCATCTAATAGCTGTTGAATGAATTTTCCTTGCTCCCTTGTCATTTTTAAGGTATCTCTGAATATACAATCATGTGTTTCCATTCTGTCCTTGAGGTCTGAGACTCTTTCCTCATGTTGGTCATTTCTGCTGTTTATGTATTCAACACAATTCTTTGTCTCCAGGATTTCTGTTTGGCACTTTTTCAAGGAGTCTATTTCTTTAGTAAATTTGACATTCATGTATTAAATAGTTTTGGTCTGTTCCTCTAATTTTTTTATTTGGTTCTTTCATAGCCACATTGGTCAGTTTGTTTCATTATCTTTTGGTTTATGTCATCTTTGACCTTACTGAATTTCCCTGCTTCCTCTTTAATAATTTCATGTAGCTCAGCTATTTGGTGTTTGAATTCCTCTTCCTCAGTGCTCCTTGGGTTGCTTTGAGAGAGTTGAGAGTCTTTGGTGGCATTTTGTTGCCCTATTTTTTCATATTCTTTTTGTGGGTGTGTATGTGTGCTGAGGGCTGAGGTCAAATAGAAATAAGTGATCTGGTATGAAGAATAAAGATCTAGTATGAAGATCTGTTTAGTTAGGTTCTGTTTTCTTGGCTTTATTTGTCAAGAGGTATTATCTACCACCTCAGCTTATTCAATTTAATTGAGTATGACTTAGTCACTGTATATTGTAAAAAGAGAATTTCTACTGGTTATAACATCATCAACAGATCCAGTTATATAGCAATCATAAACATTAAAAGTTGTTTTGATAATTTCACCCTTTCATCAATGCTCTTTAAAGACTATATTATGCTGCTATTTGCAGTTTGTCTGGGATGGGGAAGGATAGAAGGGAAAAGGGGAGGGGTTAACCCTCCTGTGTCAGTGGAAACACAGGTGAGTTAGGGAAATGTCAATAGGTAAAAAATAAAAGCTATATATTATTTATATAGCTGGAGTAAAGGGCTAGTGTTGAAGAGGTCTGA
Organism: Erethizon dorsatum; assembly: GCA_028451465.1. Taxonomy (NCBI): domain Eukaryota; kingdom Metazoa; phylum Chordata; class Mammalia; order Rodentia; family Erethizontidae; genus Erethizon; species Erethizon dorsatum. Next base: position 13,378,063 of record CM051826.1, read on the forward strand.
CAGAATATTTGTGTAGGCAGAAGAAGGTATTCAAATAGGTGGAACTGAACTGGACGAGAACCAAATCAAATTTCCCCATAAGGTCAACATTGAACCTAAACATTGAATTTGATTCGGTCCTTGTCCAACTCAGTTTGCGATCAGAATCATGGAAAGAATCAAGTTCGTGAACCAAGATACCATTGTATTCAGAGATAGAGGAAGATTGTTGGAACCTGTTAATATGTTTATAGTTAGTTTTGTTTGGATCCTTGAAGCTCAGTTTTGTTAAGGGTACCTTGACATGCCCTAGAATGGTACTGCTTACTTTACAGCACTGGTTAATTCTTGTTCTCTTGTGCACGTGTACAGGCCCCTCATTACATATGTGCTGTGTGAAAGGTGGAGAGGAGGAGAGGGAAGGTAAGGAGGCAAGCAAATGAGCAAAAGAGAAAAAAGAGTGGGAAGAAAGAAAGTAAAAAGTAAAAGAGAAGAAAGACTAAAAGAGAGAGCAGAACAAAGGGAAAACCTTAACGAATAATGTCTCTGTCTCAAGAGCTCTGCTCTCAGTCCCTCCCATGGTAACCTGAGGCAGCCCCCAGGCTTGGCAGAGGGCTCCCTTTGCCACTGTGGGCCATGGGTGGTGGGCAGGGCCTCACATGGCCTCAGGCCTTTCTGGTGTTTGGGGAAACACGAAGAGAGAACCCACGGTGTTCTGACTCCACCAATCACCCTTCTCTCCCCTGTGTCTCGAGGGATGCGATTTGCCCCTCCCCTCTTAACGGGCCCTTCTCTGCCTATAGCTCACAATGTTCAGCTCCTCTCTATTTAGGGTATGAAGCCTCCCTAGGCCTACACAAGTTTCTTACCCAGTGCAGTGCAAAAAGGCCCTGACCCAGATGCCAGTCCCCCTCTTTCCTCTCATGGACTTCCCCAGCTACACTTTCTGATCCACACACTTGGAGCAGTCCTAGGTCTCCCAGCCCTCCGCTGTCCCCAGCTGGGAGGTGCTGAGCACTAACCCCAGCCTGCCGCCAACGTGGGTTACACACTGAATGACCCACAAGCCCAGCACTCTGGTTGTATTTGAGGAGGATAGGCAGCTTATGTTTTTTCTGAGTTAGGCAAATCTTCTCTCTCCAGTCCTGCCATTTGCAGGTACTGGAGCACTATTGTTTTCAAAGCACCAGTGCATGCCATTCTTGCCTTATAGATCATTATTCTGCTTTTAGCTTCTTTGAATGTCTGAATTGCAAGTATCATACTTGCCATGCTCAGTAGAAATATTCGAACTACTGTAAGTCTTTTCCATCAACCAAGCTTCCACTGAAGAGGAAACTGCCTCCCTCAGTCTGTTCCTCTTTCCAAATGGGGATTTCACTGGGTCTGGGGTCGGGGAGTGATTCAGGAGTAATCCAGTTTCCCTCACACACCCCTCAGACACTAGAGTTTGGTCTAGCAAAGTTTGCTTTTCATTTATTCTCCCGCATCACACTTTATCTTTCACTCCCACCTCAGGGTACCTACTTTCCTCCAGTGCAAATTTAAAAACTCTCATCCCTGCCGTGGCCTCCTAGGCAGCCATCTTCTAAACCTGGTATATCTTTTTCTAGCATATTTATTTTCCTGCTAACATAAAACTTTTATACTCCTAATTTTAATTTACCCCATAACTCATCATGTCCCTTTGTCCCATTGCCTTTCTCTGTACAGTTGTTTAGCTTCTACTGTGTTTTCCATTTGTTTCCAGAGCTAAAGCTTGTGATAGGGTTGATCTTTATTTAAACTGAGCTTTTCACAGTCAGCAACATGCAGACTGAATGTACTACGGTCTTATCTTCTTGATACAGATTACGGTCAGTCTTACATTAAGCATAGCTTGGGCCTTCAATGCTTAGGAAGGCAGTTTCCACCAAACAGCTATGATGCTGATAAAGATCTTGTTTGTCATTTTGAATTGAAGTATTTAACCCATATTATAAATCTGTGAAATTGTACATAAAACATATAACAAAACCACTTTAATACTATCCGAGCAGTAGGGCATACATAAACCTCTAAGGCTGGAGATTGGAATTTTTATGCCTAAATGAAGATTACAGAAGTGATCTAAAGTCTGTGAAGTGTGGGGACTTAGAACCATGACTGCAGCAAAAAGTGGGCTTCAAAAAAATGATGCTCAGGCTGGAGATTGGGACTTGATACCAAGTGCCCACAGCCTGGAGAAGATGTTTATTCCAGACTCTGGGTGGAAAAAAGAGAAGTCTGAAGTATGTTTATGAGGGGGCTGGAATTTTGTCTAACCATGTGGTTTCAGAGTCTTGCATGAATCACACAGGAAAATAAGAGCTCAGGCAAGCAACAACTTCCATGCAAAAAGAGGCTTGTTCCAGAAGTGACAGGAGAGCCTGTCTGTAGGTGGAATCAGAAGCAGCAGTGAAAGGACAGGTTTAGTGGAGGCACAGTCTACAGAGTTGATGATATTCAAATGTTTCTAATATGTTGCATTTGCAACAGAGAAGAGAAAAATGCTAATTGGATAAATGCAAAGCAAATGCATCAGCAGATCTAGCACGATGGTCCTAGATTGGGTATACACCAGACAATAAGACAAATGTTATATGAATACCCTCATAAGATATTGTATAAGCACAACCAGTGAGACAAAAGAGTCAAGTTTACCAAACAATAGGGAAAGGGGAGAGAAAGAATTATTACTTAATGGATACAGAATTCCTGTTTGGTGTAGATAAAAAAGCTTTTGTATTTTGATAATGGTGATGGATGCACAATATTGTAAATGCAATTAATTTTAATAAATTGCACTTTAAAATGGCTATAATGGTGAATCCAACCTATCTAATTTTTAAAAATATAGTTTAAAAATTCTGACATAATGCATGTTCCATACCATAAATCATATAATTTGTGTCTAAAATATGAAAAAATTCTCTTTATTAACTAATATCTTTTCTATTATATATACACACAGAAAATAATACTATGTCTACTGTCTTGTAATTGTCTTTTTTTTTTGTGGGTACCGGAGGTCGACCTCAGGACCTCGTGCGCCAGGAGGCGCCAGTGCTGCTGAGCAATATCACTGGTCCTTTTTTCGTATGTGGGTTCTGGGAGTCGAACTCGGGCCCTCGCGCTTGCCAGGCAGGCGCTTATGCCGCTGAGCTATCTCACTGGCCCCCATAATTGTCTTATTTAACAACATAATATGAATATCACATTTTTCCCAGTTTATTGCATAACTATGTCATTGTAATGCTTATACTGTATTTCAATATTTGGATGTACCAGAAAGTTCTAGATGAAAATTAATTGAAAGATATATTGGTTGTTTCTAAATTGTCCTGTTACAAACACTGTGGCCACTTAGAATGTTGCATTTATAACTTTGGCAGTTATCTACTTAATCACTTTCCATGTATTCTTGGAGTTTCTGGTTTCTCATGTGGGAGATTTTCACCAGGACAACCAACCAGTTTCTCTAGACTTACAATTTCCAAGGGAAAGCAGTATTTCTAGTCTTCTGGCATTAATAAGTGAGGTACCCATTTTCATAAAACTCTCTCTCTAAAATAAAAACAAAAAACAAAGAAAAGGTGGCAGAAATATATATATATGTGTATATATATATATACTATATATATTCTATATATACTATATATAGAATATGATATATGATACTATCATGATATTATATATATATATATATATATGATAAAACTGAGAAAGGTCTCAGATTCTTAGTATAACCCCCAGAGAACTTTGTTAGTGTCTCAAACTATTTCTTACTGAAGGAAGATGCCAGTAGCCAGCACACACATTTCTAGTCTGTGAGGAGCATGACAGGTGGAAAGTGAAGAGAGATCTGAAAGTTTCTCTTATGTTCTTCCACTCTTTTTGCAGGGAGTCCTAGAGCATGGTCAAGCTAAGAAAAGTGTGTTCTGTCACCCAACAGAAAAGCAGAGGGTCGTCTGGGGAAGAAAATACTCAGTCAAAGGCTCCTTCTACCAGGTAGCATCATGTTGTTTTTATATTTTTCCACACTCAGAACCAAATTTGGGATCATGTGGAGAGAAGAAAGTACTACCAAGGGCTCTTACTACTCAGCCAGAGCCACCTCTAGGCTGTGGTAGTAACGTAAGGCCTTTCTTTCTGGTGACTCTTGTAAAGTAACCATTGTACAGAGAAAAAGGGAAGGGAGGGCAGAGAGATTAGCTATCAAAAAAATTAGAAGAAGTGAAAAGAGGAAGAAAAAAATGAAAAAAGAACTTTGACCTAATAAGTTGACAAGAGAGTCCACAGCAACTAAACACAGTGCTGGCCAATCTGGAATACAGACCATTAGTGGAAAAAAAATCACTGGGCTGATGAAGAGAATTATATTATACAAATATTAAACTCAAGTGGGAGAATCAGTAAAGTTCTCCAAAGGAGCCAAGTTAATTACTGCAACAGTGAATATGTTAAAAATAATACTACTTAGAATTCACATTTGGGAGTACTTAGCTCACAGTAAGTTCCCATTTTCTGGGGACAGTTTTGTCTTCCTTTGGCAAACTCACAAGGGTAGGCCTTTAGCTGCTGCACCTCTGTCTGCTGACTTCAAACTAGGCTAACAACAGATTGGAGCTGGAGTAGTACAAATTCCAGACAGGGGTTAGTTGCTCTCTCTAAGAGTTCTGAGTAAGTACTGAGATGCTGGCAGCTGGGATAGCTTTGTAGAGAGAACTGTTAATTCTTAGTACTGAGATTTGCTACTAAGGCGGTGCTGCCATAATCCCAATATTTGATCCTAGTCACTTTGGCCACAAATGGATATTTGTACATGTTCTTCATACAGCAAGATAAGCAAAATATAGAAGCTTGTAAGAGAAAAACACACAAAAAGAGAAGAAATAGATGATTAAAATTACTGCTCCAGCTAAATATAGAAATTAAAGTTGATTGTTCATTCTCTTTTATCTCCTTCAGGGCATTATTTTGTTATTTATGACACCTTTTGGCTAACCATTGATCCTCAGTTAGTAATCTGTATTTTACATTTTATTGTTTTTAAACATTTTCTTTCTTCTCTCTTTTCACCCTTACTCCCATTTTCAAAAGTCACTACAAAGTATTTGGTGGTTGAATTTTTGTTTATAATTCTACACAGAACATTTTGTGTGTTAATCTGAGCACTCATACCTTGAATTCAGAAAAACATTTATCCATTTTGTCTTTGAATGGCCTTATTTATTCACTTTATTTTCCTTATTGAATTCACATTACACATGTGCTATGTACTCTGACCCTGTCTTTTGTCTTTTAACCTCTCTTCAATATTTTTCCAGCTCTCTTTGCATAGGTTTTATATGACTTCTTCCGATATATTTTTGGCTTATTAATTTTTTCAGCTATGTCTATTCTGTTATAAAATCTATTAAGTTTTTTTTTTATTTTAATTATAAATACTCTTTAAATGCTTATACATTTGAATGGGTTATTTTCCTATTAGTCTTACTTTTCATTTTCTTCAGTTTTAGGTAATTTATATGATTTCTTTAGTACTTGAAATATATATTTTATACACTCTCTCATAGTTTATATTGTCTTTAGTCCTTGAACTTGCTAATTTAAGTCTCGTTTGGTCTGCTGATTTTTTTGTTCATGTTAAGATTTTGGTCATGAGGTTTGCTTCAGGGAGGAAGATTTTTAAAAATTCTCTTACTTTATTTCCTGGATTTTGGACATGTCTGTATAGAATAGTTCATATTTTCTTGGTGGTGCTCCAAGATACTAGCAATGGTACTAGTACTAGAAGGAGGAGAATTGGCATCACTAAATAACATTTCTGAGCTTTTACAATTTCCCAGGCATTGCTATACATACTTACATGTTTTATGTACTTACATTAAATAATGTATTCCATTAACATATTGAATCTTTACACTAACAACATATATGTATGTAGCTAATTAACACTGTTATTTCCCAATTTTTATGGATGAAAAAAATTAGAGGGAAAGGGTTAAGCAGATTATTCAAGGTCACACAGTCCTACATGGCAGAACATGAATTCTATTTTTTTTTTTTTTTTGGTACCGGGAATCTAACTCAGGACCTTGTGCTTGCCTGGCTGAGCTATCTCCCCGGCCCCAGAACACGGATTTTTAAAAAATGTATTTATTTATTTATTTACTAGCTTTTTAAACTTAGTACATGTTTGCAATATGTAATGAATACATTCACTGTGGGGAGTTGGTACATACACATATCACATGTTAATCCTTTTTACTTTCCATGCCCCTCCCCATCCCTCTTTCTCCCTCCTCCATAGACCCCTTCCCATCTGTAAAAGTTCTACCTCTTTGTTTCCTATCATCTTTTATTTTGCTCATTAAATTATTTACACTTTGGTTATTTCATATAAGAGAAACCATGCGATATTTAACTTTCTGTATCTGATTTGTTTTCGCTTAACATTATAGTATCAAGGTACATTCATTTTTCTATAAATAACTCAAATCTATCATCCTTTATGGCTGAATAGTACTATCGTGTATACGTACCAAATTTTTTTTACCCATTTATTTGCTGAAGGGCATATAGTCCGTTTCCAACATTAAGTTATTGTGAATTGTGCTGCTACAAACATGGGTATGAATTTATCATCGTAATATGATGTCTTTAGAACTTTTGGAGAGATACGGAAAAAGTATAGCATGATAGAATGGAATTTCTACCTTTAGTTTTTGAGAATCTCCATACTGATTTCAATAGTGGTCTCATTTACATTACCACCAATAATGTAGAAGGGTTCCTTTTCCCCCCACAACCTTTCCAGTATTCGAAGTTTTTTGAGTTTCTGATGATAGTCATTTTTTCTGCAATAAGACAGAATATCAGTCTTGTTTTGATTTGCATTTCTCTAATGGCTAAAGATGCTGAACACTTTTTCCTGCACTTAATGGCCATTCGTAATTCTAAGAAACGTCTTTTTAGTTAAATTGCCTAGTTTTGAATTGGATCTTTTATTTTGGGGGCTCTAATTGTTTCTTTCAAGTTTCTTTAGTACATGTTTGCAGTACATGATGATTACATTACTTGTGGAGAGTTGGTACATGACAATGACACAGCTTAATTCTTTTTATAACGCATTCCCACTTCTCAACACACTCTCTCCATCTCTTGGTCCCCATTCCCTTTTCAAAAGATCTGTCTTTCTGTTTCCTATTGTCCATATTTTATTTTGCTCTTTAATTGTTTATGGTTTGGTTTCTCACATGACAGAAACCGTGCAATATTTAAACTTCTGTGTCTGATTTATTTCACTTAACATTTAGTCTCAAGTGCATCCACTTTCCTAAAAATGACTCAAATTTTCTCTCTCTTTATAGTACTCTATTTGTATAAATACCACATTTTCTTTAATCTTTCAACTGTTGATGAACATATAGGTTACTTCTGAGATTAGTTATTATGAATTGTGCTGTCATAAACATGGGTATGCATGTATCACTGTAATATAATGTCTTTAACTTTTTCGGGGAAGATACCTAGAAGAGAATAGCTGGTCCAAATGGAATTTGTTTTTTTTTTTTTTTTTTTTTTTTTTTTATTTTAAAGAGAACAAAAAACAAAACAAATCAAAAGAAGAACAAATTTTCAAACAAACATAATAGGAGGGTAACAATGGTTAATACATTACGTATTACTATCTTTAAGTTAGTTATTCAGGACACCAGACATTAGCATTCAATTGTCCAAACATTATTGGCACAAACCTTACTCTTCAATGAACTAAGTAAAAATGGTAGTGTATCTATCTTAACCATCTTATATATATATATATATATATATATATATATATATATATATATATACAATTTTTTTCCCTTTCCCTTCTTTCTTTTCCCTATTCCAGTCTCTCTTTCCTTTTGACCAGTTTCTTTTTGATTCACCATGTCTATTGTACATTTTGGATCTTATTTACTCTTTCAGTTTCTCATACCAGAGAGATAATACGATGCTTACACATGTGCTTCTGGTTTATTTCACTTATGAGTATTTTCTCGAGTTGCATCCATTTACCTATAAAAGTCTCCAGTTTATCCTTCTTTATGGCTGAATAGTACTCCATTGTATAAAAATACCACATCTTTCTTATCCATTCCTCAGTTGATGGGCATTTGGGTTGTTTCCAAGATCTGGCTATTACAAATTGTGCTGCTATAAACATGGGTGCACATATATCGCTGTGGTACGATGTTTTTAATTCTTCTGGGAAGATGCCCAGAAGGGGAATAGCTGGGTCAAATGGGACCTCCAACCCTAGTTTTCTGAGGAATCTCCACACTGACTTCCACAGTGGCTGTACCAGTCGACACTCCCACCAACAGTGAAGAAGGGTTCCTTTTTCCCCACAGCCCCTCCAGCATTTGTTATTAGTTGATTTCTTAATAGTAGACATTCTTTCTGGGGTGAGATGGTATCTCAGTGTTGTTTTAATTTGCATCTCTCGAATGACTAGTGATGTTGCACATTTTTTTGTATATTTATTTGCCATTAGTATTTCTTCATCTGAGAAATGTGTATTCATCTCAGATGCCCATTTTTGGAGTGGGTCTTTAAATTTGGGAGGTCTGATTTTTTTGAGTTCTTTATATGTTCTCGATAGTAATCCTTTGTCTGAGGAACAGCTGGCAAACATTTTTTCCCACATTGTGGGTTGTCTCTTCACTCTGTTGGTGGTTTCTCTTGCTGTGCAAAAGCTTTTTAATAAGATGAGATCCCAGTTATTGATTCTTTGGGATAGTTCCCGTGCGATTGAGTTTTTATTCATAAAGTCTTTGCCTACACCAATGTCTCCAAGGGTTTTACCTATCCTACCTTCCAGCAGATTTAATGTTTCTGTTTTAATATTTAGATCTCTGATCCATTTTGAATTTAGTTTAGTGCATGGTGAAAGATATGGATCTAGTTTTAATCTTCGGCATGTGTAGAGCCAGTTTTTCCAGCACCATTTATTAAAGAGGCTATCTTTCTTCCAGCGAATGTGTTTGGCACCTTTGTCAAAGATAAGGTGGCTTAGTATGTCTGGGGTTGTTTCAGCATCTTCTAATCTGTTCCATTGATCTTCAGGTCTGTTTTTTTGCCAGTACCACACTGTTTTTATCACAGTAGCTTTATAGTATAATTTCAAGTCGGGGATAGTGATGCCCCCTGCCTTGCCTTTGTTGCCCAGAATTGCCTTTGCTATTCTAGGTCTCTTCTGATTCCAAATGAATTTTAAGATTGTTTTCTCTAATTCTGTGAGATATGCTGTTGGAATTTTGATTGGAATTGCATTAAATCTGTATAACAATTTTGGAAGTATGGCCATTTTCACTATATTGGTTCTTCCTATCCAGGAGCAAGGGATATCTTTCCATTTTCTGATATCCTCTTCAATCTCCTTTTTCAGAGTACTGTAGTTTTCAGTATAGAGGTCTTTTACATCCTTCGTGAGGTTGATTCCTAGGTATTTCATTTTTTTTGGATGTTATTGTGAAAGGTATTGTTTCCCTAATTTCTCTTTCAGTAAGTTTGTTATTTGTGTACAGGAAGGCTATTGACTTTTGAGTATTGACTTTGTATCCAGCTACACTACTGAATTTGCTTATTAAATCTAGCAGTTTTTTAGTGGAGTTTTTGGGGTCTTCTGTGTAGAGTATCATGTCATCTGCAAATAATGATAATTTAACTTCTTCCTTTCCAATCATTATTCCTTTTATTTCTTTCTCTCGTCTAATCGCTCTGGCTAAAGTTTCCAGAACTATGTTGAATAAGAGTGGGGACAGTGGACATCCTTGTCTTGTTCCTGATTTTAGAGGGAAGGCTTTCAGTTTTTGGCCATTTAGTATAATATTGGCTGTTGGTTTGTCATAGATAGCTTTTACCAGATTGAGATAAAGACCCTCTATTCCAATTTTCTGTAGGGTTTTTATCATGAAAAGGTGCTGGACTTTGTCAAAAGCTTTTTCTGCATCTATTGAGATGATCATGTGATTTTTGTCTTTGGTTCTGTTAATATGCTGTATTACATTTATTGATTTACGTATGTTGAACCATCCCTGCATCCCTGGGATGAATCCAACTTGGTCATGGTGTATAATCTTCTTGATGATTTGTTGGATTCTGTTTGCCAGTATCTTATTAAGGATTTTTGCATCTATGTTCATTAGGGAGATTGGCCTGTAGTTCTCTTTCTTAGTTGGGTCCTTCTCTGGTTTTGGTATCAGGGTAATGCTTGCTTCCAGGAATGAATTTGGGAGTATTGCTTCCCTTTCAATTTCATTGAAAAGTTTGAGAAGTAGGGGCGTTAGGTCTTCTCTAAATTTCTTGTAGAATTCGGCAGTGAATCCATCAGGGCCTGGGCTTTTCTTTGTTGGGAGGTTTTTAATTACATCTTCAATTTCATTGGCTGATATTGGTTTATTTAGGATTTTTAAATCTTCTTGATTCAGCTTTGGTAATTCATACGAATCTAGGAATCTGTCCATTTCTTCTGCATTTTCCATCTTAGTAGAATATAAATTTTCAAAATAGGTATAGATGATCTTCTGGATTTCTGCAGGGTCTGTCGTGATATCACCCTTTTCATTTTCAATTGCATGGATTTGAGTCTTTTCTTTTCTTTTTTTAATAAGGTTGGATAAGGGTTTGTCAATCTTATTTATTCTTTCAAAGAACCAACTTTTTGCTTCATTGATTCTTTGTATTGTTTTTTTATTCTCCAATACGTTAATTTCTGCTCTGATCTTTATAATTTCCTCCCTTGTACGGGCTTTTGGCTTAACCTGCTCTTCTTTTTCTAGAAGCTCGAGGTTCACCCTTAAGTTGTTTATTTGCGCTTGCTCTATTTTCCTGATATAAGTGTTTAATGCTATAAATTTCCCTCTTAGGACTGCTTTCATTGTATCCCATAAGTTCCGGTATGTTGTACTGTCATTATCATTCAGTTGTAGAAAGTGACTAATTTCTTCTTTAATTTCATCTGTGACCCATTGGTTGTTCAGGAGGATGCTGTTTAATTTCCATGTGTTTAGGGAGTTTTTGTGGGATCTTTTGCCATTGATTTCCAATTTCATTGCACTATGGTCTGATAATATGCATGGGATAATTTCAATTCCTTTGCATTTACTTAAGCAGGTTTTATGAGCTAGTATGTGGTCTATTTTGGAGAACGTCCCATGTGCAGCTGAGAAAAATGTGTATTCTGATGTTGTGGGATGGAACACTCTGTAGACATCTACTAAGTCCATTTGTTCAAAAGTTTGGTTCAGTTCTACTATTTCATTATTGATTTTCTGTCCAGTTGATCTATCTTTTTGTGACAGTGGAGTATTGAGATCTCCCAATATAATTGTATTAGTGCTTATTTGATTTTTCATGTCCTTTAGTACTTGTTTTATATAGCTGGGTGCATTGGTATTTGATGCATATATATTTATGATCGTTATCTCTTCCTCTTGGATTGTTCCCTTTACAAGGATGTAATGACCGTCTTTATCTCTCTGAATCCTTCTTGGCTTGAAGTTCACTTTGTCTGCAAAAAGAATAGCTACCCCTGCTTTTTTCTGTGTTCCTGTGGCATGGAGTATTGTTTTCCATCCTTTGACTTTCAGTCTATGAATTTCTTTCTGAATTAAATGTGTTTCTTGTATACAGCCCAAATGGAATTTGTATTTATAGATTTTTTTTTTCTTTATGTGGGTACTGGGAACCGAACTCAGGACCTCGCACTTGCCAGGCAGGCTCTTATGCCGCTGAGCTATATCACTGGCTGTATTTATAGTTTTAAAAGGAATCTCCATACTGTTTTCCACAGTGGCCGTATTAGTTTACACTCCCACCAACAATGTAGAAGGTTTCTTTTTCCCCTGCAGCCTCATCAGCATTTGTTATCAGTTGATTTCTTGATAATAGCCATGCTTTCTGTAGTAAGATGGAATATCAGCGATGTTTTAATTTGCATTCCCCTAATGGCCACAGATGTTGAACATTTTTTCATGTATTTTCGGCCCTTTGTACTTTTTCTTCTGAGAAGTGTCTATTCATTTCAGTTGCCCATTTTTTTTATTGTGTCTTTCATTTTGGGGGATCTAATTTTTTTGAATTCTTCATATATTCTAAATATTAATTCTCTCAGTAGTCGCTGGCAAATTTTTTTCCATTCTGTATGTTGTCTCTTCACTCTGCTTGTTGTTTCCTTTGCTGTGCAGAAATTCTTTAATTTGATATGATCCCATTTGTTGATTCTTGGTATTCTTTCTTGTGCAATTGGGGTTCCATTCAGAAAGTCCTTGCCTATGCCTATGACTTAAAGGGTTTTACCTATTTTATCTTTCAGTAGTGTTGCTGTTTTAATATTGGGTTCTTTGATCCAGTTTGGTTTTAGTTTAATACATGGGGAGAGATACCGGTGTAGAGTTGGTTTTCTGCATGTGCACGGACAGTTTTCCCAGCACCATTTGGTTAAAGAGGCTATTTTTCTACCAGTTTATATTTTGGGCCCCTTTGTCAAAAATTAGCTGGCTGAATATGCCTGGGGATATTTCTGCATCTGTTCAGTTCCACAGATCTTCATTTCTGGTTTTTGTTTTGTTTTGTTTTGTTTTGTTTTGTTTTTTGCCTATACCATTATGTTTGTATCATTGTAGTTTTGTACTATAACTTCAAATCCAAGACTGTGGTACTTCTTACTTTTTTTTGTTGGCAAGGATTGCTTTTGGTATTCTGGGTTTCTTGTGGTTTTAAATGAATTTTAGGTTTTTCTTTTTTTTTTAGTTCTGTGAAGTAGGCTGTTGGTATTTTCTTTGGTGTCACATTAAATTTGTGTATCAGTTTTAGTAGTATGGCTATTTTGATGATATTGGTCTTGCCTATCTAGTAAATGGGATATCTTTCCATTTTTTGATGTCTTCTTCAATCTTCTTTGTTCAGGAAAGTATAGTTTTTGTTATATACCTATTATTTCCTTAGTAAGGTTAATTTAGGTTAGTTTGGTTCATTTATTTTGTGATAAGGTCCTTCTATAATTAGTTTTGTCAGGTTTTTCTTTTTATTATGAATTGTTTTGGATTTTGTCAAAGGCTGTTTCTGCATCCACTGAGATGCTCATGATTTGTTTTCTTGCTTATATTTTTGTGATGTATTATATTTATTAATTTGCATATGTTGAAACATCTTTGCATCCTTGAGAGGAAACTAGCTGGGTTATAATGTATCATCTTTTTAATGATTTGTTACATTCTATCTGCCAGTATCTTGTTAAGGATTTTTGCATCTACATTCATTAAGGAGATTGGCCTGTAGTTTTCTTTTCTTTTCTCTTTCTTTCTCTTCTTTCTTTCTTTCTTTCTTTCTTTCTTTCTTTCTTTCTTTCTTTCTTTCTTTCTTTTTCTTTCTTTCTTTTTGTTAAGTCATTCTTTGGTCATGGTGTCAGAGTAATGTTAGCTTTTAGGAAAGAATTTGGCAGTACTTTTTCCCTTTTGATTTCATTGAAGAGTGGAGTGTTGGTGTTAGATCTTTTCTGACATTCTTGTAGTATTTAATGGGCAGTCCTTCCAGTCCTGGACTTTTCTTTGTTGATAGAGTTTTTATTACTACCTCTATATTGTTGCCTGTTATTGGTTTATGCAGTGTTAAATTTTGAAAATTCATGTGTGTCTAGGTATTTCTCCATTTCTTCTAGGCTCTCCAATTTATTAGAACATAAGTTTTTAAAACAGTTTTGTTTATAATCCTCTGCATTTCAGTGGTGTTAGTAGTGATTTCCCCCTTTTCATTTTTAACTGCATTACTATAGATTTTCTTCTTTTCTAAATTTGGCTTAGGGCTTATTATCATTTTTATCCTTTCAAAGAACTGATTCTTTGATTCACTGATCCATTGTATTTTTTAAGTCTTAATTTCATTAATTTCCATTTTGATCTTTGTACTTTCTTTTCTTCTATTAATTTCAGATTTGGATTGCTCTTATTTTTATAGGTCCCTTAGAAGCAACATTTGGTTACTTATTTGGGATTGCTGAATTCTTTCAGTATGTGCATTCACAGCTATAAACTTTCTTCCTACAACTACTTTTATTGTCCCATATGTTTTGGCATGTTATTCTTTCGTTATCTTTTTGTCAGGTATCATTTTCCACCCATTGTATTTATTCTGTGTGCTTCCTTTTGGATGAGATTTGTCTGCTATAGGCAATATATGTGTACATTTTGTTTTTTGATCCAATCTGCCAGTCTGTGTCTTTTGATTAGGAGTAAAGAATATTGACATTTAGTGTTAGTATTGTAAGGTGTTTATGAAATCCTGTCGTTGGATAATTATTGTAGTGCTTATTTGTTATTTTTTCCTTTGTTTAACTACTTTTTAAGTTAGATATATGCTTTCCTTTTAGTTCTTTGGAGCTGGCGGTCTCCTCATCTCTGTCTAAAATTCCATTGAGTATTTTCTACAATTCTGGTTTAGTTTTCATGTATTTCTTTAGGATTTCTTTGTCATGGAAAGCCTTTACTTCTCTGTCAATTTTAAAAGCTAGTTTTGTAAGATATACAAATCTGGATTGAAAACTGCTTTCTTTTAGGGCTTGAAAAATCTATTTATACACTTTGAGTCACCTATTTTTTGTTTTTTCTTATATTTCTGGTTTTTTTTTTTTCCATCCAGTAGCTATCTAGCCTGCATGATGTCTTGTCATCTTTAGGATATCATTAAATTTATGATCTACTATATCCACATTGTCTTCAATTTCAATACTGTTTTCATATTGTTTGAATCTACTAGATACAATTTATAGAATTTTTCAGATATTGTATTTCTGCTTGCTTTCTTTTCATAATTTCTAATTCTTTACAATACTGGTCATTCATATCTTGAATTGTATTCTTTAGCTCTCTTATTTAAGCTCATTGAACATTCTTCAGTAAAATTATTTATCTGTTTAATAAAGTCCTCTTTAAGCTTGCTAAATACCTTATGAAATAGCACATGTCTTTCTTCTTTGAGCTCTTTAAATATTTTGACCATTTGGATTTTGAATTCTTGGCTTGTAACTTCCTTTACTTCAGAGTCTAAGTGGCTATGGATTTTGGAGGCATCATGTTGCCTTGCTTTTTCATATATCTATTGTTTTTGTGCTACAAGTTGGAGATCAATTAGGGTAGAAACATTCTGTATCTACTGTGTAGCTGTCTTTAGTTAGAATCTGCATCCCAGTGATGTGTGCTTGTGTTTGGTTATGTTTTGGTGTTTATACCCCTCTTCAACCTATGCTTCATAATATCTGAGGACCTTGTTAGTGTCCAAATTTCTTCTGTGGGCTTGATCTCCAGCACCACATAGAGAGGGGAAAATGAACCACAGTAATGTCCATGAAACAATGACAGACCAAATATTAGCATACAGTAAAAACTAACAGCAACAGCTATGCCACCATTGGTAATAGCATATCAGCAATAAAAGTAGAGTCAGAGATAAACTAGAGGTTGACATACCAATATAAACTATAATTTAACCACCCTTATCAATACAAAAGAGAGCTACAATAATAGTATAGACACAAAAACAAGCCAAATATTGATATACAGTAAGTGTAATGGTTGATATATTTGTATGAACTTGAGAAGTTTAGAAGCTTAACAAAGTGACTCTGCAGTTCTACGTCCTAGGGTGTAGAGGACATGCCCTAGGGTGGCTTTTTATGCCCTGGGATGTTGTAATGGTTGATTCGTTGTGTCAACTTGAGAAGTTTAGAAGTTTAATTAAGTGACTCAGCAGAGGGCGAGGGTCATCACTTTGTGAACATCCTGAGCCTGTGCAAGACAAGGGCATGGACATGGTGTGAGTGCTACAACCACCCTAGGGCGGGCAGCCTGCATACAATAAAAGGGAAATGAGAAAGGACTGATTGCTGGTTCTTTGGAGAAGCTCCAGTCTTTGCCCTCAGGTTGGACGTCATCTCCTGGCTTCTAGCACAGACTGTTCAGCCTCTGCCTGGGACTCTCCAGGCTCCATCATAGACTCTTCAGCCTTCCGTCATATATTCTTCAGCCTTATACCCCAGACCCGTTGGACTCCTGATACGGACTTGCATGGAGCACTGCAATGAGCTCCAGACCTTGGACTGAAACCTTCAGCCTCCAGTATGCAGACACCCTCTGCACACTTCCTCATCCAGCTCTGTGGCTGACCATTGTAATCCAATTTTGTAATTTCTTTTACATTTGTATATCTTGTGTTATATCTGTTTCTGTAGTAAACCCTGACTGATACAGAATCTACTAAATGCAACAACCAAATTACCATTAGTAGTAGAAAACAGATCAGGAAAAATAGCATTTAGCCAACTAAATATTTAAAAAGCTAATAAAGCTTAATTATAATAATAAAAACGGAGGGGTGGGAAAAGGGAAAAATAAAAGAAGTAAAATTTGAAATGTAAAGTAAAGGAAGATGAGAAGCAGGAGGACAGAAAAGAGAGATAAAGAATCAAGTTAAAGAGTAAAAGAAAGTTAATACAATTAGGTTAATGTATCAGAAGAAAACAAATAAGGAAAGAAAATAAAATGAGGAAAAATCATAAAAAAGAGCAAAACAAAAAGGGATAAAAAGAAAAGAAAGAGACTCCAAAAAACAAAAACAAAGAAAAGGAGAAATGAGACCAAAAAAAAAAAAAAATCTTGCATGTGTTTGGGTGAAAGGTTCCTTTTCAGGGTCTATAATATTGGAAACCACCAGGTATGGGGAGGGGGAATAGCAAGCCACAACTACGACCTACTTTATTTTCATTTCAGTTTCTATTTTCTGTGTGTATGGTGAGTATCACCTCACCTTTCCTGTTGTGCAGGGTCAGTCAATAGTATGGTTTCTGCCTTAGGGTTATATTCACTCCAGCAGTTCTTAGTGCTTGTCCCCCCTCTCTTCACTCCAAGTAACTGCTATCCCTGCTTAGTTTTATGGGCTGTGAGCTTGTGCAGTGCCCACCTTATTCCAGTGGCCTCACTGTCCATACACTCTGAGACATGGTAGCCATCATAGCTAAGGGATATCCTTGATCACATTGGCAGATAGGGGAAGCTAGAAGTAGGCAATGTGGTTGGGGAAATATCAAGCAGTCCACTGGATGTTATGCAAGTATTTTCATAGCTAGCCTCCTCAAAAAAACACACATGACTGGCCTGGCTTTTTACCACAGTGGGTGGGACCACCATGTCCTCCCTTCCTGAGCTTGGCACCTGCTTAAACTTCTCAGATGGTCTATGACTAGCCTGCTCCCTCTCCACTTCTGTCTACTGTGGCCATCTCCCACCCAGTCACTGTGGTAAGGTGACTGTAGAAACCTGAAAGTGTACTTGTTCTGTGACTTCTGATACCCAGAGTAGTTTAGTCTTAATTCATTCTTTCCCAAAATGGCCACTGATTAAATTACTTCCTATTATGGTGGGTGCGGCAATAGATTTCTTCAACTCTAGTCTGCCATGTGGAAGGAGTCACTTTCACAGTAAAATCCCACACCGAATGTACAGTTTACAGTAGCTGTGGAATTTTGGGGGGAGAGCTAGAACTGCAAGCTCCTTGCTTTGTTTCCCCCGGGGCTTACCTTGTGTTTGTGCAGACAGGTTCTCCTCCCTGGGAGCTGGCATTCACATTCCAGACTTGTCCTTTTCTCTGCATTGTCTTCAGTTTTTCCAGTTTCTCTGTGAATTCTAGTTTTCCTGTCAGCTTTTTCTTGTTTCCTGGAGCTCCTCTTTCTGTTCTCTTCACCAAATTGTCATTTTCCAGGTATCTAGATTCTAAATCCTGGAGATGTTACGTTATGCTGCTGGCCTTCACTCCAACTATCTCTTCTTTGGAAATGTGATCACAGAACTGGAATTTGAACCAAATTTACTCTAGAGTGCATATAGCAACTGCTATCATATTGTTTCTGTTACTAAGCTGAGAGGTCCCTCTTCTGTCTCCTTTACCTGACATATGGTATATATACTTGGGGTTTTCTTTTTTCTATGTGTCACAGAGCTTGTCCAGCAGTCTCCACTACTTCCTACAGGTAACAGGTGAAAATTTTCTAGCCTACTTATAACACTAAACAGTTCTGTAGAGATTCTGAATTCATGCAAGGATATGAATTCCTGCAACCCACTTTGTTAATGATCAAATCCAGGTCACAGGAGCCTTAAGAAACCTGGGACTTGTGTCTCGGTCCAATATATCCTTGGACTTCTCCATTGTCTGACATGCCACTCAGTTGAAGGAAAATTTTAATTCTCCTTTTCAGTTTTGTTACCCAGGCACATGCCTTCCTTTCTTTGTTTCTTTCAGTGTTTATTAATTTCTTTTCATTATGTTTTCTTCTGCATTTATTAAGTTTGGTTATATGTTTACAGTGTATTTTACTCACCATTCCAGTGTCCTTCTAGCTACAAGTTGGACCTTTCTCATTATATTAGGTCACTGTTTGTAGGGAACTCTTCACATTAAAATGAAGAAAATGGTCTCCCCAAAATGAAAATAAGCCAGAATTTATTAAGAAGTCAAAGAGAGGAAGACTAAGCACATACAAGAAACATTAAATAATGTAAAATATATACAATCTGAGAAATTATTGGTATTATAGCTGCAAATTTTAATATGATTGTAAGAAAGGCAGAACAAAAATGACTTCTAACATGGAGAGTAAAAGACATAAATATCTGTAACAAATTTTTTTTGTT
This sequence comes from Erethizon dorsatum, assembly GCA_028451465.1. Classification (NCBI taxonomy): domain Eukaryota; kingdom Metazoa; phylum Chordata; class Mammalia; order Rodentia; family Erethizontidae; genus Erethizon; species Erethizon dorsatum. The sequence goes on from CM051826.1 coordinate 13,396,797, forward strand.
ATATTATTGATATTAAATTTTAACTTTGTAGACTTCCCACAGATTACGTGAGACCTCAGAACACCTCTACTACTTTTGTTTCTGCCAATTTAAATGTAAAAGACATACAAGATTTCACTGTTGACTACTTTTAAAAGTAGGACTAATTGCTAAAGAAATATATATATTTCATGGCTTTAGCTCTTTCTTTTTTTAATTATCCAACTTTACTCCAGAACATCTCTCAGCTTTATGATTATTAACATCTGTGGATTGGGAGCCATGTCAAATATTTGAGATTTCCCAATTCATGGACTTTGGTTTCCTGTTTTGCCTTTTACTGTGGCAGGTCAAGAAAAGTTTGCAATTCTTTTCAGATAGACTTTGAAATGAGAATTGAATACTTTTTAGTTTTTCTTTCTGGTACTAATGTACAAAAATTCACCTGAATGTTTTTTATATTTTTTTAGTCATTAGCAATCCACTTACTTTTATTTTGTTCTTACGTCTTATAAAATTTTGCATTTACTATGAATACAGCAGGGGAAAGGAATTCGTTCATAATTATTCATTTGTCCACCCTGGGAGTTTTTCCAAGGCAAACTATGGATTGCTTAGCTCTATCAGGAAAAAAAAATTCTGCTCCACTATGTTCTGCCTGCTTATCCTGAATTTGGCAAATTCTCAGATGTGTTAAACATCAGTAATGGAAGAAAAAGAGAGATTTCTCATACAAATTTAACTGTTTTTTTTTTTGTTATTATTTTTACTCATTTTTTTCCTCTTTCCTCCATCTTTGTCTTATGATGTCCAATTGACTAGTACCATTTTCCTTATTTACCATTTTCCCTCTTCTTCGTAGAGCTGAAAGGCCAAATGAACAAACATAGGGTTTCTGTTATTCCAACCAATCACAGAACAGTTATTTCCCTGCAGAATATCTGGCTTAAGGAAAAAGAACACAGAAAACAAAACAAGTTCATCATGTGCAGCTTTGCTTAACTTTTTCAGAAACGACCCTTTTCAGAAACTAATCTGAGTAAGAACTGTTGGGAGTAGCCACCAGTTTAAGGAATAAATGAAGAAGCAGCAAAAATGTTTTAGTTGTTGCGCTAGACAAAAATAGAATGGTGGTTTGACTGTTTCCTGAGTATTCTAATTTTTCTGACAGTAAGTAAATCTTTGATTTTTTTGTATTATGACAAATAAATGAATGGACACTGCTAAAATCAATCTAATTTTTAGATGTTGCCAAATACATGTTTTATGTTAAAGACTTAGTGGATAAATTTTTGTATCTTTTCCCATCCAACATTTATTGTATAGATATACAGTAAAATACAGAAAACTAGTAAAATTTGCTTCTGTATTACCTGAGGGGGAATTGTGTAAATATTATGATTTGCAAATTTGAGAGAATAATTACATTGGGATATTATATAAACTGGAAAAAAATGGTTTCTGTTTGTTTATTTGAGACCATTTAGGCATAAATTATTTTCTCCTTTAATTTTCTTCTTCTTCTTTTTTTTTTTTTTTTTTTTTGTGGGTACCGGGGGGTCGACCTCAGGACCTCGCACACCAACAGGCGCCCGTGCCACTGAGCGATATCACCGGCCCCTTTTTCGTATGTGGGATCCGGGAGTCGAACTCGGGCCCTCGCGCTTGCCGGGCAGGCGCTTACGCCGCTGAGCCATCTCACCGGCCCTCTTCTTCTTCTTTAAGAAAAACTATTTTGTAGCTTGTTTCTTGAGTTACTCAGGGACTTCTGAATTCAGGAAAATTGATAGAAATTGTTTTATCTTTTGTGTCTCAGAATCAAGTTTCAAGTAATTTGAGCCCGGATTATTATTCCACATCCTAATTCATTTGTTAAAAGTTGTTTACTTCAATCTGAAGATATATACTTTCATTGGGGTTATATCTGATGAGCATAATTTGTCATTCAGATAAATTCAAATAGAATTTTGATGTTAATTTGATTAGCTCTGGGATTCCTATTAAAATGCAAGGAACAAGAAATGACTACTAATAGGATGAGATACAATTTAATTATTGTTTTCACATTGTTGAAGTATGATAGGAAGTAAAAATGTGAGGCTGTCTTCCAGATTATGAACTCTAATAGTAGTTTTTCCATTGTAGTACTCTGTTATTGTGAAAGTATGATAATAATCATTCTAATTCCCCACCAAATATCTTAAAGTGAATATATGAATGTTTGAGGTGAAATTTTAGTGATTGCAATAATATTTTAAATTATTTTAACAGTTTTTAAAAGAACCATTTTAATGAAAAATAAAATTAAGGTTTTCTTCTAATACTTATGTTTCTGCTTTACTTTCTATTTGTTCATTTAATGGACAGGTGAAATGACCATAAAACAGATAAGTGTATATCAGCAAACTCAAGCACTTCTGCGTAAGAATTTTCTTAAGAAATGGAGGATGAAAAGAGAGAGCTTATTGGTATGTCTGAAGGTTTGCCTCTCTCTACACTTAGCACTTTTATTTTATTGTCTAGTGATTTCAAATGTTATATTTTAATTACCAGACTGTATTTATTGATTTTGAGATTTTCTCTAGTTGCATTTGTTTAATGAAGAGACTTACAATAGTTCCTGAACAATAACATAGAACTGTAAAGTATTATACATATTTAAAGAGATTAAGTTAAAATTTAATTATATGGTAAATTATGGCAAACTGTTAAAGATACCACATATTATACATTTAGAGCCAAGAAACAGTAAAATTTTTGCCTTCTATAAATTAAGAACTTTTAATTTTGTGGTCTTGTATTAAAGGCTATCAATTTTCTGCATAAAGATTATTCCCGAGAATTATGACAAAGTAATACCACTATTGGTTTGCATTAAGCAAATGGTGGGCTAATGACATGTGACTAGCTTACAGCTCTGTGGCTTCACAGAATGAAAGCCATTAGCTGACATTTGGTAGTAGAGAAGTGGGTTGGATGAGTGGAGGAATCTTCTTTAATCATTCAGGGACTAAAACTTCTTCATGTAGGAACTCCACTATCTTCCTAGATCCTGGAGATGTCCATAGAATCCTCTGAATCCAATCAGTAGATCAAGAAAAAGACAGAATTGAGACAGAAATAATATAGAAGGCTGTCCTGAAAATTCCTAAAAAGGCCACCGATGACTTCTGTCCACATCCCATTGGCTGAACTCAATCATTTGGTCCCACTTAATTTTGGGAGGCTGGAAATGTACTCTAGCATTGTGTCAAGAAGGAAGAGATTATTCATATTGGTGATCTACAGATAGTCTCTAGCACTCAAGCCACTCAGGTCCTTCAGTTCTTCTTTCTCCTCCTCCCTTTTATTTTTTCTTTTTGTTTGTTTTGGTATTTATGGGGATTATACCCAGATAGCACTGAGCTACATTCCCAATTTTTAAAAAACATTTTTATAGAATTTTGAGTTGCCCAGGTGGGCCTCAAACTTGTGATCTTCCTTTCTCAGCCTTCCCAGTAGCTGGGATTATAGGCATGAGCCACCATGCCCAGCTTCTTTTACTTTCTAACACAATGATATGATAATTGACAAAAATATTGCTATTTGCCACTATGATCCCTGTCTGGAAAACTCAGTGCCCTACAGACTCCAGAATTTGCAGTCTAGACATATGGAGATTGTTATCGTGTTAGACATCCTGTTAGTTTTTACATAACCTATTTTCCTGAAAATAAGATCTACCCTGGTAGGTCCTATTTTTGGGGGGAAATGGGCTTCTGAAGTACTTCATGTTTTAATGCAAAAATTGACTTGTAGCACCCATCTAAAAATGATGCACCTGGCTAATAACTCAGTATTTATCTTTCATTGGGTTCTCATTGGTTTGAAGAGTACGTGGTCAAAATGGAATTTGTCTTCAACAGTTCATTAATATTGACTGGCTTTAAGAGAAAATTATCTAAATCCATTCTCTTCTATGTTTTTATAATGTTTTATAGGAATGGGGCCTCCCAGTTCTTCTAGGACTGTATACAGGTCTGTTTTCATATTTCGGAGAAAATACCCAGTTTCCTGAAATGCCTCCTCAAGATCTTGGGAGGGTAGATAAATTTAATACTTCTTCTATAATGGTCGTATACACACCAATCTCTAACATAACCCAGCAGATAATGAATAAAACAACATTTGTTCCCTTTATGAAAGGTAGGTGTGCTAAATGCAAGAAAGAATTACTGATTAGTTTTTTTATAAGATGTATACATGTTAATTTGAAGTCACGGTGATACATGCTACTAACTAAATAATTATCAAGATGGCCTTCAAGTTGTTTAGGTCACAACAGTTATCCTTTTAAATCCTCTCAGCTTGATGAAGATTTAGTTTAGGGAGGCCCACATTTCTGTTGGCCACAGTGAAACAACAGGACTATAATTTCAGATTTGCAGAGTAGTGATTAGGAGGAACAACATATCCACTGGTTGGCGTGTATTTCTTTAATATGGAAATGCAACAGTTATGATTCATAGCTCAGGACAAGAATCTAAATAAAAGATTGGGTCATAGTTATTGGGTCATAATTATAGAAAGCAAAATGGATAACTGAAAATTATTCTTTCCTGCATGTAGTATCCTTTGTAAACATCTTTAAAAGTCTTCATTCTAAATTAGGTAAAGATAAGTAGAATTAATACTGTATTTCATTCATGGGCAATTGGGATATAATCTGGATATTACTCAAAACAAGTGAGATTTCTGGCTGTTAAAAGCAGTCACTTTATCTTGTTTCCTGTGTAAGATAAAGGTCATGTAAATTGTTTCAGAAAATATGAAATCTGGAATTCTCAGCTGTATCATAACTAAAACAATTTCTTCTATTAGTTTGTATTTTAGTTCTCTTATGAACTACTTATCCCACCATAATGTTACTTATGTACTTAACACTTGCCCTGATGCCTACCATTATTAAAAGAAAACACTTAATTCTAATGTATGTCTTCTGATTCTGGAATCCAGAACATTAAAATTAAATTTCCCACCTTGCCTTTTAGTTCATTTAATTTCATGGAAAATGATTTTAGTTTAAATCTAATGAAAATATCTCATAACACGTTGGTGGAAATCACATTTTGTTTTGGTGGAACTCTATAACAATTTTCTATGTCTATTTTTACCTTGTAATTCACAGAAGAAAGAATCATTGGGGTGCCAGATAAAAAATATATGGATAAAATGCTGTTACAGAATTTACCATATGCTGTGGGAATCATCTTTAATGATACTTTCTCTTACAAGTTAAAATTTATTCAAGGATATGAAATTCCATTTTTGAAGGAAGATTTATCAGGTGAGCTTTCATATAAAATATCACAACATAAAATTTCATGTTTTTAACTAAAGGAATAGGTAGCAATGGGCAACAGAGATTCTTTCAGTGGCATCTGAGAAAACAGAATGACATTTTATTGTTGAGCTTATTCCAAACCCAAAAGTATATTCTCACTAGAGATTTACCATGCAAAGATTGTAGAATAAGTCAATGTATGTCTATTGAGCTCGTGGGTGTATGTTTCAAAGGATGCAGGGGTGATCAAGACTGATAGGTCCCAACACCAAGTGAGATTACAATGTAGTAGGAAAGACAGACATTAAATAATTAATGACAAGTCCAAAGAAAGCCTCTTGTGGTGACTTAGCCCAGGAGGATGTCAGATGTGGGGAGCTAGTGGCACTGTGTTTCACATAGAAGAAAGACAACTGTGAAGAACCCGAGGTGAGAAAGGTAACTGTGACAGAAGCACATGAAAAGTAATGTGAAGGGAGAGTGAAGCTATAGTTACTCAGGGGCTAGGTCCTGTGGCATCTTGTAAACCTAAAATACTGCATAGCCATTGATACACTTTTATCAAGGCAAAATAAGCGAACACTCCTGATTTAGCCCAGAGAAAGTATTGCAAATGTTTCACGGAGTATGAAACCAAACCTCCCAGTGAGTTCATGGTGGCTTAGATGATAATGGAGGCAGCTGAAAGGAAGAGAGACTGATGGATTAGAAGATCTCTTAGGGAAAGAACTGATGTGACTAGTAGAATCGGTTCTTTCCTATTCATTCCCTGAGTGCTAGTATATGCTCTGCACTGCTTTTGGTCCTGGGGACTGAAGTTAACAAAACGCAGAGCTTACTATACACTCAACAAAGTAAAATAAAGCAAGGTTAAAAGATAAATTGTAAAAGAGTGATTTTAGATATATTATTTATGGTGACTAGGAAAGACTTCTGTGATAGTTACTTTGAGTGGAGATCCAGATGAAGGGAAAGAGTGAACCTTGTATTCATCTAGAAGGAGAGCATTCAAGAGCAAAGAAAGTTGCAGGGCGGGAATGTGTTTGGCATTTTAAGACATGGCATGGAGTCTAGTATTACTCAAGTAGGGTGTTCACTTTCATCTTCTTTTTATTTGCTAACAGTTACTGTGCAGTCGTGGTCTTTTTAAATAAAATTACTTTATGAAGAACTTTCATTTGCTTCTTTTTTATGAGGGTAAAATCTCTGACTGGTGGATGGTTTTTCCTTAGATTCTTGTTTCTTATTCTCCAACTCCTCTCCTCCCGTAATGGTGTGTATGCTTTTCTTTGTGCTTACAGCTCATTGCTGGATAGAAAATGATGATTTTTCATGCACATTGTCCAAATACTGGAATAGAGGATTTGTGACTTTACAAACTGTCGTTAATGCTGCTATTATAGAAGTAAGTCTTCAAATGAAAAGCTGCAATGTAACTTTTGGTTAGTTTAATGTAGTATAATGTAAACCAACTCCAGCAGCACCAAGGTTTGGTGAAAGATGACTGTCTTAGTTCATTGGTGCTGCTATAACCAAATACTTGATGCTGGTTAATTAATTAATTAATTAATTTTATTTTGACTCTTTGAGACAGGGTCTCACCATGCAGTTCAGGCTGGCCTTGAGCTTACTTTGTAACGCAGGTTGGTCTCGAACTTGCAACGATTTTCCTGTCTCAGCCTCCCAAGTGCTGGGATTATAAGAGTGCGCCATCACGCCTGGCTGGTGATATTGGTTAATTTATAAAGAATAGGAATTTGTTTCTCATAGTTTTAGAGGTTGGGAAGTATGAGATCAAGGTATTGTCAGGTTCAGTATCCGGTGAAGTCCTGTTCCTCATGAATGTCACCATCTAAGTGTCTTCATAGGGCAGAAGAGCAGGGGAGCAAAAAGAGTCTCAGCTAGTTCTGTCCAGCCCTTTGATATGACACTGATCTGTTCCAAGAGGCGGGACTAATCTATTCCCTCATACTTAATCGCTTCCCAAAGTCCCCATCTCTAATGTCAACACAACGTGGATGAAACTTGAACATAAATTTTAGAGGGGACACCTTCAAACCATAGCAATGACATATACTCAGGTTTCCAACTGGGTGTATCCTTCACCCAGTTTCCCCTAATGCTAAAAGCTTGCATAACTAGATTACAATATTAAAACTAAGAAACTGACATCACTAACTCCACAAAACTCACTCAGATTTCACCAATGTCTATCCTTTCAATAATGATTTATATTCCTTTAAATTCTTAGATCACAACAAATCGCTCTGTGATGGAGGAGTTGATGTCAGTCACTGCTATAAATATGAAGACATTACCTTTTATTTCTAGAGATATTCTTCAAAATGAGATCTTTATTTTATTCTGCTTGATTTCCTTCTCCTCATTTATATATTTTGTATCACGTGATGTTACTAAAGAGAGAAAAATGTGTAAAAATTTGATGAAAATGATGGGTCTACAAGATTCAGCATTCTGGTGAGTGATTAACTCAAGTAGTGCAAATTGATAAGCAGAGAAACTATGAAGCAGTGAAAAATGTTATTCTTTCTGAACATCAAGGTTTAAATTTGATGTACTGGCTATTTTTTCTTTGTTATGAATTCTTGACTTAGTTCTTAAATTTGCCATGGAAAATAGTGATTACAATTTACTGAGCACTTTCTCTGTGCCATTAATACTCTAAACTAAGCCTAGGATAGAGACACTGCCATCCAACTTGTAAACAAGGAAAGTGAAAATAAAAGAAAATCAGAGTTGTGCAGTCTGTAGATGGTGAGTGCCAGGCCTGGGACTCCACAAGGTGTTCGGATGCAGCTCTTCTTCTTAATCTGCCTACAGTTATTGTCTGATTTCTCCAAGCTTCCTCATGTTGAAGAAAGTAGAGTCTTATAAATGCTTAGTTCTGTTCAGGGGCTTTGCCACCAGGCACTTATTTTTTTGGAGTAAGTAAATATCGTATGTTACAGTTAAATGAGATAGCCCATGTAATGTGCCCAGAACATACAGCACATAGGTTAACATGTAGAAAGGCTTAATCAGAGCTTTTGCTTCATGTATTAATGTGTATATCTTCCCTGCCCCACAAATGATTTACAGTGATGTGAAATATAAATGTGTGTATGTATATACCTTCATGGGTCTGTATCATAAAACAAATAACTGCATAGAAACAAAGAGCAAAATAATAAATAGATGAGATTAGTAAACAGAAAAACAAATCATACAAACTCTAAACTCCCAAGAAGACAGAATTTTATAAGATTATCAGTGATAGAATGTATAGTGCCTAGGAAAATGAAAAATAATATGTTTATTTTACCCCAAAAGAACAAAATATTTTTAAAATATTGAATCATGGGGAATAATTCTCCATGTATTCCTCATATCAAGAAAATATACTTTATGCATGTGGAACTACCTGGAATGGATTAATAATTATTTATTGAATAATCCTTTGCAAGCTACACATTCCCTGCAATAATATTATGACCTAAGTTAATTTTTACTTTTTTGTAAAATATATTTTGCCAACAGAGAGAATTTTATTTTTTAATTAAGCTTATTGGTAAACTTTAGATATACATAATGATCACATTCATCATAGAGAATTCGTACCTGTACATGATATATCTTGATTCCTCTTTTTTTTCCCATTCTCTCCCTCCCTTCAACCCCACTTCTGCTTCTTACTTACAAAACTTTGTTTCCACTGTATCCTTCTTTTCCATTTTTCTTTTACCTTTCTTCCTTTCCCCCTCCTGCTTCCTAGCTTGCCTTTCCTTTTGAACATTTTCTTCCCATTTTACAATATCTATTCTAAATTTTGGTTCTTATTTATATTTTCAGTTTCTCACACCAGAGAGACAATGTGATATTTATACAAGTATGTCTGATTTATTCACTTAAGTGTATGGTCTCAAGGTCCATCCATTTAGATATAAATGTCTCTAGTTTATCCTTCTTCGTGGCTGAGTGGTATTCCATTATATAAAGAAATCTTTCTTATCCATTCATTGGTTGATGTGCATTTGGGTTGTTGCCAAACAATTGTGCTGCTATAAATATGGGTGCACATATATCACTGTGGTATGATTTTTTTAATTCTTTTGGGAAGACACCAGGAAGAGGAATAGCTGAGTCAAATGGGACCTCTAGTCTTAGTTTTTCTGAGGAATTTCCACATTTATTTCCACAGTGTTTGCACCAGTCTTCCCCACCAAAAGTGGAGAAGGGTTACTTTCTCCCCACAACCCTGCCAGCATTTGTTATTGGTTGATTTCTTGATAATACCCATTCTTTCTGCAGTGAGACAGAATCTCAGTGTTGTTTTGATTTGCATCTATCCAGTGACCAGTGATGTTGAACATTTTTTCATATATTTGTTTGGCATTTGTACTTCCTCAGCTGAGAAGTGTGTATTCATCTCAGATGCCCATTTTTGGATTGGGTCTTTAAATTTGAAGAGTGATTTTTTTCAATTCTTTATAAGTTCTAGATATTAGTCCTTTAAGGAACAGCTGGCCAAAAATTTTTCCTACTCTGTGGCTTGTCTTTCCACTCTATTGGTGATTTCTTTTGCCGTGCAAAAGCTTTTTAATAAGATGAGATACCAGTTGTTGATTCTTTGTAGTATTTCAGTGCAATCAGGGTTTTGTTCATGAAGTCTTTTCCTACACCTGTGACTTCAAGAGTTCTACCTGTTTTCTCTTCCAGCAGATTTACTGTTTCTGTTTTATTTTTTTATTTTTTTTTTTTTTTGTGGGTACCGGGGGGTCGACCTCAGGACCTCGCGCACCAGCAGGCGCCCGTGCCTCTGAGCGATATCACCGGCCCCTTTTTCGTATGTGGGATCCGGGAGTCGAACTCGGGCCCTCGCGCTTGCAAGGCAGGCGCTTATGCCGCTGAGCCATCTCACCGGCCCCCACTGTTTCTGTTTTAGTATTTAGATCTTTGATCCATTTCAATTTTTGTTTAATGCATGGTAATAGACATGGGACTAATTTTAGTCTTCTGCATGTGAAAAGCCAGTTATTCCAGCACCATTTATTAAAGAGGCTATCTTTCTTCCAGTGAATATGTTTGGCCCCTTTGTCAAAGGTAAAGTGGTTGAGTGTGCTTGGAGCTGTTTCTGTATATTGTAATCTGTTCCACTGATCCTCGGGTCAGTTTTTTGTTTTGTTTTGTTTTTGTTTTTGTTTTTGCTAGTACCATGCTGTTTTTATCACAGTGGCTCTGTAGTATAATTTCAAGTCAGGGATTGTGTAGCCCCCTCACTTGCCTTTGTTGCCCAGAATTGCTTTTGCTATTCTAGGTGTCTTCCGGTTCCAAATGAATTTTAGGAATCTTTTCTCTATTTCTGTGAGGTATGCTAGTGGTATTTTAATTGAGATAGCATTAAATCTGTGTAACAATTTTGGGATTATGGCCATTTTCACTATGTTAGTTCTTCCTACCCAAAAGCAAGGGATATCTTTCCATTTTCTGATATCCTCTTCAATCTCCTTTTTCAGAGTGCCCTCATTTTCAATATAGCAATCTTTTACTTCCTTTGTTAGACTGATTCCTAACTATTTCAAATTTTCTATGCTATTGTGAAAGGTGTTGTTTCCCTAATTTCCTTCTCAGTGAGTTTGTTATTTGTGCACAGGAATGCTATGATTTTTGAATGTTGACTTTGTATCCAGCAAGCAACTAAATTTGATTATTAAATCTAGAAATCTTTTGGTGGAGTTTTTGGGGTCTTCTATATAGAGTATCATGTCATCTGCAAATAATAATAATTTAACTTCTTCCTTTCCTATCTTTATTCCTTTTATTTCTTTCTCTTGTCTGGTTGCTCTGGCTAATGTTTCCAGAACTGTATTGAGTAGGAGTGGTGATAGTGGATATCCTTGTCTTGTTCCTGATTTTAGAGTGAAAGCTTTCAGTTTTTTTCCAGTTATTATGATGTTGGCTGTTGGTTTGTCACAGACGGCTTTTATCAGAATGAGATAAAGATCATGTATTTCAATTTTTCTTAGGGTTTTTATCATGAATGGATGTTAGACTTTGTCAAATGCTTTTTCTGCATCTATTGAGATGATCATGTGATTTTTGTCTTTGGCTCTGTTGATATGGTGTATTACATTTATTGATTTGCATATGTTGAACCACACCTGTATACCTGGGATGAATCCCACTTGGTCATGGTGTACAATCTTCTTAATGATTTGCTGCATTCTGTTTGTTCAGTATCTTATTGAGGATTTTTTCATGTGTGTTTAGGGAGATTGGCCTATAGTTCTCTTTTTGGTTGGATCCTTCTCTGGTTTTGGCATCAGGGTAATACTTGCTTCCAGGAATTTCTTTGGGAGTATTGCTTACCTTTCAATTTCATTAAAAAGTTTGAGGAGTAATGGCATTAGATTTTCTCTAAATTTCTTGTAGAATTCAACAGTGAATCCATCAGAACCTGGGCTTTTCTTTGTTAGTAAATTTTTAATTACATGTTCAATTTCATTTACTGGTGTTGGGTTATTTAGAATTTTTATAATTTCTTGATTTGATGTTGGTAAGTCATATGTATCTAGGAATCTATCCATTTCTTCTATTTTCCATCTTATTAGAGTAAAGGTTCTGGAAGTAGGTATTGATGATCTTCTGGATTTCTACAGGATCCATTGTGATTTCACCCTTTTCATTCCTAATTGCATGGATTTGAGTCTTTTCTTTCCTTTTTTTGACAAGGTTAGCTAAGGGTTTATCAATTTTAATCTTTCCGAGAACCAACTCTTCAATTCATTGATTCTTTGTATTGTTCTCTTCTTCTCAATTTCATTAATTTCTACTCTGATCTTTATAATTCCCTCTCTCATATGAGTTTTGGGCTTCACTTGCTCTCCTTTTTCTAGAAGTTTGAGGTTCAACTTTAGGTTGTTTATTTGAGCTTGTCTGTTTTCCTGATAAGAGAATTCACCACTATAAAATTCCCTCTTAGGACTACTTTCATTGACTCCCATAAGTTCCAGTACGTTGTATCAGTACTACCATTTAATTGTAGATACTATTTAATTTCTCCTTTAATTTCATCTGTGACCCATTGGTAGTTCAGGAGGGTGTTATTTAATTTCCATGTGTTTATGAAGTTTTTGTGTTTTCTTTTGTCATTTATTTCCAATTTCATTTCACTATGTCAGATAATATGCATGGGATAATTTCAATTCCTTTGCATTTACTTAAGCATGTTCTACAAGCTAGTATGTGGTGTATTTTGGAGAACATCCCATGAGTAGCAGAGAAGAATCTGTATTCTTGTGTCGTGGGGTGGAGCACTCCGTAGACATCAACTTTGTCCATTCGTTCACAGGTTTGGTTCAGTTCTGATATTTCTATATTGATTTTTTGTCTGGTTGGTCTATCTATTTGTGACAGTGGAGTATTAAGGTCCTGCATTACAGTTTCGTTAGTGCTTATTAATTTTTCATGTTTATTAATATTTGTTTTATGTAGTTGGGTGTGCTTGTATTTGGTGCATATATATTTATGATTGTTATCTCTTCTTCTTGGAGTTTTCCCTTAACAAGTATGTAAGGACCATCTTTATCTCTTTTAATCAGTTTTGGCTTGAAGTTTACCTTGTCTGCAGATTGAATAGCTACCTCTGCTTTTTTCTGGGTTCCTGTCACATGGAGTATTATTTTCCACCCTTTGACTTTCAGTGTGTGAATTTCTTTTTGAGTTAAATGTGTCTCTTGTATGCAGCATATTATTGGATCTTGTTTCTTGGTCCATTCTGCCAGTTATTTTTAATTGGTGAATTGAGACCATTTACACAGATGCTTATAAGGTTATGTATTTACTTATCCTTATCATATTATTTTCCTGCTGTTGGTTCCCTATCTTTCCCCTCTGTTTAATTGCTTGTCCTGCCTGGTGGCTTCTTTCTATTGGTGTTCTTAAAATTGTGTTTTTTTTTTTTTTTTATCTCTTTCTAAAATATCCTTCAGAACATTTTGTAGAGCTGGTTTGCTGATCGTGAATTTCTTCAGTTTTTCTTTGTTATGGAAGTATCTTATTTCTCCATTGATTTTGGAAGATAGTTTTGCAGGATACATCAATCTGGGTTGGAGGTTATTTTCTTTCAGGACCTGAAATACTTCACACCAAGCTCTCCTTGATTTACGGGTCTGTGTTGAAAAGTCTGCTGTGATTCTGATGGGCTTTCCTTTACAGGTGATTTGTTTCTTTTCTCTAGCCACTTTTAGTATTCTGTTCTTGTACTGAATTTCTGCAATCTCAATTATTACATGGTGTGGTGTAGATTTATTTTGGCCATGGCTAATTGGAGTTATATATGCCTTGCTTATTTGTATGTCAAATCTTTTTCCACGTTTGGGAAGTTTTCTGCCATTACTTCAGTGAACAGGTTTTTTTATGGCATGTACACTGGGTCCAACTTTGTCATTGACTCCAGTCTAGAGAGAATTTTAATTTGTATGAATTGTAAAACAGAAGAAGAGGAAGCCATGTCTTAAAGTAATAAAGAGAGAAGGATTTTTGGCAATGGATATGGGGAAATAAAAAGGAATGGACTTACAGCCACCCACAAAACTTGTTAGAAGGAAACACAGAGGGAATCATTGTAAAAAGTGCTTCCTTCCAATGCAGAACAAGTCCTGAGGGACAGAAAGCTTGTGGTCACCCAAAGCCAGAGAGTCTCCAGTCAATGTCATATTAAAATCAAAACAGTGTTGTACATCTGAGCAGATTCATTCTCAGGATGATTGTTAGATGCATGTGACCTAAAACCTAGCAAAACAAACTTATATATGCGTCCTTCTGACTAAGAAGGAAAAAGATTTTGAAACATTTCCACGAAGTACTGTGTATCTATTGGAAATATATTTTATGACTTTTTCTTATAAATGTCATATATGTGAAATGTAACCAGTATTTATTTTTTAAGTGTTGTATCTGAATTACTTTGTTTTTAACCTGAAGTTTTTATAGTTTTATTAATATCTCTTAGCTCCACCCTGCAACTGGTTCCTTTTTCTTTCTTTTTTTTTTTTTTTGTGGGTACCGGGGGTCGACCTCAGGACCTCGCGTGCCAGCAGGCGCCCGTGCCGCTGAGCGATATCACCGGCCCCTTTTTCGTATGTGGGTTCCGGAAGTCGAACTCGGGCCCTCGCGCTTGCTGGGCAGGCGCTTAAGCCGCTGAGCCATCTCACCGGCCCTGGTTCCTTTTTCTAGGTAATGTTTCATCTCATTTACTCATAATCCTCCTACACTGTGGATTTTCAATTCTTTTCTAAAGTAGTTCCCTTCTGTATTCAGGAAGTGAATTCTGCAGAATGTGTTCTGCTTTTCAAAAATGCTGACTCTTCTAATACAGACTGAAATATTGTAATACCAAGAAAATTAAAAATAAGTTAAATAAGCAGCAAATGCAGCATAAACATTTTCTACTGGGACATACTGATGCAGGGTCCTTCTGTTGATATTTGTGTTGTGTTTTTTGGCTGTTGAATTCATATTTAATTATGAAGTTTTAAATGGGCAAAAGAGTCTGTAGAGAGAACAAAGGTCTCTAGCTTCATCTGTTCCTTGTTGCTGATTTATTTTTGACTTTGGATAAGCCTATTAACATAGGAGGGATTTACATTCAATTCTCTTATTTGTAGAAAAAGAAGTTTGGACTAATATGCCCTACAGTCTGTTAGAGCTAAGATTAAAGTAAATTAGACTTAATTAGATTAGATTAAATTAGAGCTAAGATTACATACCAATTCTTAACAAGTACTTTGTGAAAGTGTGAACATGAGCATATCTAAAGCAAAGCGGTGTGAATATATAAAGGCATGCCATAATTTATATCTATTTAAGAAATCATGAGAAGGAATAGGAAGAATGGAATGGGCTTAATGGAGTTACGAAATTTCAATTTTCTACTACTTCCATAAGTAGAGTAGAGATGCATCCGTGCAGAGATCCTCAAGAATGATCAAATTATCGTCTGCCCTTGATGGTTGTTGAGTTACTTGGTTGACCAATAGCTGTTAAGTATCATTCTATTCTATAATTAAGACAATTTGGAAATATTAACTAAAGTTGAAGATACAGTTTTTGTTTGTTCATTCGTTTGTTTGTTTGCTTTGAGTCAGGGTCTCGCTCTGTAATTCAGGCTGGCCTTGAACTCACCATGTAGCCCAGGCTGGCCTTGAACTCACTGTGATCCTCCTGTCTCAGCCTCCTGAGTGCTGTGATTATCAGCATATTCCACCATGCCCAGCAGTACTTTTGTTTGTTTGTTGCAAAGATGCAATCTTTAATTCAGCAATTTCACTTTACATATATTTTACATATATTCTTGTGCATTTCCCCCTAAAAGCCAAATAGAAGAATATTCTTGGCAACACTGTAATGAGAAGACAAATTAGAAACAACTTGAATGTCCATGGGTGGAAGACTAGGATATGTTGATACAACTAAATATTATAAAGCAGTGAATAATATTCTTAATGTTGATTGAGAAAAGCAAATAGCAGAAGAATACATGCAGTATTAGAGTTTAGACAGTGTTCATACTATTTATATAATATATACACACAGAGTTGATGCCTAACTGTAGGTACCAGCAAGGGCATGCTGTTGTTTATAGTCATTTACTGGATTGTAGCATCCTTTCCCATTGGTGGTTGCTTATACCAGTATTCAGTATCTATTATCTCTAGATGGTAGAGGCAACCAAATTCATATGAATTATAGACAATGTATTTAGAAAAGTGGTTACCTTACTAGGAGAAAGATAGATTATTGAGGTCAGGTAAGGGGTGCATAGTGGGCTTCCCCCACATTATAATTATCATATTTATTAAGCTAGGTGACAGATACAAGTGTAATATTATTTGTTAGATGCTTTTGTATAGTTAAAATATTAAAATAATTTACATAATTTTGTCTTTATTTAGGTTCTCCTGGGGTTTAATTTATGCTGGCTTCATCTTCATTATTTCCATATTCATTACAATTATCATAACATCCACCCAAATTATAGTCATGACTGGGTTCATGGTCATATTTACACTTCTTTTCTTATATGGCTTATCTTTGGTAAGTTCATACATTTATTACCACTTTTTCCATTTCAGGGCTTAGCTATATGTAACAAATATTAATGCTCCAGGAGGTTAGTACCAAGTACCATCACTCCTCTCATGGTGTGTATGTGTGTGTTTGCTTGATAAAATCTCTATGGATGTGAGAAAATGTAAAGCCATGTGAAATTGGATCCCTCTTTGTGGAAAAAGTCTGAAATAATCAAATGATGTATCGAAAAGAAACATGATTTTAAGTTTAAAACTGTCTAAGATTTTCTAGATGATTGTTGAAAATTTTCTTGACCCGTTTTTTCCCCAAAGATCTCCATTCAAAACATTTCTTCCTCTAATTTGCTCTTCTCTTCTTTCTCTGAACAAGGACCACCAATGTTTTCTCAGAGATTATAGATGCTTTTCCTTAGTGCGTTAATTTAGCTTCACTCAGTTTTTCCAAGTCTGGATTTCTACCCTATTTTCAAATCTTCTTCCGGTCTCCTCCACCCCTTCCTTGGCAACAAAAGCCCCAGCGTATGAGTAGGGCAGATAAAGATCCTCTTGAAGAGAAGGACTAAAAGCAGGACAGAATCATTATACCTTAAGAATTCCATCACTTTCTCACCAGTAATTATCTTTACAATAAAAAGATATTTATTTTATTGTGCCACCAAGTCTCAATGAACTAAATACATTTAACAGTTAAATGTCCTCTCTTTCAGATAGCCTTAGCTTTCCTGATGAGTGTGCTGTTACAGAAAGCTGTCCTTACCAATGTGATTGTATTTCTCCTTACACTCTTTTGGGGTTGTGTGGGATTCACTGCACTTTATAGACAACATCCTTTATCCCTGGAGTGGATTTTGAGCATTTGTAGCCCCTTTGCCTTTACTGCTGGAATGATACAGGTAAAAAGTTAATTAATTTATTATTGAACTTTTAAAATAATTTGATACTTTATAAGCAGTTTTCTACTTTAAAGCTAATTTGAAAATATTTTTATTATTCTACTGTAGAAAAGTTGTCATCTCATAAGTAAATTTAAATTATAAAATTTTCCAGATTTTCACCACTCACATGTATTTTCCTTTCGAGGTATTTTTCCAGATTTTTTTCTGTATACAAATATTTCCTTTCACATAAAGAAAGCATCCTGCTAGTTTATTAAACTTGCTATGTAAACCTATTATAAAACATTTAAAAATAATTATCAATCAAATACAAACAACTTTCAAAATATATAATACTGTTTAATAAATAATTATAAAGTAAATCAAAGTACCTAGAACTAGATTAAGTAGAATGGTGCTAAACATTCCATCCTCCTAAAGTAAATGTTTTATGATAATCACTTTCTTGTTTTTCATTACACCTGTGTTTGTGTTTCAGGATATAAGTTTTTAGTTTTGCTTATTTTGACCTTTTTATAAGTTATATTGGGCTGGTGAGATGGCTCAGCAGCATAAGCACCTGCTGGCAAGCGTGAGGTCCTGAGTTCAACCCCTGGTACCCAGATAAAAAAATAAAAAAATAAATAAAAGTTATATTGTATGAAATGTATTTTGAAAATTTGGCTTTTTTCATTGCACGTTATATTTTTAGATATCATTTGTAGTTTTTGTGTAACTTTAGTGCAGTGTTGTATAATATTCTATTGTGTGAATATACTATCAATTTTCTTACTGATAAATGACATTAGTTTCCAATCTTGAAAATTTATTTTATTGATCGATTGACTGCAGTGCCAGCAGTTGAATCCAGGGCCTCACATGCTAGGCAAGAGCTCTACCACTGGGCTATACCCTCAGCCATAGTTTTCGATGATTTTTAAGAAAGCTACAACAAATATTCTTGTACATGTTTCATAGTGTGCCAGTTTCGTTTGGTATATATCTACGAGTTAAATAGTGGGTCCTACAGTAGCTAAATCTTAATCTTTGTAGCTGTCACTAATTTTTTTTTCAAAGTGATGGCCTCGACTTACTTTTATGCCAATGCTTCAGTGATCCAATTTTTCTAAATCTTCGCTAACATTTGGTATTGTCAGTTTTTCAAACTGTAGCCATTCTGATAGATTGTAGTGATTTATTCCTGTGATTATTAGTATGCCTTTTCCTAATTAAGGAAGAAGCCAGATACCTTTGCATGTTTGGTGGCTATTTGAATTTTTCCCTTTTGTTAATTGCCTATCCAGGACTTGGCTTATTTTTCTACTGAGTTTTCCTTAATGCTTTTAGGAATGCATTATACACTGCTAGATATCAGATATTTTTCAGCTATTTGTTGGTAGGGTTAATTTCTTAATGGTACTTTTAATGAAAAAAGGTTCTTAATTTTGATAAACTTCGTTTATCAAGTTCCTTTTCTGTAAAATGCTTTCGTATCAATTTAAGAAGTCAGAAGATATTCTGTTTCATTGTAAATCTTTTTTTTTTTCTTTTCTTTTCTTTTTGGTACTGAGGATTGAACTCAGCCCCATTGCAATGAACTACATCTACAGCCTTTTAAATTTTTTTTATTTTCATACAGGGTCTTGCTAAGCTGGGTTTGAATTTGCAGTCCTCCTACCTGAGCCTCCCAGAGTGCTCAGATTACAGGCTTGTGCCACCACACCCAGCTGTGTTCTAGAATCCGCTTTTATATATGGATATAAAATCTGTTTCAAAATAACTTTTGTGTGTGTATATAGGTTGAGGCAATATTAATTTTTCTACGTAAGTTTCCAACTCTTCAGCTCTGTTTATTGAAAAGAGCATCCTTTTTTCAAGTGAATTGTAGTGTTTCCCTGGTCACAATTCAACCAATCATGTATTGGCCCATATGCTTGTCATCGTTCTATTGGTACATTGTCTTAATTTGCTTTATAACATGTCTTTACATCTGGGAGTAACAGTTTTATTATTTTATTTTCTTTTTCAAAAGAATTTTGTTTTAGTTTCCTTGTGTTGATATAAATTTTAGGATTAGATTATCAACTTGTACACATACATGTGTAAAGCTGTTAAGATTTGGATGGAATCTAATTTTTCAATAAGTTTGTAGAAATCTGACATTTCTTTTGCTATGATGTAATATATCATTGCATTCATTTAGATTCTCTTCAATTTCCTTTAATAATTATTTTGGTTTTCACTGTAGAAGTGTTACATATTTTTACTTGTTTTTGTTGTTGTTTTGCTTTGTTTTGTTTTGTTTTGTTTTTGTGCTGTGGTTTGAAATTAGGGCCTGGCCCATGCTAGGCCAGCACTCTACCAGTACGTTTGGTAAGGAACTGGCTGTAGGTGCAAGACTCCTTAGGTTCTGATTTCATCCTACTATGCAATTTTGACCTTGGCTAGTAACATTCTCAAATTTACTGTGCCTCAGTTTTACAATATGTGAAATGCAGATAAATGTAAGAGGTATGATGAAGATTAAAAAGAAAATATTTTTTAAAAACACTTAGAACAGTGCCTAGAACACAATAGCTAACATAAATAAAAATCTTTATTTTCAATAATAAAATAAAAGATGTAAATTCTCTTATCATTATCCTAATTAGATACTTTAAATTTTTATATTCTTTTTAAAAAATTTGCATGTCATTTGTTACATTGAATAGATATTTCCTGATGACTTGATGAAAGCAAGCAAATGAATTTTAATTTAAATTCTAATACTTAGCATATACTGTATTTTTTAAAACCAGTACTTCCTTTGATATTCTTTTGGTCACTATACAATAGAAATATTTTAACTAATAGCTTTGTTTCCTTACATGTTTGATAGATAACTAGCAACGGTTTCTTGAAAAAGCTACTTAGTAAACTAATAACTCGATGCTATGCTAAATTACATACTTGCTAATTTATACTTTTATTATCATTTTTGCTTGAATCTTAGATTATCCACCTGGATTATAACTTGAATGGTGTAACTTTTCCTGACCCTTCAGGAGATTCATATGTAATGATAGCAACATTTGCCATGTTGGCTTTCGATTGTATTATCTACTTGCTATTGGCATTATACTTTGACAAAATTTTACCCTGTAAGTAGTAGTGTATTTTCTCTGATCTCTATAGTTATTGATTACATTGAATAGTTTTTCTTAATGTTATATAAATATATTTTTAGAAATGAAAATCAGTATTTTTCATCTCAGTCCAAATAAATTCTTTTTTTCTACTTCATAATTTTAATAGTTCAAAGAAGTTTTCTTGTAAAAACAATTATTCTTCTGACTTCACATGGTAGCATATTATAATTGTATGGTAATACTAATTATAGAACATTATGATTATATAATACTCAAATAATGTTACTTTTACAAGTATCCTTGAAAGTGTTTTGAATAGTGATACTTAGGCTATGTATCAGAATAAGTTGAAAGAAACAAGTGCTTGCTATAGTTTGGCTATTACAGGGCCATTGCACAGCAGACATGTTCTCTAATAAACACTTGTTCAACATTAGTCTCAATATTTTTCATATTTACAGAAGTACATTATTTATATGGTTTTCTTTATTTCACAACGGAATTTTACGTAAATTCAAAATTTCTTCACACATAGTAGAATCAGAATGCTTTTGTTCATGCGTGATCTCACTTATTATTCTATTTTATATATTTCCTCCATTTTGACTATAGTTAAGGTTGTCTTATATGTTTATATGTATTTTTGGTATATATTCCTGTTTATCTATTTTTCCTAGTTTATATCTGAAGGCCGTTAGTACTCCTTCATTTTTTTAAATTTGGAAAATAATTTAAAATGTAACCATATTTATACAGAAGAAGTATAATTTCTTCATTATTTTTATCTTTTTACTAGTGTGCTTATATGTCAATATATAGATTTCAAAATTATATTCAACTGTATTGAATATAATTGCGAGCTGTATTATTCTCAAACACGTCTACAATTATTTTTATGTGCCATATTAAGGCTTTATGTTCTCCCAAATATTTGATTTCTTCCATTCTTCCAAATATCTTTTAGATTATATTTTATTCAAACCTTTTACTTATGTTTTGTGGAAAGTTCTATTACATTGTTTAATTTTTGCAATGTTATTTCCTTTGAATTTTCATTGTTTGCTTCATTAAGTTTTCTTCTGAATAATGGGAAGTAAGAAGGAAAAGAACTTTTCCACAATGTTTGAAAGTTCAAGACATTCTGCACTGTTCTGAACAGGCTTCTTTACTCATTCTATTAATATTTACTGATTTGATATATATTGCCTCTTGATTAATTAGATGGGAATGAACGCCATTATTCTCCATTATTTTTCCTGAATTCATCATCTTGTTTCCACCGAAAAACTGATAATAAGGTCTTTGAAAACGATATAGAACCTGAGCATCACTTTGATGATTATTTTGAACCTATGGCTCCTGAATTCCAAGGAAAAGAAGCGATCAGGTACCCACATTAATAGTTATACTAATATGTAATTGCAAGGCTAAAGAATTGTAACCTTCAGCAAGAGGATGGGCCGGAGGCAGAATATTGAAACAGAAGCAATTTGTCTTTGTCAGCATCACTGTGTTCCACTGCCATCATCATCAATCTCTTCTAACTACCTGAAAGGAATATTTCCTTTGATTATCACCATACAATGTTACCTGTCACTTTCTATCTTATCTGCTTCCCTGCTTCTGTCTTCTGTGCCCACCACTCTTTTATATTTGCTGTTTCCTTTCTCTGAACTCTTCTGCAGTTTCATCCAGTTTTTGTTGTATGGTAGATGAAGTATTTTGGAAGGATTCTTACATCCTAACAGCATTCTTATCTCTCATTTGATGTGAAATTTTGGAAAAATGGGTAATTTTCTCTGAGACTTAGTATTTTCTATGAAATAAACACTTGACTTTTTAGGGTCGCTACACAATTTGGTATGGTAACAGAATCCTAGGAGGAGCACTTAAAATATCTGTTTTCAGACTGTCCTTTCAGTAGTTCCAACTCAGAGGGTATGGGATTGAACACAAGTATTAGGGATTTTTTAAAAACCCTGTAGATTTTTCCACTATGTTTCAAACAAATTTAAAGGAGCAGATATTTAAATGTTAACTGCTTTTTTTTTTCTTTATGTGGGTACCGGGAACCGAACTCAGGACCTTGTGCTTGCCAGGCAGGCGCTTATGCTGTTGAGCTATATCACCGGCCCCAATATTAACTGCTTTTTGTGTATCATATCTTCATACAGTATTTACTATGTTCCAGATATGCACTTAATAATCACAAAAAGCTTTCAAAGCATGTACTTTTATATTCCTCATTTTACAAATGAGCAAAGTGAAGTACAAAAAGGTTAAGTCCTTTGTCCAGTGTCACACAACTTGAAATTGGGGAACTGGGGTTGACAGCCACACAGTCTGGCTATTGAATCCATGCTCTTAATGTCTGGCTACCATTGAGGTAATAGGTGGCAAAGGAAAATGAATATGTAGGAAGTGAAATGTAATATTCATCTGTAAGACAAAGAGCATAGGTAGGCCTAACCTATTTACTTAAGCTGTGCCTATCCAGTGCCTGTCCTGTTCTTCCGTTAAGCTTTCTGAGGGGAAAATAGGCTACACCTGCTACCAGCTAGTAAACCAAGTTTGTGGAAGCTATTTATCCAAATGAGAAAGGCCAAGTGAGAAATGATCCCCAAAGCATCAACTCCAATGTCATCAATCCCTTTATACCAGTTGAGAACACAAAAAATAACTATATTATTATTAAAATTAAAATAATTTTTTGAAACAGGTTCTGGGGCTACAGAGCAGTTTAAACCTACCCTTTGACTACCCAAAATTAGATACAGTTTCTGACCCTTAAATCTGTCTTCTTTCTTCACTGTGACCCTTTCTTAGTAATGTCATTCCCTTTCCCCCAGCACGAGAGGATGTTGAATTTATCTCAATCAATCCTAATGTGTGACTTCAATATGGTATGGATATAAAAAGTACTAAGGTGTTGATTTATTTTTTCCCATGTGGCCTCTGCTTTTTATGTAAATGAATGGTTTCCCTTTCCCTAGTCGTCTTTGAGTTTTATGTATCAAGGGGTATATAAGAAAGCTTGCAGAATTCTAACCAGAATCACAGTCTTGATTCTGTAAAGATATCTATTTTTCATTCACAACTGACTCCCTCTCACCCATAACCCTTCATGCATGTTCTTCTCTGTGTGTTTTTAAAATAATCTATAGATGGTATGATATTGTGCTTATGTTGCTGTATATAGCTTTTACACTCAGCAATATGTTTTCTGAGATCTATTCATAGTGATAAGAAATAACTAATGTACTGATTTTAACTTTTACATACTATTTTAAGACATGAATCTACCACCTTATCCCTTTTGACATTGAATGGCATTCTAATGTTTCCAACTTTTTGCTCTTACAAACAATGCTGCAGTGAACAGCCTTTTAAGGATAAGCAAGATAAAATGATGTTAATATGCACATACGTACATTTCTGTATGTAAATGTGTGAATGTATGTGTGTGTGCATGTACATACATAGGTGACACATTTGCCCATCCAGCAGGAAAATAAAAACAAAGAGGTCTAACTTTGTGCAGGATATAACAGGTGCTTTGCTGGACCTGGCACACAAAACATGAAGCAGAGGATGCTGAAAGAGGTCACTGGAAAGACCATGAGAGGTTGCTTTATGTTTTTCAGAAAAGCCTTGACTTTCCCTCTGAGGCTCATGAGGAAATCCTGAAGCGTGTAGAAGAGTGAATAAAACTGTTTTGAAAATAAATCTTCCTATTTTCTGTGTGGAACATGAATTCTAGGGGGTATCTGGAAATAGGGAAAACAATTATATGTAGTAGAGAAAAGGAGAATTGACAAGGGGCTAAATGAAAATTATTATAATCTATATGAGGAAAAAAGATCTAAGACTAGAATTATTTCTAAGTTAAATTTTACAAGACATCATAATTGGATAGATGATTGATGAGTCTGTGTAAGAATTAAGACAACAGAGGAATGTGTGTTACATAAGCTCCACAATGGTAGAGGGACAGGTATAGGAAATGATGAAATGAGGTCTTGAGGTCTTTCCGAATATTCACCTTCTCAATGTGGGCCTCACACTAGCATTATCTGAGGAACTTTTTATAGGATCCCAAACCTCAGCCTTCATCCCTCATCAATTAATGTGAATCTTCAAGGGTGGTTGTTAGGCATCAGTTTTCTTTGTATTCCAATGTTCAATCAAGTTTGATAATCACTTATTTAAAAGTGTGTGTGCATGTGTTTGTGTGTGTGTGTGTGAGAGAGAGAGAGAGAGCACCTAGAATGAGACAATCCATTGTAGAACACACAAAAATGGTGTGTATAATGAAATAAAAGGACTTTACTAGGAAACAGAGAATGAACATGTAGAAGAACAGAAAAAAACAATCAAGTGGAATGTAGACACTTTAAACAAGAGTAAGTCAGCAATAGTGACTTAATCCAGTAAAGCAAAGATGGAAAAGCATTTGTTTCATTTGGTAATTTGGAAGCAACTAATGATTTCAGTATGAAGAGATTCACTAGATTGGTTGGTTCAGAGATCAGAGTACAAGTAAGGAAGAAAAGAAAGGTAAGGAGGTGGAGATGACTGATTTATATTTTATTTTGAGACTTGTGTAAAGAAAGGTGAAAAATTCAGTTGTCTCTAAAGCATTGAGTTCAAAAGAAGCTATTAGAGAGAATGTTATAGAAAATGCAAAGGCTGAGGGTCTAGCAATGAACAAAGCTTAGAGGGAAAGGGAGATAATGGTTGATGATTCCATGAATAAGAGAAAGAGCTTCATATGTTTCTAAAATTAGAGGAAAAAAGGACATCGTAGAGTATTTGTCTACTTTTCTAAGCAAAATATTGGTATTTTAATTTACAGAAAGATTCTTTTATTTTTCTATCTCAGAGGAAATGATTAATTGAATATAAGTATTGGTCCTTTTAAATAGCCCGATTATGTCATCATTACTGAAGTGATTGATTTGTATATATCACTATAACTAGGCATATTCATGATCTATGCTATTTTTACCTCTATGTTGACAAAGTAAGCACCCCTATGTCATTACAGAATCAGAAATGTTAAAAAAGAGTATAAAGGAAAGTCTGAAAAAGTAGAAGCATTAAAAGGTAAATAAAAACATTTAATTCTTTCATTGACTTTATTGCAAAAAAGTGGGAAACATTCAGTGTGCAAGTTTTGAAACTTAACCAAGTCAAAAAGAAAAAAAAGAATGCAAATAATCTAACTCTACCACCTTGACATTAATCATGATTAGGAATTTGTTGTAAAATTCTTCTAGAAATTCTATGGATCTACTAATTTTCAAAACTGGGCTCATACAATGAAAAATGCAGTTTCCTGTTGTTTTTTAAGGTGACTCTGCTATGAACAGTGTCTTATATTTTATATTTGGACTATGAGGAAAGAACAACTAGACTAAAAGCCTGATAAATTTATCTATTCAGGGAGCTTACGTAGTTTATACACACTGGCACAGGAGTTAACTAAAATAGGATGAGTAAAACTGGACAGTGAATTGAATTCACAAGTTTGTATCCTGTAAGAAAATAGTTTATAAATGAGTAATCAGAACATATTTTGTTTCTAAATATTCTAAGAAATATAGTTTTCTATAATATATTTAAATAAGCTTCAAAGTTGGCAGTTACATTTCATAGAGGTCTACTTGTTTTTATTAAGCATTATTTTAGAGGTGTAGAAATAATTTTTACAAAAGACAGAAACCTTAAAAGCTAAAAAAAAAAAAAAAAAGCCACTGAGGTCATTTTAACTTCAGTAAAGTTCATTTTAGCATGTACTACGAACTCTGCTAAGTGATTTATATGGACTTTTTTCATAAAATTTTATGAAAATCATAGTAATGTACCACTTACTCTGCAGATGAAGAAACTGAGGCTTAGATTTCATTTTTGCAGTACCACAGGTCAGTTAAAGGCCAATGTCCCTTTTCTCTGAAAACTGTATGTTTTCTATTTTAAAACAAAAAACATAAAAGTTGTTAATGTACTTGTTTGATTTTTCCAATATCATTTATTAAATAATTCACCATCCTGGTGAATTTGAAAGGTCATTTTTATTAATCTTTATTTTGATACTGATTTTAAACTTCTATCCATTTTAAACTTCTATTCTGTCCCACTGGTCCCAGTATCCTGCACCAATAACATATTAATTATTACATATATATTTCACCGATGTCAAGGAATCAGTAACACATTGTCTAAGTTATTATAGTTCTTCAAGTGTCATTTTGTCAATTAAGAGAATTTCAAATATTATGTAAAATATTGAATTGGTTAATTTCTTCTATATTTAGGGCCAGCCTCATCTAATGCCTTCCTATTTTGTCTTATACTAAAAACAGGCTTGCACTTTGACATATATGAAAGTCAAATCACAGCAATTTTGGGTCATAGTGGAGCTGGCAAATCTTCTTTACTAAACATTCTTAATGGATTGTCTGTTCCAACGGAAGGTAAGCAGAAAGAAATTTCCCAAGGCAGGACATCTGATGATAAAATGAGTTCATAGGTACACTTCTCTCATTTTGAATTGTATGGCTTAAAAGAAATGTTTTTCTAAAGTTGTTTCCCAGAACTGTATGACTTTAAATATACAGTGGTACCTCAGTTCACAAACTTAATTCATTCCCTGTTTCTGGGAAGATGGCCACATTAGTGTTCATGCGGGGAAGATGGCCCTGGTTGTGTTCCTCACCCAATGTGGAGTTCGTGAACAGAAGCAAAATTTCGATGAATGCTTCTGTTTGCAAAAGAAATTGTTCATGAACAGAAGTGTTAGTGAGGTATTACGATATTTCATTTTCACCCAATTTTCATGAAAATCATCTTTATTCCATTAAGCGATATTGTAAGGGAAAGTAAAACTTTAAATAAAAGCCTGCCAAGAAAGCCCGCCAAGAGTGCCCACCAAAAACCTAGTGGACATGTCCAGGCAAGCCTGATAACAGAACATTCCTTCCTTTGTGTGACCCCTGTTTTACTGCCTTTGTGTAACTGATGGCCTTGCAATGTAACTTGAGATGTTTAAACTACCTCAGCAACGCATGATGTCACCCAGCCCTCCAATCGTAATGCACCAAATCTGACTTTGTACCTACCTGCTTGCTTTCCCCATAAAAGCCCCAAAACCCTGCCAGGTGGGGCTCTAACCTTTTGGGAGATATCCCAGTCAAACCCACCAGTGTAATAAACTGCCTCCTAAATCTTCTCTGTGCTGTTTCTTCCTGTTCCATTTTCCATAACAATATTATGAAAGAAATCTACAATACTATAACTATATATTTATGTTAGTCATAATTAGTAGTAAAAATTATGAAATTATCATTTTAGATATTTGAAAAACATATTATCTTGCCAACATTAAATTATTTTTAACTTCTATTCTTAGGATCAGTTACTGTCTATAATAAAAATATGTCTGAAATGCAAGACCTGGAGGAAATTAGAAGGATGATTGGTGTTTGTCCTCAATATAATGTACAATTTGATATACTCACAGTGAAGGAGAACCTCTGTCTCTTTGCTAAAATAAAAGGGATTCGTCCACAGGAAGTGGAACAAAAGGTAGATGAGCATGCTTGGATCAACAGAACTGTCATTCATTTTCCAAGTTAAATCATGACAACAGAATTGTCTCCAGTGACATATCTGGTCTTTTGTGAATAAAATTTGGACAAGGAAGTCCTATAAAAAGTATAGACTGCATCAGTGGGCAGTTAAAATTGCATAATATGGATCATATTGTTTTAAGAATCATATTTTCTCATATAGGTACAACAAATTTTATTGGAATTGGACATGCAAAATATTCAGAATAATCTTGCTAAAGACTTAAGTGAAGGTCAGAAAAGAAAGCTGACCTTTGGAATTGCCATTTTAGGAGATCCTCAGGTAAGTAAGTTTATGCATACAGAGAAAAACAAATTGAAGGTCAGTCTTATCTTTTAACCATTAGAAGTGGTAGAGCTTTTGTTATAGTGTATCAAGAGAGAAGCTTGTATGTTTAACTATGAAAGTAAAT
This sequence comes from Erethizon dorsatum, assembly GCA_028451465.1. NCBI lineage: Eukaryota > Metazoa > Chordata > Mammalia > Rodentia > Erethizontidae > Erethizon > Erethizon dorsatum. The sequence continues at coordinate 13,425,236 of CM051826.1, forward strand.
AACTAAATACCGATTGATTTGTATTATTTTCCATGGAATCTTGTGGAAATACTTAATGTGGAAGAGACACATATTTTGCATATCTTTATCCTCTGTAGGTTTTGCTCTTAGATGAACCAACTGCTGGATTGGATCCCTTTTCAAAACATCGAGTGTGGAGTTTCTTGAAAGAACGTAGAGCAAATCATGTGATCCTCTTCAGTACTCAGTCTGTGGATGAGGTTGACCTCCTAGCTGGTAAATGTTGGTTTTAGCTCAGTGTCATGGTGAAAGATTGGGGAAGTTTAGATGCAAGGTCTTCTCACTATCTCAACATGCCTTTGGTCCATGGCAGTCTAGGTAGTAACAAGTCTAATTACCCAATGGAGTTCTTCCCTGGTTGTACGTTTGCTGGGTTATGGTCATTAGTAAAAAATTGTGATTTTTTTCCAGATCAGCCATAAGTTTATTTAAACACACAAATTTTCATTAATCCATATTTGGCTGAAAAGTAGCTAACCATTCTTTAGCATCTATAGTAAAAGTTGCACCCATGTAATCTGTGGTAGTTTCTTTCTGCAGAAAGTTTTGGAGGGTGCTGAAATACATTGGTGTTGATGAGATCAAAATGCAACAATTTTAATGTGTGTTTTAAATTTTAAAATGTGTGGTAGATTCAGTAATGCTGAATACAAAACTTCTTTGGAATTCTGAGCTTTACTTTCTCATATATATTTTCTAGAAAGAGCAGAAGTGACTCATAACATTCTTTCTCATTTCCTTTTTTTACTCAGATAGAAAAGTGATCATGTCCAATGGCAGATTGAAATGTGCAGGCTCTTCTGTATTTTTGAAGAGAAAATGGGGTCTCGGATATCATTTAAGGTAAAGCCTTTAGGAAAAGACAACATATGCTTGTTGTCAATACTGGTACATCAAAAAGATGGATGATTAAGGAGCGAACTGGTCTCATCCTTCATCTCTGTTATACTGGATTTACAAGTGTTTCCCAAACACATTTCCTACTTTCCTGCCTCCTGGTATCTTTGTTAATGTGAAGTATGGACAAAATCACAACATTATAAACCAAGCCTGTCTCTTCATAGCAGGACCTCTTCATGTACCACTTTTCCAGGTCACTTTTCTGGGCAGCCTAAACCTCTACCTTCTTCCCACTTTCCATTGGCCTCAGTTGATCCATCCAATCCCATAGTATATTTTTACAGGGTTCAAAGGCAAATATTTTCACACACCAGTATCAACAGAGAATAAATTGTTTTCAGAGAGTGGTGAAAATTGTGTTTAACAAGAAACTATATGTACAAGCTAAAAATGATTTTTAAAAAATACAAACAAACCAAAGCCCTATTGCTGAACAAAGCATGGATGTGGGGCAAATTTCTGTATCAGCCAATACTTTCTGAGAGGTGTAGTAATTATTTTCCTCAAAAGCCTATTATGTCTAGTGTTCAGATCTCCTTCTGTTTATTCTTATACTTGGTATATACTTTTAATCACAATAAGTTTTTGTTTTCAGTTTTTCTGACTTTGTCAATGTTCTGTGTATAAATACAATTTTCAAACTATATTATTATTAGTTACTCATTGTGTTAGCTTTTTACCACTGTGACCAAACACCTGAGAAAAATCAGCTTACAAGAGAAAGGATTTATTGCAGCTTCCACTTTCAGAGATTTCGGTCCCTGGTTACCTGGCTCCATTGTTTGGGGCCTGTGGTGAAGCGGAACTCCCTAGTGAGGACGTGCAGTGGAGCAAAACTGCTCACCTCCTGGTGGTCAGAAGCAGAGAGAGATGGAGCAAGGGGCTTGGGACAAAAAGTATGCGTCAATCACACTCCCAGTCACCTGCTTCTCTAACTAGGGCCTGCCTCTTAACATTTCCTCCACCTCTCAATACCCCATTCAGAATTCATCGATGCATTAACCCACTGATGAGGGTAAAGCTATCATGATCCAATCATCTTCCAAAGACTCCACCTCTGAACACTGCTGCCATGCTGACCAAACCTTCAACACATTATCTTTTGGGGGACATTTCTGAGCCTAACCGTAATACTCATTTTTCTTGTTTCACAAAGCCAGCAAAGTAGTACTCAAAGGCTAACTGTTCAATAAAAATAGTGGACATGGCGGAGAAAATGCAAATGATTTGTCTTTTGTTTTAAATATTAGTTTCTATAAGAATGAAATATGTGATCCAGAGCAAATAACATCCTTCATTAATCACCACATCCCTGATGCTAAATTAAAAACAGAAAACAAAGAAAAGCTTGTGTATACTTTGCCGTCGGAAAGGACAAATAAATTTCCAGGTAACTTGAATATGAATACAGAGAAATGAAATCTGAGATTAAATGTTCACATTGACTTAGATTTTCATTATTTAATAGATTTGGATTTTGTCCTGTGTTAATTTATCTGAAAAGCATAATTTGAGAGAAGGACTTGTGTGCATTGAATTTATTTGGTACTTGATCCCTGGTAATACTAACAATCAATGGAAAGAAGAGACTGGAGGAAAGGAAGCTGGGAAAATTTTCATTATTTAGCAGATTGTTGTGGTGGGAGATTTAAGTATAATGGCACAAAGGGGAAATAAAAGAATAAGTAAGTGTGCTCTGAGTTCTATCATGGAGGGAAAGGGTTACTTACTGCTCTCTATCCATCACTAGTTAGTGAATATATCCACGTTCATTAACTTTTGGGTCTTCTGTTTTGTTCTGAATATGAATTTAAGAAGCTTGTAAACCTGTAATTTCAGCTTTCTGGGAGGCTGAGGCAGGAGGATTGCAAGTTTGAGTCCAGCCAGGTAGTTTAGTGACTTAGAGAGACTCTACCTCAACATTAAAAATAAAGGACTGGAGTTGTAGCTCTGTGTTCCATGCAGAGGCCTTGGGCTCAATCCCCAGCACATAACCTACCACCATAAATATATCATATAAGGTTAGAAAAAGAATCTCAGGCCAGTAGGAGTTTTTTAATAAGGAGAGTTACCTTGTGTAGTTGAGTGCAGAAGTGGGGATGGGCACCAAGGCCTCTGCTACAGGTTTCTTTTTGTATTTTATTTTAATTATTTGTGCATATACTTATTTTGCAGAGAAAAACATAGCCTACTTATTTACAAAAGTTTTCAATATGGGTTTCCAGCCTGCTGGGTAACAGTACCAACAGGCTCTGTTTTGATAAGTAACCCTAAAAATTCGCTAACTCTTTGTTCAAAGCTTACTATGTGCCAGGCACTGTCCTTGTGGTTTTATATATATATATATATATATATATATATATATATATATATATATATCAACTCATTTAGTACTCATAACTATTTCATGAGGTGGGTGCTATAATTTTCTCTATCTTACAAATGAGTAAATATACTTTAATCTCTTTTGATTTAAATAGCTTCTCATAGTTTTATTAAAGGTTTAATGCTTCATAGGCCTAATTTAAATAGGCTTCTTTAAAGATAATTTAATCTCATTGGGCAAAAACTTAAGAATTCAGATTTTAACTCCACTCTCCAAAAAGGCCTCTTTCTCTATCCTCATATCACTACAAGGATGGTATTCTATACTATCTTACTGTGTTTTGGGCCAAGGCCCCATGAGGTACGACTGGCCCAACGTTTTTCTTTTTTTTTTAGTTAGGGAAGGACATTAAGGAGTTCTATGTATGCCGGTACCACCAACTGGAAATACCACTTAGCAAGAGTCTCTGGTGTTGATATGCTATCCTTTAGAAGCTTCTTTATATGGACTCTAGTCTAATGGCATGCTTACGTCTGTGTGCATTCCAGGGCATGGGATTCCACATCACCTCAATGCAATGGGCAGGTCATACAAAAACATGTTGCTTGCTACAGCCTCCCCCATTGAATTGCGCTCCCCTGAGTAGTGATGCTGGGTATTCACTCTACCCATGTAGAAAGTGGCATGTGGGAGTCTTCCCCAAGAAGCTCATATCCTTGGCCACATAATCCCAGGAAAGAGATAACTAACAAGTGTTTACTGAGAATCCATTATATAAGGGACACTGCTTCAGACACAGGAAATATAGTATTACATACGACATAAGAGTCCCCATCCTCCTGGAATCTACATTCAACTAAGTGGGAAGAGTAGAGCAAATTAAATAAAAAATTTTGTATGTGGAACAGTTAACAAAGCCACATGAGTTGGAGTGATGACTAGTGTCCAGCTTAGGTTTAGGTTTATATAGAGGGCTCATGGAAGGCCACAGAAGAAAATGGTCAAATGTACTTAAGTAGAGAAAAATGGCGTATCTGGAGGGTAGCGAATGAAGGAGCACAGTGGAGAGCAGAGATGGGTAAATTTTTGTGGGATACATAGAGAATGGCTCTTACTGAGACAAAGAGGTTTTGGTACTGACTTTGTCTAAGTGCATGGAGAAACCACTGAAAGACATTCAACAGGGAGTTGATGTGATGTGGTTTGCATTTTCATGCTCTGCATTAAGATAACTCTGGGCTTAGGAGAACAAGAGTGGAAACTTGGAGATGCACCATGGGGACATTTCAGAGGCCCAGGTGAAATACAGTGGTGACTGGGCTACCATGCCGCCAGTGAACATGAATGGAAGGGGTGTCTCTGAATCATATTTGAAAATAATGCTAAAACTCTGGCTGATGAAGTATGAGGAAAGGTGGAGAATATAAAATTAGACTTCTACATTTTCGGCTCTGATTACTGAGTAGAAAGTTTAATGTTAAGTAAGAGGTGGAACATTGTGACCAAAGGGGGAAGGAAGAATCAATACTTTGTTTTGGAAATGTTAATCTAGAGATGCCTTTTGATTTACTAGTCCTCAAGTATATAGTTGGTTAAAGGATATTAATAATCAAAGGACAAAATGATATTTGAATTTGGGAATCTGCAGCATATATATGGATAATAGATTGGATTTGTGTGTGTGGAAAGAGAAGATGGTCTAGGGCAAAAATTTTGGGAAAAAACAGAGAAGCTGGGAAGGAGGTAGAAACTGATACAACTGGATATAGTTGGAGGAAAAAACTGAACAATGTGTTTATAATGAAGAAAGAAAATGCTTCCAGGAGGTGAGACTTACTGAACTGCTTTGAATGTCACTGAGTTAAAGACAAAAAAGGGAAAGACCAAGTTAAAATAATAAAAGAAAATAAAGAATTGTTCACTGAATCTGAAAATATGGAGTTATTTGTAGCCTAGAAAACAACAGTTCTCATGAAAGGATATGGATAGCATGGGGACTTTCAGGAGTTAAATGTCAATAGGATGTGACAAATTAAAGGTAGACAAAGCTTTGGAGCCAAATATGCATGTGAAGAGGGATAAGATAAAGTGATTGTGTTTTGTTGTTATTACTTGTATTTATTTAATAAATCTTATAGCATTTTGACTGTTGTTTGAGATGACTTAATAGATGTAGGAGAAATTGATGATGTAGGAAGGGAGAGGAAGCCCTTGATAGGCTGATAGAGGACGGATAGCAGGTAGAACTGAGGTCAAAGGTGTAAGCTTAGATAGGAGCAGTGGCATGTCTTGCACCCGAACAGAAGACCCAGCGTGTGGGTAGAGGTACACATGGATTTGTAGTATGGAGGTGAGATTAAAAGATGGTGGTATTTCTGATTACTCATATTTCCTCAAAGACTGTAGGAAATTCATGATCTAAAAATAGAAAATGGAGTGAGCTTGTTTGAATAATGAATTTGATATTGTCACTTCAGAGACTGAGAACATGCTAATGAAGTTTTGCTTTTGATTATTGTGATACTGCAAAGACAAAATTTTCTGTACAATGTTATGATTCATCTTTCACATTAGTGTTGATTTACTGAGTTTAGTAATTGATGTTGTTTTTCAAATGTGCGTATTTCTGTCTGTTATCTTAGGTCTCTTCAGGGATCTTGATAAGTGTTCTGGCCAGGGTATGATGAGTTATGATATCTCCATGTCAACTCTGAGTGAAGTTTTCATGAATGTGGAAGGAAAATCAACTATCAACCAAGGTAAAACCATTTGTATAATTCACAAAAATCAATTTCCAATTGATCATATATCAATTCATTGTGTATAATTTCTTAGGTATGATTCACACTAAGGAATGTGACTCATTCCAAATTTGACTTTGAAGTTAGAGAGGAGCTGTTATTGTTCCTCAACATCATCACTAGGCCTAACCATAGATTCCTTCTTGGAATGTACCAAATTTCTCTTTGGAAACTCTTTTCTCCCTGTTTTAGGAGATTTTTCCTATCTTCAGATGCTCACTGCTTCTTAGACTCTCTCAGGCTCTGAAAGTTCTAAATCAGAGGCATGAGTTTTGTATAAAAATTGTTCTTAGCTTGTCAATACAAAAAAATCCACTAAGGTATTAATGGAGAGGATTCTCAGTCTCAACTCCTTAATATTTTAATGGGTGATAATAATAGAAGCTGTCACTTTTTTGGAGTATCACCAGATACTTTGATCAGTGTATTTCTATACATTGATGTTCACCTACAACAGTACCTTCCTTCAGTAAATAATCTTTCCAACGATTGTCACTGGCCCCATTTTATGGCTGAGAAAATCGGGCCTAAGATTAGTTAAATGATCCAAATTGTACTGCTTGTAATTCATGTATGTGGGATTCATTTACAGGTCTGTTTGTTTCAGAAATAATGATCTTTTGCCTGCAATACTAGGTTATTGATACCTTCGTAGTAGGTATTTGGACATTAATGATTAGCTATTCCTAGGGAGAATATTTTTTGAGACCCCTTAGAATATTGTTGCATTTGAGACTTCCTTTCTAAACACTCTTTGTTTGAATTCTTCTTTAGTATGAACTTAGTATACTTTCTCACTGAGTTTATAGAATTTGAACATTGTTATATTTCTTATACTTTTTGCATGCTTTTATGGCTATAATACAAACATTATTTTAAAAGTTTTAATATGTATCACCATTGGCAATTATAAGATAACTATAGAAAGAAAATATTGAAGGCAGTGGTGAGCTCTAAACTTAATAAATACTGAAAAATGCTGTTTAAATAATTCCTTTTTATCTGTCTATAAGAATAAGTCAAATGTAAAATAATTTTTAATATTAAAAAATTCTGGGGCCGGTGAGATAGCTCAGCGGCATAAGCGCCTGCCTGACAAGCGTGAGGTCCTGAGTTGGACTCCTGGTACCCACATACGAAAAAAAGGCCGGTGATATCGCTCAGCGGCATGGGTGCCTACTGGCACATGAGGTCCTGAGGTCGACCCCAGTACCCACAAAAAATAAATATATAAATAAATAAATAAATAAATCTGTGGTGCCCCAGGATGCCATTAATACTATGTGTGTATGTGCACAGATTTTGAACATACAGAAATGATGAGCGACTCAGAAAGCCTCAGTGAAATAGAGCCAGCTTGCTCTTCTCTCCCTGAAGTACAGAAGCCTGTGGGTAACATGGAACTTTGGAGGATGCAGGTCTGTGCAATAGCACGGCTTCGTTTCTTAAAGTTAATACGTGGAAGAAAAACACTTTTGACCCTGTAAGTACTGTGATTTTGTTAGATGGTGAGGTTCAAGAGATGTTCAAACCAGAAAAGAATTTAAAACTAGAGTACGATACCCAGCATTTGTACCAGAGGACAGACAATGGACACATTTGATTTCACTGTCAGCAGGAACACCTGTATATTAGCCCTGAATGAGCTTATGCACGCAGATGTGTTTATTTTAAATAGTTTGATATTTTGATGTTTGTGTAGAAATTCCTTTTAATCCCATGTAACATGCTGAGATATGACTTTTAGAATTTTAGTAACTAGAAGTGTAGTTTGGTATAAAATAGATTTGATACTAAAAACATTATGGGGTCTGACTGAGTAAATAAAATTGTGATAGATTCATATAGTAATTTTTTATCATTTAGGCTATTGATATTTGGAATGGCATTGTTCCCTTTGATTATGGAAAGGATAGTTTATTCCATAATAGATCAAACTGTCGACTGGGAATTTAAAACAGAATTGTATTTTCTCTCTCCTGGACAACTTCCTCAAGATCCCCGTACCAGCCTGTTGATCATCAATCACACAGGTGAACAGAAATCCAGAAATAAGTTATTTTTATTGTTAAATAGCACAGGTTGGGGGAAAAACAAATTGCAAGAAAATGTGCATTTATAGAAAACAGATTATGAGGAACAGTGCATATTTTTTCTGATTTTGGAAGTCACAAGAGTGGTGAGGGATAAGAAAGGAACCTAGGCCACTATACAATCTGGTCGAGTAAAGCTCCGGCTGATGTTGCTATGCTATTATATGAAAGAGAAATAAACTTCTATCTTGACTGGACCACTTTATTTCCAATCTCTTTGTTGCAATGATAGTCTAATCTACACCATAGACATTGTAACCACTGATTGACATGTAAGGTTTCATTTCTACACCCCATGAACCTCTGTGAAGTAACAAGATTCAGGAAGACTCCTTATCTTGCTATCCCGAAGAATAGGTAATTGAATATTTTGTGACTGCTTAATTAACTTGAAGGAGAAACTTTTATGTTTCTACCCAAGATATTTATAAAAATTCAGAGTAGGAGCTCTCTCATGATGAGTTCCCTATTCATTCAGTTTTCTTTCACATATATTAGTGATTCTGGTTTGTAGATGTCTCTTTAATCAAACATGGTATAGTATTTTCATTTCTGTTTCTCATTATTCATATTGTTTTTCATTTGGGATTTTGGAAAGTAGATTTCCCTGCTGCCTTAAAGCTGAAAGTCTTGATAATTGCACATGAATTTCTGAGATTTATATTGTTTCTTTACCTTTCAGTTTATCTCATGTTTTTTACTCTCTAGTAACACTGAGTACAATGTACTAGTATTCCCTTATATTTTTCTTTCCGTACTCATTTGTTTGGTATTTTGAGATTGAAGTTTGGGGATTCTGTACCATCTTGTTCCTCTTTTCTCAAAATCCAATGATTATTGGTAAAATGTTCACCTTTTCATGTAAAAATTCCCATTTGGGTGAATATGAATCACCATTATTTTACCCTGCAGTGGAGATGGAGTGGCATGTGTCATTGACCCAGCGTACATGGAAAACTCATTCTCTGTGTATGTCCGTTTCACCTGGGGGGAATCCTAATGTGTTTTAAGTTTAGTCCTATTTGTCCAATTCCAGAGCCTACCTTGTGCATTTCCAGAATGAACTCTTATTTCAAAAGCTAACTGTCTGTGAAAGAGAAAGAGTTTTTCTTTACTTTTTTCCATTCCGTTTTTCCCTGATTGTTATCTGGAGTTACTTCAGGACTTGGCCTGCTGATTTCTTCAGATAGTGCCTCTTAGAAAGTAGTGATAAGACTTATCCAAGGGACAAGCGCAGCTGTTGTCTCCTCGGAGTGAGGCATGGAGAAGACCTGACTGCTTGGCTTGCTCCGGGTGTAGGTAACTGGGTAAAGACTCTGACTATGGCTTCGGAGCCCTACTTTGCTGCCTTATGTTAATCCTCTCTGAGTTTTGGTATCCTGGAAATTGGTTTTACCTTTGTAGTTATTTGCTCCTGTGTGCTCTAGGCTGTGAGTTTTTCTCAGCTCTTATTTCTCTCTCAATTTCATCTGCTTTCTTCTTTAGAGATACATAAAAATTTTTGGTTTGTTGGAAGAATCATTTTCATTTTCCATTTCCTAAGAAAAATATATTTATGCAATACATAAGTATGCAATGTATATGCAGATATGTAAAATATATTGGTGTATTGTACATATACATGTATCTATTTATTTTTCCATTATCTCAAAGAATAAAAAAGAGAGGAAAGTATTATCATCAGGCTTACAAATCTGAAGTACTCCTCATATAATTATTGTATTTCTATAAATTATCAGTGTAAAAGTATTTCTTAAATAAAAGCCATAAAATAGAAATACCTTGTTTTAACAATCACACGTTAGCTTGCATTAAGCAGAATTATAAATGTAACTTATCCTACCATAAGATTTGCAGAACAGAAGATGGTGGAATAAGCGATTTTTCCTTGATGGGCCACTATTATCATTGCGATGTCCATAGAAATATTAATGTAGTATAAATATCAATTTAAAATGATATACGGGCTCATTAGAAAAATGCGGTACATATTTTCTTGTTTTTATACGGTCTTCTGTTATTGACTTCGTACTAGAATCAGATATTGAAGACTTTATACAGTCACTGAAGCATCAAAATATACTTCTGGAAGTAGATGACTTCAAGAACAGAAATGGCACTGAAAGCCTCTCATACAATGGAGCTATCATAGTTTCTGGTAAACAAAAGGTATGCTTGTCTCTTGGTTTTTAATTTTATGACCCATCCCCCCACACAAAGAACACAATAAGATATTGCTACATTTTGATTGGTTTCAAAACTGTAGAAAGTTAACCTAGGTAGTATATAGCAACTTAATTCAGAGAAACATTTTGAGGCCATATTGAATAGACTTAGCTTAAATAAGCTTTTGTGAAACATTTTCTATCTTTATTTTGAATTAATTTTTTAAATTTGAAAGAAACGAATTTAATTGTATTTGATTTCAATAAAATATCACAGCTTATAAATGTAACTATGAATTTAAGGAGTCCTATCCAATTGCTAACTGCCTGAATGATGTTTTTATACATTGAGAAAATACATTAAATAATATGATACATGAAATTTCTGACAGGAAAGTATTCTCCAGGTGTTATCTTATTTCAGTTTGGTTAAAAGTATCCAAGCCATAGAGATACATCAAAGACAAAGACTATTCAAAACACATTCTAATTTTAAGTTGATATTCTTTGCCTTCCACTAAAAGTGAAAGACTATTACATAAAACTACCTCATTTCTTTTATTTTTTTCTTTTTTTTTTTTTTGTGGGTACTGGGGGGTCGACCTCAGGACCTCGCGCGCCAACAGGCGCCCGTGCCGCTGAGCGATATCACTGGCCCTTTTTTTGTATGTAGGATCCGGTAGTTGAACTCGGGCCCTTGCGCTTGCAAGGCAGGCGCTTACACCGCTGAGCCATCTCACCGGCCCCCTCTTCATTTCTTGCTGCAAGGGAAATTGAAAAAAACAGAAGCGTTTGAAGATGTATCATGGAACTCAATTTTGCCTAAACTAAATATATTATGAAAAATGTAATGACTTTGTGTCCACTATGGAAAACTACTTTGGTAGCTGTCTTCTGCCATATTTACTACATGAACTACTGGTGATATATAACAACATTGAACCTCTTGATGAATGTATGGATGTTTTCATGAACATGAAGTATGGATACATTATTTTAGAAAGTATGAAGATCTCCATTGGCAGGCTACCCATGCATATATTATAAACTCCATGTTTATCCTCTATCCAGAAGATCAATATTCCTTTGCTTGTCCACCATAGGGACAAAATGATACAAAATTAGTAATATTAATTCTAATTTGTTGTAAGTGGAGGCTGACTCTGTAATATCAACTTTACTAGGGTCTAATATACATAATCTCATTAACATTATGAACAACCCATTTAGTATCCTCTTTCACAGAAGATTCAACTGTAGCTCAGAAAATGTAGTTAACTTGAAGATGGACACACAACCAGAATGTGGCACTTCAGGATCTCATGTATAAAAATTTACTTTTATGTTTCAAAGATTTAGAATTAATCTCACTTATTTTATATGTTTTTGTTTGTTTCCAGGATTATAGATTTTCAGTTGTATGCAATACCAAGAGGCTGCACTGTTTTCCAATCCTTATGAATATTATTAGCAATGGGCTACTTCAAATGTTTAACCAAACACATTATATTCAAATTGAGAGAAGTCCATTTTCTTTGGCAAGTATTCAACTTACTGATTCTGAACAATTAAGAATTTCACGAGTAACTTATATTTGCCCTCTGTAGCTTTTGGATATTCATAGTTGTTTTTAATCCTAAAATTATTATTGTGTCTTGACATTTTAAACAGTTGATAAAATTTTTTCTTGCAAAGTTATAATAAGAGATTCCTTGTGGGCTACTACTCTTCAGTGTTGTGTCATATTCTTCTAAGGGGTATTCTGAGAAGTTATAGATACGTACCTGATTGTGAAAGTGTGTGTGTGCACGTGTGTGTGTGTGTGTACGCACCACTGACTGAATGGGTAGGAGATTGAAATTTGCTGTTTGCTACCCGATTCGTCCCTTTACCTACCTATAGTAATACTGCATTGCAAACGTATACAGGCTGCGTTTTTGGGATTCTGACTACAGCCTGGCTTTTTACAGTTTAGAAAATAGGAAACAGCTGTGGGAGACAGAAGAGCAAAGGGACCCTTCACATTGGGTTCCAGTCGTATCATCACCTTCCTCTGTCCCTCTAGCTCAGATATATGATAGTAGCTTCCATGTTCATCATGATTGTTGCATGATCCTCACCCATGTACCCATTTCATTATTCTGACTTGAAGTTTATTAGATGATCTCATTTTCTCATTGATACCAAGAGGGATATCTCAAAGTTGGCTACAAATGTGGCACACCAGAACTTGGAAGAGCAAAAAGCAAGATTAGAAATGGAGCAGTCAAAAGGGAATACCTTTGTGTGACGTATGTGTCAAATTTAGTTTCAGCTTCATTGTGCCATTGCTGTTGGGAGTATGTGCAGGTGGAGATTTTTTGCATGTAATGGAGAAAATGGTGACATATACTTGAGAGGTCAGTGATAAGATACGTACATCTCTGAGTTGAAATATGACTCACCATGTGATCAGAGAGAGCACAAGATGATTGAAATAGTAGTGTCTGAAGGGAGCTCTCCAGAAATTTGAACCAGCAGGTAGGAGAAAGAGAGTTCTTACTTCTTCTTGGATTTAGTTTCCCCATACCATCACCTGTTTATTCAAGTTCAAAATAGACCAAGGCTCCATGGCTACGCCCTTAGGCACTACCCATCCCAGTGGCACACACCTTCATTCTTATGGTGACAGTAATTCATTTTACCACCTAGAGGAAAAATTATACAGACCCAAAACTCTTAAATAAAATCTGAGAGTTTACAGTTATTTCAAGACAGGCTTGTATTGCTTTCCTGTAATTATATCCATGAGCTAGCTCTGTACACTGCTTGGGCTTGGGCCCAGCCTGAGGCAGACATTGATTAGACAGATTTAAATTTTATTTCCTTGAAATTGGGCTCAGGAGAAACAACTTTCCTTTCTAGCTCTATGCTAAGAGTACATCTAACTATCCACATATCCATCCCTAGTTTGCAGGGAAAGACATGCTGTATGAGCCTGAATCATCTCTTAAACAAAGGTCCTAATTCCTGAATTATTATTATTATTATTATTTTTTGTGTGTGTGGGTACCGGGGGTCGACATCAGGGCCTCGCGCGCCAGCAGGTGCCCATGCCGCTGAGCGATATCACCAGCCCTTTTTTCGTATGTGGGTTCCGGGAGTCGAACTCAGGACCTCGCGTTTGCCAGGCAGGCACTTATGCCGCTGAGCCATCTCACTGGCCCTGAATTATTATTTTTTAACATGGTAAAAACACAACAAAATTCACCATCACAACCATTTTTAAGTGTAGAATTCATTAGTGTTAAGTATATTAACATTGTTTTGAGGTAGATCTCCAGAACTTATTCAACCTGTAGAAGTAAAACACTAAACAACTCTATTTTCCTCTTTCCTCTCCTTCTGGTAACCACAAACCCACTTTCTGCTTCGAGAAATTTGACTTCTTTAGATATCTTATGTAAGTGGAATCACTTAATAATTGTCGTTTTTTGACTGGTTTATTTCCTTTAGCATAATATCTTCCAGTTTCATCCATGTTGTAGCATGTGACAGAATTTTTTTCCTTTTGAAAACTGAATGATAGCTTATTTTATGTATGTATACCGTATTTTGTTTATTCATGCATCCACTGATGAAAATTGGGTTGTTTCTACCTCTTGGCTATTGTCAGTGAGGATGCTATGAACATGAGTGTGCCGATAACTCTTCAAAACTATGCTTTCAAGCTGGGAATGGTGGCACACACCTGTAATCCTAGCACTGGGGAGACTGAGGCAGGAGGATCACTGCAATTTCAAGGCCAGCCTGGGCTGTATAGTGAGTTCAAGGCCAGCCTGAACTACACAGTGGGACCTTATCTCAAACCAAACCGAGCCAAACTAAACCAAACCAAATCAAAAAAACATATGCTTTCAGATCTTTTAGATATATATCCAAAAGTAGGTTCTGAATTATTTTTTACTTTTCCTTGTTCTTTGAATTGAAGCCTTATGTTAAATAAGAAATCATTTTCTGTCTTACAGATGTTGTTGAACTATATGTATACTTTGAGTTTTCTATATTCCAAAAGCACATTCCTTATCATTTTTAGTATTTCATTTAAAATATTCACTAGTTAAAAGTACCTTTTATATTTGCAGAGCTTGATAGTCTGGACTGGACTGCCGGAAGGTTCTTCTTTCTTATTGTTTGTTGTATGCAGCATTTCTCCTTACATCGCCATGAGCAGTGTCAGTGATTACGAAGTAAGAAAGAAAAAAAGGAGGGGGGAACTTCAGGAATTTCAGTAGTTGTATTTTTAATGCTAGAGTTAAAAACATTTTCCTCTATGAAAAACACTTAAATATATTTTTAATTAAATAGCACAGTTAAGCAGTATTTTTTATTCATATACGGATATGTCTTTTATTTAAATTTTAAGTTTTTATCAGTACATGTTTGCAGTGCATAATATTTACATCCTCATGTGGGGTTGATACATGTACAAAACACATTTTAATTCCTATTTTCATCCCATTTCCCTCCCCTCTCTACTTCTTCCATCTCTTGCTTGCTCTTCCAATTTTGAGAAAAAATCTATCTCCCTACTTTCTATTATCTTTCTTTTATTTTGTTCTTTATTTATAGTTTGAGTTTCTCATATAAGAGAAACCATATGATATTTAAGTTTGCGTATCTGATTTATTTCACTTAACATTAAGGTCTCAAAGTACATCTGTTTTCCTACTAATGAGTCAGAAAATTTACTTTTAAAAGTGCAAAATCACTTTTCACTTCAAAATTACAGAAACAGTCAAATAATTTCTCAGAAATCAAAGGAAAATACTATAAATTTAAACTACATTACTTCCTAACTACAAGGAGGAAATCATTGAGGTCGAAATTGGAAACCAAATCTAAGTCTTGGATTAGCTCTCCACTCTGGAAATTGCAGTATTATGTTGCATTTTTGTTTAGATATGCTCATTATCCAGATAAACCAGATTTAGATAAATCTGCTTTCACCATCCTGAGCCAATAACTCTCTAAGAAGATGTATAGACAAAAGAAAAATTTGGGCCGGTGAGATGGCTCAGCAGCATAAGCGCCTGCCTGGCAAGCGCGAGGTCTTGAGTTCGGCTCCCAGTACCCACATAGGAAATAAGAGCCGGTGATATTGCTCAGCGGCACGGGCGCCTGCTGGTGCGCGAGGTCCTGAGGTTGACCCCCGGTACCCACAAAAAAAAAAAGAAAAAGAAAAAATAAGAAAAATTTATAGGTCCTTCAGGTCACAAAACAACATTTATTTTGAAAGAACTTTATGCATTGATCATTATTATGTCTATTCTTTTATTCATTATTCATGAGTTAAAGTGGTATTGTGAATAAAGTCTACCAAATAAAACAGTACACATTTTTAAAAATAGAGTTCGATCTGTAGAGTTCAGGTTCCTTAACTATATATATATATATATATATATATATATATATATATATATATATATAATATTAGAATATTAGATTATATTTATCTTGAAAATTCTACTAATGTGTTTGTTTTGGATTTGCATTTCAATTGAATCTATGTATGTCCTGTGTTTTCTCATCAGAAGAAGGCTAAGTCTCAGCTATGGATTTCAGGCCTGTACCCTTCTGCTTATTGGTTTGGACAGGCAGTGGTGGATATTAACTTCTTTAATTTAATTCTCCTCTTGATGTATTTAATTGTTTGCCTAACAGGAATTATAGGCATTTATATTACAAGTCGAATTGTGTTTGCTCTGGTAAGTAACACATTACATAAACCAAATTTTACAAAGTAATGAATAATAAATTTTAACATTACTATTTTATATCATAAATATGATTTCATTTGCAAACAGTCCATGCAAGGAGTGTGTACAATAAAATGTAAAAATATTTCCCTCAGATAATGTTTCATTTTTTGACTATGATACTATTTGTATTATCTTCAGGTTGCTACTTCATTTGGTTATGCAGTTTCTCTTATCTTCTTCACATATGTAATATCATTTATTTTTCGCAAGAGAAGAAAAAATAGTGGCCTGTGGTCATTTTGCTTCTATATTGTATGTATACACACACAGACACACAAACACACACACATAATAGATAGCTATTTTTAAACTTTCAATGTAATGTTAAATATAGTCACATCTACTCTGAACAATGAGAAAAATAGATAATATTGGTTGTATCAGAAAACCCAAAATGCTCCAAATCCAACTTTTGAAAGCTGACATGATACTACAAATAGAAAATTCCATACCTAACTTTATATGATGGATTGTGGTCAAAGTGCAGGTGTACAACACAATTTATTCAGCATTCTTAAGGGAGCATTTCAAATTATTTAGACAATGTGTAAAACATAAATGCATTTTCTATTTAGACTTGTATCCCATCCCACAGTATCTCATTAAATATATATGCAAATATTCTAAAATACAGACATACCTGAAATTCAAAACATTTCTGACCACAAACATTTTTGATAAGGAATATTCAAGCCCTTATTTTAAAATCATGCTATCAAAAAAAGAGGAAAATGTAATTCATGTTACCAAGTCAATAATATTCCTGAATAATTCAGGCACGACTCTTTTTTTTTTTTTTTGAGGGTAATAATGGTTAATGCATTACGTATTATTATCTTTAAGTTAGTTATTCAGGATACCAGATATTAGCATTCAATTGTCCAAACATTATTGGCACAAACCTTACTCTTCAATGAACTAAGTAAAATTGGTAGTGTATCTATCTTAACCATCTTATATATATATACAATTTTTTTCCCTCTCCCTTCTTTCTTTTCCTTATTCCAGTCTCTCTTTCCTTTTGACCAGTTTCTTTTTGATTCACCATGTCTATTGTACATTTTGAATCTTATTTACTCTTTCAGTTTCTCATACTAGAGACACAATACGATGCTTACACATGTGCGTCCGGTTTATTTCACTTATGAGTATTTTCTCGAGTTGCATCCATTTACCTATAAAAGTCTCCAGTTTATCCTTCTTTATGGCTGAATAGTACTCCATTGTATAAAAATACCACATCTTTCTTATCCATTCCTCAGTTGATGGGCATTTGTGTTGTTTCCAAGATCTGGCTATTACAAATTGTGCTGCTATAAACATGGGTGCACATATATCGCTGTGGTACGATGTTTTTAATTCTTCTGGGAAGATGCCCAGAAGGGGAGTAGCTGGGTCAAATGGGACCTCCAACCCTAGTTTTTTGAGGAATCTCCACACTGACTTCCACAGTGGCTGCACCAGTCGACACTCCCACCAACAGTGGAGAAGGGTTCCTTTTCCCCCACAGCCCCTCCAGCATTTGTTATTAGTTGATTTCTTTATAGTAGCCATTCTTTCTGGGGTGAGATGGTATCTCAGTGTTGTTTTAATTTGCATCTCTTGAATGACTAGTGATGTTGCACATTTTTTTGTATATTTATTTGTCATTTGTATTTCTTCATCTGAGAAATGTATATTCATCTCAGATCAGGCATGACTCTTTGAACAGTGTTCATGGAGAACTTCATAGAAGACTTGAAGTTTAAAATATACTGTTGAACGGGGCATAGTGGCACAAACCTGTAATCCCAGTACTCAGGAGGCTGAGGCAGGAGGATAACTGGAGTTCAAGGCCAGCCTAGGCTACATAGTGAGTTCAAAGCCAGCTGCATTACAAAGAAAGATCCTGTCTCAAAAAATACCCAAACACAAAATGTACTGCTGAATTTATGGATTCTTTAGAATGTAGGACTTCCTGATTACACTAGAATGAAAATTGGCTTTGTAAGAGTCGAAAGTATAATCCCTTTCTGTAGTCCTCTAAAAAGTGTCTTAACCTAAACTGCTAGTTTATTATATCAAAGATGTTTTATAACTGTGTCAGAGAACTTATTAGTAAATATATATGAAAGCAAAAAGTTTGTCCAAGATTATGGAATACTTTGCTAGAAACATTTACTAAAATGCTGGAGACCCAGAGTTTCCTGGGTTCTGAATGTCAGTCTACCTTTACGCTGATATCCTCAAGTTTGGCTGAATGTCTACCTAGCAAACACTTCCTAACTTTTGGCATGGGAGTACTGAAACCATGAGAGACACCCAACCCAAGGCCATCTGTAAGAAAATACATTTGCCACCGCATCACTTCTATAGGAAAATTAGCCTTAGATACTTCTGCCCGGCAGGTAGCTGTTGTCCCTTCTCATTGGACAATACTATGACTTGATTTCTCTGAGTTGCATTTCTTTGTATTCAAAAAATGGTGTCTATTGCCATCTCTTTTACCATCATCAACACACTGAAGCCCAAGAACAGAAGCTGTAGAAAGAACTGCAGTATTACCTCTCTTGGAAGACTGCTTGGAGGCTAGTCTTAAGGATTTTGTACACTGAAGCTCTTTTTATCTATATGTTCAATGAGAACATTTTTGTTCAGTCAGTAGACTTACTGCCATTGCCCACTATCATCGGAGATACTGGGTATGCTGAACAGATGTCATTAAGGACAGTCTTACTGGTACTCATGGTTTCTTTTCAACTAACGTTCTTGTATATGTCTACCAAAGGTGAACAAAGAATTCATGTCTGTTGTTTGTGTTTTCAGTAGTTTCACCTCTAAATGAAATCTTTCTTGGCACTGATAATTAGGCAGTATCAGGGCTATTGACCGATATGGCTGTTGACAATTATGTTACTAACCACCTTCATGATGCTGGAGATGCCCCATTAAGTGCTGTTTTAGATCCACATTCACTAATTATTCTTCAGTCCTAAGTAACTGGCAGTATAGAATTATGGTTCCTTTTTATTTATGGCTTTTCTCTCTTTGTGTTGACTTTCCTTACCCAGAAATTATATCAGATTGGGACAAATGTAGATCTAGATAAACATAGTTTTGCTATGTCAAATGAAAAATCAGCCCTGGTTTATCTTATGCTCACAATTTATCCCAGTGTGTAAAGAGCTGGCAATCTCTCGGATGAGGGGTTATTCAACAATGTTAGAACCATGACACAGCCTTCCATCTTTCAGCTTTCTCTGGAGAAGTTTAGCAGGGGTGATTTCCTTGTGGATGAAGGCTCTATAGTGGTGCTTTGGGTTGGAAAACACTGTGGACAGAATTTTCTCAGCCAAGTTCTAGGAGTATAAATCTGTGCATCGGTTCCACAGAATAAGACATACCTTCCAGATTTTTATAAATTTTATAAATTTTTATAAATTTTACAGATTCTTATAAATAGTGACTTTCATCTCTTAGGTTAGAGCTCAGAGACCATTTTCCTTTCTTGGAATAAATGGTAAAAATCATATGAAAGCAGTTTTTTTCAAAACATAGCAGAAGACAGATCAGAATCAGCACCATCATATTGTGAATGCCTCTTGGATGTACAGCAACAAGTGAAAAAATGAACAAAAGTAAAAATTCGCATGTTATTTTCATGGAAAGTCATAATGCAGAACCCCATTTCATTTGATTAATGAAATAATGTGGTGATGAAGATGTTCTTCCTATGATTTGAATGAACTACAGCAAATAAAGGATAACAGCAGAAAATCTGCCATGACTTTCTGACACACTGTATTTTAAAAATCAAAACATATCTACATATGATTGGATGTCCTTTTTCCTTTGCTGCAAATTATGTTTGAGATTGAAATAAGACTTCAAATAAGACTACAGATATTCTAGAATCAAGCTGTAAAATAAAGAACCTTGTAAATAAACAATTATTGGTTTAGAATATAAAAGCAAAATTATACAACAGTTTTACAGTGAAATGCATTTATATTTTCTGATTATTTTCCCACTATCTTTTCTATTTCACTGTATTTATGTATTTAATTTTTATGTCATTGAAAGCTCTTCACATTTATGGAATATAGAACATCAGACTTGGAAAAATTAAGATCATTTATTATAAATCACAATTTTATAGTGGAAAAATTAAGTAACTTGATCAAAATCACACAAAAATCAGTGATAGACTCAAGAATAAATTTGAGAACCCAGACATGATGTCATCCTCCTTCTTAAAAATTTAAAACAACAGTATGGTTGATAATACTAATTTAATAACTTAGGCTAATTTTGATTTTAGCAGGGTAAAAGTTTTCAAAATTATACATCTTCCCAAAAACTTCAAGAAGTTGGCAGTAAATTTTATAATTTGCCTCATCAAATAACTTCCAGTTCCATTCTAAATACATATTGAGGATAGATTTGTGAGAATTTATCTTTCATCATGCATGCTAGTTTTAGAATTGAGGCAATGTTTTTTATTCCTCATAGGATCAGATGTCAGAATGCATCAGATGTTTACACTCAGTGCTGTTGTCCTCCTGTGATCCGAGATACATTTGGAAGGCTAATATAGGCAATGTCTCTCCATCATTGGGTGAAGCCAAAATCACCAGTTTTATTTGTTTATAGACTCCACTGTCCTGTGTCCTCAAGGACATGGTGCTTCCTGGATATCCTGGACCTCTGAAGAAAGGACCTTTTCAGTATCTTATATGCTCAGTGGTTGAGGTCTAATGGCACTTCCTCTCTTTATCTTATTGTTTTGTATTGAATTTAAAGCCTTAAGAAACCTATCTGGTCATTTTAGCTTTTATCTTAATTTCTGGTATTTTCATCTAGTAGGAATTTTTATGTCATATTAGCAGTTGGCAAATACTTTTTCCATTTTGTAAGTTAGCTGTTCTTTTTTTATTGTTTCTTTTGCTGTGCAGAAGTTTCTTAGTTTGATATAATCCCATTTACCTATTTTTTCTTGGGGGTCATATCCAAAAAGACAAAGGTTTAATATCCAGAATATGTAAAGTACTGAAAAAACTTTAAAACAAGACAAATAATCAAATAAAATGGACAAATGATCTAAATATATACTTCTCAAAGTAAGAAGTACAAATGGATAAAATATATATTTTTAAAATGCTCAGTATCATTAGCTAATAGGGAAATGCAAGTCAATACAATTACATCATCTCACTCCAGTTAGAATGGCTACTTTATAGAAAAAAAAAAATAAGAAATACAAGCGAGGATATAGAGGGAAAGGAACTCGCATGGACTGTTGATAGAAATGTAATATAACCATAACAGAGTGTAGTACAGCTGTTCCTCAAAAAACTAAACATTATCCCACTTCTAGATATATTTTCAAAGGAAAGAAAGTCAGCACAATAAACAGATTCCCACACTCCCACATTTATTGTAATGCTATTCACAATAGCTAAACATATTGAACCAGCTTAAGGGCCCATCAAAAAAAATGCATAGAGAAAATATGATGTATATACACAAAAGAATATTATTCAGCCATAAGAAGAATAAAATCTTGTCATTTATAGGAAACTGGAAGGAACTATAGAACATTATGTTGAGTGAAATAAGCCAGACCCAGAAATACAGACATTACATGTTCTCTCTTACATGTGAAAGCTTAAAAAAATTGATCTGAATGAAGAATAGTGATTATGAGAGGTCAGAAAGAATTAGGGAGGTAGTAAATATAAAAGAAGATTGAGTACAGGTACTACAACACAGAAAAAATAATTTCTGGTGTTCCATATCACAGTGGGATGGCTATAGTTCACAATGACCTTCCATAATTTTATGAAAATCTAGAAAAGAGGATTTCAAAAACTCCAACATAAATGATAGGGAGAAGGAAGCGTTTATTGCTGCTGCAAGCATGTGTTAAATATCACACTGGCTAGGGGTGTAGCTCAGCACGCATGAGACCCTGGGTTCAATACTCAGCATGGAAGGGGATGAAAGGAAGAGGTTGAAGTCACAACAAGCACATTAATTTGTGCAACTAATACATGTTACAAAAATTTTTTAAAAGGAATTTTCTGTTGGGAAGCTAAACATCATGAACATTCAGGTTAACAAAAACTCCTCCTCTCCTTCTCTTTCTGAAAGGGGTAATTGTGATGGTCACGAAGGTACATCTGAATGTGCAAAAACTGTAACATGCATGATAATAATACCTACATCTTAAATGTTTTCTCACTTATCAGTGAGCTGAGTGTGTCTGATGCAAAATATTTGGACTTGCCTCCTAGGTTTTGACCATCACGCTCGTCTTCTTGGTACTCGATCACTTCCACCTAACTCTAACAATTTCTAGCATGGTATTTGTTCCTTTATCTACCTTGGGTGCATTTCTAGTCTTTTTGGCAGAGGTAAGATTAACAACTGTGTCATTTATATTAAGTATGTAGCCTATTGAAGTGCTTCAACCAGGCCTATGTAGATAGTGATGATTTCTTGCAATGATTAAAATGTTCTAAAAATTGCATTGCAGTGATACTTGCACAGCTGTATAAACCTACAAAACATCCTAAATTGTACCTTTAAAATGGATAAAGTTTATGGAATGAAAAATGTACCTGAGGAAAGCTATTAAAAAGCTTTGTCTTATGCACTCTGCAAAATATAGTTACTGTGAAATGCTATTCAATCTAATAGCAGATTGACAGAGCTTTCTAGTTCAATCAGTATTCATTATCTACTATAAGGATAAACTCACATACAGTGCCATTCACTTATTCAAAAACGTATCAAACACTGTTCTGTGTTAGGCACTGTAATAGTAATTAGGGATACCTGAAGATAGCGCAGTACTTCCTTTCATGGAATTTAGAGGAGACAAAGGTCAACCTAAAGCAAGCTAATACAATGAGCTTAAAGGTTACAAAAAACGGAGTGCAGTGGAGCACTCTCGGAAGCTGAGGTAGGAAGTTCACAAACTCCAGTTCAGCCTGAGCACCTTAGAGCCTAAGGTAAACCCTGTCTCAAAAAAAATAAATAAATAAAAATAAAAATAAAAAGGGCTGGGATATAGCTTGGCAGGAAGGCTCTGGGTTAAATCCTTAGTATTGGAAAGACAAAAACAAAAACACAAAACAAAATCTAAGGTTACAGTGGAGGGCAAAGAGGACAAAGTGCTAAGGGAGAACATACAAAGCAGAGTCATTGCACTCCAGAGAGCCAGGGTTGTGGGAAGGTGATGTTTAAATACATTCCTGAAGGCTGAGTAAGGATGAATTAGTGGCAGAGTGAGACAGGAGGAAAGCGTGATCAGCAGAGGGGAAGCAAAGGCCCCGAAGCAGGAAAGACCGTGAAGCATTCAAGCAGCAGAGCCTGACTTAAGCAGAGAGAAATGCTCCAGGAGGCCAAGGCAGAACAGCTCAGTCAAGAATACATTCTGTAGTGGTTTTAAAGAAAGTAAGGAGGGCTTCATTACTTGTGTTCTTGGAGAACTGGGAAAGTCTTCGGTCTGTAAAAATATTTTTCCATTGGCTGAGCCATGACTGGAATTCTTCATTATAAACAGCCTTTTGCTTAAAGCTTTTTCTCTCTAAAATATAAGTAGACTTGCGCAGGTTGAATAAATTAATTTCAACATGCACATATAATTTAGGAGGAATGAGTGACATTTCCAGTGAGTTGATGAAGAAAGAATAAGATGATAGAACTACTTACGATGGGCAATCGTCCTCATAGGGGTGAGAAGGCACCCTGTGAACCAGCTTGTTTGGAACACAGGACAAATATTTTAACACACAAAAGTTTTTCCAAATGACAGCACCTCTCTCTGCTATGCTTTCATCAAAGGCTTTGGCTTTAAAACAAAATACATTTTAAGAATGGAAGAAAGGAACAGATATAGGTTACTTGCCTATTGAGAAATAGAAAGAATTGAGTGGGAGACTTCCCTTCTTTGTAGAGAAATTGTCACCAGCGTACACAAAGGAATTGAGCTTAACCAGGGAGATAGTACCTATGGGAAATTTCATATTATTGTGTGTAAATCATGAAGCCAATTAATTTTCATTTAGTTTTTTTTTTTTTTTTTTTTTTTTTTTTTTGGTCTTTTCAGAGAGCCAGTGAGCACTACAGAGAATTTAAAGAAACGAATTTTGACCTGAGTGGAGTTGATCTTCTAGTATGCCTAATAGTAAGAGGACTTTCTATCTTACTACATATTCTTTCAGATGGCTATCATTTATGATAATGATTTTGTCTTTCTTGATCAAGGTGTGCCAACTCTGAAAGTGCTTTAAATATGACATCAGACATGATTTTAAACCTTAGAGACAATTTTTATAAGTAGAAATAGAACGTATAAGTCCAGAAATCAATACAAAATTATTTTTTCTTTGTTTATGCTGTTTACTATCTTCCTCTGAATTTGAGAGAGCTTTAAAAAAATGCTGATAATGGCACAGGCCTGTAATTTTACACTCAGGAGGCTGTGTTAGATGGATGTCAGGAAGGCTTGGAGAAGAACTCTTCAGGAGGAGGTGGCAGTAAAGACCCTGGCATGTTCCAGGCTTATCCAGGAGGTCAGTGTGATTTTCACAGAGTGAACAAGAGGAAGAGTAAAAGGAGAGATGGTTACGGAAGTAATGGAGTAATGTGTGGATCTGGGAGAAGGGGCTATATGGTGTGTTCTGGACCACTTTAAAGACTTCAATGTTACTTTGAGCGATGGGAGGAGCCACTGGAGGGTTTTAGGCAGAGTGACATGACCAGACTTCTACGTTGAAAGAATAGCTCTGGTTACTGTGATGAAGATACATTTGTAGAGCAAGAGGAACAGAGGAAGACCAGGTGGGAATGTGTTACAATAATCCAGGTGAGAAATAATGATATGGACTTGGGTGGAGTAACATTGTATAATGAGGTGTAGTTGAGTCTTAGGTAATTTTGAAGATGGAGCAGATAACATTTACTGACAGATTGAATATGGATTATGAGTGAAAGAAAGGAGACAGATTTAACTAAGTGTATTGGGACCGTATAGCTAGATTTGCTCCTTAACTCATAAGAAATTATGATTATATTACCCTGAAGACCAAACATCACCAATTTTCCTCAAAATGTTTCATTTATATTTGTAAACTTATATCTAACTGAAACTTTTTCTTTGCTCCTAGCCTTACTTTCAGGCTTTACTATTCATTTTTGTGCTAAGATGCATGGAACTAAAACATGGAAAGAAAGTAATACGAAAGGATCCTTTTTTCAGGTTGGGATAAATTTTATTTCATATTTAATATATCTGAATATTCCTAGGCAGTAGCTATATAATCAGCTTGTTAATATGGATTTATTTTTACAATGTAAACCATACAATGATGGGGAGATTTCTGGCTTAGTGACAAAAAATATAGGACTGTTACTGAGAGTTTGTCTACTAAGCGGCTGAGAGAGACTTTAGTTTCTCAAAAACTGTAAAGCGTACACAAATGTGCCATTGTTTCATCCAAGATAGTATGCATCCCTAAATAGGAGATATGGAATGGAGTTGATTTACCAACATGGTTCAGACTGTTTTGCAAGTAGAAGAACTCTGGAAAATGGTCCACAGTAAAAGATGCTGAAACAAGTATCTGGTGTGATTAAGATGACCTCAGAGTGAGTAAAGGAAACAAGAGGGACTTTAATTTTCAAGAAGGACAGTGCTTGCTGCTAAACTTGAAAGAGTCAAAGTTGCTTACTGGAATAACGGCAGCAACACCAAAAATGGGGTTCTGGTTAGCCAGGTGAGAATTCTCAGCAAAAACAGAAGCACCATGAACAGAATCATAATCACCACCAGATTTCTTTCAATCTATTGAAAGAAAGGACAATGGTAAAATCACAGGGATACTGACTCTTAATAGATTTTTGACAATTAGAAAACCAGTTTAATTCATTTCTCCACAGAATTTCTCCCCAAAGTCCAGATCCTCAACCAAATCTAGAAGAACCTAGAGACGAAGATGAAGATGTTCAAGCAGAAAGAATAAGAACATCAACTGCTCTGACCACTTCAAACTTAGACGAGGTAGAAAAGCAAGTGATATGATAGATGTGACTGGAAATATCCAAGAACTGTCCAGAATGGAGTTTGATATTCTTGTTTTCATTTTGAAAGCTTGGGGTTTGGTGTACTTTTAATCCTTAAGTAGGCAGGCATTTCTTTGAAGTGTCCTGGGAGCTAAGAGAACACAAAACATAATGTTTACATTCTACTTTTGACAAAAGGAGGCTTCATAATTAGTGCTGTAACTTAAAAACTAAGACTTCATGATTTAAAGAATGTAAGTAAGATTTGTGATAGTATGCTAAATAGAGATTAAGATTTTTAAGGATTATTCATTTATTAGACTCAGATGTTATGATGTTTCCATAAGCCTAGATGCGAACTGGATTCTATGAAACTATGCAGGTTTGTCAGTCTATTTGGAAACAAGAGATGTTGTCTAATGAATATACGTGGTCTTTGTAACAAACAGGATGGATTACCCCCATCTCAAAGTGTGGTTTGTTTTATGACATAGGTCATGAAAGGTTCCAGTAGGGAGACTATAGGGACATGAAGTCTCAGAAATTTAAGAGGAAAATCCACTGTCATCTCTTCTAGAAACCAGCCATAATTGCCAGCTGTCTACACAAAGAATATGCATGCCAGAAGAAAAATTGCTTTTCAAAGAGGAAGAAGAAATTAGCAACAAGAAATATCTCTTTCTCTGTTAAGAAAGGTTCGGAGTGATCACTTTTTAAATTGGTCATTGTATTTAGAAATACCCAGTGAATGAGATGGCTCAGCGGCGTAAGCGCTTGCCTTGCAAGCGCGAGGGCCCGAGTTTGACTCCCGGATCCCACATACGGAAAAGGGGCCGGTGATATCGCTCAGCGGCACGGGCGCCTGTTGGCGCGCAAGGTCCTGAGGTCGACCCCCCGGTACCCACAAAAAAAAAAAAAAAAAAGAAATACCCAGTGAAAACCTGTGTTATAGGCAACATTTTACTTGCTGCAGCTTTCATTCACTCATTCATCTAACATAGTTTTTCAGTGTGTCGGGGAATGTTGTAGGGTCTGGAAACACAATTATGAAAGAAATAAGTGAACTTTCTTCCCTCATGGATTTTATATACAAGGAGGGGATCTGTAAATAAAAATAAATGGTATCAGGTATTAAATGAGTTTTATGTGGAACACTGAAATATGTGAAATGACGTGAGTGGTTAGAATCAGGGAAGGCCTCACTTCAACAGTGACATTTCAGCCAAGATCTATATGACATTGAAGTGCTAACTTATGTGAACACTAAGAGATAAGAGCAGCCAAATAGAAGAAAAAGCAAGGACAGTGACTCAGGCATAGCAACATATTTGAAATGGTCGCATCTCATACAAAGAGGCCACTGGATGCATCTATGAATGGAGGAGATGAATTCAGTGAGGTGGATGGGGCTACATTAGGAATAACTTTTATTTTTTCCAGTACTGAGTATTAAATCCAGGGCCTTTGTACGGAGCTACATACCCAGTCCTTTTTATTTTGGGACATGGTCTTGCTAAGTTGCTAAATTGCCTAGACTAGTTGTAAACCTGTAATTCTCCTGCCTCAATCTCCCATTGTGGTGAGATTATAGGCATGCACTACCATGCCCAGCTAGGAACAGCATTTTAAAACAACAAAAAGTTTGTGTTTACACCAAGTTAGTGGAATGGCTTTGGAGGGTTTTTAGCAGGTTTGTGTCATCTTCTAGTATTTTGAGATTGCATACTGCATGTTATTTGTTTATGAATTTGGGTAGGGGGCAGTTTATATCAGTTCACATAAAAGGGCATAGTAGTTTAGACCCAGGTAGTTGAATTTGGGATGGAGGAAGTGCCCCGAGTTCCTAGTTTTAGGAATCATTTATCTGTGTATTCTGCACATCAACCATCTATTATAGAAAACAATTGGGGTACATTTTAAAGTGCAACAAGGAATTTGAAGGAAAAAAAAAACAGCTGTAATAACATCAAATAGATAAGCTTTTTGGTAATATTTTATATAATTACAAGAATTAAACAATATTTTCATGACATGGATTACATATACATTATAAATTTTTAAATGTCACTAACTGAGAGGTACCTAGATCTCTGAAGATTTCAGTGAAGAAACAGGTTAATGTAAGTTGGTATTTCACTTTCAGTGTTAATAATCTGATTCTTCTCTTTCAGGTGAAATTTTTGGATTGCTAGGACCCAATGGTGCTGGTAAAAGTTCCTCTGTTAGGATGATTGCTGGGATCACAAAGCCAACGGCTGGAGAGGTAGTGAAAAACAAAGAAGTGGTTTGTGTTTCCAAAATAGAAGCTTCATGATAAATATAGACTATATCAAACTATACTCTTGTTTTTGGTTAAAATTATTTTTTTCTTTTATTACTTTTGCTGGGCATTTAAAAGTTTATGACAGGAATTGGAATGTGACCAGCAGCCAAGGACCTTTTCTTCATACAGCTTCTCAAGCTTACCAGGTTTTTCTCTTCCCTCATTCGTAAGGCTATAATTTTACGTTAGTCGATTACATTGTGCCTTATCATTAATATGTAGCAATTTACAGGAGACTTCTTTGATTCTCTAACATTTTAGGCTTTAATAGCTGTACATCAGTGTTCTTGATCAGTTTTACCTTTGGAGAAAAGGCTACTTGTGTTTCTAAAGCCATTTTACTTTTGTAGGTGGAACTGAAAGGATGCGGTTCAGTTTTGGGTGATCAGGGAGAGGACATGGTCAAGTTCCTGGGGTACTGTCCTCAGGAGAATGTGCTGTGGCCCAAACTGACAATGAAAGAACACCTGGAGGTGTTTGCCGCTGTGAAAGGGCTGAGCAAAGGGGACGCTGCCATTGTCATTTCACGGTAAAGAGAAGTCCTGCGATTCCTTTGTGTCAAGAGGCAGGGAGGCTGTACCACTGATGATGAATTCACTAATAAAGAATCCAGAGAGGAAAGGCATTTTCACCTTTTCACAGTGTTAATAGAAGAAGGATGGGGAATAAGATCTGGTTTCCTGCTTCTTGAATGAGGGAGCTTTAAAAAATGACTATATAGGGCTGGTGATATAGCTCAGCAGCATAAGTGCCTGCCTGGTACGCACATATAAAAAAAATGACTACATAAAATAATTAACAAGGAATAACTAAATGAATTGTGATTACAAGCAATCACCATTTCATTTTTCTAATAAAAAGTTGGGAATGGAATGACCATCCATTTTCACTTTATTTAGAATTCTAGTTTTTCTTTTAAAAAAACAACCTTTTTATGAGGTGAAAAATATGTCATGCTCCAAAAATACGTCATGCTCCAATAAAAATATTGTGATTTGGAGCTTTGCAAGTAATACTACCAAGCTTGCCTTTTCAGTGTTACAATTCTGTGTGCCTGCGTTTTCCAAAATGCCTCTCTTGACCTGATATTCTCATCCTGTTTCTATCAGATTAGTGAATGCGTTCAAACTGCATGAACATCTGAATGTTCCAGTGAGGAAGTTAGCAGCAGGAACCACCAGGAAAGTATGTATGGTTTGTGATGCTGCTCTGAGGGCTGATGTGATATAGAAGTAAACAGTGGTTTTTTTTGTGCTTTGCAGCTGTGTTTTGTGCTGAGCATCCTGGGAGATTCCCCTGTCCTGCTCCTGGATGAACCATCTACAGGCATAGATCCCACTGGGCAGCATCAGATGTGGTATTATCATAATCCACAGAGCTAGAGTACAAGCATTATATAAAGTCAAATTTATAAATCAATCTTGGAAAATTAACCTTCAAACCTGCTAGTTCCTGCATGACCCAGTGGAGATTGTGTTAGTCAGCTTCTATAGTTTGGATCTTAAATGTCACTCAAAGGTTCATAGATTGAAGGCTTAGTCCCCAGCCTGTGGTGTTATTGGAAGTCGGTGGACTCTTTAGAAGATGGGGTGTAAGTTAGGTCCTTGGAGGCATGCCCTTGTAAGAGGCATTGGGACCCTGGCCCCCTTCGTGCATCCTGGCTACTGGGAGGGGAGCAGCTTTGCTGTACCATGCCCGTTCTGCCACCATGTTCTGCCTTTGTATAGGCCAAACCAAAGCCAACTGTCCATGGACTGAAATTATGAGCCAAAACAAACTTTTCTTTAAGTTGATTCTCTCACATATTTTGTCACAATGGTGGAAAACTGATATATTATTAATCACACCAGCTACCACTGTATTGTCACACTTGAGATAATTAATTTACAAAGACAAAAGGTTTACTCTTGTTCACAGTTTAGAGGTTCCAGTTCTTGTCAATTGACCCCATTAGCATGGGCCTGTGATATCACTGTGGGAGAACATAGCAGAGCAAAACTGGTTAACTCATGGGCCAGGAAACAAAGAAAAGAAGCCCTGAGGCCTCGTAATCCCCTTTAATGGCATGCCACAAGACCAAAAGACCTCTCACTAAGCGATTTTACCATTCCACCACCTCTTAATAGCACAACCCGAGGGAACAAGCCTTTATTATATGGGCCGTTAGGGGACATTTAAGATCCAAAATATAGCAGAGACAATTCACATTATTAGGAAAACAAATATTTAACAAATAGGTTATCTAATCTGCATCATAGTCCTATAGTACTTAGGCTTAAAAAATCTCTAATTATTTTGTTGTAGTTAAAGTATTTTAATTTGGAATGCACCTTAATTTTACCTTTTAATTCTTGAAATGTTTATAACTGTTTTCTTTTTCTTCTTCTACTCTTTTTCCTAGAGACTATGCATTCACTGACATAATTTCCCCATTTCTTTTTTCCCCCTTTTGTTTAATCTGAGGTTTGTCTATACAATTTTACAGGTTTTTTTCTTCCTACTTTCTGATCTATGAATTACTCTTTATGCTAAAATAACTTCCAATCCAGTTTCATATTTCTAACTATCCAATGTTTTATCCAACTTTTTAAAAACTTTGTGCTTTGGAATTTTATACAAATGTAGAAAAATCATTTATAATCTATTAGAGCCAATACCAACTTTCAACAGTAATCAATAGAAGTTCAACCTTCTTTTTTCTAGACCTCTACCCACTTCATTCCCTTATCCTCCAATTATTTCAAAGGAGATATGAGGCAACATATCCTTTTATCTGTAAATATTTCAATTAGCATCTCAAAAGACAAGAAGACTTTCTTTTATACATTAATTACAACACTATCAACACATCTCAAAATATTAAACCTTTCTTTATATTATGAAAAAGCTAGTCAGAACTATGTGTGGTGTTGCCCTCCTGTAATCCCAATGCTTGGATGGCTGAGGCAGGAGGATCCCTGTGAGTTCAAGGCCAGCCTGCACTACATAGTGAACTCAAGGCCAGCCTGAACTACACAGTGAGACTCTGTCTCAAAAAAAAAGAAAAAAGAAAAAAAAAAGCTGAAAAACTAGTCAGTATTCATGTTTTCCTAGCATTTCTTAATTAGCATCTTAATATGATTATTGTTCTGTACTTTTTGTTTAAATATTATTAATTTCTTGGCTCACTTCAGGCAAGCGATTCAAAAGTCTGTTAAAAACACAGATAGGGCCGTCCTCTTGACCACCCACTACCTGGCTGAGGCTGAGGCTCTGTGTGATCGCGTGGCCATCATGGTGTCTGGAAGGCTGAGGTGGGTATCTCTCCAAAGCCTGTGCTTGACACCCAGAACAAAATTCATCGTGGAAAGGGCAAAAATCACTATGCCTATCTAGAGCCTTAATTTTTGGCTTTTTTACTGACATCTTTTCTACTACATGTGAAATTTAATGAGATAAAAAAAATTAAAGGCAGTATTTTTTCCAATATGTTTTCCTTCCTGCCCATAGATGCGTTGGCTCCATCCAACACCTGAAAAGAAAATTTGGCAAGGATTACATTCTAGAACTAAAAGTAAAGGAACCGTCTGAAGTGCCTTTGGTTCACACCGAGATTCTGAAGATTTTCCCACAGGCTGCACAGCAGGAAAGGTGAGAAGAGCTTTCTTGGCTATGGAGAGACATGGAGGATTTACTCCCTCAGTGTTTGTTTTACTCTCTGTGAGAATTCATGATGAGTTGAGTTTATAATAGATAAGGATCTCAAAAACTGATGTATTGAGTTTTCCAATTTGTAAGGGGTTTGGTAGCAACCCAAGAAGCTGTGACCCCACACCATCTCTACAGGAAACAAACAGCAATCAAGATAGAGTCTCCCTTTAATAAAATGTTTGGACTCCAAAATGGAAGATGTAAAGGAGAGAAAGAGAGAGAGGGAGAGGGAGAGTGTGTACATTTGTATATATGTTCATTTATGTTAATGGGGGAAAGGCAAGGAGGTGGAGCCGGAGCTGAATTTAAAATTCCTTAGAACAATAAACACGTTAAAGAAACAAGGCATACAACTACTCTTCATTTTAGCACACTAAATATAATGAATTATTTAAGGTATTAAATGCTAGGACATGTAATTCAGTCCTTTTCTTAGACCTTCCATGTCATAAATCATAGAAGTGAGTTTGATGTATGTGGGAAGGTCATGAATGGTGAGATGTGAGGAGAAGAGGCTGCTATGAAGAAAGGAAGCCATGGAGGTCTGGTGGGGCTTAGGGTCCTCAGGGAGCACCAAACTCTTGTTTGGGAATGAGCTAAGAGTAGGACATGAGGTTACACAGATAAAAGTAGCACATGGAAGCAAATGTCCCAAGACAATGCTGGCTGTTCCTAGAGGTCAGGGAGGTCTTCAGGTCCTCGCTCTACAGCTGCCCCCCTCCCCTCATAACTCTCTTTACAAGTCAGTTTTTGGGTGACAAGGCTGAACTTTCATTTCAGGTTAGTTCCTGATGTAATCTACACTAATTAGAGGGTCTAGGTTAGAATATCTATTTTCAACAAGTAAACAGTTTGCATAAACTGAGAATATATATATTATATATATATTATATATATACATTACATATATATAATTACGCTGGATCATTATTTCAATTGTTTACAACAATCAGGTCCCAAAAATCATTTCAACTTACTTTCATTGGTAAATAGTTTTGATTTTGTATTTAAGTCACACATTACTTTGTATCACCTTTGTTTTATAAAGAAATTGTTGATAATACCAATATTTATTTTGATGGTTGTCTTCTCCCTTTGAAATTCTGAGTTGAATATGATGTTTTCCTATTCCCAGGTATTCTTCCTTGTTGACTTATAAGCTGCCAGTAAGAGATGTTTACCCTCTGTCTCAGGCATTTCACAAGCTGGAAGAAGGTAGGAATGACCATATTGAAATAAAACTTTCCAAAGATCATGCTTCGATAATAATTTAGAACAGATAATTGTGTAATATATTTTAAAAACAGGCCCTGCAGGGCTTCAGAACTTTGAAATTCTTCCTAAATATCCCACTGCTTCTTTACTTTCTCAGGTTTCTGCTCCATTATTGACTGATCACTATAGCTGTTCCTGACCATCCTATAAAAAAAGTGTGCAGCTCTCCCTCATTTCTTTATCTGCTTTGTTTTTCTCCAAGGCTGCTATAATCCTTTATTTTATTATATATTTAAGCATGAATAAGCATACATTTAATGTCCTTACTCTTCCCACTAAGATACAAGCACAAAGACAAATTTTAGTCTGTTTTCTTTGTTGTCTTTTCCTGACATCTAAAAGTGCATCACGCATAAGAGATTTTTACTATATAAATGATACGTGTGAATATGTGAATCTAGTGACAAATTTCATGCAGATTTCCTGGCATAGATGCCCAGCAGAGACCTGGTATGACAGATGAGTCTGCAGAATGGAGTACTGGGTCCTTTCAGAGTGTGAGTTGGGATCGAAATCTTCCTCATGCAGAGAACATGTCAATCAATGCTGTCATTCATATATATCTCCTTATGACACATATGCTAAGCAACAACACTCACTATCAAAAAATATGAACAAATCTTAGCATTTAAGTGAATTTAATATGCATTCACACTAACTCTTTATGACAATTATTGTTTCATCCCTCTGCCAGGCATTTTTTTTCATTTATCTTCTATATTTATTAATAGCGTGTATTTTTAATGTATATGACTGAAATCATTTTTGGTAATTAATTGTTAACATCTACTCCTACTCTTTCTTTCTCCCCAGTGAAACATAGCTTTAATCTGGAAGACTACAGCCTCTCTCAGTGCACACTGGAAAAGGTGAGTCAACTCAGTAGATTCTGTATTACGCCTGTATGTTTCACACGAAAGCAATCGTGCATTTTCCCTGTTCATTTGGGAGACAATCAGCATGACAATTCCTTTTCCTTGTCCTTTGTCTCCTATTTAGGTATTCTTAGAGCTTTCTAAGGAGCAAGAACTGGGAAATGTTGATGAAGAAGTTGATACAACCATGAGATGGAAACTCCTTCCTCAATCAGATGAGCCTTAAAACCTCAGGGCTTAATTATTCTTTGCTGGTGTCCTATAATCATACATTTTACGTGATAATTAACAATGCATAATTTAAAAGATCATTTAATACAAGATGTATTTTATATGTTTAGTCAATAAATGAATAAAGTTTTAAATTATTCTTCTTCTTAGACTTAGGAGAGATAGAAAGTGTATCATAAAGGCAATACAAAATATTAGTAAAATATTAGTAAAGTCACCCAGAAAGAAGAGCACTGGATTTGAATTATAAATTTAGCAGTTTTTGCTATGACTTAGCATATTTTACTAAGCATTTAGCATTTTTTACAATGACTTTTTTTTTTACCATTTATGAAAGCATTCTCTTGTGGAAATAGTTGAAACAGGTGAGAGGTATATTCAATAGCCAGAAGCAGTGTGTCTATTTTGCCCTGGTTTATGATATATCAGTTTTATGGATTTTCTTTTATATACAAGCACAGTAAAATATTCGCCTCCTGAAAACTTTCCATAAATTATTTTAACATCCACAAAAATTAAGAAGCCCTTGAGCTCACTAGTGAACAACCACACATTGGAAAAGTAATTCATATCTACTTTTTTGAAATCAAGGAAGTCATTGTAACATTTGCTCAGATTTTTAAAATTTTGAATACTAATATTCAGTTCTTTGATTTCTCTCATCACTTCATCAATAGTTTTCCATGTATTTGCTACCATTTTATGTTTACCTCTTATATTTGTGTATGTGCATATGTATATATCTATACACATCTTTTATATGTCACCTTTATATATCATTTTGTTGATTTCTTCTTTAAAATTGCCCATTTCATTCTGAGTATCACCAGAAAACCCTTTGAAGACCAAACAATATGCCTGTGTCAGTTTTTGGGTGATGTATTATATACCATCATTCTGTATTATATAATTTTAAAACTTTTTTTATATTTACTGAGAAATGTATAATGGAGAAAAACACAGAAATTAAACACAATTGAAGAAAAGTATTTTTCCATACAAAAATTTCATCTCCTTCTTTTTCCAGTGCATTCTTTTTTTTTTTTTTTTTTTTTTTTTTTTTTTGTGGGTACCGGGGGGTCGATCTCAGGACCTCGCGCGCCAGCAGGCGCCCGTGCCGCTGAGCGATATCACCAGCCCCCTTTTTTGTATGTGGGTTCCGGGAGTCGAGCTCGGGCCCTCACGCTTGCCAGGCAGGCGCTTATGCCGCTGAGCCATCTCACCGGCCCTCCAGTGCATTCTTAAACATAGTTGTAACCATTTAGTACAATATAATTTCCTAAATAGAGATACATATTTACTTATATAACATTAAAATGGTTTTAACTTAATTTCAAATTAATGGTCAGGTTACAGCTTTATACATTTGCACTTTATTTTGTGTTAATTATTTATATCCTTTTCTCATTTTTTTGTGCTTTAATATTTTTCTTATCCATTTTATGAACTCTTTATATGATTAAATATTTTACCAATGTATTTTATATATACAGGTTGAACATTCCAATCTGAAAATCTGAAATTCAAATGTTCTTAATTTCAAAACATTTTAAATACCAACGTGACATCTAGTGGAAAGTTCCCCATCTGCTCTCATGTGACAGGTCACAGTCAAAGCAGGTATACCACAAATATTGTATATTATTGCTTCCAGGTTATGTGTATGAGGTATGTATAAAGCACAAATAAAGTTCCTGTTTCAACTTGAGTCCCAACTTTGAGATATCCCATTATTTAAATATTCCAAAATCCAAAGATGTCTGAAATCTGAAACGCTTCTGGTGCTCAGCATTAGTTATAAGGAATAATCAATTGTATTATCATTGTATCTAAAAAATTATACTTCCAAATCTATGACAAATGATGTATAGTTTACTTTTTATTCAGGAATTGCAAGTGACTTATGAGAGCAAATTCACATAATGAGAGTTGAATTTATTTAAATTATTTCTGGAATTCAAGCAACAAATTATGTCTTGTTTAAATGTATAACCGCAATACATATAACCATTTCACAAATGGTTACATGTAGCAATGCATAATAATATGACAAATCTTTGTTTGTGTTCTTTATACATTTTTCTTTAAAAACCAATGTGTATGACTATTTGAAAATATTAAACTGGACATGGTTTGCTAAAACTATCATAATGTGGATGTTTTTGAAGTTATTAGTGAATTTTTACGAGAATTATGTCTAAAGGCAGATGAACTGGTACAAGAAGAGATTAGAATGAAACAAAAGAAAGAATAAAAAAGACAAAAGAACTGTACTATAACTGTCCTATCTCCAACTCTACTATAGACAAGCTTTATATGGGTTTTATTTTCTATTTTCCTAACTTACCCTTCTTGAAGAGGCGGACCACTGAGTAGAGCATCACTGATTCTCTTCTTCAATGACCGAATTCCCTTTGAATTTGACCAACATAATAGGAAGAAGTCCCAAGAGATGGGAACATGAAAGATGAGAGAGGTCAGAGTATTTTCCTTCTGCCTCTAGAAGTAGATAGATTTTTCTAGGCCTACAGCTTTTGTTTTGGGGTGGTGGTGCTGGAGATTGAATCCAGGCCCTCATGCATGCCAGGCAAGTACACTGCCACTGAGCTACATCCTCAGCCCTTCTGGCTACAGCTTTTGCCCTAGTCCAGTCACATTCAATGCTTCTGAATGCTGGAGGGTCTTACTGTCACTCTAGTGCACACTCAGCCTCCAGCAATTCATCAAAATTACTATTTAACGTTTTATTCTTAGTTCTGTTCCAGGTAAGCTGAGCTTGTCTGTGAGTCTTTGCATTCCCTTGTTGCCATGGATTTTAATGTTGTAGTGCGCCCTGGAATCTCAAGTATTGATGGGTCCAAGAAACATCATCAGTTTTTAGTTTTCTTAGATTTTTTTCTTACTGTAAGTAAAGAAATGACTTTTTGCATGTCAGAAATAAAGGAAACCAAATTTTAAAATATCAAGGCTTTTTAATTAACTAAAATTGTAATTTAAATCCTTATCTGGGTCCGGGTTTGCCATATTGGGTGGTGCAGTTCTAAAGTTAATCTGCACCTGTGTCCTCATTTTGAACTATAGATTTCCAGAGAAACTTGGTTCTGATCATGCCTCTCTCCCATATAATTGCTTTTTAATATTTTAGCTCTTCATTGTGCTTAACCTTTCCTACAGAAATCAGTTGTCATCATAACTTTGAGCAGTCAATATTTACTTAGGTTATGAATACATTTATTAGTGTCTAGCATCCGACTATTTCCTTCTGAGCTCAATTTACTTCTTATTTTTAATTTATATTTTTATTAGTACATGTTTTCAGTACATAATGATTACACCCATTGCGAGGAGTTGGTATATGCACATAACACTTATTAATTCTCTTTACTTCCCCTTCCCTTCTCCACTGTCTCCACTCCCTTTATCTTTTGGTCCCTTTTCCATTTGCAAAAGATCTATCTCCCCATTTTCTAATATATCTCCATATATTTATTTCTCTTTAAATAATCTATACTTTGGGTTTCCCACGTAGGAGAAACCATATGATATTTAAGCTTCTGTGTCTGATTGACTTCACTTCTCAAAGTTTAGTTATTAGTAGTTCTTTCAGACATACCTAGAAAAGAGAAATCTCAGGGTTTTTTTTGTAAAGATATATTTATTTTATCCTTATACAATGAACTATATATTTAGCTGGCACATCATTCATTCTTCGCCAAACCAACCCAGAATTTACTGGCTTAAAATAATAATTTTCTTGTAATTTTGCTTTCTTTGTTTCATTTCCAGCATCTGGATATTTTTTTTTCTTTGAATTTGATCTCTGTTTTTGTTGTTTCTTACTCACTGTGTGTCTTTGATGAGAAAATATTCACATCAGCATAGTATGACAATTCATTGAAATCTTGATGTTATATTTTAAAGTCATACTGTATT
This sequence comes from Erethizon dorsatum, assembly GCA_028451465.1. Classification (NCBI taxonomy): domain Eukaryota; kingdom Metazoa; phylum Chordata; class Mammalia; order Rodentia; family Erethizontidae; genus Erethizon; species Erethizon dorsatum. The sequence goes on from CM051826.1 coordinate 13,463,720, forward strand.
TATTTTGGAGCAGATGATTTCAGATAATTTCAACTTTTTAAGTTTTATACTGAATACACTAGAAAACTGCCAAAAATTTTTAAAAAGTAATGATTGCCTATTTTAAATAATACTTTCAGATGACCGAATACATTTTTGTTTGAAATTTTCACTGAATGTTTACCTAAAGGCTGAGCACCCAAGCTACTTATATTGATAATCAGTGGTTAATTTCTATGAAGGAAAAAAACCCACAAAAATATAACATATATTGATTCAATGAAACATTTGAAAAAAATACATGATAGAAAAGATTAGTGGCCAGAAATACCAAGGAGTGAGGAAGGAGCTGAAATTTCCCAGCATTCCTATTTAAGCTTTCTGCACAGGAATTGGCATCCACTATAACAAACAGTCACTCTTGACATTTCGACTTCAGCTAAAGTTGAGAAGAAATTCAGTGAGAGCAATATCTATTCCTTTCAAACCCAATGATCTGTGTGAGGTATCTATAACTCTTAACCATAGCTTGTGATGGTATGTAATTATAACTGATGGTGATGTTCTTGCTTAAATAACGCAAGAAGAGAAAACTGTGTAGTAGACCTGACCTGTGTGTAGAAGAGAAGAAATAAAAATAGGTAGAAAGAAAACAAGGAAAACTGTAATTTTCAAATGGCAATTTTAAGCAAACTGCAGCTTCAGGAACAAAAGTTACTCCAGCCTTTTTCCCTTCCTGGAAACATAAAATAAATCCTAAGGGTCTTAAGGACACAACAAAGCTATAAATTGTGCTCTGGGCCTGTGATTTTGACCTGTAAAATGCCCGTCCTTCTACAGACCTCCATCCTCAAGGAAGCAGCAATATTAGTGGGCAACATATCTCAACCTAAAATACATGTAAATGCTTTGTATTCTAATACGGCTTGCCATTGAATAACCTGGCTGTGGGAATATGCATCCTAGACATTCATCTTGAAGATACCCCTAGGACCGCATACATATTCCTAGCTCCAGACCCTAATGTGCCTTTTAGGAGCTTGTACTCCATTTTCTCTGAGTATATACTTTTAAAATTCTGCCTAGTAAACCGCTTTATACCTCTCACTGACACATCTTGAAAATTCTTTTTCTGTGAGAGAAGTCAGAAACACTACAACCTACCCCTGGGTGGGGTGAATTGGGGTCCACACACCCTTTTGGGGGGACCTCCTCAGACCCTGACCAATGACTTTTTTTATATAAATTCAAAGCTGGCGAATATAAGTAGAAAACATAAAATCATATTCATGCACCGAACAAATAAGCATTAGTAAAATGAATGAAATAGCAAAAATAGGAAATCAAACAACAGACTTGTTAATTTGTTACCAGATTATAGGTCCCAAGGGAATTATTTCCAGGTTCTTGGTGTCCTAAACAAAAAAAAAAAATGATAAGACACACAGAAAAGGTAGTGGGGATATACATTTATTGAAGGTGGAAGAGAAGTTCTTTGTGCAGAGTAAGAGCAGGCTGGTGAACACACAGCAACAGTGAGGATAAGGAAAAGGGGTCTTTTGTATCTGGAATTCTTGGATTGGCTTCTCCCTCATGCAGATAAGGCACTGGGACAGGTTTCCTATCAAAAACTTACTTGGTCTGGTGTCAGATTTAAACTGCCCTATGGAAAGACTTGCTTGGCTTCGTGCCAGGTGTAGATAAAAGATTGAAACTGATGCTTTTCTGATTGGTTCCGTATGCTGTGCTCAGGAGCTGCTGAGTCTTCCTGGACGCTGTGTTTAGCACATATGTCCTGGGTCTCCGTGAATTTGGCAGATTTTTGCCAGTTGGTTAACCAGTTTGCCCCAGCCCTAATCTCCTACATCAAATTCATGTGCTTTTTTGCCTTGCCATTTGTACTCATGCTGGTGTGTTGAGTTTAAGTGACTCTGCTTGTTTGATAGCTATGCTATTTTCCCTTGCTCGTGTTATTATAGATAGCTAAATTAGGTAGAAATATTATAGGCAATTAGACAGGGATAAGCCCTGGAAGGAGTCAGTGCAGAAGATAAGAATACATTACAACTGTGGCTGGAGGAGCATTTGTTGAAGGCTAGGCCTCAAGATAAAGACAGAAGGACTAGACCCACAAACCTCCCTGAGGGATAAACTGTAAGGCTCCAACTGGACCTGACTTTCCCAGCCCCCAGCCTGCTCGCCAGCAGAAGCACTACTTTCTGCAGGGAACTCAGCTCAGTACTGAAGTTGTCATCAGCAAGCACAGTATGTCGTGGAGGAGATAAGATAGAACAAGGAATTTTGCAGGTCCCAGGACATCTGGAGATGTCTGGAGACACCTGAAAATTTACACTGGATCTTCAAGGATCCTGTGCACTGAGGTGCAAGACAGCCAGAGAAGTTTTACCCTGATATTTATTAAAATCTTCCCACTTAATGTCCCCTCCCTTCTTTCCATCTCTATAAAAGGGATACACTTCTCTGTTTGCTGCAGATGGTCTTATCACTTGCTGCCTGCCTGCAGCCAGGCACAGTAAATTCCACACCATGTAGCCTATACACAAGCCTGGTGGTCTCTGCTGGTCCCCCCCATATGTTACATATGTTATATAAACAATATACTATGATCGATATTCTAGATAGGTACCAGTTACCCAGGTGGGTTACCAGGACTTCCTGACACATCTCTTCCAAAAAAGGTCCTTGTTCTTCCCATGTCCACTTGTTATGTGACTTGCTTCCTCATTGGATTAATATTACCTAAGTGACTATACCTGTAATCTATTGACTGATCATAATTTTACCCTACATTGTACCCACCTTGTGATTTTGTACCCACCTCGTGATTTTGTTCTATAAAACCTCTGTAAAGTGGAGCCCATGGTAACCCATTTTCTGGGTCCCCTCCTGTCTCTCTCAATAAAATTTCTTGCTGTTAACCTCAGTTGTTCCTTAGAATTCATTCTTCGATTTTGGGGGACCCAAACTTGGCATATCAGACATCTGGCAGGTTGAGAGTTACATTTATTTCCCCTATATCATTTGGAGATCCTATATCAATATTAAGCATTTTTCTCAGCAAGACTTTCTTTCATTTTCAGTAGCATTGATGCGTTTCTTAACCCACTATTAGTTTCAATTAATGATTAACAACTTTTAAAATATATTCTTTTGAGCCATCAGTTCAGAGACTAATTTTCCTATTGATTTAAGTGGCAGCAAGCTTTTTAGAAGATATTAAATGTTCCTAGCATTGAGGTAGGATAGAAAAAATGAAAACGAGGTTGTAAAGAGAGAAGGAAACTGAGATTTTAAAATTGTACTTTTAAGAAATACAACAGCTTCAAGACCCCAAAGTTACTCAGCCTTTTTCTCTTCCAGGAAACTCACTCAAATTAAAAAAAAAAAATTTTTTTTTTTCCTAAAGGTCCTTTTATAATCAGTCTGTAAAATCCAGGCTCTTAACATGTCCCTTTCACCTGCAAGTTGTGCTTCCTTCATCCTCTGGGAGCAGTGATATTGGTGGGCAGCATTTCCCAAATTCAAACACACGTAGATGGCTGGCACTGTAAACTGACAGTGAGAATACACACCCTAGATCACATATCTTGAAGATGCTCCCTTAAGTCTACCCAACTCTGGCTCCTAATATGTCTCAGTTTTTCTCTCAGCACCCACAATCCCCTCTTGAGTGTATCCTAAAAATCTCTAATAAACCCTTCTAATGTCTTTTACAATACATCCTAAAAATTCTTTTTCTGCAACACGACTCAGTGAACCTACAAATTGTTTTACAAATAGGGTGGGTTAAGTTTCCTATTTTCAGCCTGGATGACTCTCACACCCAGTCCAGTGACAGCATGACTAAAGCATTCTTCCGTTTCCCTTGGTGCCTATTTCCAGGATCCCAATACTATCCTCAGTTGCTTAGAACACTTGGTGGTCTATTTTCAAAATTTGCTCCTGACTTCAGAGAAAAAGTTTTCCTAGGTGCAAACTTCACTTTTTCATATTTAACCTTCATTCATGTATTGTCATATTTAAACGATCATTCATGTTTCACTAGAACTTTATTTTTTTGTTACAGAGAACAAACCATCCCTTCTCTTTTTTAAGGTTGTGGTCTCATCTTGTGCCCAATCCAATTCCTTTTTATCCACTTCCCTCCTTAGAAGTAGCCCTCCATCTGTTATTTGATTTCTCCTGAGTTCTTAGCATTTCCTTCTTCACTTCCTCTTTAAAATTTTGTTTTAGCAACAACAACAACAAAATAAACCAAAACCACTCACTTTGGAAACCACCCAAACTTTCATAAATAAGCTTCTAAAGAAAAAGAAATGATTCTTTTCTTTCAAGCTCAAATATGCTAAACATTATCCTATAAGAGACAGGAAGGGTGAAAGCAAGTTACTTAGAGATATAGGCTGTTTTTTTAAATAGCCAGAGTAATAGTTTGAAGTATATTACCATTTTAAGATAGTCACTAGTAGATCAAAACACAGATTCAGAACTTTCTAGACAAGAAGTGGAGTAAAGAGGAACTTAAACAAAGGAACAGAGAAAGCATGATTAGTGTAGAATTGGAGAAATGGAAAACAAGAAAGTTCAATTTGCAAAGTCCCATCCCCACCAAAGTGTCTTACTATAATGCTTACGCTGGCCTCAACTTTTGGGCTCAAGTGATCCTCCTGCCTTGAAGCAGAATAGAAGAAGTAAAGATAGGTAAAAAAGGAGACAAGGAGAATCAGAATTTTTAAATTTTACCTTTGAAAAACGTTGGCAGGTGGGAAAGATGGAGGCAGGTGGGAAAGATGGCCAAGTGGTAAGCAGCAGACAGCGTGCCTCTCTCTGAGAGTTGCCGTCCAGACACTGGAATGCAGCGACTCGGGGAGGACGAGAAAGAGGGAAGTTGTTCCCCTGGACCCAGGAAGGATCTGACGTGCAGTTTGGGTCCCACAGAGAGAGTGAAGAGAGAAACTTCAGCAAAGAAGAAGGAGGTGGCCACTGGCGCCTTCTTCCTGGGTCAGGACGTGCGGCGCGACAGAAGAGGTTCAAATCTGCAGACACACGGTGTCTGCTGGTGCCCCCAGGGGCTTCCACGGAGAGACGCGAGACGCAGTGGTGCAGGGGAGCAGTGGACGTGAAGGACTGCACTGGCTGGCGGTGAGTGCTGAGGCTCAGCCGTCAGGCGCAAGAGAGCAATTGCCTGGGCACCACTGTGGCGGGGGGCAGTGGAGCTCACAACTCAGGGCAGCTGCGGCTCCATCTATGGCTCCCAGCCGGCTCAGGCCCATGGAAAGTGCACTGACGGCAACAGGCCGAATGAGTCTGGTCTCAGCCAGAAAGTGCAGGCTCGCTGAGATTATCCACTACCCCATCAACAAGCTGCTGCTGGCTTACTGGGACAGATCCGCACAGAACGGGACTCTGTCTCCACACATTGTCAACCAGCCACAGCAGAGACAAACCTGGAAGTGAACTTCTATTTATTTATTTTTATTGATTTATTTTTCTTTTTTCTCTCTCATTTGTTTTTTGTTCTGGTCGTGGTGAGTTGTTTTTGTTGTTGCTGTTTGTTCATTTGTTTTTTCCTTCATTGTTTGACGTTGATTTTATACGAGTGTAAACAGAGTTTCTAACCTCTTTGTGGTTGTGATTCTGTTCTGTTCTTCCTTTCATCCCTTCCTTCTCTTTTTCCCGCCAGTCTTCTACACCATTTTCCCAGTGTTAGCAGGATCCCTCTTTGTCCTCCAGCCTTACATCTAATTCCTTCCTCTTCTTCCAATTCTCTACTTTCTCAACTCATTTTAAATTTAAAATCCTGAGGGCAAAATTGACATATTAAAGACTTGTATACTGCATATAATTTTCTGGTTTGTTTTAGACTTTGTTATATAACCACAAATCTAGTTTATACGGTTAAAAGTGGCAAATAACTGGTTAGCTCAGTCTGTCATTTTCTAGGCTGTGTTTGGTGCTTTTGGTACCACTATAGCCAAAAGCAACAAAATTGTTCTAAACAGCTGTTCTTCCTGGTATTCCATGACTGAAATTGACTAAGGATCACAGAAAATACTGTGGCACAGTGCCAAAGAACAAAGGACTGGGCCAAACAGGCAGCAACTTCTCATCTCCAACAAATTGAAGAGGTAGGATCGTGCATCAGACTCAAAAACCAAAAATAAGCTACACCTGGAAGATACCTTCAAAAAGTAGTCATCTCCTAAGGGTTTTAAATACTAGCAATAGGGCCGGTGAGATGGCTCAGCGGTGTAAGCGCCTGCCTGGCAAGCGTGAGGGCCCGAGTTTGACTCCCGGAACCCACACATGAAAAAATGGCCAATGATATCGCTCAGTGGCACGGGCACCTGCTGGTGTGCCAGGTCCTGAGGTCGACCCCTGGTATCCACACACACACAAAAAAAAATACTAGCAATAAAGCAATCTATCATAGGCAATTTACAGACATCACCCCAGGAATTAAACTAAAGAAAGAAAAGAAAATGAGAAGACACTAGAACAAGATGTAACCCCACACATCCAGTTCACCAAAGGCAAACTCAGGGGGCAGTGAGGTGGGACAACCTGAAAACCACCCACCTGGCATCTCTGAAATGGTAACAACAAAGTAATTGAATGAGGCTCTGGAAAAAATCAAATCAGAAATAATTTCTCAGATAACTTCAGAGATGATGTCCACAATGAAGATCATGCTTAGAGACTCTAGAGCAGATACAGACAAAAAAAAAAAAAATAGATGAGCCTAAGAAAATGATGGAAGCCATGAATGCTCAGCATAGGAAAGAAATGGAATCCATAAGGCAGATTCAAGTAGATATCTAGGAGAACAAAAATTCCATTGAAAGTATTTGTAGCAGATTAAGCCAATGTGAGGACAGGATCTCAGATATAGAAGACAGGCTTGCAATTAGTGATCATGAAAAGAAAGAATTCTTAAAAATAGCAAGGGACCATGAGAAATCAATCCAGCAGCTGCTAGATGAGGCAAAGAAGAATAACTTAAGATTGATTGGAGTCGATGAAAAAGCAAGAGATAGCATAAATGACATTAGAAAACTGTTCACAGATGTCATGGCAGAAAATTTCCCTGGTAGAGAAAAAGAATTTGATGTGCAGATAAGTGAGGCATATAGAACTCCAAATAGCCACGATCAAAAAAAAATCTTCAGCCAGGCATATCATAGTCAAGATTCCAGAAATTCAACACAAGAGTAGAATCTTAAAAGCTGTTAGGGGAAAGAAACAAATCACCTGTAAAGGAAAGCCCATCAGAATCACAGCTGACTTCTCAGCACAAACCCTCAAGTCAAGAAGGACTTGGAATGATGTATTTCAAGCTCTAAAGGAAAATAACCTTCAACCCAGATTGATGTACCCTGAAAAATTATCTTTCAAAACTGGAGAAATAAAATACTTTCATGACAAAGAAGATCTGGGGAAATTTATGACCACCAAACCAGCTCTCCAAAACGTTTTGAAGGACATTCTAGAAAGAGATAACAAGGACTACAACTCCATGAACCCCAACAGAAGTAATCCACCAGAAAAGGCAAACAATTAAACAGAGAGAGGAAAATAAAAAAGAGGGGGAGCCAACAACAGGAAAATAACATGACAAGGATAAGTCAGTACATATCAGTTTTAACCATCAATGTTAATGGTCTCAATTCACCAATCAAAAGGCACAGACTGGCAGAATGGATCAAGAAGCAAGATCCAACAATATGCTGCATACAAGAAACACATTTAATTCAAAAAGAAATTCATAGACTGAAAGTCAAAGGATGGAAAACAATATCCCATGTGACAGGAACCCAGAAAAAAGCAGGGATAGCTATTCTTTTTGCAGACAAAGTGAATTGCAAGCCAAGACTGATTCAGAGAGATAAAGAAGGTCACTAAATTTTTGTAAAGGGAACAATCCAAGAGGAAGAGATAACGATCATAAATATATATGCAACAAATACCAGTGCACCCAACTATATAAAACAAATACTAATGGGCATGAAAACAAATAAGCACTAATACAATTGTATTGGGGGATCTCAATACACCACTGTCACAAAAAGACAGACCAACTAGACAAAAAATCAACAATGAAATCTTAGAACTGGACCAAAATTTTGAACAAATGGACTTAGTAGATGTCTACAGAGTGTTCCACCCCACAACATCAGAATACACATTATTCTCAGCTGCACACGGGACGTTCTCCAAAATAGACCACACACTAGTTCATAGAACCTGCTTAAGTAAATGCAAAGGAACTGAAATTATCCCATGCATATTATCAGACCATAGTGCAATGAAATTGGAAATCAATAGCAAAAGAAACCACAAGAACTTCCTAAACACATGGAAATAAAATAACACACTCCTGAACAACCAATGGGTCACAGATGAAATTAAAGAAGAAATTAGACAGTTTCTACAACTGAATGATAATGACAGTACAACATACCGGAACCTATGGGACACAATGAAAACAGTCCTAAGAGGGAAATTTATAGCAGTAAATACCCATATTAGGAAAACGGAGCAAGCACAAATAAACAACTTAATGATGAACCTCAAACTTATAGAAAAAGAAGAGCAGGCTAAGCCAAAAGCTTGTACATGGGGAGATAAGAGCAGAAATAAATGTATTGGAGACTAAAAAAAATACAAAGAATCAATGAATCAAAGAGTTAGTTCTTTGAAAGATTAAAAAAATTGACAAAACACTTATCCAACCTTATTAAAAAAAGGAAAGAAAAGACTCAAATCCACTCAATTAAGAATGAAAAGGGTGATATCACAATGGACCCTGCAGAAATAGAAGATCATCTATACCTACTTTGAAAACTTGTATTCTTTTTTTTTTTTAATGTGGGTACTGGGAGTCGAACTCAGGACCTCGCACTTGCCTGCAGGCGCTTATGACGCTGAGCTATCTCACTGGCCCAAAAACTTGTATTCTAATAAGATGGAAAATGAAGAAGAAATGGACAGATTCCTAGATACATATGAATTACCAAAGCTGAATCAAGAAGATATAAAAATACTAAATAAATCAATATCAATCAATGAAATCAAACATGAAATCAAAAACCTCCCAACAAAGAAAAGCCCAGGCCCTGATGTATTCACTGCTGAATTCTATAAGAAATTTAGAGAAGACCTAACACCACTACTTCTCAAACTCTTTAATGAAATTGAAAGGGAAGCAATACTCCCAAATTCATTCCTGGAAGCCAGCATTACTCTGATACCAAAACTGGAGAAGGACCCAACCAAGAAAGAGAACTACAGGCCAATCTCCCTAATGAACATAGGTGCAAAAATTCTCAACACAATACTGACAAACAGAATGCAGCAAATCACCCAGAAGATTATACACCATGACCAAGTTGGATTTATCCCAGGGATGCAGGGATGGTTCAACAAACATAAATCAATAAATGTAATATACCATATTAACAGAACCAAGGACAAAAATCATATGATCATCTCAATAGATGCAGAAAAAGCTTTTGACAAAGTATGCACCCATTCATGATAAAGACCCTACAGAAAATTTGGAATAGATGGTCTTTATCTCAATCTGATAAAAGCCATCTATGACAAACCAACAACCAATACCATACTAAATGGACAAAAACTGAAAGCTTTTATTCTAAAATCAGGAACAAGACAAGGATGTCCATTGTCTCCACTCTTATTCGACATAGTCCTCGAAACTTTAGTCAGAGCAATTAGACAAGAGAAAGAAATAAAAGGAATAATGATAGGAAAAGAAGAAGTTAAATTATCATTATTTGCAGATGACATGACAGTGTACACAGAAGACCCCAAAAACTCCACTAAAAAACTGTTAGATTTAATAAGCAAATTCAGTAGTGTAGCTGGATACAAAGTCAACACTCAAAAATCAGCCTTCCTGTACACAAATAACAAACTCACTGAAAGAGAAATTAGGGTAACAACACCTTTCACAATAGCATCCAAAAAAATTGAAATACGTAGGAATCAATCTCACAAAGGATGTAAAAGACCTCTACACTGAAAACTACAGTACTCTGAAAAAGGAGATTGAAAAGGATATCAGGAAATGGAAAGATATCCCTTGCTCTTGGGTAGGAAGAACCAATATAGTGAAAATGGCCATACTTCCAAAATTGTTATACAGATTTAATGCAATTCCGATCAAAATTCCAACAACATATCTCACAGAATTAGAGAAAACAATCCTAAAATTCATTTGGAGTCAGAAGAGACCTAGAATAGCAAAGACAATTTTGGGCAACAAAGGCAAGGCAGGGGGCATTACAATCCCTTACTTGAAATTATACTATAAAGCTACTGTGATAAAAACAGCATGGTACTGTCAAAAAAACAGACCCAAAGATCAATGGAACAAATTAGAAGATGCAGAAATAACTTCAGACATACTAAGCCACCTTAGCTTTGACAAAGGTACCAAACACATTCACTGGAAGAAAGATAGCCTCTTTAATAAATGGTGCTGGAAAAACTGGCTCTGCACATGCCAAAGATTAAAATTAGACCCATATCTTTCACTGTGCACTAAACTAAATTCAAAATGGATCAAAGATCTAAATATTAAAACAGAAACATTAAATCTGCTGGAAGATAGAATAGGTAAAACTCTTGAAGACGCTGGGGAAGGCAAAGACTTTATGAATAAAACCCCAATTGCACAGGAACCATCACAAAGAATCAACAACTGGGATCTCATCTTATTAAAAAGCTTTTGCACAGCAAGAGAAACCACCAACAGCGTGAAGAGACACCCCACAACGTGGGAAAAAATCTTTGCCAGCTGCTCCTCAGACAAAGGATTACTATTGAGAACATACAAAGAACTCAAAAAAAAAAAAAAAATCAGACCTCCCAAATTTAAAGACCCAATCTAAAACTGGGCATCTAAGATGAGTACACACTTCTCAGATGAAGAAATGCAGACAGCAAATAAATATATGAAAAAATGTTCAACGTCACTGGTCATTTGAGAGATGCCACACTGAGATTCCATCTCACCCCAGAAAGAATGGCTATCATTAAGAAATCAACCAATAACAAATGCTGGAGGGCCTATGGGGAAAAAGGAACCCTTCTCCACTGTTGCTGGGAGTGTAGACTGGTGCAACCACTATGGAAATCAGTGTGGAGATTCCTCAAAAAACTGGTCTCATCTGACCCAGCTATTCCCCTTCTGGGTATCTTCCCAGAAGAACTAAAAACATCATACCACAGCGATATATATGCACCCATGATTATAGCAGCAGAATTTTGTAATAGCCAGATCTTGGAAACAACCCAAATGCCCATTAACTGAGAAATAAAAAGGATGGATAAAAAAGATGTGGTATTTTTGTACAATGGAGTACTACTCAGCCATAAAGAAAGATAAACTGGAGACTTTTATAGGTAAATGGATGCAACTCGAGACCATACTCATAAGTGAAATAAACCGGACACACATGTGTAAACATCATATTGTCTCCCCAGTGTAAGAAGCTGAAAGAGTAAATAAGGTCTAAAATGTACAATAGATATTGTAAAACCAGAAGAAACTGTTCAAAAGGAAAGACAAACTGGGTTGGGGGAATGGGGAAAAGAAAGAAGGTAATAGAAAAAAAAAATATATATATACAAGATGGTTAAGATAGATACACTACTAATTTTGCTTAGTTCATTGAAAAGAAAGGTTTGCGCTGGTATTGTTTGGACAATTGAATGCCGATATCTTGTACCCTGAGTAACTAATTTAAAGATAACAATATGCAATGTATTGACCATTGTTACCCTCTTATTATGTTGTTTTGAAATTCTGTTCTATTTTTTTCTTTTTAAAATAAAATAAAAAATAAATAGAAATAAAAAAAATAAGAAACCTTACAGCTTCAGGACACAAAAGTTAATAAGCCTGGGCAATTCCATTACACCTGCAAATTGGCTTTTTCCATCCATTAATAGCCCACCTCTTTTACTTGTTAATTGTACTTCCTTAATCCTCAAGGAAGCTGTAGTGTTGGTGAGTAGAATATCTCAACTTCAAATGCACGTAAAGAGTTGGCATTAAGACGTGCCCTACCAAATGGGTATCCTGACAGACAGTAGGAATACACATCCCAGATCACCCATCTTGAAAACCTGAGCTTCTTGCTCTGGGAAGGGAGTCAGTGAAACTGCAACTTAATAGTACAGGTAAGGTTGGTTAGGAACCTCCTTGGACCCTGTCCAGTGACAGTCTTAGCCTCCCAAGTTGCTGGTACTATAGTCCTGCACCACAACATTTGGCCAAGAAAAGTCTTATTTTAAACAAACTATCAAATAAGATGACTGGGAAATGAGTTGCTCACCCTGTAGCAACTCTCCATTCTCTCCCTGGAAAGTAAAACAATTGCAAAACTAATTAAAAGGAAAAATTAAATTACACTGTTTCAAGAAGTATCTTGTAGGCAGATAATTGAGATTGGTCAAAATATACCTGAGAATTTTAAATACAAATAAAAGTGGAGGACAGGAATATATCTTACAAAGGATGTTTCAATGCAAAAAATGCATGAAACAGGACCATGTAGAATTTATTAATTAAATTTTTAGGAAACAAAGACAGATTTTTGGAGTGCATCTGATAAACCTACATGCAGGCAGTGTAGCTGGGATTTAGGAAGGACAAAAACCATGAACAGAAAATCCTCTGGGAGACAAACAGGAATTCTGTCTCCTGTTGGTTCTTTTATCTGTTACATCCAGGGTGAAAACTGCTGCTCTACTGGGATGAGCAGCCAACTGGGATTGAACTGAGCATCAATAAAGAATTAGTGGGATGGAGTTTAAGAAAGGAAGATGCTTTATTTGTAAGGAGGAAAAAGCAGAAGACAGAGAGCTGCCCCCAAAGAGGCACCAGGGTGTTCTGGGAAGATGGACTCCCCTGAGTCTTTGTCCTTGGTTTCTTTTATTAGGACTAGTAACTCTCCTCCATGTGGGTACCTGGAACTTGTCACAGTCTGATCTGATCGGCTCTCTGGCTGTTTTTGACTTTAATACAGGTATCTTTGCCTATGTGCACATTCCTTTTGACGGGCTTCATGTAATTCCCTCCTGCCTTTTTGTGATGCATAAGTTGGTAGCAGGCAGGAAGGCAATATAAAGTTATTGATTAAGGAGGATGTGTGTATATGTAGTGCAGTGAGATAGTGACCCTAGAGTGAGAAAAAATATATATATATACGTATATACACAGAAATGCATAGTGTAGGGCTCAAATCAGACATGGCTCTACCAGCACCCAATTTGTTTGCCAACAGAGACATTGTTCTCAGTGTGGACTCAGCTCAGCACTGAGGCTGTCATCAGTAAACACGGGATGTTGTAACAAAGATAAGATAGGATAAGGAATCTTGCAGGTGCAGACATCTGGAGATACCCGAAAATTTACACCAGATAGTTCAAGGACTCTGCCCACTGAGGTGCAAGACAGCCAGAGAACTTTGAGCACAGATGTTTGTTAACATCTTCCCGCCTAATGTCCCTTGCCCTCTTCCAATCCCTATTATAAAAAAGGCCTGCTTCTCTTTGTTCCCTACAGACGGCCTTATCGCCCACCCTCTCTGTCTGCCTGCACCCAGGTGATAAACCTTATGCCTTGTTGCTTTCACAAAACCCTGTCGAGTGGTCTCCGCCTCCTTCGCATTCCTTACACATAGGTGTATATATTTTCACATAATAAGTAAGAGTTAGGTGGCCACGCTGCCTCTTATATCCTTTGCATTTTATTGGAGTGGGGGCAGTTATGCTTCTATTTGTTTGGGGTTTTTTTTGTTTGTTTGTTTTGTTTGTTTTGTTACAGCACAGAACCAGATGCAGGAAGACACAGCACCGAGGAGGTCTAGGGGCCTGACTGGGATTGCTCCTAAAGAGGCAGAGTCCCTACCAGCGGGGTTTCGGGGCTTTTATGGGGAGAGAAACCAGGAAATACAGAAGATTTGGCGCATTATGATTGGAGGGTTGGGTGACATCATGGGTTGCCAAGGAAGTTTAAACATCTCAGGTTACATTGCAAAGCCATCGGTTAAATAAGCACGGGTTACACAGGACAGGGAAGGAATGCTCTGTTACCAGGCTTGTTCAGACATGTCCGTTTGGTTTTGGCAGGTGTTTTTGGTGGGCTTTTATTTAAAATTTTAATTCCCCTTCAGTTTCATACTTCTGGCTTCCTACTGTGCTCAGCTTATCAACTCTCTCTTCCTCTTGTTTATTGCTCCCTCCAGTAAAGTTTTGACTATTTCTGGTCAGGATGAGCCAGAAAGCCTAATGAGACCCTTATTCTGTTGCCCACAGTGCTAAGAAGAGCTCCACTCAAGTCCCAGGGAAACAAGTACTCTACATAAATAGCAAGTAAGGATCCCAAGAAAAACATGCCAGTCTGAATCAAAGCATATCATAGAAAACTTACACAGCTTCTGGCACTGGAGAATACTGCTGCAAATTAAGTGAAGGAGAAGGCCATAGAAATTGAAAAATGTGTGTACCCAAGTGAGAATATTTGAATGAACAGAGACATATACAAATGAGGACAAGCATAGCATTTGTAACTTAAGATCTTAAACTCTGGAGATGTTCTAGTGTTTAATCTAGGTCCTGCAACTCATCAACTGAATTTGGGCAAGTTATATAAACTCTGTATTACGGATAGCCAAATTAAGTAGAGATTGATAGAGGTGTTAGGGTCGGGACGCCCGCCGCGTGAAGGAAGACTCCAAGAAGCGTTCTCTCATGCAAAGGGCAAGGGATTTTATTATCCAAGCATGTGTGGGGCTCACTGAACACGCAGGAACAGTGGGCCCCGAGGTTTGTCTGTGTAGGGCTTATATGTCTATAGAACAAAGGGAGGAGGGGTCTTTGTAAGCGCGGTTACAGAAGCAGATAGCATTGGTTAGTTTAAACAGCTTTTTATATTTATTGGGAGAAGACACTCATATGGGAGTTTTTAGGCTGGCCGACCGAGCGGGGAGGATGTTTTCTAATATGGGTCCGGAACAGCACAATCTGCAATCCTTGCAAATTTCTTAGCCCAGGGTCAGTCGTTATCTTGCAGCCCAGTTCCCTGGTCTGTGGTCAGCTTTGTTTTGTTTTTATCTACTTTAGGTAGCTTTGTAACAGCTCAATTCCCGAAACATTGGGAGGAGGGGGACAGTATAGACTGTGCATTCCCAGAAGGGAAAATTTCTCTTACAGAGGCAGTCAGAAAGGGACCAGGCCCAAGATAGAGCAGAAATGAGGCAAATGGTCTGTGGGCAAGGGCTGAGTTGACAGAAACTAAACCCCAAGATGGAGACATTTTCGCTAAAACTGTGAGCCTCCCCAGAGATAAACAATACCTCAAAGCTGTACTGTCACTAGCACGTTTGGTCCAGTAAGCCTAAACAATATAACAAACACATACACAGATGACCAGAGCATGCTGACCCTCACTCTTACCCCTTCCGGAAATGCCTTTGTTCTTCTCCATGCTATGTACCCTCTATGACCTATTAGGTCAATATTAGCTAAGTAACTGTACTTATAATCCTATAGGTTGATTGTAGTTTGACCCAAGGTAACCTGTGATGTGATTTTACTCTATAAAAACCCCTTGACAAAGAGCTTCAGTGACATCCACTTTTGGGACCTCTCCTATCTCTCAGGAGCCTTCTGTTAGTAAAACATTTCTTACTCTTAACCATCTTTGTCCTCGACTCCATTCTTCAGCATCCTGAGACATGAACTTGGCACAGCTAACAGGTTCGGAGTTATTTCTGTGTAACATCTAAAGCCTCAACTTTTGTCATCTGTAAGGTGAAGTTGATTATAATTGTGCCCACTTTTTTGTATTATTACTCCACGTTAAATGCGTCAATATTTAAGCGTGAGGCTGGGGATATAACTCAGTAGCAGAGAGCTTGCCTAGCTTGCTGGAGGTCTTGGGTTCCAACCCTGGTGCCATTCAGCTGGGCATTACAGCACATGCCTATAATTTCAGTTACTTTGAAAGTTGAGGAAAAAGGATCACAAGTTGGAGGCCAGCCTGGGCAACCTAGTGGTACCTGCCTCAGAATAAAAAATAAAACGGGCTGACGATGCAGCTCAGTGCTACAGTGCCCCTAAGTTGCATTCTTAGTACCCAAACAAACAACAAAAAATGCCATTTAATTTTTGAAATTCTATAAAATTAATTTAATTGGCAAGCTGAGTCTAAAGCTTATTGAGAGGAGTAAATAAATACATGTGACTAAATTGTAAAATATTGACAAGAAGATTGACAACGAGTTTGCTCCGTTACAGTGTCACAGCAGTTAGGTAGTATGGCACATGTCAAAGATAAAGTCAACATATTGAAGGAAAAGAACAGAATTCAGGAGAGAAAGTTCGTGAGGGCCAGAACTGAAACTTATAATTCTGGAGAGCTACAAACTTCCATAATTATATTCTTGGTGCACAAAATATTAGTGCACCAATGTGACAACTTTACATATTATTCTAGAGAACTACAAACTTCCTTTATTATATTCTTGGTGCACAAAATATTAGCAGTATTATTAAATGTAATAACTTTGTATCTTCTACAGAGAGAGTAGGCATACAGAAACAATCAGAAGTCTCTTTTGGTGTCTCGTGGATTAATAAATCTAGTGTGCTTCTATAGACTTTGCTTACTGAACAATTTTTGACCTCATAAAATTAGGAAAGAGTAAAAATGAATAAATGTTGAAGGAATTGGAGGTAGGTGAAATAGATTTCATATGATAATCATGATCAGTGCGACACAGATAAAGGTCTGATTTCAAAATTATAAGCAGGTTTTGTTTTCCCTTGAATTTTGTGTGTGGGGGATCAGCTCTCCCATTAGAGCCTAAAATGAAATAAAATCCAATTGAGAAAAACTAGATTCTCCTCAGTTTAATAGTTCCTAATGTTTGGCTATGTCCAGCCAACCATCTGCAGCCACAAACTCCCTGCTGCAGAACTGGCAGGAGACAAAGAAATGGATAACAGTGCAGGAGTCACTTATGTGAGCACAGAGATTTTGGCAGCTTGTCTGAACTGAGACCATAATCCTCTTCGGAAATCAGTCTAAAGCGGAACTATTGACAATAAACATGAAATTAAAACCCTGATGTAGTAGTGACCCAAAAGGAATGTGAATTCTTCTGCAGGACACAAAGACCCGTGGATGAACTGTGCTTCTAGATTTTTGCTTCAGCTTTCCTGAGAGTAAGTTAACCTCTAAGTTGTGGTTATTTTACATTTGTAAATATAAAGTAAGACTAGAAACAGTAATACCAAAACATATAGGTGAATGTCATTAAATGCAGTGAATTACTACTCATTTTTATTTTTCAAAGCGTATGAGTATTTTATACTGTATGACTAAATAATCAGTTGGAAGATTTTCCATTTTACCCCATGGCCAAAGGATGTTTGGACAAATATCACAGCTAAAAGCATAGGCTATTAGACATATTGAAAGGAATGTGATTTTACGCTACCACTTTGCAAGTATGAACTATTTCCAAAGTTAGAACTACTTATTCTTTACTGTTTGTTTTTATTTTTACTGTTAGAGGAATTATCAGCATTAGAGGATACAAGATTTTCTGAGTTTCAAATTGTTTTAACTGACTTGAGAATGTTTTCATTAAGAAAACTTAGATGCTTTTATTAACTTTATAATACTTTGTTGATCATAGTAAATAAATAAGAATTTTTACCTAATTTGTTGTGTAATGCATTTATTCCCTGAATATCAGGAATTCTATCTGACTGGGAAATGACTGGCTTTTATAACCAATTTATTATTTTTAAATTACATAATTTTTCCTATTCAGTACAATGGAAACTAGATGTTTGTGCTATGGCGGTAAGCATTACTGTTTGCTTCCTGATATTTACATCAAGATAGGCAGTGGAAAATATTAGTCTTAACTGAAACAACCACATTTGCGACAATTAGATCATATAATTTTTATTTTTATATTTTCTAGCACATATATCAATTTATAGAAAGAAAGAAGAGTAGTCAGTTGGGCAACATATTAAACATTTGCTGGTACCAAGACCTGTCACGGTATTGATTTCTCAATGGAAATGTGCAGTTTGATTTTACGTGGGGTTTCCAGCTATCAGGGCATCTTGATGGCATTATTATAGGAAGCTCATTTATGTAGCTGGGGAATGCAGCCTTACTGAACAATACAAAATCTTTGTAATTTTCATATTTTCTCCGTACTTGTTTTTGGATTTTGATGCCATGTGTTTGTGTGTATTTTCCTTGAATCTTTTCAGACTTAAATTATAAAAAGTGAATGAAGGATTTAGTAGATCATACTCTTGAGGTTGTGACACACAAAGAGCCTGTCTTGTTTTGACTATTTATTTCAACTTCTAGCTCCTGTTTCACACCTGCCTTCCATTCCTATTTCCCATAGTCATAGGTGAACTTTTTTTTTTTTTTTTTTTGGTATTTTATGGTGATCCTTTAGCTCCTGGATATTTTTGGAAAATACGTATTGCATAAAGTACAAATTCATATAAATGATAATGTAACTGAAACTTTTATTTCTTATTTTAAAATTAGCATTATGTTTTTAAGATTGCTTCATGTGAAAGGGTAGAGAACAACTTTTGCTTTTAGTTCCTACATAGTACTGTTTGGACAGTATGCTTTAAAATTTGTTTTACAACACCATGCCACAATAATCTACATTATGAAAAACATCCATGTTCATCCTGGTGAAACCATAGGAGAATTTTCTTGGGATACATATCTAGGAACAGAATTGATCAATGCTAGGGTACTGCTTAATTGTAGTAAAAATGTAATAAAACACCTACTTCCACCACTAGTATATAACATTCTTTTATCCCCTTTAGACAATTTAATTGTCAAGTGCTGTGGGGACAACCGCTCTCAATGCTATTAAACTCTCTAATTTCTGTCAGTACCATGAGAAATAAATACTGTCTCAGTTGTTCTAATTTTTATTTCTTTTACTCCTGATAATGAGCATTTCTTTCTTCTGTCTCTTTTTTTGTTCTTTAAAAAAAGTCTTTGAGCATTCTTCTTCTCTAAGCACGCAATTGGAAACAGCTGTTAAAATGGTTTTTTTGTTAGATTGCACAATGTTTTCTATTTGAGACATTCATATTTACTTCTTTTGTTCCTCATTTTAAAAATAAACAGGTCAAAATGAGCAAGAGGTACATAAGCGTGGGTCAACAAATGTGGACTCTTCTCTGCAAGAACTGCCTTAAAAAGTGGAGAATGAAAAGAGAGACATTTTTGGTATGGTTCAGAGCCTGTGTTCTCATAATTAAAGGGGAAAAGTATTTTCTCAGCAGCACAAACACTTTATCTTCATCATTTAATGTTTTCTGCATATTCTAATCTTAATCAGCAGGCTAGATTTTTTCCTAATTTTGGACTCTGTTATTTTTCAAATTGAACTTAAAATATGTAATTATTGTGTCTTACTGGATATACTTTTAAAAGCACTTATATTCAGAAACTCCCCAAAAAAGGAAGCTGGGTCTCTATACCACAGAGAGAATTCTTCACATTTGAGCTCATTTGAATTTTTATTTTATTTTATGGAAAAAACTAAAAATTTCATAACATAATAGGAGAATAACAATAGCTAATACACTGAGTATTGTTATCTTTAAAGTAGTTACTCAGAGTACAAGATATAGGCATAAAAAATTCTCCAAATGATATTAGCACAAACCTTTCTTTTCAATGAACTAAGAGAAACTAGTAGTATAACTATCTTGTATTTTGGTTTTTTTTCTTTATCCCTTCCTCCCTTTTCCCTTTTCCCTTTACCCTTTACCCTCATCCTCATTCCTGTTTCCTTCTGAACAATTTCTTCCCATTTCACAATATCTATTGTACATTTTGGACCTTATTTACTCTTTAAATTTCTCACACCAAGGAGACAATATGATGTTTACACATGTGAGTCTGATTTATTTCTCTTACGAGTATGGTCTCTGGTTGCATCCTCATTTCAATTTAATGAAAGCATTTACACAGCACTTCAAGGCCAAAGTCAAAGAAAAAGGCAGAATTTAGTCCAGATTTAATTCAGAATAGGCCCAAATTAAAAAAAAAATCAAAAGAATTTTCTTACCATAAAGAAATAATAAAAGTGTAAGGTGTTGAACCTGGTAATTATCTTATTACCCAATATACGCATGAATCAGAATATCACAGTGTACTTCATAAATATGTACAAATATTATGTGCCAATCAACAAAAATAGAAAAGACAAATTATAGTGGTTTGAAACAATTGAACTATGAACACAGACAATGTGACAGACAATGTCAATATGAAAAAAATAATGGGCATTTAAACAAGCAGGAAAACAAAACAAAAAACATTTTGATTTTTTACTTTCATTAAAGAATATTTATTTTTACTGTAACAATGATTAGATGTACTTTGTATAGAAAATTCAATAAATGTGGAAAAACATAATAAGTTGAAATCACTCATAAAATGCCATAGTTGAGGAATTGGTCTATTAAACGTTGTGTGTGTGTTCATTCAGTAAATATGCATTGAAAGCTTGGATTGTCAGTGAATAAAGTATACAAAAAACTTCTGCATGGAGCAAGGATTATATAAATATGGATATAAAAGTTGAGGTCATACTGTATGTAGATATTTTACATCCAAAATTTTAAATCCTTTTAAATAAGCACTATATCTATATTTTGTCTACGTAGATACAGACATAGATCAATGAACGTAGATAAAATTGTATGTAATGACTATGATATACATCTCTTTGTAAAGGCCTGTGTTTAGAATTATAACTAAAATAATAACATGGCTTTTTATCACTTCTAATGCATTCTGTTGCACTTCCAATTCCAAAATGTGTTCACACTGACAATTTAAAAATTATTTTTATAAGCGATAATTTAGGTCTATCTTCTTCCACGTGCAGAGAGCAGAAGATAAAAAGTATGACCTTGCTCCTGCTGATGGATGCTACTTATCTGTTTTCTGCTATCTACTTTTCAAAATGACTATAAGCCATTCGGCCATTCATGGAAGAATCCAGCTTTGGCTTAAAGAATGATAGACCTGAGATTCTCCAACATAATTGACATTGATGTCACATCTGTCTTGAAAAATGTGCATATTTCAAAATGTGCAGATTAAAATAGAAAAGTAAATCAAAACATTTAAAAATGGGAGAAAATAAAATGGAATGCAATCCTCATAACTGAATTAAGTGGTTTCTGTTGTTTGTGGTAGAACACCTATTGATTTACTTCATTTTTCTCTCATTGCTATGTAGGAATGGTTTTTCTCATTTCTTCTAGTACTGTTTGCATTCCTATTTTCTTCCAATTTACATCAAGTCAACGACTTTTCTCAAATGCCTACAATGGATCTGGGACGTGTAGATAATTTTAATGATTCTAATTATATTATCGCATTTGCACCTGAATCAAAAACCACTCAAGAGATAATGAGCAAGGTAGCTTCAGCCCCATTCATGAAAGGTATGTTTTCTGGAAGTTCATGATAATTTTCTTATTTGGAAAATACGCAAATTCATTTTGGAATTTCCTTGATAAGTTGTATTAAATTTTGATGTTTGTGGAGTTTATTAACAGCACTAATGTACAATCCTTTCCAGTATCAAGGGGGCTTTCTTACTCCATTGACTAGCGTCCTGTTTAGACAGTTCTATTTTAAAGGATTATTATTCTTTATTGTACATATTAAAATGAGGTAAGCTCAAGGTTATTTAAATTATATTTTAGAGAAGATTCTGGTAAGATTGAATGGAAGTGATACATGGTTTTTTAATCTCATCAAATGCATACAATTCTAAACAGAAACTGGATAGCAATGCCAAATATGCACGGGCAATATTTACAACAAAACAAGGTACAAAGTGTTTCCTTGTATTCCAAAATATAAGTGCTTGAGGTAGAAGCACTGACAACCACAAGGGTGTCATTGTGTGTCTCTCTAGGGTGGTAGGAGAACAAGGGAAGCGATGGAGTATCTGAAGGGCCTGAGGAGAACGCCTTAAGAGCTAACAAATATCCACTGGGAAGCAGACACAGCAAATTCTAGAACAGCAACTGAAGCCATTGTTAATAATTATACCGGGAGTGCAGTATTAGATTGCTATTGTGAGTATATGCTTGAAGTGGGATAGATCAAATAGGGAATTAAAGAACAATCTCATTCTTTGGCCCTGTGTCCTTGAAAACCAAAAGCCTCAGTATGAAGAAAGGAGATACAAGCCTGGAGTGATGGTGTAGACCTATATAATCCAGCTGTCTGGGAGATGCGAAGGTCCTAGTTTCAATCCCAGAACTGGAAAAAAAAAGAGGTAGAGGTCTGGGGCAGGAACCTTACAGAATGAGGAATCTTATAATTTCAGAGAGTTTGGGAAACCATCAAGAACTTACTGGTTATGTCAAAAAGATTTAGGAGCTAACTTGTCTAAAATTGAGATTCAATAAATGGAATAATTATAATTCAACACTTGTCAAATAGAAATTTAACTCTGCTTTCAGAATGAGATTAGTTAAAGGCAAAAGATTTATATGATCTGAAGAGAAACCAGAGTATTCAGAATGAGATTAAAAGGAAAGTACAATTTCTTGTTTACATTAGAGGATAATAGCAAATGAGTTCTTATGATGAAAATTTTTAAATGATGGGGGAAATTCCCGCATGTATCCTATCTGAACTCTACTATCCATAACCCTATATACAATGGAAAAGTACTATGTTATGAATGAAAAAGAAATGATAGGAATGCAGTATCACCATTTTGAAGCTTTCGGTACCAATGTATCTAAGCACTGAGCGTTAACAGTTGCTAATATCTCCAAAGAGAAACAATCAGATATTATGAGCTTCTGATAATTTATCCCCATCTATAATCTGACCACCAAGGATTAAATCTGACTCTGATAAAGCCTCTGAATGCACGTGGTGGATTACAGGAAATAGGACAAAGGAACATGTTGTATAGGATGAGGAATATGCACTAAACAAAATCCAGACTGCGGGACCAGTGAGATAGCTCAGCGGCATAAGCGCCTGACTGGCAAGCGTGAGGTCCTGAGGTCGACTTCCGGTACCCACATAAAAATATATAAATAAAAAAAAAATCCAGACTGTGAAATTATGTTGGCTAAATGGTCTGGGTTTCATTAGTAACAGCATTTTACATTATATATTTTAGAATAAACAGTTTCTCATGAAAATTTTATCATATTTAACAACTTTATGACATCTTTAAAAGTCTGGCCACCTTGATATCACAGTCAAATGAAAATAGTTTTGGTGTTAGGTAGGTCTGAATTTAAATGGATGCAGTGGAATTGCTACTACTTCAAATTCATTATACTTTAAATTGTTGGCTAAACACTTTGTTTTAGAAAGGCAATATTTGCAATAAAAGCATTGTCATAAAAGTAAGTATATTTGCAATAAAAGCATTGTCATAAAAGTAAGGATATTTGCAATAAAAGTATTTGCCATATAACACTTCTGATTTACTCCATAACAGTAGAAATTGTCCACCTCACCTCTGAGTCACTTAGACCTAGACTGCATTTGGGGAAGAAATACCTCCAAAACAATAACTTCAACATGATTGAACTTGGCATGCTGTCTTTGGGCCACGTAGAAATCTTACTTAACCATTTTCTTTCTTCACATGGCAGGAAGGACAATCATGGGATGGCCTGATGAAAAGAGCATGACTGAATTGGATTTAAATTATTCAGTAGATGCAGTGAGAATTATCTTTAATGATAAGTTCTCATATCATTTGAAATTTTCTTGGGGACATAGAATCCCCAAGATCAAGGAACACAAAGACCATTCAGGTAATCTTCCTAGTAGAAAAAACTTTTTTTGCTTTTGCTATTGTAGCATTAATTTAAAAGGGGTGTATGTGATAGCAGAAGTGAAATGAACTATGCAAATCCACAATATATTTTCTGAACATAAAAGAAATCCATCCTTATTCAGTAGAACCTATATTTCTAAATACATTTTTCATTAAGAATTTTTATTTTCTATTACTTCTATATTACTCCTAAATAAAACCCTAATAAAAGGCTCCTTTTTAGTAATTCCCCAATATTTAAAAAAAGTTTAATGGCTTTTTTTGGGGGGCGTACAAGAAACAAAAGAGTAAATCTCAACAAAACATTGTGAAATGAAGAGAACTATAAAATTGAGTGAAAAGTCATTGTTAGTTGGTCTTATAAATATTAACAAAGAACTTCTAGTGTATTCTTTCTTGGTTGCACTCTACAGACCTCAATGGAGAAGTCTTACCATATACTACATTATTGTGGATTTTGAATGCCTTTAGGAACATTGGAAATACTGACTTTTCAAATAACCAAGAGCATCCCATACTATAATAAAGGATGTGTTCTGCTTTTCTTATAGCTCATTGTCAAGCGGTGGATGAAAAATTCACCTGTGAAAGTTCAGTGTTTTGGGAAAAAGGGTTTGTAGCTTTTCAAGCTGCCATTAATGCTGCTATCATAGAAGTGAGTATTAAGGAAAACTAATTGCATTATAAATTAAAATTTGGCAGATAGAGACATGGATTATTCTATAACTTATTCACCTCATAAATTAGGCACAATATAGCAAACAACTTTTATATTCAAAACATTGTGCCAAGTATTGAGGATCAGAAAATAAGCACAGGATAGACACTTTCATCCAGAGGTCCTGGAGGTGGAAATATGATATGTAGTTATAATAAGGGCTCAGTAATGGGATTTTAAATGGCGTCTAGGAAAACAATGAAGCAAAATATACTCATTTAAGAAATATCAGTGAAGATTTACTATTTAAGTGTCATTTCAGCCAGTCTCAAATCATAAGTTGAATTTTTTTTCCAGGGAATATGGTAAGCAAAGATGTTGTAGGGAGTCAAAATAAAACCTGAAGTGTTCTGGGGGAAACAAGGGGCCAAGACATGAAAGATATAATTAGTCTATATATTTACATGTGATATGTACATGATTCCTTAAAACCAGTGAAAGAGCATGAAATTGTATTAACTAGATCATGATCATTTTTCATTAATATCTTTCTTCAGCTTGCAGTGAATCATTCAGTGATGGAAGTGCTGATGTCAGTTACTGGTATAAATATGAAGATACTTCCTTTTATTGCTCAAGGAGGAATTACAACTGATTTTTTCATTTTCTTCTGCATTGTTTCTTTTTCTTCATTTATATATTATTTATCAGTCAATGTTTCAAAAGAAAGACAATACATTAAATCACTGATGACAATGATGGGCCTTCGAGAGTCAGCTTTCTGGTAAATCATATGCCTACAATCCATTGTTCACATAAACAGAAGGACTCAGCTGAATGGTCTCCTCAGATCTATAAAATAGCACATTTAGATTCAATGTTTTCATGAAGTAGTGTGTTATTGATGAATGAGAGTGACCTACTCACTGGTAAATGGAACCTTCCATATTTCTTGGAACTTAAAGAAAGATATCTGCATTGTAGATGTCTTCTGATCTCAGGGTACTGACAATTCATAGATGACTCTCAGTTACTAGTTACTAGGTCTTGACAAAACCAAACGTATAAAAAGTTGAGGTCTCCAATGTGCAATGAAGTATGCATTTCAGATACTGTGCTAAAAATGTCACCTGATTTTCACCCCATGTTGAATGAGTCATCACTTTTATAACACTGAGAAAAGAAAGCAGTCATGCTCTTTGAGCACTGAGCTTCTCTAGATGAAAGCAGTACTGCTGAGCAGTAAGACAGGCTTGGGTGACAGGAAGCTAGGGATATCTCCACCTCAACATTTAGTAGTTCCTACCTTGCTCAAATTATTTCAAATCTTTCAACTTCAGTTTTCTGTTTTCTAAAACATTGATAATATTATTTATTTCTCATTGGTTATAAGATTAAAGAAAGAAATGTGTTTAAACTTCTTCACAGGATGCTTAGGAAATGTAATTCCATAAAACTTTGGGAAACAGTGTGTCCTGATAAGACAGTAGATGCAAGTTAGGAAACTAAGGTCTGACCAGTGAGTGTACAATATTCTGAGTGCAGAAATATTCTGAGTGCTGATCTGGTCTACAATGGGAGTTTTTCCTATTGTCTTTCTTTTCTGTGTTAAAGTGTTATATCTCTATATTGAAGGAAATTGTGGTCACTATATTTTAAAAGACGATGAAAATCTACAAAGAGTTGGAGAAGAATAACTAATATGATTTAAGAAAAATCCAAATAATACAAATAAGGAAAGATTAAAAAGTCAAGGCTTTTTTTCCTCCCATGAGAAAAGGCTGAGGTGTTTTATTTGTACAGCATTTGAATGATGGTAAGAGGAGGCTTATAAAAACATATAAATGAACAATTTCTGGACAATGAAGTATATTATGAAAATGGAAACATTACAATTGGGCATTAATAATTATACTTCAAGGGCAGGTGAGAGAGCTCTCATCTGTAATTCCAGTTACTCAGAAGGCTGAAGCAGGAGAATCACAAATTTGAGACTGGCCTGGACAATTTTGTGAGACTCTGTCTCAAAACGCAAATGAAGAAATAGGTGGTACAAGAGTGTGAAGGTACAAAGGCCCTTGGGTTCAACCCTGGTGGTAGAGCTATATGCCAGGGTTGGATTCCCAGTACAATGAAAAAGAGAATAAAACAAAAATGATAAAACCAGACTTCCTAAAACATGCCAGCATTTTCTACTTTAAATAAAAGGAAACCACCAGTTCATTGTGGGCCCACTATAAACCAGTTGCCATATTAAATCCAAAATACCTAATTTCATTTAATTATCTTATTAATTTCCAATAGGGAAAATTGAAGTTCAAAGAAATTAAATAACTACCTCTCAGGATTATCTAATCATGAGGTAGCACAGAAAACTTGAATCCAGGTCTGTGTAACTAAAAAGCTTACATTCTTTCCCCTGTACAGAGCTTTATTTCTCTTTTTTTGTCATTAATAGTAGGGGGAAAAACACATCTTGATATCCACGTATTTATCTGTATCTATTTATGTCTTCTGTGTATATCTGCATCTATATTTAATCATTTATATCAAAGGTTGGCAATTTCTTATGGCCTATTGTTGTACAATCTTGAAACTAGAGGTGGATTTTCATAATTCTGGGAAAAAATAAAACAATAATATGCATGCCTATGGTCACAGCTACTCAGGAGTCTGAGGCAGGAGAGTCCCAGCCTGGACAATTTAACCACCTAGTAAGACCCTGTCACAAAATAAAGAATTGAAAAATACCTGGGGATTTAGCTCAGTGCTAAGGCCTTGGGTTCAACACCCAGCACTGTAGAAAAAGAAACAAAAGAAAAGAGTTTCTGATTCCTGCTTCATCATCTAATTTGTGTCCAAGTTTCTACAATTACTTTACCAAAAGAGGGTATCCAGAACTGACAAATAGTCATAGATATTTTCCTTGAAAAACTCTTCCTGGAGACCTCTCCTATTGTATCATCCTGTTTATTTTTTTGTTAATTTGTGTTAAACTATTTATGTTACCTGTTTATTGCTTACTGTCCCCTAAAATATATGAGCTTCTGATTTGTTAGCCATTGCATTCTTTTCATCCTTGATAGAAGGTAAGTGTCACAAATCTTTTGCTGAATATCTAAGTGAGTAAATGAAGTGCTGCTGTAATAGCATTCTAAGCAGAGTCTATGTGTCTCTGCTAGGCTCTCCTGGGGCTTCATGTATTCTGGCTTCATCCTTGTCATGGCTATTTTGATGGCTCTTATTGTAAAATCTACCCAAATTGTTGTGCTAACTGGCTTCACGGTGGTCTTCATTCTCTTTTTCCTCTACGGCTTGTCTTTGGTAAGTTGGTGAATTTTCTCTCTCTCCAATTATGTGGCATTGATTTTGTTTTCACCTGTTATGTTGTGTTTGCAGTATTTACACAAAATCTATACCTAGACAATTTCTAATACAGATTTGATGAAATACATTTGTGTTTTATATTGTTTGGTTTTGGTTTTGGCAATGCAGGAGATCAAACTCAGGGTCTGGCACATGCTATGCAAATATACTTTTATATTTTGTGTTAGTCAACTTTCTGTCACTGTAAGGAATGTCTGACATAATTAGCTTATAAGAAAGAAAGCTCTGTTTGGGGTCACAGTTTTGGTGGTTTCCGTCCATGGTTGATTGCTCCTTAATTTGGGCCTAGAGTGAGGCAGCACATGGCAGATCAGAACTGCTCACCTCATGGTGTGGATGTGAAAAATAGAGAAAGAGGAAGAGGTTAGAGTCCTGCAATCCTGTTTAAGGTGATTCCTTCAGTGACCAGAAGACTTGCCACTAGGCTCTACTCTAGATGGTTCTACTTGGCCA
This sequence comes from Erethizon dorsatum, assembly GCA_028451465.1. Taxonomy (NCBI): domain Eukaryota; kingdom Metazoa; phylum Chordata; class Mammalia; order Rodentia; family Erethizontidae; genus Erethizon; species Erethizon dorsatum. The sequence goes on from CM051826.1 coordinate 13,492,169, forward strand.
GTAGACAAATTGGGCAAGGGATCAAGCCTTTAACGTAAGGGTCTTTTGAGGACAATTATCCAAACATAGCCAATATGAAATGCCTTTTATTGTGCTACTGATAGTTCTCCAAGCACTAAACCAGCTGAATTTTTTCCCCTCTCAGATAACTTTGGCTTTCTTGATGAGTGTGTTGATAAAGAAGCCTCACCTCACTGGTTTGGTCATCTTTCTACTTATCATTTTTTGGGGCAGTCTGGGATTCACAGCACTGTACAGACATCTTCCTGCATTTTTGGAGTGGATCTTATGTCTTCTTAGTCCATTTGCTTTCACTGCTGGAATGGCCCAGGTAAGAGTTAAGGTAACTATGAAACATTCTAAACAGATTCTTTCAGTAATTCATGCGACATGTACTAAGCATTAACACTTCCCTCTCACACTTTTGTAAAGATAAACACTTATGGGCTACAAGTTTTCATTTTTCTTTCTCAGCATAATTGTTTGCTTCTAAAGTTGCTAATTATAGGGTGGTATTCTACAGTCGATGTGATTCAGCTTCTACTCCTAAGTTGTCCCAATGAACATTTATTCGTCTCATTTAAGTTCAGGAAACATAACCCTTAATACCATCACAAATATCTGAAAACTGAGAGTTTGGAATAAATAATATTTTAATTAGTCATTTCTACTTGAAACTGAAACTCCTCTCAGAAAAGTTAATTTTAGTTATGTCACCATAACTATAAAAATGCCAAAGGAAATGTTGTGTTACACATAGGTTATATTAATATAGTTTGATAAGAAATTATTCTTCTGTCTCCTGTGTGAGGACTTACGTACTTTCAATTCTCTGTGTTTTCACTCTGAAACGGAGACCCCCTCCCCAGAACACCCTCCTTTTACTTCCAGTTCTAATCCTGATGAAGTCTTGTATTAGGTCCAGTTTAAATGTCACCTCCTTTGTGTGTTTACCTCCTCCTTCGATATGTATGTACTGTTGCCTGTGGGTTGTAGTTAGATAAGTTGATTGCAATGCATTATTGTAGATCTGAGCTCTGTAAAAATATGTTTGTGAATTATTCATCTTTGCAACCTCAGTGTCTAACAGAAATGAGACAATAATTCTTTATATTATGTTAATCCTTTATAAATTCTGTCTTTTTTACAGCTTATACATTTGGACTATGATGTGAATTCTAATGTCAATTTGGATGCTTCAAACAACTCATACATAATAATAGCTACTCTTTTTATGCTGGTTTTTGATGCTCTCCTCTACTTGGTATTGACATTATATTTTGACAAAATTTTGCCCAGTAAGTAGCATGATTGTAATTCAACACAATTTCAGTACGTTTATTTAAAAGAAATGTCTGCAATGTATAGACTATAAATTATCTAGCATTTCCACCAAAAATTTCTAAAACAAGTCTGATAACATTCTTCGTTTAGTTTATAAAATCACTTTCTAAGACTTTACTATACCATATTGGCTGTTTCTTTTTAAAAGAGGCACTTGCAAGAGATTATGGATAATTTGTGCTATTAACACTGGATGTCAGACTTAGATAAAGAACTATAGTTATTGATACTTAGAGATTTTTAAGGCTTTCCCCATTGAATACACATAACAGACATTGGTGGGTTATTAATGAAAAGTAACTGAATATTAAATGTTTAATCTCTCTTATGGAGAAATAGGTTTTTCACCTGTGTGTCCCTGGAGTTCATTTCTGAGTACACACCAGATAAACGTTAGAGAACAGCTCATAGAGAGATGGGGAGATGAAAGGAAGGAAAGGGACTTTAAAATAGTGTAAACATCACATTTCTGAAAGGACTGATGTAGAATGATACCTACCTGCTTTTTAAAACCCCCTAAAGTAAGAAATTTTGAGGTCTGTCATTATTTCTGTGTTATGGACTATCGTACTTGGGGGTGAGAACCTTATTTAACTTGAGTGGAGGAAACCACAAAACCACTCTGTATACTGAAATGCTGCATATCAAAAGTGTGTGTGGGTGAACTAAACAAGGGATAAAGTTGCATGAAAGACCTACTTTATTTTGGATTGGAGCAAGGTTGACAGAAACAATACAAAAATAGTTCAAGGTAAGAAATATTTAGACCAATCTCATACTTGACATGGTCATCCAATTTAAACAAGCCAGAACAAATACACGCCAACACAGGTTTATGACACAACTCAACAATAACCAAGTGGAATTTATTTGAGCAATACAATTTATTATGATAACAGATCACAGAAAATCATGTCATTCTCTGAATTCATGCAAACTAAAATTCGATAACAATCAATACCATAAATACTAGTTAAAAGATTTTACCATTTTTAAAATAGACGAGAACATATTTAGCCTTAACAAGATCAATCAAAATTTTGAAATATAAAAAACCAGCAACGCCTGAACATTCGGAAATGGATACAAAATATTTTACTAAAACAATATTAGAACTTTAAAAAAATGTAGTGATAGTGGGATAATAATACATAGAGTTCTGGCATATGGGAAACATTCTGTAAGTGAAATAAGTTTGGAAAATAAAAATGTAAGATAATATAATTGTTCTATTAATTTATGCAATAATGTAAACTTTATAGTAAATGGAACATTGTAAGGATAAAGTTAAGGTAATATATGTAAGAAAGTAATACCAGGATATTCAGTTATCCGAATTGATGTTATTTTACATTGTTGGCACATATTTAAAATACAGGTTATTGTTAAGTAAGTGAAGAAAGGTTGGTAAACTACTTTCAGTAATTTTAGAGGAAAAATGAATATCAAGGGGATATTGTAAAAGAAGAGACCATAGATGCATGTACTGCTTTTCAAAAGAGAAACAAATTATTTTCACTAGTTATGATTTACTGAGTTTGAAAATTGTCCTGGATAAGGATTTTGTGGAAACTTACAAACACTTTGTGAGCTCTGTTAAAATGGAAATTCTGAGAGGCGGCATCTACCTTGAGTTTGCTGTGGGAAAATGATTCGAGAAATATGCTGATTTCGACAGGATTACTAAACTAAGTGATCAGAGTCGATAACAAACGTGGTGTATCTGAGCTGCTTTAAAGCACATGAAAGTGAAATCTTTTCTTTATCCTTAAAGTAAGGAAGCTCAGATGGCTGTTAAGTAACATTATTTTAAAAAATAAAATTCAAGGGTGCCGGTGAGATAGCTCAGCGGCATAAGCGCCTGCCTGGCAAGCGCGAGGTCCTGAGTTCGACTCCCGGTACCCACACACACACAAAATTCAATGTATCATCCTAGAAGATAACATTTAGGGGTAGCTGCCAAACAATTATGTTGACCATGACCAGGTGACATGTTTAACAATATTAAAGAGTCATATTTGGAGGCCTAGATGTGGTGTAGGGGATTCTTTCTGTACACAAAGCTTTGCTCAGGTTAATTCTGGGGTTGCTGTTGAATCTGACTGTATGGAAATGAAAAGTGCTGCATTTTGATGATTTAATGAACAACTATAGTTCTCCCCCCCAAATTTTCAGTTATAAGTAGCCAGTAGGTAGATAATGCAAGAGAGACAGATACTCTAACATTTTACAATAAAAAATCTGGGTTCATCTCCCTATTATTATAGAAAAACCTATTTTAAAGCAAATGATTATGTTCTTCCTTCTTCCTTTTAAAAATGATGAAACCAGCAATACATACTTAGTAGAATTAATTCTAAGAGAGATGGATGCTTTAATATTTATGATAGTAAATCTAGGTTCATTTCACTTATTATTACAGAAAAATCTATTTTAAAGCAAATGTTTATGTTCTTCCTTCTTCCTTTTAAAAATGATGCAACTAGCAGTATATTCTTAGTAGAATTAATTTGTAAGGTACTTAAAACACAGAAATGTACTTAATCAATTATCCTTATTGTCTAGTGAAAACTTCCATAGCCTATTCCATTTTTCTCTATTATTTATTAGCATTTCCTAATTTTTCCTATTCCATTCCTGCTAAGATTAATAATGATCAAAAGCTATACTTACACTGATGAGAATTACTAAAGGAAGGTTTTCATTTTTTTTCTCCTTCATTAATATACATTTGCTTTTTTTTTCATATTGACAATTAAATCTGGAGCCTCATGCAAGCTAGACAAGTGCTATACAACAGAGCTGCACCCTGAACCCTACATTTCATTTTTTTTAAGAGTTTCACCTAATTTTGTTGCTCCTATAGGTTCTCTGCTGTTTCTTATCTTTTTGATCGGTCTGGTACTTGCTGGCTTGATGAAACAGTGCCCCATAATGACACAGAGCTTATTTCTCACCATAGCCAGGAACTCTGGGAAGCATATTAATGTACCTGCCCAGATTGAAGTGAAAGCTGTTCTTAATGTGAGATTTAAATTTCTCCTAAAATGTCTGTCTGCTTTGAGGATATTTTTGTCTAGTTATAATTCTACAACCCATTCAAATTAAAAGCACCATATTAGATGGTGACATTTCAGTTATTTTTTCCTCACTGTTTTGTGTATGTGTAAAGCATGCTAAAACAGTTATACTTTAAGGTAGCAATGTGGGTTCAGGTCTACTATCAAAAGGATTGCATGGCCATGCTGCCCTAGGGTGACTGACCTAATGTTCCATTGCCTCTTGCCGTGTAGCCAAATATGGACATCGACATTCTGCCATGTTTTTCCTGAAGTCCTCTTTTTGGTGTCAGTATCAGAGAGCTAATCACGTAGCACTTGAGAATGAAATAGATTCTGATTCTTCATCCAATGACTGTTTTGAACCAGTGTCTGCAGAATTCCACGGAAAAGAAGCCATCAGGTAACATGTCACACAGAGATGCAATGGAGAGCAAGCCAGAGACCAGGGGTTTATTAACAAAACACTGATGTACAAACATTGCCATCTGTGCCCCTTTTTCCCAACCTCCAACCAGTCTGATGCACTCAAGAAAGGCAGCTCTCACTCCTTTTTTTCTTTTTTTTTTTTGCACCAGGAATCGAACTCACGACCTCATGCTTGCCAGGCAGACACTATGCCTCTGAGCTATATCCCCGATCCTCCTCTCGCTCTTAATCACACTGTGTTTTCCCACATCCTCAGCATTTACAATCACTCATATCTGTAGTACAGCAATAACCACCAACAAATAAACAATATGTATATTTCCATTTTTCTCACTGTCTCTCTTGTTTCTCCTTTTTGTGTTTTTCTCTCCTTTCCTCTGCTGCTCTTCCTGTGACAGAAAAGGCCATCATCTCATTTGTTATTCTCACCCCTTTTTCTCTGTGATTCACTGGCCTCTTCCCTTCATAGCTGATACAACGAAGACAAAAAGACAGATATTGCAGAAAAGGAGAGAGAAACATTCCAGAGAGATGGGAAGGAACAGGAGGATTAGGAGCACTAGTCCCTTTCTCTCAGAGACAATATACGTACTTTGTTCAATGTTGAGTGCTTTGACTTCCGAACAGTGAGAAATCCCTAAGATCCTAGATCTTTGCTCAAATTTCATTCATCCTTCAATGTTGTGTTCATCTCACTCCTCAACAGAACCTTTTTTTTTTTTTGTGGGTACCGGGGGGGTCGACCTCAGGACCTCGCGCGCCAACAGGCACCCGTGCCGCTGAACGATATCACTGGCCGGCCCCTTTTTCGTATGTGGGTTCTGGGAGTCAAACTCAGGCCCTCGCGCTTGCCAGGCAGGCGCTTACACCGCTGAGCCATCTCACCGGCTCAACAGAACCTTTCTGATCTACATCTACCACTATTCAATTTTGGCACTGAAGCTTTATGAAACTTAACAGTCTAAATATTTAGTTTCTGTGACCACAGGTCCAATATGAACAGACAACCGAGAGTAGTACTCTCTCATTCTTCATGAGTTGGTGTTCTGTTCTCAAGGATTTTGATCTCCCTCCAAAGGGAACGTTACATTTTTAGTTCTCTTCTATGCCAAGGAAGGAATCAGGTCCTATCAGAGCAGTAATAGAAAGCTTTAAATACGGAGGGAAGGCATTTGGATTTACTCAGTAGGTAAAGAAAAGGATAGTGAAGTTTCGTGAATTTTAGGTAACAAGATTAGTCCTATGCTCTAGAAAGACTATCTATCTCTAGAGACGAATGGAGGCATTGAAGCAGTGTCTCCCATACTGACAGTCAGGGGAGTGCAGAAGGTTTTGTCTATACCCTGGGAACCGAAGGCGGCCTGCCTGCTTCACTTGCAGTGGTGCACACAACGTCCAGCAGAGCAGTTCATTGTTGTGAAGCTTCATGTCCATCTATCCCATGTCCTTCACTCTGGCTCACTATCAACCTTAACGTAGAAGGCAGAAGAATGAACTATCAATTAAAAAGCACTACTACTCTACAACACAGAGTAGCATCTACCTAATCTAAAATCTAATACCTGAACACCGAGTTCCACCAAAACTTGTGGAAAAAGCCCCACGTTCTTACTGTTTAATTGAAATGAAGGGATGATGCAGGCAGATACATATGATTGCCTGAAAAAGAAAAGATCAGGAAAGAGAGGCCAGGAAAACCCAAGCAACTTGCCCAAATCCATAGAGTTTAGGAAGAGAGACGTCCCAACTGCATGTACCCACTTCAAGGCTATGGCAACTCAAGGACCATCTTCTCCATAGTCTCTTCCATACCAACGTGGGTGTTACCTATCCTATGGATCAAATCACGTCCTTCCAAACTTCATATATTGAAACCTTGCGATGGAATTTGGAGATGGGGCCTTTGAGAAGTAATTAGGGTTAGACGAGATCATGGGTGAAAGAGGGATCTTCATGATAGGATTAGAATGTTTGAAAGAAGAGACACAAGAGAGGGGTGTGGCTGTCAAGAAAGGACACAGGGCAGCCTCTGCAAGTCAGGGAGAAAGCCTTCCCCAGACGCCAAATCAGCTGGCACCTTGATCTCGGTCTTTCCCACTTCTAGAATTATAAGAAATAAACTCTGCTCTTTAAGCCACTCAGTCGATATTTTGTTAGAGCAGACTAAGTGAAATAATATAGTCTAGCTGCTGATTTGCTGTGCTAATGTAAGAAAATAAAGCAGAAAAAATGCACTGACTCTGGCTTAAAGTAGACCTTAGACTCATTTCAAATCTTTTTCTATGTACTCTTTTTAAAAAACCTGCCGTTGAGCGGGGGCAGTACTGAGGGTTGAACCTAAGGTTTTGCACTAAAGTACATCCTAAGTAGCTATGCTGCCTGGGTTGGGCTCAAACTTGCTTCCTTCTACCTAAGCCTCCTTGGGTGCTGGGGTTACAGGCATGTGCCACCACACGCAGTTTAAACCTCCTTGGTCTAAACCTTTCTTCTTGTTGACTTCTACTCTCATTTTGTTTGGAGATTTACTATGTCTCAAGCATTTTGCATATATTATCTTATTTACTGTACAAATTATCTCTCTGTGATAGTTAATGCTGTTATCTGCATTCGACTGCTGAAGAACTGAACTCAAAGACTTCTAAGCACGCAGTGTTTATAACAGAGCTACCAAGCGACACAGTTGGTGTTGCCTACAGAGCAATTCGACTCCAGAACCCTAATCTTTCTACAGTGGTGTCTGGGTTGCATTTTTGTTTTTGTTTTCCCCACCATAGCCATTGATTTCCTTTCCAGCTTTTGGCTTCTCCAGTCGTCTGTCATAATCCTCACAGCTATATATTTCTGCATGCCAACTACCCCCTGCATTTGTAGCCTGCTTGCATGGAGGCTGCAGTGACCAAGGATGCTGCTTCTTATGAGATACCCTGGAGCCTTCAGTCAGTGCCTGTGTAAATCAACAGAATCCTCATATTTTCTTGCAGCCTCTAAGTGCTGACTTACCCACAATTTCCTCAAAAGGTTTCCCTTTTTTGCAGAATCAAAAACCTTAAAAAAGAATATAAAGGACAGCATGAAAAGGTAGAAGCTTTAAAAGGTAATAAACATTATATTTAAAGGGCTTTTTGACTTGGTGACTATGCCTTACTGTTACAGCATCTTGGCAGGAATTAAAAACAGATATTTCAAATATTATGACTTGACTTTATTTAAAAAATTGAATATATGAAAGTAAATGAAAAATCATATAGTAACGCTTAAAAGTAGGATGTACTATTTAGAATCTTACAGATTTGAAAGATAGGTGATAGCATCATAGACTTCTTTACTTTCAATTCGTCATGTGCTCTTGTTTTGAAGCTGTCTTTACTATAGCTATCCTCTTTTTAAGAACAAAAATGCTGTCATCAAAAAATTGTTAATCACATAATGGCATATCATTGAAGGTGCTATAACTTGAAAATATTTATCATATGAGATACACTTTAAAAAGGAAGAATCTTAAGATTGATTGTATTTTGAATATTGGTGCTGTAAGAAACACACAACTTTCAGAGACTGTGAAGTTATCGTGTAGGCTCTGAGTGTGATTTTTCTGAAATCATTCCAGGTCTGGTACTTGACATTTATGAAGGTCAGATCACTGCCCTCCTCGGTCACAGTGGAGCTGGGAAAACCACCTTGTTAAACCTACTCAGTGGGCTGTCAGTCCCAACATCAGGTGAGACGACAGTTATCCAAGGATAAGCTCAAGAGCAAATGAATTAACTATGAATTTCATTACTTCAATAGTCTCATTAACTATTTCATACATCAGGTAGTTAAGAGAAAATTTTAGAAGTTTCCTTAAATATTATACAATATATACGTATGCATTATATGGTACTTTTTTAGTATGTACAATTTTTATGCTTTGATGTATCAGTTTAGAAAAACAATTTTAGGGGTTCCTTTAAGTTGTTTTTATGGAATTAAGTTTCATTTTGTTGTTGTTGTTGTTTTTGTGTGGGTACCAGGGGTCGAACTCAGGACCTCGAGCACCAGCAGGCACCCGTGCCACTGAGCGATATCACCGGCCCTTTTTTCGTATGTGGGTTCCGGGAGTCGAACTCAGGGCCTCGCGCTTGCCAGGCAGGCGCTTACACCGCTGAGCCATCTCACCAGCCCCAAGTTGCATTTGTTTAAGAAAATGTTGCCTTTTAAATATTTTGTTAATAGCTTTATGATATTCAGTTACTGACTGGCACTCCTGCTAGGTCAGAGGTTATTCTGAACATTAAATTTTTAGTCACTCCACTGTATATTGTTTACAGGTAGAATATGTTTAAGTGGATATAGTAATTTGCATATGTTATTTTCCATTTCTCATCTTCGACGGGGCATGATGCTTTGCTCTGATGGAAAATCTCTACTTTCCACTTGCAGGTTCTGTCACCATCTATAATCACACACTTTCAGAAATGGCTGACTTTGAAACTGTCAGCAAGCTCACCGGAGTTTGTCCACAGTCCAACGTACAATTTGGCTTTCTCACTGTGAGAGAAAATCTCAGGCTGTTTGCTAAAGTAAAAGGGATTTTGCCACAAGAAGTAGAACAAGAGGTATATGAGCCATCACACAGCCATGGAAATGAAATGGCTTATCTAGAAAATTCCGAATGTGTTTGTGTTCTTTGTACACAATCTATCATCTACAGCTTAGACAAAAAGGCCCTAAGGACAGAAAAAAAATAATATTGTTTTCAAAAGAAACACTTTGGATTTGGGACTAAATGTTCTTTATTTGGTTAGGTACAGCAAATTCTACAGGACTTAGAGATGGAAAATATTCAGGATATTCTTGCTCAAAATTTAAGCGGTGGTCAAAAAAGGAAACTAACTTTTGGGATTGCCATTTTAGGAGATCCTCAGGTAAGTTGAAGTAAAACTATTGGTGAAATCAAACTTAAGACTGTGGAACTATTGTATTAGATCAGACAATTTACAAACAATAAATATAAGAGAATTTTTCAATGAAACATTAAGTACTAAGTTGCTTCTCCTCAATACTTTTGCAAGTACAGTGGTTTTTAGAGGAATCTTACCCGACAGGAAAAAATTATCTTATGTTCTTTTCTACTGTTCAGGTTTTGCTATTGGATGAACCAACTGCTGGATTGGATCCTCTTTCCAAGCACCACATATGGAATCTCCTGAAAGAGAGGAAATCAGACAGAGTGATTCTCTTCAGTACCCAGCTCATGGATGAGGCCGATATCTTAGCTGGTAATTTTTGGTTTTCGTTCACATATCTTAGTGAGAAATTAGGAACATGTATAGAACGTGAATAGGTATGCTCCATAATCTCCATCTCACTAGTCACTTCACTGGTGAGAATTTTGCATGTCTATAGCCCAGAGTACTTTGTCCCGCGGACATATTCTGCTTAACCGTACAGCAGCAGAGGTTGTAAAACATCCAGTACAACTTCAGAGACATACAGCGTTTTTATTCAGTAGGGATGTCAGTTGGCTTGAAATGTACTGTTTACATGCTTGATAACTTTTCTAAATATGCTAGAGAATAAATACACACAATTTATCATTACAATTTTTGGATGACAAGGAAAGTGTTTTACATGTGGCAAAATTAGAATGTCTCTATTTCAGTATATTGTGCTTCTAAAATGCATGTTAATGGATTCACTTGTGAATAGTGAAGAGATAATTCCTTAATACAGTTTCCACTTTGGTTCTTTTAATTAGATAGGAAGGTGTTTATATCCCACGGCAGGCTGAAATGTGCCGGCTCTTCTCTGTTCCTGAAGAAGAGATGGGGCATTGGCTACCGTTTAAGGTACGGTTCATCACGTCGGAGACATGTTGGCATATGTTGAAAATGCTAGGGGAAGGAGAGATTGTGGACACTGAAAATGCAAGGATGGTTAATCTAGTTTTAAATAAATGTCAGGAAAACATTTTCATAACATGCTCCTTGTTAAGAGTAATTTATTGATATTTGAACATTTTCTCTTACCATATGTCAAAAGTATATTTTTGTTCATCCTGACAATTAAAGTACCCTCCTCTCCAGTCTTTCTGACTTCATTTTTTTCTGCCATTCTTTTCTATGTCCTTTTATCATGATAATAATTATCATTGTTAAGTAACGTCTATCACTTATTACATGTTGACTATATTTTAGGTGCTTGCTGTGATATCTAAGTGTAGAATACTCATATTACCCTATTCAATTCTACAAACAAACTTAAGAAGATGCTATTATTATCCTTCTTTGGCAAATAAGACTAGAACATGCCAGAGTTTTAGTAATCCACTAATCTCATATTGTTTATAAGTGGTAGAGTATTTGGATCAAAATCAAGATTACTGTATTTCCTACTAATATATTAACATTTTTAAAGCAATTTAAATCACTTTATCCCCAGTGGTTAACTGGACCTCATTATTTACACTGAGTGACTAACCTAATCAAATCTACATCCCATCATTATTGCTTGTCACAGTCGAATTACTTCACACTCTCCAACTAAACAGGACTACTCCCTTCTTTATGCTTGAGGGGAGACACCTATATAACATGTCTTCCTCCAATCCATTTAACCATGCCCAAATTTTATCCATTCTTGAAGGTTATTGCTGAATGTTTTCTCCTTAGTGAGCATCTTCTTTTCTGGAACCTTAAAAAAATAATTTGAATCGTTGCTTTGGGCAACGTGATTAACTTCTTTGATCCTTAGTAACTTCATTTGCCAAGCAGTAGGAATAAGCCCTAGTCAGTAGCTAAGCCTAAGAAATGGTGAATGAGTCAGTACTTGGAAGGTGCAAAGCACTTAAGCTGAATCAGCTGGACTTCCAGCTCCCACGCTTCTTTTGTAATGTGCTGTTTTGTGTTATCACTATGTTTAAGCTCCTTTCAGAAGGACCTGTATTCTTCCTAGTTGGTATCCTTAGTAACGCTAAGCACAGGGCCTTGGAAGCACAGAACGGATTTTTTAAATTGACCTTTAGGTTTGTGTCATCGGTCAACTGTGATATTTTCAGCACTCTATCATATCAGTACATTTTAGTGGATACTACTAATAATGGATTTTCCAAAAATCCAATAATTTCATAAAGAATTTATACCTTCTTTTCAAAAGACCAACTTTCATTTGAAGAAATTTTGTATACAAAAATGATAAAATTATATAACAGTATTGAGGGTTTACTTAGTGAAAGACCTTGGGCTATCTCATACACACTGTACTGTTATATTTTACCTTTAAAAGTTCTTTTGAGAAATGAGTGTTATTTCATCACATAATGACAAAACTGATGCTCAGACATGTTGAATAACTTGCCCAAGTTCTGGAACCAACATTAGTATGGCCTTCAAACCATGTTCTTAATGACTATGCAAATTACCTCCATTTTTGCTTTATGGTGTTGAAGTCCACAAATTCTTGCAGTTCTTGCACATTACTGCAAAGGGAAAATTCAAGTTTGTGTTTTTGAATAGAGACAAAATCGAGCATTACCCTCTACCTTACCCTAGCCAAGATTTTGCTGAGTATCCTTTACTCTAAGTTACAGTCTTTGAGTTAGTTTATCTGACTGTAATTGTCCCTTTCACTAGTTCATCTTCATGTTGAATAGATTAAGATCAGACTATATTGCTATTATTACATCTTTTTCTTCCAGTAAATTATACATGTTCAGTCTCATAAATATTAGTGAAGTGACAAGCATACAATATATAGTTAAGAATTTGTCTTTAGAGACAGTGTTAGATAAAAATAACTTTAATTTACTCTTTTTTAAATGTTAGTTTACATCTGAATGAAATGTGTAATCCAGAGAGTATCACATCATTGGTTAAACAGCACATCCCTGATGCCAAATTAACAGCGCAAAGTGAAGAAAAACTTGTTTATATTTTGCCTTTGGAAAGGACAAACAAATTTCCAGGTAACAAATTGTAGAGACCACAGAACGATCTGTGACTGGACTTACTAGCAATAGCAGTGCTGATAAGAATAATGGCTAGTTTTAATGCCTTCTAAGTACGGAGCCCTGTGCATTAACTCATTTAATATTCCCAATGCCAGGTCACTTCTAACATCAGTTCCTGAAATTATCCCCATGTCACTTATGTGTAATCTAAGACACACAGGCAAATATGCTTCAAGTTCCAACATGTGCAATTTAGGGGCACAAGACAGCATCAAGCTAAAGAATTATTTAGGAAAGTTGTTTTAGGAATGAATGAGAAAAAGTGGTTAGTTAAGGCAGGAAGTGGTCTGTGAAAACGGGAATTATTGGAAGGAGTTAAGGAGCTTCATATACAATATGTAGATTTATAAACACCGCAATGTAAGGCTATCTAAGTTATCATACGTAATTATAATTGACTGGCATGTTAGTAACCATTTTAAAATTTATAATTTTGCTGTAGATACAAAAGCTTGGAGGGCTATTGAATTTATCACTTTACTATTGTGTCTCCCAATATGTTGTTTGCCAATGTGCTCCCAAGAGTTTCAAAGTAGATTACTTTTTAAAAAATAGATAGCTTATAAAAATGCATTCGAATAATTGAATTCAAGGTATTTGCCAAAACTTAATGGAGCATCCTGGAGCCACTGTGGCATACTTGCTTGAATAAGCCATACTCATGGTCCATAAAGAAACAGCACCAGGCAATAGAGCACAGGGATTGCTCAGGGGTGTTTATAAATCTACATATTGTATATGAATCTCCTTAACTGTCTTTCAGTACAGCACAACTGCCAGGGCCAGAAGACCTAGATTCAAATCCTAGCTATGCCATTATTAGCCATGCAGTCCCGAATATGTTATAGTACTTTTCTGTACTTCAGTTTCCTCATTTGTAAGATGAGAACAGCAGTAGTAATCTTTACCAAGTTGTTATGAGGGTTGAATTATTTAATACATTTAAATGAATTGTTAAGATATTAAATATAAAGAAACTGGGCCAGTCATATAGCTCAGTGGCATAAACGCCTGCCTGGCAAGCGCGAGGTCCTGAGTTCGACTCCCAGTACCCACAGTGAAAAAAAAAAAGAAACTACCTAGGATAATGCCTGACACGTGATGCCTAGGGTATTTCATAAGGTCTAAGATACCCTTAACTGTGATATACCAGTAAGGAAGAAATAGAAAAATAGTAATACTGCCACTTATAATAATTGGTGATCCATACTCATTTTAGATATGTTGAAAAGTGATCAAAAGCGCTCGTTTTGAAATAATGATAATCTTAGATGCATACATAATGTCTTTGATGTATGTATAATTTTTCTTTTTTTTTTTTTTTAATGTGGGTACCGGGAATCGACCTTAGGACCTCGCGCTTGCCAGCAAGCGCTTGTGCCGCTGAGCGATATCACCGGCCCTTTTTTTCCTTTATGTGGGTTCCCAGAGTCAAACTCAGGACCACGTGCTTGCCGGGCAGGCACTTATGCCACTGAGCTATCTCACCAGCCTTGATGTATGTATAATTATGAGAAGAGAAATCTTTATAAAGATCACACAGCGCAGTTTTACCTGATTGTTTATTAAGTTCATTCCAGAGAGGATGAGCAATTTAGACAAAGAATGAAAAAGAAGCAACACGTAGGTGGATTTAAGAACTCACTGGGCCGGTGAGGTAGCTGCCTGACAAGTGCGAGGTTCTGAGTTCAATTCCCGGTACCCACATACGAAAAAAGGGCCAGTGATATCACTCAGCGGCACGGGTGCCTCCTGGCACGCGAGGTCCTGATGTCGACCCCCGGTACCCACGAAAAAAAAAAAAAGGACTCACTAAAAATCATGAATATGTCTGCAGTTGTCTTTATCCAACACATAATTAAAATAGAAGCTTTACTTACATAGTACGTATTTTGTCTTTAATTTATATTTTTTTAAACTAGGGAAGATTAGTGGCAATTACTTCTGTAAGCATTATTTCTTTTGCGTTTCTTGTTATTATACTTCTTTAACAATCTTAACATGACAGTATGAATTTCTATTCTCTGAAAACTCTTTAATTAGTTGGATCTTAGAATTAAATACTCCTTTGGCCACGCATGGTGGCACACACCTGTAATCCCAGCACTCAGGAGGCTGAGGCAGGAGGATCTCCATAAGTTCGAGGCCAGCCTGGGTCACATAGTGAGATCCTGTCTCAGAAAGAAGAAAGAAAAGAATTAAACACTCCCTATATAATATAACAAAATTTAAAATTCAAAAATATGTTAAATAAATTTTTCAAAACTTCTTTGTGTTTTCTAAGACTAGAAAGCGAATTTTTAGATTAGACCTTTATACTCAAGAGGATATGGAAACTTACACACTATAGATATATTTTAGAAATAAGGGAACATCTATATCACAGTTTTGTTTCTGATGAAAAATGCATTTAGCTTCTCACTAACATGATCTTTTTTGAGAAATATAATTATTTTCAATGTCATTAATTATGTTCTTTTAATCTATGTGCCTACTTTTAGACCTTTACAGGGATCTCGATAGATTTCCCAACAAAGGCATTGAGAATTATGGTGTTTCCATGACAACTTTGAATGAGGTGTTCCTTAAGTTAGAAGGAAAATCAACTATTGATGAATCAGGTAAAAAAAAAAAAAAGGAAGGAAAGAAGGAAAGAAAGAAAGCAGGAAGGAAAGGAAGTGAAGGGAGAGAGAAGGAAGAAGAAGGGAAAGGAAGAAGGGAAAGGGGAGGGAGAGAGGCAGGAAAGTTGAATTTTATTTTTGTGAGCAATTAATTATCTTAAAAAATCTACTTTGAATAGTGCAATTATATACCTTTGTTGGTACTGGTCTTGGGAAAACTCAAAGCAGAAAAGAAATATTTCTGTTGAATACAGCATTATATCACACTATGTCCTCATGGAGCAGAAAATATGTATGAAATACCATACTACCTGAATATTAATGATATAGAGAAAAGAAAATTAGAATTTATGTTGACAGTTACTTTACTTGTAATATTTTGAAGTTATTATTCCAGTGTTTTCAGGGTTCAATCGTTGCTGTTAAAAGGTCTATTGTCAGTTTGATTGTCACTCCTTAAAAAGCGTTGTTTTTGTTGTCTAATTGCTACTAATTCATTTTCTTGATTTTGCTTTACTGTCATTGTATTTACTCTTTCTATGTTCTTCATTGTTAGTTTTGTCATTTTTACAAAAATGATCAAGCATATTTCAAATGTACTTATAATCCCTCCTTTTCTCTTTAATCCTTTTTTAATGTCATATGCTTGGTACGTTTTTTAGTGGTTATACTTACCTTTGTTGTGTCTATGGTGCTGGAACTGACACCCAGAGTCTCGGTCATGCTCGGCAAGCACTCTACCACTGAACTACATCCCAAGCCCCAAGATTTCCTTTTATTATATCGATTTTTTTTTGCTCTTCTCCAACTTCCTTAATACTTGCTCTAATAATGTCATGATTTAGATTACTTGTATTTTTGCCCAAGATGCTGACTCAGGAAATTTTGGTTGAAAAGATGATCATAGGAAAAGCTAAGTAAAGCACAACTGAAATGGCATCTTAAAAATGACAGATTTTGTGTCTTAGATATTGCAATTGGGGGACAATTACAAAGTGATGGGACAAAAGAGGTGGCAAGCCCTGCTGAGCGGAATCAAGATTTGTCTCCTCTCCATGTAACAAGGAAAACAGCAGGCGGCATGGCACTCTGGAGGCAGCAACTCTGTGTGATAGCAAAAGTCCGCTTCCTGAAGTTAAAGAATGAAAGAAAAAGCCTCTTGGCCATGTGAGTGTCTGAATACTTCAGATTTGTTTGATCTGTGCATTCAAACTAAACACAACAGGACAAATCATAAAGAACACTCAGATAAAATAAATTCCAGTAATTGCAGGAGGTCTTTTCAACAATAACTCTTAATTGCTTATATTGTATATAATTAAAACCTATAAAGATTGAGATTCTTTTAATTTCACACAAGTTTTGTTCTTTCAAATGAGCTGGAGTAGTTCTTAGAAGCACATCCCATCCCAAATCATTTCCCTCTTTCTCCAAAATTCCCAAATCTGTATTTCTCAGCATTTTCCAGAGAAACGTAACCAATAGGGCAGATAGATATAGATATTTATAAATAGATGTAGATAGATATGTATATTATTTATTTTAAGAAATTGACTCACACTGCCGTAGGGACTGGCATATCTGGAATCCATAAAGCAGACCAGCCAGCTGGAAACTCGGGTTAGATAGACTTAATGTTGTAGTTGTCAGGCTGGGCACTCAGAATTTCAGTGTTACAGTTTTGAGGACCTGTGAATTTCTGTTTCAGCATCACAACTACATCTGGAGCCCACTGCAAGGTTTACACATATGCCTACAGCTTGAGCTTCATCTCTAAATGCTACCTTTGTGCCTAAGCCTAGCTCTATACTGAGGTTACCCATCCATCCAAAATATTTTTATTTTGAGCACACTTATACAGCACTCTATTGTCAAATGTTTGTACATACATTAAAATAAATCAGCCATGAAAGTTGTATTAGTTGGCCTTTCAGCCCTATAATGAAACACCTGAGACAATTAACTCATAAAGAGAAAAGGTTTATTTTTGTTCACAGTTCTGGAGGTTCTAGCCCAAGATCAAGTGGCCCCACATTGAGCCTCTGGTGGGGGTGACACATCACTGTGGGAAAGCATAGTAAAACACATCATGTAGATCATGAGCCAGGAAGCAAAGAGGGAGAGACCAAAATCCTGCAATCCCCTTTGACAACAAACCCCAGTGGCCTAAGGATACAGCCTATGGCCCACCTGACATTTCCAATAGCATCACTCTGGGTACCAAACCTTTACCATATAGGCCTCTGTGTGATATTCAGCTTCCAAACTATAGCAACAGTGTTCCCAGAAGGGTGATTAGATATACACTAAATAAGTATAGTACAAAATTGACAATCCTGTGATCTAAGGCATTTAGTAGAAAAGAAATTATTTCAAATAGAGAAGAAAGAGCTCAGGGAGAGTTTGAATTTGGTACAGGAGAATGTAAGTCATTGAAGTAAGGAGAGAAAGAATTTCAGACAGGTAGTGGTACTGAGCATGGGAATACATGGGAACTGTTACTAATCCTAGTTCATTACAACATAGAATAAATATTATTTTACGAATATTGTGTATAGAGATAAAGGGTTTGGATTTTAAGGATTTATATTATTTTTTATTTTATTAGAATAAAATACAAGAAGATTAATGAACAGTACTGCAAAATTGTTTGGAAATAATAGGCATTGGATAAAAGGAAAATAATCACTTAAGGTAATAGTGACGTTAGAAAAGAGACAATAATGCCCAACTTGAAAAGTGGAAGTGAAAACAATGTTTTGGAGGCAAACAATAATGCTATTAGAGACAGGAATTTTCAGACATTTGAAAGCAGACTTCAGGGATAAGAGTGAATGAGAAATTATTGAACTTTGAATCCCAAGTGAATGAAAAAATAATGTCATTTGCATAAATTGGAAATGAGATGGGAAAAAGGCTCAGAGTGTTGGTGACATGCCAGGTGGCGGCGGTGCAGAGAAAGAAAGGAGTGCAGGACTGAAATGGAGCTAAGAAGTGGGCATTGGAAAGAGGTTTAAAAGTCATAATAAGCAGACTTCACAGGACCAAATGAAATGTTCAAGGCAGGACTAAACTAGAAAGAAGAACTAGAAAGAAGAAAAGATGAAAGATAGACACATAAAAACCCTCTAGTTTCAGAAAGAGGAAAAGGCATGACTCAAATGTTTATTTAGTACTTACAGTTTATTCCTATTATGATACCCATTATTTGCTCAAAACTAATAACCTAAAAATGTTGCTATAGACGAGCTTTTCTTTTTTATCTCCTTCCATGTAGGTTATTGCTTTTCGGGGTTAGCTTTCTCCCTCAACTTTTGGAACACCTATTCTATGAATTATATCAAAAAGGTTACTCTTGGGGACTATCTCCAGATATGTACTTCCTTTCACCAGGACAGCCCCCACAAGATCCTCTGACTCGTTTATTGGTCATCAATAAAACAGGTGAATACGGGGCTAAAATGCACCTTGTAAATGTTGTTTTCGAGAGATTCCTATAAAAGATAAAGAAAAACAATTCTGAATGTTTTAGAAAAAGCTTATGAGGCCAAATGGAAAGTTAATTAAAAAAATAAAAAGTGCAAGATTAGAGAGTTTGTTTTAGAAACACATTTTGGAGTGTACTTAAACCCAAAGGCTATTGCACAAAGCAACTAAAGGAAATTTAAACATGTAAATCATCTACTCACTTTTGAAGTCTTTCTGTGTCATTTTGTAAGTCTTTGAACTGCTGAGCATGGAAAAATATTTGTTCCAAATTTATAAGAACATAGAAGATTAATAGTGTCAAGGATTGCAATGTTAATCAGTTATGATTACTGTTATTTGCTTTGTTGCTGATAAACCCAGCATACTAGGTACATGCTAGACAAGTGCTCTACTACAGAGCTACATCCGTAGCCCATTACTCAGTAGTTTTACACTAATACGGATTGTAAGTAAATGCCAGGTCCTAGGTAAAGAAATTTTGTCATGCCCATGGTAACAGAATGGTACCATAGCCCCACTTCTACCTTTTAAGTAAATCCATACACAGTTACTATGGTAGGCTTTGAGTAATTCCATTTAGTTTTTTGTTGTTTCTTTTTCTCTAACAGTGTTTGTTGTTTTGTTTCATTTTCATGTTCTTTGATCTTTACCCACATGGCAGGGTCCAGCATCGAGAATTTTATACATTCCCTGAGACGGCAGAACATAGCTTTGGAAGTGGATGCCTTTGGAACTAGAAATGGCACAGAGGAGCCATCTTACAATGGAGCCATCACAGTGTCAGGTGATAAACAGGTATGCTGGACTCTGCTGCAGTTCACCAAAGATGGACTATGAATGTACAATTTGAATAATTCTTTTTTTTTTTTTTTTTTTTTGGTGGGTACCGGGTGTCAAACTCAGGACCTTGCGTGCCAGGAGGCACCCGTGCTGCTGAGCAATATCACCGACCCTTTTTTCGTATGTGGGTACTGGGAGTTGAACTCAGGATCTCGCACTTGCCAGGCAGGTGCTTATGCCACTGAGCTATCTCACTGGCCTCAATTTGAATAATTCTAATCAACTGATATAAAAGGCTAGTTTGACACAAAGAGAAGCTGGGCTACAATAATTTGCCTGCAGCCTCCAGGGTAACGGTAACCAATTAACTGCAATAATAATAATTTATTTAATTGTAAAATAGGATCCCATTCCAGTAGTTAATTTAAATCTTACTCTCACTTGTAACTGAGAACAACTGCCCAATTTAACCTTGGCCTGTACTCTGCAGTTTGCTGTATGTTTATACTGCTTCACTCATGTGTGTCACTTGCCTAGACCGTGTAGCAATTTGAGTTAGAGAGCACAAAAGTAGACTAATTGAAAAGATGTGACAATTAATTTAAATGGGTAAGTTATCATTTGACCATCTGTAGCTCATCAAAGTTAATTTTTGGGAAAACATTTCCATGCCAAAATAAAAAAGACTAAGAAATTACCTTCATTCAAACTAGTCATCAGTAGGTCCCAGTTGAGTTAGTTCCCAGTGTGCCAAGAAAAATAGTTTCTTAAAAGTTTTGCTTTAGGCAATTGGGGTGGATATAATATATTGATTTATTTATGATTGCAAAAATGCATTATTGGTGCCGGTGAGATGGCTCAGTGGCATACGCGCCTTCCTGGCAAGCGCGAGGGCCCGAGTTCGACTCCCGGAACCCACATACGAAAAAGGGGCCGGTGATATCGCTCAGCGGCACGGGCGCCTGCTGGCGCGCGAGGTCCTGAGGTCGACCCCCGGTACCCACAAAAAAAAAAAAAAAGCATTATTGATGCCTACCCGTATTTTTAGCAATGTAGATAGATTTTTTTCTCTGAGGGATAAATAAGCAAAAAAAATACATATATATATATGTATCTACCTATATGTATGTATAAAGGTTATATGTCATTTTTAAACAGCTTTTACACATAAGCTTAGTATTTGTTAAAACATATGCTTTCTTTACAACTGCCTGCCTGCCTCCTGCTTCCCAAGTATCTGCACATTCTTTACTTATAATACAAATACAACACATTTGGAAACAAAGCTGCTAAAATTCATTTGAGGTACATTTTTTTGTGAGATTTTAGGCATGAATAGCCACATGGCTGATGTCGTGGTAAAAATCAAAGTCCCTGGATTCTTTTAAGTACGCTGGAAATAAGTCAAATAATATCTGGCCTGGTGATATTAATCACATTTGTACTTTGACTGTACTATTTGTCAGTAATCTGAATGCTTTTCTGTCAATTCGTTCATGAAACTTCTCTTTGCTTTTTGCAAATTTAAAAATACTCATTTCATTCTAGGATCACAGATTTTCAATAGCCTGTAATACCAAGAGGCTGAATTGCTTTCCTGTCCTCATAGATATTATTAGCAATGGGTTACTTGGAATTTTTAATTCTACAGAACACATTCAGACTGGTAGAACCACATTTTATGCAGTAAGTATAATATAATATTATCTCACTTATACTGAGCCATTAGAAGTTCTCAAGAAAGTCTTTGAAATGTGTAACTAATATGTCGATTCTTAGGAAAATATTCTTAAAAAGGTTTGCTTTTGTTTTATGTGTGCAACTATGTGTTAATATGCACACTATTTAGGAATGATTATAAAACATTATACATGTATATAGTTGACCTAGAGTCAGTGGAGCAATAGAAAGTACAAATATTTGGCAAAAAATTCCACCTTCCGTCTTAGATCTCTTACTCCTACAGCCCTAGGTACTGGAACATAGTTGAAAAAGCCAAAGTCCTCAAGGTCAAACTATGGAACCTTAAACTATCCGAACTACAGGCCTTAGTGTACCTGTTGTAGTCAAGGTTTGCAAGGGAAACAATACAGGACACATAATTTATAGGATTATTTTATAGTAATCACCCAAAGAATCAAATACAAAAAGAGTGCAGGAAATCTGTCCACACACTAATGACCCAAAGAATCCAGCTGAGGGCCTGGATTCCACAGCAGTGTCCTGCATGACTGCAGCTGAAGACCTAGAGCCCATGGCAGTGTCCCCATGAGTCCAACTGGAGGCCCAGAGCCCACAACAACGTCTCACGCAAGGATATTTCACGGATCTGCGCTGGGAAGGCCCAAAGGTCGGTGGTGGAAGCTAGAAAGTCTGTGCCAGTGGGATGAAGGATCTGTGCCAGCAGGCTGAGGGATGTGCACTGGAGCCAGGAAGCGATGCTCAGAGTAAGGACCAGAGCTCCCCTGAAAGGAACCACAGCCATCCTCAGCGACAGTGAGGTCCCGAGCTCCTCCTACGATGAGAACAGCCAAGCTCCTATCAGGAAAGCCAGCACAACAAGCTCCTCAAGGAGAACCGACAGCACCAACTCTTCCTCTCCAGTTCTCCTCTTTATGTTGCTGGCAACAGTCCTCAGGTGGGCCCTCCACACCCAGAACCACACTGATTCAGTTCAGCTGGGTGTTACAAGTTAACCACCAGTTGTCAATCCACCGCAGTACTATTATATATATAGTGTACTATTATAATATATATATATAGTGTACATTATATATAGTGTACTATTATAATGGTTCTTATAATCATTATAAGAAAAAGGGACAACATGTAAACATAAACAACTTTAGGTGCTCAGTAAATTATATTGCTTATCATTATTGTTATTATTATTATTTTCCTTGGAGTCTGTAAAAGAAATTTCCCTAGCACTTGGGGAGGCTGAAACAGGAGGATCACAAGTTTGAGCACAGCCTGGGCAACTCAGTGATTTAATGATATCTTATCTCAAAGTAAAAAATAAATAAATAAACCAGTCTGGGGATGTAGCTCAGTGTGAAGGTATTGGATTCAATTCTCAGGAAGGCAAAAAAGAAACTTCCACTAGAGGATATTCAATTTTCAGCAAATTAGAGAACTGGCTGAATTAGAACTAGGAACATAGGAATAGTTGTTGTTTCTCTTTTGTTTTATAAGGAAACTTTTTTATTATGTAAGGTTTCAAACATGTGTATAATAGAACATATAATTTCCTAATGCACCAAAAGCCAACCTCAATCATTCATAAATATATGGCTTCAAGATTATTTTGAACTAAATCCCAGAAACCATATCACTTTATCTTTAAATATTTTAGTGTACATTATCTCTTAAAGAACTCTTTAAAAATTTCTAAAAACCACTATCACATCTAGATATAGCTTTTCAGTGATATTAAATGTCCAAAAGTTGAGTTTCCTTTATTGTCATGTCGAAAATGTAATTTCCTGGCCTGCTCAGATCCTCAGAGTTAGCGTATCCAGGTTAGAGGAGGAGGGTGTGTAAGTCTATGGCTTCAAGTCATTGCTTTCCCCTTGCTGTGTTGAATTTCCCTTTGCCTTCTTTAAATGACACTTTGAACATATTCTATAGCTTCTTGGTCACTCTTTGTTATCAATTACTCCATTGCAGTCCAAAACTTCGATTTACTATCCAATTGAAACCCTGCAAGGTCAACTTGTGCTCTTTGGGACATGGATGGGGGGCGGTGGTATGATTTTGCTCTTTTGACAGTCTAACAATTTGGAGTAGAAAGGAGAGAGAGACATACTCTGAAGCACTCCCGTCTTTTCTCTTCTGAAGAAGCAGAAGGGTGGAGAAATGGAGATCTTCCTATAGAAATAGTACTGGGGTTGCATCCGCTGCTGCTAGCTTCTACTTATGGGTCACCACAGCCCAGATGACCCGTCTGATTGTCTTAGGTGACCCACTTAGCTTGGCACCTATTGCTTCTGGAGATGAGGACTCACTCAAATTTGAAAAGCAGGGTTTCCTCAGACTGCTGCAGAGAAATCCATACAGTCAAGCTTTCTCTTCCATGTTACTCATTGTTTGATGTGGCCATTGTCCAGATGGTGCAAAACTTCTGCCACTGTTTTAACCTCTGTGCTTTAAAGAAAGCCATGGGAACTGTTGAGTGCATTTTGCACGCCATTTGAAAGCTACAGAGATTGGGGGTGCGGTGGGAGTTACTTCAAAGTACATCGTTATCTTTCTTTGATCTAGGACAGAAAGAGTATTTACCATGTGGTTTCCTTGCACTAACATATATAAATGCTCTAACAAGACTTTGAGGTATTATTATCACACAGCTGATGAAACTATAGTACAGGGGCCAGTGCATCTCATTAGGTGTCATATTCAAGTAGACTAGTCAATTTTCTTGATAATCTAGAATAGGGAATTCCCAAAAAGGATCAAGTGACTTGAGGGTCTGTCTTTAAAAAGATGTCTTAACTCCAAAGTACTTTCTGCCCAAATGCCCAGATGACATTGATTTTATATATAAATTTGCTCCCTTTTGATTTGCCACTGTTAGCATTTCCACCCAGCTGTTGACATTTTGCTACGGTTCTGCAAGCACATTCTCCTAGATCCTAAAGCACAATGTTCACTGTAGGACAGGCCTTGCTTCTGACCCAACTCAAAGGCCTTCATCATCTATAAGAATTTCCTACAGTGCTACGAACCAGTCACCTCACTGAGTCCCCACCTGACCAATCTACTCAGTTATTTATAAGTGTCCCTCTGTTGGTCCTCTTCAGGTTGAGCCTCTCGAAACTCTGACTATGGGTGGATATAATCTAACATGGATGTAATACGTTGTCTATGAACCAAGTCATGAGTAAGGAGGCTGGATGTTGAAACTAATTTGATTTGTCCTTCCACAGAGAACTTTCAAATCAGGAAAATAAATAATAGTGTCCAGAGGCAAAGATATGAATAGAGTGATGT
The DNA here is from genome assembly GCA_028451465.1 of Erethizon dorsatum. Taxonomy (NCBI): domain Eukaryota; kingdom Metazoa; phylum Chordata; class Mammalia; order Rodentia; family Erethizontidae; genus Erethizon; species Erethizon dorsatum. Next base: position 13,516,873 of record CM051826.1, read on the forward strand.
AATACTTCGTGTCCTTTTTTTCACTTTTTAGGGCCTCATCTTCACATATGCATCTTTATTTGAGGTTTTGTTTGTTTGTTTGTTTGTTTTGAGATAGGTTCTTTCTATGTTGTTCGGCCTGGCCTTGAACTCAATATGTAGCCTCGAACTAGCAGCACTCCTCCTGTCTCGGCCTCCTAAGTGCTGGGATTACAGGCATGCACCACCACGCATGGCTCATTTGAACTATTTTTATGTGTAGAGAGACACTGAGTTTTAGGAAGAGGTAGGAAAAAAGAGACCCCGAAACTTAGGATACTTGCATTGTAGTGAGGCAATTAATTAGAGATAATTCCAAGCTTGTAACAAAACTCAAGATTCTCTTTAATCTATACAGGATTTTGATTAAAAAAAATAAAAACACCCCAATGCCTTCATATAGGATGTTTGCTAATTGTTTTTCTCCTAGTTTCAATACTCTTATTTTCTAACATCCACCTACTCCTTAATCTCGGTCAGATCCCTGAAGTTATTTAGAGTTGCGACTTGGGCATTATGCTGAACCAGGGGACAAATCTTCATAACTGTGGAATGGAACCGATCTGGCACCAGTTTCTGAGAGTAGCAACATAGCACCTCCATTCATGGCTCACAATGTATTTTCTACTATGCATCAGTGTTGATATGTGTGTAATCAGTGTATATAATGCTGTAGCCATAAAGACAGAGAACAAATGTTTCATGCCTGCTTCACAAGTTGTTAACTAGGCGTTATCCAGTTCCTACCATCTGCTTGAGTTTGTTCTTCATAAGGACATCATAATACGTGTTTAAAATGTCCAAATTTCTGCAACACAGGTTTGAAAATGAATATGGGTAGGAAATTGCAAAACAGCACCTTGGGAAGGGTCTTGAGTGGTTAGCCCAACCCCTTCCCTTGGCTAATTTAGTTAAGACAGCTCAAATAAACCAGACGAGCAGTGCCATCTGCTCACCATGTTCTGCATGATTTCAGGAGCATATGTCTTATGATTATGTGTACCTGAGCAGCGCATTCTTCTGGATACCAATGGCCTCCTGTTTCACTCCTTACATTGCCATGAGCAGCATTGACGACACTAAAGTAAGAACTAACAAAGTTCTCAAATATTTTTAATGTCCAGAGAACTCTTCTTTGGCCCTTGTGCTATAGATTAACATGCAGGTGATGCATCTAATTTATGTGCTTGCTACAGTGAATGATCAGGCATTCTGTTAAATATTAAAAAAAAAAAAACTAAATTTTTAAAACAAATGTGAGACCTCAGCAAGAGCATCTTGGGAAATATCACCGACTAGTGGGGAATGACAACTTTTAGCTGTATATCACTTAGGGTTTTATTTATAGATACTGCTGACAATCACATCCCCGATAGACATACTTGTATCCCCTCTCTCGATGGTTTCCAATTTTGACTTGGTTGGTAAAGTTACTCAGTTAAACAGCCCTGACCAACTTATTACAGCACTCTGACTTATTGTTGAAAAACACTGTCCTTTGAGGCTTCATTTTTGTGATGCTTTCATATAAAATTCAAGAAGCATGTAACAGAATCTTCCTGCTTCTCCATGGTGCTTACATGCCCCTGGAAGACACTTGTCCCTTTCTCCGTGTCTTGACATCATCACCTCGTGCTTGCTTTGTAATGTTGAACCTTCTGAAAGTTCAGAAAATGTCTTTCATTTATTTTGTTTCTTAAAATGTCTGTATCTTTAGGAACTTTGTCCATGACAAACACAAAATACTATTCTTTCTTTACTTTATTCACTATGCTTTCACTGTTCTTGTCAGTCTTTATCTTTTCTTCTTCTCCTCCTCCTGTCCCTTCTTTTTCCTTCTCCTCTTCTTCTTTATCTTTCTCTTTATCCTTCTTCTGAGTTTCAACTCCCTGAGTTCAAATCCTGACTTTTGTTATCAAGCTATATGAAATTTTGAAAGTTGTTCAAAAATTCCCTATCTCACTTTATCACTTGTAAAATTTGCAAGACTTACATCTACGAGAAGGAGGTTTATGTGAGGATGCAGTGAAATAATAATTATCACTTAGAACAATACCTGACATATAGTAACTTTCCCATACAAGTTAGAGCTTGATGACTAAATGTCTAGGATTTAATCCTGGGCCCCTTTTAGCTATTTCCAGAGTTCTCACCTTCCATATATACAACAGCCTACTTGATATCTCCACATAGGTCAGAAATAGGTATTTCAAATTTGAGCAAAAGAAAACCTTTCATTTTCCTCACCAGATCTGTGCTTCCCCCAATTTTCCCATCTCAGTGAATGGTAGTATTCTCTATAGTTGCTCTAGCCTAAAATTTTGGAGTTAACCTTTGTTTCTCTCTTTTATATTGCTTATCCAATTAACCAGCAGTTCCTTTAGGTACTACTGCAAATGTATCTAATTCATCCATTTGTTTCCATCTCTACTATTTTCATACTACTCTAAGTCACCAACATTCCTTGCCTGGACCACTTCGATATCTACCCATTGGTATCCTTATTTGTAATTAATTCCTTTCACACAACCAGAATGAGATTTCAGAAGTTTAAATGAGATCATCTGATCATCTTGCTTAATGACCTCCAATAGCTTCCCTTTACAGCTAGAATTAATCTTAATTCTTTGCACTGTCTGCACCACCCATCTCTTGCCTGTTTCTCTACCTTTCCTCATGGTAGTCTCCTGCTGTACTTACCCCACTCTTTCTCTTGTTCTCACACAAGCCATCATCACTGGGCTATTCTTTCTGACTGGAGTGTTCTTCCCCCTGTCCTTTGTACAGCTGACTTCTTGTCACTGAGATCTCAGCACAAATATAATTTCAGCCAAGTTTCCTTACTTTCTTATTGAGTTTAAAATAGACACCACATCACTGCCAACTGAGCTCACTTTACAAATCTATGCATGGCGCTGCTATCTGAGTTATTTTTAAAAAATCCGTTGTCTCATCTTTGCTAGGAAAAAAAAGCATTATCAAGGCATGATTCCTTTTCTCTAAAGTCTACCTACTCAATTTTTGCTCATCTCCATAAATAATGGATCTGCTTTTTCTTACCCTCGACTGAAACCTAGGAACCACTCTTGCTAAGGTTGCCAGGTTAAACAAATAAATTACAGATACCCAGTTGAACTTCAATATCAGATAAATAATGAATGTTTTTGGTATAAGTATGTTACAAATATTGCATGGGGCATACTTATAATCGGAATGTTTTTATGTAAAATCCAAATTTAAGTGACACATATCTCTTTCTCTCTCCCTCTATGCCCTCTACCCATAGCCAGTGAATTGAGAGTCATGGAATTTACTTCTGAAATACATCTAATCTTTGTGTGTTTCTCCACCTTTCTTCCAACACTCTAGAGAAAGTCACTACCATCTCTTTTCCGTGTGAGCACTACTACCTCCCTGTCTCTGCTGTGGGCACACATTAGTTTTCTGCTTCTCCATTTTCCACAGGGCGTGGCAGTGTACTACTGTAGAAACACAAACCTGCCCATTGTTAATTTCCCATCTAAATCTCTGTAGTGGTTTCTCATTGTGCTAAGGAGCGACAATGAAATGCTTGCCGTAGCCTTGAATGCCTTGGGTGATCTGGAACCAGCTGTATCTTTCTCCCTCAATCTGATGTCACTATCACCTTGATTACAATACCCCAGCCATATTAACATCTTTCCAGTTTCCCTAAAATATCAACCTCATCCTGCTGCAGGGCCATATCTCCTGCTGTTCTCTCTGCCCCTAATGCTTCCAACCTGTCACCCAAATAACTCCCATTTATTGCCCAGACCCTAACTCAAATGTCAGCTACTAAGTTTGCTCCTTTCTGACTTTACTCATAGTTATTAACACATACACAATTTTAGTAACGTAGCTATAGCTATACTTATATGCACTGCCTTTATCCCCCTCTTGCCCTACAACTTAAATTCCATAAGAGCTCCCTAACCAACTTAAAACCAGCCTCTTGGTAATCCTCCATAAATATATTTTAAGATTAATGAACAGGACACATGAATTTCTCTAATATGTGCCATTATTATTCCCTTTCCTGTTCTCTTGCAGATGCATTTTCCTTCCCAGAATATGTATTTATTTGTGTTCATTTTTTTCTAATAAATATCTTTATATAGGCCCAATTTAATTTAAAAATATTAATCGCTTGTATGCTTTACTGTTTAAACAGTCCGTGATCAACTTGTAAGACCTTGTGTTATGACAATCACTGTAACAATGTGGCTTTCAATGGGTGATATCAAAATCTACTCACTAGCATTTATAATCTAATAATGAAAAATGGCATTTTCTTTAAGATAGCAAGAAAAGTGGAATATTTTATAGGTGGCTTGCTTATGCCAACCCCAAAAGATTTTTTAAATCAAATTGATTAAATAGACTACCAACGCTTAGACTCTAAATAAAATGCCCATTGTTCATATTCACAATAAATTTCAAGAATCTTAGAGGCAGCTATAAACTCCATGTCTTTAAATCTTCGTTGAATTTCCAAGTTTTCTTGTCAAAGGAGGAAGTACCTTTGGAAAGAAAAGAACAGAAATGCCTACTTACTGATGGAAGATTAGCTAGTTGGATTGGTACACTGGCCCTTTAGACAATGAAGTCATGAACATTGTTAGCAGTATTTTTAATATCTCTGAGGTAGGGGTGTGGTGAGTAGTAGTAGCATTTTGCCAAACCAGAATAATAATTATTAAGGGAATATAGCAAAAATAAATGCTGTCGTGTGTATGTATTTAAAACTTCCCAAACCTCAAGTTTTCTGGGCCTTTTAATGCTTTTTCTATTGCTTCATCAGAAAAAAGTTCATTCCCAGCTATGGATTTCGGGCCTCTACCCTTCAGCTTACTGGTTTGGACAGGCTCTGGTGGATATTCCCCTCTACTTCTTCATTCTCCTTCTGATGCAAATAATGGATTATGTTTTTATTCCAGAAGAGATTATATTCATAATTCAAAACCTGTTAATTCAGGTAAGTGGAAAGGATTAAGAAATAGTTTTATTAGACCAATTTTTCATCAATGCAGTAGTATTATCCATCTTAAATTAAATAACATAAAATTATCTGTCCCATAGTTCTGAAAAGTTGAGGGATGAATATGGATACTTTCCTAATTAGTATTTACTTTATCCAACTTAAATATTTCTGTTTTCAGATCCTGTGTAGTATTGGATATGTCTCATCTCTTGTTTTCTTGACATATGTGATTTCATTCATTTTTCGCAATGGCAGAAAAAATAGTGGCATTTGGTCATTTTTCTTCTTAACTGTAAGTGTGCATATAGTGCTCATTGTTTTACTTTTAAACCTTTCTTGAATAAATGTAAGAATGTGTATTTTAACCTTTGTACTAAGCAGAGTGGCAAATTAATAGTGCTCTCCAAAATTTCTAATTACTCTAAGATAACCATAGGCATATATGAAACGTATTGTGTGTGCAAACAATGATCTCTGCACATCTCCAGAGCTGGAGACACTCCTGAACTAGAGACTTCCACCCTTAATAGTTCACTTAAATGTCACTTGAAATTTTTTTTTTTTTTTTTTTTTTTGTGGGTACCGGGAGGTAGAAATCAGGACCTCGTGCACCAGCAGGCGCCCGTGCCGCTGAAGGATATCACCGGCCCTTTTTCTGTATGTGGGTTCCGGGAGTCGAACTCAGGACCTCGCGCTTGCCAGGCAGGCGTTTATGCCACTGAGCTAACTCACCGGCCCGTCACTTGAATATTTAAAAAGGACTTCTATGATACCATATCTGAAATATACCCCTCTACTCAATTCCATGCTTCCTCATCTCTCAGCAGGTTACATTATTGCTACAGAATCCAGCCAGTTTGTTGCTCATACCCCAAATCTTGTTTTTCCTCTCTCTTTGTCTCGCCTCACATTCAATCCATATGCGTGTCCTTTAGACTCAAGCATTCCCCGCTTGCTTGGTGTTCCATCTTCACCGCTGTGTCTATCTCCTGAGCTTTCGTCATGACTCAACTGGAGTATTGCAACAGATCTATAACTGGTCTCTCTGCTTCTACTTTTGCATATAGTAACCAAAGTAATCTCTTAAAAATTAAATTTAATTGAAAAGTGTAACTTACATTCAGAAAGTACACATATTTTAAACACAATAAAAATTTAGTGTAAACACTTCCACAGCACCACCAGGCACATCAAGACGTAGAATATTACTAAGGTGCTAGAAGCCCCTGCTCCCCCATTCCAGTTACTCCCTCCTTATAGAAAATCATTACCCTTAGTTGTAATATTATAAACTGCCAGTTTTGAGCTTAACAAAACAGAATCATCCAGAGTGAATTATTCACTGTCTGCACTTAATCAACAATGTATTTGAGAGTCAAATACTAATGTATCTGAAAATCCCCATACTAATTCATTTCTTTCCATTGCTGTAGTATTCTATTAAATAGACTGTAATTTATTTATCCATTGATGAACATTCAAGTGACTTCTTTTGGACTGTTAGGAAAAACTCCATCATGAACTTTTGTGTATTTCTTCTGGATCACATGTATACGTATTTTGAGATATAAACATAGTAGTGGAATTATTAGGTCAATCCTCATATGCTTAACACTCATGGGCTGTGAGAAGAAGTTTTTCAAACTGTTTATACACCAGAAGGGGATGGAAAGTTTAGGGGATGATGAGAGGAATGTTTTGCATGTGCTGATATTTGCCTTTTGGAAGAAAATAAAAATAAAATACATGAGTAAATACAAATTATAAAATAAAAAGTAAAGACGGAAGTTTCTAGATTGAGTAAAGAAAGGAAGTTCATCTATATGTTGTTTAGACAAATATATATGAGGTTATAAAAGGAGAAAATATCTTCTAAATTAAGAAAGAATTGCTATGGAATGATCAAAACTCATTAATGTATGAAACCTCAAAGAAAAGGCACCCAAGCAGTAAATGGAAATCAACTATACAAAAGCAAAATTCAAGGCACCTCCGAATTTTTTTCCCACAATTCTTTTTTCAGTTTTCATATATCTGATGAAAAGTAAATGAAATTTCTTTGCCCCCAAGTTTTATATACCCAACTTATTCTAGGAATGATTTCATCTACTCAATGTGATCTCAAAGAATGACTCCATTATAAGTGCTCGTTAAAATAAAATCCTTAGGCCACCCAAAAACCTGCACACACACACAGATGTTTGTACCAGTATTATTCAACCAATATATCCAAGATGGTGAATGGATAAACTGTGGTACATACAGGCAATAGAATATCACTTAGTGCTAAAAACAAATGCACTAACAAGCCATGAAAAGACACAGAGGAAACTTGAATGCAGATTACTAGAAGCCAATTTGAAAATAGTAGATACTCTATAATCCCATCCACACTACATTCTGGAAAAGACCAGACTATGGAGACAGGAAGATCGGAGATTGCTGAGAGTTAAGGGGGAAGTATGAATAGGTAGCATGTTTATTTTCTGTTAGTCAAACTACTACTCTTTATGATATTATAATGCAGGATGCACGCCAGTGGGAGATGTTGATCATAGGAGGGGCACATATGTGGGGTTACAGTTTATGTGGGAAATCTCTATCCTTCCTTCTCAATTGTACTGTGAAGCCAAAACTGCTCTAGAAATAGTCTACTAAAAAAGAAAAGAAAAAAAGCACTCAGGAACAAATCATATCCATACAAAAGATACACAATTTAAGGTTAAAATGATCTCAATTAAAAAATAAAACATAATGAATTCACAAAAAGAAAGATTGCTGTAAAAGTCCCATAAGTGGCCACTAAATTAGTAAAATATGTATGATTAGATAACTTTGGGAAGCATACTTGTAGCATATTTAAATAAAAAAGCACACAAAGTATTCACAAAGTTGAATACTTCCTTTTATAAAACAAGGGTAACTTTAATAACAACACCTGAGAAAGAAAAGCATTGATAAATTCACTTAGAACAATAAAGAGCAACTCTAAATTAAAAAGATAGCAAAACGAACCTAGAAGTTAACAAGATAGTAATAAAAACAGGCTAGTATGATTGAGTCTAGAATAGTAATTATATTACTATTTAGTAATTATTAGTAATTATATTGTTCAGTATTAGTAATTATATTAAAGGAAAACTATGAGTTGAAGAAACATCATATAATTTCTAAAAAAATGCCTAATAAAAAGAAAATGTAAACACAAGGACAGACTACCAAAAACCAGAGACAAATATCATATCACACAGTAGTGAGAAATTATTCACATAATGTCAGCAATAGGACAAGGATAGCTACAATAATCAAATACAGCATCTTTTTAGTAAGGTGTGGCATAATGTATGCTCTAATTCAGGGCTTTTAGAGAAATAGACTGTCACCATCCTTTTGAAAAATGTTAGTGACCGTTGAAATTATAAAATTGCACAAATTTTAATCTGCAATTATGCTTTTTCAGAATCCTCCCTACAAGACTAAAAGTGTCAGAATAGAAGGATTAATGTAGGGGCCGGTGAGATGGCTCAGTGGCTTAAGCGCCTGCCCGGCAAGCGCGAGGGCCCAAGTTCAATTCCCGGAACCCACATACGAAAAAGGGGCCGGTGATATCGCTCAGCGGCACGGGCGCCTGCTGGCGTGCGAGGTCCTGAGGTCGACCCCTCGGTACCCACAAAAAAAAAAGTAGGATTAATGTATACTATCATTCATAGGCCAGAAAATTTGAAAATAACACATTTTCTGAAAAGAAAATTGTCAATTCTTGGATATCTATTCAAGGAAATATGCACCAATAAAAATGAATAGCTGATATGCTTAACATAAAAGAATATCTGTGACACACTTTGAGATGAAAAAATGCAGAAATAGTATAATAACTCTTTTATCAAAATCTGAATTTTAGTAAAATCTTCAGCTGACTTGTATACACGTAGAGTTTGAAAAGTCAGTGTTATTTCTATTAAAAATTAATACTCAGTCTAAATAGAATAGTAACTTATTCCTATGTCACAAAGAAGAAAAACATGATGGTAATTGAAAATAAGAACATTAGTGAGATGAATTATTACCCTCTTAGAAAATAGCCTATAATTCAAATTGATTTTTTAATTAATTCATTTTTTATTAGTACATGTGCACCATTCATAATGATCACATTCATCATGGGGGATTTGTACTTAAACATAATGTATCTTAATTGTTTTCTACCATTCTCCTTCCCTCCCTTCAACCCTTCTTCCCCTCCCCATTTATAAAAGCTCTGTTTCCATTTTCCCCCTCAATTCTTTTTAAATCCCTTTTCCCTTCCTTCCCTTCTCCATTCCCTTGCTCTCTTTCCCATTTGAACAAGTTCTTCCTACTTCCTAATAACTATTCTCTATTTTGCTCCTTATTCACACATTGATTTCTCACACAAGAGAAATAATCTGATAATTCAGCTTGTGTCTGATTCATTTCACTTAAGATTATGGTCTTGTTAAACTTTAGTGACACTATCCCGTGCTTTTGTTCTAGGTCACCATCTTCACAATAGTTGCTACTGATATAAGTGAATACACATTTCTGGGGCTACTTTTCTGCACCATTTTAATACCACCCTTCACACTGATTGGTTCTCTATCCATTTTTTCTGAGGTAAGTAATTCCAGTCCTGTCCTCACATCATAAAATATATGGCCAGAAGAGAAAGCCTTAGATATTGCAAAAATGTGAGCAGAATCCTTAGCCATACAAAGTTTGAAGTCTTTGTCTTCAGAAAGTCAATTGTTTTGCCATACATGAGGGGCATGTTCTTGTTCAGTAGGAAGCCAGGCTTTGTTTCATGAAGGTCAAAAGTGACTCCAGGCAAGGGGCATTTTATAGATATCATGATAACTCTCATTCTGGGAACCCTAGTGAGAGGTGTCTTTTCTGCTAGGTTTTGGGTATGTTAGGTTTAAGGTTCCCCACAGACACTTGAAGAAAAATGTCAAGAGACAGTTGGGAACCCTAGTGAGAGGTTCTGGGAAAATGTCAAGAGACAGTTGGATATACAATGAAGTGCACAAGTAAAAGGGTTGCTCTCCTAAACACCAGAAACACTCCATCTATTTAACAAGATCATTGTTAGAGTATGTAAATATGGAGGTAAGTGGCTTAGTGGCTTTGCTGGTAGAAAGATGAGAATGGTTATGCCTTTAGTAGGGAAATGAAGTCATCAGCTGAGAGTGAGGTAGTCGAGAGGGGATTGGGATTTTGACAATATAATAAAAGATATGAAAAATTATTTCAGGGATTCGGGTCAGTAGGATTGACCTACTGAAAGACAGTCTACCCTAGTTTGCAAGAAAAGTCAGCAAAGTGGACAGTTTATCTTATACTGCCAATGTTTCAGAGTCCACTTTTCAGAGTTTATGGCAAGTAGAGAAGTGGGTTCAATCAGAGATGAAAAGTTGCCAGGCGAGTCTGACAAAGAAAAGGAGAGAGGGGTGCAGTTCTGTATAAGGAGAGCTTGAACAATAGACCATGGAATCTGAACTAGGAAAGATACAAGTTAGGGACATGGTGGGGGGTGATGGACAGTGGCAAAGTGTTGGTGGGTTGGAGGTTCACCAACTCCAAATTATGGAGTATGGATACTAGAACCTCTAAAAGCTGAAAAAATAAAATTTGATGGCAGAGAGGGCAGAAATCAGGGAGCGCTAAGCTCATTTTGGAATGGGGTACCATTATTGGAAGTGGTCTCTGAGACAGGAGAACAAGGTCAATTTAAATGATGTTAGAGTCATAACAAAGCACCCATGTGAGAAAGAAAATCTTTTCTAGATGGTGGATGGCTGTAATACTTAGAAATTTATTGCAAGAGGTCTAAATTTTCCCAGAAAAAAGTCTTGGTGAATAGAGCTCAATAAATAAAATTGACTCCTTTACCCTTTATTCATAATGAAATAAAATATCCTTTCATGGGGGCTGTTGGAAAAATGCATTTATACGTGTATATGAAACTCTTGGTGATAGATTTGGTTTGAAGGACTGTTGTGATTATTCTCAAAAGCAGATGTAGGAGAACAGCAAAAAAATATGACTGTAAGGTTTTGGAGGGAAGAATACAGAAAAGGAGCACAAACAGGAAAAGAAAGACAGAAGTTGGAGGAGAGGGTTTGTCTTAAGACAGCATTGCTCATGGCTTCATTGGGTCTTCCCAACACTGCCCAGAATCCTGCCAAGTTATGGTAGTACACATAATAGCACCTCAGCGTATAAACAAGTTGACTGAGACACCTTGGAAGAAAGGAGGACACACTGTACAGTCGGAAATTGACTTTACCTGATAAATGATAAAATGGGGGCAAGGCCATTTAAAGGGAAGGTTTGTATAAATAGCTTTCTTTTTGTTTTACAGATTTCTTACGACTCCACAGATTACTTAGGAGCTTCAGAATCTCAAATAGTATTTCTGGCATTGCTAATAGTAAGAAGACATTTCCTTTTCAACGTTGTTCATGAGGGGACACAGCCATTGTATGGTTTGAGTATCTTTGAATTGCATCAAATTAAAAATGATGTTTCTGGCATATGAAGGAAAGCACAAACATAAAATGACTCTTTAAAAATTTAATTAAGTTTATTGGTACAATTTAGGTATATACAGCAATTACATTCATCATAGGGAATTTGTACATGTACATAATATACCTTGATTTGTCTTTATTTCCCTCCCATTCCCCTCCCCTCCTTTCAACCCCTCTTCTCCCACTTATTTACAAAGCTTTGTTTCCATTTTATCCTTCTTGTCTAATTTTTTCTTTTCCCTTCCTTCTTTTCCCCTTCCCTCTGCCTAATTCCTCTATTCTTCAATTTCTTCCCTTTTCACCATATTTCTTGTACAATTTGGTTATTTACACTTTCAGTTTCTCACACCACTGAGACGATGCAATATTTACACATGTGTGTCCAATTTATTTCACTTAAGGGTATGGTCTCAAGGTCCATCCATTTAGCAATAAATGGCTCAAGCATATCCTTCTTTATGGCACAGTAGTACTCCATTATATAAAAAAAACCCACATCTTTTTTTATCCATTCATCGGTTGATGGGCATTTGGGTTGTTTCCAAGATTTAGCTATTACAAACTGTGCTGCTATAAACATGGGTGCACATATATAGCTGTGGTATGATGCTTTTAATTCTTTTGGGAAAATACCAAGATCTAAACCATTATCATTACAATAGTTGCGGTGCGTGAAATGTGAAGTGCCAGTTCTAAATAGCATGAGTAGCAGTGGTATAACTCAGTACTGCTACCTTTATGTTTTCTCTAAATAGCAGAGAGACTAACTTTGAGAGTTTTGTAGACTATTAAATAGATTGCTTTCCACCTTGAGAAATGTTATGAAGTATAATTTTGCAACAGCAAGCAGAAACATCAAAACAAAACCCAGGATTTGGAGGCTGATTTATTTTACATTGATGGGCACTGATTGGGGTCACTCCCAAAATATCAGGTCCCAAAGGCTCAGGGAGGGAGGTTTTTATGGGATTGCAAAAGGTAAGTACAGAGGTAGAGTACTTGGTTGTCTTTGATTGGTTCTTACAATATGCATCATAGTGACCACCTATGCACCGCAGTGACCAGCCGTTTCTAGGAGACAGAAAAAACCAGAACTGCAACAGGAACTATTACCTGGGCAAAGAAGAGACTGAAGTATACTGGCTGGGGGGGGGTGCATTTTCTGTTACAAGTCTATATATCGTCACAGTTGTAGCAAATCATCCAGCTCCTATACCAGTTCCAGTATTGAAATGATTGTTTTTTGATGATGTTAATTTTGATTGCCGTTCTTTTCCCCTAGCCTTACTTCCAGTTTTTCGTTTTCCTTTTTGTTCTGCGATGTCTGGAAGGACACTTTAGGAAGAAATTGTTGCGAAAGGACCCTGTATTCAGGTTGATAAAAATCAATAGAATTTCATGTTTTATTTTAATATTCACTCTTTAAAGATATTTTAATATGTTTAAATTAATTTAAAAAGCACTGCCTGCTCAAGATTATTTAAAGAGACTTTGTAAACTCAATAAAGTAACATGAATTATAATAATTGTATATACAACAATCAAGTGAGAGACCATATTAGCACAGATAAGAGACTGAAAAATTAAGACAGACTGTGATTTTACAGTGAGGAAAGTTATATGCATGGGGTAAAATCTTTAAAATAACGCACAAGTACAGACAAGCAATTATGCAAGTGTAGCCAATGCAGGAAAGAAATAAAGTGTGAGCAGTAAGACAAAGGTTGTGATATATGATGTCTTCCTCCTGTTGGCGAGAAGAGGCAGCTGAAATGAACCTGAAGGCATGCATTGTAGGATAATAAAAATGAAATTGAAGCTAAATATCAGAGGGTTTTGAAATAGGGAGGAATAGGAAGGTTTTACAAGTTACATAATATAAAATCAAGACCAAGTATGTCTTGAACACCTAGCCTACCACCCAAAATAATATCAGGCTTAAATCTAATGTTGATGGTAAAGTAAAATGTGAGGTCATGTTTTAGAAAACCAAAATACTACTCTTATTTTTGGTGGCTAAAGGGAGAAATGTAGGAACTAGCAGGACTCAATGGGGGGATGATGAGAAAAGGAATTAGTGAGAGAAGAGTGATTCTGACACAAATTCCCAAGAAGTGATCCTGCTTGTAACTGAGTAGACACTGGCATGGTGATTAGATGTCCTAAATTTTCTGAGACCTAAGTGTTTTGACCCACCATTCTCATGAAACTGCCTCAAAATCCTTTTGTCAGAAAGGGTATGCTAATTTATTATTTGGGAAAAAAAAGCAGTCATCACCATCGAGGACAGTTAAACTTAGGTAAAAATCAAAGATGATATGAGTAACATCACTTGATTTTGATGGTAATTAGGCTGTTTTTAAGGCAAATGACAGAGAGTTTAATAATGAAAATTTTGTTGTGCTCCTTGTTAATCTAGTCAAATAATTGATTGCAATACACAGAGAATTCATTACTTTTGCTAAAAGCTTCTCAACTGGAAACCCATCACTATTATGCCATTTTGATTTTAGAATTTCTCCAAGAAGCAGTGACGTTTTTCCAAACCCGGAAGACCCCGAAGAAGAAGATGAAGATGTTCACATGGAAAGAATAAGAACAACAAATGCTGTGACTGCCCTGGATGAGGAAGAGGTAAAAACTACGAGAATATTCTTCATCAAATCATTTTGCCTGTCAGATAAAGCAACTTTCTAACTCTGATTTTTGAAAAGCACTTGGGTTTCTTTTACCCTTACTCATGTAGTTTATTATTTGACTTCAGTAGGTGTGCAGTGCTCACAGAGGCAAGAGAGCAAGGGAAACATAAACACCACACAGAGATTAACTTGTTAATTTATTTTTCAAAGTCATAGTTTTGATAAATACAGCTAAATGTTATAAAACTTAAGTAAGATTTTGTGAGTCGTATAACCCAAATAAAGCTTGCTGCAAGAAATTAGGAAGAGACGGCTCATGTGAGTTGTACATGCGTTTATATGCATGTATGTGCATGAGAGTATGTGTCTTAAATCTATTGATTTAGTGAATGCTTTTATTCCTTCTCTCTGAAGAAGAGCAAGCACAAATCACGATAGGGCGCAAATGCCCTTTTCCTGTAGGAATATAAACGAGAGAATTCACTTGACAATGGCAATTTCTAGGGGAAGGGTCAGTTTGCATCATGATCTTGTATAAGGACACATTTGCTGGAAAGGAGTACAGAGTATTCTTCATGCAGAGAGAGAATAATGCCCCATTGCTATTGGCTCGTCTTTACAGAAACCAGTTATCACTGCCAGCTGTCTCCGGAAGGAATATGCAGGCAAAAAGAAAAATTGCTTTTCCAGAAGGAAGAAAAAAATTGCCACAAGAAACGTCTCTTTCTGTGTTAAAAAAGGTTGGAAACAACAGTTCTGCTATTAGAGAGATCTTGACCTCTAAAGATTGGCTGTGTCTAAGGCAAGAACAGTATCCAAATCTGGAGTTATCTAATGACAAACAGGAAAGGAAGCCAACTCATCGTCAGGCTAAGGCTGCTCCTTCCTGCTTACAAATCCCAGTTATACTTACAGTTTTTCTTTGCACAAGAAGATACTGTGTCTGTTCTGTTAAAACAAAGAAGCAGAACAATAACAACAAAAGGGCAGTTTTTCTGTAAAAAACAATGATATAGGTTTTATTTATGTTTTTCAAATCTATGTTAATTTTTACATTTTTATGGTGCTGGGATTGAACTCTGAACCGCACACGTTACCTAAGTGCTCTACCACTGAGCTACACACCAGCCCTGTATAAATTTTAAAGTAATGTAATTTCACGACCTAAGGGAACAGATCAAGGCATAGTAACACATTCATCATTCCTAAAAATACTACGTTACAGCTCTGGTTAATTGCAACAAGCTTTAGAATCAAAGTTTGTTTCAAATTTTAGCTCAATCTCTTATAGGCTGTACATTAGGCAAGTTATTTATGCTCTTTAAGTCTCAGTTTCCTCGTCTGAGAAAGAAAATATGAACTATGTAATAAACAGGAGGTGTGCGTGTGTGTGGGGGGAGAATAAGTGAAATAACGTACATAGCACATTTCACATGGTGCTCGACGGTTAAAGAGCCCACAAATGGTATTTGCTATTGATTGACTGATTGATTGTGTTACTGGAGATTGAACTCAAGACCTTCAAAATGAGCTACATCTCCAGTCATTTTTTAATTTTTTATTTTAAGACAAGGTCTTGTTAAGTCGCTAAGTTGCCTGGGATGGGGTCAAACTTGCACTCCTTCTGCCTCAGCCTCCCAGCGTGCTGGTGTTACAGGCATGTGGCACCACGCCTGGCTTGCTTTTATTTTTGATATAATTATCTGTGTATTTCTGAGCATTTCTATTTCTTTCAGGTGAAGTTGTAGGGCTGTTGGGACACAATGGAGCTGGTAAAAGTACAATGATTAAAATGATAACTGGAGACATAAAACCAAATGCTGGGCAGGTCAGTAGAACACACAGAAATATGGTCAGTAATGCTTCTCCAATGAACATTTTACAATGAATATTGATGGCAATTGTAAAAACATTTGGGTAGTCTGTAAGCAATTTGTGTGACTTATGCACCAAATGACGATGTCTGATTAAAAATTTTTCTCCTTAATTCCAAAAATAGTTGACTAATGAGAAAAGCTATTGTTTTTTATACTGGGTGAAAAAAAATAGAGATATTAAAGGGAAATATATATCACTGAGATCAGAAGTCTTTGTTTTGTTGAATTATCTATCCCAAGAACTTATTAAATTGAATTATCTAATGCAGCATCATACCAGGAACCACTGTGAGAATAAGGCCTTTTCATAGGGTTATAGTAATGAATCTTCATATTTAGTAACTTTTCTGTTTATGTGCTGTAATGAAAGATTCTGTGTGACATTTCGTAATAACAAGTTCATTAGCAAGTAGAACTGCATAAGTCTTTACAAAGTGCATATGCAACAGAAACTTTCTTGTAATTGTTGGGGCACACCCTGGCCCAGTGGATATAAGGATGTGACCAGTAAGAGGAGAGAAGATGGCAGCAGAAGATATTTCTGTAAGTCCACTGAAGTTCTTGAAGTACAACAGTAATCCTGGCCTGGTGTTAAAAGACCCAGGATCTATTAAGATCATAGACATAAGTAAGAAAAACATTAATAATTGTCAAAATTCCAAAGCAAAAAACAATAATATATGAATTTCATTTGTCTAGACCAATTTGGGTAAAACGAGGGTTGGAGACCAAAGGACTACAGCTTTGGAGGGAAAATGCTACTGACATTTGACACGAGGTTAAAGTCAGAGGGTGTGTTGAGAAGGGAAGTGGCAAGGTGGTGATGATTGCTACAAGCATTTTCTAAATTGTCTTCCCATTTCCATTTCTGCCTCACACAGCAGTTAGAGCAGTCCTTAAAAAATGATGTCCTGCCTCTCTCCAGATTACAACTTCTGACTTAAAATCGATCCAAAATTTTTACCATGGCTGCAAAAGGCTTGGCATGGCCTGGGCTCTACTGACAGCCCTTCACATCCTCTAACTCCTGCCAGAGTGGCCTTCGGTCACCTTCTGACTGCTGTATCTTTGGGTTTGATCTATTCATGTGCCCTGCCCTCAGATCTTGATGTACTTAGTTATGTCCTCATCACTTGAACCTCTACCTCCCCCAAAGACCCTTTCCTGCCTGCACTATTTGCTACATCAAATCCTCCATATTATTGTTAGGCACATGTACTTCCTTGAAAGGATTAAGAGGCCTTAATTGGTCCACTTATATATTTACTTGTTAATTTTCTGTTTCTCTCTCTAGAATGAAAGTTCTATGAGGCAAAGTTAATTGTTTTTCTTCTGCTTTGTACTTGGGGGAGACAATATAACATGGAGGTTAAGGGCGTGGATCCTCTAAGGTCGATACCAGTTTCAGTTACCATAGTATCTTCTTAAAATTTCTTAATCCACACATGTGTGAGTTTTCTCATATGTAAAACAGGAATGATAAAGTGAACACAGAACACATACAGGGTTTCTGTAATGACACCGTCATTCAAAATATACAAAATGCTCAGATTCTAGCATGTGGCAAGCACTGAGGACACATTAGCTATTCAAGTTATTGGATAGCACAAAGCCTAGCTCTTAAAAATGACAAATTCTGGCATAAATTAACTGAGTTCCTTTTTACCATAGCACTAAAGGCTTTTTATATATTATTTAGCTCAGATTTTTTCAACCTTGAAATTAATGACCTTTGGGCTGAATAATTTTTGTGTGTAGTAGGATGTTTAACAGCATTCCTGACCTCTACCTATTAGATGCCCATAGCTCCTGTCCCACCACGGATATACACACAAATTGTGGTAACCAAATACATCTACAGATATTGCTAAATGTACTCTGGGAGGAGGGTTCCCCCTGACTGAGAGCCACTGCCTCTTTGTGAGTCAGATCCTGTAATTATAACTATTTATGATTGGGGAAGCAGAATACTTAACAAGTATCTATCCTTTGAATTTTGGGATCAGTGAATCAAGTCAAGTGATGAACAACCAAATAAGCCACCTTAAATTCAACCTTAGTAATGAAACTGGTAGTTAAGTCTAAACTATAATGGAAGAATATAACAATATGGAATTCTGGCTTTTAAATTTCTGAGTGTTTTGCCATTTTTCCAGAGCTATATCTCAGTAACTTTTTAACTTTTTTACTTATTTACTTTTATGACCTTAGCACCCACGTAGGTATCTGAGGGGAACTCCCGGAAGTAGGCACTCACTGCGTATACACACACAATTCCGAACAGAACTGGAGAATGAACTTCTTTTGTCTAGGTGATTTTGAAAAGGAGCAGTGAAGGGGACACCCTGGGGTTCCTGGGGTACTGTCCTCAGGAGAATGTGCTGTGGCCCAACCTGACCGTGAGGCAACACCTGGATGTATACGCTGCTGTGAAGGGGCTGAAGAAGAGGGACGCCATGGTCACCATTACCCAGTATGTCAGCGAACTGCATGCATTCTGTCTTGGGGAGATGTGATGTTAATGGTATTTCAAACAAAATTCAAGAGCACAAAATTAAAGAAACAAGTTTCTAATAAGTGATCCCTTGCTTGTGGGAAAAGTCTTGGCCATCTAGTACCCAGTTCAATATTATCTTCTCTAACTCTAAGCCTAGAGGAAAAAAAAAATGTTTACAGATTATTCTTACTATAGGAAGAAGCTACTGAAAATATGAGCATGACATCCAAGAAAGATTCATAAAGTATCTATATTAGTCAGTTTTGTGTTACTCTACTGAAATGCCTAAGGCTAATTACTCATGAAGAAAAGAAGTTTTCCCGTGGTTTGGAAAGATTGGGCAGCCTCATTGTCTCAGCCTCTGATGAGCACCCAGCTGTGATGACATCATAGCAGGACTGTGTGGGAGTGGTAAAGACGACACGGTCAGACAGGAAACCAGAGACAGATGGGGATCCCACCATCTCTTCTCAAGGCACACCCAATGACCTAGACAACCTCAGGACCTTCTGTGAGGCTTTTAAAGGTCCACAATGTCACCACATTACCAATCTCCCAATGTGTGACCCTTTAAGGGGCAAACTACATCTAAACCATAGCGTATTCACAGTTATTACCCCTCTAGCGACTCTTAACTTTTCTCCACTGTACCGTTTTGATTTGCTTGTTCTCCTACATCCAGTCCCCATCATTGCTAGGTAATGAAGTTTGACTCACGCTGTTTCCTTCAGGTTGGTGGAAGCCCTCAAGCTGCAGGACCATCTGAAGACACCTGTGAAGACCCTGTCAGAGGGAATAAAGAGAAAGGTGTGCGAGGGCTTGGTGTGGCTCTGTGCACCCACAGCCTCGTGCTGACAGCCTGTCTCTCTTGTTCCAGTTGTGCTTTGTGCTTAGCATCCTGGGCAACCCATCAGTGGTGCTTCTGGATGAGCCATCCACTGGGATGGACCCTGAGGGCCAACAGCAGATTTGGTGAGGACATACATGTGTAGCCCCTTTGTGGATTAATGGCTCCTGTAATAAATGCCTTCAAAGTCATTGTTTACAGAGAAAGGATAAGCCACTCAACCACTATGAGGAAAAGAAACATTACGGGAAAAATAACCCTACCAGCAGTTTTTATTGAGGAGAAAAGGATACTCTTTCAACTAAATAGCCATTCTAAGAATTTTATTTTCTTCGTAAGTCTTCTGGATATCAATGGGGCATAGTAAAATCAATCAATTACTAAATGTTATCTCTTTCTGCAACATCACCTAATATACAATTCTTATGAAGAATAAAACATTCCAAATTCTCAATATATTTTTAAATTATTTTAGAAAATTTCTGCTATTTTGTACCTTTGCAGTACATGTACCATATATTTTAGTAAGTTCCACTTTCTGTCTTCTATCTGCCTTCTGATAAACACTCTTGAAACTTGTAAAATTGCTAAATAACTTTTACCCAATACCATATTGTATGTTCAGCCCAAACCTGTTGTCAGATTATAATCAATAATTTGGTTATTTCCCTGCTTATTACCCCTACTATAATTCTGGTTGGGGTATGGTCTGAATTCACCAGTCATTCCACATGTATGACAAGGGAAATTTCTTTTTTTAAATTTCCACACTGCCTCGGACAGTACTTTTATTTATTTCCGTTCAACCTAATTCTAGGCAGGCGATCCGGGCCACATTTAGGCACACAGAGATGGGCGCCCTCCTGACCACCCACTACATGGCAGAGGCCGAGGCTGTTTGTGATCACGTAGCCATCATGGTGTCCGGAAGGCTGAGGTGAGCGCTCTTCAGACTGACACTGGACCCACAGGTCACAGGACATCTCCTCTGTGAGAAGCTGGAGAGGCTACTTCTGGCTCTGGGGGACTGCAGCCTTGGGCTCCAGAGACTGGACAGCACTGGCCAGAGTATCCTCCCTTATCTTGCTTGACTTCCACTTCTGACCTCCAGGTGTATTGGTTCAATCCAACACCTAAAGAGCAAATTCGGCAAAGACTACCTGCTGGAGATGAAGGTAAGGACCCCCACACTGGTGGAGCCCCTCCATGAGGAGATCCTGAGGCTCTTTCCCCAGGCTGCTCGGCAGGAAAGGTAAACACACATGTTACTTTATCTTGGTCTTTGGTTGATTTTCGGTTATAGTGATGAGAAATAAAAGCTTTTTCCTCTCATTCCTTTATGTTTGTTTGTTTTTGTCTCTTAATTTTCAGTACACTAATAACTAGAGAAAGGTCTTATTCCAAAGGCTACGACAGGAGAAGAATGAGATAGAAACTTGCTGCCTTGGAGACTGAGCATTGTCTTGTAAGGGAAGGAGCATTCGTGGGAACTCAGTAGTGGGCCAGGTCCTAGTGTATGCATGTGCTGACGTCATCTCAGTGGTCCTTTCTAGAGGGCACAACCATCCCCTGTTCATGGAGATTCCCTGTATAAGGCCCGTACCGCAGAAACTGCATCAGTCAAAGCTCAGTGGATTGTGTCTCTTAGAATTTTTATCACCATCAGTAACAGCAGTTGAGGCTCAGGTAGGGTTGAAGTTTAAGTAATTTTTACTTAAATGCCCTTTTCTTCATGTTAAGGCCATGGAAAAGTAATCTTGTTTGCTTCCTTCTTAAATCCTACTGCTGTTGATTTCTTCCCCTCTCCCAATCCTCCTTTAGCAGATTGACCTCTAGTTCATCAAAGCACATTCATACCACTATGGTTGTCTCCAAGGCCACACGTACAAATTTAAAAATTCTTGTCAAGATACTGGAGGAGAAATATGTAGAAATCTTGAAGACATAGGTGTAGGCAGAGACTTTATGAACAAAACCCAAATCGCATGGGAAATACTATAAAGAATCAACAACTGAGATCTCATCTTATTCAAAGGCTTTTGCACAAAAGAAATCACCAACAGAGTGAAAAGACAACCCACAGAGTGGGAAAAAATTTTAGCTAGTTGTCCCTCAGACAAAGGACTTATATCTAGAACGTATAAATAATTGAAAAAAAACCCAGATCCCCCAAATTCAAAGACCCAACCCAAAAATGGGCATCTGAGATGCATACGTACTTCTCAGATGAAGAAATACAAATGGCAAATAAATATATGAAAAAATGTTCAGCATCATTGGTCATTCGAGAGATGCAAATTAAAACAACACTGAGATTCCATCTCACTCCAGAAAGAATGGCTATCAAGAAATCAACCAATAACAAATCCTGGAGGGGCTGTAGGGAAAAAGGAGCACTTTTCCACTATTGGTAGGAGTGTAGACTGATGCAATCACCTTGGAAATTAGTATGGAGATTCCTCAAAAAACTAAGATTAGAGGTCCCATTCAACCTAGCTATTCTCCCTCCTGGCTATCTTCCCAGAAGAATTAAAAGCATCATACCACAGCAATATATGCGCACCCATGTTTATAGCAGCACAATTTATAATAGCCAAACGCCCATCAAGTGAGGAACGGATAAAAAAGATGTGGTCTTTTTATACAATGGCGTACTGCTCAGCCATAAAGAAGAATAAACTTGAGACTTATAGGTGAATGGATGCAACTTGAGACCATATTCATAAGTGAAATAAATCAGACTCACATGTGTAAACATCATATTTTCTCGCTGGTGTGAGAAACTGAAAGAGTAAATAAATTCTAAAACACATAATAGATATTGTGAAATGGGAAGAAATTGTTGAAAAGGAAAAAGGAATTAGGACAGTAGGGAAAAGGGAAAAATGCAAGTCAGTTATACTATTAGTGTCTCTTAGTTCATTAAAAAGGAAAGTTTGTACTAATATCAATTGGAGAAATTTTTATGCCCGTGTTTTGTACCCTGAGTAAGTACTTTGAAGATAACAATCTGTAATGTATTAATTATTGTTATTCGCCTATTTTCTCTTGAAATTTTTTTGTATTTTTTTCCATGAAAATAGAGGATTTATTGTCCTTTTAAGACATACAACAGCAGAGGTGGTGACCTTGAAATCTGGAGTTCAGCCTCGTTATTCGCTTTGCAGGTACTCCTCCCTGATGGTCTACAAGCTACCTATTGAAGAGGTACAGCCTTTGTCACAGACTTTCTCCAAACTAGAGCTAGGTAAGTGATTGTTTATAGAGATCAGACTCTGAGAAATACAGAAAACCCAAACCAGCATTAAAAAATCCATAAATGGAACTGTGGGTTTTTTTTTTTACCATAAATAAATTACTAACACTTCCAATATAGTGGTTCTCCAAAAGGGGTGATTTGACAAAGTGTGGGGATAATTAGTCCTCACTACTAGGAGCAGGGAGACAAGGATCAGTAGGCGTCAAGTAGATAGAGACCAGGGATCAGGTGAGACACCCTGCAATGCACGGGTCGGTCCCCACAGGAACGAATGATCTGACCAAACTGTCATTAGAGCTGAGGTTGGGAGACTTTGCCCTGGCTCAACAAGGTTCTGGAGCAAAGAGACCATTGACATTCAGCGCTGGAGTGTCCACACATTCGTACAAACAGAAAAATATAATTGTTTTTTGTTTTGAAGTATTCTTGGATAGCATTTGATATGGATGAGATGGTTCCTCTCTACTGGAGTGAGCTAATCAGTGGCTCTTTTTAGGTATTTGCATCTGGTCTTCACCTATTGCACTGATCTTGCTCGGCTTAGTTTTTGCCTGTCATGTCAGGTGCACTAACCCTGATGAGTTACACACTTCCCCCCAGGGCTTTTCTTGAGTTGTGCTTTCTGACTTCACAAAACCATACAGGCCTGCAAAACCATACAGGCCTCAGCTTCCCAGTTCCTAAGGAGAGGCTTTTGTTGGCAGGCTTAGTTTTCCATACTGATCATTTTCCCTTCATGACCAGTTTTGCATCATTCCAGTGGGAAGGATTTCCACAGTGGTTTCTCATGTATTTTGTAATGAATTTGTAGCAGAGAGATTGAGAAACGCTACTCCCTGGAATACAATTGAACCTTTCTTTAAAAGGCTCCTTATATTTCTGCTTTCGAAAATGTTCTCTCCTATTCCAAATTGCTGGTCTGCTTAATTTACTATAACTGAGGTTTTCATTTGAGGGAAAAAAACTTTTAATCATAATTTCGCCACTCTGTTATATGAATACGACACAACGTACAAAATGCAGAAACATGAGCTAAAATTTTTTTCTCAAACTGTTATTAGACATCATGACATTCTCAGTAGCAACATGTACATTTATAGAATGAACTAAGCCCAATGCTGTGGAAGCAAAATTCACATACTGTTACACTTCCTTTTTCTGGGTGCATGGATCCTTCTTCCACATCAAATCATAGTTGAGTAATGCAAACTCCAGCAAAACTCGAGTGTTACAAGCTTCTCCCAGGCCAGACTTGCCTCCGCTTTGGAGATCTGCAGCTGGAAAGATGGCCTGGTCAGTTGTGTCTCTCTTTTTATTCTTTTCCCTTCTTGATTGATAAACTGATGTTCTGGGCCTCTTCAGTGTGGAATGAAAGGGGAAGGGAGAAGAGATATCAAGGAGCAAAAGTTGATTGTCAGAGTTGTAATGTGGCGGCAGGGTCTCCTGTGTAAGAGGAGTGCAGTATCTCAAGGCTAGAAACAGCAAGACTGTCATCACCTTAGATCTGAAGGCACAAAGCACAGAAACAGTGATTGGAACCTGGGAGTGGACTCGTGCAGAATTTGCCACCTTGACACAAATAGTGACCTTCCGTCAAAGGATACACTTGGTGTCAGGGCGGCTGTGAAAGAATAAATGTCATGAGGTCCATTGTCCCTTGTCCCTCCTGCCAGGTTTTCCTTTGATAGAATCTCCTAAAAGCCATCTCTTAGGGCAGCCTCTGGAGAAGAATGAGGGCAGGAATAGAGACAAGCACGGTAGTTTTCCAGCTCAGTGGAAACCATCCCTTAGCTATGCCTCCTTGAAAGTTCTGGAGCTGCTAATAGGGTTTTACAATCTTCCATCAAAACTCTGAGGAAGTGCGATAGTATTTCCATCCTGTGGAACTATTGATAGTGCATTTGCGTTCCCATATTTAGTGCAGAAATATTCGTTACCTTATATTTTATATTTAAGGTTATTTTTTTGACCATGAAAAGGTAAAATTATATATATATATATATATATATATATATATATATATATATATGTGCTTGTAATGTATATTCATCCTTGTGCAGTTAAACAGAACTTTGTCCTGGAGGAGTACAGCCTCTCGCAGTCCACCCTGGAGCAGGTGGGTCCGTTTCAGTGGTCTTTTATCACCCATGAAATACAAAGTGTCTACACGGGCTACCTTTTGCACGTGGTTGGAGCTATAGAAGGCAGCCTGGCATCCCTCTGCTTTCATGTTTTTTCTCCCATTACAGGTTTTCCTGGAACTCTGCAAAGAGCAGGAGCTGGATGATTGCGATGAGGAACTGGATCCCTCTGTGAAGTGGAAACTCCTCCCACAGGAGGAGCCTTAAAGCTTCAGATGTTCTGCTTCTCTTAAAGCTTTTTGAGACAATGTTCTATGGCACTAATAGGCCTTATCTCAGATATGGCACAAATTACTTTTGAAACTCATGTTATAATTTTTTTCAATAATATAGTGGGGCTGGTGGGTAAAGTTAATGAGAGCAAAGATGGAGCCTGAGATTAGACCACATTACCCAGCCAGGGTACCAGTAAGCACATTCCCTGTCACAGGGTTAATTTAAAATAGTATTTGTGGGCCGGTGAGATGGCTCAGCGGCGTACGCCCCTGCCTGGCAAGCGCGAGGGCCCGAGTTCGACTCCCGGATCCCACATACGAAAAAGGGGCCGGTGATGTCGCTCAGCGGCACGGACGCCTGCTGGCGCGCGAGGTCCTGAGGTCGACCCCCGGTACCCACAAAAAAATAATAAAAATAAAAATAAATAAAATAAAATAGTATTTGTTGGATCGGTGAGATAGCTCAGCGGCATAAGTGCCTGCCTGGCAAGCACAATGTCCTGAGTTCAACTCCCGGTACCCGCATACAAAAAATAAGATAAAATAAAATAACATTTGTGACAGATTTGTTTACCTGTCTGAGGATGATACAAAGACTGCTCACTTTCTTTCCACAAACTTAAAAATATTGAATATGTCCTTATCTTTTTGATTAGGTAAAGTATAAAATCAGACATAATATTGACATTAAAGGAAAGAGATTACCCAATAGCACAAATTTTGCTTTTTGTAATTTTCTGCTCTTGACCAGTTTTTAATTCCCTGATTCTTTTTCTAATCATTTTCAGACTTCAGTTTGTAGAATACTGTTTTTTCTAATGTGACTATAAATGAATTTGAAACTTGTTAAGGTGCATACTTGCAATGTGGATTTGAATGTTCAAGTTAATGGAATATGGATTTGAATGTTCAAGTTAATGGAACATATTATGATGTATTTTTACGTGCAAACTTGAAACATCCCATATATGATGGAAGGTTGTACTCTATGTAAAACACTACAACTTCATTATTATTTCAGTAGTCTGAATTTACCATATCTATCTAGCTATATATATTATGACCTATACAACTAGTCACCATGTAACACCTTAAAATCAATAAACTTGTACTCTTAATTTAGTAGCATTTCTATTGTTATTACCACTATTATTGTTGCTAGCTAACTAAACATCCAAAGGCAGTTATGTGAAATATCTTTACTTTTATTCTAGTGTTTCTTGCATCTTTCTAGTTCACGAAAATAACACACTGCCATCAGTCTACTCACAGGAGAGCTTGAGCAAAAGGCTCGAGATTTCTTACTTTAAAGAGGGGACATTAACACTAGCCCTACCGACTCTCTTGATTTTTATGGATTACAAATTAGTTGATACAAGTGAACCTGTTGAAAACTACAGTTTACTTTATTTATATTGGTACTAGAATAAGTGTTCCTTGCAATAAGCCAAAATTGTGCAATTATAGTATTAAAAGTCTTTTCCCCTAAATAAATCACAACTTTCTAAGACTTGCTTCAGTTGTACCATTAAAATTCTGTTAGAATTGGGAAGCGTTTTAGTGAAGCATTTTTTAAAAAATGACGATGCGTAGATATGCTGCATTATGCGAGATGGCAAAGGAGTGCTTAGTGTATCATTTTAACACCCTGTGAGCATATTCATCAGGCTAAAAAAATGAAGCAAAAAAATGCTAATAATTTGAGTGAGAATGTTTCAAAAAAAGGATCTGTATCTATCAGTCTATAAAAGAAACTAAAATCTTAAATTCAGGTCACAGAATTTCAGAAATGTGACAGTTTGGGAAGCATAATAAGATAATGGTAATGTTACAATCATTTACAAGAAGACTAAGAATACATTACGTGCTAAATTTTGTGTCTATATTGACTATATTATGGAAGCCTTATAATAACATTGAAATAATTATTTTTATTTGCAATTTATTTGGGAAGCAGAATTTCTAAAATGGCCCACTATGTATGTACCCCGCAATCTCTGGACCCTGTGGACATGATGTGATGTTACCCACTGGGTCTGTCGTGATATGCGACACGGCTTGTGTTAACGTGGAAGGTTATCTGGGTGGGCACGGAGAGATTAGATTATGTGACTTAGTCTCCTGGTCCCTTAAAGATGGAAATGTTTTCTCTGTACAGCAGGGGGAGTCATGGAAATTCAAAGTAAAAGGAGGACGTGAGGCTCAGTGTCTGTCTTTGAAGATGGGGTGGGGCACTGGAGAAGGAATGTGGGTGTCCTGTAGTATAGTAGTTGAGAGGTGACAAACAGAAGGAGAAAAATGCACCTGGCACTAGCCATTTGGTATCATGAAGCTACTGAAATTATTGACTATTAGACAGCACTACATTGACTAATACAGTAGTTGACACCAAGAAAAAGGTGAGATGGAAAACCTGGCAGAAATGTTGCTCCTGCAGGGTGCTGATGCAATTGCCAGAAACTCTGAGCTGAGCCAAGCTGTCTGTCCCCAGTCCTCTCCTGGAGCAGAACTCTATGAGGGTGACCATTCCCACTGAGACACTTGGGGACCACCAGGCTGGGACTAAAGGACAGGACAGCAAAACAAACCCCTGGACACCATAAACCATTACTATTACTACCACGATGTGTCACTTCTCCACGCTTGTCCTTTTCTCAACAAACTGTCATAAGACCATGAGAGAAACACAGAAGCAAAATGTTTAACAAAACGAGTGAATTGTTACCCAAAAAACCTTAAATAAATCCTCTAGCTTCACTTGCTCTTACTAGACTTAAAGACCACTAATTATAAAGATCACACAGCTGGGTAATACATTACCAGTTTCTCACTAACTTTAGTGCAGAAAACACCTCCGACATGTAGGTTTTGATAAGTTGTTTAGAATTTCTGAGGGACCTAAAGGCTGCTTTCGTTGAAAGCAATGACTTTTCACTTGAGCCTACGGAAATCTCATTGGTGACTACCAATGGGATAAAAGGTTTCACATCTCTGTCTTCACTTACTGCCTTAACCCTTATGTATCAGTCAGTGCTCACTAGAGAAATACATTTAATGCAAGATATATAAATACAAGGGCTTACAAGGTAGGCTTATAGTGGCCACTCGCAGAGTCAGGTGTGGAAGAGTGCAAAAAGGCCACCTGCGCGATGGAGATATGAAGAATCCAGTACATGGTTGAAGGCCTGGAGCTCACTGTAGAGTCCCAAGCAAGTCCGTATCAGGAGGCTGAAGGGTCTGCGGTGGAAGCCAGGAGACAGTGTCCAAGCTGACGGTGAAGAACGGAGCGCCTCCAAAGAAACAGAAGCCAGCCTCCTCCTTCATTTCCCTTCTATTCCATTCAGGTGACAAGCCTGCCCATGGTAGGTCTTCTGCCTTCAGTAAATCCCTTTACTGAGTTGTATGCCGTTATTGAGTTTTATCTGTGGCGATTTCAACCTAGTACTATGTTGATCCAGTTTAGTTGGGCATTTCTTACTCAAATTGAGTAAGAAATTACTCAGTCAACTATCACACCTTGTGACAAATTCTACTCAGCTCTGCATGTAGATGTATTGATCACTTAAAAATGTTTCGGGCTGGTGAGATAGCTCAGCGGCATAAGCACCTGCCTGGCAAGTGCAAGGTCCTGAGTTTGACTCCCGGTACCCACATATAAAAAAAAAAAATGTTTCATCCAAGACTATAATGCACCTTGAGGCCATAATATTAAGTGAAATAAATCAGACATACAACTTCAAATATCGCATAGCTTCTCTTATATGAAAAACCCTGAAGTAGGAATAATTTAAAGAGCATAATAAAAGATAGTCAACACAGAAGAGGGAGATAGATCTTTTGCAAATGGGAAGAGGATCTGGAGAAGTGGGGAGAGGGGAAGGAGGAGAGGAGAAGGGGAAATAAAAAGAATTGAGATATGTACCAACTCCCCATGATTAATGTAATCATTATATATGTACTACAAACATGTACCAATAAAAAATAAATTAAATTTAAATAAATTTTTATTTAAATAAATTAAATAAAAAATAAATTTAAATTTCAAAAAAGACTATGATATAGAACGAATTTGTCCTATTACCTATTGGAGCTGGTGTGTGTTTTCTTTTTCCTCTCTTCTCTCTTCTTTTTCTTCCCCCCTAACCCTTGTGCTGCTTCAGGAGCTACAATAGCTTGAGCCCCTGAAGTCTTTCAACCCTATCGTAAGGCCTGGACCAAACCACAAAGCCAGAATGTTTGCACAGCAGCTTCAAGAGTAACTCACCAATCCCTAGGACAAGTTCAGTGTGACCACTGCGAACAAGGGGTGGTCATAAGAAGAAACATCTTTTGAAATGGTGCATGCAGCTGGGCTTTCTCCTACCACACCAAATCCATAAAAGCTTGTGGCTTTTTTTGTTCTGTGAGCATCTTGGTCCCTCCCTTGATTAATGCTGACTGCCTTTGGCTTAAGTCCTTGTTTGCCTGAAGCTGCCCTCTTCACTCCAATGAAGCAAGAATACGTGTGCTTTCAATATTTGGCCCCATCTTACTTCTATTGTTCCCATTTTCAAAGATCATGTTGTCCAGTGCCACCATTATTTTCCTACATGTTTATCTGTGTTGACTCTGCTTGTTGATACTTTCTTCATTCCCAGTCTGTACCATAACCATCTCCGAAGTGTCTAACCAAGAGATAGTAACTTATCTACTATGGTGCTCATATAAATTTTTTCTTGTTTTGATTTATTGAATTATATCTGTGGAAATTTCAAAGAAAGACAGTTAAAATCTTGCATTAAAATCACTACCTTGAAATAAAACTCTTACTGTAAATTGGAAAATATATTTTCATATCTCCTCAAAATCCCTCTTTGGGTACAACCGACACAGTAATGACATAATCGGAGACCACCATAAGAATAAGGGAAACAGGCAGCATCCTGGGCCCTTACCCGCTACTCATTAAAAGCATGATTCACATTTTTTCCTGGAAGAGCTAGGAATTTAAAAGCCATTTTTGTATGAACCATGAGTCTTCACTTGGACCTACAGATGGCCAATAGGTAACTAAAAGCAAAATAAAGTCTGGCTTTCATATTGTACCCTTTGTTACTGTAAATCTTGAGTCAAGTCTCTTCTCGGTTCTGCATATAGATATGTTAATCATTTAGGGAGTATCTGTCTAAAATTTGGCAAAACAGAACTATGCTACTAGGACTGTGATAATACTCAATGGGACCCCAACCCACAAACTAATACTCTAAAGCTGGCTGCCTTACATTTTGGGTAGGCCTGTTCGAAGCTTTGTATCAGAGTGTGCCCCTTCCAGCTACCCAAGCTACAGTCCTTTTATCTTCCCTCTAACTTTCCACTTAAATCTTTTCACCCTTGGAGATTTGTGCTTGAGTTTTAATTTTCACTATTACTAAAAGAAAGAACCCAAGCTACCCAGAGGCACCACAATGTAAGCCAAGACAAAATGTGTTCGGACAAGTCCACTCTGCTTCGTATTATACAGCAGATCTAAACCTTGGTGTACAAAATTGTATTGAGTGAATGTTTGGAGTATTTGAAGTAAAAGGTAAGAATAATTTGTTCTGAGGGCTTAATAAATGAAAACATTGCAACGACTATGAAGATATAATTTTAGCAATACTTCCTTTATCTATTCTTATATGAGATGCAAGTTTCTCAATGATGTCACAACTAACATTTTGGCCTGCAAAATTCTTTTTTGGATGGTGGTGGAAGCTGTCTTGTATACTGCAGAACATTTAGTGGCATCTTTGGTCTCTACCCACTAGATGCCAGTCACATTCTCACCTGAGTGTGAAAAACCAGAATATCTGAAGACATTTCCAAAATCACCCCTATTATACTGTCTTTTTAGTATTTATCTGTCCTTTAAGTCAACTACTTGATAATTTTATTGCATTGAGGCAAAGTAAAAAATGAGGATTTCATGGTCATGGATCTCCTTTTTATAGGACATTGGTTTCTGGACCAGGGTACAAAAAGTGTTCTTATAGAATTGATCTAGTACATTAGCAATGAAAATGGTCAATAATCAATAAGATGTATATATAAACACTGCAATAACTTTTGTTTGAAGTTCACGGCCCTGAATATTTTTAAGAGAGCAGAGGCCTCAGTAATGTGTTGCACAACAGTCTGTAAATTATTTCTGTGAGGGAAAATAAAGTACGCAACTAACTGAAGTCTGTAGTGAAATCTCCAAAAGTAGTGTGGCAACTACTACCAGAAACAAAGTGAAACCCTGCTTTGTAGGGGTGGCGTTCCACCAGTTACAGAAGAAAAAGCCATGTAGAAAAGGTTAATTTTTAGGCAGATATATTAGCTTAGAAGGAAAAAAAATCCTTGCTCTGCACTGAATCCTCCTTGCCTGGAACTCGGGAATACACTTAGCTCATTCATTCAGAATTCTCTCAGGATTCTGAGTAGAAAAGAACCTCAGAGATCTTATCATTGTTTGTTTATTTCACAAGTTAGAATGTGACAGAAATGTTATTTGTTCACAAAAAATATAGCTGTATCTCAGGTCATGACTAATACTTGCAGATTTAACTTTTGAAAGTGCATTGATGGATGGAAACTACTCTCTTCAATACTTTGAGCTATGTAAAATGAAATATAAGATTCTAACTATAGGCTGGATAATGACAGTTTTTTCCTCACTAATAAATGTATATTAAATTTTAATTTGTTTGATCAAGAGCAAAGTCCCTCTTATGGTTGGCTTAGTTCGGATTTTCATTCTTATTTGCATAGCTCCATGCCATTCATGAACCACATTGGTCTGTTTATGATCTTTTGTGTTGAGCATATATTTAAGATGAGGCCCAGTGGTGCTGAGTTCAGGAAGTGAACTGGAAAGGGTGAAAAGGACTGTCCATGAGAACGAAAACAGGAATGTACCCACTGGGCATGGTGGTGCCTGCTTGTCATCCCAGCACTCCGGAAGCTGAAGCAGGAGACCCGCCTGGCTGGGCTACACAGAGTTCAAGGCCACCTGAACCGCATAGCAAGACCCTGTCTCAAAAAAAAAAAAAAAAAAAAAGAAATTTTAAAAGGAACACAATAACTACAAAATACATAATTAAAAGTTGAAAAAATAAAAATGAAAAAGAATGGAAAATTGAGGCAAAAATGTTTATGTCAGATAACGCAGATTTGATATTGCCTTTTTTGTTCTTCTTCTTCAACTACACTCATGTTATTCTATCACTTTTAGTAGCTCAGCTCACTAATAATTGATTATTTTCTCACTAGTTTTAAATTCTTTCCTGGCAATTCTTCATGTCATTCATTTACATTATCAAAAGGGAACTTATAGTCCCAAAATCTAGCCATACTGTGTTCTGCCTTCTAATTCTAGCCAACTCCACTTCCCTTTTTTATCACTTAAGATTATACTCTTTAACCACATTTTATCTTCCAACTCTAACTTTCCACCACACCCATCCTAAACTACCCAACCAGAATCCTGCAGTTCTTAATTGCTTCACTTGTTAAGTTGGGCATTGTCAGAGAAAAATATTTCTCATGCTTGCCAAATGCAATAAAACTGTACGTATCTGTATGTAATTCGTATTCCTTGTTATCCAGTAGAATTAGGATTCTTAGGGACTCAATACATATGCAAAATCCACAGTGTGTCTTCACCATTATTTCTGACATCATTTTTGGGTGCTTCAACATCTGACTTGATGGCCAGTGTTCCACCCAGCACTCTAGTGTGTCATTTCCTTGGTTTTCTCATTTCCTTTGATCTTTTCCTTTATTTCTCCTCTGTCACTGGTTCCTCCACCCTCTAACACACCAAAGAATTACATAGTCCAAAATATCAAAAGTGTTCAGGTTGAAAAACTCTCACAGAGGTAAATACTGTATAAAAAAAGAGATGAAGGGATGAGGTTCAAGATGATTAGACTTTTTGACTCATGTCAATAAGAAAATCCAGGACTCCTGGGTAGAGATAAAAAGCCTTTTCTCTTAGCTCTTTATTTTTTACTGTTTAAAGTGAGCATCTTATGTTTTGAAATCTGCCAGTTTCTTCTGGAGCATAGAAAAATTACAAATACCAGATTCCCTCAGCAACAGAGCTCTTTAGAATTCTATAGCAGACAGACAGCCAAGTACAGCTGGCTGGTCTCTGCTGCGGAAACTAGCTGGAAGTCAACACAAGGAAGTTGTTCAAAAGAGATCATGTGAATTCCCAGCAATCTGACTGGAAGCTTTCAGAGCAGGCAAAGAGTGCAAGCATAAGAAAGACATACAGACCAGTAAGAAATGTGAGTGATTTTCTTGGAAATAACAAAACTCAGGAATGAACTGAGTTTGTAAGTCACTTTCTTCAGATACTCCAAAAGTAAGTTTATCTTAATTTTTGTGTTTGTACTATACAATGATAAATATGTTTCCATATGCTAAATATCAATATCTGTGGGGAAATTTATTAAAAATTTAATTTAATATTTCTGAATATCAGCTGGTATACTGCACAGAAATGACTCTGCAAATAAATATCTTCTTTTAAAATTATGACTATTATATCACAATGAGGTGAAAAAAATATGAGGAAGTATGCCAGTTAGCTGGAAATTTGCCATGCATAGGTCATAAGAAACTTAAATCTTGTGGCTATATTTGAGGTATGACTCTGAATGTAAATGCATTTGCAGATATGTACAGTGTACAATTTTATTGCATAGCAATTTGCAATATACTCTCAGAGTATATACTTACTCTGTGAGATTTTTTACTGTTAATATTTGGAGAAATGTTTTTATGGTTTCTGCCTCTCATTCTCAGACTGATATTTTT
This sequence comes from Erethizon dorsatum, assembly GCA_028451465.1. Taxonomy (NCBI): domain Eukaryota; kingdom Metazoa; phylum Chordata; class Mammalia; order Rodentia; family Erethizontidae; genus Erethizon; species Erethizon dorsatum. The sequence continues at coordinate 13,550,742 of CM051826.1, forward strand.
TAAATGGAAGGTACATTCCTGCATCTTTTACACTTGGAATATAAGTGTACTGAATCAGATTGAAAAATGTGTACTTTTTATTACAGCTGTACAATCTCAAGTCCACCTCCTTTGCCATTCTGAGTTGTTTGTAATTAAAGTTTTCCTTTCTCGTGGTGAAGCAAAAGGCTATCTCCTGATTTTAACATTAGCATGACAAGAGAAAAATCAAAATCTTTATAATTAGAGGTAAACTATGAAATTCATCATAACACGTCCTTGCCTTACTTTTTGTTTAGAATGCACTGAAGATCATATATGAATCAGGGAAGAAAAAATGTGGGAGAGTTTAAGGCACTTGTTTACACTGAGACCGATTTACAATGGCAAACCTACAGACTTGGGAATCCCACTCAGTTTGTCAGGCTACACTGGGTGGTAACTGATTTCATAGTCAGAGCACCCCTTTGGAGGATTCACCCTGCCCAACAACCTCTTCAGGAGTATCCGCACAGTCAGAAGCAACCCATGGGAATCCTGGAACCCTGACCTGAGGCTTTTTTTCTTGGATTTTATTCCTCTATCTAGTTGTCATTCTGTGGACTTTCTGTCTGGTTGTCTCCAGCATCTGCTTCTACTAGACTTGCTTCCCAGCCTTGCTAACCAGCCATGAGCAGTATCCTGGCTTGTCAATAGCCTCTGATCGCGCAGTGGGCAAGTGCTTCCCACTGAAAATTGTCCATGCACTCCTCACCTGTGACTCACCTTTGACTCTGGGACATAGCACCCCCGGTGTATGATTCTATCCCATGAATGGGATGAGAGCTTTGGGCAGCGACACACTATTCCTCTCTCTGTGGAAAGATTGCAGAAAAACTATGATGGCCATTCTGCAACAACATGGAAAAAAAAAAAAAGATCACTTCCAGTAAATTTCAGGACAATTGACATGGGCCAGGCCAGCATGGAGCTGCAGGTTTTGTGCCGTAAAGCCCTGTTCCATTTATATAAGCTATCAGGTCATGCTTCACATAAAACCAATGTTCCTTATAAAATAATATTTTTTGTAATTCAGACTAAGAAATCTATTTTCTCCTGCAATTACAACCTTTTATGACTATATTATGAATGGTTGCTCTTCTTTATAGACAAAGTTTTTAGGAAATGCCAAGCACATCATAGTTGTGTAGGATTTGTTGATTGGGCTTATTGGATGATGTAAAATTTAGCATGCACTGAAACCTTTCCTCTTAGAAGATATATACAGTGTCTGTTGCAATAAAATTTGTGTAAATTCCCACATTTTGATGGTTAGTTTTTTGTGTCATCTTGGCCGAATTGTGACCAGTTGTTTGCTCAAACACTAGTCTAACATGATATTTTTCTTAAGTTAACGTTTAAGACCGTAGATTTTGAGAAAGCAAATTACTATCCAAAATGTGAATGGATTTTACTTAATCAGTTGAAGGCCCAGAAAACACATACTGAATTTCCCCCAGAGAATATGGCATTCTTTTCAAGATTGCAACCTAGAAGCCCTGCTTGAGTTTCCAGCTTGCAGCCCTGCAGAAGTTGGACTCAAGAATGCAACACCAACTCTTTCCTCAATCTCTAGCCTGCTGGCCTTCTCTACAGATCTCAAAATTGCTACCTCTACAGTGGGATGAGCCCAATTCTTTAAAGTCAATTAATCTCTCTTTTCAGTCATATTTAATATATATCCAAATCAATAGACAGCTAGATATAGATATGCCCTACTGGCTCCATTTCTCTGGAGATCTTTGACTGACATGTGCACCAACTTTTAAGATGACCCCTCCTCCCTTAGCAACACTTTCATACAATTGAAATTGTATTGCTGAGTGTGACTTGCTGTATCTGCCATAGGAGGGGACCGATCCACACTGTACTTCTACTTCCTGATTACTCATTCTCAGGGCTCCTTTCAAGATGTTCCAGATCTAATTTGCTTCATCTGTACATGTTTGCACTGTCTTCCTCACCAATGTCATTTACTCACTCAAACTGCATGTGCATAGGCACACACACACGTGTATACACACACAGAGCAGAAGTGCCATTGGCTTACTTCTTGGGAATTACAGCTGTTTTACTCTGCCTCTCAGAGTCATGATGACTGGACCTGCCAAATGCTGAGTGCACCAGCATTCACAGTATGGATTCCACAGAGGTCCTGGCCTTCTAGTTTCGGCAGGCTGCAGCTCAGCTCTCTCCAGTTGTCAACTTGGGAAGAATCCTATTTTCCCATGACATTGCACAGTAACACTCTTCAAAACATGTTGTGGCAAATTACTTTATTTCCAATCAGCAGACCAATATTTACCCAAATACTAAATGTGTACTGTAATGTTACAGAAATTTTACATTGCTATATAAGCTGCTAAAGCAAACTCCTCACTCTCCTGTTTTCTCGCTGACCAAAAACCAAGCTTGCCTTCAATAGCACCATCCTATGTGCTCAACATAGAATGGCTGAGATGGTGCTCATGGTGATAAGCACCCCTCATCCGGCAAGAGTATGCAAGAGGGTGAGTGCTCAAGTTTGACTCCTATTCCACTGTCTGCTTCCTCAGTCTAAGGCTCTAAAGTAGTCAATACTATTTCTCTCCATTCCCAAGTTCTCCAACTAAAGCACACTCATCTTGTTTTTATTTAGCATGTCAACCCTCTAAGACTATAACGAATTCCTTTATAATCCATGTCATTTTGATTCTTCCAGATGGTCAATAACAGGAAGCTGAAAAAGATAGGTCAGAGTTCACGGGTTCAAATCCAGCTCAAAACTTTCTGAATTCATCTCAAGGAGACTCCTTCTACTACCTCCAGCACACCACACACTATGGTCTTTCCATGGTAACTTGTGAAATCAATATGTACATTGATTCAACTCATAATTGTCATGAAGTATCTACTCTTGTGTATTATAAACAGAGAAGGTGGAACTAAATTTCTGTACAATGATAAGAAGCATGATGATGATTGGTAATTCCATACCTAATAACTGCAATTTCTTTTCTAGGTTCATCACCTAGATACCTTGTCATATGTGGACAGACAGTCATTATATTTATGATACAATTCCATTTACATTGTCAAAAAGTACAGAATAATTCAGGTCCAAAAGTGTGGTTTGTTTTCTATTTTAACAGTGTAGTTTCCATAGAAGGAATGCATAGATTAAGTTTTTCTCCCAGGGAAAATGAAATTGTGTAGTCTCTTCACATCCTATTAATATAAGTGAAATGACTTCGGTAAAAGTTCACAAAATATCCCTGAAATTGTTTTTAGATATATCAATTTTGAAAGATTTGTATTGTAAAGAATCTAAGAATGCAAATGCATTAAAGTGTGTTTATAGAATGAACAAATGTATATACATTTAAGAAAATACAGTGTTGAAAAAGTCTGGATGTGGAAGAAGGAGAGACAGAAAGCATTAGAGAGATATCTAATGGCTAAGTGGAATTCACAGAATCTAAGCATCTTTTTGGAAATGTGGGGTAATCAGAGTATAATTATTTTCATAAAATCTCTTCATATTAATGTCTTAACCTCTATTTCTCCTCCTTTAATTAAACAGCAAAATGGTGAAAAGAAAGATAAGCATGTGCCAACAAACATGGGCCCTATTTTGCAAGAACTTGCTTAAAAAATGGAGACTTAAAAGGGACACTTTGATGGTATGACTCAATGTTTATGTTGCTTCATATATGTGCTATTAAAATGCACTTCCCTCCATGGCAATTATCCTTTTACAGCACCTTGAAAAGCAAACCACACCTAAATGTAGTGAAGGCAGAGGCAGTATATTTAGGGCTAAATATAATAAAGAAGGCAGCAACTGAGATTCAATAAATATTTTAAAAGTTTAAGAAGGCATTTAAAAAAACTAATTAGTGCTATGCTCATTAATGCCAAGATTAAGATGGTGGTGAATTAAGATTAAGATGATGGTAAATTGAAGGAACGATAAGCATGTGACCCAATAGATACACTCTCTGGGAACAGGGACTTATTTTTCAACCTGATTCTCTTCTTAAAAAAGCATTTGCTTTCTTACGAAAATAGAGACTTCAGAGAGTGGATACAATATGGTGGAGAAAAAAATCGTTATTTTCTTATAACCTTGCCATTTAAGTATCAGATTGGTTTATCTAGGTAGCATTTGCTGTTTAAATTGTGAATTTCTTTGTAAGGCAAAGTATTTTGGAAATTTAAAAAGTGAAAAGTGATTTGTTATTGGTAGCTTGCCTACCATACCAGGCCAGTATTCTAAGGTCCCTGCAGTTTTTAAATTTTCAAACTTGCCATCTTGAAATGTAACCAACGCATTCATTATTTCTGAAGAAAAAATGCCTCGGGACTGTCTTCTGCCACATACACTTGTAGTAAAATCAAACATATTGGTGGATCACAGCACAGCACTCAGTGCCTCTGATGTGCATTAGAATCCAGTGTACTAGCACTTGCTTTAGAGAGCAGTCAACTTCACTTCCATGGAAAATTCATTGAAATTAAAGACATTGCTCAACTTCTGTGCTTTGCATATTTTAACAAGTGCATACAACAGGAGATGAATTAGAAATTTAGCCAAACAAAAGCACAGCTATATGGCAAAACAAATTGTGACTGACTTATTTGGCGTTATTATTTTCTCTCTTATTATTCTTTCTCTCTGAGTATGTAGGAATGGTTGTACTCAGCACTTTTACTAGTGACCTTGTACACATTCTCCACACTTCATAAAGTTTATGATTTTTCATCAATGCCTTCCTTGGAGCTGGGACGTATAGATTCATTTAATGATTCCACATTTGTGATTGCATACACACCATTTGACAAAACATCTCAGAGGATAATGAATAAAGTCTCTTCTGCCTCCTTCATGATGGGTGAGTATTATACTAAGCTAGGAGGAATTTCTGCATTTAGTTAACTTGGTCACAAACAAATACAGTTAATTTATAGTTAATAAAATGTTTGCTGTCAATCTCCAGATAATGCAAAATGTTAATATAATTTCCCTTGATTAAATAAAAGACCTCAAATCATTATCTGAAGACAAAATTAAGCAAGGGAGAAGAGTGTTTACAGTACTCGTTCTCTAAAAAGAAATTAACTAAATTATATTCTGATTTTGGAAACACAAGACTGTGGACTTTCGAACTTTGGAGTGTTTAAGGGTTTGTTGATACTGAAAAGAAGCCCCTGCTGTTCAAGTAACATTCAGAAGTCTTAAGGTGGTTGGTTGTGTTCTTGGTCAACACACATTTGTATTTTCCAGTCAAGTCACTTCTTAACACCCAAAAGATTTTTTCCTCTTCAAATGTGAAGGTTCTATCTAGGTGTATTACATGTTTCAAAATCTGTCCTTCCTGCCCAGGGTGGTGGTACATATCTGTAATCCCAGCATTCGGGAGGCTGAGGTAGGAGGATTGTTATGGGCCAGCCTGGGCTACATAGTGAGTTCAAGGCCAGCCTAAATCACAGAGCAAGACGCTGTCTCAAAAAAAGCAAAACAAAACAAAACAAAACAAAACCCCCAAAAAACAAAAAATTCTGTGCTTGCTACAGTTGGGCAGCTATCCATGAGCATGTAAGATGAGCATTATCACTGTAAACAGAGCTTGGCAATCATTTTTTTTTAAATAATGTTGGGCTTGGAATCAAAGAAATTTTGGTTAATGCAATTATAGCACTGTGTATAAACCCCAAAGCAACTGTGAGCCATCTTTATCCTCATTTATAATATCTTATCAATAACCTGTTATTTATTGTGAACCTTTCCTTGGTGAGAGACTCCTGATACATACAGTTTTAAGTAAAACTGTAATTACCAACTGTACTTATTCTAAATTTCTTAGTACAGTTTCAAGGCTTTAATTCTAACCAGATTAGCCACACCCGTGGAAGAAGAGCATATCTTTCCTAATATTCCAGTCCAGTTCTGGGTTCTCTCCCCCCAACTGGTTTGAACCTGCAAACTACATAATGCTAAGAAAAGATGAAGTGTGGTGTCATTCCTAAATCTCAAGAGGCTTAGAAGAAGGAGGAATGGAAGTCAGGTGGATGAAACTAACAGTTTATTTTTCTTTCTACAACCACATATGTATACCTGGTAGTGTTATTTAACATAAAATGAGAAAAAAAATCATCCATGAAGATTACTCCATAAATGTGATTTAGATTTGATTATGAAAGTATCGCAGAAGGAAGCTGACGTTACCTTTGAGTATCAAAACCCCCCTTCAAGAGCACTATTCTTAGGTGACCTGTAGACTTCCGTATAAGTTGCTGGAGATCTATATAGACTCTTCCCATTTTAGACAACTTCTGTCCACACTGGTCCATGTAAACCTTAAATTTGCCTCGAATTCTGACCCCAAAAAGCAGATTCTGCATTCAGAAGTTCCCCATTGCTGTAGCATGAGTGCAGGCGCCCACCATGGAGAGACTCTGTGGCCAGTTCCCAGGTGACGCGGGGCTTTCCTTTCTCTCCGTGCTTCCGTGCACACTGCCAGCCTGTGGATGTAAACTATCCCACGCTTACTTTGCTGTGGCACCTCATCAAACATCAGACCACTCCTTACAGCTAAATCTACACCTCTACACTGTGCCTCTCACCTACCGACACTGAATCCACTTCTGATTCAAGTTCATGCCCTGATAAAAATATTCACTTAAGGTCCACCTTCACCTTGTCCTGAAGTGTGTTTGGGCTCATCCTGTCCTTAATTTTTATAAAAACAAATCTATAAGAAGGAATAGAATATGGTTTCCCAGAGTCATTGTTTTTAGTAATTCATTTATAGTGATAATTTTTTCTTGTAATGGCAGGGAGAAAAGCAATAGCTTTTCCAGATGAAGAAAATATGACAGAACTAATTTCAACCTACTTTGAAGATGTAGTGAGGGTTATATTTACCAATCCTTTCTCTTATCACTTGAAGTTCCTCAAAGGATTTCGGATCCCTACCATGCAAGAGCACCAAGACCATTCAGGTAACTTTCCAGCTACAAAACTACACAGGTTTCAATTTCTATTATACAATACAGCATAAGTAAGGATATTAATTAGTACGAAATAACCAACTTCAATAACAAGGTAACTTTGACTTCTGGAAGTAAGGAAAGTTAGATAAGCTAGAAATGTTAGACAAGATATATTTTGGAAGAAAATCTTCTTAAGCTCTGCTTACATGAAAGGTAGGAAATTCTAGTGCCCAACAATGAAAGCGATATCAAAAACCTGGGTGTCGTGCTAATGCTCTTTAATAAAGTTCTATAAATTTTTCAGTCTATGCAAACAAGAAGTCTGTACTTCAGTAGCAACTTTAAGACAGGTTAACATGGTCTTGTGCCTGCATTGGCTCACAGAGTGCTACATTAAACTGGAATTTTCTAAAGGCTGAATTCTGAATGCAAGGGAAGAGTGGGAAGGAAATCACACTGCCACAATGAAAAAGAACGAGAGAACATCTATGTTGTACCTTAGGCTCTGGGTGGGGCAAAGGAAAAACTTGTTTTGGTAATTTTTAGCAACTCTTTGTCTTTATGTAGGTTTGCAGTTGACATTTATACCACCTACATTGTAGTGAAACCTCAGTTACAAACATATTTCAAAATGATAGTGGATTAGTTGCATGCTGAGTACATGTTTAAAACTGTTATAAAACTTTAAACTTCTCTGAAGTGCTGGCATCCTCCAAAAAAGACATGAAGACAGACCCTCCCTGATTATGAATTCACAGTCCACAATTGCTAGGTATATACTATATGCAAGAAGCAACACACAAGAATTAGGTGCTGAGAAAATGTGATTATCAAACATATGCTACGAAATAGTTTTGTTCATAGAAAAGAAAAAAGTACACTATCAGAAAAACCGGGCCGGTGAGATGGCTCAGAGGCTTAAGCGCCTGCCCGGCAAGTGCGAGGGTCCGAGTTCGACTCCCGGAACCCACATACGAAAAAGGGGCCGGTGATATCGCTCAGCGGCACGGGCGCCTGTTGGCGCGCGAGGTCCTGAGGTCGACCCCCCGGTACCCACAAAAAAAAAAAAAAAGTTTACATTTTCTAGGTTACTTTATCTGCTTCATAATAAAATGGGATAGTTCTGCAGATATTTAGTGCCTCTTCAGAGCTGTGTTGTGAATTGTTACACTAAAATACTGACAGAGGTAATGGCAACAATAGATAAGTGATGGATTAAAAAAAAACTTATGGATAGGCTCTTTTAAGAAAAGCACTGCTTTTAATAAATGTTGTAACTGTAATGATAGGAATGTATTAGATTTAAAAATTACTTCAGGGCCGGTGAGATGGCTCAGCGGCTTAAGCGCCTGCCCGGCAAGTGCGAGGGCCCGAGTTCGACTCCCGGAACCCACATACGAAAAAGGGGCCGGTGATATCGCTCAGCGGCACGGGCGCCTGCTGGCGCGCGAGGTCCTGAGGTCGACCCCCCGGTACCCACAAAAAAAAAAAAAAAAAAGGAAAAACCAAGAAGCACTGGTAGCAACTCAAGATGGAGGAAAATTTTTGAAAAGACTGATCAACAGTAGCAATTATAAAATTATCTAGCAAGGGAAAATCTATAAATGAAAAATTTCCTTTTATGGAAAATTTATGAAATTTTATTAAAAGGCATTGCAAGACTTCTATTCATAAAAAAGGATCATAAGAGTGATCCCATGCTGCAATATTTGCATCAAATAAAACAGAAAAGGTGACTATTCTGAATATATAAGAGATTTTATTAGTGAATAAAAAAGACATACAGTTGGACATACATAAAATTTTAAATTGTTTAGTAAGTACTGGTTAGAAATACACACATCATCAAACAAATAAGAAGATTTATGAGGATGACCACCGATTTCAGGAAGGTAGTTATCATGAGATGGTAATAGTAGCAATAGGACAAGCTCACAGAGGAGACACAAGAGGATTTCATCCTAGTAATTCATTATTTTTTAAAGTGGGTGGTCAATACAAAGATGTTTCTTCAACTAATCTTTATATCATATGTAAGTCTTAAGTATACCTTCATAATTTAAAAATATTTAAAATTAATAATTTGCACAATTAATTTCCTAATCTAACACTGATTCTACTTTAATAAACTACAGTTGAACTTTCAATGGATGGGTAGTTTTGCCTTTCTATTTCTTAAAATAATTTTCTCCCAAAAACTTCTGGTGTCTTCTTCAGCTTCTTTTTCCAGTACTTCATAATTTTCATTCCAGAAGACTTTCACCCCCTTGATTTGGTTTATTCCCCAGTATTTAATTTTTTATCCTATTGTGGATGACTTATTTTCCTGATTCCTGTTTTACTACTTTTTGATAATTATAAAAATTGCTTTGGGAATAGTAGAAAAGTAGAGGAAATAACCTCAATAAATATTATGAGAAGCAGCGATGCACAGAAGAAAATATGAGAAAGCTTCAGAGTGAATCTTACAATAAACATAGAAATTAAGGAACATTTCCTAAGCAGGAGTGCTCTGTTCTCTACACTTTGAGGATCATTACTAGAATTTGGGTTTTTTTGCAGGGTTTGAAACAATGTATAAGCATTTGGAGTTTAGGGACATTATAAAATCCATTGTTTCTTATAACCAAGACTACCACATTTCATAATTAAAGTTATGCTTCTGTTTTTTCCCCCGAAAGGTCATTGCTATGAATTTGGAGATCGTTTTGATTGTAGCATTTCACAATTCTGGACAAAAGGTTTTGTGGCTCTTCAAGCTGCTATAAATGCTGCTATTATAGAAGTAAGTACAAAACATTTAATGTAAGCTAATGTTCAACTGAAATTAATATTCAATGCAAATTAATGGTATTAGAATTATCAAAATTTTTGTGAAAGAATATATAAATAAAAAGCCCTAGTCATTCATTTGTTTACTCATTAAGTTACTCTTTCACTCATTCTTTTTTTTTTTTTTTAATATGTGGGTACTGGGAGTAGAACTCAGCACCTCGCACTTGCCAGGCAGGCGCTTATGCCGCTGAGCTATATCACCGGCCCTCACTCATTCTTTTAGTTGTTCATTTACTCATTGTTTTTCAGCTATAAGCCAAGTATAGTATAAAGATGGAGATAGCAACCTATAGAACAGGCAATTTCACTAAAAGAAATCAATAGTGTCAGGAAGTCTGGCGTGTAATCAGATAATTATTAGAAGAGAATAAATGTGTTAGCATAATTATTAAGTTCTTGTGATTAAACAAGCAAGAGTCTCAGCCTAGAATACTATACAACAATTTCTGTTGAAATGATATTTGTGCTTGAATGATCAGGTGGAAAATTTGTCTAGTTCATATGGTGGGAAGGAAAATTCCAAGAAAGATGATCAGGCAGTGGTAGGCACGGAGGGGATAAAACGCTGTAAATTCTGAGAAATTGGGGTAGACATGTCAGGCATGACAAGTGTTCCTATAGCAGAATATGTAAGAGGAAATTTAGATTGGCATTGAATCCAGACAAGCCCACTGTACACTCATGGAAAGAAAACAGAGGATATCATCTGAATTCACAAATTTTGTTTACTGATACCTATGTTTAGATCACAACAAACCACTCAGTGATGGAAGAATTGATGTCAGTTACTGGAAAGCACATGAAAATAGGTCCCTTCATTCATCAAGAAGGGATGATAATGGATTTCTTCCTTTTTACCTGCATTATTTGTTTTTCCCCATTCACTTACTATGTCTCACTTAATGTTGCAAGAGAAAGGAAGAGGATGAAGGGCTTGATGACAATGATGGGCCTCAGAGATTCAGCATTCTGGTGAGTCACATGTAGCACAAACAAATAAATGGAGGAACTCAGAAAAACTGGGTTTCTAGATAAAAAGCCTAAGTACTTGAACCCATAGCATTCTAACTTTTTTTATTCTGCACAGAACAACTGCCCCTGGTATAATGCTTACCAATATTTTGCCACACTGTGGTCCATGATTAATAAGGGGTTGTATGTCTGTCATTTGAGGCAATATTTTCGATGTTGAACAACCAGTATTTCTTGCTTTCAGATTCATGAGAATTTAGTTTCTGACATTCAATTAAACATTTTCTTCGGCGGTATTTGTTATTTGTTAGAACAAGAGAAGGGTTATTGGGTGACTTTAATGTCACACCATTTTGAGGGCATCAAAGAAAAAGGTGCTACTGTACTGAATATATTGAAATAAATGCCCACTTTGCTCCTGAGTGGCAGCTTCTGGTCAGAAAAGGAGAACAGAACCATTAACATTAACAGAAAGACATTGATTCAAATCTCACCTTCCCACACTAGTTATGTTTACATGAGAAAATTGCCTAAAATACTGAATCTCAGTTTCCTTTTCTGCAAAAAGGGGAAATAATATCCAGCCAAGCTGGTCCCCAATGAGACTATTCTTAGAAAATCCTAACCTCTACTTTGAGGAGTAGCAAGTGATCCGTAAATAATGACTGTTGACATTTGTTTGGACAATTTGGGTAGCGTGAATCTGAAAGAACGTACCACCTCATAGTCAGGGTCCAATTTAACAAAAGATAATGTAACCTTTCTTGATCGTATGATATGTCAGAATCATAGTGGGAACATTTTTAAATTTATATTTTAAACCATAGACTTTATTTCTTGAGCAGAAAGTAGAGACAATTCTTCCCAGCTCCTGACAATGTCTGCTATTAATATTTATCTTACATTAATCTATGATCTGTGAATCACAATTTTTAAACTAATGAGTCATCGTTATAAGTTAAAACTGCAGTAGGTAAGAGCTCACCCTGTGTTGCACAGTTCCGCGGGTTTGAACAGGTATGCAGTATCATGTATGCACCATTACAGTATCCGATAGTATAGCTTCACTGTCCTGAAGTTGCTATATGTTTCAACTGTTATTCTCTCTACTCCTCCCGAACTCCTAAAAATCACTGGCTGTTTACTCTCTTTACCATTTTGCCTGTTCTCAAGTGTTATACAGTTGGAATCATACAATATTCAGACTAGACCATAAGATTATAGAGTCAGACTAGCCCATTTTCAAACTAGCCCTCAGTAGTATAGAATCAGGTGAAAGGAGGATTGGACTTAGCTTTACATTCTCTACCTGAAAAAAATAATTTGCATTGCATGAATGGGAATTATGTGAATAATTATGGGCTGGAATAATTTATCTCACTATCAATTTGCTGCAAGTTAACGTCTATCTGTCTCTTAGATGAAAGAAAATGAATCAGTTTCTTTGTTTTTTAGGTTTCTCTTCTGCAACATGGAAGGAATAGTAAAACTTATTCCGTAGGCAAGTTGTGAGATGTACGTTAGTAAATGACTAAGATTCACAAATATTATGGAAAGTAGTAAATATCTGTATGGAAAATAGGAAATGCTACGTAAGTTATCCATTAACCGTAATAAAGTATCACTAACTTCTTAATTGTTTAATAATGCTTTAGTAGTATTTGCAGTAGTAATATTGGTTATTAAGCATTTCTGAGAGTATAGAAAAAACTAGATTGTCAGAGAAAATATTAATGAGGAATGGAAAATAAATATCTGACAGGGACAAAGGGAGATAATTTAGTAATAGTAAGAGGCTAAAGGTCATTCTATTGTACTAGAACATACTTTTAAAATATGCAGAATATTAGGTATCCATATAAGGAGAAAGAAGAACCTGGTTATAAGCACTTTGGGAAAACAGAGAAGTATTAGAATAATGATAAGGAATAATTTCCTATTTTCATAAATATTTATGAAATTATTTTTACATTAGAGACCTTTTGCCTACAGTGAAAATAATCTAAGATTTAATCAAGGGGCAAGGCTCTGTGCAGTCCTTACCTCATTGAATCCACACTCCTGTTCCTCTCATTTTCCAGCAGAGAAAAGCAGTGTAAAGCAGTTCTATAGATTGCCAGAGGCCACACAGCTAGAATGCGGTGGAGGCTGTTCCTAACCAAACCTGTATTATTTCTTTCTCTCCAATCTTCACAAGATTCGTGTGTGTTTTATTTCTATTAATTCTAAGAAAAGGCACATATTCCTTCTGTTCCAAATAATCATGTTCTATTTATATATCATAGAAGGTTCTAGGTAGAACTGGTGAGTGAGGGAGTGAATGAAGAGCTGGATAATATTAGTCTCCATGCTGGGTGCTTGTTTTCATCTGAACATCAAATACTGAAGTAGCCCTTTGTTTCCATATCATGTTCTCCTGGGGTTTGCTTTATGCTGGTTTTGTCTTCATTCTGGCCTTTTTCTTGGCATTTATTTCAAAATCAGTCCAATTTGTCATCCTGACTGGCTTCATGATGGTCTTCAGCCTCTTTTTCTTCTATGGACTGTCTTTGGTGAGTTGCTGAATAAAATCTCTCTCTGTCCAGCTTTCCCGCAAAGAAACGAACTTGGTTTGCAGTGAAGACATTCCTCATATGTTCCTTTTCTGTTGGCATGAACAGTCTGTGGATGGGAACTATTTGATTTGTAGTGCTTCGTGGTGCCGATTTGTAGTCCAAGGTGTAGTGTAAACCACAATGTTTTATATTAAATCTTTTGTTTCATTAATAATTATTAGAGAAATATAAACCAACTGGATCTTCTCTTGTAGATCACATTGGCTTTCCTGATGAGCGTATTGTTAAAGAAGCCTTTCCTCACCGGCCTTGTCGTGTTCCTTCTCACGATCATCTGGGGGAGTCTGGGGTTCACGGCATTGTACAGATACCTTCCTGTGTCTTTGGAGTGGATTTTAAGTTTGTTTAGCCCTTTTGCCTTCACACTTGGAATGGCCCAGGTGAGCATTTATCTACTAGTGACATTTCCCAAATACCATTCCGCTCTGAAATTTAATAGTCCGTAGTCAATGTTCCATGTTTAGACTCAGAAAGCTTTTGCCTCTGCTGAACAACGTGCTTATGAAGTTACGAGGATGAATCTTAAAAGCCACAAGACATTTTCTTCTATAAAATAAGTTCTTTTGTAAGCGACAAGAAAAGAATGAAGAGGAGACCCACAATCCTTTACGTACAATATTAATGTGTTTCATCTGCTCCCAAAATGGGATTTATATTATAAATTGAATTCTAACTTATCCCATTATTCATTTCACTTAATAATATAAAAATGTTGTATGATGTTGCTGAGCAACATCACCGGCCCCTTTTTCGTATGTGGGATCCAGGAGTCGAACTCGGGCCCTCGCGCTTGCAAGGCAGGTGCTTATGACACTGAGCCATCTCACCGGCCCTGTGTCTGCTTTATTGAAGTGTTCAGAATATAACATTTCACTCGATTTCTCATTTTTTGCCAATATGTTTATGATATGATATAAGTAGCTTGCTATATATTCAGGCATATACATTTGATTTGTCTTTGTCTGTGTGTATAGTATTTAAATAATATATTTTCACCTTTTATTTTGCCCACCACTGACAAAAACTGGTGCAATATAAAGGAAAAAAAAAAACTTACTCAATGCTAATGGTCCAATAATATTTGTCTAATTTGGACAAATTTCTTTTAAAATGGTTAAAAGTAGTTTTCTATGTTTTACTGCTGTTTTTGTCTCCACTGTTACATTGTGAAGATGTTTGCTTTTGTTTTCAAATTTCAGTATTTATTCATAGTGTACTCTTATTTCAAGTAACCTAAGACTACTAATTCTTCATTCTTTTTCTTTTTCTTGGAAGATACTACTTGATTTCCCCTACCCCCAGCTTTTTTATTCTTTGAATTTTTTCCAAGTGCTGTAGCAAGCAGGACTCTTTACTCACCACTCACTCTACTCACTAAGTAATGTTATTTGACGCAAGAGATTTCTCTACAAAACTACTGCAGATTTTTAAATTCTTTTCTTTGGTTCTTGACCAGAACCTTGTGAAGTATGCTCTACAGTTCATCTTTCTTAGGCCTCAGTTTAAAATTTGAGGAAATCTCATATGTAATTTTTCTATTAACATAATATTTGTTATTAAGTGTTGATGTATGCCTGCTTGTATATCTCATTTTTCTCTGCTGTTTATTTTGCCTTCATTTTTAAAAGACATATGTTCACTGAGCATAGAGTTTCAAGTGGAGAGTCTTTTGTTTTCTTTCAAAAATTTAAAGCCAATATTCTTTAAACCACTTACATGACAGGAGCTTCCATTTTTCAGTTCGCATTGTCCCCACCAGGAAGAATCCTGCCATTCTTATTTTTGTTGCTCTCTGTGTAATTTTTTTTTTTTTTGCTCTTGCATCTTTAATGATTTTGTCTTTTTGTTGGTTTTAAGCCATTTGATTTTGAAATGGATTGGCATGGTTTCCTTCACACTATATGTGCTTGGAATTCCCTGAGCTTTTTGTATATATAACTTTGTGTTTTTTATCCACTTTGGCATATTTTAGCTATCATTCCTTGAAATATTTTCATTTCTTTCTCTACTCTTTCAGAAACCCCAGTTACATGTATTTCACACCACTTGAGATTTTTTATTTTTCCTGCAACCAAAGAAATGCATAACATAAAAGGAACCTAGGGAGACATTAAATTTATTCTGATTACAATATACGTGGAAAGTTAGTACATTTCTGCCCTTATTATTTTAATGAGTCCACTACGTCTGTTATTTCCCTTTCTTAAGATCTATCACGTGGTTTTGTTAAGTTATGCTGCCTTCCCTAAAAGTATTCATTTTATCTGTTTAATAGTCACTTCTCAACTTTTTATTGGTTATATAATAACACACAGCATATTCTGGGTCTGTCTTTCAGCTATCATGAGGTTAGAAAAGTTGTTAATGCTGCTTTAAAATTTAATTATTTGTATTGTTTAACAAATGTTTATTGTTTATAAAGCTAGTTATTTTAATATATATATAATAGTAATAACTAGTAATTCTTTTCTTTACTACTGTCCACATCAAATATTTTAAGACAGTATTCATTTTGTTGACAATGTGCTCAGGTCACTGATAATCCTGTGACCCTCAGAACCATAACTGATCTCATATAATTCTGTCTGGGTCACATAGATGAATATGGACATCGACATTCACCTTTGCTTTTCCTGAAGTCTTCCTTTTCGCATCAACAAAAAACAGTTAATCACGTGGCCCTTGAGAATGAAACAGAGTCTGAGTTTTCTGATGAGGCTTTTGAGCCAGTGTCTACAGAATTCCATGGGAAAGAAGCCATCAGGTAAGAAATTACGTGGTATGCAGAGGATAGCCGGGTTGGGGGCAAGGATGAGCTCCTCAGCCTGAAGCCTGCTCCAGACAATGCTGAGGCCATGGGAATCTTTTTTGAGGTCCCTTCCATGGCTCCTGTCTAACCTCGCCCAGCTATGTCTGTAACTGTCATTGTCTTCTGTTCTCCATTTCCTTTAAAATGTAGGTGTTACTATTAATTTCAACCTTGACATTTGATAAAGAGTTCACACACCAGCAGCTACAATTCCTGAGAACGTTCACTCTGCCTATATTTATAGTTTTCCTTCTCCACTTTGTCATCTTTTCCTTTGTTTCAATGATTCACATTTTCCCCATGTCATTTATATTACCTGTTTTCCTTTTCCAATCTTTTTTCTCCTCATCTGTTTAGCATTTCAACAAAGAATATAAAGGAGAAGGAAAGAAGAAGAAGGCAAAGGCCTAGAGTTGAAAACAAAGAATTCAAGAAAATGTGCCTTTTAGAGTCATGCACATCTCTTTTTTGTATGACAATAAAATCTCCTTTTTGTTTGGAGCTAGTAGCATTTATTGACAGATAAGGAAGAGAAAATCATCAAGGTCCCCTTCTCATCCATCAGACCTGCTCTTGTCAGCTCCACTGTGAACTGTTAAAAATTACTCCTGGCTGCTAATAGGACCTATTTAATTTACACTTTATAGCCTATTCCATCATTAGCACCACACTTTTTGTCTTGTGGTTTGAACCAGTCTTAATCTCAGGCAGTGACAGTCACATTGGGCAGTGGCTTTCCTTTGTTTATCTCTTTCATATTTTCTCCAGCAAGTTAGCAAATCGGAAG
This sequence comes from Erethizon dorsatum, assembly GCA_028451465.1. Lineage (NCBI taxonomy): Eukaryota > Metazoa > Chordata > Mammalia > Rodentia > Erethizontidae > Erethizon > Erethizon dorsatum. The sequence goes on from CM051826.1 coordinate 13,567,753, forward strand.
TTCTGTGGAAGAATGAAAGGTGGGATTAAAACAGAAGTAGAAATTAATTTAATCAATAAAATTGAAACCTGAACTATGTGGTAAAATATCGTAACAAATAATAAACATAAATTGGATCAGTTTATGAATCATATATTTTCTTAATAGACTAAGACCTGGTAGATAGAGTACCTTAGATTCCATAACTATACTAACAGCCATAGGTAATTACTCTAGTAGTCAGCTTTTTTTGTCAGTGAGACACAATACTTGACCCTCACAACTTAAAGGAGGAGAGGCTTCATTTGATTCATGGTTCTGGGGATTCAGTTAATGGTCAGTTGGCTCCAACACAGAAATCCCATGACAAAAAGGTGTGATGAGGCAAAGCTGCTTACTTCATGGTGGCTGGGAAGCAGAATAGGACAGCCAGAAAGGAAGGGAAAAGAGACCAGAAATAGACCCCAAAGTCATACTTGCATGGCCCACCCAAACACACTGAGAAGTGTGCTCCACCAATTGCCTGGGTGGATGTTAAAGCCAATCAAGTTGATACTCTGCCCTGATAGTCATAATTGCCATCACTTCTACTAAACTAGTGTTCATCATCTAGTCAATACCATCCAATACTTTTGAATGTTTACCCATGAGTCATCTGCTAGGTAGACAACATGAGACATTTTGCATAGTTTCAAAGTGACGTAAATGGGATGATACCAAGTAGCTCATTTATGGGCTTGTTTCTTGACTCCATTCTTATAGCACCTTAAGAGATTCTGGATCATGGTTAAATTGGAAATGCCATCTCCAACTTGCTGCTGTGGTTTACGCACAGCATTGTCATTTTAGGTATCCATGTTATCTCATTGTCTAGCTTTCCCTTCAGTGGAGATGATTCAGCTCAAAGATGACACTGGCTGTGAATCCAGTGCTAAGCCACAGCCATGATACCAAAGGAATCAGTCTGTTCTGGTGGGGTCTCATGGTGGTAAATTTTTAAAGATCCTCTATTAATTCTAATGTGGAAAACAGTAATCAGCCAAGCCTGGTCTCCCATCCTTGTAATCCTAGCACTTTGGAAGATGAGACAGTAGGATCATAAGTTTGAGCACAGCTTGAGCAATTGAGTGACTTAGTGAGACCCTGTCTCAAGATACAATAGTAAAAAAAAAAGTGCTAGTGGCATCTAATAATGACTAAATGAAATTGAGAAACTCTCAGATGTTCTTGTGCCCTAAAGACAAGAAATACCAATCCTGTCACTCAAACTCAGAATCACAGACTGAAGAAAACTGTCGCCTTTAACTTTTCTTCCTGTTTTTGTCAGAATCAGAAACCTTACAAAAGAATACAGAGGGAAGCCTAAAAGTGTAGAAGCTTTGAAAGGTAAACAAATATTATTTTATGCTTTTACAAGAGTCTCGATTTTAATTAAACTGACTTTTCCTTTGGTGAGCAATTAGTAGATTTATTCTAGACTTTGTCAATAGGTGTTTAAATGTCACGATTAATTTTCCATCCAACTGCACTATTATCTTTGTTTTGAGTAATTTTGGAATTACATGTACATGAAAGAACTACCCTATAATATACAATAATAGGTTCGTTCAATGACTTTGCTCTTCAACTCATATTTTCTTCTTTTGTTTTTTTCTTTTTTTATATGCGGGTACTGGGAGTCGAACTCAGGACCTCCCGCTTGCCAGGCAGGTGCTTATGCCGCTGAGCTATATCACCAGCCCTCATATTTTTATCTAATGTAGCTCGATAGACATCTTTTAAGATTGTATGTATTTTGCTTTGAGGGGAAGCAAAAATATATGTGGCTTATAGGGCTTTTAGCTTCATAATAACTTTACTGATCCATTTTTATTTATTAAATTATTATGAAGTGACTTCAATATGCCTGACAATGCTGTTAAACCTAGGCATGTAAAACCTGTTTCATTTATTTAAAATCACATGCTTTTGAAATTCACAGAAGGGGAATATTGTGGTATTAATTGTGATTTAACAAATGAATGAATTTAGACTGTCGGAAACCATGGCTGTGCAGTTGGAACACACAGGCCGTATAGAAGCTCCCTGTGAAACCTATGTCTATGTATGGAATTATTTTGCTTTCCTTCCTTCTTCCTCCCGTTCTTCCCTCCTTGCTTTCTTCCCAGACCTAGCATTTGACATATACGAAGGCCAGATCACCACAGTACTTGGTCACAGTGGAGCTGGAAAATCGACGCTGTTAAACATTCTTACTGGGTTGTGTGTTCCTACCAAAGGTAAGAGACTTTCCTCAAAGTTGACTTCCCTTCGGTCCCCTCCCCTCCCCCTTCTTCTCCTCCTTCTTCCTCTCCTTCCGCTCTTTCTCCTCCTCCTCCTTCTTCTTTCTCTCCCTCCCCCCTCTCTTTCTCTCTCCCTTCCTACAAGAGGTGAGCTTGAATTTTTAGAATTGACTATCTGAGGATTTTAAGCAGCAAGACACAGAACTGGGTGGAGAAGCGCTGTGCATCCCTTAATTGGGAGGTGTTTGCTAAGATCTCATTTTACAAAGCAAGTCACTTGGCTGATGCTAGATGCAAGGGGTAGAGAAACTGACTTCCCCTCTTGATGGGAGAAGAAGAAATGTGGCCATATTTTCAAACACCACACCACGGGTGAAATAGATCCCTAACATGAAAAATTCACAATGTATCAATGATATGACAATTGGAGATAAAAGCATACACCCAATTTTAGTAACTTTTAAAAAATATAAAATTATCTTAAATTAAGGATGCTATATTATCTTGATAATAACTTTTTATCCTCTGGTTATAGGTTGGGTCACTATTTATAACAACAAACTTTCTGAAATGACTGATTTAGAAAATGTCAGCAAGCTTACTGGAGTTTGCCCACAAAGTAATGTACAATTTGCCTTCCTCACTGTGAAAGAAAATCTCAGGCTGTTTGCAAAAATAAAAGGGATTCAGCCACATAAAGTTGATAATGAGGTACATAATATGGTAAAAGTAATATAAAAATCAATAAAAGTACTAGTCAAATGGTTAGTCCAATTTACCCTGTTTTTTTAATTAAATTATCTATGTTCAGAGAATATATTAATGTTGGAAAGAAAACATAAAAATAATAGTATGAAACACATATATAACTTATGATACTGCTGTTAGCTTTAACTATACTAGATCTTTTAATCTTGACAACTCTGAGAAGATATTATCTCCATTTTATGCGTGAGATTGATATATAAAGAGAACAAATAATTTACCTAAAGTTATAGCAGATAAACATGGGATAGTGTGCAAACCCAGGCACTGCCCTTGAATGTAGCTATTGCACTTTACAGTATAACGCTAGTTATTTTTAAAAGTCTAGTTATGGTGACTGTTATCTTTGTTTAGGTGGAAAAAGTTTTGCAGGAATTGGAGATGAATATTCAGGATACTCTTGCTCAAAACTTAAGTGGTGGACAGAAAAGGAAACTCACCTTTGGCATTGCCATTTTGGGAGATCCTCAGGTAAGCACATTAAATTCATACATAAATCAAATTTAAAAATTCTTCATTGGCAGAGAACTTTTGTGATGAAAATTATATAATAGGGTATTAGATGGAAGAGTAATACCCTCACCGCTATCTTTGGAAATTATAGCTACTGTCTGTGTAGCCTGCTTCCATTGTAAGTAGATGATTCTTTCATGTTTCCACAGATTTTCCTCCTGGATGAACCCACTGCTGGGCTGGATCCCTTCTCAAGGCACCAAGTTGGAACTTCCTGAAGGATCGTAAAGCAGACCGTGTGATCCTCTTTAGTACCCAGGTGATGGATGAGGCTGACATTCTGGCTGGTAACTGCTGGTTTCTTCAGTATCATGTTGAGAACTTTGGGAGCCTTGACAATATTGACTACCATTCCCCACTGCTGTATTTACATGGATGGAATCTGTGAACAAGGACTAGGTGGTCTTGCTCACAAAATGTCTGAAAATCTATAGCCCTTCCCACTCTGGTCACTATGGTCACAAAGGATGTAATATTCTAGCAAGCTCACTGGTTGCAAATTAATGGCATTTGATATTGAAAAATATATGAATGTATTCTTAATTGAATGAAATAAACTTGGAAAATCACAGATCATTGATGCATGACCAGTTAAAATCTGTAATTTGGTATTTATCTATCTCAAAAATATGCCCACAGAATTAGTTCTTTCTGTGGAGTTGGATGACACAGAAATAACCAGTGGTACTCATCTAATAGTAAACTGTCTCTTTGCCATTATGACAGTCTATGCTTAATCTGCATAAATTTCTGAATAATTCACAATACAGCTTATTACAAGATATTTCTCTGAAATGAAGGGCAGAATTGTTATTTTTATCTTTTTTTTTTTTCAGATAGGAAATTGTTTCTCTCCAAAGGGAAGCTGAAGTGCGCAGGCTCTTCTTTGTTTCTGAAGAAGAAATGGGGGATTGGCTATCGCCTGAGGTAGGGCCACTTGAGGAACTAGGAGTAAAGGAGACTAAGCAAAAGTAAGGCATGATGCTTGAAGCAAATGTTAGAATACACCAAAAAACCACATGTGCATAAGGGGTGTGTGTACAGAGAGGAAGAGGGTGGGTGAGGTTGGAATATTGGATATTTTGCATATTGAAAAGACCATAGATATGAGGAAATTTAGGACAGATTTAGATAAATGTTTATACTAGTTGATTATATCCAAGCCCAGTATTCCTATAACTTTTTCAGTCTTGACAAGACCGTATTTGGTCTCATCTAGAGCACCAATATAGTGTCTTAACTAGTACCCAAGTAATTTTTACCACATTTAGATGAATCAATTTGGGCTACATTTGGACTTATGAGTAATTTTTTTCTAGCAGTCTTTTTGAATGACACTGGAGTATATTTCAAATAATGCATACCCTTTAATATCAAGGCCAGTGTTTCAGAATTGAAAGCCGCTCTGTCTCTGTGTGTCTCTTTCTCTGTGTCTATTTTTTGAACACCAGTTTGCAGCTCAATGAAACATGTGTTCGTGAAAGAATTACATCACTTGTTAAACAGCACATCCCTGGTGCCAAACTGTCAGCAGCGAGTGAAGGAAAACTGATGTTTACATTGCCTTTGGAAAGAACAAACAAATTTCCAGGTAATTCAAGATACAGAAACCAGCGCATGAAATCAGCAGCAACAATAAGAAATAATATGCAGCATCAGATTAATATGTACCAAGTATGATACTGAACTTTTGGAGTAAAGCAGCATACCACATTCTCAAAGTAAAAGTACTGTAAAAGATTGATATGATAGCTGTGCCCACTTTAGATGTAAGGAAACAGAGGCCCATGGACAGCTAGTTACTTGCTAAAAGTCAGCCAGTATTACACAGTGGAACTGTGTCCTCGCCCCTGTGATGTGATGAAGGAGAACAGGAAAAGTCCTGTGGGTGGTGGTTCAAATGCTGTACGTTTGATAGTCCATGAACTTCTCCCCAGAAGATCTTGATCCATGTGCATGTCTTGCTTCTTGTGGATAAACTTACTCCACTGTATCGTTCTTCTGGGGAAAAAAATATGCCAGATGGAAAAGAACAAAATACAACACATCTGAAGTAAGAAAACAAGTAAACAAACATACCAAAACAAATCAAAATCAAAACAATAACAATAAAAAATTAAGGGTTTATGAAAATATTCTGGAAATGTGTCATTGAGTACATAAGAGAAAACAGAGCACTAATTAGTTCTGCCCCGACAGACACAGAGTTTAAAGTTGATTTAATGATTAATGCAAGGATTGGATTATTTTATAAATACCAAGAAATACAGTCATACTCTAGTGGATGAATTACAATGACTTTTAAGTTAGTCTTCTGAGAAGGCAAATATCCTAGTGTTCAAAGTCTGTAATGGACATGGTGATTTGAAAACCTGTGGTTTATCCAGTTTCTTAAGAGCCTCATTGTGTGGCTGTTTTTGTTTTTGTTTTTGTTTTGCCATGACTTTAGAAATAGCTTTGATTATCAGGTGAATATATAAAAATAGATTCATTGTGCTTGTCATTCAGGGCACCCACCTCTGGTGTCTGGGGATGACGACAGCCCAGGTTAGTGATTGAAACAGATAACTTTGCCACATGTATGGTTAACATAGGCAGATATCTTACCAACCAAGGAAATTCAAATGTATATTTTTTAATGAAAATGCAAGTATTCCTTAGAACCACCAGGCAATATGTTAATTGAACTCTAATCGGTCCACTGGAAAGCAATGTATGACTTAGACATAGATGGAGTAAATCTCGGGTGGAGTGAGGAATGGCTATCAGTGCTCACCAGCAGTTGAAATCACAGCTACTTGCCCATATTCAATACTCCAGTTGAGGAAAATGCTTATAATTTTTCTTCTAACTCATGTATTTCGAGAGGCAAAGCCCTAGGACTTGAAAGAAAACCAACAAGATCCAGAATTAGGGTTTTCTGTAAATTTCAGTTATCCTCTGTAACTCAAGTCTCTGGGGATAGAGACTTTCTTCATTCACACATCATGGTGCAGCACTAATATTTTGGATGGATGGATGGATGCATGGATGCATGCATGCATGCATGCATGGATGGATGGATGGATGGATGGGATCCAGAACTGCTAGAAAAAGTGAATATTAACACCATATCCCAGACATGCTCTAAATCAATCCTTTTTTTTTCCCTTTGTAATTTTATGTATTCTTTCCCTCTGAGCTCAGAAACAGAAGTGAAAGAGAATATAATTCCTAAGGCTTTCTCTCAGACTGATATTTTTCTGAAGAAAAATTGATTCTGCATCACCATAGACTTCTTCTAACAATAGTTCCTTCTCTTTTGTTGATTAGACTCTATGTGACTAGTGCCTTATTTATTCCTAAACAATGTTAGAAAACTATTTCCTGGAAAATAGCATTCATTTAATTTGGCTTAGAGTTAGACAAATCTGAATTTCCCTATGACTTTAATTTTTAATGTATTTAATAAAAATTTATGTGGAAAGTGCAGCAGGAATGTGAATATGATAAATAATTGTCTTATGAAAATAAATTTTGGGCTATACTAACATATAAAATCAAAATGAGAAGTTATTCATATTACATAAGAAGTGAGTTTATTTATTATGAAATTTTAGGGTTTTTTTTCCAGCACCAGGGATTGAACTTTGGACCTTCACACTGAACTACATCCCAAGCACTTCTTTTATTTATTTATTTTTTTATTTTGAGACAGGGTATGGCTGAATTGCCCAGTTTATACTCAAACCTCCCATCTTCCTACCTCAATCTCCCAGAATATTGAGATTAGAGGCATGTGCCACCACACCTGGCTAAAATTTTAGTACGTAATGGGTGTGTTTCACATTTCACGAGAACATTTTCAGACCTTCCCCTATAGGATTAGAAAAGTTTTGTTTATTATCCAACTCACATGTGATTTTTATTATTTGTTCATTCTTTAGATCTTCATAGGGATCTTGAAAGCTGTCCTGACCTGGGAATTAAGAATTATGGTGTTTCCATGACAACATTGAATGAGGTGTTCCTGAAATTAGAAGGGAAATCTGATATTGACCAACCAGGTAAATAAAATTAAAGAAAACTATCATGTAAACCGTGTTTAGTGTCCTGTGCAGTGCACATTTTTGAGAACACTTTGTTTCAACAATGTCATAATATTTTTGTGAGCTTCTATGACACTGTTAATTGTTTGGAAAACTAAGAGTGATCCTCACATTTAAACCATGGACATTTGTTTTTTGATATATTGGAATATATTTCTAATAGAAACTTAAAAGTAAAATATTTTATTTAGAAAAGTAGACTATTTTAGTATTTTAGAAACTTAAAAGTAAAATCAGTAATTTTATAAGAGATATAATGTTTTAATGGTTCTTGTTACTTTTTTAATTAAAATCATTCAATGGCTTCATTGGAAAAGTAAGATAAGACTTGTTCTCTAATGAGAATTCTATTAACTTTTTAGGATTTTTTCTTCTAATCTTTTCACATGTGACTGGGTTCAAGATGGTCCTGAGATGCTAGAGAAATAAAAGTGCATTCCACATCCACTCAGAACACCTTTATGGGGACTTGAATTGGTTGCTCCAAACCTCCTTCCCCCTTCTATTCCAGAGTTTTCTGGAATGGACTGGAAAAATGAAGCAGGTTGTAGGAATTTGTCTGTTTCCTTTCCTGCAGCTATTGGTCTCACACAGACCCAGTTGTGGTGGTGATGGTGTAACACTAGTTATTCATCCCAGAACTTTCTCTGTCCACTGCAACACCGTCCAATCTCAGCAGCTCATCCAGCAGTGGGCTGGGTGTCACCAGAGAGGCACTGAGCCTGCCCTCAACACCCCACTTGTTCAAGGGCTTTGTCCAACTGACCCGGAGCTGGGACGCAACAGCCCCAGGAAGCAAACAGGACGAGACTTGTCTGTCATTTTTAGGCACTGAACTTGTGGGTTATATCCGAAAACCATTAACATTTTGACAAAAGTGTCTTCCTATTCGTGAATATGGATTGGCTTGCCCATATTTTTTTTATTTTCTTTACATCCTTCAGCAAAATTTGATGACTTTTCTTCAAAAAAGTTCTCACACATGTTTTGTTAGATTAATTCCTAAGTATTGTACAGTACTTTGTATATATTTTGTTCTTTTGTTGCTATGTTTTGGCTCTTTTAAATGAAATCTTTTTTTTTAATCCATTTCTAATATTTCAGTATATAAAATTCTATTTAATTTGCACAAATTGAACTAACAACTAATAAGCTTGTGAATTTGATTCTCCACTGTCAATATAGTTTATTGTTGTAGAAACACTAACTTAATAAAAGAGACAGTAATACTTCATGTTCACAGTTTGCCAAGATTCACCATGAATCAGTTATATTACTTACTTAGTGAACTGTAATTTACATAAAATAAAATGCCTACCTACTCATTTTTCATATCTAATAATTTGACTTCCCTTAAATCACATAAAATAAGATTTAGAATATTATCTTCATCCCCTTCTTTATACTCTTCGTAAGCTTTGCCCCAAGTGTGTCTCTGTAAGCCAGCTATCCCAAAGTTTGTATTTCCCTGCTCTGCAACCTAATACAACTAGAAGAATAGTGTGTCAAGTTCTCTAGTTTCATGTTCTTGTGATTCCACTGTGTCATTATAAGTATCAGAAGTTTTTCCCCTTTATTGTTAAGTTACTTTCTACAATTTATTTCCTTCTCAGGAAACATACTTTGAAAGTGTTTCTATTTTTAGCATATTATGAATTAAGTTATAAATATCTGTATACAAGTTTTTATTTATATGTATTTTCATTTTTCTTGGAATTTCTGCTCCTATTTACATAGATTGTGTTGAGTCTCGACCAAAGAATGCTCTTAGAGAAAGTTCAAACAAGAGCCCGCGAGATGGCACTTATTAGGCATTGCTTACATTTTGTTTTACAGATATTGGTGCTTCGGAAGGTGTACAAGCTGAAGGGACAAGAGACACAGGCAGGCTTTTTGAGATGGAAGACATTGTCTCCTCGCTTAATGGGATGAGTAAGGCAAAAGCTGGTATGGCTCTCTTGTGGCAGCAGGTGTGCGCAGTTGCCAGGATTCGCTTCTTGAAGACAAAGCATGAAAGGAAAGCTCTCTTCTCACTGTAAGTGTCATTGGCTAATGTGGGTCCTTTCTTCAGTGATAATGGAAATTTGGAAATTGAAACTGAGGCAATGGCACAAATTTACCATAAAAAGCTTTAACTGGAAAGAAAATGGGAAAGGATTTTAGAATGAAGAGTGACCAGTGTGGGTCATAGCCATGTTAGCTGGAAACCAAACCTGGAGTAATTTTCCAGTAAAACTGGAAGTCTGTTTTATAAAAAGAAACAAAGCTGGCTGTCCCCTGGCAACCCCAGGAAACATACAGAGAAATTGGCTACTTGAGAGAAAGGCAGAGGGTTGGAGGAATAACAAAGAATGGATTTCATTTCACGAGGTCTCAAAGAAATGTTTTTAATTCCTTATAGATTTTTTCCTCAAAATGGGGAAAGGTTTCCAGGCAGGGTAGAGTTTAATGTGTGAGGTGAGTTTGCACGCAGCCCAATATATATTTAAAAATGTGTTATATTCTTCCTCTGCATGGACATTTTATTATGGAAACACTTTATAATGAAGGTAAAATGAAGTGTAGGGTTAGTTCTCCATCGGATCCATCACCCTCTTTACTTATACCAGTCTCATCCGGTTTGTCTGCCCATCCCAGCTTCTTATCTCTGGACTGAAACAGCTTGCTGACTTCATTAACAGCTTGAGTTACTTTCTCCACTTATCACTAAAGTTGTAGCTTTGTGCTCTTTTTTTTTTTTCCTTTTTGGCTGTCACTTCAGTCTTGCCAATCACTACTATCCCGTGAATATTAAAGTGCTATAGTGCCTTTCAATCATTATATTAGAACATATATAAATGGAAAAGGAGTTAAAAAAAAAACAAGTAAAAATCAACTGAGCATCTAAAATTCTTGCTCGCACCTGTTATTTCAGGTAACAGTTTGGGTATTTATATGTTTTTATATGAACACATTGAATTTGTAATTGACTGGAGATAACTTGAAGCAAAAGTTCAATCATATTAGTTTCCCTTCAAAGTCTCCACAGTGGAAGTAGCAGCCTTACTGGAGCATGGCTTTCTGTGTGTGTGTGTGTGTGTTGTACTGATTCACGGCTCTCACAGAATTCTCTGCAGTGTAGCCATCGAGCTGAAGCACCTCAAGCTTCCCTTATCCCCTTCCTCTCAGGTATAGGCTGCTTCCTGTTCACACCTATCTTAGGTCAGGCACTTTTAGCAGCAGTGCAGAAAAAACATCAGCCTTGTCTCAGTTACTTTTCTTATTGGTGAAGCAAAGTACCCAACACCCAAAGTTAAAGGGAGAAAGGCTTATTTTGGCTCACAGTTTATAGAGGTTTCAGGCCATAATCAGCTGGCCCAAGACAGTGCAGCAAGGAGGGGGAGGGGGGCTTCACAGAGGAGAAAAAGTTAATGGTGGGCAGAAGACAGAAGGTAGAAGGCTCCAAGCTACAAGTGACAATAGCAGCTTCTTTCTGCCCCCTTTATGTTCTGTCTAGTCTACCTGGCTTAGGGCAGGTGCCAAACCAATCAGTGGACTAATTTAGTAACCACACACCCTTAATTCCAGCATCACACATTCTAGGTCTAGCCACCTCTGAAAAAGCCTCACATATGACTGCATGAGGCTGGGGGGCTGTGGATCTAAACACAAGCCATAACAAGCCTGGTCCTAAAGAGTTTGTGAAATCACATTAGCACCCTGTGTCCATCACTACCAATAGTCCCCCAATCCTTTATCAATCAATATGCAGATGTGAGGTATGGCACATAGTAGTATTTCAGTCAATACTTGTAGATTAAATGGGTAATCAGAATTTCTAAGGCTTTTGAGGAGACTGGCAAAATCGAGGTCAAAAGAAATCTTTAAAATTAATCTGGAAAAGCTTTGTGAGACAGACTGGAGAGACTAAAGAATAGGGGGATGCCAACTATGTAGCAAAACAAGGAATAGTGAAATACCCCAAATTTGGAAAGTAGAAATGAGTGAGGTTTCGAGATTACCCAGATAATGCTAACCTAAGAGGAGCTTTTTCAAATGAGAATTAAAGACAAGAAGACAAGAAAAGAAAAATCTAAAAATGTTTTTCAGTTTGAGAGACTTGGAAAGAATGGTTCCATTAATAGAATAAGGGGCAATAGGTAAGAGAGCAAATTGAGTGTGAAGTAGCATTAGATCATGCAGAAAAAAAGACAATATAAGACAGAAGTACAGAAAATGAGCCTCGAACTGGGATTAGCGTCAAGAAGTCATATCCCACAATTGCAAGGGTGGAACCATAGTCAAAGAATAACAAGAGAAAAGGACCAAGGGTAAGTCCATGGTTATCACTTCATTTTAGCCATAGGGGGAAAAAAATCAAGAAACGAGAGAGCCACATACAGGTTACGTCCATTTTTAACAATTTCTTGCTTGTATGATAATCATGGCTGCAAAAACATTTTTGAAAGACTGGAAAATGGCTATGGATCCATACTGTTAATTTTATTCTACGTAGGATACTGGTTTTTGGAGTCGGACTTCTGCATATTTTGGCAGCAAATGCTCGGAAGATATTCCATCAAGATGACTACTGTTGGGAACTATCTTCACAAATGTACTTCCTCGCCCCTGACCAACCACCGCGGGACCCTCTCTCTAACTTACTGATCATCAATAAGACAGGTGAAAACTTCTTTGCTGCCAATTTCCAAACACTCATGCTGGTAAAACATTCCTTAGAAAACACAAGCATGAAGACAAAAATGAACGTGTTTTACAGATATGTCATGAAGCTGAGAGGTAAAGAAAATAATCCTAAATTGGAGTAAAAATGCTGCAAGCGGTTAGCAAAGAACAAATGAATTATATGGATACACATTGAAATATGAGAGTGTTTACATAAAAACGTTTCAAAATTCACTTTCATAATAATAATATAAGGAGATTTGCCAAATAAAATAATTCACTAATTTGTGTGTTTAAAACCATCTTGAGCATATGGTCATTTTGGTATCCATTGCTAAGGCAACTTATCATATGAATATAGAAAATTCCAATCCAAAAATATAGAATGTTAACAAAAATTAGTTTTTCAATCAGAAATCATAAGCAAATGAAAAATCATTAAGACATACTTATAAAATCTGTAAAATATTTTTGTTCATAAAAGAAATGTGGACAAGCATTTTTACAGTCTGTATTACTGAATGTTGTGGGTGTTGACAATACAGGTTCATTTTGATACGTAGCTAAACGTGTTCCCTTGGTTTTTGGTTGCCTCTTGCACTTCACTGCCAATAAGGAGCAAGCATTGATGACTTTATACATTCGTTGGAGAAACAGAACATAGCTTTGGAAGTGGGTGCCTTTGGTACTAGAAACGGCACAGAGGAGACATCTTACAATGGCGCCATCACAGTGTCAGGTGATAGAAAGGTATGTGGGTACCAAGTTCGTGATTTTACTCCAAAGCATGACTACACCACAATATCACTGTGACTCACAAAAGCAATCTGTTCCATTGTACATACTTTCTCTGATTTTGGGAGAGAATTTGGGCTACAATTGTATCACTTAAGCCTCTGGATTTACTTACAAGAACGCAAGAACTACTATTTCATTTGTTATTCAGTAAATTGTATTGATGGCTATAATAATAATGGTCTCAAATAGTATTAACATAAGCAATGTTTCTCAGCAAAGTCCATATCATCTAAAATGCATTGCAAAGATCAGAATTAAGTCTATGGAACTCTTATACTTCTCACAGAAATTGTACAGGACACGTAGTCTGAAAGTTTTGTTTTATTTAAAAATAAAACTCTTTACTTCTGGCTTTGTGAAGTCTTAGGTCAGAGGACTCAAAGATTACCTTCAAATCGAATATATTTTATATTTATGATGAGTTTGGTCTTCTATGAGTTTGTTTATAATTTTAATAATATGCCAACATTGAAATAGTAGGGCATTGTTAAATTACAGTGTTAAAATTTGTGCTTCTTCAATGAAAACAAAATTGAGGACCTAGTAATATATTAGCCAGTTTCAGCATGTACTATATTGTTGCATTTGAGAAGACTATTTGCACATCTCACTCCCTAATGTTATATTTCATCCCTCAGATTATATAACCCTTTTGTTATATTTCAGAATTACCGCTTTTCATTGGCATGCAATACCAAGAGACTGAATTGCTTCCCAGTTCTTGTGGATATTGTTAGTAACGGGCTACTAGGAATGTTTACACCATCAAAGAACATTCAAACTGACCGGAGCACATATGCTGAGGTGGTAGGTGTAACATCTCATAATTCTACTCTGTCAGGATTTCCCAGCTCATTCCGTTCAGAATGATCTTAACGGATCTGAATGTGACTGAGTAGAGCTCCAGGGGATAGAGCAGCATTTGAATGCCTCCTGGTCTCTGGCTCTTAAAAACAAATTAATGCACTTATGGAGCTTTAATTTCCTAAATGCGAAACATCTAAGAAGATGTCTGGGACATTTTCAGAGGAGTGGATAAGGCAAAGAACATGAAATCACTGAGCACCATAGCCAGAACCTTCCAGCCACTTAGGCTCTATGCTCAGGTTCACCTGCTCACTGCTGGCCAAATCAGAGGAGGACATACATTTGGGTAAAAAGGGAAAAGGATTTATTCAAAGCTGGCTGTGCAGAGATGGAGGGGCCCATTTGCTTCAAAGCACCTTCTCCCCATTTACAGGTGGACAAAGGTGGTTTATAGTAAGGATCAGAGGGGCAGAGGAAAACAGAGATAAAATTCGGACCTCCACACTTGCTTTGTCACTTCCAGCTATCTTTGGCTCACCCTTCTCTTTCTTTTTTTTTTTTTTTTTGTGGGTACCGGGGGGTCGACCTCAGGACCTCGTGCACCAACAGGCACCCGTGCCACTGAGCGATATCACTGGCCCTTTTTTCGTATGTGGGTTCCGGGAGTCGAACTGGGGAGTCGAACTGGGGCTCTCGTGCTTGCCGGGCAGGCACTTAAGCCTGCTGAGCCATCTCACCGGCCCCACCCTTTTCTTTCTTGTGGAAAACAAACTAGGCTTCTGGCCTCCTGGTGCTGGCACCTGTATATTCTGTCACTTTCTTTGGGGCTGAGGAGAGGAGGAGGTGTTGGCTATGTGCTCAGTGGGAGGAAGTTCGGGGAAGTTGCTTATCTCCAAAATAAAAAATCCAAACTTTTAAAGTTCCATTTCACAATGTGGATTGACATTAAAAAAAATATGTTTTTAATATGGGGGAATTAAGTGAAAAAAAAAAAAAACAGAAAAAAATTAGACTTCTTTCCATCTGAACCAATGGGTGCAATTCTGATCATCATTTTTTAATTATCGATTCGTAACTCAGTAAAAGAGAATTGTTTGAGGCTGTAACAGCAGACTTGCTAGGGCACCATGGATACTTCAGGTTCTTCCAAGTAGCCCAGTCCCTGTGTCCACCCAGATCCACCAAAGCAGTCTTCACACATGAGATAAGAAGTTTTGTTTTTATACAACTTAGATCCCATGTGATCTGAATATTGTGTTATGGAGAGCCAAAAAATATATTAATCATTTGTAAGTATTATTTGTTTTAGTCTCTGATAAATACAATTTTATCCATTGGTGAGATTTCTGAAAAAGGGACTATGTATTTTATATTGACATATTATGCCCTGTCCCGGCAATAAGAACAGAAATAGGGTAAACATTAAAAAGTATTTGCTAAATTAATAAATAAAACAGACCAGTAGCATATTTCAAGCCCTATTCAAATCTAGATTTCATTAGAACAACAAATGTCATGAATACATCTACATATAAAATAATCCATGTGTCCAAAATTATTTTCACATTTTGCAGCATAATCTTAAATTTCTTTTTTATATCATATCTTATTGTGTGCTCAAAAATATGAACTCCCTTCAGTAAGATGATAGTATAAATTTATTTTTTGTGATAAGCACTGCTAGCAGTCATGTTAAGTATTCATTTTGTCATATATGATGCACATGTTTTATTAATCGATGATCTTGTTGATTTAATTTCCTGGCTTCTGAAGACAGTAAGCAAGAATTGGGGCTTCTTCCACAGGTCGTTCTGTACTAACACAATGAGTCTGACACCAGCTGGCACAATGACTTTATACTGTCAGCGTGCTATCTCATGGGCTCTGCTTTTGCAGATTCAAAAATATTTGAAAAAAATCTGCACTAAACATATTAATACACACTGACAATGAATGAAAGGAGATGACAATCTCAAAACTAAACCAAAGCAAGATTTCAGATTATCAGGTTAATTATATTTTGAGAAATGCAACCAGAAAATAAGTTTGAGCTTTGTGCCTTAAATTCTTTCAACTTCTCACATTTTCAGGATGACAGCCTCTATCAGTTTAATAATCTAGCCTATCTCATCTCGTGGATCATCTTGATGTCCTGTCTTTCTCCTTATATTTCCATGACCAGCATTGATGACTATAAGGTAATAGAAAGTAATGGAAATTTTAGTTGATTTAATTAATTAGAAATTTATTGTAGCAGATTATAAGGTTTTCTTTAGGACGGTATGCATGTTTACATTTGGAACAATTTCTTTACACTTGTAGGTAATAGCAATAAAAAGAACAAAAGGAAGGAAGAGAAGAATGAAGAAAAAAGATAAATAAAAGTTTAGAATATTTCATTTCTGGTTAATAGAGAAACTAGAATGAGATTTGTCCTCCTACGATGAATACTTTCATTAAAAAATAGAATATCTGTTTTCAGACATAGGAAAATGGACACTAGCGGACTGGGATACCTGAGAGAAGAAAACAAGCAATATTAGCTCTCCATTCATCACAGTTTTCTTCCTGGAAATGTTTTGTGGAATAGACACTAAGCAATGTACAGAGTTCTTATTAAACTGAAGATATAGAAATTTGGAGTTCAAGGAGGTTGAAGTGGCTGGAATTTGCACAGCAGGGTCATGTAAAGGACAGAGCTATGTAGAGAAAGAGCCACAGAACTCTGCATTAGGGTTACTTTGAATTTGTTGCTATCACTAAGCCAATCACATGTACTGAAACTCCATGAAGGCAAGAATGAACAAATAGTTCTAAGATGCATAATTCAAACAACCCACCAAGAACTAGAAAATATTTGATTTCCAGTCAGCTATCAGAGGATTTATGAAGTGATTGAATCCAGAAGGGGTATGCCTTAACATTAGGGCTAACTTAGCCCTATAGTAAAGCTTACTCTAATTCTGTCTCCAAAAAAATTTAAAAACAAGACTTAAAGTAGAGCAAGCAAGTGGATTACCAGGACAAAATTGAACCTTCTGAAAGAAGAATCCAAATCCCAATAGCCAGCAGTGTAAAATTTACATGGGCCAACTCAAGAAAAATTACTAGACATTCAAAGGAGCAAGAAAATACAAACAGAAACTGGGCAGAAAATCAATTGAGAAGAGACCCAAAAAAGACAAAGATAAACAAATAATATTGAAAACTTTAACAGAACTAACACTGAAAAAGCAAATATTAACTTGCTTAAGAATTAATGTGATGGGCCAGTGAGATGGCTCAGCAGCATAAGTGTCTGCCTGGCAAGCGCGAGGTCCTGAGTTCGACTCCCAGTACCCACACACGAAAAAATGGCTGGTGATATCGCTCAGCAGCACGGGCACCTGCTGGCGCGCAAGGTCCTGAGGTAGAACCCTGGTACCCAAAAAAAAAAAAAAAAAAAAAAAAAAGGAATTAATGTGATGAGAAGAGAAGCAGAAGAAATTTATGAAAACAAATCAGATGGGACTTTCATAGGTAAAGAATATCATGCCTGATGAAAAATTAAATTAATGTTGTTTATAGCTATAGACAGTATATAAACTGAAAGAAAGAGAAAAAATTCTGAGAAATTAAACAGAGCCTTAATTGTCATAGGATAATTGGTATACCAATTGAATTCCCTTAAGGAGAGGAGTTAAGTGACAGAAAATGTATTTCAAAACAACTTTCAAAATTTGATGGAAACTACAAATTCACAGATACAAGAAGTTCAAGGAATCTCAAACAGGATACACACAAAAAAAATCATCAGAAGTTACATCATAATCAAATTGCAGAAACTAGTGATAAATAACATACATCTCTGAAATAAAGTGATATATTACAAAGAAATGCAAATGGCAGTGACAAGACAGTTTTAAGAAGGACATAAGGCAGAAGATAAGAGAATAATACTCTTAAAATGTTGAATGAATAAAATTGTCAAACTAAATACTTATATCTTCAGCAAAACATACTTCAAAAATAAAAGAACTAACAAATTTAATGAAAATGAAAATTAAGAGAAATCATTGCTGATATTCCCACACTTAAAAATTATTATGGAAGTCTTTCAGACAAAAGGACAATAATACCGGATGAAAATTGAGATATACGTAAAGTAATGAAGAATGTCAGAAATGGCAAATACAGATGGGCTCAGAGAAACATCCTTATAATCCCTACTACCAAGGAGACTGAGGCAGGAACATCACAGGTTTGAGCCCAGCCTGGGCAACTTTAAGAGACACTATCTAAAAGTTAAAAAGAAAAATTTAAAAATAAAAAACAAAAGACTGTAGATGTAGCTCATTGGTAAAGTGCTTGCTGAGCATACATGAGAATCAGGGTTCAAATCCATATACCACAAAAAAAAGAAAAAAATGTTAACTATGTGGATAAATGTAAAAGATGATCTTTTCCTCTATAAAAATTGTTTAAAATATACTTCTATTAGTTATTAATTACTATAATTATTAATTACTCTTATTATTACTATAATAACTTTGGCAAGTGCTAAAATTCAGTGATTAAAGCAATAACATCTAAAAGATTTACATTGTACAGAATATGGTCTCTATCCAAAATGGGATTAAATTAGACAATAATAAGATGCTTAGCAAATTATGAAATATCTGAAAATTAAAGACTACACTGCCAATAATGATAGATCAGAGAAGAAATCACAATGAAAATTAGAAAATATGTTTAATTGACTGATAGTGAAAACTATATATTAAAATTTGTGAGAGGCCACTAAGGCTGTTTTTAGATAGAAATATATAGCTTTCATTGACTGTAAGCAAAAAGAAAGTGTAAAATCTGAGACTTCTACTCTCACTTTTAGAAGCTAGAAAAAACAAATTGAACAACTCTCCTCATCCTCTGGTTCCCATTCTCTAGCGTATAGCAGGAAAACGGCCAAGATCTGAGTTGCACTGGGTAGACAGGAAGTGTGAGATGAGGCCAGTCCCATATATCTCCTCAATCCCATCTCCATTCACACCTAAAAGAGCCCTTAGTCATGCAAAGACAATGTAGATCAATTCTGAGAAGAGTTTGATGTGAAAATTATGGTACAGAAGGGATCCTAATTAATGTGATGTGTTCTATAATTTGGATTGCTTGGTAGAATTTTAAATATAAAATTTAGTTCATTTAGAAAAGAAAAGTAACTAACAGTGATATATGTTATAATTATACAAATTGTTAAATATTTGAATAAGAGCAGCTGCAAAGCTGTTTCAAAATTTTAGGCAATATTTAAGTTTTTATAGTGTTTAACAATTGCTATTTACTCAGAATAAAAAAATGAGACAACCTCACAAAGAAAAAAAATCCATTGTCCTATATGTGAGTCAAAGTTGGATCATTTCACAAAAAGTTAGCACTTAGGTGGATAAATTTTCCTCTTATGTCTTCAAATCACTGTTTTATTCACTGTAGTGCAGATTACTTCATTAGTCTGAGGCCTTTTCCATATCTCTATCTAGAAGATTTTGAGTGGTTGTTTCATTAGTTACAAGCAAATTTGGATATATTAGTTTTAAAATTACCCGTACCCATTAGTCTGGAAAGCAGACAAGGTGCTCATTTCTATTAGTAATGAGGAATATATTTCATTGTTTTCTGACATGCTCTATATTTTCATTGTTTTCTGATATGTTCTAAAAGCAAATTTCAACATTCATTTATATCTCTCATGCTTTATTCAGAACAAAGCTCAATTCCAGTTGTGGATTTCAGGCCTGAACCCTTCTGCTTACTGGTTCGGACAGGCTCTGGTTGAAGTTCCAATCTACTTATTCCTCATTTTATTTATGTATTTAGTATTCTATGCCTCAAAACTCCAAGGGGACATATATACAACTGTTGATATATTTATTCAGGTAAGTGACAGTATTCATTAAAAAAAAGATGATTAAATAAAAAATATTGACACTAATATAATATAATGCATTCTTTTAATATTTTATTTACTTTTTAAGGCTTATAAATTGTTGCATAATATATAACATAAAATTTGCCATTTTAATCATTTTTATGTGCAAAATTTAATTTAATGACTTTTTTTTAATCATCCACAAAGACTTTGTGTTCATTAAGCATTAAGCATTTCCTGCTAGGCCTATTGCCTGCTATGCTCATTTCCTACTATTCCCAGCCCTAGGTTATCTTTAATCTACTTTCAATCTCTATGAATTTGCCTAGTCTAGATATTTCACATAATATTTGTCCCTTGGGGGCTGGTTTATTTTGCATAGCATAATGTTTTTAAAGTTGCATGTGACAGAACTTCATTCCTTTTTATGGCTAACTAATAGTTTGTACATAGCTAGAGTTGTTTCCATTTGTAAGCTACTATGAGTAATGCTAAAATGAACATCCATATACGATTGTCTGTTTCAACCTTGCTTTTCAGCCTCCTCCATGCTGCTGTGGTCACCAATGACATCTTTCTACATTGTGAGCCCAGCAACACAAATTCATAATTATTGTTCATGAATTTTCATTTAAATCATATAGGGAATAAAAAGCAGAGTTAAATCTAAAAGTAGAATAGACTATCTTTCATATTTGCCTGTGTATTTTCAGTACTTTTACTGAAAATATTTATTTCTTAGTGCAACTTCAAGTTGCTGTCAAGTGTTATTTCATTTCAACCTGAAGGACTCCGGTTAGTATCTCTCTTAATAAGTCAAATCGATTGGTAATGTTCTCCTTTTGCTTCTGCTTTTCTGGAAATGTTTTAATTTTTCCCCATTTGTTTGAGGAAATAACAGTTTCTTCAAATTTCAAATTTAGAATTGTGCTTAAAAGTTTTATATTTTCAAAGGGCTGGGGATATAGCTCAGCGGCACAATGCCTGCCTGGCAAGTGTGAGGTCCTGAGTTCAATTCCCGGTACCCTGCCCCCCAAAAATTATTCTTTCAGCCTTTTAAATATGTCGTTTCATTGCCTTTTGGCCTCTATTATATCTGATGAGAGATTGACTATCAGTTGTGTTAGTGATCCTTCATATATAATGAGTCATTTACCTCTGCTAGTTTTGAGATTCTCTTTTCGTCTTTATGTATCAACAGTTCGAATATAGAGTTGAGATCAAACTGTTTTGGTATGAGACAGTTTTTTTTCCTATTTGGAGTTTGGTAATCTATTAGATGTGTATACTCATGTGCTTCATGAAATATGGACAATTTTCAGCTATTGTTTCTTCAAGTATTCTTTCCGTCTTCATCCTACTTTTTCTGGAACTCCCTAGGTGTACGTATTGGTTCATGTCATGGTATTTCACAGCTCTCTTAAGCTCCATGTATTTTTCTTCTACTCTTTTGACTGAATAATTCTAATGGTCCTATGTTCAAGTTTGTCAATTTTTTTGCTTCCAGCTCAAATATAGTGATGACATTTTCAGTGAAATTTTTATCTCAGTATATGTTTAAATTCTAGAATTTCTGTTTCTGTTCATTTTTATAATTTATATTTCTTTATTGATACTTTCTTTTTTATATATACTTATTTCCTTTAATTCTTTCTCCATGGTTTCCTTTAGTGTTTTTGAATATATGTAATATAATTGTGTTGAAGTTGTCATTTTGTAAGTTCAATATCTAGACTTCTTCAGAGTTTTTTTTTTATTATTTTGTTCCTTTGAATATAGGACACATTCTTCTATTTCTGTTTTAGATTTTGGGGGGAAAATGTGGACATTTGAATATCTAACATGGTAACTCTAGATAATAGGTTCTCCCCTTTTTTCGAATTTGCAATTTTTGATAGTTACTACAAGCTATATTCATCTTTTGGGTAGAGTATTTTCCAAAACAGTGTTACAGACCGTATACTCAGTCGTATGTGGTAACCGAAATCTCTATTCCTTTATCTAGTTCAACTAGTGTTTTTGCAAGAGATTTTCTTGAGAAACAGAGACTCAAAAAATCTTTTCTATCCTATCCAGATAGTCTCTGTGTTGGTACTCTTTCAACACTTAGGCAGGCTTGGATAAAAACTCAAGATTAGCTAAGCTGTCCAAACCTAGACTCTTCTCATGTTTTTTCATGGGTACACATTCTGCCTGAGTATGTGCATGACTTTCTAAATATCCTGGTACATATGGGTGCTTTTTCAATGCTATTATTTCCCAGTGAAACTCCTTAGAATTTTTCCTAGGCTCAGGATGATATATTTTATGTCTCAACTATTCTATTTTGCTTCAGGCTGCTGCAGAATGTTCCTTAGCTTTATATTCTTTTTGAGCAATATTTCCCACTTTTCTACCCTGAATAAATTTCCACTAGCTGAAGCAGCAGCAGGTGTTTGAACTTGTCTTTCAGATAGTTCTCAAACAGGTTAGAGAAATTTGAGAATAAAATTAGCTGTGCTATATCTGGACCAGGATCCTACACTGAAAATACAGGTTGCCATCTTCAAGACTATACTAAGCTGGGGAGGGAGTGAGGCAAAAACAAAATCAGAACATGCTAAAACATTCCTATCATCTTGAAATATACTTTTTATTGATTCAGAATTTGCCATGAAACTTCGACTCATATGCTGAGGTCTGACAAAGTTGGTCCTGCCAGTTCGGCCTATTTTTTGATATTTCTGTTGAGAGATGGGAATTTGGAGTTGCCTACCCTATGATTTTGCTGTCTTCACTCCTTTAAACAATTTCAATGATTTTTAAAGTATTCTAGATGAAATAATTTTAAAAATCCTGTTGTATGACAAGATTTGGATCTAAATGTTTCCTTGGACTGAATTTGTCTTCAATACTCTTCATATTGTCTTTAATTTCAGATTCTATATATTGTTGGTTATTCCATATCAATTATCTTCATGACATATGTGATTTCATTCATTTTCCGTAGTGGGAGAAAAAACAGTGGCATCTGGTCATTTTGCTTCTATTTTGTGAGTATCTTTACTATAAATGTGTTTATTTTTATTATGAAGTTAAGAGCTAACACTTTATCAATTTTGGTATGCATAGATAAAATAATGTTACACTTAAAATACCTCTACCGTATTTTTCTGGCCAATTCTTAGGGGTTGCATGATATATTTGTGGGTATATACATTTTTAAGTATGCTTTTTTCTCCATATCCATCTTGTTCTTTTTTGAAAACATCCAAATTGCTTATAGGACCATAAAATTTGGAGTTTGAAGGAATCCTGGAAATTATTTTAATATTCTTCTTAGGGAAAAAGTAACTGAGGTCCAAAGGACCCTGGGAAGATGCAGAAGATTACAAATAGTATTAGTAGAAGAACTAAAACTGAAAACTAATTCTCCAAATTCCCCATTCAGAATCCTTTGATAAAAATCATAATTCTCTCCATAAAATTAGGAGGGAAAATATGTATAAATTATATACATTTTTTCTATCTAATTTGTGGTGTTTTTTAAGTATCCTAAATAAATTATCATTTAACAAATATTTGTTGACTTTCCCTGCATGCCAGGCTTCGAGACTGAGTGATAAGAGCTATAAAATCCATAGTATAAACTTTCAAAGAGCTGTTAAGGGGAAAAAAATAAACATATAAGTATTTATACAGCAAGATATTAAAAACAAGATTATCTATTGAGATAAAGCATCTATAATTGAGTGATTAAAAAAACTATGAAATCCAGAAATTGGTCCAGGGCTAATTTCTGACAATAAATTGTGTGCCAAGAAGAATTCTTAAAGAAGAGAAAAATTTCAATTGGTAGAGAAGGATAAAGCAAATAGAAAATAATGGGCGAGCCAAAAACAAGAAGGGAAGAAAGACAGGCTGATCCTGGAAAATGCTAAGAATCTGGTGGCATATGTGTAGGACACAAGGCAAAACTCAAGTGTCCTAGCTAAGATGAAAGTTTAGGTTGATCCAAGTATAATCTTAAGTGACGTGCTCACCGATTTATTCTACAGGCATTTATCTTTCATTATGGGAATATGTGAAAGCTTTTATCATAGGAATACAATCAGATATAGTTTTAGAAACCATCATGTGACCACCATGAAAATGACAATTTAAGATAAAAGGCAGCACAGGACCGCTCAGGAGTCAGTGCAGTAGTTTAGAAGAGGAAGCACGAGCCTGAGGCATGCCTACATCTCATCTTTGAACTCTGTATTGTAACATTTATACCCATGTCACTTAAAGGTATGTTACATACTTATATTTCTTTTGTTGATATACCTAAGAAAATAGTCCCCTCTAGTTTTTCATTTCTGTTTTTATTCAATTTCAAACCAATTTCCCTTTAATGATTGCCTGTATCTTACTCAATTTTTCTCTCTAAAGACACTCATCCCAACTTTAGTTTCATTTTTCTGAAATTAAAACAGAATGTATAACATTTTAGTCTATACATCAGATCCTAAAATGTTTCCACCTTTGATACATTTGTCATAGTCAAACCAAAGAACCTGAAGAACATCTCCTAGAAGGAAATGTTAATGATAATATTGATCTTATCTTGGTTTATAAAATGGATGTCAAAAGCCGAAAATCTGCTCATGATCTCAAATTTGAAAATATACTGTCTCAGAGAGCAACATAACAGCTATTTATTTTTCTTTTAGGTCACACTGGTTTCCACACTGGTTTTTATGATTGATTTCTTTAGAGAGACATCTCAGTTTTGGGCCAGTATCTTAATTCCACTTGCCACCTTGGTTGGTTGTACACTGCTACATTTTGACGTAAGGAATGCCAATATTTGTTCAAGTGTCTTGAAATACGTGATCATTTAGGAAAGCTTTGTCCTTAGTTGAGAAATATGCACTTTGAAAACTGAGTACCTAAATTTAAAATATTAATTTAAAGTCCCCTCCCCAGAAGACTCCACAGTCCTATTGGCCTAAAGGTACCAATTTGCCTTGGTCACTGTCTTTTGGTAAAGGGTAATAGCAGGCGGGGGAATGTTTATACTGATAAAGTCATTGAACATATTCAGTCTTAATAGCATGGACAAAAAATTTTCCACTAATATTTGGGATTGATGCTACTAGTGCTTGATATACCCTAAGATACTATAGTTTTTATTTGGCAAAATATAGTTACATTTGTATTTGGTACTCTCTATGTTTATTTGATACAAAAGGAATAAATTCCCATTTCCTAGTGACTAATTCCTATATATATATATATATATATATATATATATATATATATATAAAGGAGGATGTATTACTCAAAATAATCACTACTTCACCTAATAGTCCATAGGAGGTTTTCTGGGTATGTCAGCCTTGGGGGATCTGACGAAAGCACTGGGCCCTCTCCTCAGAAAGGTGCACATGAGGAACAAATTTCCATGACTTTTTGGTTAACAGCATCTTCTTTTGGGTGAACTGCTCTGTGTGCTCATTGTTTGAGAACTGACCTTGGGGTAGGAGAGCAGCATGGTGGTTCTAAGCATCTAATGAAAAGAGGGATGGCAGAAGGGTGCCACCAATGAGCAATGGCACAGGAAAGGGAAATGTGCTGGGAGTGAACTCTGTGTCCCACACCATGGGGGAGGGTTGCTGGCACAGAACCACCGGTTCTCGGAGCACCTGACCCACAGTCACAGAATCTCATTCAGGTAAGAGCAATGTGCCCCTCACACACGTCTAAGAATTGGTACATCCCCTCTGCCCTTGGGAAACCTGGGGAAACATTAGCAGATCTGCTCAATGGGCCAATCACATTTATTTGAGTAAAACTCATGAAGCACAAAACTTTGTATTTAACCATTGTCCTTCCTTTTGCAGCACCATGTAAGTGTATATTATGACATCAGTTCTGCAGAACAGGAGAAGAAACATAACTTTCCGATGTTCCTCATAGTAAGCCTGACTCTCACTGAAATACTATTGCATTTGGAGAGACATCTTTCATTATGTTCTGCAATTGTGCTTTCTTGTTTATATTTTGAAAATTTACTTAAGGTGTTTTATACAATTTAAGTCCCACCTAAATACAATATCTCTAACATTAGAATGAATCTTTACAAAGATCCTAAGAATAATGCTTAATTCTTGGAGATAAAGGTAGATATCACTTAAGCATGAATAAAATTTTGTGTTCAATGTAATCTAGATATATTTTGATATAATATAAAACACTAGTAGTTTTTCTCTCCAAAGAAGAACTTGACATTTTGTGACTATCCAGATAGTCTGTCTTTCAAATTCTCAATATATGGCCAAATATATGCTTGTAAAAGAATGAGAATTTCTAATTTGCTTCCAATGCTCCCTTTTAGTATTTCTAATTTTGAGTGTCTTTCTTTGTCCCCAGTCGTATGTTCACTTTATCATCTTTCTTGTTATTCTTCGATGTCTGGAATGGAAGCTTGGAAAGAAAACAATGAGAAAGGATCCTGTCTTTAGGTTTGGAAAAGTATTTTAGTGTTTTTTTTTTAATGATAACTTCTTAAAAGATATTGCATACAGGGAAAAAAAAAGCCAGTCAATTATCAAGGACGTGCTAGGATATATTGAAGTATTAGCTATAAGACAGTACACATAAGTGGAAATCAGGACATGGGGCCTTAAAGCAATTGTGACCCAGCAGTAGTTGGAACAGCAGTAGCACATGTGAAACACTGAACATCAAGGGCTTCATCTGAACTGTTTTCAGTGGGGGCCTGTGGCACATTAGATGAGAAGGAATCTCTTTGTGTATTAACTGGTCTGTCAAGCCTACAGCTATAGGAATAAAGTGGCTCCAGAAAAGAGCACAGAGTGACTAACAGACCAAAGACAGCAACAACCACGCTTTTCCTGGGAGGGTGAGAAGCCCAGCAATTACCTAATGAACAATTCCTCTCAGACTGTAGTAGAAAAGGAAATTAGGTCAGGTGTCAAATAACCTGGAAGGTGGACACTTTCTATTCAGGACTCAATAACAAAACCAGAAGCAGCTTACCTTTAAGACCTCATTCATCATTGGAATCTCCATTTAGAAATCCCCACTTGCCTGGAGTGTTCACAACCTTAATACTGATGTCCCATGTCCCTCACTTCCAAGAAAACTAAGCTAGTTGACCATCCCGCCACCATATTAATGTCATCTTTAACTGTGACAGAAAGTGGAATGCTAACATGACAGCAGACCTTGAAAATACCATTGTGATCACATGGAAAAAGAAGGGGTACTGGGACCAGAGCCCAGAGTAATGATCTTGGTATTAAGGTTTGAACTGGAATAAAAATAAAATTTTAAACTGACACATATTCCAAAGTAATGCTTGCGCTCAGTCACATAGGTAGAATTTTCTGTGACAGACCTGACTATTAAATATTCTAGCCCATTACTATCAAAAAAAGTTCTGATAATATCCACCATAACTATGGTTTCCAGAGCATTAATCGTGATTCGGTATATAATTTTCTTGCTGGAGTATGTGTATTAAGTTGTCTGTTGAGATTAAAACATGATAGCTCCATAGTAAAAATAATGAAAGAGAGATAAGAAGCAATGTTTCCTTCCTTTGCTGACGCTACAGATTAAATCAAAATAGTTGTAAAGAGGAAAGTTTTCCTAAGAAGACATAAATGATGAAGTGTTATGAATCATTCACTCTACTCAAATATAAAATTTAGAGGATGAAATGATCTTGCTATGACATTGGCAAACAGCATCCAATTATTAATGAAATTCTTTAACTCTAGAATTTCTCCAAGAAGCAGCAGTGCACTTCAAAATCCAGAAGACCCAGAAGGGGAGGATGAAGATGTTCAGCAAGAAAGAGTGAGAACAGCAAATGCTTTGACATCTCCGAACTTTGAGCAGGTAGAATGTACCAAGTGGTTTTTTCACCAACTAAGAAAATTATTGTCAGTTAAATGAATCCAGTTCTGAAACGATGTGTTACTCTACATCAGTATTTCTAAAATCTTTTGGTCTCTTAACTCCTTCACACTGTTAAAAATTGTTGAAAAGCCCAAGAACCTTTGGTTTATGTGGGTTAAATCCATGAAGATTTACTGTATTAGAAATCAAAGTGAGAAATATTTTAATGTTTAATATACATCCATACTTAAAATTATTAAACCCAATACATGTTAGCATAAATAGCATTTTTCATAAAAATAACTGTAATTTCCAGTGAGAAGAAAGATTATATATGTTTGCAAATGTCTCTTATTTCTGGCTTATAGAAGAAAGATATATTCTCATATATTCCATATTCTGTTTATTACAATGTGTTATCTTGGTTTAAAGTATATGAAGAAAATTCAGCCTTGCAGACAATAGTTCAGAAAATTAGCAATGTGTCCATAGTCTTTCTTTTTAGATATTATGGATACTTTTCATTGATATTATTAAAATAATAATAAAATTAGATAATTTTAAGATTAGGTAATTGATAGTTTCTTTAAGCTTAATTACAATGTAAAATCTAAGTCCTATTTTAAGCTGTTTTTGGCTTGGTTACACTAAAATGCATTGGTCTATCTTGCCCTTTACCCAGGCCTGACTTTTAACACTGTGCATTGGTCATTTGGCACCTATTAATTCATACAGTTACTGTGTTTTTTCTAAATGTGAATGTATTCCATTCAATAGCAATAAAAGCACCTTTGGTAATTTTGCAATCACTTGTTG
Source organism: Erethizon dorsatum (assembly GCA_028451465.1). Taxonomy (NCBI): domain Eukaryota; kingdom Metazoa; phylum Chordata; class Mammalia; order Rodentia; family Erethizontidae; genus Erethizon; species Erethizon dorsatum. Next base: position 13,596,264 of record CM051826.1, read on the forward strand.
CAGAAAAATATTTAAATGGAAAGCTGTCAAAGTTATAGTGACGGTTATAATTCTTCAGAATTCCAAAATTCTGAATTTTCTTTGAATTCCTAATTTTATCTTCAGCAGCAGATAATATCTATTGTATTCTGTGAAATGACAGCTCATTCACTTGTTTTTAAAACAATCTGCCAAATTCCAGAGTGACTGCTTGTCAGTTTCTCTCTGAAGTAAAAGCAGAATTCCATCTACAAAGCACCTACTTCAGCTCAGAGTTCAACCATGCAATTGCTTTGCCTGGAAACATCCATACATGAAGCTGATCAGTGCCCCAAAATTGAGCTTTAATAAAATGATCTCCTTTTAGTCTTTCATCAAGGACATTTTCAAAACAAATAGGCACATTTTTTTTTCCCACTAACGTGTGGTAGGAGAGCTTTCACTGATGGGTCAATTGATTTGTGCTCAGGTACCAGCAGTTTTACTCTTCATTGCTTTTGCACCATCAATACAAATATTTCTATACTTAGTCCTGGTTAAAAAACCACCATAGAGGGGCCGGGGATATAGCTCAGTGGCATAAGCGCCTGCCTGGCAAGTGTGAGGTCCTGAGTTCGGTTCCTGGTACCCACATAAAGGAAAAAAACAGCAAAACAAACCCACCATATATATCATTCCACTGTATAACTTGTCATTTACAGAAACCTGCCATTATTGCTAGCTGTCTTCACAAGGAGTATACAGAGAAGAAATGCCTCTTATTTAAGAAAAAGAAGAAAACAGCAACAAGAAATGTCTCTTTCTGTGTCAGAAAAGGTTTGGAGCCAGTAACTCTTCTGTTTTGGGCTGAGGAACTTCTTTAACAAAAATTAATTTCTCCTTGAATAGGAACCCAATGGGGTCTGCATTAAAACAACAAGCTTTGGTTAGAGGAAACCATTGAAAGCACAGCCTTTTCATTGTTTGACATAATTGCTTTCCTAATGCTCACTACTATACACCAGAGAACTGACCTGGGCTGTGCTAGTACATTCTGAAATCTTGAACATGTTGGGGACAGAGGGTAAAAAGAGCCAGATTGCTGACTTCTGCCTCCTCCATTTGACACAGCTGGCTTCCACGTGTGGACTTGTCATTCCTCATACGTGTGGCCTTTGGCAAACTCTTCCAAGTTTTAACCCCTCTAGGGCCATCATGACAGCCAAAGGGAATACCATAAATAAAATGCATATCACATGCTGAGACTTCTAACAATAATATTATTATTACTGATGTATGTTCTTTCATGGCAGGTGAAGTTTTAGGATTGTTAGGACATAATGGAGCTGGTAAAAGCACATCCATTAGGATGATAACTGGAGAAACAAAACCAAGTGCCGGACAGGTGGGTGGACAAGATGAATAGTATTTTATCCAGCATTATCCAGGGGCAACCTAAAAATGTTACTCACTGGTTTTTCATAAAGTTATGTAAACAATATATTGAAGAACAAATTGACAAATTATTACTTTAAAGCACACAAATGCTAGTCATTGAATGTGGATGCTCATTCACTGTGTTCACTATCTTTTTATTTCTTTTAAGTGAATTAAGAGAGAATGTTGGCCAGCATAATTGGATAAGAATCATTATAAAATCCTGACAAATTCTGTTTATTGGGCCTCAGAATTTATGAGTTATACTTAATGAACATTATTACTTCAATATTCTAATGTTTACTATTGAGTAGAATTCGGTAAAATATAAAACAAAACCTTTTGTTTACTGACCTTCATAAAGGGCTATTGCCAACTGAAAAGTCATTGAGCATATTCAATCTTACTAGAAGCTTCCCCAATACAAATGGGATAAAGTGCATCTAAGAATAGTGAGAAATTGAGACACAAGGCAGTGAAGTTGAATAAAGTTTATCCCCTGCATTGTCTGTATCAGAAACAGAGGCCAGGCAGAGTGTCGGAGAGCTCAGAGTTATCAAACAGAGAAATCACAAGACCGAGACAAAATGCTTTCTGCCAATTTCTATGAGAGAAAGTAGAAAATCTTAAGAACTCCTTTGGAAATTGTGTCCAAGAGAAGGCCGAGGTCTGTGGCCCTGTACCAAGGGAAAGTGTAAGTGGTCAATCCAGAGGGAAAAATGTAAACATGAACGTTATTTATAAATATCCCAGGAAAGAGGGATACTCACAGTTCTGAAGCCCTGCTGAGAGCGGCAATGGGAAGAGGTGTCTTTGTAGTGCCCCTGGCTCAGCTAACCCTAACTGGACTGCTTACTTCAACTGTGCCCACTCTCCCATTCAGGGATCACCAGGACCCAAATCAGTGCAGGATTGCAATTCTCATGGAACGTTAGAGTAAGGCATAGCTGTTCATTGGCCCACTGGATTAAAATATTTCAAAATGAAAGTTCTGGTGATAAAACCAACCACTTAGGTATTATGAAATGAGCTTAATCAGATCAGCCAGCATGAAGTTTTTCAACCATGTTATTCTCTTAAATACTTTCAGCAATCTCTCCTCTCTGACAGATCACCTCTCCTTGACCTATGGGTGGCTACATTTGAAGACTTCCATGTATTTCTTTTCTTTTTTTTTTTTTTTTTTTTGTGGGTACCTGGGGTCAAACTCAGGACCTCGTGCGCCAGCAGGCGCCTGTGCCGCTGAGCGATATCACCGGCCCTTTTTTCGTATGTGGGTACCGGGAGTCGAACTCAGGACCTCACACTTGCCAGGCAGGCACTTATGCCTCTGAGCCATCTTGCCGTCCCTTCCATGTATTTCTGCTGCATCTCTTTCTCTCTTGCTCACTCTGCTGCCACCTGCCCCCACCTCGGGGCCAAGAACGCATCAAGCTTCACCCTGCACAGGGCTTTGTTCTTGCTCTTTGCTCTGCCCCAAATCCCTTGCCTCAGACCTTTCCATGACTGGCACCTGCTCCTCCTCTGCTGAAGTGGCCCCTCCGCCCACAGGTAGGCTCTCTGACACCCCCTAATACCCTTTCCCCTGTTCTTCTCCACCCCAGCTTCCCAAATGTTTATGTCAAAGTACTAATGAAAAAGGTATCCTATTTGTTATTTGCTTATCTCATCATAGAATAGAGATATCATATGGGCAGAGATACTGAACAATTTCTCCTTTCTGGACATAGCTCTTGTGTGACATCTGGGACATAGAAGGAATCAAAAATAAAAATAAAATAAAATTATATGACTAAAATGAAGTGTTAGGGCCGGTGATATAGTTCAGCGGCATAAGCGCCTGCCTGGCAAGCACGAGGTCCTGAGTTCGACTCCCGGTACCCGCATATAAAATGAAGCATTAAACAGTTAAATTAAGGTGATTGAGCCTGGTACCACTGAAGGAATTTATTATGTCAGCCATAATTTCAAGATACAACAAGTCTAACATATTTCATTTTTTTCTTTTTGAAAATATTTTCTAAAATGTATTTTATTGGTATTTAATAATTGGACATCCATATGGGGTACAATGTGAAGTTTTCTATATGCTTACAATGTGGAATGGTTAAATCAGGCTACTTAACAAATCTACCACCTCACACGCGTATCAATTTTTGGTGGTGAAACATTTAAAATCTATTCTTTTAGCAATCCAAAAAATGAAAGGAATTATTATTTATATAATCATCATTTTGTGCAAGAGATCACAAAAGCTTATTCCTCCTTTCTAAATGAATCCATGTAAGCTTGTATCAACAACTCCCTTTCCTCTTCCAACTACTTCTTCTGGCCTCTGGTAAGCATCATTCTACTTTCTAATTATATGAATTCAATTTCTTAGATTCCGCATGTAAGTGAGATTATGCAGTATTCGCCTTTCAGTACCTGTCTTATTCAGCAAAATGTCCTCCATATTCACCCATGTCACAAAGGACAGGATTTTCCTTTCCAAAGGGCTGAACTGCATTCTACTGTGCATGTATACCACATTTTTTTCTCCATTCATCCACTACTGGTCACTTAAATCAATTTCATATCTTGCCTACTGTGAATAGTGCTGTAATAAAGAGAAGAATGTGATATCTCTTGGGCATAATGATTTTAATTCCTTAGGCTATATACCCAGAAGTAGGATTACTGAGTCACATGTTAGATATATTTTTCATTTCCTGAGGGGAATTCATACTATTTTCCACAATTATACTGAATGAAATATGTATCCCACCCACAGTGAACATGAATTTGCTTTCCCTACCCCCTCAGCATTACTTACCTCTTGTCTTTTTGATAACAGCTACTGTTAATGCTGTTAATGAGGTGATATTATATTGTGGCTTTAATTTGCATCTCGATGCATTTTTCAACATAGATTAATGTGGTACATTTGCATACACTTGGGTCTGTGTGTTCATTCCCTGAATGAATTCTTTCTCCCTTGCTAGATTATGGCCAGAACTAATAAAGAGAAAGATACCATAGCAATACTAAGAGGAGCGCTGCAGATGCAGGTTCTGATGGTGACCTTCTTTCCATCTATTCACAGGTGCTACTGAGAGGGAGCAGTGAGGCCGAGCCCCTCGGGTTCCTGGGCTACTGTCCTCAGGAGAATGTGCTGTGGCCCAACCTGACCGTGAGGGAACACCTGGAGGTGTTTGCTGCCGTGAAGGGGCTGAGCAAGGCCGATGCTTCGGTGGCGATCACGCGGTACACGGGGAGCCATGCCTGTCCTGCTCTGCACCCAGGGGCCAGAGGCCAGCTGGGGGTGATGATGGGCTCTGAAGCTTAGGATGGGCAACTCTAAATGCTGACCCATTTGGAGATGAGCTGCCTTAAGCAGCATTTTTTTTTCTCACATTTGAAGCATGAAAAGATAAAAGTACATATTCAGTGATAAAACTTGTTGAATGCATTTAAAATTTAGGTATGAGCTGTAGTGCACGAGAATTATTTGGACACCATGAGATGAGCTCACAGTTTTACAAGATGCAAAATGTATCTCCCTGGAGGATTAAATCAGTTGTCAGATTCGGAGCACCCATTTTCCCAATCTGTTTCCAGAACTGCATTCTAGACTCTGTTCCCAAATCTTCGCTCTCCCTGGGCCCGTCCTCTCCACCCTCCCTTGTGGAGGTGACTGTGAAGCTCTGCTGTGTCCCCTTCAGGTTGGTAGGGGCGCTCAAGCTGCAGGACCAGCTGCAGGCACCCGTGAAGACCTTGTCAGAGGGAATAAAGAGAAAGGTAGGTGAGGGCTTGGTGTGGCCCCTTGTGCTCACCGACCAGTGCCAACAGGCTGTCCGTCTCCTTCCAGCTGTGCTTTGTGCTGAGCATTCTGGAGAGCCCATCCATGGTGCTTCTGGACGAGCCGTCCACCAGGATGGACCCCGAGGGCCAGCAGCAGATATGGTGAGGAGCCGTGCAACCAACAGAGCCAGTGCTGATACCTGTGGGAGATGTTCAGATTTTGTTAATATTGTTAAACATACACACACACACACACACACAAAAAAAAAAAAGCTTCCCTTCAAACTGTTTTTAAGAGTAGCAAATATTATCCATGTAATTAGGAATTAATATTTGGCAAAAAAATTCTTTATATCCAGTTCTCATGGAGAGAAAAATAAGCTTTTCAGAATTCAATACTCTTTCAGTGTTTAATTTGCTTGTTTGACCTTGTTTTGTACAAAAGTTTTCCATTTGTACAGTAATTAGTTACAGTAATTTGTATTAGTAATTAGTGATGAGACCTGGGGGATCTGGTGGGCCGTGGAGTTGGGGGTTTCTGAATGCTTTTGTTTAGACATTTTCTGTCTTCTCTTTCTCAGCCATGAAGGTCCTGAACTTCTGGAGTGCAGCTCACTATTATGTGCCTTCTCATGCAGACTTATCATTTTGCTCAAACTTTCTATTCATGTATCCGTCCATCAAGTTTTTCCCCATAGCTCTCCTTCAGTTAAAGTCCCCAGTTTAGTGCTGAGCATGTGACACAGTGACAGAGCACTTTCCTAACACGTGCTAGACCCTGGGTTCGATCTCTATCACCACAAACAAAACAAAAGAAAAAGCTTCCCAATATTCAGGTCTAAACTAATTTGCTTGTGCTCATCCTGCCTGATTCCTTCCTGCCTCTAGATTTATTGTTTCTCCTTTCTGCCGTGTGAAATTTCCTTTTCATTATTTCCAAATGAATCAGAAAACTCATTAATTGTAAGTGTTCCCTTGACGATACAGGAAAGCAATCCAGGCCACCTTTAGAAACACAGAGAGGGGCGCCCTCCTGACCACCCACTACATGGCAGAGGCCGAGGCCGTGTGCGACCGTGTGGCCATCATGGTGTCTGGAAGACTGAGGTCAGTGCCCATCCTCAGCCTGCACCCGACCCATCCATGTTATGAAAGCTGACAACACTTACTCCACCTCCCTTTTGAAATGACAAGACAGTGGTTATTGAGCAGTTTTGAGCATATTTTCAGACACGCTTCCCTTACTAGTCTTGTCCTCTTTCAATTCCTGCTTCTGCTGCAGGTGCATCGGCTCCATCCAACACCTGAAAAGCAAATTCGGCAAAGATTATCTGCTGGAGATGAAGGTGAAGACCCCCGCACAGGTGGAGCCCCTCCACGCAGAAATCCTGAGGCTCTTCCCCCAGGCTGCTCGGCAGGAAAGGTAAAGCTAGTTCCACTTTTTGATCTGGTAGCAAATATTCTCCTTTTCCTGAGAGTTGTTTTGCTTTGCCACCACTGGGGGCCACATTTAACACAAAAGAAAAAAAAAAATACTGTCTTCATAGGACGTTGCAAGAAATAGAATATGTAGAGGGCGAATTAAGAAGCCAATGTCACATGTATTGTGGTTACAATGTGCTAGGTACGGCTCCTGGTCTGTTATATGATCATCATCCAGATCTTTAAAAGTAGACGCTGTTATTCCAATGAATAACTTGGGTAACAAGCTGGTGTTTACAGGGAATTCAGTAAGCGAATTTAATTTTTTTTCCAACCAAACTTTTTATGTTGGAATAGTTATAGATATACAGAACAGTTGCATTTATAGCACAGAGTTCCTGTACAACTTTCACCCACTTTCCCCTATTAACATCTTGCATGACCTTGGTTCTAATTTCAAAGCTAAGTAATTAACAAGGGTATATTAACTAAATTATAGATTCATTCAGATTTCACCACTTTTCCTACTAATGTCTTTTTACATTTACAGAATCCTATCTGGGATAACACATTGCATTGAGAGTATATTTTTAAAAATTTTTAACCATTTGACAATAAATTACTTCATTTTTCAGTGTGGTAACATATATCTCCTAAAAACAAGGACATTCTATATAATCAAGATAGTTTTATGCCCAAGAAATTTAACATGATACAATAATATTAGGTAATAATCTTTCCAAATAAAATTAGGAAAACATTTCCCATTTGAATCACCAGTGTGTTTTATATTTAAATCCCTCAAGAGCCAAGCATACATTTTGTGTTCTGTTGATCTCCTTTTTTAAAATTAGTACATGTTTTACTGTACATAATGATTGCATTCATTGCAGAGATTTGGTACCTGTCCACAATGCATCATAAATTTTTTACTTCTTGTTGTTCTCCTTTCCCTTCTTTGTTCCTACATCTCTAGTTCCTCTTCCCATTTGCAGAAGTTCTATCTCCGTTTTACCATATTTTTCTTTTCTTTTGCTTCTTAAATTATTTATACTTTGCATTTCTCATATAAGAGAAACAGTGTAATATTTATGCTTGCATGTCTGATTTACTTCACTTAACATTATGGTTTCAAGGTGCATGCATTTTCCAATAAATAACTCAAATTTATCATTCTTTATGACTGAGTAATATATTGATATATAGATATATAGATAGATAATTAGATATCTCACATTTTCTTTGCTCATTCATCAGTTGATGGATATATAGGTCATTTCCAAGATTTAGCTATTATGATTTATGCTCCTACATAATGGATATATGTATTTATGCTCCTATATACATGAGTTCTTTAACTCTTTGGGGAAGATGCCTAGAGGGAGAATAGCTGCGTCAAATAGAATTTCTGCTTTAAGTTTATTGAAGAATCTCCCTATGACATCCATAGTGATTAACTACTTTACATTCCAAGCAACAATGTAGAAGGGTACCTTTTTCCCCACAGCCTTGCCAGCATTTGTAATTTGATTTCCTGCTTGCTTTTGGGTTCCTATTGCATGGAGTATTCATTTTCATCCTTCAATTTTTAGTGTATGAATTACTTTTTGGATTAAATGTGTCTCTTGTGCATAGCATTATCACTGGGTTTTTTTTTAATCAAATATGCCAATCAGTGTCTTTAGATTGAGTAGTTGTGACCATTTACAGTGAGAGTAATTATTGAAAGGTATTGACTTACTCCTGACATTTTGTTTTTCTTTTTCTCCTGTTGCTGATTCCTTTGTTTTTCCCCTTTGCCTAACTGCTCACTCAGCCTGCTTGATATTTTTCATTCTATCAGACATTTTGGCATTGTTGACTTCATATTCTCTGTCTAAGGTATCCTTGAGAATTTTGTGGGGTACTTGTTTGGTGGTCAGGAATTTCTTAAGGTATTCTTTGCCATGGAAAGTGCTAATTTCCGCAACAATTTTGAAACACAATTTTGCAGGATATATTTGTCCGGGTTGAAACTCGTTACTTGTAGTGTTTGAAACACTTCACTTCAAACTCTGCTGGCCTTTGAGGTTCTTGTTGAAAAGTCTGCTGTAATTCTAAAGCCTTTACCTTTATAAGTGATCACTTTGTATGTGATTATTTTTTCTCTAATAACTTTTAGGATTCTAGCTTTGTGTTGGACTTCTGGAATTTGGACTATGAAGCATCGTGGAAAACTTTTTTCTGGTCATGGCTATTTGGGGTTCTAAGTTTCTATATCAGTATATGTTGAATTCTTTTTCCTTACATGTAAAATTTATGCTGACTTCTGTAAATATTCCTTAAGCCATTTGCGCTATCCTCTGACCTTTCTGTAATTCCAATTAACCTTAGGTTAATCTTTTTTGAGTCATTTGGTAGCTGCTGGATCCATTTCCCATGACCTCTTGTGTGCTTTTTAAAGGTATCTCTGAGTACATGGTCAAACGTACCAGTCCTACATTCTAATTCTGAAACTTTCTTCTCACATTGCTCACTTCTGTTTCCTATGCTTTCATTAGAAATTTTCCTCTCTCATATTCCTGTTTGGCACATTTTCACGGACTGTAATTCTTTGTTGAGTTGGTCATTCGTGTTTTGAATCATTTTAGTTAGCTCTGATAGTTTTTTAATGGTATTTTCTTTAAGCTCACTGACCATTTTGTTTATTAAGTCTATTATCTTTTTAGTTATATCATCTTTGGTTTTTTATTTCCTCCCCATTGATGCATCTTGGATCTTTTTTCTTTTTTTTTTTTTTAATGTGGGTACCAGGGGTTGAACTCAGGACCTCGCTCTTCTCAGCAGGCGCCCGTGCTGCTGAGCGATATCACCGGCCATTTTCTCGTATGTGGGTATCGGGAGTTGAACTCAGGACCTTGCGCTTGCCAGGCAGGCGCTTATGCCGCTGAGCCATCTCACCAGCCCTGGATCTCTTTTAAGGGAGTTGGGAAGCATTTTATCTACTTGTTTTCTCATGAGTGTGTGTGTGTGTGTGTGTGTGTGTGTGTGTGTGTGTGTGTGTGTGTTGAGGGTTGAGTATCAATTAGAATGGAAAGACTTTGTAGCTACTATGGAGGTCACTCTAGTTAGTGTCTACTTTCCAGTGATGTGTTCTTGGCTTTGTTTTGCTTGGATGTTTATCTGCCTCTTTGACACACTCTACTTATTGAAATCAGACCTGGTCACTATTTTGCAAAGAGAGACTCTCTACCAGTTATAACAATGTAAACAGACCAAACATACATCAATCATGTAGATTAGAACTTATTTTAACAATTTCATTCTCTTATTAACACCCCTTACTGACTGAATTATATGAGTACCAACAGACTAAGATGTGGAAAGTAGGGGGAAGAAAAAGAAAGAGGAAGATGAAAGGAGTAAATCAGTAAGAAGAAAAGGAAAGAAGAGAAATATCAATAAGTGAAAAATAGATCAGACTCTGTTAGAATTATTTCTATAGCTTGAATAAAGGGTGAGTGTTGATGAGGCTTGAGAGAATATTTGTGAGATCAAGAGAAGTGTTTCAAAGAGAGGGAAATATACCTAAAGACTGAGGGAAGCTGTGAGATTGTCAGAACCTGTTAATTTGTTGGGAGTTAGTTTATGATTGGATCCTCTATGCACAATTTTGGTGAGGGTTATCATGACATGGCCATGACACATACTATTTAAATTAAAGCACCAGTTAATTTTTGCAGATACCATATCTATATCTCTATCTATCTATCTATCTATCTATCTATCTATCTATATAGATATATACCTACATCTACATCTATATCTACATCTACATGTATCTATATATCTATATCTATCTCAGATGAGAGGAGGAAAGGGAGAGAAGATAAAGGGATAGGAAAGAGAGGACAGGATAAAATAAGAGAAAGGGAGAAAATGAAAATAGTGATATAAAAGAAAGTGTAGAAGGGAATAAAATTTAAAAACTCATGCATTTGCAAAAGCACCAAGTCAAATCACCCTCACAAACTCATTTACAGTGCAGTTTGAGTTCAGCTGCAGGTGTCCAAGTTGCTTTCCCTCTCCAAACTTCTGACAGAGCCTTTTTGCTCCCCCTCCTTTTTCTGCACAGCAAACCCCATGAAAGCCTCTGCTTTCCCTCCAGGAGCCTCCCCTCTTGCTCATCCCAGACACCCCCAGACAAGACGCCACTCTGTGTTTCCACCTGCGGTCTTTTCTTAGTCCCTTTCCCCAAAGTGTCACTCCCCAAGCTGTGAACTTGGAAAAGCCCAGGGCTCCTTGCTTTCAGCAGTCCCTGGTAGAGGCTGTTGGGGGCTCCCCTGTGGGCACTTGCTGGTGGGTTTGGGCAGTGCACAAGATGTCCCATAAGCACAATACTCTCAGTGTATGGGAAAGGAATGGGCAAGTAATTACTTCTGAGTCAATCGGACCGCTTCTTTCCCCAGAGTCCTACCACTGTCAGATGCTGCTCACTTTTGCAGCCCTGGGCCTCAGTTTTTCCTTGCTCAAATTCTGCTCCCTAATCAGAGTGACACCATTGTTTTCACATTCCCAAGGGCTTGCTGATTCTCTCATACACCACTGTGGCTCTCGATTTCTCTGATGCTCTGGTTTGCCAGTATCTCCCTGGCTGTGTTCCTCTTCCGTCTGGGAAGGGCAGAGTAAACAGCCAGGCCACCACTGAAATGCTGACTCTCTCTGAAGCCAGATCCTCTCCAAAGGTGATGTCTATGCCATTCCTGGTGTATAAGGGAGGTTGCAATCCAGGAGCAATGAGGTTCCATTTCTAAGCTTTCCTAATGTTGGATTTCGGTCCAGTGAGTTTCTCCTTCTGATTACTTTCCCGAATTTGTTTTTTTCTGTTGTCCCCCCTGCTTTCCTCTTGTGCCTATATCAGAGTCTCCCTTGCTGCTGCCACCAAGCTAGCCATGATGATTGCCCAGTAAGCAGATTTAATAAGTATCATTATCAATAAAAGCTCCATACTAAAACAGACGAGGTCATAGAGTGGAGGTAGCTGATGGCAGAACTGGACTGTAGCCCTTAATTTTATTCTATATTCATAATTACCTTGATGAATTATATAAAAGTGTATGGGTGGCACCCTCCTTGGAAAAGTTATACAGATATTTTCCCCTAGAATTTTCCATATAAGACATACAAGTGATTAATTACAGGGAAAAAATCAGAAGAGTGAAAGAAATAATTCAGAACAGCAAGAGCTGTCTAGTCTTCAATGGATTACACAGAACCTGTGCAGTGTTTTCCTAAATTTGCTTCCCAAGGTTATAATAATGAATAAGCTCTGTGGATAGGGTTGACTGCTCCAGAAATATAAGAAAATAAATCCTTTGGAGTGGAATCACATTCTGATTGCTTCTGAGTAGTAAGTAGACTAATACACACCTGAGTAGCAGCTGTTGCACATGGACCCTCCTGAACACCAATTGGTGCCTAATTCCTAATGATGTTTACTTTGAACGCAGAGGCTCTTTTGCTTTCTCGCACATTAGGGACACAGCTTTATTTGAGTGAGGGGAGGGAGTGAATGAATGGGTGGCTCTGTACAGAATGAATCTGCTGTGTTTGGAAACTTTCAGAAATTAGCTGATGATGTGAGAACTCTAAGTCTCTGGTTGGGCGTCGGTGGCAAAGGCAATACTTACAATGTCACTTAGATTGGCCCTACCTTAGTCCCACCAAGAAGCCTGCGACACTGAACTGGAGAGTGGTATGCAGTGTGCTCCCAAACTTAATGTGGCTTCCCTGTCAGCTGCCTTTTAAATTATAATTTCACTCTAGGAGTCTCTACCATGACAAACACTAATGTTGATGCAAATGTAAAAATGCAGAATATTTTTTACAGACTTTGGTCAGTCAGAGGTGATGGCCTGCACGCTCAGAGACCAACTTACTTTCCTCTCCTCCCAGCTACTCTTCTCTGATGGTCTATAAATTGCCAGTGGAGGTTGTGCAACCTTTATCACAAGCCTTCTTCAAATTAGAGACAGGTAAGAGAGACCAGTTAGAGCGAGATCCTGGGAAGCAGATAATTCCCGAACAAAATATCTGTAGAAATGACCAATTGAACTGGAGTATAACTGTGCTAGATCTTGATGTTAAAATTTGAATTCTAGAAGCAGGAAACCAATTGAGGTGAATGGGTTCCCTTAGTTGAACATGAAATGGCATGATGGGTGGTTTCTCACTTTTACTTAGTATTTGTTGTATTTTTGGCACATAACATAATATAAGATTAGATGAAGTTCACTATACAGTGATGGTGGTTACAGTTTTTTGATCGTAGATACACACTCACTGCAGACACCATATTTAAGGTGCATCCCCTTGCAGTACATATGACTCTGGCCATAGATCAAGAAGTAGGCCTATTGCATAATCACTAACAACCCATTCTCCACTAGTGGCATCACTTTGAACTTGAATATACTGGTTTAGTCCCCCAAAATAGGCAGTTTTGTTTCATTTTTCAATGTCTCAGTCATATCTTTGCTTGCTTGCTACCTGACCTAAAGAAGAAATTCTGATCACCTGGCTCTGAAAGCATCTCTGACCTCTGCTGACAGCACCCAAGGTCATCCTGATACATCTTCTTTCCATTCCTTAGCAGAGCATCTCAACTCTCTGGGCTGCATATTACTCACAGTGCTCCCCAGTTTGAAATTTGTATAATTATTAGCCTGGGACATTGGGGGTCATATTTTCACCAAAAATCCATCTGCTGGGCTCATGCAAACCCTAACTATCCTTCCCAGTCTAACTTGGTCAACCAGAGAATGTCCAGCCTGGTAGGGACAGGCTGCTGTAGTTTCTAGAAAAGACCTATGAAGCTGTTTGCTTCCTAAAAGACCACGGCTGTCTTCTGTTTAGTATGCTCCTGCTTTTATTTTCCAAATCTCTCTGACTTTTGCAATCTGTTTCTGTGCCAAGGCTGCTAAATTACAGCTCAAAAGGAGAGAAGGAAGTCTTCTCGGCATTGTTTCATTAGGCAGATCTCTAAAGCCGCACCACCTCACACAGGGACGGCACTAGCTGTGCCCCCCTCCCAACCTAAGCCAACACGCTTACACATTTAAACCGTGTAATGTGCCCAGCCTAGGAAGGTCTGTCACATCACTTTACACTTTTGCTTTCATTTGCTACTTGTGCCTTACAGTGATTTAGTTAGTCAAGCTCATTTAAAATATATAAATCCCTGATGTATATTCACCTCTATGCAGTTAAACAGAGCTTCGACGTGGAGGAGTACAGCCTCTCGCAGTCCACCCTGGAGCAGGTGGGGCAGTTTCTGTTGTTTTATTTCATCCAAGAGATATAAATGGATTCCATTATATATGTGTGCTTTGTACTCACTTGGAGCTACAGAAAGACATGCGACATCTGTCTCTCTTCTTTCCTCCTTCCCCCATTTCAGGTTTTCCTGGAGCTCTCCAAGGAGCAGGAGCTGGACGATTTTGATGAGGAACTGGATCCCTCTGTGAAGTGGAAACTCTTCCCACAGGAAGAGGCTTGAAGCTCTAAATATCTGTTTTTCTTTATGCTTGTTACATTTTTATAGCAATAATATGCCTTACCTCAGATATAGCACAAAATACTTTTGAAACTCATGTGGTAACTTTTCTCCATAATGTTACTAATAGTGGGGCAGGCGGGTAGAGTCAGTGAGACCAGTGACAGAACCTGAGATTAGGCCACACCACGCAGCCAAGGTAGCCACAGGCACATCCCATGTCACACAGTGTTGAATTAAAATGCATTTATCATGATTTGTTCACATGGTTGAGGATGATACGGAGACTACTTACTTTTCTTTCCCTGAATGTCACAATATTGAATGTTTTCTTATCTTTTTGATTAGGTAAAATTAAGACATAATATTAATTTTAGAAGAAAGAGAATCGAGTGATCACTTAGCAGCATGGTCCTTTTTTCTTGTAATTCACTATTCTAATCCGTACTCAATTTCCTGACTCTCTTTTGTGACTATAAAGGAAATGCAAAACATGTTAAGGTGAATACTTGTGATAAGAATTTGAATGATCAAGTTGATGAACATTTTACAATATATATTTTCATATGAATAAAATATCGAATATGAGAAACCCAACATATAAATAATTTAAAGAGGAAAATAAAAGACAGATGATAGGAAACATGGAGATAGACTTTGTGGAGATGGGGAGGGGTTCTGGGGATGGGTGAGAGGGAGGGATGTGAGGCTGGGGATGTAACGGGATTGAGACGCAGTATGTCTGTGTACCAAATCCCTATGATGAATGTATTTATTATGCATTGCAGAGATATACAATTAAAATATTTAAAATAGACGTATTTCTGATTTTGTATGTTTTTGATTGTTTGGGGGTATTCTTTAAGGCACTAAATACCATTCTAATTTACTGTGTCTCTATACATTATGACCCGTCCAACTGGTAACCTTGAAACACCTTAAAACCAGCACAATAAATGTGCACTCAGGTTTAGGTGAGTTTTTGTTGCCATTACCACCATTATTGTTATCAGCTAATTGAACATTTGAAAGCAATTATGCAAAAAAAATTGTACTTTGATTCTAATGAAATAATTCACTGCCTTCAACCTAAGAGAAAATTCACATGAAAGTTTGAGCAATGGGACTCAGATTATTTTTTTAAAGAGACACTAACAGTGGTTCTATTTAACTTTTATGAGCTACAAATGAGTAAATGCAAGTCAGCACAGTAAAGACAATGTTTCACATTAGTTACATTAGTACTACAAAAAGGATCCCTTGCAATGAGTCAAGTGCAAAAAACTGCAACTATTATTGCATTAGAAGGCTCACCCATGACTTTCCAAGACTTGGTTCAGTTGTACTATTAACCTTCTGTTAGACTCAGCAAACATTTTATTGGAAATCATGGTGTTGTGGGTTAACTAATGGTCAACTTGTAACACCCAGCTGAACTGAATCATCCTGGTGCTGGGTGTGGAGGGCCCACCTGAGGATTGTGCCAATAACACAAAAAGAGAACTGGAGGGGAAGATGGGGTGCTATTGATTCTCCTGGAGAAGCGTGTCACTCTGGCTCTCCTGATAGGAACTTGGCTTTTCTCATTGTCAGAGGAGCTCAGATCCATACTGTCGCTGAGGATGGCTGTGGTTCTCTTCAGGGGAGCTCTGGCCCTTACTCTGAGCATTGCTTCCTGGCTCCAGTGCAGAACCTTCAGCCTGCTGGCACTGATCCTTCATCCCGCTGGTGCAGACTTTCTAGCTTCCACCACTGACCTTTGGGCCTTCTCAGTGCAGATCCTTGATGCAGACTTGCATGAGACATTGTCGTGGGCTCTAGGCCTCCAGATGGATTCGTAGAGGACATTGCCATGGGCTCTAGGTCTTCAGCTGGACTCGAGCAGGACATTGCCATGGGATCCAGACCCTCAGCTGGATTCTTTGGGTCTCTAGTGTGTGGACAGATCTCCCGCACTCTTTTGCATTTGACTCTATGGGTGAATATTATAAAATAATCCTATAAATTATGTGTCCTGTATTAAATCCTTTCCCTGTAAACCTAACTACAACATATGGTTTAGAGTTAGAATGTCCCCCAAAGGCTCATGTGCTCATGGGGCTTTTGAAAGGTGATTTGATCACAGGGGTGGAATAGCTGACTAGCTGTTTGGAGGCAGGGTCTGATGGGAAGAGGCAGATCACTGTGGGTGCAGCCAGGAAGGGTCTCTCTCCTTCCTGTGTCTTCCCATGATTCTCTCTGCTTCCTGTCAGCCCACCCACACAAGTAGCTCTCCACCATGAGCCTCTCTTTCTTGCTGTCCTGCCTTGGAGTCAGCCCACTATGGACTGTAACCATGAGCCAAAATAAACCTTTCCACTTCGAACTATGGAGCTGGGTATTGGGTCCCAGTGACAAGGAAATTTTAGTTAACACATTGGGAGTTTTAAATGTCCTAGTTTTAATGCTATCTTATGGGAGCTGGCCAAGAAATGCATATATAGTCTCAGCATTTCAAGAGTACATTCTCAAAGCTAAAAATGAAGAGGAAAAAAATAATCCTTAAAATAGTCTGAGTGCAAGTGTTTCAAGGAAAGGATTTATATCCAACATGCCTATAAAGTAAACTGAAACAGTAAACTTAAGCACATAGAATTTCAGAGCTATGATAATTTCAGAAGTATAGTATGAAATGGCAATAGCATCAAAGAATACATATTGTCTGCTAGGTTCTGCACATACACTGGTTAGTTCATGCAGGCCTCCTAATAACATAAATAATTATATATAATATAATAATTATATATTATCTGAAATATATCACTGTAGGAGGCAGGATTTCTAAAATGGCCCCTTGAAGATGCTTCTTCCCCTAATCTCTGGCCCCTAATCTGTGGCTATGATATGTTATTGCTCCATTGTGTCTGTTCTGTTGCAAGACACATGTAATATTAACATGAGATCATGTTGTGGTGGGCATGAACAGATTAGATTATCTGATTTAATCGTCACATCCTGTAAACAAGGGAAGCTTTCTCCAGACAGTTCTCCTCGTGAGAACTCAAACGGGTTTTCGATGGGATGGCTTAGACCTGATGTCAGGCCAAGGAGTGCGAGATAGTAAAGATGGCCACCATCAAGCTCTTGGCCGCTGTGCGCTCTCTTTCACAGTGGTCCTCTCTCACCCCGAAGAGTGTACTTCTTTTCCTACTCTGAACTGGCCCACACTCACCCTGCAGAGCTTGTTTCTTTGCTTACCTACCATAAATGTAAACCTCACTACATTTTGTGCTTGATTTGACCAGTTCTTTGTTCAAGACCAGAAGAACCTAGGGAAAAAAAATCTCTAGAAGGGGTCCCTAACACCCAGAACCTGGTAACATTTGGCATCTTACTTCTTTGGATTTCTCATTTCTAACAATCTTTTGACTTTTAGTTTTTTATATTTTAAAATTTTTTTATTAGTACATGTTTGCAATACATAATAATTACATTCATTGTGTGGAAATTGTACATGTATATAAAACATCTTAATACTTTTTTTCTTAATCTCCCCTCCTTCCAACATTTCTTCCACTCCTTATTTGCAAAAGTTCTATTTCCATGTTTTTCCTTTAATTTTTTAAAATCCCTTTTCCCTTCCTCCCCTCCCCCTTTCCCTCATCTCTTATTCCCTTTCCCATTTGAAAAAGTTCTTCCTACTTCCTAATATATATCCTCTATTTTGATCCTTATTTATACTTTGAATTTCTCACACAAGAAAAACAATGTGATTTAAACTTGTGTGTCTTATTTATTTCACTTAGGATTATAGTCTTGATGTGTATCAATTAACCTAGAAATATGTCAAGTTTATCTTTCTTTATGGTAGAGTAGTACTCCATTGTATATAAGAACATTTTCTTTATCCATTCATCTGTTGATGTTCATATGGACTGTTTCCAAGATTAGCTATTATAAATTGTGCTGTTATAAACATGGGTATGCATGTATCACTGTGGTATGGTGACTTAAATTATTTCAGGAAGATACCTAAAAGGGGAAAAGCTGAGTCAAATGGAACCTCTAGGTTTAGTTTTTTGAGGTTCCCCAAAAAACACTCCCACCAACAATGGAGAAACGTTCCTTTTTCCTCTGCAGGCTCACCAGCATTTGTTATTGGTTCACTTCTTGTTGGTACCCATTCTTTCTGGAGTGAGATGGAATCTCAGTGTTATTTTAATTCGCATTTCTTGAATGGCCAATGATGTTGAACATTTTTTCATGTATATTTTGGCCATTTTTTTTGTGTGTGTGTGTTTTTTTTTTTTGTGTGTGTGTGTGTGTGGGTACCGGGGCTTGACCTCAGGACCTCGCGCGCCAGCAGGCGCCCGTGCCGCTGAGTGATATCACCGGCCCTCTTTTCGTATGTGGGTTCCAGGAGTCGAACTTAGGACCTCGCGCTTGCCAGGCAGGCGCTTATGCCGCTGAGCCATCTCACCAGCCCTATTTTGGCCATTTGTACTTCTTCATCTGAGACTCATCTTCATTACAGATGCCCATTTCTGGATTGGGTCTTTAAATATGGGGTGTCTATTTTTTAATGTTCTTTATATATTCTAGATATTAGTCCTCTGTCTGAGGAGCTGGCAATTTTTTTTCCCATCCTGTGGTTGTCTTTTCACTCTGTTGATGGTTTTCTGTGCTATGCAGAAGATTTTTAATTTGATATGAACATATGTGTTGATCTTTTTGTTATAATTCTTGTGCAAGTAGAGTTCTGTTCACAAAGATTACTCGTATGTTGTCAAGAGTTTTACCTATTTTATCTTCCAGCAGTTTTAGTGTTTCTGATTTAATATTTACAACTTTGATCCATTTTGATTTTAGCTTAGTGCACGGTGAGAGATATGGGTGCAGGTTCCGTTTTTGGCAGAGGTACAGCCAATTGTGCAAGCAGCCTTTGTTAAAAGAGGCTATCTTACCTCAGCAAAGGTGTTTGGCCCCTTTGTCAAAGATAAGGTGACTAACTGAGTGTGCCTACAGTTGTTTCTGCATCCTCTATCCTGTTCCATTGATCTGTAAGTCTGTTTTTGTTTGTTTGTTTGTTTGTTTTTGTTTGTTTGTTTATGCCAATATCATGCTGTTTTTTTTAAATCACTGTAGCTTTGCAGTATAACTTAAAGTCCAAAATCCTGATGCCTCTTCCTCGCCCTTGCTGTCCAGAATTACTTGTTATTCTAGGTCTCTTCTTATTCCATATGAATTTTAGAATTATTTTCTCTGTTTCTCTGAAGAACACTATTGATATTTTGATTGGGATTGCATTAAATCTATGTAACGGTTTTGTAAGTATGGCCGTTTTTACTATATGTGTTCTGCCTATGCAGGAACAGAGGATATCTTTTCATTTTCTGATAGCCTCTTCAACCTCCTTTTTTCAG
Source organism: Erethizon dorsatum (assembly GCA_028451465.1). Lineage (NCBI taxonomy): Eukaryota > Metazoa > Chordata > Mammalia > Rodentia > Erethizontidae > Erethizon > Erethizon dorsatum. The sequence goes on from CM051826.1 coordinate 13,615,800, forward strand.
AGTACTGTAGTTCGCATTGTAGAGGTCTTTCACTTTCTTGGTTAGGTTAATTCCTAAATACTTCATTTTCCTTGATGCTATTGTGATGCTCTCAGTGAGTTTGTTATTGGTATACAGGAATGCTATTGATTTTTGAGTGTTGACTTTGTATCCTGCTGCACTACCGAACTTGATTATTAATTAACTCCACTCTTTTGGTGGAGTTTTGGAATCTTCTATGTAGAGGATCAGGTCATTGGGAAATAATGATAATTATCTTCTTCCTTTCCTACCCATATTCCTTTTATTTCTTTCTCTTGACTAATTGCTCTGGCTAATGTTTTGAGAACTATACTCAACAAGATTGGTGACAGTGGACATAAGGATGTCTTGTTCCTGATTTTAGAATGAAAGCTTTTAGCTTTTCTCTATTTAGTATGAAGTTGGCCATTGGTTTGTCATAAATGGCTTTTATCAGATTGAGATAACGACCCACTATTCCTATTTTCTTCAGGGTTTTATCGTGAATGGATGTTGGATATTTCAGGTGATATTTCTGAATCTACTGAGAGGATCATGTGGGTTCTTTTCCTTGCTTCTGTTTCTGTGGTGTATTACGTTTACTGATTTGCATATATTGAACAACCCCTGCATCCTCGGAATGAATCCTACTTGATCATAGTGTATAATCTTTTTGACGATTTGCTGAATTCTGTTCCAGTATCTAACTGAGAATTTTTGCATCCATATTCATTAAGGAGATTGGTGTAGATCTCTTTCTTGGTTGGGTCCTTTTCTGGTTCTGAAGTCAGAGTAATGCTTGCTTCCAGGGATGAGTGTGGGAGTACTGCTTCCCTTTCAATTTCATTAAAGAGTTTGAGGAGTATTGCCTTAGATCTGCTCTAAAGTTCTTGTAGAATATGGCAGTGAATCCATCAGACCTGGTCTTTTCTTAGTTGGTAGTTTTTTTTGTTTTTTTTTTTAATTACTTCTTCAATTTCACAAACTGATATTGGATTATGCAGGATTTTTATATCTTCTTGATTTAGCTCTATCTTCTTGATTTAGTTCTTTATATCTTCTTGATTTAGTTCGTATGTATCTAAGAATCTATCCAATTTTTTTGAACTTTCTATTTTATTAAAGTACAGGTTCTCATAGTCATTATGCATGATCTTCTAGATTTCTGCAGAATCCGTTGTGATCTTGCTTGTTTCATTTCTCATTGCATGGATTTGGGCCTTTTCTTATTTTGATAATGTTGGCTAAGGATTTGTCTATTTTGTTTAGTCTTTCAAAGAACAACCCTTAAATCCAATGTATCTTTGTACAGTTTTGTTTAGTCTCATTTGCATTAATTTCTGCTCTTTTTTTAAAATTTCCTTCCTTGTATTAGCTTTAGGTTTGGATTCTTCTTGTTTTTCTAGAACCTTGAGGAGCATCATTAGGTTATTTATTTGAGCTTCCTCTGTTTTTCTGATGTGGGAATTCACCACTATATGCTTTGCTCTTAGGACTGCTTTCACTGTGTCCCATAGCTTCCAGTATGCCATACTGGCATTATCGTTTTATTTTAGGAACTTCTTTTATTTCAGCTGTGACTCATTGATTATTCAAGAGAGCATTGTTTAATTTCCATGTGTGTGCATAATTTCTGTGGTGTATTTTGCTGTTGACTTTTAGTTTCATCGCACTATGATCTGATAATATGCATGGGATAATTTTGATTCCTTTGTATTTACTTAAGCATGTTCTATGGGCTAGTGTGTGGTCTATTTTGGAGAAAGGCTCTTTTCCTTTATTTCACCTTTGTCACTCCCTTCCAAGACCTCTAACACACCAAAGAATTGCATAGCCCAAAATATCAATGGTGTTCAGGTTGAGAAACCCTCATAGAGGTAAATGCTATTCTAAAAATAGATAAAATGATGTGATCAGGTAACAGAAAGGCCAAAGGCAACACTGAGAAAGTTAATCAGAAAAGACCTCTTTGGGGTATAGCAAGTAACTGCAGATTTAATGACAAGAGTGCAGTGACCTAGAAATTGGAGAGAGATGGAGAGGCCATGAGAAGAGTGCATGCAATGGTCTAAGTTAGAATCAAGCATTTACAAAAAATGATGTCAGCATAATGAGGAAGGGCCTGGTGAAACAGGGAGTGGTCATCATGGATTTTCAACTAAGTGCAATAGAAGGGCATTGGAAGGTGTTAGAAAGAATGATAAATTATCAGACACATGTTTTTAAAAAGATAACACTTGCTTCTCAGTGGAGAATATATTGTATGGTATGAAGTGTGGGTGCAAAGGGATTCGTTAGTGCCCTTGAATGGGATGATCTCCAGGACAAGATTCTATGACAACTCTGTGGACCATTCCAGGCCAGCATGGTGTAGAGAAGAAGGTCACTTCCATCATATATCAGACCTAAAAGCTAATTGGTCTAGGTCAGGATGGAGCTGAAGATTTTGTGTCTTAAGGTCCCGATCCATTCATGCAAGGTGAGTCTCATGCTTCCCACAAAACTAGTGCTCTCCAAAATAATTTTTTGTAAGTATATATAAGCAATCTCTTTTCTTATGCCATTAAGACATTTTATAGTCACCTGATGAACAATTGCTTCTTTCTTTATGGACACAGTTTTCAGGAAAAGCCCAGCAAATTATATTTATATGAGATTCGTTGATGGGTGCTTTAGAAAAATATGATGTTCGATTGTACACTGAACCTTTTCTTTTGGTAGATATTTTGGACTTATGCTTCATTTCAATATATGTACAAATTCCCCCCACTTGATAGTTAATATCATGTATCAACTTGACTTATTTATGGCACCTAGTTATTTGGTGAAACACCAGCCTAGATGTTTCAATGAGGATAAATTTCAGGCATGATTAACATTTAAAGCAGTAGACTCTGAGAAAGCAGATTCCTTTCTAAGGTGTGAATAGATTTCATTAATCACCTGAAAGCTTATCAAGCATAGAGTGAAGCTTACCAAAGAATATGGAATTCTTTTCAAGACTGCAACCTTCAAATCCATGAGTTTCCATCTTGTTGCCTTGCAAAAGTTGGACTCAAGGACGTAAAATCTACTCTTTCCTCAACTTCAAAACTGCTAGCTTGACATCCATATTTCAATATGGTTCGTGATCAGTCCCCACAATTGCTTGAGCCTGATTCCTTAAAAGCAATTAATCTCACTCTTACATTTATATCTATGTCTATATCTATATCTATATCACCTATATCAATAGATAACTAGATGTGGATATAGATACGTCCTTTGGGTCTGTTCCTTTGGAGAACACTAATGCACATGCACCAACTTCTAAAATGTCCCTTCCTATCCATGTGTCAACAGGCACTTTTGCTGCAATTGAGAAGTGCTAAGACTGTGTGACTTGCTCTTTCTGCCACAGGAGGGGACTTATCTACACTGTACTTCAGCTTCCTGAACAGGGCTCCTTTCAAGGGGTTCCAGATCTAAACTCGTTTGATTCATCTTTGCTTCTCTGTACTATTTACCTCACCAGTGTCATCTCCCCACATTCAAACTATAGCTGCACATGCACACACACATACATACACCCAAAAAAGCAGAAGGCCATTGGTTCACATTCTTGGAAATTAAGCTGTTACTCTGTCTCTCAAGGGCAAGGTGACTGGTGCACCTGCTTTCACGACATGGCCTTGCACAGAGATCCCAGTCTTGTATGTTCAACAAGTTCCAACTCAATTGCAGCAGGCTGTCAATTTGAGAAGACTTATTCTACGTTAGCATCCCTCGGACTATGTGTGGTGAAGGACAATTTTATTTCTAATCTGCGGACCAGTGTTTTTGCAGATATCGAACATGTAGTGTGATGATAGAGCAATGATGTACAGTTACAAAGCCTCTAAAGCAAACTCTTCACTTTCTTTACTGTTTCTTCATTGGCCAGAAACCAAGCCTGCTTTGAATAGTACTACTATAAGTACTTAACATGGAATGGCTCAGGGTGGTGCTCATGGTGACAAGCACCCCTCATCAGCAAGAGTATGCAGGAGGATATGTTTACTGGTCTGGCTCACACTCCATTATGTCTACATTCGCAATCTTAGTACTACTAAGGCTCTAAAATAGTAAATACCATTTCTTTCCATTCCCAAGTTCTCCCACCACAGCATACTCATCTTGTTTTTATTTAGCATGCCTGCCCTTCCAAGACTATAACCACTTCTTTTATAACCCATGTCATCTTGATTCCTCCAGATGGGCGATGTCAGGAAGCCAAAAAAGATCAAAGCTCATGGGTTTCTCATCCAGCTCAAGCCTTTCTGAATCTACTTTAGAGAGACACTTCCAACTACCTACAGCAAATGTACAACAGCCTTTCCATGGTAACCTGTGAAATCAGTATGTGTGTTGATTCAACTCATGACCATCACAAAATACTTATGCTTAAATATTATCAAAAGAGAGGGCAGAACTAAATGTCTGTACAATGATAAGAAGGATTATTATGATTGGAAATTTTATAACTAATAACTGCAACCCTTTTCTAGGTTCATCACCTAGAAATCTTGTTACATATGGACAGAGTCAATATATTTACAGTATAATCCTTTTACATTGTCAAAAAGAACAGAATCATTTGGGTCCAAAATTCTGGTAAGTTTTATATTTCAAAAATATAGTGTTTTGATAGAAAGAATGTGAACATTAAGTTTTCCTTCCAGGGAAAATGGAAATGTGTGTTCTCCTCACACCCAATTACTATAAATAAAATGATTTCTGCAAAAATTCACACAGTATGCCTGGAATTGTTTTTAGTTATATCAGTTTCTAAAGTTGTGTTATTTGTCGATGTACTTTAATTGCTAAGTATTGTAGAAAATCTCAGAATACAAATGTATTAAAATATAACCATGGACTCAAAACATGTATATTTGTCTGAGAAAATATGTGTTGAAAGAATCTCGATGTGAGAGGAAGTGAGATGGGGGCAATAGAGAAATATCTAGTTGTTCAGTTTAGAATTCACAGAATTTAAGCAATTGCTTGGGAATGGATAATCATGCTAGAGCTTGTTTGTCAGAAATTTCTTTTAAAACCTTAACATTTTTTCTCTCTTCTTCTCTCTTATTTTGCAAGAACTTGCTTTCAAAAAGAATGAAAAGAGACACTTCAGTGGTATGACACAGGGTCTCCGTTGCTTAGCATGTGTGATTCTAAGGTACACTTCTTCCCCGTGGCTCATGTACTTCAGTGATCATCCCTGGTAAATAAACCACATTTTTATAAAACAGAAGCAGGATGCCAATCTTAAGATCTAAATATAATAAAGCAGGACAACAGTCAGGAATTTTAAAAATATTTTAAAAGCTTAAGAAGGCATTTTGTAGTCATTAATACTTAGATTAATCTAAGTATGATGAAATGCTAATTTGAAGAAATGCTAAGTATATTTACCAACAGCTAACAGAAATTTTAACTTTTGGATATCTTTTCCTTTAAAATAAAAAAAGCATTTGGTCTCTGCAGAAAATAGAGACTTTGAAAAATGTATAAAATATTGTGGTGGAGAAAAGTTTCCATTATTTCTTGTAATCCTGCCATTTAAGTATCAGATATATCTAGGTAGAATTTGCTACCTAAATTGTGATTGTACTGAATATATATTCAGCGGGAATCATTTTAAAGCCAAGCATTTCAGAAGTTAAAATAGAAAGGTGATTTGTTATTTGCAGTTTGCAGGTTTCTAGGCCTGATACCTACTGAATCCAGAACAGTTCCCTAAAATCTCTGCTTTGCTCTTTTCTTTTATTAAGTCTCCGCTTTTCTTGAGTTACCAGCCTAAAGTCTTGGAACATAATCAATATATTGATTATACGGACCGGTGATATAGCTCAGCGGCACAAGCGCCTGCCTGGCAAGCACAAGGTCCTGAGTTCGGTTCCCGGTACCCACATAAAAAAATATAGATAGATAGAAAGATAGATTATTACTAAATGATGGATGCTCATGAATGTCTCCTGCACATATGCTGGCAGCAAAATCATAGTGTTGCATCACATCTAAGCCCCTGTTCACAGCCCATCACTTACGCCTACGATGCACTTTAGAATCCAGTGTATGCTTTGAAAGTAGCATTAGGGAGCAGTCAACTTCAATTCCATGAAAAATCCATTGGAATCCATAAGACTGCTGAAAGTTTGTGTTACATATATCTCAAAAAGTATGTACTGAAGGACACAGAGAAATTAGAAAATTAGCCAAGCAAAAGTATAGCTCTATTACAAAACTGACTGTTGCTGACTTATTTGAGGTCATAATTTTCTTTGGGCTTTTATTCTGACTGTAGGAATGTTTCTGCTCATGGTTTCCACTACTTAACTTATACATATTTCCTAAAATATATCAGAGACTTTTCATCATTGCCTTCTGTGGATGTGGAATGCATAGAATCATTTAATGATTCCACATATGTGATTGTATACACGCCTTTCACCAACACAACTGATTTTTATCTGATGTATTGATGATTTTCAAGATATCTCGTTCATTTTTCAAATTTTTATCTGTTTATTGAATTGCTCATTCATAACCCAAATTGTCTTCCTTCATTCATTCAGTTCTTTATTTGTATTCTCTTGGGTTTCCTTGGGACTTTTTTTAAAAATCATTCTTTAGAGTTCTTTGTCCAGAATTTCATCAACCCTAAAATCTTTGAAATCTGTCCCTATAGAGTTACAGACTAGGAGGTGACTCATTAGCCTCATTTTTTGTATTTCTTGTATTTCTGCTTTGAAATTTGTGTACCTGTGTGGGGTGGATATCTCTTCTGCTTTTACGTGATGACCTTTGTTACCAGATGTAAGGCTCCATTGGGCTTCTTTCCAGGTTCTAGGTGTCCCAAACAAAGAATTGGACAAAACACACAGAAAAGGTAGTGAAAACGTATATTTACTGAGCCAGAAAAAAAAGTATGCTCTGCAGAGTGCGAGCTGGCCTATGAAAATGCTCACAGCGTCCCCAAGGGTAAGAGAAAAGGATCTTTTTTTTTTTTTTTTTTGGTCAAGAATCCAAATCTCTCCTAGAGGACTGTCCTGGGAGTGTTTGACTGCTCACGCTGGGTCACGTCCTTGGTGTTAACTGCACATGTCCTTTCCCATAATCCACTCTGTTATAATTGTATTCGTGAGCTACAACTCATATGGATGAGTAGATAATGAGTTGGCCTATGGTGAAAGGTTTACTTTTGGACACTGAGGTGTTTCTGTACCAGTGCTTGGGTTAGGGGTTTATCCAAGAAGTGATTTATGGGCTACTTTTTCTTCTGTGGCTATTGTGTGGGAGTTAGAGAGGAGGGTCTCTAGGTAGGATCAGGACCCTTAAAGATTGATGGGGGGATCCTAGGTCCATAAATGATAGGAAGGCATGTTCTGGCCTGTGCTAACCACTATTCCATCTTGGTATATGGCTTTCTTCTGACAGTATGTCTTAGGGTATCAGTTTATTGTGTAATGTTGAGTTTATTTCTAACTGGACTCCATATTACGATTTCCTTGTAGCTTTTTGGTTGTGAGCCATTTGTTTGGGCACAGGGTGTACCATTTAGGAGTTGGAGAGCAAGCTCCATGCAAGTCTTGTAAGAGTAGATACTCTTATACTTCAGGTACCTATGGCATAGGTAGTAGAGTATCTGAGATGTACACTTTGTGGTTACTTCTAGTGTGAGTCTTAGCCCTACCATGAATTGGGGATTTTCACAGGCACTGTTAATAGTAGCTCTGTTGCCTGAAATTGAAGTGATGCCAGTTGCTCCAATCACATTGAAGCGTCTGAAATCTCTTGTCTTTTGATTGGAGTTTAATGTAGTTCTGGGTGCTTCTGAGGGAATGTCAGGAGATAGAATCACAACTCCTTGTTTGTGGGACTCACCTTTAGTCTTGTTAGCCCTACACAATCTCATCAAGTGCATCTGCAGTAAGTGTAGAGGGGCTGCATAGATGTGGTAACAGCAACCATTGTGTTTTTGCTCCCTGCTGCTACTGTGGGGCTATCTTCCCAAGAGTAGGACTGAGCCTCCTACTAGTCGTGCCTGCCTGGGGATGGGTCAACAACTGGGAGCTTCTGTCTCACCTTTTCTTTAAGTAGAAATGTCCACTCTTGTTCAAGCAGGACTGGAGTGTGGCCCAAACTGGATTTAAGTCCTCTCAGCTGACCTGGCAGTGCAGCTCAAAGGCAGAGCTGCCTCCAGTGCTCATAAGACTCTGGGATTGATCTGGAAGAGTGGGAGAAAAAAGAAAGAAAGAAAAGAGATTTACAAAATTAAAAAAGATACATATAAAAATAAAAAAAATCAATGAATAAAAATAATAAAAGTAGAAACAAAAAGAACTAAGAACAAAATGAGAAGAGAAAGAAATTAAATTAAAAATTAAAGAAAAATTAAAAGATAGAGTAGCTGAAGGGAAAAGTAAAAAATCCTTTCTACCTAAGTTGCTGGAAGATACTAGTGAGGGTAGATTATCAGAGGCTATGCCAATCTAACCTTCTCTCCTGGTCTTTTAAGGTTAGAATCCGCTGTGTATTTGGGAATATGGGTTCACAGTTGCAACTTACTGAAATTCTTTTCAGCTCCTGCCAAACAAGAAGGGAAAGAATGCGGGCTGCCCCAGGGATGTATTCCTTTCAGAGGCTTTTTTGCATACGTGGGCTCATAGCAAATGTCAGAGTCACGGTGTGACCTTTTCACCAGTGGCATTTGAGTGGGAAGCAGGCCACTCCAGCTGTATATTCTCTCTGGAGACATTTTGTTTTTATCCCTGGGGCACAGATGCTCCTAAAGGCAAAGATAACAACTGAACCACAGAATTCAGTTCTTGGGGTGGGGGAGGTTGCGGGAACCAAGCAATTCTCTACTCTTGATTCTGGTATCTTTTGACCTGGCCTCCACATGAAGCCACAAATGATTGGTCTCAATCCAAGTGACAGAGAGCAGGTCAATAAACTGCTGACTCCCTGAAGACAGAGCTCTTCACTTCTCCCTGTTGCAATCTGCACTCCCTGCAACTTAAAACCTTCAGCAGATTTGTGTCAGAGATCTTCCCTCAATTTCTAATAATGCATTTTTGGCTTTTTTGGATTGTGATTATATCACAAGGTAGCTGTTGTAAAACACTGATACCAAAATATTATGGTCAGTGAGGTTTTTACATTTTGGACTGTAAAAAAACTCAAATCTGTTTCAAAACTATGACCTTTTTCAATTCTTAGTATAATATCAAATTTACAAAGTATCAAACTTTCAGAAGAGGGATTTGTAGACTTTTCTCTCTAGGTTACAGAAGTATGTTTTCAGATTTTGATTTTTAAAAATTTAAACAGAATTTGTCGTAGTCAGAAATTTAATCATATGACAGTAAAAGTATTCATTCATAATTATTCAGAAAAATGGAGTCAGGGTGGCCCACAGAGATGCAAAGGGTGTGATAGGGTAGTGACTCAGTCAGATGCCTCTGTAAATGCTATCGCTGAATCTACCCAGCACTCAGCCCTGCTCCCCACCACACTAAGAACCATGTCAGTGTTCTAAAATAGTTTTGAAAAATATAACATCGATGCCTTAAAAACAAAGGTCTTAAAAAGCAAACATAGGAGGTTAGTGCTCTAAGGAAACCCAGGACCAGTCTGCTCATCCACAGAATGTAACCAAAACAAGAGGTGAGCGACTGCCTGTGGAGATAAGTGAACATGGATGAGCACTGGAAATTGATGGCAGAGAAAATAAAACCTGTTGAAATCCAGACACTAGAAAGAAAAATAGCAACAGAAGTGGAATCCCCAGCACCTGGCACCCAGCAGAACACAGTACACTCAAATACTTCTTGATGTGTTGCAATTTAATCAGAAGTGAAATCCTACCTATTGGTATAAAACTAAAAGAAACAGAATAACATATGTAATATAATCTCATATGCTATCAACAAAGGTACTGTCTACAAAAATTGAAAGAAGAAAAGATTCATTTTGATCACAGGCTATCTAGTGAAGACTTCTATGACTAAAAGGGCATTTAACCTTGAATTTGTATAAGACATTTGATTTTTGTGAAGATAAAAGAAATACAGTGTAGGTATAGAAAAACTGGAAGTGCATCAATATATGGAGTATTATTAGACAGCTTTTTTCACAATGACAAAATACTGGAGGGAAAAAAATTTAGAGGAGAAAATACTTACTTTGGCTCATAGTTTCAGAGGTTTCAGTCCATGGTAAGCTGGTTTCAAGGAGGAAATATTGTAGTGGAAGGAAATGGCCAAGGATAGCTGCTAACAATGGAAAGCCAGGAAATAGAGAAACAAAGAGCCAGAAGAGAAGCCATGGACAAGATATGTCCCAAAGTCATGACACCAATGACCCTCACACACACATACCCAAATATATGTCTCAAGCCAATCAAGTTGACAATCAACATTATATTTCACAAGTACATTCCTTGTCTACTTGACAACCAAACATGTATCCTTAAACCGTACTTATTCTCCTAATAGAGACAATAACAAAATTATGATTCCATCTAACATAATGTGACTATCCTGTGGACAACCAAAATTACACTAATTTCTTCTCCAAAGCTCAACATTTGGGGGCCGGTGAGATGGCTCAGCGGCTTAAGCACCTGCCAGCAAGCGCGAGGGCCCGAGTTCGACTCCCAGAACCCACATACGAAAAAGGGGCCGGTGATATCGCTCAGCGGCACGGGCACCTGCTGGCACGCGAGGTCCTGAGGTCAAACCCCCGGTACCCACAAAAAAAAAGCTCAACATTTCCAGCATTGCTCCAAAGTCTAAGTCTAAATTTTCCTATGAGACTCAAGGCAAACTCTTAACTATGAACTCCTGTAAAATTTAAAAAGCAGTTGACATTCACCCAAGGTACAATGCCATAGGGTGAATACTCCCATTCCAAAGGAGAGGAATAGGGAAATTGAAAGGAATCAAACCAAAAAAAAAAAAAAAGACCAAAACCTAGCAGGGCAATCATTATGTTCTGTAGTTCCATATTTAGCATCCAAAGCACATGGTGGCCAGATATGAGTTCTAAAAGGCTTGACAGCCCTACCACTATGGCCTTGTTAGTTGCAGCCCACATGGCCTCTCCCTTTGACTGGCTCTGCTTGCTGCCAATGGATTTCCTCAGCACAAATTCCATGTTCATGGCATCTCCAGCTTCCTTAGGTCTCCAGTGCAGCTTCAGCCTCACTCCCAAAGCATCACACACTATTCTCTTAGCATACAGAGTAGAGACTCCAATCCTGTCAAACATTACCAGACTTCAGGCCTTCCTTTGAAATCTGAGTAGAGCCTCTGTGACCCATAACTCTTGCACTAGGCACATGCAAAACCAGCATCATGCAGATGACACTAAAGTCTACTACCAGTGTAAGCAGTATTTGGGCCCCCTTGGACCACAGCTGTAGCAGCCTCCGAGTTCTTAGATAGATGGTGGCAAACCTATGGTACACATGTGGCAGCAAGCTGCTTATATCACTGAAGGTCTAAAAGGTTTGCCACCACTGGCCTAGATGATTGAGCACTGTGAAATGAATCCTGGGGAAATAAGGCACCCCAGTGGTAGTAGGACTTTCTGGAGCACTCTTTTCAAAGCAAAGTCTTCCAGAAATCTTCACCTCTTCTACTCTTCAGCCTGAGATGTGAGGTGTCTGGCCTACTCATGTGATGCCCTTGAGGCATCACTTCCATTGTCCTGGTGAAAAGCATTTGGCTTCTTTTTAATAGCTCTGATCTCTTCAGCCACATTGTCCTTGGCTGCAGTTTAATGTGCATGTCTTTTCCGGCTGGACTACAAGTTTTTAAACCTTTTTACTCTGCTTATTTTCTCCTGATTTTCACTGCAAACCTGGCTGAAAGCAGCCATCAGTACCTGTGGCACAGCTTGAACGTTGTAGTCAAGCTAGGCTATAGAACCTAAAACCTCCCTAATGCAGACCAGCCACCCTGGATACCATGAGCAGAGGTTATAGATCTGCAAAGCACATCATAAGACACTATCTTGTTCATCTTCCTGTTATCTTGGCCAAAAGTTCATATCAGATTTCCAGCATAGAGCTCTCTCATTCTCGGAGAAAGATACATTTCCTTACACCATCCACCTACCTGGATCCTGGCCAAGCTTCCTTGATTAAGAGTCACTCACTATAGTTAATTTCCTTCATGGTTCGCAGCTTTTATAAAACAAAAGAAACAAAAGGACAAGCCCCAAAGTCCTAAATATTTGTATCACTTAACAGGAGGTGTTGCTTTGAAGCAGTGTAAACAAACTATAACTCATAGTTTTGTATGGCCAACAAGCTAAGCGTGATTTTTCCTTTTGAAAAAGTGGCAAAACAGACAATAACAATGATGAAACAGAAAAGCACATGCAACAGAGACTTTGTGGCCTACAAAGTCTAAAATATTTACTATCTGATCCTTTAGAGAAGAATTTTGTTGATCGTTGATTTAAAGAAGTATTTTAATCTAATAAACATTTCAGAAAAAAAATACACTGCTCAGTTGTGCACAAGCTTGACCTCTTTTGCCCCCGCCCACCAATGAAAATCTGAAGTTTATAAAAGGTAACAGCAGATTGAATCAACGCTTTAACTGATGATTAACTAAGTTCATTTCCTCCACTCGCCCATTTTCTTCCATCAAGAGAATTCTTCAGCAGGTTCTAATTCAGTCCCCCTCAATCTCCTCTAATTCAGTTTGATCACTGACATATGCATTTTCATAGATGTTAAAATCAGTCTATTTTTACCAATTAAGCTAGAATATACCAGATAGGGGTTACATTATAATTTAGATTAAAATCATTACAAAATAAATCAGAATTTGTGTTAGCCAGCCTTCCATCACTGTGGCAAATTAGATTATCTAAACAACTTAAGGGAAGACGGATTTATTGTAGCTGTCAGTTTTAGGGGCTTCAGTCCATGTTCACTTGGCTCCATCGTGATGAATTTGAGGTGAGGCAGCAGGAGCATGTAATGGAGAAGGTTACTCATCTCAAGACTACCAGGAAGCAAAAGGAGAGAAAGACTATAAAGGGCTAGAACAAAATAAACCTTTCAGGCATGAACCCAGAGACCTACTTCCTCCAACTGGGTTTCACCACCTGAAGTTTCCATCACCTCCCTATATCACCACTACCTGGGGACCGAGCCCTCAACATACGAAACTTCGGGAGACATTCCCCATCCAAACTATAACAGAATTTTAAAACTGCATTTTCTCAGACCTAATGAAATTAGTCTTTTGTCCATATATCAAATATTGTCATGGATCCAGTTATAAGTTGAGTATGGACAGCTTATAAATCCAAACCTGTGGACATAACCTCATGTCTTATTTCATATTACAATGTTGTACTTCTGTAGGTTTGCAGTCATTTTTTATTTTTATTTATGCTTGTTTCTTCTTATTGGCAAAATTTCTATTAGATTCCCAATTCTAAATACTTACACCTGTAGTTTTGTTTATGTGCAGGACTTTGACAGTGAGAGCACACCGAAGCAAATTAAAATTCCCCTCTGTAAATTCCCACAGGCACAAGGCTCTGTACGTTCATTCGTTCTGCTTCTGCTTCCATGATCTCAGGCTGCTGTCCTTGACCTGCTCTGTTCCTCTGCTTCCACTGTGGTCAGAGCCCCTATAACGCCAGGATATAAATCTCTTTTCACCTTTATTCCCTACTATGCTGTCCAACTATCTGATTAGCTTGTTTTATCCATTTTTTAAAAGTTGTGTTATATGTACAGAATCTTACCACCCTTTTCCTTCCTTCTAAAATAATGTGACAATGACTCTCTTCATTAAAGGCAAATGTATCCATGATTGAGCTCACTAATCAATTTCACCCCAGGGCCTTTTAGAGTGTTTTGACACCTGCTGGGTTATCAATTAAATATGTCACCATTAGTATTGTTATTGCTTGAGTATATAGTTTGAATATAGATTTGATGTTGAGTATCCCAAGATAGTGTCATATAGGTGGAATTCATCCTCAAATATAAACTCTCCCTGCTCTTTCATGGAGCTTCTCACAGCACCTACAGTGGACAGTCATCAGCAATATGCAAGTCACACCTGCATTGACATTGGTTTCTATTACCACTGTTTTAAAAGGTAAATATTTGCACAATGATCTGTCTGTTTTTGGACAAATTACTGTGTGTGTGTTTTGAAGCCAACAGTTAGAAATGCAGGAAGGCAAAGGACCTTTTGAAAAGGAGTCCTGTGTAAGAGAGGTAATTTAGTGAACAGGAAAAACACACAGAGCATCATTAGAATCATTCCAACCACTCATCCAAGAATGTTAGTGCCATGTCACTTAAATGATTCCAATTACACAAAACATTTATTCATGAATTACTACTTTGTGCCATATTACCTTGTAAGCCTTCCACAGTCGAATCAACGTATCCCCTCATTTAATTACATTATTCGCTTTGTTTGCGGGTTTAGATTTGGCAGGCCAGAGTACTTTGTACACAACTGTTCACCAGTCTGCATAATATTTTATCATCATTTTGCACTACTTGCAAACTATTTTAGACATAGAAATGCTCAAACTGGATGCTGAGCCAAGATACTGGGCTGTCCCATTGCTCAGGATCAAAATCCTGTTCTTCATTGCTGCTAGGATAAATTAAGCAAATATTTCATGGTCCTTACACAATTTGCTTTGCCTGGATCTCCTAATCACTTTCAATTTTCTGTTACAAGTTTAGTGGCCACCCCATCTCATTCCTTTGTTTTCAAGCTATTTGTTGTTATCCATCTGAACACTCTACCTAGCTTAGTTTTTCCAAAATTTTCAGTTTAGTTTTCTTTCTTCTGAACTACTTTAGTCATTGCACTTATTGTTCAGTGGCATTTGTAGTAGCTGAGTGAGGAGGTCTGCTACCACTTTCCTGGCACTATCTTGTCCCTGAACAATTTTAAAATCCCTGTAAAAAGCTGAAAGAGTTGGAGTCTCTTTAATCATAGCATAAACTATTAACTGGGTTAAAAAAAATAGAATAATGAGAAACTTTACTCTTATCATTTAACAAATCCAAAGTTGCATTCTCAACATTTCAACATCCTCGAAAGGACTATTCCATTTAATATAAATTAATGGAGATGTATAGTACTCTTTTTCATATTTTCTCTTTGTTTTATTTTACTAAGCACATTTTGCCATTTTATAATACAAAAAAATTTAAAAATTAAAAAAAAGAAAGCAAGAGACTCATTGTTTCCCTCTAAAACAATAGATAACCTCTAAAAACATCCAAGAGAATAAATAAATCAAAGAGATAAACAGTATATGCTTAAGAAAACGATAAATACTTCAGAAAAATATCAGATGAAAAGTTAATCTTTAAAGTTGACCATTATGTCTATTTAAAAATTAGAGGATAATAGATACATGGGCATATCTACACACACACACACACACACACACACACACACACATTCTTGTGAGATTCGTCTAACTGTATATGCATTGCTTTTTATTTCTCAGAGCTGTAAGATTTATCTACCTCCATATGTATCTCTTATTTTTGTTTACCTGCATATGTGTTGTTTTTTATTTCTGAAATCATAACAAGTGCTGTTTTTAACTTAAATCATAGCAAGTGCTATTTTAACTTGGCAATTTCTCCATGTTCTTTGCCTTACTTTGTAATAGCTCTTTTCTTCTTGATGTTTTCTGTAATCTCACATTTACTCAGTTTAACAGATTGGAAAACGGGAATTTTTCCCCTTATGCATATTCTTGCAAAAGCTGCTCCTAATTTAGGGTTCTCAGTAAAATCAAGCATTCGTTCCACTTGGGTGTATCTTGATAGTATTATTCCTTGATATTTGTCTTTAAAATGCATTTTAATAGAGTTTCAGGAGGGACTTTCTTATGTTGATTCACAATGGAGCTTAACTCTTCTATCTAACCTCCCCAAATTTGTCTCTTGATTTTTTCTTTGTCTCTTATGCCTACATAATCTTGTGGGTTATTATCGATTAGACAGGGACCATGTATTCATCCATAGAGTGAACCATCAAACTCCTCCATGCTGTTACATCCCTCCTATGTATGGACTGAATCACCAGCCATAGCTCAGATAATTGGGTAGCCTAAGCCTGCCTGTTTCTCAGTTGCTTTTATTTTTGATGAAAGAACACAACACAGCCATTTTCTTGGCCGACCTCCTTAATTTTCTTTTTCTGTAATTCACTTGTAGTTGCTCTCCTGTCGCAGATGTGTCACCTCCAAATCCCACTGATAATGCTTTTCCTTTTGCTAATGATCACAGTGCTTTAACAGTGTCACCCCAGCGATGACCAAAAAGCTACCCAACAACAGTGGCTGTCCAGTGCATTTCTTTCTCCTGTTTTTCATTTTTCTTTTGCCCTAACAAAGACATGGTCTTTATTAAAACTATAAGGTCAGGGGAAATTTAAAATTTTGCACATTATGCCAATTCCATAAATTTCATAGAGTCAGATACTGAAAGAGCTCTCCACACTTCTCAGGGTATATTCATGTGAGATATGGAAGGAGAAAAGGAGTGTAACCAAGCATCAGGGTCCTGGGAGACTTTCAGAAGTAACTCCCCAGTGCTTTCTTAATCTCATAGGTTGCATTTTGTTTTTGAATTTCTAGCCTTCCAAGAGATGTGCAAGAAATACTGGTTTCAAGGCAAAAGTGATAATAGGGTCCTTCAGACTCCATTGGCCCTATGGCAAGCCAAGCTGCATAAGTAGTTAAACTAGATCTCCTAAGGATCAATATCCAACTTCCAGTGCCCCTGGAAATGATCATGGAGCTTTCCAGTCCAGCAGTAATTTGTTTTCATAGGAGTATTCCTTCTGTTCTCTGAAAAGTTTGTGTACCAGCATACTTTCTCCCTTAAATATTTTTCCATTTTTTTAATTTTGTGAAACAATAAAACAAAATTTCACAACAAAATAATGAGAATAACAATAGTTAATGCACTGCTTATTGTTATCTGCAAAGTAGTTACTCAGTACAAAGCATCACTGTTGTTACAAAAAGTATTTCAATATATATGCTAATTTGTTTCATTTGACTCCCTTAAATACTTAGAAAAATCTGCTCTCCAGAACTAGATATTGTTCAATTATCTGAGCTATGGCTGGTGATTCAGTCCATACTTTTTGCCTCAGCCTTCCAAGTGCTGGGATTATAGGCATGCACCACCATGCCCGGCTTTCTTTTCTAACATATGCATTTAAAACTATGAATTTCCTTCTGGTCATCACATGAGTTATAGTTCCTAAGTTTGAAATATTGTATGTTCATTATTACCTGTAAATATTTTCTAATTTTTCATTTTGAAATCTTGACCCATTTCTTATTTAGAATTGTATTACATCATTTCCAAAGTTTGTGGATTTTCTATACCTTTCTGTTACTGAATTGTAGTTTGATTCTGTGGCAATCAGAAATCAAACTGCATAATTTCAGGTGTAAAGTTTTACACACACACATACACACACCTGACAGGTTAACATACACTCAAACTTCAAAAAAATACATGCATAAAATATATGTGTGTCATTTAATTTGTGTATATAATATATACACACGGTTGGTAGGACCACGTTTATTGTGGTTTTTAAATAGATACATAGGGCCAGTGAGATGGCTCAGCAGCGTAAGCGCCTGCCTGGCAAGCGCGAGGGCCCGAGTTCAACTCCCGGAACCCACATACGAGAAAAGGGCCAGTGACATCGCTCAGTGGCACGGGCACCTGCTGGCACGTGAGGTCCTGAGGTCGACCCCCAGTACCCATAAAAATAAATACATAAATAAATAGATACATAGAACTATATGGTATCTTTTAAATTATGTTGTTTAGATCTTCTGGGTTCTTATTTATTCCTTGTCCAGTTCTTTTGCGTTGTACTGAGTGGGTGGTAAACTGTCCCATTTATATTGTGCTTCTATCTATGTCTTCTTACATCTCCTTGTAATTTTTGTCTTATAAATTACTTATTCCCAACATCTCTTGCCTTCCTTCCCTTTTGTAAAAGACCTGTCTCCTATTTCCTATTCTCCTTTATTGCTCTTTAATATATTTATACGTTGGGCTTTTCATATAAGAGAAACCATACAATATTTAAGCTTGCATATGATTTATTTCACTTAACATTGTGGATTTAAAATAACCTACTTATTTCATTTTTATCAGTGGAAAATATTTTATTTTTCCTTTTAATATGTTCTCTTAAGTGTGAACTATTAGGAGTATGTTGTTTAATTTCCAGTTATATGAGAATTATCCAGATATATTGCTGTATTAATTTCAGTCTAATTTCTTTTTGGTCATAGTGCACTGTTAAATATTTTTGATACATTAAGTTTATTGATATTTGTTTCATGGTTCAATATATTTCTGTCATGGTGAGTATTCTATTGCATTTATAAAAGAATCTTTTTTTTCCTTACCTCGAGTGTGTAGTAAAGACCAAGTAGTCCAACTAGTTCGTGTTGTTCAAATCTTCTACACCTTTACTGGCTTTCTCATCTACTGGTTTTATCAATTACTGAGAAATAGAAGTTAAAGTTTCCTGGGTATTTGTTTTTACACCGTTTACTCCATTTAGTTCTCTACTTAAATCATGAATTTTCAAGCTCAGCTGTGCAGTCCATATACAGTTAGTCTTTTTATGTATTTAAATTAATCAACCCATATACAGTTAAGGAATATATATCTCTTTATCTCTGGCAATAATTTTGGACCTGAAGTCTATTTCAAATTTCCTGTGATTAGTGTTTACATGCTTCTTTTTCTATTCTTTGAATTTTTATTTTGGATCTTAAAATTAAAAATGGGCTTTTTCCCCACAACATATATTTATGTTATACATTTAAAAAATCAAGGCAAAGGATTGCTTTCATAATTATAGTATTTCAATTACTTATATTTGGCACAATTATTAAAATAGTTGTATATTTTTAACTTTCCATCACTAGTCCCTTTTTCTCTATTCTTATCTCTAGCTGCATATTTTTAATATTTCATTTTATTTATTCTACAAGCATTAGCTGTACTGCTTTGTTTATTTACATATTTATTTAGTGGCTGTCTCGAGTTGACATTATATGTCCTCAACATTATGGTCGTATGCCAAATTCTCTCAGCTACTTTTATTTTTCAGAAAATTGTTTATTTTGCCTTTATTTTTATAGGTTTTGTTGCTTGGTGACAAATCTAAGCAAACTGAATTCTTTCCTTTCTGTGCTCTGATGAGGTCGTACCGCTGGCTTTTTGTTGGCATGGTGCTGATGAGATTTACTTGGTTTTATGTAGTTGCTGTAACAGGAAAAGTGATCTAACAAAATCTGCTGCATCCTATCTGGTCAGAAGCATCCAGAAAACTTTGGTTTGAACTTCATGGGTATGTGAATATTTGCAAAAGGGCATAAGATGAACTGCTGAGTTACTCAATCCCCTGTAAATCATCTATGTACAAGAAAACAAAGAATCAAAACCACTAGATCATAATACATATGGGTCACTGCAATCTCTAAAAGTGTAATTGTAGCAAAGATTATTAAAACTGTAGAGAATCTATCTTATTATCTGCAAGTTCTCCATGAACTGATCTAAAAGGCTCTCTTCTGAGTGTAATAGATAGCCAGAAAAATAATATTGAAAAATTACTATATGTCTATATTGAAATAAACCATCTTGTTTTGGAGGAGGTTTAGAAGTACATTTTCACCAGCATCAGAATACACTCATTGTATAAAGGTCTGAAATTGACTATAGAGATCCTACTGTCATTTGCTTATTCTAGAAGTGAAGAAACATCTACATATATGAGATCGCTATGCTATAAATACAGCCAGTGATTGATTGGGAATGAAATGGAACTCACTCCAGGATGAAAACTATGTACTTTATCAGTTACCGTGTCTATCACTTTTTAGCACACACTATAGAGAAACATATTTCACAACTATTGTGGCCAAGAGAATAAACCACTTTTACCCTGGGTCCTATCTAGATTCCCCAACTCCTTAGTAAATCTCAAGCTGATGTATATTATCATTTAGGTTCTGCGGTGGCTACTTCTACTCTGAGGATCCTATTTACCCATCAAATTGTGGGGGTACACTTTGGCTGATGGAGCAGAGGTTAGGAAATGATGGATTGGGAGAAATCTAAAAAGTATAATCAAAGTACTTTACATATCCCGAAAAAACTGAGACTCAAAATGCCACTCAGACTGGCCCTCCCCTCTTCTGAGAAGCCTGTACATGAATCTGGCTGTTTGAGGGCGCTGTCCATTCCTTCTTGTGAGCCAGATGCTTTCACTTATGAACTATGCTAAACAGACACAGCCTAAAAAATATAAAGGAGTTTTCCTCAAATTTGCATCAGCCATAAGTTGTGGCCTCAAAATCCAGAGACCAACTTCACTATAATTTCTTATGTGTTCTTCCCCAAAGGCGTATAAATTGTGGGTGAAGAGTGTGTGACATTTCACACAAGCTTTCTTCAAACTGCAGATTTGAAGAAATATAATTTTGATATGGGATGCTAGGAAGCAAATCATTTCAAGCATTGAGATTATCTATGTGACACACTGAATAGGGATGTCAGATCATAAATTGTTAACACCTCAAAACAGAATGAAAGGACAACGAAACCAAGAGGCTAAGGTATTCTGGTTCTGTTTTGTTTGTTGCCGAGGACGGCTTGTCTCTTGCTTTGTGGGTTTTGCTTGGTTTTGTTTTGGTTTTTGTTGTTTGTTTTGTGTACACGGTGGGACAAGCCTGGCTCTAGAGAACTTTCAATTCTTGTTGAGCATCTTGGTCACAGTGACAATCTTCTTTCCATTCTCTAATTGCATTAAGCACCCAGCTTTCTGGGTCACCTGGTTATTTCTCATGCTCCCTAGATTCCTACTGGCTACGACTGTCTATGGTTTATCCTTAATTTCCTGGACTATTGTTTGAACAACAACTGCCCTCCCCAGTCTGTTTTGGTCCATCAGAAGGGTTTTCAGTCTGGTTAGGGAGAGGTGCACTGGTTTCTGGAAAGAGACTCACCCAGCTCTCTGCTCCCTGGAAAACTGCTACTGTCTGCCTCTGGAACCTGCTACTCTTTTGTTCAAAAGTCTTTTCATCCCACTGCTTCCTGCCACTGTCCTGAAGGTACAGAAACATGAGCACATGTAGAGGAAAGGAGTCTGTAAAGCGCTGCTTCCTTGGTGTAAGTTTAGAGGTCATACGGTGAGCAGTACCAGCATGGAAGTACGCAAATGCATCAGTGTATTTCACCATTCTGACAAACCTGGTCTGTGAATATTCATTACCTTGTCTTGTCATTCAGGACAATTTTACATTTATTATTTGTACATGTGTCAATTTTTAGACCATCAGAATATTAAAAATATTCATAGATAGTAGATGATAGATGGGTAAACAGATAATAAATCATATATAGCTAATAATCAGTAAAGCAGAGAAAGGTGATAGATGATAGATGATGGATGATAAAGTTCCATTTTAATTACATTACTAAATATTTTTTACATTACCCTAATAGGATGTTTAAAATATTAAGAATAACCAGATTTTTTCAATTTATCTCTTTTTACTGTTTTCTTACTTATATCAACTTAAATGAAGTTAAAACACAGAGATTAAGGTGAGAAAAGTAAGTCACAAAATACAGCAAGCAGCACAGTGTTTCTTTTGAAATTAAAAAAAATTATTAATTTACTGATTTGTGTCTATGGTCATTATTTTTAAATCCACATTGAGAAGTATGAATTTTCACTATTCTTGAAGTTGGATATTTTGTAAAATGAAGTTTCATTAAAGCTTAAAATAATTATAAATTATTTTGTAAAACCAAGAATTCAAATGACTGAGTTCGTGAACATTTTAAATGAATACTAAATTTTGAAACAGTTTTCAGTGAGTTTTCTCATGAATTTATGTTCAGTTGAGTTGGAAAGCACCATAACTTCACTATGTAGCATATTTGATGCCAAGAAATGATAACATATCCAACAGAAACACCATGCATGAAGAGAGCTAATATCTGAGAGAGAAATTTGTAGGCTCCTTTTTCTATTCTTTTTCCAAATCCATCGTGGCACCTGCCACTTTGTCTAAAAGAGTTTCTAAATGTAGTAGATCAAAGGACCAGGTTAGGGGAAACTTTTGAATAAATTTCTTTAAAATAATCTTGAAATATGTTACAGATTTTATACACTTGTGGCATTTTCTTAAATCAGTGGCTGACCTAATTTATAATGGCAGAACTCTAACTGATCATACTTTTGTTATCAATGTCTTCGGTAACAGAACAAACTGATAAATACGCAGGCATTGAACTTTAAAATCATCATAACTCTCATTCCAGCCAGTGTTGGATGTTGGCTTTATCATTATACTATAGTATTATTATTAACTACAAAAATACACATCTTTCCAAGCCTACGTGGAATATTCACTCAGATTGATGATATCCAGTGCAATAAAACAAGCCCTTAAGAAATTTAACATACAAAATGTTATCTGACCACAATAGAATGTAACTATAAAACAATCACCAAAAGATAACAAGAAAATCTGCGGACATTTGGAAATTAAGCAACATCCTGATAAATAATCCAGAGACCAAATAATTAGTTTTAAGGGAAATTAGAAGATAGTCAATTGAATGCAGATGAAGTTGGGAAACAGAAGAAAGTGAAGTAAGTGAAAGTGTCAATTAAATAGTCTAGGGCTGGTGATATAGCTCAGTGGCACAAGCACCTGCCTGGCAAGCGTGAGGTCCTGAGTTTGACTCCCGGTACCCGCATATAAAAATTTTTTTTTAAATAGTCTAGAGCTCTGTGGAGAGAAGAGCTTTTCTCTGATTAAACTGTTCACTTACTCATGATATAAAAAAATTTGGCTTCAAAAAAAAAAATTTCTGCTTCGAACTTTGACATCAGGCCCATTCACCTTAGGCATAATAGAGAAAAGCTTACAACTATCGACAGTTTAGGAATGTTGAATTTCCTCTGTCAGACTGCACTTTTTAATATGATACAACCAGATGACCAAGGACAAATTGTACTGCTCTGCATCCAGGGACTGGCTAAATATCAGTGAAAAGACAAACAGTGTGGTAGCGATCACATGTGTTGGCCAGGCTAACAAAACTGAGATTGTCACTTCCTTTCTGAAAACAGTCCTCACGAGACCTTTTCACAGACGTCCAACAGTTAACCAAGTTCTAGAGATGTGGTAGAGACCAGGAAGGGGAAATATGTGAATCGTTTTCTTCCAAACACAAAGACCAAATTTCTTAAAAGTAAGTTCATTATGTTTTTCTGTTTTGTGTTGTGATTTGTTGTCTTTTGGTCTTGGAGACTTTCCTTGCTTTTTTTCCTATCACAAAATCAGTTTTATTAGCTGAATGCTAAGGATCTGTGGAGGAATTATTTTGAACATTAAAAGTTACTTTGTAGTGTTTTGATATCTGGTGTCCCGTATAAGATAGATAAAAAGCATTGAATTAAAATATAAGTTTTTAAAAAATAGACAACTACGGTATTGTTTTAAGCCAGAAACTGAGTGTAGAAATAAACTGAAATTGGCTTTTAAAAATTGTGACGAACTTAGAATCTTGAGAATCAGTTTTTAACCCTGAGTTGCTTCTGAAGATATAATTATCTACTTTTATGGCCAAATAATTTGAAGAAATTTTGGACAGCTGTTTTTCTGACTTAGAGACTGCTTCACAAGAGCATTTAGAGAAATATTTTATTGTCTGTTCCTTTCGCTCTC
The DNA here is from genome assembly GCA_028451465.1 of Erethizon dorsatum. Lineage (NCBI taxonomy): Eukaryota > Metazoa > Chordata > Mammalia > Rodentia > Erethizontidae > Erethizon > Erethizon dorsatum. The sequence continues at coordinate 13,639,644 of CM051826.1, forward strand.
AAGCTATAAGAATTTTAAAAATGTAAGGTGCTTTCCAGAATCTTTTATTCTTTGGATACCATGAGTTGAGTAAGAATCTGAAATACATAGTTTTTCCTCATCACAGCATTCTTTGGAGTGTTTGTAGTAAGCAGACGATTCTTGCTCCTATAGTGTATTTTGTGCTGAACTTACCAGTAGCATGAGAGGAGAAAACTCAGTCATTCAAATTGAAAACTTGGCATAATCATCATATGTCTAGTAAAGAAGCCATGTTATTGGTCTCTTTGCAAACTACAGAACGTGCACCGATTGAGGGAAAATAAAGTAGCAACACTAATTGACAATGGAAAATCTGAGGGGCCAGAGAAATTTTTCCATGCTCCATAGGGCCACGGCTGAGACTATCATGAGGAGGTCATGCTCTTGGCCAGCTTAGCCTCTTCTGCAGCCCCGAGCAGGCCCCTCAAAAGTGTCACTCTGAATGCTCTTCACTAAGAGCTGTATGTGGGGTCCCTTGACCCCCTTTCACTGAAAAACCTGACCTAATGCTATTTCATTCTTTAAATTGTTTTTCCTGCCTCTCTTTTGCCACGGGATTTCTGATCTTCTTTTTTTTTTTTTCTCTACTTGTTAGACTTGCCTCTCAGCCTCTATAACCAGCCATGCACAGGTTCCTGCTTTAGCAACACTCCCTGAACCTGCTGTGGCCAACATGCCTCCCATCAGAACTGGCCCCTGGATTTCTCACCTGAGCTTTGATTCTAGGAAATAGTACTGCCCTACGTGTGATCCTGTTCCATACATGGCATGAGAGCTGCGGGCGAGGACACCCTCGCTCTTCATTACAATGGCTGGGTCCACAGCAACCACGTGGTGCCCATCCCTGGCCAACACGATATTTGCATAGACAGAGGACAGCACTCGTTTCAGAAGTCATTACTTAAGAGATGATCAATATCCTTTACCACGCAGGCACTGGCATTGTGGTCAAAAGTCCTGACCACATTCCAAGTCCTATTCCTGCAAATGGATGAGTATCCCAGAATCTCTTTACTTTCTATAATCCACCTTAGCTATCTTCTTTTGTCCCACAGGGAAGACCTTTTGAGAGCACTTACGCCCCCAGCTTTCAGGAAAGGCTCAACATATCACATTCGTGTAGTTTTGGCTGACTGGGTCTTTGGAAAGATGTGGTTATTATTATTATTATTATTATTATTATTATTATTATTATTATGCACTAAAGCATCTCCTTCTAGGAGGTATTTTGTGTCCCTGCTGCAATACAATGTATTGCAATGTATATATATATATATATATATATATATATATATATATATATATATATAAATCACCCACACATACAGTCATATAAGTGTCCTTTATTCAATGTTCAATATGCTAAAACAGTTACTTGCTGCTATTCAGCTCACTGGTGGTTGATGTAATAACCATGGAAGAATAACGCTGCTCTCTGAAGGCAGATAAAGTCTGTGGGGTGTTTTTACAGCAAACTAGGCCCACACACAAGACAAAGGGTCCTGGGTTCTTCGTTCAGCCAATGCTAATCCAGGTTCAGTGCAAACTGTCTTTACTTTCCACTTTAAACACAATCCTATATCTCCCCACAGAAACCATAGCATTCATTGGCAAATCTAAGGAGCCATTGTAAGCAAAAATAAATTTACTTTGTGCATACTTTAAATTAAAAATTAAACTACATTTCTATATGATAATGATCTAGAATAATTGTGTCATGGTTTGTGCCTAGATGTCCCCAAAGCCTCATGCAGTCATTGGGGGGTGGGCTTTTCAGAGGTGGCTGAATCTAGTTTGTGATTGATTCATGGTCCAATGCTGGGATTAAGAGTGTGAGTGCTATACCTGCCCTAAGGCAGGTAGCTTGCATAAAATAAAAGTGATAGAAAGAGGCTTGTCCCTTCTCCTTCTATTGCTTTTGCTGTCTTCCACCACCATGAATGGCTGTCCCTCTGCCATGTGCCACCCTGCCTTGGAGCCAGCCAATTTTGGACTAAACCTTCTATAAACTGTGAGCTTAATAAACCCTTCCTCCCTTTAACTTTGGACATTGTGTATTTTGTCTCAGCAATGAGAGAAAAATAACTAAGACAGGATGGAATCTGACAGAGTTAAAATATCTAGACAGTATTTCTAATAGATGATCTTTGTGTAGGTATAATAAAAGGTGCTAAGGTTTTATAAAATAACTTGCACTTTCCTGAGAAATTCCAAAGTTTAAAGGAACCATTAAAGGAATATAAATAGCTTTTATATCTTTTGGACAGGAGATAAAAGCAGAAGAAAAGAAGAAATCTTTATCAGTTCAATAAGAATTGGTAAGAATATAAATGATACGGTAAGAAGAGACAAAACTAAAAGCAAAGAAAGAATAGTTCTAGCATAAAAATAAAACTCAATGAGAGACCGCCCAAAGCAAAAAATCTATACATGATGCATCAGGGTCAAAGTAGTAGTCTGCCTTTATGGGAGAAGTTGCAAAGTCGCCAGATAAGGGGTATAGAGGAAAGCAGAGGTGAAGAATTGGGGCCATCGATGCAATCAATCATGCAAATCACTCACCTGGTTCCAGAGTCCACCTCCTTAACCACTATGCTAACATTAGTAAACTATTTAAGCCAAGAAGCGAAGGGAAAACACAGCAAAGCAAATATCCAAAAAACAGTATAAAAAGCATAATAAAATAAGAAGAGAAATTAATAAAATAGAAAACATTAAAAACAAATCAAATACACTGCTGTTTCTCTAAGGATTATTAATACAAAATTTAACAAATTAATCAACAAAAAATAGACACAAAATTTTAAGATCAGTAATTACTAATGCACACAAGTAATACACCAAAATGCTCATCACAATCCATCAATTTTAGTGAGTAATTTTGATAGAAATATTCAATGGGTCTTTTGTAGACACTCTAAAAAGTTATATAATATTGCCAAATACGTAAGAGTCATAGAAGAGTATGACTGTGAAAATAACTGTAACCAAAATTATGTCATGGCTCAAATACCATAAAATATATTCTTGCTCATTAAATGGTGTAAAGCATGTGTTTCTGGTCAATGGTTGGTCTTTGTCTCAGGATTGAAGGAACCAGGTTCCATCCATCTTCTGCCTCACTGTCTTCTAAGACATCTACCTGACTGTTACAGTTTGTGTCTAGATATCCCCTCAAAGCCTCATGTGGTAATGGGGTCAGGCTTCTAGACTTTGTGATTGATTCATTGTCCAATGCTGAGATTATGGGTGTGAGTGCTACACCCACCTTAGGGTGGGTAGCCTGCATACAATATAAGGGACAGAAAGAGTCTTCTTTCACGCGCTCCTCCCTTTTTGCTCTTGCTGCTTTTGGTGCCTTCCGCCACCGTGAACTGTTGTCCTCTGCCATGTGCCACTCTGCCTTGGAGCCAGCCTAGTATGGACTAAAATCTCCACCAACTGTGAGCTAAGTAAACCTTTCCTTCCTTAATTGTGAGCATCGAGTATTTTGTCCCAGCAACAAGAGAAAAGTAACTAACACAAAATTTGGTACCAGACATGTGGGGTTGTTGCTGTAACTATACCTGACCATGTGGTTCAAGAGCCTTTGGAATGGCTTGTGGGAAGAGTTTGGAAAGGTTCAGAGATGTCGCCTGAAAGAGTAGAGCTGATACGCCTTAGGTTGTTCTGTGTGGGAGATCCTGGTCAGAGTTCGGGAGACCAGAAGGCTGATAGAAACCTGCTGGTAAAAACTGGGCTCGGGAGGTTTCTGCTGGGAAGGACTGCATTGGCTGCTGGACTCCAGACGATGTGTGTTATGACTTGGCAAAGAGTTTGTCTGCATTTTGCTCGTGTCCAGAGACTTTGCCTGAGACTAAGATTAAGGGCAACAGACTAAACTAGCAGAAAAAATTTCAAGGCAGTCAAATGTTGAGGCGGTGGCATGGCTATAGTGGGGAGCCTTTAGCCAGATTTATTTTGAGAATCAGGAGCAAAGAGCCCAGAGGATGATTTAAAACATTGTGAGTTTGGCCAGAAAGGAAGCTCCAGTAAAGCTGTGGACTGCAAAGATAGAGCTGAGGAGAATATAAAAGACAGCCTGAGGACATCACAAGAAGCAGCAAGTCTCCACCCTTTGAAGCCTCAAAACTGCAAAAGTGAAAGACTTTGCTTTGAGGAGAAAGCCACAGAGCACCATGTTCCAGAATGGAACATTATATCCCACAATGGTGGCAGCCACACCAGGTTCCAGGATGGGGGCAGCATAGAGAATTTGTTCCTCAGAATCAGGTTCAGAGGATCCAGACACTTGACCCTTATAGCCAAGAGAGAAAATCCAGGCACTGAACCCCTACAGCCAAAAGAGAAAAAAGCCTGGCTACTGCTCCAGGTGGCAGCAGACCTTGGCATCATCCGTGTGGTGCTGGGTTCAGGTGCATGCAGAATGCAAGAGTTCTGAGGCTAAAGTCTTCCACCCGGATTTCAGAAGAAGGCCTGGGAGGCCAGGCAGGGTGCCCCTGAGAGGGGAGTGTGTGAAGCTGTGAGTGTGAAGCCAGAGGTGCAGTGGAGACCCCAGAAGTTTGAAGAAGCCAGGAACATGGATCATCTGAGGAAACCTGCAAGGAAGGAGCAAAGCAGGCCAAAGAGAGAAGCCATGGGAGCTTCAACCACCCATGCCATAGTTTGGGGCTGGGGATCCATAGACTTTTGTCTCTGTGTTTGCGCTGTACTCCTAACCTTGCAAAGCCCTGTGCACCTGGACCTCATCACTCTCTATTGTTCTACTCCAAGTCCAACAATAGACTCTTGTAGCTTTTTGCCCAGTTCAGTGCTTGAAGTATGAGTAAAGCAAATTTAGAGTTCTTGCTGCAGCCTCAGTATTTGATAGGTACTATAGGACCTGAGCCTTGAGGTGGGTCTTCCTGAACATTTTTCATTTCCCTACACACCAGCCCATTCCCACCTGTAACCTGTTGAGAGATCGTGAACATGTGAGAGCTTCCTCTTCTCTTCTTCAACGATAGCCTACCTCTGCTTTGTATCCACACATCATACAGTAAAGAGCAATTTAGAACATCTTGTAGATAATGACAATAGCAAGCATTGGTGACAATGAAGGAATGATAAAATCTTCATATACTTCTTATAGTAGTATAAATTTCTACAATTATTTCGGAAAATATATACATTGCTGATGACTCTGCAATGCTTCTTTTGCTCATAGTAACCACAAAAAATACATTCTTGAAGATGGAAGCAAGAAGTTAATATCATTTTAAAACAGAATCCTCCAGGTCTTAAATGCTGGTGACTTTTCTTTCTCAATTTCTAGTTTTTTATAGAAAGATAGTGATGATTCAGTTTTCTCTCCCTGGTGAAAAGAAATTTTGAAGCTTTCTCACCAAAAATTTTAATATACTTTAATTACTTCTACTAGAAACATCAAAGGTCCTGGGGAATTGTCTTAGATAGATTAATTCCTGCAACTTATCAATTATTCAGGTTCTTAAACCAAGAGTTACAAAGATGTTGTGTACACAAGGATTTATTTACTGAAGCTAAGATGTGCATGTCTGTGTGCATTGGTCTAATGCAGTCAGGAGACAGAAACCATGCAGAAATTTAAACAAAGGGACAGTAATACAGAGGAGTGTTAAACAAGAATAGGATAAAGACTAACTATAAAAATGGCTGGAGAACTCAAAAGGATATCTCAAGGCTGAGAGAGAATATCTATGGAAGAACCAACATGTTTGGAAAAATAAAGTGTTGACAAGTTGCATAACAGATGGTTGCAGCCCACTGAACACAGAGAGACTGGAGTGGCAAGGAGTGGGCACAGGATGGGGTGCACTGCCTTTGTAGTATGACAGCCAAAGGGAGCAAAGTGGTGGGGGAGGGCTCTACCTGTGTAGTGTCTCAGCTCAGCAGCTATCACTGTGGAGGGCTCCCGAAAACAGTGAAACCTGAACCCTCCAGAATTTTTGCGTTGGAGATAACCATTTAGTCTAAGCTGGGAGGTTGATGGAGGAATATATTCTCTAAGAATAAAAATGAACCACCCCAGAACCAAGAGTCTCTTCTTCCTGAAGTTCCACTATAGTTGGGATGTAGTTTGTTACCCAAGAATTCATGTGCCAGACACTTAGTCCCGAGTGTAATGTTGTTCAGTGACAGAACCATAAGAGGTGGGCTTGGTGGGCTTCCCAGGGGGAGGGGGCCATCACTCTTGAAAGGGGTTGATGCTGGTCTAGTGGAATGAATTAGCTCTTGTGGGAGCACATTGCTATAACGCATGGTCACCAGTAGGCTTGGCCCCTTCTGCATACACTCAGTTCTGTCTCTCTAGTTCTTCACTGTGTGGTGAGGCAGCCAGGGTTCCCTTGCCACATTGCCAGTGCCTTAGTGTTTGATACCTCTGGCCACCAGAACTGTGAGTCGAATAAACCTTTTTATTTTATAAAGCACCCAATTTGGGGTATTTTGTTACAGCAACAGAAAACAGACTAAGAAAAGTCTTCTACCGACAAGTCTTAACATCACACAAGCTTACAGACAAAAGGGGTCTGATTCCTTTCCATAGAACTGACTATGACAGATAAATTTATATTTAAGAGGCCATAACAGAGTGCATCAAAAATAAATTATGAAGCAGTCTGGTAGTGGGAAAGGATAGCATGGAAGTAATAAAATGTTGACTTGGAAACACTCAGGTTCTAAGCAGTCATTGGAAATCTGGAGATATCAAGCTATGCTTTTTGGTTTGTAAAATATTCCTTTATTACAAATTTAATATTTATTTTCTCCTATTCTTTCTCATTAAATAGGGTAAAATGAGTAAGAGAGAGATAAGTGTGTGTCAACAAACTTGGGCTTTACTACACAAAAACTTTCTTAAGAAATGGAGAATGAAAAGGGAATCCCTAATGGTATGACCCAGTTTCTATCTATGTCACTTAATATTTATGAAAGGAAAATGTACATTACTGTAAGTATTTGTACTTTTTTGTATATCTCCCTCAAACCAAAACTAAATCAATAAGAGCAGCACCTTTGTGTGGTAGAAAGAGCTGTTTCTCAGACCAAGAATCTGTTTCAAGACATTTCAATGGGCACAGACCCATAACTTGAGGTCTAAAATCACTGAAGCTCATTGGAAATCGAAAATTCAATAAATGTTTTAAAAGCAAATTTTCACACTGTTCACTAGTGTCACCACAAAAGAATTAACAATATTAATATTCTAAAGATATTCTAAATATAATAATATTGATATTCTAAAGATATGGCAAACAAATCAACCCACAGAAATAGGTAACTAAAATTTTCTCTTTTGAATTTCTCTTTTTGAAAGTAATTCATTTGCTTTAAAAAAAAAAAAGCAGGAGGGTTGGAAACATACTTAGTGCCAAGAAGAAAATTAGCATTAGTTTATAATCCTACAATGAAACAAAAACGCTGGTTTAACTTTGGTATATTATTAAAGTCTGATAGATATAGCCGAGTAGCATTTGAACTAAATAGGAATACTACTGTATATGCATTGTGAATTTTTCTAAGATTAAACATTATGGAATAAAGTGATTTCTTATTGGGAATTTGCAAACCACCAAGATTTATGACTAACTAATCAGAACCGTATTGCTGAAGTCACTGGTATTCTGTTGAGTTTCCAGATCCATAATCTTGGCATTTAATCACCATATCACCACTAAATGAGAAATGCCCTAGAACTGTCTCTTTAACACATAGACTCTCAGCAGAATCAAATACTTTATAAGTGGATCACCAAAGTAACACTAGCTGATAATAATTTAAACCAGTTTGCCCTGTTGCATTTCTTATTTTCTTATGATCAATAATAGTACATGCTTTAGCAGTGATGCAGATAGAATAACTAGAATTTCTATCAATAATTCTTAAAATTACTCAGACTGCTAAAATTATACTATACATAATTTAAAATGTTCATATTGTGAGATATATACAAATTTTAAAAAGTAACATTGACAAAACTCTCAGGAAGTGACTGTGTATTAATGACTTGAAATTTTGCTTGGCTTGTACAGGAATGGATGAGCTCATTGCTCCTCCTGTTTCCTTTGTATGTACTGATATATCTCGAAGGTCATCAAGTTAATGATTTTTCTTCATTGTCTACCGTGAATCTGGGACGGGTAGATTCATTCAGTTATAAATTTTCGATTGTATATACACCCATCACCAGAGAAACCCAACAGATAATGAATAAAGTAGCCAATACCTCCTTCATGACAGGTGAGTTTTCTAGCAACCCAAGAGAATCCAAGATATCTGGTGTCAATATCTGGTTCATTTGACTGCATATACATGTACTTATTTCCATTTCAGTTGATAAAATGGTCTCAAACATCAAAATTTGTTAAGAGTGAAATTTGAATATACAGTACTTTCCCTTTGTTGAAAGTAAGATGCCACTGGTCCACACTGAGTAATTCCAAACTGAGTATGTTCGTTGCCAAGTAAGGGACTACTATTTGGAGCACAAATTCTCTGGACAAGAAAACCTGTTGATCTCCTACAGTGTTTACCAAAGCAGATAGTACCAATGTTATGTTCTTTGAAGAGCATGAGTGTGGTTGATCCATAGCTGTGAAATGTCCCAACCTTGCTCTCCAATGACACCTCACCAACCATCACACTATTCTTTACACCTGAATCTGCATGTCTGTTCTGAGCTTCTCAACTACAAACACTGAATCCACTTCAGTTTCAAGAACATTTCTCTCAGCAGTACTGAGGTCCACCTAAGGTCCACCTTCCAGCCTGTCCTGAGACACACTTGATTTGCTTTTGCTCTCCATCTCACTGATATCACCCTGAGGATCCCAAGGTCATGGACATGTTTCTCACAACACCCTTATTCACAGGCACATGTTGTAATAATAACAAATATTCCTTAAGTGTTACTGCATGCTAGATTTCTACAAATACTCATTTTTCAGTAATAGCATGTTAGACTTTTGCAAATGTGGTAATAGCATGATATTTTGTAATAATATTTTGTAATATAACATTCTATACTAATATTCTGTAATCATAGTATATTTTATAAGTTCATTTTATAAATCTGAAAATTGAGTAAAAATGGGCAACTTATCATCACACAAATTTAAAGATTACACTGCACAATAAAATCTAATTCTATCAAAATACATGTTGCTGTGCCATCCACCTTTATCTTTAGCATTTTCATCCTAATTCAGGACTTTTCCTGTATACCATTTTAATTTTTCAGTCTTAATAAAACATCTAAATCGTCAGAAAAGGATTCTTTAGTGAGGACAACATAAGCACTCAACAGTTTCTGAAAATTTTCATTTTTTTTTTTTACCTTACTGCCTTACTGTCAAAGTTTATAAAGGAAAATAATGTTGTATAGTTATTTCCAATCTGTATAATACAGTGCTTTAAAACCATTTTAGATTTACTAGAATTCTAATTCTGTGATGAATTTAATTGATATGGTATGATATTTTATGTATAGAAATTGGCTCAATAATTACAACATATAAAGAAGAAATAATTAATTTTCAAATATTCCTTTCAATTGTGTCTAGAGGAAGCTTTAGAAATGTCTCCTCCCACTTTTGAGATTTACTCAGAGTCAGTACTTGATTTCATTTTGTTTTCATAAGAAAGTGTAGTAAAAGCAATTGAATGTCACATCTTGCGATTGTGCTTTCCCCGTAACTTACACTAATTTTCCTTTCTTGTAATCATAGATCAAGAAGTCATGGGACTGTCAGATGAAGAACATATTGAAGAATTCACAAAAAATTACCCTGGAGAAATAGCAAGGGTACTCTTTACTGATACATATTCATATCATCTTAAATTCTTGTCAGAAGGAAGAATCCCAGTAATGGAGGAAAACAGTAACCATATAGGTAACTTTCCACTATTCTCTACTTCAGTTATGTCTCAGGCATTTGTGGGAAGCAATGTTAATAAGTCAAACTAGACAATCACCACTTGCTGTGGTGACATCCATGTGTCATTCCACAAATTTAAAAAATATATCATTTTTGAGCATACTAACATATTCAACATACAATGACTATGTATATACAAATATGTGTATATGTGATATACAAATATCACAACCTTCACATACATATATATACACAATATATTATTTATAATATATAGCTATCCTATATTCTTGTTAAAATTAAATTGTTTATGGATAAAATAGAACAAATTGCCCTTTAAATGTCTAAGTAAGCCACATGCAAGTAAAAGAAATTCTCAAAATTCCAAAATGAAGAGGACATCAAATCTAGAGTAATAGGTTATTATTGATGTTATATGACTTTGCCAGTCTCAGCAACCAAAAGGCATTAGTTTTAGTAGCTATATGGGAACAGGGGAAAAGATCTGAGGTTTGTGTAAAATGGAGTTTCCTGCAATGATTTGGAAACTGGAGAGGCTATATTCTCGCCAAAAGAATAGACAAGAAAAAGATCATCTGCTGGCAAATGAAGAATTAAAAGAACTTTGTTTTCCCTTCAGTTACGCATGAAGCAAAGAGAGTTCTCCTTTGAGAAATCATAGCTCTCAGTCTACCTTCTCCTAGGATTGGGTTCTTTCTTACTTTGCCTGCCTGGTTTAGGAAATCTCAAGCAGAAATTTAAAGTGACCTTTGGTGGTCAGGCACTGGGGTGCATGGCAGAAGAGGATATAAATCTCTAGAGAAATGCAACCTCAACTCAGACTGAAATAATAAAGTATCTCTGAATACAAATTTACTGTCCAATATGCAAAGACAAGATACTCTAAGTGAGAGTTAGGAGAATCAAACAGACTGAATACATCTTTGACAATGGAATTATAAAACTGAGAACATGAAATGTTAAATAAGAGATGAAATGAAAAATACAAGAAAGGAAAATGATACTACAAAATATAGGAAGCAGTAGCAATAATTAGCTGGGAATGTAATTAAAAGATAGCATCAACTAATTAGCTAAGTAATAAGTAAATAATAACTGAAAACTTTTTCTTGAGGAAAAAAAATGTCTAGGTAATAGAAAATAACTTTTACAGAAAAAATATAAAACTTTATTTTAAAAGACCAGGATGAGTGGAAGGATATAGCATTTCTAAGGACTTTCATTTTAAAGAGTTTATGCAGGTTTTTCTGTTGCTGTGTAACAAATTATCACACACTTAGTGACTTAGAACAATACCTATTTGTCAGCTCACAGTCTTGCAGGGGAGAAGTCTAAGAAAACTCAGCTACTTCTCCGCTTATAGTATCCCAAGGCCAAAATTAGGCTTTTATCTTGAAACTTCTGGAAAGAACCCACTTCCAAGCTCATTCATGTTGTTGATGTAATCAACTGCATAGAAGCACTTATTTCTTTTGCTGACTGTCAAGCAAGGTTACTCTCTGTACTTATTAAAAGATCGCTTCCCAGTTCTTGACCATGAACTGTTCCATCCCTAAAGCCAGCAACAGCACAGGGAACGCTTTTCTTGCTTCAAAATTCCCTGACTTCCCCTTCTGCTACTGGCTGGAGAACTCGTCTGCTTTTAAAAGAACGCATCTGATTAGACTCAGCCCACTTGGGTATCTCCTGATCTAAGACATACTGTGACTTAGAACCATGGAACAATATATCATATTCACAAGTTCCACCAACAGTCATAGGGAGAGCATTTTATAAGAGTAACACTCATGATGCGGTGTGGTTTTTAGAATTCTTCCTAACACAGAGGCTTAGATTTTTGTCAGGGCCATTTTGCGATTCTAATCAAGATTATAATCCATTTTTTATATAATTTGACATGCTCTAAAATTTATTTCAAAAAGACCATAAACTAGTCAAATGTATCTTTTTAAAAATTGAAGTTGTGAGAAATTAAGACAACATATTTTTGCCACATGTAAATAAATCAATGACACAGAAGAGATAACCTTGGAGTAAACAATTCACCAGATTGGCAAAAATGAGCAGATATAACAATATGAATTATTGACAAGAATGTATATATAGCAAAGAGAATGCCTATCCTACATTATATGATTTTATAAATTTAACAAAACCTGAGAAATATTATTTTAAAGCTGAAGATGTGCATAACCTATAATGTAGCACCATAAGAATCAAATGAGTGAAACTCTCAGCCCCATGTTAAGATTCGCTACCTGCTCTCTGCTCCTTTCTGAGAGCACAGGAAGCTATAGTCAGATAGCTGGACCCATCCCACTTCCAAGCAGGCGTGCATTCCTCAAATTCCTCCACCTGCTTCACTCACTTTTCTCCACCTGCTTCCGCAAGCTAGGAAGTGACATAAAACAGACAGTGCACCTGCCAGTTGAAAGAAACTTCTTTCATTTTAGAGTCTTTTTTTTTTTGGTACCAGAAATCGAACTCAGGACCTTGCCAGGCACACGCTGTGCCACTGACCTATATCCCCGGTCCCATCTTAGAGGCTTTTGTTTGATTAGGAATAGAGTACCCCAACCTCCTACCAAGGAACCTTTCTGAGTTTGTAGCCTAAGAAACAAACTTTTGCTTGGCAGTTCCCTGAGATTTGGAGGTTAATTGTCACTGTACCTTATTGTAGACTCTGCTATGATGGCTATGACTGTACTCACGACAGGATATATGCTGCATAAGGATTTTCACAGCAAAAGAGTTTTAGTTTTTTATTTGTCTTGGTGGGGCTGCTAATAGTGAAAAGAAAAATATAGCATTAAATTTTTGATAGAACAGTATTTAAATTCACTGATTGATTCCCAATCCTATAGTGAGATTCTGTAATCATAAGAGGAAGAAAAAACAAATAGTGCAATTTATTTAAACTCAAAACCATAAAATAATAACAAATGAAGCAAAGTTGAGAGTAATCTATCAAGAATATATAGATGAGAGGTTTTTTGTTTTTTTTTTTTTGAGACACGGTCTCACTATGTAGTTCAGTCTGGCCTTGAACTTGCAGTGATCCTCCTGCCTCAGCCTCTTGAGTACTGGGATTAAAGGCATGCACCACCACACATGGCCTAGAGTTTAAGTTTTTAAAAATTACTTATGTAACTTAAGTATATACAGTAAAAGTCAAAGTCGTAATGTAAACACAAAGTTGAGTAAAGCTATGAGCTAATTCCATGCTTGGTGCTAGGGAAACTCATAGTACACAGGGGACTACAACTCTAATTGTAATGATTTATTTTTAAAATTTAGCAGTAGGTGCATGTGTGTCTATTTTATTTTTATATCATTTATATGTCTGTAATCATTACACTTAATTTTAATTCATCTCATTAAAGAATATCTCTTTAGGGCCGGAGATTTAGCTCAGTGGCACAGTTCCTGCCAGGCAAGCATGAGGTCTTAAGTTCGATTCCCCCAGTACCCTAAAAAAAAAATATCTCTTTAAGTTCAATGGATTGGTAGGTTTCTTTTTTTTAATAAGTAAACCTTTATCTTCCAAAGACATTCTGATTAACATGATTTAAACATAGTCAAATTATTCACACTTTCACTTGTCCATTTTGCCTGTGTTCTATCTAATGTTAGAATAAGCTTTACTTTAATTTCTTATACATACTAATCCCTCTAACTTCTGAAAAACATTAAAAATATATTGTTTTCACAGTATGAAATCAGAAAAGAGCTCCATAAAATTCTTGATTGACAGAGAAGCACGAAAGATGGTGAGAGAAAGCTTAAAATGAGGGTGATAATTCACAGCCAGATATTCCTTAAGGAGAGCTTTCTAACCTATTTTGAGAATCACTATTATAATTTATGCTTTCATAGATTTTTAAGTCAAAATAAGGATATTCAGAATTTGGTGCTATTGTAAAATCTGTTATAGCCTATTATCAGAAACAAAATGATCCATAATGATAATTATACTTTCTTTTTTTCTGCAAAGGTCATTGTTATGAAACATATGAAAATATTTACTGCCATGCTTCAATATTCTGGAAGGGAGGGTTTGTGGCTCTTCAAGCTGCCATTAATGCTGCTATTATAGAAGTGAGTACAAAATGTTCAATGCAAATTCTATTCGATGCAAATTAGTGATATTGTGGGCACTAAAAGTTTCAGGAACGAAAATATAAATGAGTACTCTGCTGTTCTTTCATTTACTCATTCACATTCTTCGGGTGGACCTCAGGACCTCACGCGCCAGCAGGCGCCCGTGCCGCTGAGCGATATCACCGGCACTTTTCTCGTATGTGGGATCCAGGGGTCCAACTTGGGCCCTCGCTTGCCAGGCAGGAGCTTACGCCGCTGAGCCATCTCACCGGCCCTCACATTCTTATAATGAAGTTCACTAAGCTTGTTGTGCATCAAGGGGATGTACAGTAAAACCTTGGCTTGTGAGTAACTTGTACTGCGAGTGTTCCACAAGATGAGCAAACATGTCTAATACAGTTTAACCTGATAAATGAGCCATGTCTTGCAATACAAGTAGTACCTGACACCAAGCATCATATGATCAACAACTGAGCCAGTGGTTCTCTCCTCCCCCTCTCACCCTCCCCCCCACCCGCCAGGGGATTGTGGGTAATCATCTCCAGACAGCAAGAGGTTATAGAGGCGGTCTCATGTTGCAGAGGATGAAGACAAAAAGGCGGAGGAATCTCTCACTTCAAATGAGATTAGGAAAATGTAAAATGTGGGAAACTGCAAAATTTTGTAGAAAAGAACTGCCCAAATAAGGCTATAGCAGTGCAAGTGATAAATCTGTTTAACAGCAATTCAATGCCACATTTCTGCAAAATCCTCAAAAGGAGGCAAACCAAGTGTTATTGGATAAGTTCCTTGTTAAATTTGCACAAAATTAGAGATTTCATAGAGTCAATAGAGAGCAGTGATTCTGATAGTAATAATGAAAATAATCACACAATAACCCTCCTCTCTGTCTCCCTCACCTCAGCCATGAAGCTTTTCAAATGTAAGTGCAGCTTAATTTATTTTTCTTTATATTTTGTAGTTTCTTTATTATTTTGCATTATATCAGGGTATTGTAATCATTTTTACATGAATATTTTTGGGGTGTGGAACAACTCATCTGAAGAAATCATCTGAGTTTTTATTATTTCTTATGGGGAAATTTGCTTTGATATACAAGTGCTTTGTATTACAAGCACATTTCCAGAACAAATTATGCTCACAAACCATTATTGCAGATAAAAGTAAAAGAAAATTTATCTTCTCTATGAGCTCAACTTCTTCAGGAATCCAGGAATATAATAAGAAAATTATTAGAAGAGAAGTAGGTGTCAAGAGGTATAAATAAAGTCTTTATAAGTAAACAAGCTAAAGTCTTCCAACCTAGAGACCCAAAGAAGGGTTCTTAATTGAAACAACAGTTCAACTTTAGACATAGGTTAGAAGCTTGTTAAATAGAAAAGGTAAAAAAAAAAAAAAAAAAAAAAAAGTGGATAAGGTCAGAGAAGACATTTCAAACAAATCACAAGCGATGTTAAGCAGGGAAGTAGCAAAACACACAGTAAATTCTAAAAACTATGGACTTGCGATTCCAGGTGGGCCAGTGGTAGGACGTGGAATTCAAAATTTAAGCTAGCATCAAAATCTGACAGGCCAGTTATGCATTCTTAGGAAAATAGATGATGTAAACAAACAACCCAAAGTATGTCATTTATTAATATGCAAATTTTGTTAACTAACATCTTTTTTAGACCACAACAAATCATTCAGTGATGGAAGAATTGATGTCAATTACCGGAAAATATATGAAGATCTATCCCTTTGTGAGTCAAGGAGGAATTAAAACTGATTTCTTCATTTTCTTCTGCATTATTTCCTTTTCCCCATTCACTTACTATGCGTCCATCAATGTTACCAGAGAGAGAAAAAGGATGAAGAGCTTGATGACAATGATGGGTCTTCGGGATTCAGCATTTTGGTGAGTTACATGTAGCACAAATAAATAAATGGAGAACCTCAAGAATAGCGGGCATCTTCAATATACCTTTATTAAAACCTAATGATTTTCCAAACTTTTCCTTTTTTCTTATAAACAGAGTAAAATGTCTTTAGTGTAATGTTTGCCAGGCTGGGTGATACTGTGGTTCTCTGAGTGAAAAAAGAAGTTCAGGTTTGCCCAGTGACTTGAAGCAGGAAAAATGGGAGTGGTTACTGAGTCTACTGGCAAGATGGTGGTTGGGAAGACAGACACCAGTGCCTCTGCCATGGGGACAAGACTGAATGGAAAAGAAGATGTTGAGGGCCAGGAGTTCCTCGAAGACTAAAACACATGATGTGTGTATCTGAAGAAATGAAAGAGCAGAATAGGATTCTGAATAGGGGTTGTGTAGTTTGCTCTTAAATCAAAGGTTGAGTCATTCCAAGAATGGACAAGGTTCTCTGTATGGAGGTGATCTTTATAGAAAGAAGTAAATAACACAAGAGAGGCTAGGGAGCTAGGTGGATAGTGCACATGGCAACAGATTCAGAATTGGAAAGAGTTCCTTTCAGGACTAAAATCCTAAAAATCAGTATTAACCTCTTTATTAAATTATTATTGGACTAAAGAGTAGCAGAGCACTGAAATCTAGGCTCTAGAGCCAAACACCTGGACTTCAAACGTAGTTACTTAAATTTTTATCATTAAGTTCTCTGATGATAAAATTAGGAAAACACACAAATGGTATTCCTGCCTAAGGCTATGGTGAGAATCATGTGATTTGATATTATGGCCCAATACATAACAGTTGCTATATGTTAAGCTATTTTTTTTTCATTTTAAGTTATTATTCCATTATATCTTTTAAAGAATGTTGGAAAACAAGATAAAGAGCATGTGCACAATCCACCTAGCTCCCTAGATTCTCTTATTTTACTTCCTTCTTCCTATAAACATCACTTGCATACAGAGAATATTGTCCATTCTTGGAATTACTCAACCTTTCATTTAAGATCAAACTACCCAGCCCCCATTCAGAATCCTATTCTGTGCTCTCATTATAGCTGTATGTTATAGCTGTACAACTCATAATAACTAAATATTGGAAGCACCCTGTATGTCCATCAACAGATCAGTGCATAAAGAAAATGTGGTATTTATACACAATGGAGTACCACTCTGTCATAAAGAAAGGTAAACTTGAACTATTTGTAGGAAAATGGGTGCACTTTGAGACCATAATGTTAAATGAAATAAATCACACATCAGCTCAAATACTGCATGATTTCTCTTACAAGAGAAACCCAAAATATAAATAAAAAGCAAAATAAAAGGTAGATAAGAGAAGATATGGAGATAGATCTTTTGCAACTGGGAAGGTGACCAAGAGATGGAGGGAGAGATAGAGAAATGGAGGGAGAAGGAGGGAAGGGGAGGAAAGAGGATGAAAACAGAATTAAGATATGTTATTGTCTTAGTTACTTCCTTGTAGCTGAGACAAAATACCTGACACCCAAAGTTAAAGAAGGAAATGTTTATTTGGCTCACAGTTTGTAGAGGTTTCACTCCGTAGTCAACTGAATCCAAGGCAAAGTGGCATGGTAGAGTGGCATCACAGTGGAGAACAGTCCATAGCAGAGCAGGCAGGAGGTAGCATGCAGCAAGCAGAAGAAGCAAGCTTTCCTTTCCCTTTCATCCCATCTAGGCTACAAGCCTTTTGGGTGGTGCCATCTACACCTAGGGTGAGCCCTCCCATTATCCATTCCCAGAATTATGATAAACCAATTAGTGGACTAATCCAGTACCACACACCTTTAATCCCAGTATCACACACCCTAGATCCAGTCACCTCCAAAAGCCCTACCTGTAAGTGTGTGAGGCTCTGGTGGGACATCTAGATGCAAGCCATAACAGTTATGTTCATATACCAACTCCCCACGAGGAATGTAATCATTATATACTACAAACATGTACTAATAAAAACTAAATAAAATGGTAAACTTTGAAAAAAGAGAAATTTATGAAGAGCGGAGAGTGACTGTTCTGTTACAAAAGAAGTGAGAATATTTTTGAGCACTCTATCTTAATGGAAAATCAGTGGAATTAAAGACAAATATGTAGATTATTTGATGTACACATCTGGAAAATGATGAAAAGAGTGTTTAGGAAGAGAGGCTACAGAAATACTCTTAGGGAAGAATTTCTCATCTCCAAGGATGTGCATGAAACTGTTCATCCTAGACATCCTTTGGGGAGCAGGGAGATAAGGCTCACTGAGGAGCTGCCCTGTACTAAAATCAGGAGCGACAGAGTCCCCACCGCAGTGTAATTGTGGAAGGGAATAAAGGGACATTAGAGTGGCTACAGAGTATGCCCAAGGTCACGAGGGGAGAATGCTAAGGATGAAATGTTTCAGCCAAAATCCATCAGACTGGAAATTTGATTATTCCTTTTTTTTAATAATTGTGTGTGTGTGTGTGTGTGTTTCTGTAACCATTTTAGGACAAAGAATAGTCCTGATTTCTAATTAAGTCTGCCCAAAATTATCACCTTGTATTTGCATATCCTAAAATCCTCAGTAAGTATCTGCTGGATGAAAACATGAATGAACACATGAACAAATAAAGAAGTTATGTTAGGATCCATCGCAGGCCCTCCTTATGAGTGAGCATGAAATACTAAAATAGCATTTTGTTTCCACATCAGGCTCTCCTGGGTTTTGCTCTACGCTGGTTTCATCTTCATCCTGGCCCTGCTATTGGCTCTTGTCATAAAATTTATCCAGTTTTTCTTTCTGGCAAACTTCATGGTGGTCTTCACACTCTTTTTTCTGTATGGATTGTCTATGGTGAGTTGAATTAAATTTTCCCCCATTCATTTCTTATTCTAAGAATCAAGTGTGATTGCTCTATTTTTCTCTGGCTGTTTGCACTTGAAAATCTGTGGATTCTGCAAAACATAATTTTGTGTATTATATATAAATAATAATGTATAGTAAATCTCTAGTGTTATAATGATGTTACTCTTACAGAAATATAAACCAGCTGGAACTTCTCTCATTGTAGATCGCACTGACTTTCTTAATGAGTGTGTTGGTAAAGAAGCCTTTCCTCACCGGCCTTGTGATCTTCTTTCTCACTGTCTTCTGGGGGTGTCTGGGATTCACAGCATTGTACAGATACCTTCCTGTGTCCTTGGAGTGGATTTTAAGTTTGCTTAGTCCCTTTGCCTTCACTCTTGGGATGGTCCAGGTGAGGAGTCACATCACTTTTATCAATGGCATCTTTTTTCCTCTGGAATGCAATTATCTGCATTCATCTTTATGCTCCACGTGGTAAGATTTAAAACCACAGACCTTTTGACTTCACAAAGATGAAGTTTTAAAAGCCTTGAAAGTAGTTAGCTCAGTAGGAGGAGCCATTTAGAAAGTGAGAAAAACATGGGTGATCAGTGTGTAATGCTGTAGAGACAATATAAAGGGTTGACTTAAACTACTAATTATAGATTTGATGTTATAAATACAATGTCATTAAATATAAGCACCCTATAATAGAACATCAGAACATATTCCTCCTTCCTAACTGTAACTTTATACCTGCTGATCAGTGCCTCCCTATCCCCTTCCCTTCCACCCTCCCAACCTCTGGTAGCCATTCTTCTATTTTCTACTTCTATGAGGTTAGTTTCCACTCATATTTTGTCTTAGCAATTGAAGAGTACACATGACTATCGAAACCAAACAGTAAAACAACATTAAATTAAAAAAGAAAAACTCTTCAAAAATATATTAATTAATAAATTATGTTTCTTTTCATGAAACATCTTTTTATTTGATTCTTATTACACTCACCTTGCTCTCCCTACAATTAAATGAATTAACCATTCGTTTTCTTAGTGTTTAACAAAAGGGTTGTTAATTATAAAACACTCATTAATTTAAATATTATAAACCAGCCCACTCTTAACACTGGTACTCTTTAAACACACAGGTGTTTTTTTCACCCAGAGTGAAAATTCCCCTTTACATAGCCATTTTCAAGGAGCATATCTTTTTGATGTCCTATTTAGCAAAAGACCAAATCTAAGTTCAAGTCAAATGCCATCTTAACAAATGAAGAACTTTGGCTATTTTCCCCTGCTTCCTTCTAATGCTCCAAATTCACTTGAAGCATATTTTTTCTTTTATCATAGCAATAGCTAAACTGCATTATAGTTGATTACATGCCATCCAATTAATTTGGGAACCATGAAGTAAGAAATGGTTACTCAATATTCTATTACTAGGATAAGGCAATAAGTAGCTATTTTATTCCTATGCTAAACATAACTATTTAAAATTCTTTGTAAATCTGATTCCCCTTAATTTTTTTTTTAATTTTCAGCTTTTACGTTTGGACTATGATTTGAATTCTAATGCATTTCCTGGTTCTTCGGACAGTTCAAATCTAATTATAGCAACACTCTTCATGTTGGTATTTGATACTTTCCTTTATCTGGTATTGATGATATACTTTGAAAAAGTTTTGCCACGTGAGTAGTGATATTAAAATCAAACACATTCATAATTTTATTTCCTAAAATGAATTTCATTATACATGTATTATTTATATTTTAAGAACTACTTTGTGAATCAGTAGGAGGAGATAGATAAAGTCATGGCCACTGGCCAAACTAGTTCTTCATTTCTTCCTTGCAACTTGACTGTTCAGAACTAAAGCCTGAATTTTGCATGTTAAATTGCTAACCTTTATTTCAAATTCACTCTTTTCAAAGTGTAAGATTTGTTTATTTTAAAAGAGATGCTTACAAATCTTGTTCCTAAGCGAGTCTGGCAATCATGAATATTCATAATTGCTTTCGTATAACTAGTTAGCTTGGTGGTACTGAGCCCTGGCTGTACATCAGAACCACACAGACAAATTTAAAAGAATAAGAAGCCCAACTCATTCTAGAGACCAACACAATTCATCAGAGATAGGAGCTGAGCATCTACAGCTTTAAAACATATTCCTAGAGTTTCTTTTTATTTGTATTGATTTTGTTTTGGTTTTAATTGACAGGTAATACTTGTACATTGTGATGTTTTGATACGTGCATACATTGTGTAATAACCAATCAAGATATTTAGCACACCCATTGCTTCATACATTTACCACTTCTTTGTGATAAGAACACTCCAAATTTTCTCTTCCAGCTGTTTTGAAATATTTAATACAAAATTGTGTCTTATTTCTTACTCAACATCTTATTCTACTCACAAAGGTATTATTCACATGCACAGGTTTTCCAGTTTCAAAAGCATTTTATTTTATTAATATAACTAGAAAGTTGTTAAAATCCAAAATAACTGAATTGTTCAATTTTCTCCCTAATTATCATCTGCTCACCAAGCCTGACTTATAACCAGAAGTAAATTTGTTTAAAATTCTTTTAAAGATAATATGAATGGCAGAAAGAAAAGTTAACTGGAAAAATGACAGAATCATGTAGTAGTAAAGAGCCAGGTGTGCACTGAACAAAAACCATATGCCAGGTTTACAGAGAAATCTCAGGAAGTATTTATTGCACGAATGATTAACCATGTGAAATATATGCATAAGTTTGCAAACCAATAAACCCTACAGTGGAGGGTAATTGCAGAACATTGAAGAAATATGATTCTTCCATTTTGAAGGTTTCTAAATGTCAGAAACACAAAAATTATAGTAAAGTATACAAATACACCATGGCTTAGTGTCTGGTAATATGTTTATGGTTAACATGTTCTTAAAGCAGACCATACATTTGTTTCAGAGGAAAATTATTGTTCGGGAATGAAGTAAAGCTGAAATATAAGGTTGCTTTTTCAAAGTTCCACTCTGTGTTGTTTTAACGAATTCTTTTGCCCATGCTCCTCTTTCTTACCAAAGTATCATTTATTTTTGCTAAGTCTTATTCTATCTCTCCTTGGAATATCTATTTCATAGTTCCAGTAGTCACTTCTCAATGTCTCCTCCTTTGTTAATGTAATGACACCTGGTTTCCTAAACAGAATTCAGCAGGCTGAGTATATATTTCATTTTTATTCTAATAGCTGGCTTTCTTGGGGGGAAAAAATTCTAAATGTTTATTGAAATTTTTCCTGAAAAAATTTTAATCACAGTTTCATTGCTCTTTATAAAATCAGTGAATATAATCTAGATATGTTTGTCTGATAAAGCTATAAATCCAGAATATATTCACTGGGATTGGGGTGTAGCTCAGTGGTAGAGCACATTCTTTGCATGTGAACAGCCCTAGGCTCAATCCCCAGCATGAAAAAAAACAAAAAGAACATGCATTAACTTGGATTGACCACATGTTCAGCTTTAGCAACAAAACAGTTAAATTGCCAGGCTGTGTTTGTGTGACTCTCCTTAAAGTGGCGTTTGACCTGATTTTTAATTGTCTCCTGATCATACAGATGAATATGGACATCGATATTCACCCTTATTTTTCCTGAAGTCCTCATTTTGGTCACAACAACAAAAGACTCATCACGGGGCTCTTGAAAATGAAATAGACTCCAGTCCTTTACCAAATGACTCTTTTGAACCAGTGTCTTCAGAATTTCATGGGAAAGAAGCCATCAGGTAACACGGATACAAATGGAGAACACACCACAGCTGGGAGTTAGAGAAACTGGCAAGCAGTTCTCTTTGGGCCCTGCGAACAGTTCCACCTAGCTTCACCCACACTCTACCCTTCCTTTCTCTTTTGGTTCAAAGAAAAATTCCATGACAGATCCCTTGCAGTGACACATTATTGATAACTATGTTAAATTAGAACTTAAGTTTCACCAACAAAGCCTTCCCTGGATTCTTAGTCTTTCTTCGGTTTCTTTCCCCTTCCTTAGTCTCCCTCATTTCTTTGATTGGCTACATTTATTCAGACTTTGTCCCCAGCTCACTTACTGTACTTCTCATTTTTTCTCTTACATTTTTAAACTTCTCTTTCCTCTGCTACTTATTGTCTCTTAAAAGCAGATGAAAGAATAGGGAAGAGGAAGAGAGAAAGGCCCAGACATAGACACAAAGGGAATTCAGAAAGGTGTGCTGATTAGTCGTGCCTGTCCTTATTCTGTGTGAAAACAAAATGCTTCCTTTGTCTAGGTCTGCTAACTTATTTCCGAGTAAGAAAATAAGAAGAAAGCCCTAAAGGTCCTGAGTGTTCAGCTCTAACTCGTCCATCGATGACCAGCACTTGTTAGTCCTTTGTGACTCTCTCAGATTTCTCGGCCCATCTGAATTTCAAAAGCCTGTTTAATTTCAGCCTGTTCCATTCCTATGCTCCATACGTATGTTTGGCCTGCAACTTCAGCTAAGATTAACCTCCAGCAGAGTAGCTCAGAGCAAACTGATGACTTTATTTGACATGTTTGTGTGGGCCTGTTTGTTTCTCTTGGTTCTCTTGAGCACCCCTCCCAACTATAAGTACTGGAAAACGACAATAAAATAGGATAGACAATAGAAATGGGAACATTAATAAAAAGTCTACTATAAAAGGAATGTGAATTGTTTGATGAATAGCAGATGACAAAACAAGAAACATAATTTTGGTTCAACTTATGAATTCTACTTACATGGTAGAAAAAGCCAGGCCAATAAATATCTGGGATTCCAGATCTCTAATGGCATGCAGCATATGTTAATTCCATTCCTTTCCATTATCATGCTCATCATCATTTAAACAAAATCATCTTATGCTTATTGAATGTCTACCATGAACCAAGCACTGTGCGTGCAAGATGGAATATTTTATTTTCCCTCCAATACTCCAAAAAGTACTAAAGTACTCCAAAATTTCAAATTATGAAAGCTGAAACTTACCTGGAAGGAATGCACTGGTTAAGGTAACAGAGAAATCAAGTGGTATAGATGGCAGAGTTCAGGGGGGTAGGACTGTAAAGCCCGTGTTCTTGCTATTATGATACATTGCCTCTTTCCTTATTCCATCCCTTAAGGACCCTCTGGAGCATTTGACTCGGGATGATCAAAGGTATTTCCAATCTGTGCCAGTAGTTCACAGTGATCCTTCTAGTCTTAGATGCCCATATCTCCTGCTCTGGCTTCCTTAGCTTTGCATTTCAGAGATGAGCTTCTCTAACACTAATGTCTGTGGAATCTCAAGTTCTGTGGAGGGGACCCAAGCACAAACTTGTTTAAAACTCCTCAGATGATGCTGATGTGCAGCATGGCTAGGAAACAGTCTTCTAGAAGATTCTATCATATGACTGTGAAATCCCAGCTCTTCCTGTACCTGGGAGATTTATCCAGCTCAGCCAACCAAACTAGAATTACAAACTGAAGAAAAAAACTGTCCCCTTGAAGCACCTTTTCTTTTTTTCAGAATCAGAAATGTTACAAAAGAATATAAAGGAAAGCCCAGTAAAACAGAAGCTTTAAAAGGTAAAACAAATAGTCTATTGATACTGATTTACCAGTTTAAATTCAATCTTTTTGCTTTTAATGAGCAATGAATGGCAATATTATTCATTGTGATATCTCGTATTCGAAAAGTTATTGCAGCCACATGATGAAATTTCCCTTCCCACATATAACTTCTATTTTATAAAAGTTAGAAAAACTAAATGTTTTAGGATTATATGTATTGAAAATTTATACTATGCAATACTGAAGTAGCCTAAGAATACGCTGGGATTTTTTTCTATAAACTCACAAAAAGTGTTATATAATCCAAAAACTGTTGGTACATACTATATGTTTTACTTTTCTGTAAAAAAACAAGAGATATTTACTTCAAATGAGTTTTAGCAATGTGATAATTTATTATTGATCTATTCTTCCATTCAATAAATATTAACATCACCTACCATTTGTTAGGCAATGTCAATTAACTTAAGAGTATAAGGTATGTTTCATTCATTTAAACCAAATAATTAAAAAATTTCTAGAAACTATATTATGAAAGATAAATTTATCAAGGTTATTTTATTAGTTTTATTTTGAATATAACAACCCAATATATTCATACCTAGAAAATACAACTATTCAAGAAGTAAGGTAACAGTACATTGGCTCCATAACAGAATTTTATTTTAAAAATTGTTTTCCTTCCTTTCTTTTACCTCTTTTTTTCCTTCTTCTGTCTTTCCCTTCTTTCTTTCCTTTTATCCTCCTAGACCTGACATTTGACATATATGAAGGCCAAATCACCGCCATTCTTGGTCACAGTGGAGCCGGAAAATCAACACTGTTAAATATTCTTAGTGGGTTGTCTATCCCTACCAAAGGTAAGAGTCATTTTTTTGAAAGTCAAGTGAAAAATCAAACAGCTCCTAATATAAAATCCTTCTGATTATTAACCACATATACAGAAATCAATGAAAAAATGGAAGTTTATTTATGGTATTATTCTATAAAAGTATATAATACTTGGTATGTATAGAATATATTTTATGATAATTATTTTCATGGTCATTAATTACCATTTAACATTCCAATTTGTATCTGTCAGTTTTTGCTGCATGACAAGCACCCCCAAACTTAATGGCTTAAAATAAAAATGTTTTATTTTTTCCCATGATTCTGTGAGTTGCCTGGGCAGTTTTTCATGATCTGGACTGAAGTGACTGAGAATGGGTGATTTAGCATGGCCTCACTCACTCAGATTTGATGCTTCAGTTAAGATAGTTGCACCTCTCTTCCTGCATGGACTTTTCATTTTCCAGGAGGCTAGCCTGGTATTCTTCTCTTACTCATCTCCATTAACCAACAGCAACAGGAGACAAATCACAGTGTGGAAGTGCTTCGTCATCCTCTACTTATATCATACTTGCTAAGGTCTCACTGGGCAGATAGCCAAGCATGAATGAGAGCAATGGAAAAGAGTGCATTTTCCTGGGAAAAGTTACAGATGGGAATTTTTTTCAAATACCTTACAAACGAAATAGAAGTTCATAATTTCTAAGTTGTAGAAGTATTGATGATAAAATCAAATATCTATATTCATAAATTGATAGAGGTTTTTTTTAATTTGGAAATATTTTAATTTACTCTTTAGCTTGATATTAACATTAAATCTTTGTGACAGGTTCTGTCACCATTTATAACAATAGACTCTCAGAAACAGCTGACCTAGAAAATGTCATCAAGATCACCGGAGTTTGTCCACAATCTAATGTGCAATTTGACTTCCTCACTGTGAGAGAAAACCTCAGGCTCTTTGCTAGAATAAAAGGGATTCGGCCACAAGAAGTGGATAAAGAGGTACATAAATATGTTAGAACTGATGCATTGGTGAAGATGGATGGTTAAGACCTATCTGCACTGAGATTTTCTTTCTTCATTAAATTATCTGTGAATAAGTCACTTTGTGAATGGTAGACAAGAAAATTCAATTTAAACCATAGCTAACATTTAGATATAATTTACAAAATGCCAAGCATATCTTTCACCATAGATGTAAAAACTCATCTACTTCTCTCTCACACACACAAAAACATGTTATATTCCTCATTTTACACATGTGGAAACCAAGGTTCCAGAGCTTGAGTAACTTGATCAAAATTATGTAGCAAGTTAACAACAAATGGCATTCAAACTCGGGCAGTTTGGCTCTGACACCCATGCTTTAACCATCACACTTTACAGCCTTGTATTTATAAATTTAAAAAGAAAAAGAGACAGATCCTGGTATATGTCATAAGTATTGTCTTTTTTTTTTTTTAGGTACAAAGAGTTTTGCAGGAATTGGAAATGAAAAATATTCAAGATGTCCTTGCTCAAAACTTAAGTGGTGGACAGAAAAGGAAACTCACCTTTGGGATTGCCATTTTAGGAGATTCTCAGGTAGGTCAGATTAAATTTACAGGTGAATTCAAATTTCAGAAAGTGAAATTTAAAAGAAAAGAAAAAGGGAAAGTGCAACTGCTTTATTTCCGAAGGATACATGTGATAAAATACTTAGAACACTCCTATAACAGTAAAATCCGAAGCACAGTATCCTTTTGACCATAAATAAGTTTTCTACATTGTTTTCTGGGTGGAAATTTCACCTTCGGGGAAAGCAATATCCCTTCTCCATAGATTTTCCTCCTGGATGAGCCCACTGCTGGGTTGGATCCCTTCTCGAGGCACAGAGTATGGAATTTCCTGAAGGAACGAAAAACAGATCACGTGATCCTCTTCAGTACCCAATTCATGGATGAGGCCGACATCCTGGCTGGTACTCACTGTTTTTCTTAAGTATTGTGATGAGGACTTTAAGATATCTGAGAAATATGCACTGGTATTGTGAAGATCTCTACTTGCATTTTGTAATCTGGTAATCTGGCTGTATCTAGTAATCTGAAAAGCTAGGTCTAAAGTGTTTTATCTCCAGCCATCTCAGAGCATCTTGCAAATTTTGCACTTTTTGATTACAGAGGAGCATGATCTGCCAGGGATTCATTTATTGTAAAGTCTATACTACAAGAGATTAATTTGTTTACTCAGAATTGTGGTAAATCAACTTGAAATAGTAAAATAATTTATTGTTTGTTCCATTATATTCTGTAGTGTGACCATTCTCTGTAACAGAAAGTTCTGTCCATATAATTTAGTCTTCCTAATTTTTTGGACAGCAAAATATTAGCCTGAGGTCCATTAATTAGATTATAATATGTCTGGTTCTTTGAGTCCTTTTCACACCCTGTCTTTGAATACGTAGAAGCTCCTGAATTAAAACTAGATTGCATGGATGATAACACATTCTTTCTCCGAAATGGATGAGCAACGTCTTAGCAAACTTTTTCCTTTTCTTCTTTCTTTTCAGATAGGAAAGTGTTTCTCTCCAAAGGGAAGCTGAAGTGTGCAGGCTCGTCTTTGTTTCTGAAGAAGAAGTGGGGAATTGGGTATCACCTGAGGTAGGGCCCCTTGAGAGGCCAGGGGTAAATGAGAACCAGTCTAGAGTAAAGGGAGATGCTTAAAGCAACCATTAGAATACAAAGGATAACTTTTTAGGATTACACATGCATGTACACATATTGGTGTGGAGATATAGATGTAGTAGGTATTTATAAGAGATATTGATTGGAAGATTTGGGAGATTGAAAATATAAGATAGCAACAAAAGTTTAATGTAATGGAAAATATACCCAATACATTATTTCTTAAAGGAAGCATTATTAAGGGAACTTTTTCAACTAACACATTTGTGTTTCTATCGTCATCACCTTTCATCCAGGATACTAACATAACTCCTTAAGCAGGCTACTTACTTCCACTCCTCAAGCTTTTCCTCTTTTTTCTTGTTTGTCTTCTTCTTCCCACTCTCCTTATTTGTTTATTGTCATTATTTAAGATAGCACATTTGAGCTGTTATTTTTTGGGTGATTCAGATAAATGATACTTAACATTATTTTAATCTTTTTTTTTTTTTAGGAGGAATTGTTACTTTCACTCTACAGATAAAAATCACTGACTACTTTTGTGTTTTAGTCCATTTTGTGTTGCTATAACAGAATACCTGAGACTGGGTAATTTATCAAACACAGAGATTTGTTTCTGGAGTTCTGGAGGCTGGGAAGTCCAAGATGGAAGCTTCACATCTGTCAAGGGCTTTCTTGCTGTATCATCCTATGGTGACAGGTGGATGGGCCAGAAATGCCATGAGGGGAAGGGCAAACGCCTCCTTTTTCAGGAACCCCTTCCTGGAGTAATAGATTCCTGAGATAATGGCATTCATCCATTCATTACAGCCTTCATGAATCATCTCTTAGAGGTCCCACCTCTCAACACTATTGGTTTAGGGATTAAATTTCTAGCACATGAACTTTGAGGGAAACATTCAGACCACAACATTAAATCAATATGTGGTAGAGCCAGGAACTGAACCTGGAATTTTTAGCTTCATATGTAGTACCAAAAACCATAATCTTAACCACTTTTTAATTTTTATATTTATTGGTTAGTTTTCTGATTTATACTAACTTTAAACAGAAAACAACAGGATGGCAACAAGATAAAACAAAGAACTTCAGTGATTCCATTTTCCCTACCAGAATCCAAACTATGTAGTCCAAACTGGTGCTGGTGAGCCCCACCCACACCCCACAGGATTCCTGTGCCATGAGCTCTTACTCAGTTCGTCCCTCTCTAGTCAACATGAAATCGTCACTGTTCCTTAAGCATGTCCCACCTACCCCAGCCTGCATTTCCCATTGTTCTAGGTTTTTTCCTGAGGCTGGCTTTTCCCCAAATCCATTTCCACCTGCTAAAGTCCCGACGAGCTATTTGAATAATACCTCATGTGCACTTTGAGATGTTGTCTAAAATGTTATGTGGCAACATGTCATGTCCTTGAAATAGTCAGGATCCCTGCGCAAATTCAGGTGTCTCTTCAAGGGCTTCCAGATAATAATTTGCAGGATAGCTTTATTTCTTTCTTTTAAACAAGAGGTCAACAAACTATGCCCCATGGGCCAAATCTAACCCACTTCCTGCTTCTGTAAATAAAGCTTGATTGGGTTCCAGCCTTGCCCATTCTCTTATATATTCCCCAGGCTGCCCCTACCATACAGTAAACTTGAAGAGTTGCAACAGAGACCTAATAACCGCAAAACCTAAACTATTTACTATCTAGCCATTTCCAGAAAAACGTTGCCATCCCTCTCCTTCTGAATTATAATTTTCTTGAGGAATGAGACTGTGTACCTCTCGTGCTCATGCCAGCCTCCATAGCACCCAGGACAAGTTCTTATAAGTGTCTGAGAAATAGTTCTTGAACTGTTTTTATCTTGAGGAGCAGTGTCATGGAGAACAATTATGACATTTTTGTTCAATTCCTTCAGTGGAATTAACTACTTTTAAAAATGGCATACGGTCTTGCAAGTTCGTACATGCCTTATGAGTAAATGAGTAATTTTGACTTAAGTAGTTGGTTCACCATTTTTAACAGGTTGCTAAGGGTGAACATCACTATTTTCAGATCTTAGCACAACCCTGTATGTTAGAAATCTTTATTCTATTTTACTAATGAGGAAAGTGTCCTGATAGGATAAATTACCAATAGGTTTCAAATGGCAAAACCAAGTTTCAAAGTAATGTCTTTACAGATCTTTACTGTATACTTTATAATCTTGATCAACAGATTTTTTCTTTGCTCCTGGGTTTGCTTTTCTACAATGGGGAAATATCTGTGGTGTTTTTGAGTAGATAGACTGCTTTTCCCAGTGATAACTTTGCTCTCAAAGTTCTGGGCTTAGTACTACAAAGAAAGCTAGCACTCCAGCTCCCCAAACCCAGGTTCATTTATAATTAGTTCCTGTCTATAAGCTAGTTCCCTTCATAACACTCATTGCTATTGATAATTATTGTACATATCTCTTTATTTTCTTCCTACCTTTCCTACTAGACAGTTCCCAAAGAGCAGAATAACGTTGCTCTTGTCCCTAAGCACTTAGCACAGTGTTGGTCACATACTTAGAACTTAATACATTCACACTGGATGACTAAAATGAATACCTGAATCTGTTTGGCATCTATGAATATTGAGTCTCTTGTTCTTTTGAACCAGAACAATAGTCTCATTTAGCTGACTTAAACTTGCTTTGAACATAATCTTTAACATTACCCGTCTTGCATAGTCCTTTGCTACATCACTGCTATTTTCAACCTGGAGTTATTTTCCCTTTAAGGAACTGAATCTCTGAGCACAATCCCTGAGCAAGCTGACCAGTAATTCCAAATAGCTAATTCCTTTCCTTTCTCCATCACACTGATGTAATCAGGTTTTTTGTCATGTTTTGTTTTTGCCCTCTTATTTCACATTTGTGTAACCTATTTCTTGTATTAAATTTTGACCAATTTTCTTGGTCATTTAGAGATGAGTTATTATTTTCATGCTATTAGAAACTATGTCAAATAATATGTACTTTTGTTGAATATCAGTTTGCAGTTGAATGAAATATGTATTCGGGAAAACGTAATGTCACTTATTAAACAACACATCCCTGGTGCCAAATTATCAGCAGAAAGCGAAGGAAAACTTGTCTATATTTTACCCTTAGAAACAACCCATAGATTTCCAGGTAATGCACATGAACAAAATGAGATGAAATATAAAAATAATTTCATAATATAACAATATGATCATTTTTATAGCTAACATTTATTGAAAGCTTGCAATGTGTTCTGTTATTGATATTTCACCAGAAGAATGGTAAAATGATGATGACTTTATGTGTAGTGGGAATTCGTACTATATTCTAATAATTGCATTGGGCATTTTAGAGAACTTTTAGTCCTCTTTCCCCTTGTAGAAGTCTAGAGTTCATAACTCTACATGGTATGATCACAGTATACAGTGATTAAATAAATTATTACAGTGAAAGATACATTGCCATTAAACCCCCTCAAAACACTCGATTTGAACATGTTTCATATCATTCTTGCCACTTCCTGAGGCAGTTCTACAAGTCTTCTTTCATAAGTATCTTTACAAGATATGATCAAAACTACAGTGAATGCTGCTACCAAGTGCCACCCAACAGAAAGCCAAGTTCGTAAAAACATTAGAGTGTCCTCATCCACGTATTCACCAGATCTGGCACCATGCGACTTCTGGTTCTTCCCGAAAGTAAAAACAACCATGAAACGTAAATGTTTTGAATGGATTCAGGACATTAAGGCAGCCACAACAGTGCAATTAAAAACACTGATGAAAGAGGACTTCCAGAACTGCTTCAGAAAGTGGCAAGGACGATGGGATAAATGTGTCCAAAGCGAGGGGCAGTATTTTGAGGGGGGTTTAATGGTAATGTGTCTTTTACTGTAATCATTTTTTTAAAAATTTAAACATTCATTGTATGTTTCAATCAAACCTTGTACATAAACACAAACATTTTACACTACATTAAACAGCCCCCAGAACGTGGTCATTTCTCTTGGCTCAGTTTTTGTGATAACACAGCATTTTTTAGGCTGATATATAAAAGTCTACTAATTGTATTTGTCATTCAGGGAATTTGCTCCCTGACAATGAGGCACTATGAGGGCATGCGTTGAAATGAAACAAATAACCTTGCCATATATATGTGTGGCTAACAAAGACACATAAGTTATGCTATAAGGTAACTCCAATGTACATTTTGTAGAGATAACACAGTATTCCTCAGAGTCATTAGGCAAAGCATTACTCAAACCATAACTAATACATTTTAAGAGTAATTATAATTTAGATGAATTTTGTAGACATTTTAGGTGGAATAAAGAATGATGCATAAAACTTATTAGCATTTTAAATCTTATTTATTTTCTACTTTTTTGTGTGTGATATTCTATACCATATGGGAAACTTTTAATTTATCCTTTTGCCCAAGTAGAACCTCCAGGTTGAAGCCTCATGATTATATAATCACATAGGTTAGAATTCTGTTTTTATCTAAGCTTCATTTAATTAACTACTATAATTAAAATCTATGCAGATAAGAACATTGTTGATTCTTTTATAAACAATGACTAAGGCCAAAGAATTTTTTTGGTGAATAAACTAAAGTATGAGTGGATACAAAGTTGACAGAGGGAAAAATCACTCATAATTACCTACTATGCCAAGAAAATTCCCAATAAATTCTTCATTCTCTGTCTATGAAAGCTTGTGAATTTTTCTTAGCACATCATAAATATAATACTTTTAATAAATGACATATCCTATGCCTTTCCTTTGACAGATATTTTCTGAACTAAAATTGTGCATCTTCCAATCTCAAAAAAATTAGCTTCTACACTTTTATTGATCACAGCATAAATGGGTCCCTGTTGTATCTGTTCTTTGGAAAAGACTCTTCAGTCAGTTAGAGTTCAGAAATCCAAAGTCCCATAATTAACTAAGTTTTAAAAGCAAATCAGAAAAATATTAAAATAAAATTATAATATAAATGATTAAAAATTAATATTTGATCATAAGGAAGTAATATTTGGGCTAAAGTACACAGTATAAAATAGCAAATAATGTATATAATTTGAAATATAAGATTACTTATGAAATATTACCTTTTAAAATATCTGTGACATATTTCAAATGTAATTTCATGTATTTGCACTTTTTAGTTTGGGAAGATGTCCTCAGTTCACTCATGATTTCTGTTACTTTGACTCATAGTTGTATTTGTATTCTTTAGAACTTTATAAGGATCTTGATAACTGTCCTGGCCTGGGAATTGAGAATTATGGTGTTTCCATGACAACTTTGAATGAAGTGTTCCTGAAACTAGAAGGAAAATCAGCAATTGATGAATCAGGTAAACAAAATGCATGAAAACTGTCATGTAAACTCACTCACACACCCAGCGAAACCTATATTTCAAAAAATACATAGGGCCGGTGAGATGGCTCAGTGGCGTAAGCGCCTGCCTGGCAAACGCGAGGGCCCGAGTTCGACTCCCAGAACCCACGTACGAAAAAAGGGCCGGTGATATCACTCAGCGGCACGGGAGCCTGCTGGTGCGTGAGGTCCTGAGGTCGACCCCTGGTACCCACAAAAAAAAAAAAAAAATATATATATATATATATATATATATACACATACATATATATATATACATACTATATATATATATATATATATAGTTCCAAAGATATAATTTCAAAATGTGCGGTTCCATAATAAAGACCATTCTTAGACAAGAATTACACAAAGATGAGATGTATCCTTGGTTAATATTGCCTTGTCACTAAAAATAGCTTGTATACCTCCATGTATGGTTCATTGTCGTCATCATATCACCAAACTTTCAGGCGCAATTTTGGTCAACACCTTTATTCTAAATCTCTCTTCACATACTTAGTAGATGTGTTCCACTGCCTACTGGCATCCATGGTTTTTTATGAGAAGTCAGTTTCTACTCTTACTGAGGATCCCTTTTGTATGATTAGCCATTTTTCTCTTGCTACTATCACTATTCTCTTTTTGTCTTTGGCTTGTAACAATTTGAACAGGATGCCTTTAGTTAGGGAATTTTTTATATTTATCTTATTTGCAATGCTTCTGGGATGTATAAATCCATGTTTTTCATCAAACTTGAGAAGTTTTGGGCATTACTTAAGTATACTACCTTCTCTCTCTCATCCTTCTTGAACTGCCACTGATGTGGTGTAGATTGTTGTGCTCGATCTTGCCCCATAATGCTTTCAGACTGTTTCAATGAAATTTCTTGTCTGTTCATTAGTATTATTCATGTTTTCCAGTAACTTTTAGTTATTTTTAAAACAATATCTGCTGATTGCAACAGGTGGACCATATGACTATGACCTATATCAGTGACTGATTGGTTTTTCTCTTCCTTTATAGTCATAGCCCCTATAGATTAAACTATCCTGCTTCTTCAAATTTCTTGTAAATTTTGTTGTATCATGGCATTGCTATAAAAAAGAGAGAAGAAACCAATGCCCAGAACATGGCATGACTCTTCCTCTGTCAGGCTGCAGATGTAGATGGCTAAACTGATCTAATTTATATTTGGCAAGTGCCTGGTATTTTGAAGAACATCGTAGCTTTAAATGATTAGAAGATGTCTTAGGTATTTTTCCATTGCTAGGACAAAATATCCAACACCCACACCTTAAAGGAGGCAAGGTTTACTTTGACTCACTGTTTCAGTCGATGGTCAGCTGTCTCCAAGGCAGAAACAATATGGCGGAAGGATGCAGAGGGCAAGGAGGAGGACAGCTATGTCACCCAGGAAGCAGAGAGAGAAGGAAAGAGCCAGGGACAAGAACACACCCCTTCAGGGCATGCCTCCAGCGACCCACCTCCAGCCAGGCCCTGCCTCCTAACAACACAGTCAGCTACTAAACTCATCAATGGATGAGTCTGCTGATGAGTACAGCACCCCCATGATCCAATCACTTTCCAAAAACATGAGATTTTGAGGGACATTTTAGATCTAACCCATAAAGGTAAAAATCAGATCTTGCCCTTCAGCATAACTGTCCATTATACCATTGGCAAAAGTTTACATATCTACAATATAGAGACCCACTACCACATTCCTCAACAAGAGAAATCTTGATTTTCAGCCTTCCATCATTTTTTGTTTAATTGATTAATTAGTTTGTCACTTGAACGCTGGCTTTTCTATGATTTATGTTGGGAGGTATCTCCACCTTAACGTTGTGCACCCAGTCTTAAGCATATTGATGCACTGTTCCCAACCAAGATCCATTTCACCTCAGTGTAACTCTTTCTGCCCTCTTTTCCAGTGACTGCTCCTTGGTGGCTTGATGTATTGCACACATTTTAATAATGCCTTGCACAGAACCCTGTGCACCTTTATGTCAGTCTCCCAGTTTTTCCTGCCTTACCCTAACCTTTGGTATACTGCTCCCATGCATTTAGTGAATACCACATGGTAAAGAATTCATAGATGGTGTAAACTCATTTTGTGAAGTGGATACCACATGATTCTAATCAGTCATTCCAGCCCATTTGACCATAAATGTTTGTTTGATATGGCTGCTTTCTTCTTATTTATGCTTTTGGTGGTCCTCTTCTTTTGCCGTATCCCTCAGAATCAAAGCATCCACAGGAACCTTCTTCCTATAAATGGCTCCTCTCTTTATAAGAGTCTTCTTAGTTTCCTTTGTGAGCTCATCTATCTGATGGATTAAAAATAATTAATATCAGAAGCCAGATGTGGTGACACATGGCTGTATTCCCAGCACTCTGGGAGACTGAGGCAAGAGTACTGAAAATTCTTGGGCAACTAAGTGACTTAGCAGTAACCTGTCTAAAAATAAAATAGTAAAAGAAGGCTGGGGATGCAGCTTGGTGCAGAGGGTCTGGACTCAATCCCCAGTACCATTTTTTAATAAAGGACTAATATTTATCATTTTGCTAAGAGGGTTATCAGTCTGTTACAATTAAGTAGGTGCAGAAGATCCCTGAATTATTCTTTTAATATGCTGTTGACCTCTATCATGTTCAAAATCTTCATGTCTTTATTCACAGTGTGTTTTTGTGTCTGTGTTATGTTCATGCATTTATGGGTGTGCTTTTTGAGGCTTGATATCAGGCTTGTTTTAACATCATACAAAGGACATACTAGGTATCCAGAGATTCTAGGGACTACACAAAAAGCAAAAGAATGCAGCCTCAAGCATTGTGTCTTAGTTAATTTTCTCTCATTACTGGGGCAAAATACCCAACACCCAAGGTTAAAGGAGGAAAGGTTTGTTTAGCTCAAAGTTTGTAGAGTTTTCAGTCTATAATCAGCTGGCTCCAAGGCAGGGTGGCACATGGCAGAGGGCAACGGTTCATGGCAGCAGAAGACAGCAAATGCAACCAGAGAGGAGAGTAAGCCTCTTTCCGCATTTTATACTGTATCCAGTCAACAGGGATTAGGGCAGTGCCAATCAAATCAATGGCCTGATTCAGCAATCGCTCACCCTTAATCCCAGCACCCTTAATCCCAGCATTGCACTGTGAATCAGTCACACATTCTAGATTCAGCTACCTCTGAAAAAGCCCCATCTAAAACTGCATAAGGCTTTGGGGGAACATCTAGATACAAACCATAACGTACAGTGAATAGATCTTAAATATTTCCGCTAATGACAATTCATGGTCAACACCCAGACTTATAGCTTGTCTTTTCCAACTTATAGCTTATTTCTCTAGGTAAACACATAAGGTGTTTTTTTTATTAAGTTTCCAAGTGATATCGAAGCACTGTAATGACCTTGCATATTTATCGAGCCTCTTTAATGTATTGTCTACATCCAAATGACCTAGAATCTCCTTTCAACTCCACATTTTGGCCTAGATATGACTCTTTTATCTATTTTTGTAGTTCAAGGCAGCCACCAGTAACACCATCTAGTGCTTACAGTAATACAGAACACCAAATGTAGCATCCTTAGTAAAATAATCTCCTGCAGCTAGCTAACTAAAGCACCTCTGAAGTGGAATTTTATGAATCGTTTATTTTGTGTTTTGCAGAGAGTGACATTTGGGGAGAAGTGCAAGAGGAAAGAGCTGGGGACACAGAAAGGCTTATCGAGATGGAACAAATTCTCTCTTCACTTACAGAAATGAGAAAACCAGTAGGTGGCATGGCTCTCTGGGGACGGCAAGTCTGTGCCATTGCCAAGGTTCGCTTGCTAAAGTTAAAGCATGAAAGAAAAGCTCTTTTATCATTGTAAGTACCAGAGTGCGATAGATTCTTTTTGGTGAATGCATTTTAAAAACTAAGGGAGAAAACAAGAAAAACACAAAGAAATGTTTAAAAATTCCCTGCATCTACAAAACCAGAAAAAGTATAATACCCAGTTTAGTCAATGGTCTACTAGGATACTAGCAGATGGAATTTATACCATTTGGGAGACTATTCTAGATGAATAATTGAAATAATGTAAGTTTTCCTATAATATTTCATCCCATCTAAATACTCTACTGTGGGAGGTGACAGTCACATTGGGACATGGACCATCTTTTGTGGGATCCATGTGCTGATGCCCTATTTGAGATGTTCTGTGGTTATTCTACTGGCTTTTCCCTGGATGTCATAACTTCCCTTCAGCTTCCCTAAGTAGCTTGCTCTCCATTCCCACTCCGTATATGGCAGGCATCATCCCTGCCCCTAACCTTCATGTCACCTCCATTACCATCATGGTGCCCAAGGTACACTGGCTGTCAATCACTATGTTGTCCCTGAACACCATACATTGATCAAACAGTACAGAGACAGGCAGCCTGGCACACAATGGAATATCAACAAATCTTCTCCAGACAAATAAGTAATGAGAAGTTTAGATAATGAGATTAACATGATTCTAAAAAGTGCTTTAAACTGGTAACACTGCACAACAAAATCTGGAGAGAGGAAAGAATGGAGGAATGCCAGCCATGTTTGCAAGATTTCAATCTCAGTGTAACTATACAAGAAAAATTAAGGATGGAGACAAGTTTTGAAGTAGGAAATATAAGATTTTTCAGTAAATTTGTAATGGAGATACAAGAGAATAAAGACTGAAAAATGATTCTAAAATTTTGGCCTGGAGACTAAAAATGTTATATGAGCTCTAACATAAGTAGGGACCATGAGAAGAAGAACAGACAGAAAGGTCAAGGTTAAAATATGACAAATTAGCCAGCGGAAAGGCAGAGTGTCACATGGGAAGCACAGCAGACGGGCAGAATCTGGACATGAGTTAAAATATAATCATCCCATGAGCTTGTATGGGATACTCCATGACCAAGGAGCGAGAGAAATGAGACAAGGATAAAAATGCAGTTTATTTCCTCCAACTTAGGGGTAGAAAAAAGGATAAAATACTCAAGAAAGGAGGCGGAGACCACATGTTTAATTTTCATAATTTCTGAACCTCGTTACTTTATCATCTGCTCAGATCATTCTGAAAGGTTAGGAAATGACTGTGCCTTCCCATTGGTGATCTTCTTCCGTGCAGGTTGTTGATTCTGCTGTATGGGTTTTCCCTCGTTCTTTTTTACTATATTTTTGTGAAAGTACAACAGCACAGTTACACTTGGGAACTTTCTCCTCATTCATACTTCCTTGCCCCTGGACAGCAACTGCACGACCCTCTCACTCGGTTGTTGATCATCAACAAAACAGGTAATAAAGAATTTCAGCATTCATCCACGGTGTGACATGCATCCATATAGCAATTTTTCATTTTTAAATTCTTGAATTATAATACACATGTACCACATTTTATTCATCATTCATCCCCAGATGGATATCTCCCTCAATAATTAAGTATTATGAATAATGCTTCCACATGTGCTCACATACAACTTTTCATATGAATATGTCTTGGGGTTATCATCCTAGGAGTAGAATTTGTGGGTTAGATGATGACTTCGTTTAATCTTATACGGAGCTGTTTTTCAATGAGAGTGCACCACTTTATATTCACACCAGGATTTTATGAGGGTTCAAATTTCTAAACATCTTTGCCAATATTCATTATTTTCTGTCTTTTTTTATTTTACCTGTCACAGTGTGTCAAGTGATAGTTTTGGGGCTTTATTTGTATTTTGCTAATGGCTAATGATGCTGAGCATTTTTTATGGGTTTACTGACTTGCTCAATGTTCAAGTCCTAGTAGATTTCCTTAAGGAAAAACTTTGCCATTTTCTGTATATGCTCAGGACAGTTTAGTGAGATTTTTATTTCTTTATTGGTATATGTTTCCAATGTATAATAGTTATGCTTATTTTGGGGAATGAGTATATGTTTATAACATATCTTGATCATTTTCAATCTCTTTACACCCTATCCTTCCCCTCAATCCCCTTTACCATCTCCAAATGTCTACCTCTTTATTTCCTACCATTTTTCCTTTATTTTACCCTTTTACTTATTTATATTTTAGGTTTCTCATATAAGAGAAGCTATGTGATATTTAACATTCTGTGTCTGACTTAGTTCAATTAGCATTATGGTCTCAACTTCCATTTTCCTGCCAATGAAATGATTTCACTCTTCTTTATGGCTGAATAATATTCTGTCACATACAAGGTACCGCATTTTCTTTATGCACTCTTCTGTTGCTGGGTAGCTAGGTTAGTTCCAGAGTTTAGCTACTGTGAATTATGCTGCTATAAACATGGCTATGCTTGTATCACTATAGTATGAAGTCTTTAACTCTTCTAGAACTAATCCAGGGGAGGTATAGCTGGATTAAATAGAATTTCTATTTTAGTTTTTTGAGGAATCTCCATGCTGATTTCCATAGTGGTTATACTAGTTTATATTCCCACCAACAATGTACAAGGGTTTTTTTTATCCTCACATCCTCACCAGCATGTGTCATCTTTTGTGTTCTGGATGACAGCCATTAGGACTGGGGTAAGATGGAATCGTGGAGTTCTTTTGATTTGCATTTCCCTAATGACTAAAGATAATGAACACATTTTCATGTACTTACTGCTTATCTGTGCTTCTTCTTTGGAGAGTGTCCGTTTAGTTCATTTTCCCATTTTCTCATTGGGTCATTTGTTTGGGGTGGGGCTGTGACCAGCTGTTTTTTTAGCAGTTTGTACAGTTGTGATTTTTTCTGTGGAGTTCCTCACACCAGCATTCTACAGATTATTTTCCTCTCTCAAGAAATATTTTGAAAATCAGGTAATAATCTAGCACTCGTGAAAGGATTTTTAACAAGTTTGGTGGTTAATCAGTAGAAATTTTCTGTCATTGAAACTTTATTGGTTATAAATATTCATTGCAAGATTCTGGGTTTAGAGATCTATTCCAAACTCCATATGGTGCTAAGATATCTGTACATTGTCAGTAATCATAAGCAAGTAAAGATATTATGACATAAACTTCTTAAGGAATGAAGATTAATAATTCACAAACACAAGCATGTTCTAAAGGCAAAAAGAAAATCCTGACATATTACAGCAAGTACAGTATAATGACATTAATCATAATTTAAACACACAACTTGACAGTGATTTTTCTAGTTTTGAAATATCTAATATGTTAAATTACACATTAGGGGCAAGCATCGACAAGTTCGTACATTCTGTGGAGCAGCAGAACATTGCTGTGGAAATGGATGTCACTGGAACTCGTGATGGCGAGGATGACCCATCTTACAATGGCGCCATCATTGTGTCTTGTAGTGAAAAGGTATGCTTATTTCTAGTAATTTCCCCCAAAATGTGGAGAACTCATACAATATTCATATTTTCCAGTCTCCAATTTAAGAAACAAAAAATGAAAAGTACTGTTTTTATTTATTATTTAATGTACTGTATTTATTCATATAGTAAATAATTCATATAACCATCATTGTCTACCAACACAAACTAAATGTGTTAGGAGGATATATACTATATTTAAGAGTGTATTTCCTCTTAAGAATTTTATAATACATGTATTCTGGAGTTTCTGTTTTGATCTTAAAACAATAAGCATTCAAAACCTGATTCTAGCCTTAATCAAGACATCTGGTATCCTAAAAATCATATACAAGGGGTGATTAAAAAACACAAAGCTATGGTGAATGTTGAAATTTTTAAAAATTTATTACAATAAAAGACACATTACCACTAATCTCACTCAGAAATTTCCTGCTTGCTTTGAACACACTTATTCTATCATTCTTGCTACTTCCTAAGTTGTTTTTGTGTCCTTAGAAAGTGTAATCAAAACCACAGTGAACGCTGCTAAGTCCCATCTCAGGGAAAGGCAGGCTTGTAAAAATATTACAGCGTGTCTGCATCCACCTCACTCCCTGGCTCTGGCAGTGTGGACTTCTATCTGTTCACCAATGTCAAAATGACCACGAAAGATAAATGTTTTTAATCTATTCAGGACTTTGAGGCAGTTGCTACAGCACGACTAAAGATACTCATAAAGAGGACTTCCACAACCGCTTCAGAAAGTGGCAAGGATGGTGGGACAAATGTGTTTGAAGAAAGAGGGCGTACTTTGCAAGGAGTTAAGGGCAATGTGTCTTTTATTGTAATAATTTTTTAATTAACATTCACGTTTTTTATCATGCCTCATGCACGATTTTGCTCTAATATATACATGTTTTGTTTTACTTGTATAAGTGTTTGCTTTTATTTATACACTGTTTGTAGGTTTTTTTAATTTGACAACTAAAAACAAGATCTTGAGCTGTGTCTCAGTGGTAGAGTGCTTGCCTTGAATACCCAAAGCCCTGGGTTCAAACCTCAGCACCAAACAAACACACACACACACGCACATTAAAATTTTGAATTTTGACATCTTTAGAACACAGTGAAAATCTTTGATAATTTATAAACTTACTTGTCATATTTTAGAATTACAACTTTTCATTAGCATGCAATACCAAGAGACTGAATTGCTTCCCAGTTCTTATGGATATTGTTAGTAACGGGTTGCTTGGAATGTTTACACCATCGGCACGTATTCAAACGGACAGAAGCACATTTGTGGAGGTAAGTACAAATCTTATGGACTCTCCTTCCAGGTCATCCTTTTAACTGCTGTAATCTTATCCTTACTGGGTAAATCACTGAACAATAAATTAATATTTGGTTTCATGCTGACTCCGTGGCTTTGGAAAATCAGAGCTTTGATTTTTCAAAAATGCAAATAGAGCCAACAAAGCATTCTCCAAAGAAAATATGAAGCAACAAAAGTGCAATTGTGTAGCACTGTGACTAGGACAAGAGTAATAAACAAATGAAAGGAAGGAAGGAAGGGGAAGGAAAGGAAAGGGAAGGGAAGGGGAAAGGAAAGGGTGAAGGGAAGGGGAAGAGGAAAGGGAGAGAAGAGAAGTGGGGAGAGAGGGAGGGAGGAAGAAAGAAGAAAAGAAAAGAGGGAGGGAGGGGGGATGGATGGAAGGAAGGAGGAAGCCAGGAAGGAAGGAAGGAAGGAAAAAAGGGAGGAAGGAAAAGAGGGATGGAAGGAGAGGAAAAGGAAGAGAGGGAGGGAAAGAGGGAAGGAGAAAGGAAGGAAGAGGGAGTTGGGGGAAAGGTTTTCTTACTATCTTTAAAAATGCTACAAAAGAAAAAAATTCTAGACAAAGTTCTGGCTAGAATTTCAAACTGTGTACATTAGAATTACTCTACGTTCTTGTCAAAAACATCAATCCTTTGGCTTATCCCAGACCTACTAAACCAGCTTTTGAATATAAAGGAAAAGAATCCTATTTTTAGACAAAAGTCCAAGTGATTGAAATATAGATAGCCCTTTATATTTGGAAACTAGAATACCTATCATAGTTTGTAATGATTCCTTCATTTTGTAAATATATTCCTCCCTACTGAATAAAGAATTTACATTTTTATGTATTTATATAAATATCTTATATCTAGGAATAGGCTTGGGACATGATAAACACTAAATAACTTGCTAAATACATTATTGAATTTTACCCAATTTTCTATATCCCATCCATTCTAGGGTTTATATTTATATATGTCAAATTATCATTTATCTATGTGCATATAAAATGAACCACATGTCCATCTTTATTTTTATATGATCCATCAAAAGTCCATAGTTACTTCTTCTGCCGTATCTCATTATGTGCTTAGGAAATGCAAATGCTTTTCATTAAGGGTGTATAAGAAATTTAATAATTAAATCAAAAGTTTTTAGTCACCTATCAAATATTTGTTAACTTTAGAATATATGCCACGTACCTCACAGATCTAGAGAAAACATTCCTAAAATTCATTTGGAAATGGAAGAGACCTAGCATAGCAAAAGCAATCCTGGGCAACAAAGGCAAGGCAGGAGGCAACACAATCCCTGACTTGAAATTATACTACAAAGCTACTGTGATAAAATCAGCATGGTACTGACAAAAAACAGACCTGAGGGGGCCGGTGAGATGGCTCAGCGGCTTAAGCGCCTGCCTTGCAAGCGCGAAGGCCCGAGTTCGACTCCCGGATCCCACATACGAAAAAGGGGCCGGTGATATCGCTCAGCGGCACGGGCGCCTGCTGGCGCGCGAGGTCCTGAGGTCGTCCCCCCGGTACCCACAAAAAAAAAAAAAACAGACCTGAGGATCAGTGGAACAGAATAGAAGATGCAGACACAACTGCAAACACACTCAGCACCTTATCTTTGACAAAGGGGCCAAACATGTTCACTGGAAGAAAGATAGCCTCTTTAATAAGTGGTGCTGGAAAAACTGGTTTTCCACATGCCGAAGACTAAAACTAGACTCATGTTTATCACCATGCACTAAACTAAAGTCAAAATAGATTTAAGATCTAAATATTAAAACAGACACACTAAATCTACTGGAAGAGAAAGTAGGTAGAAATCTTGAAGACATAGGAGTAGGCAGAGAATTCATGAACAAAACCCAAACTGCACAGGAAACACTTCAAAGAATCAACAACTGTGATCTCATCTTATTCAAAAGCTTTTGCACATCAAAAGAAATCACCAACAGAGTGAAAAGACATCCCACAGAGAGAGTGGAAAAAAATTTTAGCTGACTATCCCTCAGGCAAAGGACTTATATCTAGAACATATAAAGAATTGAAAAAAATCAGACCCCCAAATTTAATTACCCAATCCAAAAATGGGCATCTGAGATGAATATGCACTTCTCAGATGAAGAAATACAAATGGCAAATAAATATATGAAAAAATGTTTAACATCATTGGTCATTTGAGAGATGCAAATTAAAACAACACTGAAATTCCATCTCAACCTAAAAGAATGGCTATCATCAAGAAATCAACCAATAACAAGTGCTGGAGGGGCTGTGGGGAAAAAGGAACCCTTCTCCACTGTTGGTGGAGAGCAGACTGGTGCAACCACTGTGGAAATCTGTATGGAGATTCCTCAAAAAACTAGGATTGGAGGTCCCATTTGACCCAGCTATTCCTCTTCTGGGCATCTTCCCAGAAGAATTGAAAACATCGTACCACAGCGATGTATGTGCACCCATGTT
Source organism: Erethizon dorsatum (assembly GCA_028451465.1). Classification (NCBI taxonomy): domain Eukaryota; kingdom Metazoa; phylum Chordata; class Mammalia; order Rodentia; family Erethizontidae; genus Erethizon; species Erethizon dorsatum. The sequence goes on from CM051826.1 coordinate 13,683,981, forward strand.
TATAGCAACACAATTTGTAATAGCTAGATCGTGGAAACAACCCAAATGCCCATCAACCGAGGAATGGATAAAAAAGATGTGGTATTTTTACATAATGGAGTACTACTGAGCCATAAAGAAGGATAAACTCGAGGCTTTTATAGGTAAATGGATGCAACTAGAGACCACACTCATAAGTGGAATAAATCAGACTCGCATGTGTAAACATCGTATTGTCTCCCTCATGTAAGAAACTGAAAGAGTAAATAAGATCCAAAATGTACAATTGATATTGTGAAAGGGAAAGAAACTGCTCAAAAAGAAAGAACAACTGGGATGGGGGAAAGGAGAAAAGAAGGAAGGGAAAAGGAAAAAAATATATATATACATATATACACAAGACAGCTAAGATAGTTATACTACTAATTATTTTAGTTCATTGAAAAGAACAGTTTGTGCTTATATTGTTTGATTAATTTTGCATCCTATATCTTGTAATCTGAGCAACTACTTTGAGGATAACAATACGCAATATACCAACCACTGTTAATTTCCTGTTACCTTGTTTTGAAATTCTGTATCACCGTTTTTATTGTTTTTTCTCTTTAAAATAAAAAAATAAAAATGTAAAAAAATGAATATAAGCCATGGTTTATTTCATTAACCTTTTCAACTCCTGGTGCACAAGGTGGGCTATAATAGCTGAGAAAATTGCTTTGGCTTCTATCTATACAGACATCCTATTTTAGCTATAATGAGTCTAATGCCAACCTGTTACTTGCTTTTATATTTATGTACCCCAACGTATTTAACCAATGTCTCCCACAATTCACTTATTTGCTAGTTGAGTTTGCCTTCTCATTGCCCCAAAGGTAAGAGTTTTCTGCAGTTTTAATCCTTGCCTCTGTCTTTCCCAAAGTCAGTGGAGTCACCACTAAGGACTGAATGTACCCAGCCTTTAGGGGTTATGAAAGCATTAGGACCACGAACCTCATCCTCAGCGTTTTGTAACTAGCAGGTGTCTTTCTGATCAACAAGGTGAAGACAGCTAGGTGCTGGTTATAACTTTTTCCAGTGATGTGCTTAATCCAACAATTAAAATAACAGGACTGGCTTTCAAAGATTGTTCAAACAGGAGCCCCAATAAGTCTAAGAGGAAGGTTTTCCTTGATACGGTCACTCTCCTTCCAGTATTGCCCCTCCATTTTTGAATCCTCAACCAGTACTGATCTTGTCTCATGAGGTACCAAAGATGACTTATTATCACTGTGCCCACAAAACATATAATGCAGTTTTTGAGTCAAGCTATCTCATTTGAAATAATTAAAATCAATTAGGAAATTAAAATTGAATTATTATTTACTACTTAACATCAGAATAAATTTTAGAATGATTAGATAAGGAAAGTAAAAGTATCTTGCTGTTACTACTTTTCAACTATGTAATGTTATCAATATCCATATTCTTTGAATCAATTCCTTACCTATAAATTTGAGTAGAAAACCAAAAGATCAAGAGTGAAGCTTCAAAACTGAAAGAATAATGTAAGTTCGGGGATTTTAAAAGGGATTTAACAGGATTATATACAATCAGTTTAATATTTTAAAAATGTATTCCAGAAAATAAACTGCTGATTTGTTCATTCAGCTCACTGTACTTTGTTTTCCAGAACGTGGGTGCTAATCCATTTCTATTCCTGGGACACACCTTATTCTGGATGATTTCAGCATCCAGTTGTCCTCCTTACATTGCCATGAGTAGCATTGGTGACTATAAGGTAATGAGTAATTGAAATTTCCATAATTTTGTATAATTAGAAGCAGAACTGAATATAATTACAGGACTTTCCATGAAGATATTTATACATGCTTAATTGACCAGCTAATTTGGTATAAATTCTAAGTTGTAAAATAATAGAAAGCTTTGTGAATGGAAATATAAGCAAAAGTATAAACAAATAGACAATAGAGAATGATTCTAAAACTTGTACAGGTGTGCAAAGAACCAGGATAGATGAAATAACAGGAAAAAGAAAAACATATTTTGAAGATTATATTTCTTTTTTTTTTTTTGCTCTTCATCCAATTTTAATCATGTCATAGGGGCAGGTGTGATGGGATCAAGATTGAGATATGTAGCATGTATTTTTTTTTTCATTTTAAAGAGAAAAAATGAAAATAACAATGAAACAGAGTTTCAAAACAGGTTAGTAGGACAGTTACAATAATGAATACATTGTGTGTTGTTGTCTTCATAGTAGTTATTCAGAGTACAAGATATAGGCATGATATCTTTTCCAAACAATATTAGCACAAAGCTTTCTTTTCAATGAATTTAAGAGAAACTAGCTGTGTAACTATCTTAACTATCTTGTGTATAAATACAATTTTTCTTTTTCCCTTTCTTCCTTTTTTCTTTCCCCCATCATAGTTTGTCTTTCCTTTTGAACAGTTCCAAGGAAGATTATATTTCTAACTTCAAGACACAATATAAAGTTATAGCAATTAAGTTATAGTATTAGACAATAATGTTCTTAGTAGTTTTCTTCATAATAGCCAACAACTTGAAATAACCTGTCAATCTGTGAACTGATAAATTTTGGTGTAAACAAAGACAGCAATAGAAAAGAGGGAATAATTAATAAATCCTGGATGTCAGAACCATTACACTTCAGAAATGAAGACAAACACAAAAGAGGAAATATTGAAGGTTTTCATTTACATAAAATTCTTAGAAAGATAAAAATAATCTATAGTGACAGAAACTAGATGTGGTTTCTTACAACCAGCAGTAAAGGCTCTTGACCTCAAAGGAGCACAGGGATTTGCGGGAAATGATGGAAACGTTCTAACTTGAATTATGATCGTGGTTCAGGAAAATACAGCTTGCTTAAGCTTCATGCAGCTTTCATTTCATATGGCTGCTTTTTCTCGTTTGAAAACTATGCCTCAAAAAAGTTAATTAAAAAGAGACTGTTGAAATAAAAAGGAAACAATGTTTTGAAAACATAACTTGGAAAGATAAAAAGAAAACACCAACGTTCAACTGAAAATTTACAAATTCTTGCTCACACTCTTGTATTAATCCAAATGAACTTTTAATGTGTCTACAGATTACCAAGCATATTGATAAGCTGAAGATAATGATTCAGGAGTTCTGGGGTGGCGCCAAGTTTTACATGATATACTTGGGTGGTGAATTTACATAAGTAGTCAATTCTTAGCTTTATTTACGAATTTCAACAGAATATCCTTTGATGCTCAGTGTTTTAGACTGTATTGTACCAAATCCATGCGACTTTTCAGAAACATCTGTATTCAGGCTCACCTTCGTGTTTCACTTCCTCTCTCTCCAAGGTAATTCTGTTCCCCAGGAAGAGAAAATACTACTCGTGCATCGTTCCTTTTTCAGCCTAGAACCTTCCGGCATCTTCAGAAGTGCCCTTTGCTGGTGTGGTACAACTCTCAGTCGATCTGGAGTTTATGTAGTCAGGACTATAGCACTTCTCCCACAGAAAACATGCGCACTTTCGGCCCTTGGCTTTTTTATGTCACAGTTGCACCGTGTCTCTCCTCAGACCTTGTCCATTCTCTTTTCCTCTCGTTTGCAGGTTCTTCTCCCTCTGTATAATCTCTAAATTTGAGAAATTCTCACTGTGGCTCTCTTCTCATGCTAGATAATACTCTCGCCGAGGCGAGTTCCTCTGCCTCCGTGGTTTCAAATCCCCGCTACTTGTTAGTCATGCACAAATTTGAGTTTACCACAGATCTCTAATTTGACCTCCAGTTGGCCTCCAGTGCTGATCCAAACTCCCCTCTAGGATTTCCACGGACATCCCAAACTTCATGCTTTCAAAACCGAATTTACGATTTTCTTAAACATGTCACCCTTTTATATTTTTGTACCCCATAAATAGCACAGAAAGCACTATTTAATCGCCCTCCAGTAACCCAAGATCATCCCTCATTCTTCTCTTTCCCTCACCCACATATCTAGGCAGCCACCAAATCATTATCAGTCTTACTAGAGGGTCTGATGTTGGAAGACTGATAGGGATTTTTAGGGTCAAATTGCATCTCAGACAGGAGCATCATTTAGCTCATCAGAGCCCACCAGGAAATGAATTCAAATATTTCTTTCAAAGAATCTTTCCTTAATATTCAACATTACTTGAATTGTTTAACATAGAATTCATGCTAAAATCACATTGACAAGTAGTTTTAAAATATGTAATTTAGTATATTTTTTCAGAAAATAACAAGAAATATATTTATATTTATGAACCTGTTTGTGCTTGTTTCCACATACACACATATTTGGATAGATAAAAAAATATTTGCATGTGAACTATGGAAAATTAGGGGCCAGTGATATAGCTCAGCATCATAAGCGCATGCCTGGCAAGCACGAGGTCCTGAGTTTGGTTCCCGGTACCCACATAAAGAAAAAAAAAAAAAAAGAAGAAAGAAAAATTACCTTAACTTATTTTATTCAGATTAAAAGATAAAGCAATTGTGTATATAATTAATATATGATATATAATTATTGTATGTTATATAATGCTATATTTAATAATGTATAGTATATATACAGTTCAATAATGTATAATTATATATGATTATACTACTATGAGAACATAATGATAATATGTTAAATACATATTATATATTATGTATGGTATGGTATATGGAATTATATACAATTCATAACTAAAATGTACAATAACTGTATATTATAATTACATATTACTGTGCACATATATAAAACAATTCCATATTACTGTATATAATATTTTAATGTAATTACATATTATACACAATTAATTATATAGTATATATAATTACACTTGTCACAAATGACTATGCATGTTTTATATATGGTGTTTTTAAGCTACTCATGTATTACATACAGTGCTACGTACAGTTTTAGAGAAAGAAACAGGGAGAGACACAGACAAGTAAAAATCTCTATGATGGGACATTCATTCTTAAGGTGGACACTTTCCATCCTACCCACACCCGCCAGTCCTATAAGTTATGAAATCACTACCTTGTTCTCTGCAATCTTCAGGCTTTAATTATTCTGAGGTTTCTTTAATGTGTGCTTACCGGGTATGTGAACATCAGCATCCTTCATTAAATCAGCTAGCTGATATTTATATCCATAAATATTGCTTACCTCTTGGTCTGGATAGTATTTGTAGCTATAACCCAGAATCATCACAAATAAATATTTTGTTTGAATATATGCTAACTTGATCCACATTTCCTTAAAATTCAAAATGAAAAATCACTGTGTGTCTTTGCTGTCTCCTGCCTAGAACAAAGCTTGGTCCCAGCTTCGGATCTCAGGCCTCTTCCCCTCCGCGTACTGGCTTGGGCAGGCGCTGGTGGATGTTCCCCTGTACATCTTGATCTTCCTTTTTATGTACTTAATGGACTACATTTTAAACTTCCACGAGGCCATGTTTACAGTCATCTTACATGCTCTTCAAGTAAGTGACAATACTCACAAATCGAATGTGTTTGTATAACTTAATTAGAAAGTCTGAAGATACAAACTATTTTTTCATTAATAGTTGATTTTCATAAATTAAATAACTATAAAGTCCTGTGGCATGACAACGTTTTTGAGCCTCAATATTAACTTAGATTGCATATGCCTATAACTAAGGTTGAAATTCTTGTTCATTTCAGATCCCATGTGTTATTGGCTATGCCACATCGCTTATCTTCTTCATGTACGTGATTTCATTTATTTTCCGTAAGGGAAGAAAAAATAGTGGCATTTGGTCATTTTGTTTTTATATCGTGAGTATATTTCTTGTGGAACTATATATTTAATAAGCAAGTATGAGCTAGTACTTTAAATTTTTCCCTCATTAGAATGACAAGTCAATACTGTAGTCTAAAATATTTTTCATTTGTCTTTGTGTTCTTTAAAAAGTCACTATGCTATTTCTAGAACTATAAAATACTGAGCTAGAAGGAAGCCTGGAGATCATGTAAATCTTGTTTTATGAAAAAGAAGTAAATCCAAAGACCTCTGAAATTTACACATTTACAAATTCTATTACTAACATAAAATATAAAACTAAATATTACTTCTCCAAATGCTCTCCTGAGAATCAATTCCATAAAGTCACATTTCTTTTCTATAAATTAGAAGGGAAAACTTGTGTAATTTGTGAGTATGTATTCTAATTTCCTGTGGCTTCAGGATGCCAAAAAGTGAATTATTATTCAGTAAGCATTGACTGACTTATACAGTGTGTCATAAATGAAGACTTATAAACAAGAGAAAAAACACTAAATAGTTGGAGTCACCTCTGAAGGAGTTTGCAAAGGATACTCAGATAATAAACAGCTACTTATTAAAGCAGCATGATAAAGAGTATCTAGGGCTGGTGAGATGGCTCAGCGGCATAAGCACCTGCCTGGCAAGCGTGAGATCCTGAATTCGACTTCCGGTACCCACATACGAAAAAAAGGATAAAAGGGCTGGTGATATCGCTCAGCGGCACAAGCACCTGCTGGCAAGCGTGAAGTCCTGAGTTCGACCCCTGGTACCCACGTTAAAAAAAAAAAAGAGTATCTATAGTTATTTTCCATATTAGACAGCTACTATACAATTAAAAGTAATCATACAATATTCCATATTAGAATCTTTTACACATAAAGAGGTCTATGAAAACTGAAGGGAATTCGCTATGAAAATGAAAGCAAAGATTTCCTTTAAAAAGGGAAACCTGGAGAAGAGTCTGATTTTAACATATAGAGAAGCCTAATGATGTGGATAGAAAATAATGGATGAATAGAAAACTAGAGAAGAGAGAGTTCAGGCTTATCCTAAGAACTGGTAATAATGTGCTGTGAATAAGGATAGAAAATACATGGAAACATGGGCAGGTCATCATTATGGTGAAAATATTGGTTGGCACTCTGGCTGACCTTAAGGAATGTGCTCAAAAATGTATTCTACATGCTGCAGGCAGCCACAGAAACTACAGCACAGAAAACAAGCATGAGATGAACTTTTAGGAAAAATACTCTGACAACCTTAAAAAATGGTGGTTTATAAGACAAAGAAACTAAAAGTTCAAAAACTTTTAGGAAATTATCCCTAAGTTTTAGAAGACACAGTCTGAGGGCTTCAGATGTGCCTATAACTTTCTTTTGTCCATTAATATTGCATTTTAGTATTTTTGCTTAAGTCACTCTAAGTTGCTAAATGCTTATTTTTCTCCATTGATATAATTAACCAAAATCTCCTTTAATTGTTGTTGATTTTTTCTTGTTCAATTTCAGTTTTTTCCTATGATTATTGCTTATTCTGAATGCTGCCTCCAAGAAACAATACATATCAAATTTATTTTCCTTTTCTATGATTAAAATAGTTTATATAGCAGATTCTAGACTTATCCAGTGATGTCTTGTTTATGATACTTTAGGCCAAAAAAATTTTGACTAAGTCGCTAAGAGAAAATATTAATGGAGATACATTGATTTCAGTTCGGATATGAGATTGGAATTGAAATTTAGAATTTAGAATCTTCAAAATGCACCTTTCAAATGGGAAATTCAGAGTAATTAACACGCAAATTTTTATTTCCTTTAGATCACCACATTCTCTGTGATTTTATTCTATCTGTTGGATTTCTTTGGACAAACTACACCTTATAGCATCATTTTTTTAGTACCACAAGCCACACTGGTTGTCACTTTTTTATATATTTCCGTAAGTAATGCCACTGCCTGTTTCAATGTCCTGGAACTCATGACCAATTGTGAAAGCTTTGCCCTGCGTTGGGACCTTGGTATGTTAAACATGCTTGAAATTTGAAAACTTCCACCTTGTGGATGCCGCTTGGAATCTCCCAGATGGGACACTGTGCTTCAGCTGGCCTGTAATAGAAAATGTAGCCCTGGTTAACATGTGGAGAGGAAGAGAACTAGGAGGTGGGAAGCAGAGCAGCCTTCACAATCATTCTGTACTTTACATACTCCCAGGCATGCTTCTCTTTATACGACACAAATGAAATGACCTTAATCTTCGAGATTCAGGGATTTAGAGACATCCAATATAAATGAAGCCCCTTTTGTCTGCATAGCTGACAGCTATACTTCTATGAAAGGCAGGAAAGTACATTACATGAGTACAAAGGTAACTGTGGGGTAGAGAAAGACCAGGAAGGGACACCGTGAGGAACAGTGGACACAGAAAGGCATAGGAGGCTGATCCCCCAGATTCTCTCGCTGGGTGATCAAGGATGGAGAAATCCTACTGATTCACATAAAGACGCATAGTTCTCAGGAGGAAGGAAGCCAGCCCTGTGCTCTACATTTTGGAATGCACGCTTCCCTGAAACTCATGGGGGAAATCTGGGGAAATGTGAGTGGGGATGTTTGGGTCAATTCATAGTTATGTGCATTGAATTCATGAAACAAAAAGCTTTCTAGTTTACTATTGTCTTTCCCTCTGCAGTTTGGCAGGTTTTCTATTTCTGAAGAAGGACCAGAGAATGGAGAGCAGTTTCTGGTGCTGCTAGTTGTAAGTACACACTCTTCTTTAAAAATCATTGACTTTTTTTTTTTTTTACTATACTCAACAATTTTAATTCTTATACACCCTGTAAGGCATTTTATTAAAGTGGAGATATAGATATATATAGCTAATGGAGATACAATGTTATTAAAATCTAGGATAATCATTTTTATAAAGATCAATGACTACATAATGTACTTTCCAAATTTTAGGAACACATTATGAGAGGAAATGATATAAATTAATAAGATCACATAGTCATAGTTGTTTCCAATGTTTCTGTGAACAAGATTGAAAATGAATTGTATCAAATAGGATACTGGAAATTTGCAATGATTTCACTGAATGTATTTTTGTAAAATCCACTTACTCCTAGTAAATCTCTGCTACTAAACAATTATCTTTTTGTTTTTCTAATTATGTTTCTCTCTCTTTATTCCTAGCCTTACCTTCACTGTATTATTTTTCTTTTTATTCTTCGATGTCTAGAATGGAAGTTTGGAAAGAAACCAATGAGAAAGGACCCATTCTTTAGGTTGGAAGAAGTCAAATTGAATTCTTTTATTTAATTGATCAAGAGTTTAAAATCTTTCTTTTATGCATAAACCAATGCATTAACAAAAATGTGCCATGTTCTAGAATAAGTTGGGGTAGAAACAATGTGCCAATACAGATAATAGATTCAAATGCCAAAAGAAATTAGGGTCTGGTAGAGGGAATAGATCTGAAACCTTGAATAGGCCTTTATCTGTCATTACATGGTATGAAGCCCCAGGGAAAGTTGAATTTGCCTGGTTCTATTCAAGGAATAATTAATTTGAGTTGAGTGACAAATCATTGAAGGAATGTAGCCCACCTAGGCAGAAGGAATAGAATAACCAATGGACCAAAAAAAGCAACTGTATTCCTGTCCTGTGGCAGTGAGAAGCCGAGTCGGTAGCTCACAAACTACTTCAGTTGTAGCAGTTGTAGATGGGACTTAAAAGCTTGGTTTTTTTGAAGCTTTCAAGGATGCAACCACAATCATGGTATTCTCTCTGTGTCTCCTATACCGCATCAGTTTCATCTTTCACTATTACATATAGTCAAACAGGAGACTGCACAAATGAGAGCAGACTTCTCTCAGATCTTCATGGGGGAGGAAGTCAAGGAAACAGACTAGAAAGAGATATTTTGGGGTATGATGGACCAGACTTATGGTGGGGAGAAAGAGTAAATCTGACACAGATCCCAGAGAAATGGGCTGAATGATGGATCAAGAATCTAACTTGGGGGCCGGTGAGATGGCTCAGCGGTGTAAGCACCTGCCTGGCAAGCGTGAGGGCCCGAGTTCGACTCCCGGAACCCACATACAAAAAAAGGGCCGGTGATATCGCTCAGCGGCACGGGCGCCTGCTGGCGTGCGAGGTCCTGAGGTTGACCCCCGGTATCCACCAAAAAAAAAAAAAAAAAAGAAGAATCTAACTTGTATTTTCTATATAAATCCTGATGTTAAATATTCTGACTCATTTTCCCCGATAAGAACATCATACTGCCAATCTACTGGTGTCAAAGCTAAGGTTCCCAGAAAAAAAAAATATTGCATTGAGCTATGATGTAAAAACCCTTAGTCAGATTATAGGTTCCAATTGTTCACTGACATTGAAAAGAAATGGAAGATACAAAACAAGTAAATACACCACACTAAACAGTGGTGTTGTTGGCAGAAACAAGAAAGTTGCAAAGGGCTAAATGCTCACTGCACTGAAGGGACGTTATTATGATTTATTAATAGTTCAATCCACTCATGCCTAAGGTATAAAGAAGGCAATTTTTTATGCAAGCATGAAAGCCAAAACTAAATTCCTAATGCTTTTGACTCTAGAATTTCTCCAAGAAAAAATGATATATGTCAAAATCCAGAAGAGCCAGAAGAGGAAGATGAGGATGTTCAAATAGAAAGGGTGAAAACAGCTGCTGCCTTGAATTCCACAAATTTTGATGAGGTAAAATATGTAAAGTAGTTATTTCATCAAATAATGCAGTGCTTGTCAGTTAATTTGGTCAGTTTATCAGACTAATTCTGAAATGATTTTGAGTTACTTTCATCCTTCCAGATGAGAATTACTACTTTAGAAAGTATCCACCATTTTTAATATCTAAATGGGCAGATTACAAGTCAAATTAACTCTCTTTGTATTTCTTAAAACAAAAAAGTCAAGTGCAATTGCAATTACAAAATCAAGGGAGGGCTTTCAGAAACTGAACAATGCAATGTACATCAATGCTTTTCAGAGCAAAAGCACAGTACAAAATTCAGAGTAAAGTCCAGTCCGCAGCATGGACCTTGAGGATGATTCAACGCTTTCCCACGGCTCTGGGGGAATAAGCAGGCTCACAGAGTAAGGTGCTCCTCAGTAGCTGCCTTTGTAGGAGACAAAATGACAGTGACTTCTCTCCAAAAATAAGTGCTAGGACGAAGAATGGCCAGTAAGCATGTCACCTGGTAGGTGGACCCCTTTGATGCATGGCTTGGCAGCAAAGGGGCAGAACAATAGGAAGAGAGAGTTTTTTTTTAAAGTTAATGGGGAGAATTAAGGTCTGATATGATTTTCTTGTCATTTACAGAAGCCAGTCATTGTTGCCAGCTGTCTACGCAAGGAGTACGCAGGGAAGAGGAAGAATTGCTTTTCCAAGAGGAAGAACAAAATAGCCACAAGAAATGTTTCGTTCTGTGTTAGGAAAGGTTGGATGCCAGGCTTTTCTGTTGCCTCAGAGCCTCTGTAGAGCGACAGGGTTCCTAAGAAGGATGGTTCCGTAGCTCTGCTTGGTTCCCATGAAGAACACTTAGCAGAGTGCTGACTGCTCCTTTGACATGTCTCAGTCTGAATTAAATTATTTAAGTCATCCCATGGTCAGGGCACAGTCACATCTACATGGAAACTGTAAGCTATTAAAATGAGCCATTGAGGCCAGGACATTTTAATTAGATGAACACAATTAATTTCTTAATGTTCATTATTTTTCATAAGAGAACGGGCTGGGGATATGCTAGCATATTCCGAAGGCTTGATCGGAATGTGTTAGATGACCTCAACTTGTGTCATGATTGCACCCTAATTAGGACCACAGAGGACAGAATCTGACACTCCTAAATTCCAAGACTGGCTTTGCCACTTTCCATCAATGTGACCTAGGGCAAGTTGACCACATTCTTGAAAGGCTTCATCTTCAAATAAATAAGGGAGATTATAATAATTTCTCTGGATTGTTGTGAAAATTAAATGAGGTACTATACACAAAACACACAGCACGTCTGTCACATAGTGAGACTTCAGACTATTTTATTCCAATTTTACTATTAAGATGAATTACCATTAAGTGTAACCTTCCTTTTCAGGTGAGATTTTGGGATTATTAGGACACAATGGAGCTGGTAAAAGTACATCCATTAAGATGATAACTGGAGACACAAAATCAACTGCCGGCCAGGTTGGTGAATTATGTGGAAAAGATGCTATCTGGTAGTGCTCAAAATAAATGTGTGAGATGTTACAACTTTATAAACAGCAAGTGGACATTCTGAAAGAGAACAATAATTTATGTCTTATAAAGCATTAAAAGGGAATGCTCCATATCAGATCAGAAATCAATATCAGAATCTACACAAATCTTAATAGATCAATAGAATACATAGATATGCATTGTCAATGAACACTGTCTTCCTAATCTTGAGTAAAACTTTTTTTAAAATTATACAGAGTTATAGCCACTGTCTTTCATAAAATGCTTGTCTAGAATGTCTATCATCCCAGCACTCTGGGAGGTTGAGACAGGAAGATTGCAAGTTCAGTGCAACTTGGGCAACTTAGTGACTTACAGAGACCCTATGTCCACATACAAAAGGTTTGGGGAAGCAGCTCAGTGTTAAGACCCTGGGTTCAATCCCCAGTACAGGAGAGAGTGGGGGTAGGGGTGGAGACTTCCTTCTGTGAGTGGTTAAAACTTGGATGTAAACTGTAAACTGGGGCACACATACATGGGATCTTTGGTGATCAGCTTAGATTAGGTTGCTGGCAGTGCACACATTTGTTTACACGCATTAACTCTCTGACAACCTTTCTCCAGTTCCAAAGGACTACAGATGATTAAGCTCAGCTGGGTCCTAGAGATCCTCTCGTTTTGCTGTTTGTAAAAAGAAAGCCACCACCGCAGTCCTCAAGGGGGCCACGCAGTGCAGGATCTGACAGTGACTTTTTGCCCATTGTAGGTGCTACTGAGAGGGAGCAGCGAGGCCGAGCCCCTCAGGTTCCTGGGCTACTGTCCTCAGGAGAATGTGCTGTGGCCCAACCTGACCGTGAGGGAACACCTGGAGGTGTTTGCCGCCGTGAAGGGGCTGAGCAAGGCCGATGCTCCGGTGGCCATCACACGGTACACGGGCAGCCACGCCTGCCCTGCTCTGTACCCAGGGGTCAGGAGGAGGCTGAGGGTGACAATGCTCATAAGATTTCAGCCTGATCTAAACACTGACCCAGGTTACACTGGCTTCCCAGATTTCAAAGTGGTAATTTTGTTTCCATATTGAACATGGCAAGGGGGTCGGTGAGATAGCTCAACTGCATAAGCGCCTGCCTGGCAAGTGCGAGGTCCTGAGTTCGACTCCCGTACCCACATAAAATAAATAAATAAATAAATAAAATAAACATGGCAAGGGAAAGTGTTAATTGCTGAAATTTATCAAAACTACTACAATTTAATTTCTCACTGAACAACTATTTGGACATCGTGACGCGCTGATATTCTCTCAAAAGACAATGCTATCTTTGGAGCAGGGGGTCCAACTAGCCAATGATAGCACCTCTCACCCTACACGTACTACAATTGTTCCCAAAACCGAGTGTCTGGGCTCCACCCCCATCCTCTCTTTCCCTGAGTCCGTCCTTCCCTCCCCTCCCCCCTCTTGGAGGTGACTGTGAAGCTCTGCTGTGTCCCCTTCAGGTTGGTGGAGGCACTCAAGCTGCAGGACCAGCTGCAGGCACCCGTGAAGACCTTGTCAGAAGGAATAAAAAGAAAGGTAGGTGAGGGCTTGGTGTGGCCCCTTCTGCTCACTGACCAGCGCCAACAGGCTGTCCGTCTCCTTCCAGCTGTGCTTTGTGCTGAGTATTTTGGGGAGCCCGTCAGTGGTTCTTCTGGACGAGCCATCCACCGGGATGGACCCCGAGGGCCAGCAGCAGATATGGTGAGGAGCCGTGCTGCCATCAGGGCAGACTGATATCTCGCAGGGAGTTGGAAAACTGCTTTACTCATTTCAAAGAGTCCCCTAAACTCCCTTTCTTCCTCCCTTCCTTCCTTCTGTCCTTCCTCTCCCCTCAATCTCTCTCTCTCTATCTCTCTCTCTCTTTCAGTACTGAGGAATGAACCACCCAGGTAGCACTGAACTCCATCCTAGACGCTTTTTCATAATTTAATTTTTGACACAGGGTCTCAGTAAGTTACCCAGGCTGGCCTCAAACTTGCAATCCTTCTGCCCTCAGGCTCTCGAGTCACTAGAATTACAGGCACATGTCACTGCCCTCCCCACCCCTGGCTTAAAATGTTTCTTAACGTGGAAAACAACTATTAATATAATTAATAAAACCAGTTCTTTGGAAAAAATCTTTGTTTGAGGCTGGCAGGGCACTCCTCTACACCACAGTCGCATGGTGTCCAGTACTTGGCACGAGACCAGTACTTCTCACTAAGTTGTAAACGTTGTTGTCATTGTGTGTGTTCATTGTGCATTCAGTTTCTTCCCCAGAGGTTAAGACAACACCACTGGGTCCTGTGTCATTCTTTTCCCCTCCACCCAGCCTTTCCATACACAGCCCTCTCTTGCTCGGTATCTCTTGCCACACGATGTTGTAATAAATCCTTTCTCTGTGAGCTCTGCTCTGCCACCACATCGTGGGGAAACAGCTCTCACCTGGCTGGCCCTCCTTCTTCCTCCCTGTCCTCTGTAGGATCCTCCCTTGCTTAATCTCCTCAGCTAATATTCATATCTTTTCTCTATCTCGTTTCTGATTTATTAAAAGATTTCCTAAATTGAAAATATACTCTTAACAACTAGGCAGGCAATCCGGGCCACCATCAGAGACACAGACAGGGGCGCCCTCCTGACCACCCACTACATGGCAGAGGCCGAGGCCGTGTGTGACCGCGTGGCCATCATGGTGTCCGGAAAGCTGAGGTGAGTGCCCATCCCGAACACACTCCCAACCTTGAGGTATCTGGCTGGAAGACGGTGTCTGTGGACAGAGAGAGAGTGCTGTGAATGGCCAAAGCCACTGCCCCTGTTTAGCAGTAAGGACCTGAGACAATGCTAGCAGCAAATCACGGCTCAGATGTACTATATGCCTTTTTCTCTTTTCTTTTATGACCTCATCCCCTTTTGGCCTCCAGGTGTATCGGCTCCATCCAACACCTGAAAAGCAAATTCGGCAAAGATTATTTGCTGGAGATGAAGGTGAAGACCCCTGCACATGTTGAGCCCCTCCACGCAGAAATCCTGAGGCTCTTCCCCCAGGCTGCTCGGCAGGAAAGGTAAAGTTGGTTCCTGCTTTTTATCTGTTGCAAAGGTCCAATTTTCCCTGGCAGTTACCTTGATTTGTAGTCCTTTGAGAAAGAAACCCCCCAAAACATTATTTGCTGGATACCACAGTAAACTAGAGAGAGCTGACATAAAGTTTGAAGTCATATATGATGTAGTCCTACTGTGTGCCGGGTACCACCATGTCTTGTGACATCTTACTTAATCCTCACAGAGACTTTTCAGTGTAAGACTGTTATCTGATGATTTCAGAAAATTTCACAAGTTTCTAGCCTTTACAAGGACCATCATAAATGAATCGATTATTAACTGTATGACAATGAAATTGACAGGGAGAACAGTTTAGGTCACAAAACTAAGCTAACAATTATTTGACATTATTTGAGGATGGGTATGTGGTCTCATTATTCTACTTTAGAAAGGCTGTTTGAGTATGATGGGAAGAACACGCATGAATGTCATGAAAGACGCACCTAGATTTCTACCTAGTTGGGAAACTTTAAGGAACTATACAGCTTCAGAACCTGGTTGCAGAATAAAGTCAAGGCTTAGGTGTTCAGCTTAGAAAGTAAGGTGAAAAATGATTTTGGCAAAGCTTCAAACAGCATCTGACTGCACCTACTCACTTGCACTCAAGAAGCCAATGGCACAAAACTGAGCCTCTCTCCCTTACTCCAGCCCTCCTTGTGAACTGCCTCCTTTTGACTATAGACTCACCCTAGGGTTTTTGTTTCCACCAAAGAGACTCTACAGAAATAAAGACCCAGATGTAAAGTTACAGTGAGCAAAATGGTAGGGTACTGGCATAATGACATATAGACCAATGGGAGAAAATACAGAGTCCAGAAATAAATTCCTGAATACATGGTCATATCATCTTCAACAATGAAGCAAAGAACACTCAAGAATGGAAAGATAGTCTCTTCAACAAATGACATTGAGAAAACTGGATGTCCATATTCAAAAGAATGAAATTAGATTCTCTCTTACACTATACACAAAAGTCAACTGAAAGTGGATTAAAAATTTACACGAGACCTGAAACTGTAAAACTCCTGGTAGAAAATTTAAGGGAGGAACTTCATGACATTGGTCTTAGAAATGAGTTTATGGATATGACACCAAAATCACAGGCAAAATACAAAAACAAAAATTAAAAAATAGAATATTTGAACTAAAAAGCTTCTACACAGCAAAGAATGGAGTGAAAATACAACCTACAGAATGAGAGCACTATTTACAAACAATGTATCTGATAAGGAGCTAATGTCCCAAATACACAAGAAATTCTGGAACTCCAATAGCAAATGACAACAACAAAAAACTAATCACCTGATTTAAAATGGTTGAATAACTGAGCAGATATTTCAGGAGACATACAAAAGACCATCAGACATATGAAAAAACCATTCAGTGTCAGTAGTAATCAGGGAAATGCAAACCAAAGCCACAATGAGCTATCGCCTCAGCCCTATTTGGCTGGTGATAGTGTAAAAAAGAATGAAAGAGACACAAATTGTTGGCAAAGCTGTGGACAAATTGAAACACTTGCACACTGTGGGTGGCAATGCAAAGTGGTGCAGCTGTGTGTAGGTTTCTCAAGAAAATTAAAAATGGAGTTACCACATGACTCAGTAACCACACTTGTGGGCACATTCACTGAATGTGAATTGAAGAATTCAGAAGAATTGAAATCAGGATCTCAAAGAGATTATCTGTACTTCCATGTTTATTGCAGCACTATTTACAATAACTAAGATACAGAAACAAGATAAGTGTCTATTGACTGATAAATGGATTTAAAAATGTGTTCCATTCATACCCTGGAATGCTATTCAGCCTTTTAAAAGAAGGAAACAAATTTTTAAAAATAATAAATAATAAAAATAAAATGAAGGAAATTCTGCAATATGCAGCGGCCTGGAGGAACCTTGAGGATTTTGTGCTAAGTGAAATAGGTCAGAAAGACAAATACTGCGTGAATCTATTTGGAAGGTATTTAAATAGTCAAATTCATAGACTCATGAGGGGAATGGTGATTGCCAGGGTCTGTAGGGAGAGACTATGAGGAGATACTAATCATAGGCATGAAATTTCAATTAAGAAGATGAATAGACTTGAAAGATCTGCTGTAAAATACTATAGCTATTGCCAATAATACTGTGTTATACACTTAAAAATGTTTTATGCGTAAATCTAACATTAAACATTCTTCATCACAATTTTTAAAAATTTAAGAAGATTGGTGTCACTCTCCTCTCTTCCCAGGTATTCTTCTCTGATGGTTTATAAGTTGCCTGTTGAAAATGTGCGACCTTTAAGCCAAGCTTTCTTCAAATTAGAGAAGGGTAAGAACCATGACTTTGAAATGAAACCTTGAAAAGAAGATAATTCCAAATCACATAATAATGTATCTGCATGACAAAAATGAAATGTGACATAGTCCATTAAATCTAAAAGTCAGAGCTTCAAATTGAATTTTAAGAGCACCAAAACCAAGGAGATGAAGAGATTCTGGGTTTGTATGTGGCAGTGGGTAATCAGAATGATTTTTACATTTGCTTTGTGGAGTTTTTTTCTTTTTTTCATGTATTTTTTATGCATAAGTAAAATCTAAAAAAAAAACTTGGTTACATATGCATTTAAGGAAAGTATGTTCTTTAATAACATGGATGCATATCTATTTAAAATTAAATTTTCTATGGACCAGAAAATTGCTTTATTGCCTTAGGCAGAATATTAAGAAACTGACCTCAGTCTGGCCATTGAAACAGTCTTCTAGGATCCCAGGCACTTGAGATGAGCTCCTCTGCACCCCTGCTCACAGGTTCCTGTCTCCTTGCCATGCCATCCTATTAACTCTGCTACTCTGAGCTCTGCTAGTCGGAATTTCTTCATACACTGTTTTTACCGTTACTGTCCTGTCTCAGTGTCACTGCTTGTAACTTGCTCCAAGAAGACCCTTCTGGTTCCTACTGGTAGCCTCTGCAGGTGTAGTAACACATCTCCCGTCCACTCGGAGCTGAACGTCCCGCACAATGTGCTCATTCACTGCACTCTCCAGATCGGCACCAACCCCATCGCTAGCCTTACACTTGAGGTGCCACAGTCCAGTCCGCTGGGCTGCTATCCAAACTCTAACTACCTTCCCCAGTCTATTGTAGTCAACAAGAAGGGTTTTTCAATCCAATTAGTGAAAGCTGCAGTGGGTTGGAGACCAAGGCCCATGAAGATATGCACTCCCTAGAAAGCCTCAGATATCCCTCTTTCTAATCTCCCAATGCAAACTTTTTCAAAATATGACTTCCACATCTTCTTGAGTTGAATGTGCAAAATCACTGGTTCATATGCACAGGAGGAAGCTTTCTCAGCATCATTTGTTTTCCCTTAAATTCAGATTTCAAAAACTGTACAGCATATGAGCCTAACACACGTGCTTTTTCTTCCAAATCTAAGTAACTGTTGCTGTATTTTTAAATGAATGACTACTTATGTCTATTTAAGATTTAAAATATATATATCACTGGTTGACTTATAAAACCATCTAGTTATAAAAATATATAAACTCCTAATATACCTTGTGTTCATCCTCATGCAGTCAAACAGAACTTCGACCTAGAGGAGTACAGCCTCTCACAGTCCACCCTGGAGCAGGTGGGTCCATTTCAGTGATTTCGTATCATCCATAAAATCTAGGTGTGAAATATGAGTGAATGTGTTACACTCACTTGGAGCTATGGAAGGCAGTGTGACATCTGTCTCCCTTCGTTTCTCCCTGCCCCCTTTCAGGTTTTCTTGGAGCTCTCCAAAGAGCAGGAGCTGGATGATTTTGATGAGGAGCTGGATCCCTCTGTGAAGTGGAAACTCCTCCCACAAGAAGAGCTTTAGAAGTAAATGTATTGTGTGTCCCTGTGTATGTCTGTTTGGTTTTTTATAGACATTTATTTTTATAGAATCTATGTCATATTTTTTTTAGAAACTGTATTATAAACATCAAGATGCTTGTTTGTGTGGCAGAGAGAAGGAGTGCATGCTGGGTAAAGGCAGGAATTGCGTGGGCAGAGGCCCGGGACTGAGTCATCTCCTGCCCCAGCCTCTACATCTCTGCCAGCAGCCTGGCTTATTTTCTGTATAATGCTGAATAAATACATTTCATTTTATGCACTGTGTAAGTTTCTGGGTATGATAAATAAATTTTGTTTAACTTGTTTCAATCCCAATGTTAAAACATATTTTTCCTAAGGAACAGTGAGAAATCAACTTATTTATCCCCTGGAGATTTGCTACTTTTAACAGTTGATATTCTTAGTAAGAATTTACTTTTTGTAATAGATTTTGGTATGAGTCTTATGGCTAAAAATACTAAAACATCATTGGCCATAATATCTGGTATCAATATGTTTATATCCACCATTAGCACTAGGATATAGACAGAATGTGGAAAATAGGAAACTTACCATTAGCAACTGATTACACTTTTCTTATTTTTGTAAACCAACTGTGTCCCATTTGGGTAGTATTTTTAAATCTAGGCCTTGTAGATTTGTGGATTGTAACTGATCTTCCATGGATATCTGTCGCTTTGTTTCTGAAAGCTGGCACATGTAATAACAGGTCAAATGACCAAGTAGGTGAACAAGTAAATTTTATACATTGTTTTCTCTTTCACATACTTCGTGCGATTTTCTTTTCTTGACTCAGTGGCCTATTTACCAAATTCACTGAAATTTTACAAATTTCATTAAAAAATTTCTAAGCATAATTGATAACATGATCTGTGAAGGGGCAGATACTTCACTGTCATGGTTGCCTCAGTGTCCTCAGTCGATTCAAAATGTTTATCTTTCGTGGTCACTGTGACCTTGGGAGGAGAGCCGGAAGTTCCACAGTGGCAGATCCGGTGAACAAAGTGGATGAGGACAGAGCGTGATGTCCTGTGAATGCGCCTTCCTGCTGGGTGGCACTCAGCTCAGCAGCAATACTCACCACATTTTTTAATTACATCTGGTAAAGACACGAAAGGTTTCCAGATCTGCTTCAGCAAGTGGCAAGAGCAATGGAGGAAGTGTTTGAATCAAAGGGAGTATTTTAGGGAGTATTAATGGTAATGTGTCTGTTATTGTCATAAATATTTTTTAATTTATCATATATTTTGATCCCACCACATACATGACTATGCTAAAGAAGACATGGTTCTTGGACTAATGGAGTTTTCATCTAGAGTATGAAAAAGATTTTAGATTTACTTTATAATTATTTATTTTATTATCTCTTTTAATAAACCAATCTATTCCTTTGTTATGCTATTCTTGGAAAAGGTACATAGTTAAATATTTAATGCAACAATGTAGTTTGTGCTAACAGTCTCTCCTAAATAAAATGGGTGACTAGGGGAGTCCTGGAATTTTAAAATTCTTCTTTGTGTGCTGCCTCCCCATAAATAGGTTCAAATCACTATCTTAAACTCAGATGAAAATCTATAGTCACCTATGCTCTCTCTCTACCTGTCTTCACAGCAGTGGTTCTCAAACTGTGTTCCATGTGCCAATATCATAGCCATGTGAGAATTTACTAACAATACAAATTCTGGAGATCCAGCTCAGGCTTCCTGTGTCACTAATTCTGCAGGTAGAGCACAGCAATTTTTATTTAACAAGCCTTCCATGGTAATTCTGATTCAAGTTAAATCCTTATTCATGCAAGTTTGAGAACCACGAGATTTTACTCCCCAGCCTCTTTTAGGAATAGCAAGTAAAAAATACAATGCTAGTGTAATTGTTACAAATTTCTTTAAATTGTTAAAATGAAGAACAACTATTCTACTTATACCCAGGTGCAGAGAGAGAAGGTTGAGTAGTGGCTAACCTATACCATTAAAACACCTGTAAAACAATTAGTAAAAATGGGAACTACAAATAGATGTATAAAAACTATACAAAATGACATTTCATAGGTTATGATATGGTCATGATAGACATAGGCTGTAGCCATTTATTCCTTCCATTTTTGACATTCAAAGATCATTATGCGGTGCAGGGGAAGGATACTGGTATTACACCATAAGTTATATAAAGTAAATGCACCAATTTTCAATGTATAAAACCACAGTCATGATACAGGATTTTGCCATTTCAAATAAAATTCTTCCATGCCTCTGTGCCACAATTCCCTCCTCTCACTACTGACTCAGTTAAAGATGTTTTATTTAAGCGGACCTCGTGAGGTATCTCAGAATGCACCCACTCGGAGTTAACGCTCTATATCTTTGCACATGTTCTGTTTGCACTTGAAAAGAATGTGTGCTTTGCTTTTATTTGGTTTAGTGTTTCATAAATGTTATTTAGGACAAAGTGGTTGATGGTATCATTCAGAGTATCTTTTTTGATTCAGTTCTATCAACCACAGAGAGAGGTATGTTAAAGTTTCCATCCATGTTTGTGAATTTGTCTGCTTATCTCTATTGTTCTTTTGTGTAATTATGTTCACATGTTTTGAATATGCTATTAGGTGTAAGTACATTTAAAATTGTAATTTCTTCCTAATGTATTGGCTGTTTTATCATTTTAAGTGTCCCTCCCTCCATATTATCTTCAATATTATCATATTTCATGTTATCATTATTATCATATCATCTTTTTCCAGGTGTTTATTTTCAGTCCACTTATGTCTTTATATTTTAAATGCACCCCG
This sequence comes from Erethizon dorsatum, assembly GCA_028451465.1. NCBI lineage: Eukaryota > Metazoa > Chordata > Mammalia > Rodentia > Erethizontidae > Erethizon > Erethizon dorsatum. The sequence goes on from CM051826.1 coordinate 13,705,759, forward strand.
ATAGACTGCATATACTTGGTTCATGCTTTCATACCCAATGTCATAATCTTTTGTCTTATGATTAGAATGTTTAATTCATTTCTATTTAATGTACTTCCTGGCATTTAGTATTTTTAACTTATCTTTTCTGGGTTTTTTGGGGATTTTTTATATTGTGGTTAATTTTGTTTTGTTTCTCACAACTTGCCTTTTTTATTAATAAGAAAATATTTAATGTCTTTGCACTACCTTTTTAAATTTAGCATTCTTTTTTTAATTCATTTGTTGGCTTTCTAGACATACTTCTTTGCCCGCATTTTTAATGATTCCTTGAGAGATTCATATCTTAAACTTCTACTAAACTATTTACAGTTGGTACTGTGGTATATAGACATAATGGACTACTATTCAGCCATAAAAATGTATTAAATCCTGTCATTTGCAGCAATGTGGATGGAACTAGAACACATGATGTTAGGTAAAATAATCCAAGAACGGTAAGAAAAATACTGCATGATATCACTCACATATGAAATCTAAAAGATGGATGTCATAGAAATTGAGAGTAAAATAGGGGTTCCCAAAAGTTGGAAGAAGTAAAAAAAGGGAGGAACAGGGAAGGTTGGTCAGGGGATACTAAGTTACAGTTAGATAGGAGAAATCAGTTCCGGTTTCTGTTACACGATAGGCTGAGCATACATAATGTCCAAGTATTATACATTTCAAACAAAAGCTAGAAGTATATCAAGTATTTTCACCACAGAGGAGAGATAAATGTTTGAGGAGATAGATACACTTACCCTATTTGAACCTTACACCACGTGTACATGTATTGAAAGGTCAAGGAATTCCATAAAAGCACACAATTTTTACATGCCAATTAAAAATGCTGAGAGCAAAAATGACGCCCTAGGTTATCATGAGCTGTTGGCCCAGTTCTCAGAATCATTAAATTTTCAAGATGGGAAAAGCTTAACTGAAAGCCCTCTGAAAATGTCATGCCGGACTCTTAGAGTTCCCTACGTTCTCTAAGAACTGATACCGATTTGATGAGCGCTTTCACTTCTCACTGACACACCAAAATGTAACTGTTTTTCACTTCATTTCCCATGGAAATGAAGCACTAGAGCTCTATGCCACTATAATTTACACAAATTAATTAGGAACAAAACCGTACGTAGAATTCACAGGTACCATTTTTGGTACCTGAAAGTACTTGACAGACAGATGGGGAAAGCACTTCGGCATCTAGGTGACTTTTTACTCAGGCTGTACAGAAAACCAGCCTGGATATCACAGGCAAACAAGACTTTGGAAAAATGAGACCCACAGCTATGTCAAGTCTGAGCTTATGTTTTGTGCCTGCACTTTTGCAAAGGAAAGTCTGCCCAATTCTTCATGTAGCTTTGTGTGGGGACCAGAGTCTCCCATATCGGCTTTATCTAATATCTGCAAAGAAAATTCATTATCACAAACACACTTTGATGGCTGGCTGGCAGATAGTGACACTTCTGAGGCCATGAGAAAATCTGAAACTAAAAGCATAGATTAGCTCTTCGGATTCTACCTACAACCTGTCCTGACTGGTCATAGTCCATAGAAGACCGGAAACACGTTGCTGAGAAAAGGTAATTCCTTTTGCTTCTCATAGTCTTACTCTATCCATTCTTCATTTGCTCCTTGTCTTGTTAATTTGTGTAAATTGTTATAATTGTATAACATTCTTCTAAACTTTGTTTTTTCTCTAGTTGTGTAGAAACTAAGAAAAATTGTATCTGAGAGAACTAGTCCATTATAATAAGTTGAATGGGATGATAGAAATAATGCTGCTGGACAATGGACTAACCTCCTTTTCTGTGTTATCTATTTGCCTTGTATGTCCTATTGTTTTGTGGAATGGCTATACAAGCTAATTAGTGTATGTATTACCTCATGTACTTAGAATTTTGTTGTATACAGAATGCTTAAAACCTATTTTCTTAGCAATTTTCACAGGTAAACACATTGTTATTAACTACAATTAGCATGTTACACAATAGATCTCTCCCACTTATTCCTCCTAACTGAAATTTTGTATCCTTCAACCTACATCTCCATAAAGGTGTTCCGACTAACAACTTATTTTTCCACTAGGTGGTCTACGTCAAGAAAACATGGCTTTGAACCAAATGAATTTATGCTCAATGTTAAAACCTTTAAATTTTTTCCAAAATATTTTTATTTTGTTTTCCAAACAACTTTAATTAGATAAAGACTTCCCCTCATCAAATAAAAATTAGTCTGTCTTTGCACAAGAGAAAAAAATGGAGTGTTTCTATTAGGGCCTGAAATTTTCTATAAAACAATTTATTAAGGTCTAGAAACTTATATAGATGCACAAAACATTACATTTTTTTAAAATGTAAATAAAACATAGTTACAATTATTCTGAATTTTAAAAATCCAGACAGGTCTTAGTCTCTAAAACCTTTCACAGGACATTTGAAAAATGCTTCTATCAAATTTAAATAGAATAAGATTCTCTAAAGCATGTTTTCCATAACTGTTATTATATTATAGCTAAATTTCCCTGATCACCTTTAAATGTATAACCTTAATTCCAGTCTTAATATTCCTTTGTGCTGCACATGCCAGAAGTAACTTATTATGCCACAGGTGTATCTTCTCTTTTTTATACTGCATTAATAAAAATTATTTTTATTTAATTTTTGACTTGAGTCAGATGCCTTATTTCATACCCACAAAAAAAGTATTGTAGGGCCGGTGAGATGTCTCAGCGGCGTAAGTGCCTGCCCGGCAAGCGCGAGGTCCTGAGTTCGACTCCAGGTACCAACATACAAAAAAAGGGCCAGTGATATCACTCAGCAGCACGGGCGCCTGCTGGTGCACGAGGTCCTGAGTTCGACCCCCGGTACCCACAAAAAAAAAGTATTGTAATAATTACACATTAAGGTTATGAAAGTCATTCACAGTATTTCAGACTCCAGTGGAGTTGTATGTAATTCTTCACATCAGCTTTAGCTTATGATGGACAACTAGAGAAGATACGGAAAATAAATAAGCATGGCTGTGTACCAATAAAACTTTATTTACAAAAACATGCAGTGGTTTGGATATGACCAGTAGGCCATCACCTAGTGTATACATTTATTGTGTGATGAGTTAAGAAAGCTTTGGATCTTCGAAAGCATCAATGTTCATTTAATATTTCAAAAGAGTATCACTGAGGACTCTAATACTACTGTTTCAAAAATTAGATATCACTAGTAACATTTATATATAGTTGCTATAGCTCTATACCACTATAATTTGCACAAATTAATTAAATAGGAACAAAATCATATGTAGTTTTTTAAAAAGAGAAAACATGGCTTCTGTCTCTCTGTTCCTTCTCAGCTCCGTCTTCTTCCAGTTTCTATGCTTTTGACTCTGCTTCTGTTTACATGTTTATTTCTTCTCTATCTAGCTCTATGCCAATTTGAAACATTTTCCCAGACTTTGTTGAATTAAAACTATGGGGGAGGATTTTTCCCACGACTGAAAAAAAAACAAAAAATGTATTCTTCCCAGAGAAGCCAAGTAATGTTCTATGTTGAACAAGAGACACAAAAGGGAGTTGGGAAGATAGCAATGTCTTCAAGATGCTGGAAGCCAAGGGCCTCAAGAGATTCCCCTTGTCTCTACACATGGAGAACATCTGCAGCTCTGGAAGGACTGAGGAGACAGATGAACTCATCACTGTCACATAATGCAAGGGAAATAGCAAACTTCAGGGTGGAGGGCTAATGTTCCTTTCATAAATTTCAGTTTCCTTACTTTTTTCTAGTAATTGAAAATTTCCTGACATCACTGACATTTCACCCTGCTCTTTACGTGCAAGAAAAAAAATATCTACATCCTAAACCAAGTAGAGATTCCAGAGTTAAGATCTTAGCCTTTGGTGTTCTGAGGCACTGAAACCCTGGGTTTAGGTGAAAGGTCTATGGATTCAGATTCTACATTAGCTGAAACGGCTCTGCTGCCAACAGAGGAACAATGAGGACAAAACATTAAAAAACACTGGGAATTTTCATCACTTGGATTTTAATCTGAAATCTGACTCTCTGGACTGTTTGGGATAGTCCTGAAACTGGGAAGAATAGACTTGGTGACATTTTAAATGCTCAACATCTGTGATACTAGAAAGCACACTGGAAAGAAAGATAAATTTTGAAGTCCACTCCCTGAAATGTAGCAAAATTTTCAAATATCCCAAGCTCTGACCTTTCCTTTGAGTCCTACTCATATACCCAACCATTTGGTAGATTTCTGTATTTGAATTTCTACTTTGCACCTCAAACCAAATGTATTCAAAATAGAACCCTTAATATTTTCCTTGGCTTTTTCCATCTTAATAAATAGCAACACCCCATTTGCAAACCAAAGGCCTACTAGTGGTTTTTCTCCCTACTCAAGCCCCTTGCATGGTCCAAGAATACTACTGAATCTACCTCTAAAATGTAGCCCAAACCATCCACTTCTTTCCATCTTCTGCTACCACCTGAGTGTGAGCTGCCATCACTTCTCACCCAGATTTCTGTCTTAGCCTCCACACTACTGTTGCTACATCCAGTCTTGCACTCTGCATTTCGGTTGCCACATAGCAGCCACATATCTTACTGTGTCACCCATATTCCCTTTTGCAATCTATTATTTCACTAAAATAAATGTTTAAACTTTTTACTTAGGCTTACAGATCGATCCTTATATGATGTGACCTCTGCTCATCTCTCTTTGACTCCAGCCACATTGGCCTTCCTTAAACACACCAAGTGTTTCAACCACAAGACCTTTGCAGTCGCTGTTCCCTTTACTGAAAACTTCCTTCTCCCAGGTGTTCGCGTGCCCTACTTCTGACTGGCTTTCAGGTCTTTGATCAAATGTCTCCTCTTCAAAAATCCCTTCCCTGACTACCCTACCTATAGTAGCTGTCAGTAGTTCCAGTGGATCAGTATTTGCAGCAAAATAAAAGACTAAGAAACATCCAACTTTATATGAGTGAAGAATCAAGATGAAGAATGCATGATGTATAACCTACTTTCATGGACAGTATATTAATTTCTTCAATGAATATAGCCTATGATCCTCTTATGTGCCAAGCATTGATACAGTAACAGGAATAGGAAAATAAAACCCTATCAGGAAGGGAAGGGAAGAGAACTTGTATTAATTAAGGATTTTTATAGGCGTTCATAAACCAAGAGGATGATTATTAATATCTTACAGGTGAGGAAATTGAGTCAAGGAGAGTTTGAATAATTCTCCCAGGATCACACAGCTGACAGAGCTGGAAACAGAGAAAAAGGAAAATGAATCCTGGGAGGAAAGGGGATGGTGTCAAGGGAAAAGAACGCTGAGCTGCAGGGGAAAGGAGTTTAACAAAAACACGCCGGAGTTCTAGAAGGATGGGATTTTGAGATATTTGAACAGGATGAAGGAAGGAAGGTCTGTTAAGCTATTAGCGTCTTTAAGACTAATAAGGAGAAACTAACGATGCAATTATTGCAAATATAGCAATTTAAGGTAAAACCATGCTGGCATCCACTTAAAACCACCACACTAGTTACTTCTAGTGGCCAGACTTCAAAAATGATGTTTTTTTTTTAATTTCTATTAAACCATGGTACTTAATCATATACTCCAAAAGCTTCAGGAAAAGAATTATCAAAGGTTCCCTTACCTTTGGGTTACAATAATGGCTGACTTTAGAATTAATAATAATCTAACAGGTCTCTTAAACAGTCAGGTCTCTTAAACAGCAGGTTCTCAGTCTGTCCCAACAAATCTCTGCTGCATTTGGGATTTTGATACTATTAGGACATATTAGCTGAGGTTTTCCCTTGGGGGATCTAATTACACTTGTAAATTTTAAAAGTAGAGCAGTGTTCTAATGGATATTGGTACTCTAATCTCTACCTTCACTGAAGTTCGATGATAATTTGAGGTATTCTCAAGTTAAACAAGATCATTAGTTTTTGTTATACATTTCATATAATATCAATAGCACAGTGAGAATATTTTCTTATTGAAAGGGACTTTGGATTTGTAAAGACTGAGAACCTCGGGTTGAGGGATTTGTTTGTTCCTTCTTATTATTAGTTCTCCTGAGATTTTTATCAGTATCAGATGCAAAAAGCATAATTGGGTTACTCAATGGAGTCTAGTTGCCCCATATAATAAATGTTTCTCTAAGCTCAAAAGTGAAAGGATTTTAAAAGAAAATAATTGAATTTTGAATGTAATATTCTCATCCTTTGTTTATAACCTCTCATATTGAAATAAGGGAGATAAGATAGCTTATAATTTAAAAAGAAAAAGACAACCATACTATTAGAACAAGGGTAAAAGAAGAGAGAAACCAGAACAGCAAAACCCATAAAACACATAATAGAAGAAGAAGGGTAGATATAAAATTAGGCTCATGAACAATGATATTCTTTTTCTAGATGGCAAATCTGACCATGGTTAAAGGCTTTACTGTAAGGATGTTGGAGAGTTGGCAGAAATATGAGATCTTGTCTCAGAATGTTGTCAGGAACCAGGAGAAGTTAGGTGGCAGGAAAATACAGCTAATGCCACACTTCAGGAATGCTGTTTCAGGGTCACAGTGCCAAGACCACTACTGCAGGACTGTTGATGCCAACAGCGTTGGACACAGCCACTGAATTCTTGATGCTGTTTTTGTTATTGAACTCCCACCACTGCCACCACGGAGACTTTGGGTCTCGGTCTCACCTCTCCACAGTTCAAAGATTCAAGAAGGAGCCAGTCGTGGTGGTGCACACCTATAATCCCAGCACTCAGGAGGCTGAGGCAAGAAGATCGCTGTGAGCTCGAGGCCAGCCTGGGCTACAGAGTGAGTTCAAGGACAGCCTGCACTCCATAGTGAGACCCTGTCTCAAAAAGACCAAAAAAAATTTCAAGCAGGATCATACTAGTTAGAGCTAGTAACCCGTCCAACGCCAGGTTACCAGGGTAGGGCTAGAAGGACCATTGGTCCATTTGTCCCCCCATGGTAGACAGCCTAATTCTGCCTTCCACCAAATGCTCAATCTAGTGTTTTAAAAGAGTTACATCCAACTTAAGAAGGGTTTTACCCAATTTAAGAAGGGTTGCGTAAGGATTAGAAAAAGGATTAAGTTCTTTTTTGAGCAAATAATATTTCAGGGAATGGAAAAGAATGATTCATTATGTCAGGAACACAAGCCCTTATGAGATAAGGCTTCACAGGACAGGACATCTGGACAGTTCACCGCTGTGGGAGTGTTGGTGGGGGTAGCCAATCACTCTATGCTGAAAAGAAAAAAAACAGACTTATTGCAGAGTTTTTTATTCTGTGCTTTGGGGTGTGTGTGTGTGTGTTCCAGGATTCTCATACTATTCTTGATACTCATCAGTTATTACACAACTTAAATTTAAGTATTTTAAGTATTCAGGCTCCGTATAATATCTATGTTTTTCCGTACCCAAGAGAAAACATCCCACACCAAAACAGAGTCACTAGATACGGGTTCTTTATCCCAGAAACTTTCCTGGCTTAATACCTTGATATTATTTTTACAGAGGACCATACTCACGGTTAGTTCCTTCGGTGAATTTGTAGTTTCCAGCATGATGAACAAAGCACTTCAGTAAATAGCTGGCTGTATCCACCTTGTTTTAGTTGTAGCAGTTTTGTTTTTGGAACATCCCAAATATTTCAAGTAACTTCCAGTATGTTGACAAGATTGATGACCACCTTGTTCTTCTAGTCCAGAGCCATTTCCTTATGAAAGCAGGGGTAGAGTTGGAACTGTCCAGAATCACCAAAAATTTCATTTGATTCCAAGTTTCTATCAAGCTATACTGGGGAACACGTCTTTGTTTTCTCAAATCCAAACTCCCAATGTCTGTACAATGTTTTGTCAAATATCAAACAGTCCTTTCTTCAACAAGGACTATTTTACAAGGTGGATAATTTGCCGACTGAAGTTATTCCAAGTGAAGTTTCACAAACGTTGGATTCAATATGAGAGAGAAATGAAAGAATATCTTCAAAATACTCCACCTTTAACTTACTGTTACTAAGAAACTCAGTATTCATATCACTAAGAAACATATATGGTTTATTTTGTGCCTTTTACAAATCAAGGGAGAATGTGCTCATATCATCACTACAAAAAAATCTTTGATAAATGCTGAAAGAAAAACAAACCAGTTGGCTCTTACATAGATTAGCTTTTGAAAAAGTAATTTTAAAAAAAGTATGAATGATTATTTTGCTTGTTCTTGACACGCAGTAAATCCAGTTTTCCCCCACGCTGTCCTTGAAGACGTTGAGAATGCCTCCCACACACACTCAAGGTTTTGCTTAAACAGAGTAATGGAGTCTCGGACTATTTTCCTTGTTTACCAAGAGTTCAGTAAGGGCTCTTTGGAGGAATAAAGAGGAGGAAAATAAGAAATATGGGGCTTACTCTTCACCCAAAGATGTTTCCAATGAAGTTTGTCATGAGGAACCCTCAATACAGCAAGGCAGAATTCTAAGTCATGTTCGACAGCAAAGCCTGGGGTTATCACAACTGCTGATACAGAACAGAAGAGAATACTGTACTGTGTCTGCAGAGAAGTACTTCAGTTAGTGACTCGAGAGTGATTGGTTACGTAATCTGCCGATCCTTTCTTTTTTTATTAGTACATGTTTGCAGTACGTAATGTTTATTCCTTGTGTGGAGTTGGTATGTATACATAACACATCTTCATTCCTCTTTTCACCCCCTTTCCTTGCCCTCCTTCCCTTCACTCTATCTCTTGATCCCCTTTCCACTTAAGAAAGATCTCTCTTCCTACTTCCTATTATCTATTTTTTGTTTTGCTCTTTATTATAACTTGGGTTTCTCACATAAGAGAAACCATACTATATTTAAGCTTATGTGTCTGATTTCACTGAAAATCATGGTCTCAGGGTGCATCCATTTTCCTGCAAATGACTCAAGTTTATCTTTCTTTATGGCAGAGTAGTATTCCATTACGTGAAAATACCACATTTTTTCTTTAGCTATTCTTCTGTTGATGAACATATAGGCTGCTTACAAGATTTAACTATTATGATTTATACTGCTATAAACATAGGTATACATGTATCACTGTAATATGAGGTTTTTAACTCTTTCAGGAAGATACCTAAAAGGAGAATACCTGAATCAAATGAAATTCCTAGTTTTAGTTTTTTGAGAAATCTCCGTACTGATCTCCTCAGTGGTTGTACTAGTTTACATTCCCACCAACAATGTAGACTGTTCCTTTTTCCAGCAGCCTTGCCAGCATTTGCTATTATTTGATTTCTTGATGATAGCCATTCTTTCTAGAGTAAGAAGTAATCTCAGTGTCGTTTTAATTTGCATTTCTGTAATGACCAGCAATGTTGAATATTTCTTCAGGTATTTATTGGCCAATTGTACTTCATCTTCTGTGAAGTTTCTATTCATTTCAATTGCCCATTTTTGACTGGATCTTTTATTGGAGGGGATCTAATTTATTTAGTTCTTTATAAATTCTATGTATTAGTCCTCTGTCTGAGGAATAGCTGGCAAAAATTTTTTCACCTTCTATGGATTTTATTTTTATTCTGTTGGTTGTTTTTTGTTTGTTTGTTTGTTTGTTTGTTTTGCAATCCAAATCAAAATACCAACAGCGTTCTTCACAGAACTGGAGAAGATAATTTTACAATTCATGTGGAACCAGAAGAGACCCAGAATAGCAAAAGCAACTCTGAGTAACAAGAGCAAAGGAGGAAGCATCACAAGCCCAGAGTTGAAGTTATATTACAAAGCTACAATGATAAAAACAGCATGGTAATGGCACAAAAACAGATGTGAGGATCAAGCAATACAAGCACATGCACATTCAACTATTTGGTCTTTCACAAAGGAGTAAAGCCTTTCATGAATGTTCTGGAAGATAGTAAGTCTTGTTGGGGTGGGAAGGGAAGAAAAGAAAGACTCTGATGCTGGTTTCTTTGTTATTTGGTATCTCAGTCTTAAAAAGAAGATTTCTGTTTAGGGTTAATGTACCCTTTTCTTCCACTTCAAATCTTCAAAGATTATAGAAAAGAAGGGAAAACAAGTGTATGATGAGTATAGAAAAATAAAAATAAATAAATAAAGTAGACAATTGGTGGGCCAGACATTGCAAAGAATTCTTTTGGGGGAGGGCAGGAAACACTAGCAAAAATATGTCTGCATTTATTACAATTTAAATGTGCATATGCTAGGGTCAAACAAGAATACTTTTACCTGTCTATCCTTCTCTCACCTTATATAGAATGGTAGGAAATGCAAATAAAAGAATATTTACTACAACAAACATCTGACTGGCACCTAGAGCACTGGTAGAAGTATATTGGAAAATAAAATTTGCCCCAAACAGTAGGTCAGAGAAGACCTGGGGAAAAGATGGCAATGATAGAAAATGCCACACTCAACAAGGCAGACACCAGAAGAAGCAGCAATTAGAAACCAAATAACAGGATGATTTGGGGACAGGTAGAGTCACTGTAACAACTGCCACTTGGCCAGCAATTCTCAAGCAACATGGTGGTGGAATATTAAAGAGAAGAGGCAGGGGTAATCAGACAAGCCTGAGCTAGAGGGAGGAATTGGCACCCAGACTACATTTCTAATAGACTAATCCCGACTATGTCATTCTGCAAGCTTTCCACATCTGTTGTGCACATTAGTGGGCTGCTTATCATTAGTGATACATTCCCCCCCTTTGAAGTCATTCAGTTTTGTCCTTTGTCCTTCTCTCCACAGCTCAATTCTCTTTCCTTTTATCTAAGTCAGATCTGACTTCCTGAGGGTCATTCAGGGAAGGTCCAGCCCTGAGTTCTCTGGGGAGGTAGTTTATGAAACACTACTTGGTGCATTACCTGTCTTTGCCTGCCAGTATCTCTGGCACTGGAATCCCCAGTGGTTCCCATCCTCTGCCTACCTCTGCCTTCTACGGTAAAAGTGCAAACTCCCCCAAAATTCCCCATTATTGGAATTCTTTATAGCCAAGGGCTTAAGCAATAATACATTGGCACAGGTTTAAACTAGAGTCCTTTGGGACTTAGAGATAGGAGAGAAATGTGTTAGACTCAGTAGAGTGTTATCTCCTCTTATCTGTAGCAGTAGATAAGATCTGAAGTGGAATTTTTGTTGCCATGGTTGTGCTCCTTTGATTTCTTTTATTTTTAATAGACTATTTTTAGAGCAGTTTTAGATTCACAGCAAATTTGAGGAGAAAACTACGGAGATTTCTCATACATTCTCTGCCCTCATACATGACCAGCCTCCCCACCACAGGGGTATATTTTTTACAGATGATAAATCTACATTGATGTGTCGTTACCACTCAAAGTCCATAGTTCATATGAAAGTGCACTCTTGGTGTTGTGCATTCTATCAGCTTAAACAAATTTATAATGGCATATGTCATACAGGGTAGTTTTACTGCCCTAAAAATTCTTGGTGCTCTGTCTATCCATTCCTGTCTTCCCTACAGACATAGTGCTCTGACGAAATACAGTCATATTCATTAGTGCATGTTTCAATCAGGATATTTTAAAAAATAGATTAGAATTGAAAAAGTTTACACTTCACAATAAATGTAACCATACTACTATGTAATTAGTAGTATGATATTAATTTTAATATCGAGTTTGGCTGAGAGCAGAAACACGACCACGGATCAAAAGGGAACTGATTTAGAGTTGCCTGAGGTAAACTGTATATTCTTGTTTTAATTAAACCTTTGATCTGTGCTCACACTGATAGAACCTAAGCATTGCATCAGTTTTCCCAAGAATTTAAGATTTCCATTTATTTTGGAATATTAGAATTCCAGAATATGGAGTAGCCACGTTGGCATGATTAAATGTTACACTTGCTCTTTGGTTTTAATGGATTGGCCTAGACTTTGTTAATATGTGATTTGTAAGGAAACTTTTTTGGCAAAATATTAACATAAATGTAAAGATATCAATGACTATTAAAACCTATTAAAAGTTCCTAAGTATTACTTTTTTCAGGTTATAGATATTTAAAGATATTTTTCTTTAAAATGTCAAACAGGATTTTTGCAGCACAATATCTAAAACATGAATGAAATAACTACTCTATAGATAATAGATGTTACTTTTTCTCAAAGGAATTTAATCAGTCCCACAGCAATGTGGAGTCCTGTTGGATGCTAGTAAGGTAGAACAATCATATCCTTCACCCCTTCTCCACAGTCACTAATTCAAGAGAACAAGCCAGTGACCCGAGAGATGCCACTCAAGCTGTCACTCTGCTGTTTAGCACTGAAATTTAAGGTCTTCTTTTCCTAGTGATGATTAAACTAAGGAGATGAACACTGATTCATCTGCTGACCTAGTTCCAGAGACAAGGAGAAGTGCAATTTGGGAAAATGGAATTGGGACACAGACATGCAGAGGTCAGAGATCAAGAGCAGCTTATCACATCCTCATTTTTACACAGGATACTGCATTAGGTTCAGTGAGAATACGTGGGGAGTTGCAATAAGCAAAGAAAGGGGATGTAACAATAAGCAGTCAAGGGGTGGACTGTGAAAGTCTTTGTTAGTAAATCCTGACACAATATAGTGTTTAACCAAGAAAGTGAAGAATATTAAGTAAATTTGACACTTGAGTCACAGAAGTAACATTACATGTTACATGCATATGCATATGAGTATGTATAATGTTTTCTATGTAGATATGTCTGTAAGTGTGTTCATGTGTGTACATGCACACTTGGGAATTTCTCTCCCTCTCCTTCTCCATCTCCCTCTCCCTCTCCATCTCCCTCTCTCTCTTTCTCTCCATGTATATATATATGAAAAGTTAAAAAGTAATTGTATACTTTATGAAGTTTATTTCCTTCCTCCAACAACATTCCCCTCCAAAGAAAATCAATTAAAATTACTATTAACAAAGACCAAATAAATGAATCAAATGGTCCCCAAAATGAGATCCATTTAAAAGATATTATGTAATTAACTCAGACTATGTTCCATTTACAACACATTGCCTGGACAATTAGGATAACACAGACAATTTTAATTTTTAATATAATCTTGAGAAGATCTCCGGAGAGGGGTGATAAAACTTGCAGGCATACTGTGGATCTGTGAAACAAATGTACTTACAATGCTGTTTATTTGCATTTATTTTTGTCTGGCTGGATCTAAACAAAGTGTGAGGAACTCAAACACACGACATGAAGCAGAAACAGTCTAATATTTCAAAGAATGTCCCCCAGTCAGGGAGTCAATATAAAGGAAATGAAAAAGGGAAATCGTAAGTCAAACATTTCTCTTTCATCATCTGTAATGAGATATGAACCTTTCTAGCAATTCTTGGATAACTAAACAATAAAGTGAAATGATTGATTATTTCCTTTCTCTTTGAATATTTTAATGAATGGAAGATGTTGTTTGCAGTTATACACAATTCTGAAAAAATATCAGTTTTTACCAATCAAGAAATCCACACTCTCATTCTTCAACATCTGTTGTTGAGGTCCTTTATTTTTTTTAAATTACTCTTAAGTGCCAAAATTTTATCTGGCAGAGATTCATATGACCATTATTAATGAATTCAAAGTTAAGAAACATTTAAAGGCAGATTAAATAAAGGCAAATATCAGAAGAAGTCTTCTTTGAAGAAATTAGCACTTAGTCATTTAAAATACCTTTAATTTCATAATAATTTTACCAATTTACCAATTTTACCAATGGTTATTTAAAGATATATACCAATTTTAAATTATACATTAAAAGTGTTTGCTGCAGTATCCAAGCTCTAAATGAAGGCCTAGAATGACAATGAAACCACAATTATTGGGTGCTTTGCCATGCACTAAGATAAGCACTGAGGGGTCCCACAAAAAGCCATGAATTTCAGGAGGTTCTTAGCAAGTCCAGTAGTGTTACTTTTTGCACTGTGTGCAATTACCAATTATGCCCCTTTTTACAAAAATCACAACAAAATTTTAAAGTCTTTATCTGTAATAAATTAAGAAAGTTTTACAGTAAGACTCTTATTCCACAAAATCTTGGCTTTTTCTATGTAGGCTGGTATGCACACACAGCACTATTTCTACTTCTTCAACAGTTCAATATATTTAGTTCATTAATTATTCACCAATTCAATTTTTATTGGCTCACTAATATATGCTACATTTCAGGAACACAAAGATGAATAAGACATACCCCCTACCCTCAAGATACTCATTTGAATGGGAAATATGGACACAAATGAGATGGTGGAGAAGGACAGCAGAAAGACTATCATTTCTTCCTGGGATCCTTTTCCCCACATGACCGCCATCATCGTTCTCCCCTAACTGGTCATAATATCAAAGGAGAGTATGATGTCTGTTAATATGTGTTGTCTTATTAAATATAATTTTATAATTTTTAGCCTAAATTAAAAGAAAACTGAATTTTAAAGTTGTTTTTACATGGAAATTTTTGAGGATTTATAGCATATGATAAAAAACAGATTACCGAACTATAACTTTAGGGGAAGATAAATAAAATAATTTTACTGCCATGTAAGATAATTCTTAAGTTTTATCTCTAATTTTTGGCTCACAATTTGCCTCCAGTAAAATATATTTACTTCAATTATTATAACAATAAATCCTGATTTGTACTAATTTTCTCATTAACTTTCTCTCCTTTGTATCTCTGAGTTAATACTACCTGGAACTTTATTACATAAACAATACCTATTATTCCCTTAATCAACAATCAATATTCTCTATTAAAATTTTAATCCAGCTACATGTGAAATTTCAATTATGATTAGTATAGTTGCTTAAGAGGAGAAAGAGAATTATGAAGTACATACAACTGCGGTTTTCTTGTTAGACTCAGAAATCAGTTATGGTTAAGTACTGTCTCAATCTTACAAGAAATCAATAAACTACTTGACCTCTAATACTTGACTGACTTGATACACAACCAAGAGTAGCTTCATCTTGTCCTCATCCCTAAGTTTCTAAATCAATTTAAATACAGGAGTCTCGCCTTTGCTTTGATTCCTGTTCCTAGAATCAGTATTTTGCTCATCTCGGTTAATGTGAGAATTTAGGGTTGGGCTCACTCTCCACAGATTAGGTGGTGTTTCTTATTAAGTTGTTGACTTCCTGTAGCTGTTGAAAAACCTCAAATTAATATTGACTAGAGACATCAGAGGAGTCAAGCCTTCCTAGTAATGTTTCATTTCTGGAACACTGCATGTAAGTGATAAACAAATGCCTGTTTGGCAAATTGAAAACTAGAAAATTCAAATGTATGTCACTTTTATTAGACACAGAGCAGCTGAACAAAAACATCACCCTATTTTCCTTAAACTTATCTTTAAGAAAGTTTTGCTCTGAGAACAAGAAAACATGTTCTAGCATGTTCTACCATCGGGGAATACAAAAATGATGTTAAAAATGCTGTGTAAAGTAATATAATTAGATTGGCACTCTCAGATTATGTGCCTGAGCTTCACTGCTGTAGACTTAGGAAAAACACAAATTATTTACTGATACTCTCTGTTCCAAACTGGATGTGACTGACATTCTTGATATTAGATGAGTGTTTTTTCATATGTAGCAACCAATAAGTGTTTCAATAACAGTCTTCGTTCACTGACTCCTGTAAACTTGTGCAACTCTAGTGGGTGGCCCTGATCTTGAGGCTTGCCTTATCTTACTAACACAGCCATGGCATCAGGAAATGAGTAGAAATGGTCCAACTCCAACTAGCATGCCAAAGATTACTGAGATGTTTCCTGGAAAGTTGCTTTGTGAAGTTGACAAACATGACATGTTCACATGACAAACCTCCTTCAAACTCCTTTTAATAATCCCTGTCTCAAAATCCTCCCCACATTTTCCTCTTTCCTACCTCCATCCTTCAGCAACAGCCACTGAAGCTTTCTGGATTCCATTATTCTCAATAGACATTTGTTGTGAGCTCCAAAGCACAATGGCCAGGCTAGGTATCTGTGTCCCTGCTGGCAAGGATCGCTGCCTATCCAACCCACAGTTAGAGCATCTGTGCAAAGTGAGCTAATAATTACGGTAACATCCACCCTATAATGTGGCTTTCAGTTCCAGTCCTACACACACACAAAAAAAAAACACCAAGTCATTTCCTGGTGATTCAAGAACCTGGTTAATGATAAATTGATAACTACCAATCATTCTAAAGACCCAGGTCACTGTCATCAATTTTTGATAAGTTGCCTAAAGGTCTTTTAGGAAAAACCCAAATCTTCCAGTGTTTCTATATAAATTCAAAGGCTTAAAATTAATTAGCAATTAGAATTAATTGAATGATACCAATTTTGGAAATATATATTTGAGTTTGCGCTTTTTTTTTTTTTTTTTATGGAAAGGGTATTAGCCTGCTCTGGCTGCACAGCCTGGTCGACCTAAGCAACAGAAATAGATTTTCTCACAGTTCTGGAGACTGGAAGTCCAAAATCAAAGTCTCTGCAGGGTTGGCTTCTGAAAGGCCTCGCTAGATTTTAGATGCTCACCTCTCTGTGACCTCATGCAGCCTTTCTTCTGTATGCTCATACTCCTGGTATCTATTTTCTTGTAAAGACAGAATTTGGAAAACTCCATTCAACTCATAGTAAGAGGCAATGTCAGAAGATACACAACTCCTACTCAGGCTTCCTTGAGTCCTCACTGTGACAAACACATGGCAGCCTACGGAGTGGGACCTAAGGGTCCATAGGTGAACTTTGGAGTTGCTTTAAATGCCCCCTTTCTCCAGTGAAACCATGAGAGGGCTTTACTTCCATCATCACTTTGGCTGTGAGGAAAAGTGAAATAGATGTAGCCATTATCTCCACACTATGAGTTAATTTGTGGGGGCATTTTTTGCTCTGTTTTTTGTGATACTGGTGATGGTACCCAGGGCCTTCATGCTAAGCCATATCCCCAGCTCATTTTTTTTTTTTTTTTTTTTTTTTTTTTTTTTTTGTGGGTACCGGGGGGACGACCTCAGGACCTCGCGCGCCAACAGGCACCCGTGCCGCTGAGCGATATCACCGGCCCCTTTTTCGTATGTGGGATCCGGGAGTCGAACTCGGGCCTTCGCGCTTGCAAGGCAGGCGCTTAAGCCGCTGAGCCGTCTCACCGGCCCTCATTTTTTTATTTTGAGATAGATTCTTTCTAAGTTGCCCAGGCTGAGCTCAAACTTGAATCCTCCTGCCTTAGCTTCCCAGAGTTCTGGGCTTGCAGTCCTGCACTGCTGTACCCAGCTTGTGAGATTTTTTTTTGTTACTTTGCTTGACCAGCAGGACAGGGACAAGCAGCACCAAGTCTTGATGCAAAATGAAGAAATAAGCAAGAAGAGAAAAGGTTCAGGACATAATGCAGCTGATGTGACTTGCTTACCTTCATGTCTCAAACAAATGTTGACTACTAAATATCATTGGAACAGGTGCAGATTGAGACAGCAGTACAGTCAAACCTCTCTTGAAGGATAAAGATTGAGAAGATATTTGTAAGGCTCGATTTGGACATGACTCTCCCAGTACCCAAACTGTCTGCCAGCAAAGGCATTGTTTTCAGCTCAGCACCAGTGCCCTTGGCAAACACAGGATATAATAAAAGAGGTAAGATGGAACATGGAATCTTCCAAACACATGGACATCTGAAGACACCCAAACATCTACACCAGACGCCTCAAGGACTTTGCCCACTGAGGCACAAAACATCCAGAGAACTTTGACCACTGATATTTACTAAGATCTTCCCACTGCATGTCCCTTGCCTTCTTTCAAGCCCTATTAAAAAATCCAGCTTCTCTTTGCTCCCCACAGACGGCCTTTTCACCCTCTGTCTGCCTGCACCCAGGCACAATAAATCCCACTCCATGTTGTCTTTACATAAGCCTAGTGGTCTCAGCTGGTCTCTGCCTTGTGCTGTTCCTTACAATATTCAGCTAAGGGAAGGCTATAAAATGATTGATAAGAAGAGACACTCAGAATAATCTTGTACAGGATCAATACTCATTCCAGTACATTTTTACCATAGTTATTATATTACTAACTTTAAAAAGTTGTTCTAGGACCACACTGTCTTTTATCAGGATGACACAGTTACATGTCTTGGACTTCATGTTCCCAAGACATATATTTATATAAAAGAATCCTGAGTGTTTCTTTTTTTTCTTAAGTTTATTAATACAATTTAGATATACATAACAATCATATTCATCATAGGGAACTTGTACTGTATATGATATATCTTGATTTTTCTTTTTTTTCTCCCGATCCCCTCCCCTCCCCTCAACCCCTCAACCCCTCCTTATGTACAAAGCTTTGTTTCCATTTTATCCTTCTTTTTATTTTTTTTCCTTTTCCCTTCCTTTCCCCCAGCCCCCAGTTCCTCTTTCTTTTGAACCATTTCTTCCTATTGCACAATACCTGTTATACATTTTGGTCCTTATTTACACTTAGGGTTTCTCACACCAGAGAAACAATATCAGGTGTGATATTTCACCTGAATGTTTCTTAAGGGACTTTCTTTTTTTTTCCTTGCCTGGATTAAAACCTAATTAGCATAAGAATCATGTTATCTTTCTTAACTTTGTTGTAGACCCTTATTATTGCAAAATTGCTACCAGCATTTATATTCTTTTACTTCTTCTTTGCAAGCTTATCTTTTTTCTCACATGTACGTGAGTTTTATGAGTGGTTCAATATTTACAATCAACTTCAGTGCCTAACCATTGATAAAGTTTCGTTAGCTATTCCTAGCTCACTGTGGAATCTTCTTCCTTAAATTTTTATTGGAGGCACACTTGTTCCCAGTGGGAAATATAACATTTGATTATATGTTGTTCTGGACTTTTCTTTGATTTATACTAAATATCAATAATTTCTCTTCATGGTTGAATTGTGAAGAAATTGAGAGGAAAGGTGGGTTTCCCACCCTAGTCACTGCTTGATGAGCACTGAGGCAGTTTGGGCATTAGCAAGCTCATGGGTTTGATTATGCCAACATGGGGTTTAATCCTAGCTAAGCTAATTACTAGCTGTATGATCTTCACTGAGCTGCTAATCTTGATAGCAAACAGTTTAATTATAAGCATTGATTTACTCTTCTGTAAAAATCAGTGTCTGGAATCTGTACCAGCAGGAATAGAACAGGTACTTAGCAGGCTGGGATCTGTCTGACAGTGAAACATTTCAACTCTGTTAGGCAGGACCTTTGTTTGAACTACTTCAAACATTGCACATCGGCTTTCTGCTTCTACAGACACTGTGTATAACCAATATCGTGGTTCACAATATTGTGGTTCTCATTGCAGCTTTTACTTGAATCTCACAACAGCCCAGTAGGTAAGCAGGATGTGGAGGGAATTGAACAACTAGAATAGTTACGAGACTTACTCATGACCACAAAGCTAGAAAGAAGCCAGTCTTAGATGGCCTTGGGTTTCAGTCCCCTCAAGATTAGGGAGAGGGAAATGGAGAGTCAGTGTTTACAGAGTTTTCATTCTGCCAGCTGAAAAGGGCTCTAACAATAAAGGGCATTGATTGCTGCACAACAAAGCAACTGTACTCAATGCCACTGAATGGTGCACTTAGAAATTGTAAAGACAGTAAATTTTATGCCACATATAGTTTACCACAGTTAAAAAATCTTAGTGTGTTTGTAAAATGCCTATAATACATGTAATATGTGCTCAGTCTGTAATAGCTACCTGCTGCCCCTTTTCCCTTGTTGTATGCACTCTTCTGAAGTCAACCATAGGGCTGAGACTTAGTGAGATCCAACTTTAGTGAGGAATCAAATCATTTTTTAAATATTATATTTCAATTCTCCCAAAATATTGTTTTCCTTCACTTCTAAACCTTTAAGGGAATACTGACAAAGCCTAAAGGATGAAAGAGTTTGTAATAGGATATTGGCCCAGTTCCCCAAATCTAATTCATCAAATCTTCTAAACAGCAAAAATTTATCAAAGGGGTTGTATCACCTCTGGGTTAGAAGTAGGAGAAGGAGAAAAATCTTATAAAGGTTGAAGAAACTACATAAAACTAAACAGTCTTTTTAGGCCCTGACAACACAGAGAATGTGATTCCTACTGCTATCAACTAATACATAAAGTATTTTATGCTTTATTCGGAACTTTCTCATATTATTTGATTCCTACCATCACTCAATAAGCAAGCATAATATCTGTCCTTTAAAAATAAGCCAACTGAGGCTCAACATGCTTCCACTGAAGTCTCTCCTATGGTTGTGAACTAAGCAACAGAGCCCCACATGCGTAGAATTTAATCTGAAATCCCTCCACAGTTCCCAGGGATTCACAGATGTCACACAGATGTTGCAATCTGTAAAGCATGAACTCTGTCCTAACAAATACAAAGATAAGCATTATTCTCTCTGCCAGTGACATAGTTTTGTTGTTACAAACACTCAGAAACCTCAGTAACAACTAAAGTTGCGATCTTTCTTTGAAAAAAATAGTTTGTTACAAAATGATACTGTTCGTAATCATAATTCATATGAATTTTGCTCCATAGTCTTTAAATTATTTTTAACTGACAAATAAGAAGGGCATATCTTTATCAGGTACAACATGCTGTTTTGAAATATATGAACATACATTGTGGAATGTAAGTCTCTTGGCATGGAAAATTTGAGGGAATAAGAAACTATTTCTACTGGCACCACCATGCATAAGGAAAATGTAAAACCTGAGCTTCTGTAGCCACCTGATAAAAAAAGAAAGAAAAAAGGACAGGAAGGGAAGAAGAAAGGAAAGAAGAAAGGAAGGAAGGAAGGAAGGAAGGAAGGAAGGAAAAGGAGAGGAAAGTAGAAGAGGGGAGAAGAGAGAGAGCAAAAGAGGGAGCGAGGGAGAGAAAGAGTGAGGGGAGGAGAGAGGGAGACAGGGAGGGAGGGATAAAGGGAGGGAGGGAGAAAAGAGAGAAAGAAAATACGAGTTTGCCCTCATGAAGATACCCAAGTTTAGAGATTCAGGGCTTGGACCACATGGCAGCTTGGAAGCTCTCCACAGGAGAGACGCTGATCTGCAGACCATTGTAGGAAGTAAGGACAACAATCTCTTCATTATGAGTAGCAGAGGAAAAAAACATTTCCATCAACTTCCCTCCCCCCCATATTCAAATTGTCCATTAAAAACATCTTTCGCCTTGCTTTTGTGACCTTTCAGACATTTTGCTAATTAACCTGAAAAATATGAGTTCGTATACTACATAAAACAACCTGAAATACTTGTTCTTAGTATTCAGTTTTACATGTCAGACAATGAGGCGGTGAGTTTAGACTTCACCTAAAGCTATAGGGAAAGAAAGTAGGACCAGGTTTTCATCTGACGGAATCAGATCACAGTCTTCCAACCATGAGACGCCAAGGACTCATTCCTACACCTGATGGAACACATCTGAGAAGGTGACTTTTCACTTTAAATATGGCTAATTGAGAAAATGTTTAGCTTCTTGTCTTTCTCCATAGTACAGAAATACGGGAATGTAAAAAATAAGCAAAGTCTCTTGAGCATTGCTGGAAAACAAGAGGAGACTACCAAATAACAGGTTAGGAAGCAACCTCTGGAGAACAAAAAGCACATGGCATCAAATTGACCCAAATGTCAGAATAGTCCGTAATTTAGCACACGCAAAGAGGTAAGAAAACATGTTTCTCTATGCAAATCTTAGGCTCCAAGGAAATGACAAGGGCTGTAAACAAAGATTAAGTTTGGAAAACTGAATTATTTTTGGATTGAGATGACGGTTCAAAAACCTGTCAAGGATTTCCCACTAAGCAAAGCGTGTTTTAGTGGCTTAGTGGTTGTACAGGAGCTCCGCACAGGTTAGTGCATGAGGACGAGAGTTGGGGAGATGAGGCTAGCTCACTATTTGAAAAGATCAAGAGAAAATTTTTAAAAATCAGTTAATTGGCTCAGCTATCTCAGGATTCATTCACTGGATCTCACAGTCAACTGCAGCATCATCCAAAAGACACCAGAAAAGGGTGAGAAGGGCAGGAGGGAGCAACCTGCAAGCAGCAGAGTAAGGGTGTCCAGAAGCCCCACAGAGCTCTGCAGAATGGTCATCCATTAAACTTAACCTTTCAGTGTAAGGAAGAACACACAAAGTACAAGGGACTTGTGTAGCCCAAGGATCCCTAGAGTCACCCACCCAATGCCACCCAATTGAGGAAGGCACTTACTCAAAATATATTACAGATATAGCAAAAATTCTGGTGCAGGCAAAAAAAAGAAAAAAAAAAACTTCCTTGAAAATGACAGACAAAACACCTATTAGAATTTCTTCTACTCAAACACAAAAATAGATGAAGACTGAAGTATTTTACTGGGTTAAGCCACATGGAGGCCATTGGTAGACCTAACAAGAGCTCTTTGAAGTTATGGGTGCAGAAGCCAGACCAGTGTGGATTAAGAAAGGAATGATAGGTGAGAAGAATTAAGATAGCGAGTTCGGACAACACTTGAAAAATTGGCTTGTGAGAAGAAATGGGATGCTAGGAGAAGAGTATGTTAAAAATAAGAAGGCATTTTAAAAATAAGAAAACATGAGCATATATAAAATCTAAGAGAGGAGGAGTAACTTGTGATCTAAACAAAATGGACATGTTCATTGAAACTAGAGGAAGGAAGAGAAGACATGCTTATGGAGTCAGATTTATATGTTTGGAGATTGCAATACATGAGCTACCTCTTGGTGACATCTACTGTGTTTGGGTGTCATGAAGAGGTGAAAAGTTGGAGGAAAGTGGAGAATATTTGAATAGTCACTGTGTCAATTTTCTATATTTTATAATGATTGGTGGCCACATGCATGCTTATCGAATCAGTGTTCTTTACACAATATATCCATTGTGTTCCCAAATGTATACAGGAATTACACACTAAGAATACTAGTTTTAAAGAAAGAAGTCATTTGTGGAGAATGTCAGAGTGGGTTGATTGACTTTAAATGTGGAACAGTCTGAGAGAGTGGAATATTTAAATTTTTCTGGGATTACTCTTCCTCTTGTATGACTTTTTCATGCATTTCTCGGCTACTCAAAAGCAGGCATGGAATTAGAGATGGTTTGGTTTATCTCCATCTTTGGTTTTATCAGTGGGTAAGGAAAAAAAAAAACAGAACAAAAGAAGTAAGGAGTACAGACATTTTGAGCTATTTAACAATGGAAGTGAAAGAAGTAGAGACAAACAGATTAGGAGAAAATTGAAGATTAAACGCCTGGACATCATGAAATTATCAAATATGGTTTATTGGGGATAGAATAGTAATCTAAAAGCGGAGGGGGCTGTGGTCAGAGAAGACGCTTGAGTTATTCATCTTGTAAGTGAAACAACTGTGATTGGTGACACAATTCCAAAAGGTACTTGAGGGAATGGGTGCTTGAAGAGGTATAAAGGAGAAGGAAATTCTAAGAGTAGAAGTCTGGAAACTGGGAAGCCATGATGTTTGGGGATCACCCACTTAGAGACTGCAGGATTGTGGAGGACACCCAAGAGGATGTCGGGGTTGGAGTGGAAGAGAAGGCAATGACAGGAGTGCCAATGTATTCGGTGAATGATGAATAGGGAATATATGCTGTCGCAAATGCAGCCTCAGGGAGAGGAGAGTGGGGGAAAAAATGAATGCCAAGCCCCTCAAATGAGAAGTTTTTGTTTTTAGAGATGGTTTTATACTAACCTGCAATGGAGAGCAAAGAACATAGGTAACTCACCTCCCATTCTTCATGAATCCCACCAGTGACCATTAATCCCCATGGGTCAGATTCATAAACACCTAGCAGATTAGTAAAGCGCACTCGTGGGTGTGTCTGGGTGGTTCATAGTGGTGGCCTTGGTACTATTATGTGTTTTCCAAATATAAGACCGAGCTGGAAAATAATCAGCCTTGAAAGCTATAGATCCAAAATGCCAGCCCCAGTCAGGCTATCCTTGCCTTCAGTTCAACAGTCCATAGGGAATAAGACAAACCCTGCCTATACTGTTGAGTGGACTTTGCAACAGACCTTTCTCCAGTCAAACCTTCAGACGAGACTGTAGACTCTGAGTTAAAACCTTGAGTGCGATTTCACACGAGACCATGGAGCAAAAACTCCAGTGAAGACATTAATCAGCGATTTACAGAAATTATGAACTAATAACTATTATTTTAATTCACTAATTGTAGGGTAACTTGCTATGCAGCAATAGAAAACTAATGCAATGGACTTTGGAAGTTGACAAATGACATGGCTGGACATTGTGGTATGCTTGGTGACCAAATGTTGGAAATGCACAGGGGCATCTGAAACTGTGCTAATGCTGTTCGACAGGTATAGTTCATGGGCTGTCTAAAGC
Organism: Erethizon dorsatum; assembly: GCA_028451465.1. NCBI lineage: Eukaryota > Metazoa > Chordata > Mammalia > Rodentia > Erethizontidae > Erethizon > Erethizon dorsatum. The sequence continues at coordinate 13,730,179 of CM051826.1, forward strand.
CCTTGAGAAGAAAGGAGCATTACTCAGCTTTTTTATTTCTGGACACAATACCTAACACTTATAACTTAAAAGAGGAAAGGTTTAATTGAGCTCATGGTTTGGGTAATTCTGTCCACAGTCAGCAGGCTCCAAGGTAGAAGGTCAGGATGGTGCAAAGCTTACTTTCCCTCTGGCTGTTGGCCAGAATTTGCCCTTTGTTCTTTTCCGGTGGTAAGGAAGTTAATCACACAGAAGACTCTCCCAGAGAAACAAAAGCAATGTAAATGTGCTGTCTTGGGAACATTCCTGACATGTGCAAGAAACAGCAATAAACACATAGGACTGAGATGAACCGAACAATGGGCAGAGAATTTAAAAATAAGGCTAGAGACATTGCAGAGAAGAATGTGCCATTGTGAGCAGTAACTTAACTCACCATAAGACAGAGAGCCAGTGAAAATTCTGAGCTGTGAAGTGACACACTGGCAGATATTTTGAAAGGGTCACTCCTATAGAGTAGACAATAATCTACAAGGCTCAAAAATGGAGGATTGAATTTCTCCCATATCTTAGCAAATAGTTGAAATATACAGTAAGCAGAAACTCAGCAAATTACCTGATGTACAGGAAAGAAAAGATATTTCTCTGACCCTCTAAGCAAGTCCTACCTTTATGACAACTGCTGGTAATATCTGCATGTGAACTGTCATCACATTCTAACTTGACCAACTTCACTTCCTGCCTATGTGCAAGCCTCCAGGCAGCTTATGAATACTATAAAGTGTTCCTGCAGCTCTGAGAATTCCTCCAAGCTCTTTCTTCTCTCTCAACTTTGAACTCTTTTATCTCATCACTGCATTTTCTTTCTCACTCTTGTCTTTTGGAGTCAATGTCCAAGTTGGACTAAGTGCCTAGCTTTCTATTTTACTTTCTGGCTTTCTATTTTTCTTTCTTTGCAGAAACCTTACTTCTTTCTATCTCCACTACACATATAATATGCCAGGAACAAATAACTTTTCACTTCCTTGCAACAAACCATATTTGTGTGGGATAATGGTTTCCATTTTAGTTGGTATTAATGAAAATAAATGTCATATGTTCCCACCCAAGTCCTTGGATCCTTAGATTTTGTGAACATCAAGTTAAGTAGTTCTGTACCAGGTAGAAAGAGACTCAATCCCTGAGTATTAAGCCAATGAGGTCTGGAACTTGGTAGAGTAGTAACCCTATCCTGATAAATACAGCACCTCCACTGAAAACCCTTTAAACTTCATCTGTTGTTGTTTAAATTTGGAGTGTTCTCCAACAGTTCATGTATTGAAGACTTGGTCCCCAGGGCAGTGGCATTCAGAGGTGGGGCATTTGGAGACTAATTGGATCATGAGGACTCTGACCTCATCACTGGATTCGTCCTTTTATGAGTTCATACTTTGGTGGGCTATGGGGAGATGGTGAAATTTAGGAGGTGGGACCTCAGCGAAGTGAGTCCTTGGGTACATGACCTTGGGGATTGTATCTCATTCCCAGGAATGTCCTTTCCCCTTCCTGGCTGCCATGAAATGAGCAGCTTTCCTCTGTCATGCACTTCTACCCTGATAGATCTGCCTTACCACAGGCCTAAGAACAATAGAGTCACCTGACCAATGGACTGAAACCACTGAAACTGTGAGCCAAAATAAACCTTCCCTCCTTTAAATTGTTATTCTTGAGCATTTTGTCACAGCAACAGAAAGATGACTAACACAGTCTCCAGCTGATTACACCTGATTTACACCTAATTCCTAGTACACTGGCTAGAGGTAGAGAGCAGATGGTTAAAACAAGAAATTTTAAGACCAAAAGATAGAAAGTCAGCAATCAACCCTTTTTAGTTCCATTATAGAGAACTGAAGCCTCAGTTTACATGCAACCCAGACAAATTATGCAGCTTCTGGTAATAACTAAAAGCACAAAATCTTTTAGAAAAGGTTTCCCATCTAAAATACAATCACTGGGCCAGTGAGATAGCTCAGCAGCATAAGCGTCTGCCTGGCAAGCGTGAGGTCCTGAGTTCGACTCCTGGTACCCACGTATGAAAAAAGGGCTGGTGATATCGCTCAGTGGCACAGGCGCCTGCTGGCGCGCAAGGTCCTGAGTTCGACCCCCGGTACCCACAAAAAAAAAAAAAGACAAATAAACAAATAAAATACAATCATGCCAACTTCTTAATAGTCCAGAGCCATTGATGTAGCACTGTTTCAGATTTCCTGGACCCATCTTCTTTCTGAGCATTATCTATCCTCGAATACCAAAAAGTATGTCAATGACTGTAGACTGAAGCAGTGGCTAGATAGTGGGGTTTGCAACCCACATATAATTACCAAGATCAGTGTATGAAACTCAAATAATATATAATAATTGTAATAACATTTGACACTTACAATCCTGAAGATATTTAATAGCATTTAAAAGTCTCTAAAAACATCTAGGACTTACTACAATGGTCAATATTTATTGACTGAGGTGAGACTATCTTTAATATAACATACTGTTAAAATTGATAGAGTCAAATTCATGTATAAGCAGACTTTTCCATTCTTAATAAAATCAAGTACATTGATCAAGTTCTATAAAGAACGTTTTTATCAAGATCCCATTTTAGTTCAGCAAATCAGAAAACCAGATGTTTCTTTTTGGAATTTTATTTGTACTTGTTCTTTCCTTGATGCTGTTCTTCGTTTTGGCTAGGATTTTATCTCCTCTCTGCCTGCACTAGGACTTGAGGCCGTCTTGTTTTGCTGTACGATGTAGAGATGTGTGTATGTTGAGCGTGTTTGGGGGGATACTTGGTTCTCACATCCTTGGACTGCACAGATTTATTAAAAATCCCACCAATGGTCAATGACAGGTGCTGTAGATCTCAAGCTGTCTAGAGACCTTAAGAAAATATGAGTATTAGGTCAGAATGTGAAGAACAACATTAAAACTTTTCCCTCCGTTTTTATTGAGATAGTGATGGAGAGAAGATGGCTTAAGAACCACTAGGGGCCGGTGAGATGGCTCAGCGGCATAAGCACCTGCCTGGCAAGCGCGAGGGCCTGAGTTTGACTCCCGGAACCCACATACGAAAAAAGGGCCGGTGATATCGCTCAGCGGCACGGGCGCCTGCTGGTGCGCGAGGTCCTGAGGTCGACCTCCGGTACCCACAAAAAAAAAAAAAAAAAGAACCACTAGAACAAGACTTTGTAATATTGAAACTAGTATATAGAGCCTGAGAACACTCACTCACATGTAGAATAGGTTAAATGTTGACAGAAAAAAAATATATATATAAAGAAAAAAATGCCAACAACTAAGGTACAGAGGCAGAAATTCCCTAGGTAAATTCAAGAGTTTCTGTTTTCTGAGAGAGCAGGAATGTCCATCCTGGAGGACAGAGGGATGTTCCAATAACGCACCGAATAAAACAGATGATTATGGCTCAATACAGGATAGAAAAACAAATCTATTAATGTTATCCATCTATCTGTGGATTCATATTTTGAAGTGTAGAAAATGAATGTTGAAATTATTTACTTCCAAATAAAAGTTGAGAACAAACCTCACAGATAGGAAATAAGGGAACACAACTGGCCTTCAGAAAAATTGCAATAGGCAATGTTATCTCTTGATGACTGCCTGCCTCCCTCTCTGGTCTTTCCCTCATGTGTCTTTCTGTATGATACACCACAATATGGTACTTCCATCTGCTGTACTATTGCTACCCAAATCACCATTTCTCTTAGTTACTTCTGTATCCTCTCCCAATTCCCCACCCATCCAATGAATTTAAGCCCACTTCTTCTTAGTGTATCACCAGAACATTTTGAAAATGCATCAAAAAAAGAGAACAGGATAGAGAATAGAGTTGGCAGAGAAATCATTGGAGGAGTAATGAGGAGAGGCAGGCAAAGACAGTGAAGGGACCACCATGAATTTGGCAAGGAAATAATAGTGAAATTAAGACTTTCCTTCCCAATATGCAGAGAATATTCTAAGTGAAGTCCATGGGGATTCTAGGGGCAGAAAAGAAGCTCTTAGAACTATAAATTTAGATGTTGGATTCCCCAAATTTTGGAACAATATATTAAATCTTCCATCTTTTCTCAAATCCCAGAAAAATGTTTGCAGAGAAAAGAGCTCCTCAATAGATAAATTTTCTTCTTCATTAGAAACCATTTCAAGTCAACCAAGAACACTTATAAAGTGAGGAATATGGAAGATGGGAGAAAGAGATTTCCCTATTTTATATATAGCAAGCAAGTAAATGTTAAATTTTGTGCTTTATACCTTTTATATTTTCAAGATACAGCACAATATGAATATCATCTGGCTTAGAGTAAAACATTCTCACAATTTACATCTTCTAAACATAAAGAATTTTAATTAAATTCTTATGCTGGGCACTGTCAGTCATTACTGAAAGAACAAATTATCTTTAATGCTAAATATGAGAAAATCAATGAACTGCACCTACACACAACAGTGGTTCAAGAAGTCTTGGCCTAGAGTCTTCTTTTTGTCCTGCCTCCTTGGCCAGTAGCTATTCTCACCTAGAAAAGGAAGAATGAAATAAAAAGTCCTGAATTCATCCTGTTATTTATATCAACAAAAAAGCTTTGTTTGCAACTCTCTTTACAACATTGTGAAGTATTTCCAACTTTCCCAGAAAGGACATATGAGGTTCTTTTGCCAATTTTTCAAAACCAAAATCTATTTCACAATGACGGCTAAAATCTCTTGAAGCTTGAAACCATTAAGATAGTATCCAAAAATCTTTTACAAGAGCCATTCTTTCCCAATTACTTCATTGCACTTCTGGATTTGGCATAAAGTACACATTTCTATTATCCTTTATTTTTCCATGCTAATTTTTCAAACGGTGCCATCTTTTGGTCTGGTTTTAAAAACACCCATGGACTTCCAACCCCAAAATGGTTGTACAAGGTTCATATTCAGTATTCCTGCACCAACAGGGAGATATCTGTTTTCCATTTCCAGCCACTTGGGTGGCATCAAATATCTTAGGCTTCTGAGAATGTCCCAAGCTTCTTGGAAGGCACTGGTTGGAAATGAATTCCAGCAGAATGAGTATTACAAAAGTATAATGTCTGCAGATTGGAAGGTGCTTTTAAGTGTCGACATTGTATCTTACACTTATCCTTCACACTGGGGACAGGGTGCTTCCCCCGAAGTGCTCTTTACTGCCAAAACAATCAGAAGTCCCTAAGCCGTGCGCTTTCCAGATTTTCATACATATTTAAAGTATCAGCAACACTGTTATCTGAAGCTATTCAAACACAAAATATTTCAATGTCACTTATTTATACCAGTCATTAAATAATTTATCATGCTAAATTTTAAAGTCCTGCCTTACTTCTCCAAGGCCAATGTACAATTTGAATCCTTATCAGCAAGTATCAGTTCCGATCATGACAAAATGTGTTTGTGTCAGATTGACTCTCCTGATTATAAAACTTGGGGAACTGGGAACTCAATGTCAAAGGAGACAAAAATTTGGTGGGACATGACCTTTGCAAGAAGGGGCACACACTAGACAATTTGCTCAGCCTTCCTCTCAGGGGAAATTTCTAATACTTCCCAATGCTGAGAATAGATCCTAAGCAGAAAATAGCAGTCTTACTAAATTTAGGACACAGAAGCCAAGGTGTAAGGCTGAAGTTTGTGGCCTGAAATTAATACTAGACAGAAGAAAACCACAAAATGTTAGCCCCAAATCTGCACACGAATCCTAAGCAGGAAGATCTGGGTACCAATCCCGGCTTCCCCCACCTCCAGAAAATGTAACAATGCCAACCATTGGAAGTAGGTGCTCACAGACCTCGCCCACTGCAACTTCTAATGATTCAGATTCGGGGGCTGTGCTAGGTGCTACTGATGTTTGCAGATCCACTAACAAACCTGGAGAAGATCTTTCCAGGAGGAAAAAAGAAAAGCAGTAGTTGGGGATGAAAATTGGATTTCTCAGGTGTAGCCTAATCAGGTAACCTTCCGGTCTGCATCTGCTCCAAGCTCAGTATTCTCCAACATACGTGGTAGGGGTTTCCCTTTCAGTAGAGTGCAGTATCAAACATCCAAACTGGCAAAGATAGCCACATGCTAACACTCCTTCTTGATGCCCCTTCTTTAACTGTTTTAGATTTCCATGTCAGTGCCACTGGCTCAATTAATTTGTGGATGGCATAGAGCAGGAAACATTAGCCATATATCATGGGATTGTGCCCATTGTCACGCGTCGTGCCATAACAGAAACACCCTGGTTTGACTGGAGCCTGGTAAGGTGCTCAAACACATGGCAAAGATTTTTCTCCAGGTGATTGTGATGACACTGCCATCCAGGTGTTGCAAAGGGATGGCAATTCCATATTCAGAGTAAGTGTCAGCTGCTTAAGGTATCAGCAGAAACCATAGCTGTGAGGTCAAAGGTCCAATGTAATCAGTATTCCAAACCCAATCCAGCCCAGTGCTACTGCCGGTGTGTGCTAATTTTCCATGCATTGTGTTACTTAGACTTATTGGTGAAAATTGCAAGACTCTACCCCTCCTTTCCTTCTTCGTCTTCAAGAGTTTAGCCAATCCCTACACTTGAGGTGGACTTCCCTGAATGTTTTACCGATACAAGGTTTGTCAGCCTGAAAATTCTGTTCCTAAATTCACTTGAAAGGCCCCTAGCTGTAAGCATCCAAAAAAGTGACACAAATTTATACCTTCTATGTAATAATAGGTGCCAGTCTCCTAACCAGTGGCTAAATTATTGGCCATATCCCATGAATCCCTGAAGATATAGTAAGGCATTTCAGGCAAGATGGCTTACACAGCTATTACCACCATGCACAATTCAGCCCAGTGGGTAAATTCATCCAGTTTGTGTTCATCTCACTCCAGTTTCAATTAAGAGGAGACCATCCACTGTATGGATGATCACAGAAGCCAATGGATTCCATTACCTGTAGTTTCACAGAACCATCAGAAATTAGGCCATGCTTTCATCTGAAATCTCTTTAAGCTACAGCCCCCAGGTAGCCAGGATAGGGGCCACTGTATTCTCTTCTGATTACTCTGTTCCCTTCGGCAGGGGTGGTCACTTGTGTGGGGAGTTGACAATGCCCTTTGGGATTCAGGCTGATGATACCACTTCTTTTTTACAATAAAACTCTGCTGAGTTTGCCCAGTTTTATTGTACAATTAGTAAGAATCCAGGCAAAATAGAGAACTTTAGGTCAATACTATTTTCATGGCTACAATATTTGTTTATATCTTTACCATGTTAAAATGTTAAATATTACTGAATAGAGAGATAAAAATTTAGTTCTCCTTAGTTAAAAACATCATATTACAGTGATACACGCATACCCATATTTATAGCAGCACAATTCACAATAGCTAAATCTTATAAGCAGCCTATATATCTACCCACAGATGAACAGATAAAGAAAATGTGCACAATGGAATACTATTCTCCCATAAAGAAGGCTAAATCTGAGTCATCGGTAGGAAAATAAATGAATCTTGAGACTATAATGCTAAGTGAAATAAATCAGACACGGAAGGTTAAATATCTCGTGGGTTCATTTGTGTGAGAAACTCAAAATATAAATAATTTAAAGAGAAAAAATAAAAGAGATGATAGGAAATAGGGAGGTAGACTGTGGAGGTGGGATGGGAAGGGGTTGTAGGGCTGGGGGAAGAGGAGGGAGGGGAAAGTAAAAAGGATTAAAATTCAATATATATATGTACCAACTCCCCAGAACAAATGTATTCATTATGTATAAAAAAACATGTACTAACAAAAGAAAGAACTATTTTAATATTTAAAAAAAAAAAAAAGGGTATACATTGGACAGCAAGATTTGGGGCAACTTGCAAGTCTAGAGTCCAAGTAGCCAAAATACCTCAATAGCAATTTCCTGCTGCCACAGCCTTTAATCAGTGCGCACAGGGACGGAGAGTGGAGGGAAGTCCGCAGTTCCATCAGACTGGGAGGCTCCAAAGATACCAGAGCCAGCGGCACTGACAAAGCTGTTGAACAGCTTGCAACACTAGCTGTTGAAAAGGGCTCAGTTGGAAAGTGGCTGCTTTCATGACTTTTTTACTAAGACAACAAGGAGGATACCAGATGGGCTACATGCTATTTCCAGTAACCAAAGAGGCACACAACTACCATGCTTCCCTTTACTAATAAGTACATCCAGGAACAATTCCTTCTATTTAATCTCCCTCGGAATACTCCTCTGATTACTTGTCCAGGAGAAATGTACCTGTTGGGAGGGTCCCAGCAGTAGTTGTTAGCATTAGTTATTAGTTATTAGCAATACATTAGTTATTGTATCCGTGACTGAGCACATTGTCGTAGTCACTGATTCCTCAGCAGGATTCGAAATCGAAGTATTATCTAGATAGTATATCCTGTGGCAAAATGCATTTGCTACAAATCAATCTCAGCCATTGATGCCAAAGAGCTTGGAGATAAGGAACCCCTAGGGAAAAACAGAGAAATGTACTGCGAACCATCCCCCCTGACTGTAAAACTGATCTTGATCTTCCTCCCACAGGGAAACTAAAAGGGCATTAGCCAAATCTGTGGCATATACCAATCGAGGGCATGTGCCAGCACCAGCCCCGTAACAGTGTTATCTCTGTAACAGTCTGCAGTGGAACCTTTGTGTTCAGCCTGCAGTACAGTGCCCCAAAGGTCTTTTCCATAGACCAAACAAGATCGATAATTGTGACAATGTTGCAAACCACCCTGCAGTCTAAGAAACCAGCACACCCCAGTGGCAATTTTCTGCTACCACAGACTCTATTCAGTAACCTGATTGGTCTTGTACCAGGTCTTAGATTAAAAGGCGTAAGTCTTTTTCTCCATCAAGGACGCAGTACTGTTTTGCTGGATCAGGTGTTGAGGCTTAAGCAGTTCTGACAGTGAGTGTACTGACCCAAAATGGTGGTGGTACAGGTGTTGCTGTGGGAAGGAGTATATTCCTGCAGGGGACACTTAAATTCATACCGTAGATGCCAAGAACTTCAATACCTGTAATGACTCAGTGATGAGAAACAGAATTGCCCCCCCACCAAAATGTCCCAATGAACTAAATATCAGTTTCTTAAAACGAATGCATGAAAATTGAAAACTGATTATTAGAAAGTGTATTGTTTCCCAAACAATAATTGACATAAATATATTATTTCAATAATATTTTGTTCAGTAAGAAAATATATACTGTTAAATATTGAAAAACTTTTCTCCCTCTATTCAGTAATATTTAACATTTTAACATGATAAAGATATAGCCAAGTATTGTAGCCATGAAAATAGTATTGAATGATTTCTGTCTTAGGTCTTATATCTAAATGTATTTTATGTAAAATATTTTCTTTTTAAACCATCATCTCTGCCATAAGCTTATTTTTTACAATGTCCTGGGGAAAGATGTTTTGAGGACAATTTCCGCATATTTGTGTCTTCCAGCTAGAACACTTAGTTGCTAAAGAAATTTTGAGTAGTTCAAACACTGAAAGGAATTGCAAATTAACTCACTGAAATGGAATTGTTACAATTTCCATCTTACTCGCCTTTTTCTACTATAGAAACTAGAAAGCTAAAGATGCCAGAGTAGCCAAGGCTAGACACGTGACCCAGGACTAACCGATGCAACATTACCGGAAGTCCTGCCCCTCGCTTCCTCCTCCTGCCAGCAACAGTGTAACAATGATGACTGTCCTAGCCAGGGTAGGGTTAGCAGAGCAGGAAGAGAGCAGGGACCTGCTCCTAGGTGACACTGATTGAGCCCCAGTAGCAGGAAAGTTTGTCGACTCCCAGGTTTCTTGTGATGTGAGAGCAATACACTCTTTTGAGCTAAACTACTGCTTCCTATGCTTGACCTTTTTACTAACATTAGGTCCATCTCTCAAAATTATCTAATTGACAAAAGTGTACACTAAGTATTCATCAGTGCAAGATTACCGCTATAGTATGCAACTGCAAAAACCAAAGGTTTAGCAAAATTAAAGTTGAGGACTCCTTCATGTCACAGTCTTTTCAGGTGTTTGGGTGGTGGCTCTCTAAATAATGATCAAGAATTCAGGCTCCTTCCTGAATCAAGTCTCCTCATATTGTCCTCTAGATGCTTTGCAACATAGGAGAAAAACAATAAAGGAGAAACTATGGATAATCTTGAGAGATGTTTTGGGGGCCAGCACCAGAAATTTTGCACATCACATTCTCCCATATTCCATTAGCCAGAACCCAATCCATAACCCATATAACCACAAGGGATGTTAAAGGATATCTTTTAGCTGTGTTCCAGGAGGACAATGACATGGGGCCCATGACCACAAAGTATCTAGATTATAAATTTATAAGATTCTAGATCAGAGGTTGGCAAGTTGTATGACCTGTGACCCATTGCCTATTTTTGTAAATAAAGCTTTATTGGAATATAGTCACACTATCTTGTTTACATATGATCTGTGACTGTTTTCACACTAAAAAGCAGTGGAAACAGAGATTCTATTGCCCACAAAGCTTACAATATTCACCACCTTTTCCTTTACAGCCTAAGTTTGCCAACCCTTATTATAGAGTAATAAGTAACTTATAGCAATTTCTTTATACATTTTGTTTCTGGCAACACTATTTAGGAAAAAATGCTTAAATTATACTTCCATATGAATAAAATGTTTTTGTCAAATAGTCGTATACATGTTTTTATACCTTTCACCTTTCAGAATTGGTAATAGTATATAATTAGTTTTTAACAGAAAACAATATTCAATACTGAATTCTTCAAATACTTATTATACAAACATTTCTCTTTTCTGCAAACACTACTTTTCTTTTTCATTATTTTTCCAATTACATTCTTTACTATCAAAATTAAATCGCCAGCTAGTTCAGCACTTTTATGCATGTTTTCTGCACAGTATTCAGCATTCCCCCACTCTCTCATTTTCTTTTCTTCATGTGATTGTACACATTCTGCTCTTTAAGAGTGTTATTTCTAGTTACTTCATCTTCCATGTAGCCAGTTAGCTATTTGCTATACTACTCTGCAGTTTTAATCTCTTTGGCAAATGATTCATCTGATTCCTCCAACTTTTTTCTTGGTCTTCACCAATCCATAGCCCACATAACCACAAGCAAGGTTAAAAGATATAGTTTAACTGTGTTGTCTCCTCCTTTTTCTCCTCTTTAATTCTTAGCTGTATTATCTTCCTTCCCCTAGAGGGTTTGTAAGTAAGCTTTCTTGGCAGAATGTTAAGGCAGATGTGAGGGATAAGGAAATAATGGAAATGGAAATAAGATTGTGATCAACTTTTCTATTAAAGGAAAGGGGGTAATAGTATAATAGTGGGAAAATGTAGGGAGACTCTAAGTGTTTCATCTTCCCCCAAGGGTTTTCATGGCTAGATGGTGAATTTATGGTTTGGTTTGGTTTGGTTTTTTCACCCAATTATAACAGCAACATCAGTATTTGCAAAATAAAACTTCTCATTATAGCAACCAAACTACACCACCAGCTACAGTTGGAAGGTTGAACGTTCCCCCAAAGCTCATGTGTTGAAGGCTTGGTTCCAGAGTGGCGCTTTTGCAAGCTGGGGTCTGGGGGAGTCTGTAGGTCATTGACAGCATGTCCCTGACGGGAACTGTGAGATGCTGAACCCTTCTCTAACTGCTTCCTGGCTCATAATGTGAGAAGTTCTGCCCCACCATTTACCCACCTCCAGTGATGTGCTGCTCACAAGTGCAGAGCAATAGGGCGAATCAGTCGCAGACTGACTGTGAGCTGAAACCAAGCTTTTCTCTTTTGAGTCAATTATCTCATGGAATTGTTTATAGTGACAAGAAGCTGACACAAAAACTACTGTCAACATCATGTTACAGTTTCTTTCTTATTTTATATTTTATTCTTTTATGTTCTACTTAAGAAAATATTTAAGGGCCAGTGAGATAGCTCAGCAGCATAAGCGCCTGCCTGGCAAGCGCAAGGTCCTGTGTTCGACTCCCAGTACCCACATATGAAAAAAAGGGCTGGTGATATTGCTCAGCAGCATGGGTGCTTGCTGGCACGTGAGGTCCTGAGTTTGACCCCAGTACCCACAAAAAAAAAAGAAAGAAAATATTTAAAACATACTTCCCTTATTTATAGAGAAATGAAATTGGAATTTTATATCAACAATGCTTTTTAAAATACAGATGATGGTATTATAAAAGGTGAAATTGGTTTTTGAGTTCTCGAGTTTTAAAGATTAGTTTTTCACTGGTAAGCAAAGGAACATGCTCTTTATGGACTATGATAACTTCTCATAGAAATATGAACAAATGGTAGAAAAGTAGAATTTGTAAGATTTTATGAAAAATAAAGGTTCTAAAACAATGTAAATAAGAACCTAAAGACAACATCCAACAAATTCCATGTATCGCATTCTAACAACTGAAGTGAAAGTTTGGGAAAGCCATTTGATGAAAGAAAAGTATATTCATTAAGGTATTTGGAAAAAATTGTGCAATATTTTGAAGTGAAAAAAGATTTCTAAGTATTCTGTTCTGTGCACTCTTCCAGATTATATCTGTCTTTTATAAACTTGGAAATTTTAATGACTTTGTAAGTTGGAGGAAAGGGATAATAATACAAACGATTCCTATCTATAAAAATAAACATGAATTTTTGTTTCACCCAATGGAATAGAAATGATGGGTACACCCTATGGATAGACCCCTTTAACATCCTTTTGTAAATTTCTTACATCATTTCTCATCTATCTATGTATGTATATTACCTTGAATTTTCCCTTGAGCTGGTTGCAACATGTTACTAGTTTCCTCCTAAATTAATGTGGGAAGTAAAATCTTTGGTAGGTGTTTATTTTATATCTATACAAGTCATAATTCTAACTTTTTTTAAAAAAATTATCTATTAATACAAGAAATTCCAGTTTTTCCTCAATTTTCATACACACTTGCTATTTGGCTAGAGTGCTTTTTCTCCCTAAAGCAAAGTTGAAAGAAAATATTTGAAAATAAGGTTATGGTCAATCTAAAGATTGACATACAGAGATGCTCAATGTAAATGTTGGGCTAAAATTACAGTGAAAGAAAGAGACATGCTAAGAAAGAAGTTCGATAAATTAATTCCCAATCTCCTTTAAAAAAATTACTATATGTCTAGAACAATTCTTTCTAAGTGAGAACAACACATCTCATTTTTAAAAAAGGCAGTTTTATAACATTATTCATGATTTTTCAAGAAAGAAGCTTATTATGCCCGGTTGTATTTCCTTTTCCTGGTCAAATATAGCAAGTGGTTGGAAATGCAAAGCCAAGCCCCTACCGCTACTTTGTAAAACAGCTCACATGATTTCCTCTAGTCTTACACATTAAATTTCATTTCCCAAACCCCCTCATTTTCTCTTCTCAGATTTTATCCACGTCTTGACATTTGCCATTGCTCCGTGTTTTCACGCTCTTCCTTGGCAGCTTTTAACTCTGCCCTACGACACAGCATTTAAGCACCAGAGCTCTTCCGGAAGAGTGATTAGGTTTGAATTCGTGCCGTGCTTAGCTACCCTCTACCTCAATTGAGGACTATTTATTTATACAGTTATTAAGGAAAGTGTTAGAAGTGTAAATGGCTTAGTACATGGCTTGACTCACCAGAAGCATTTACATAACAAGTATTAGTTGTTACTGTTTCCCTGTGTGTGTTTCTCCTTTCCACAATTTTTTATTAAAATTTGTGTGTTCTGTGCCCCGTCGACGCAGGAATGTGACCCATCCTCACAATAAGGAGGTAAGGAGAAAATGACAGGTATTTAATGTTTGAAGAGCCATGTTTTTGATATGCCTCAGCTCACATAATTCTCACTACAATCTTTTCAACAGAAGCATTTCATAATGCTTCATTTTGCAGGGCATTAGGTAACTTACCCAATATCTCAGTTTCCCAGGGTTCCCTAGTGAAGTACCTCAAAATGAAGGGTTTACAACACAAACTTATTCTCTTGGAGTTCTGGAAGCCAGATGTCTAAAATCAAGGCATCAGCAAAGCCGTGCCCCTCTGAAGGTCTAAGAAAGAATCCTTTTTGGTTCTTCCTTGCTTCTGGTGGCTCCCAGCAAGCCTTGGTATTCTTTGGCTTGTGGCTGTGTCACTCCAATCTCTGCTGTGGTTGTTAATTAACTAATTGTCAATTTGACTGGGAACGCCCAGCTGAATTGTGTCACTGTGGTGCTGGGCTTGGAAGACCCAATTAAGGGGGATTGTTGTTGGAACAGTATAAAAGGAGAACAGGAGGGGAGGATTTTTATGCTGACTTTCCTCAGAGAAGCTTTTCTCTTCAGAGGAGTTCTGGTCTTTTCTTTCATCTTGAGCATCATCTGAGCATAGGCTCCTGGTTCCAGTGCAGACCCCTCAGCCTCCTGGCACAGATCCTTCAGCCTTTTGGTGCAGATCCTCTAGCCTCCAGCACCAGCCCTCGGGCTCCCAGCGCAGGCCCGATACAGACTGCTATGGGACACTGCCATGGGATCCAGGCCCTGGGCTGGAGTCTTCAGATCTGTAGCGCATGGACAGATCTCTCGCACGCTTCTCCATTTGACTCTGTGGGTAAATACTGTAAGGTAATCTTGTAAACCTCTGTGTCTTGCATTAAATATGTTCCCTTGCAAACACTGACTACAATATCTGCCTGGGTCTTCACGTGGCCTTTATGCTGTGTGTCTCCTCGTCTCACAACAACACCAGTCATTGGACATAGGGCCCACGTCCTAATTTCTTTATATCTTTGAAGAATGTACTGCCAAACAAGCTCACATTTACAGATACTGGTGGCTGCAATTTCAACATATCATTTTTTAGGGTGCAATTCAGCCATTTCTTTTTAATTTTTTTTTCTTTAGATCAGTATGGTGAAGCCAATAGATCAAGAAACAATTGTCCTTGAAAAGAAAATTTTAAACTCAAAGATCAGGGGGAGGGGCACACTATGCCACAGGTAGGGGAACATGCAGGGAGTGTTGGGGAATAACTAGGGTCAAACACCAGGAGAAATAAAGGAAAATGTGGGCCAGAGCTTTTATTGTGGTTTCTGTGAGAAGGAATTGTAAAACATGGTGAGTAGAATTGGCCAGTTTCAGCAGGCTCCAGCGCATGTCCCTAATTACCTGGTACTCGGCCCTGTGGTGATTAGAGTAGGCTGATAGTGGCCTGGAGCAAGGAAACTCCACAAAGGAGGTAGTTGAGGCTGTAGGCTGTGATCAGTTTTCACCTGAAAGTCCTGCTGACAGGCAAGTGTTTCGCTAACTCCAGGAAAGGGCTCACTTAGGGACGGTCATCCAGGGTCAAAGAGTTACTAAAAGAAATACTACCATAACAGTGCAGGTGTAATATGTCTTCTGACACAAACTTTTTCTGTAAAGTTTCAGATAAATACTTAAGCTTTGAGGACCATATATGGTTTCAGTTATATATTCTACTTTTTTATATTTTACAACCCTTTAGAAATATAGAAACCATTTTTAGCGGATGACTCATAAAAAATAGTCCAGATTTGGTCCACTGGCCAATATATCACCTTTACTGTACTTGCCAGAAAGAAGCTAATCACTGTAATAATTAACTGTTCCAGCTGTGTTGTGACATAATGTGACAATTCTCCACACTTTATACACAACTTTGTGGTCTCATTTACAATTGCACTAGGTTGAAGAATATGAAATTATCCTTTCTGTATCTCAAAAACAGTAGAATATTAGAAATTTTGGGTAATTCCACCTACCAGGAAAGACACAAGAGCTGAGATCTGGATATCTCATTGTCTTATTTTCCCTTAAGATGCAAATACATTTTTTGATGGAAAAGTAAATTCCATCAAATCTAATGTTCTACGTAATAAAATACAAAATGCATGAATACTTGGGGGTAGGGAGGAGGGTTGTTTTCTCGTTTCCTTTTGCTACTTTTCAGCCAGTTATCCTCACAAAGTGCCAAAATTTTCTCTTGTTTTCCAAAGTCTTCCCTGTTACCTCTTTTCCTATTTTTGGATTTACCAGCTTTTTACTTTGTTTCCATTACCTTCTTTCTAGCTTGATCAGTTCATTTTTTTTTCCTACCCTTAGGGGGTTATGCAGACTTCCAAGTTGCATGGTGGTAAGAATAATGGATTGCTCTGTGTAAATAATATAGAAAAAAAAAAGAGCAGGGTGTTTTGAAACAACTCGAGCTGAGGCCTTGAAGGACCTTCTATGCCCAAACCTCACAGCAAGAACATCTGGTGCTACATGCAGCTGTAAAAAGAGCTAGTTTTTATAAACAGACAAAGCCTTGTTATGTAAAGGGAAAAACCATGACTTTTGTTATTCAAAGGTACAAGTACTCCCTCTTCTGTCAACCTTTAGGATTTGTGTTCTTTTGGCCACTTGACATATCTTAGAAAAGGGGGTAAGTAATTAAAACAATGATGCAGAATAAGATTCTTCGTCTGGGGGAACTAATTATGTAAGCCCTGTGTCAGAACACAGGGAATCTCACTAGTGAGTCCCCTGGGTTAAATGGAATGTCCTGTGGTGGTGGAAGCTGTGATCTGTGATTTTTGGATGGTCAGCCACTTTATTGCCACATGTGCCCATTTCCTGATCGCTAGTTTCTAATTCTAAAGACTTCAACTCATTCCCTGTATATGCAGTTGTGGTTCACAGTTACCTTGTTTACAAAGCTCTAAATTTTCTCAAACCACTCAGTTGCGGTTGGCTGGCTTCTTGACCCCATCTGCTTTCTACACAGAGAACAAGCGATTTAGAATGGGATTATTCACATTTTTGCTTTTTGCTGCATTTTCCACTTGAATCCATTTTTTAAAAATCCAAAGAGAATTTACTTCCAAGACTTTGTAAGCACATCACTGGGGTGTTCGTTTCTGAGCAAGTTGCTACAAACTTTCAGCATCCAGACCTCATCTATCAGATAACTTGTCAGCTGGTGGCCCAGGCGCCAACATTCTGGTCAATCTGAGAAATGTGGAAACAAAGAATAGGAACAGTTGCACTTTTTAAAAAGGTATCTCTGTACATTTTGTACACATTTCTGTACGTATGTAGATTCACACAGAACCTACATTGCACTCAACAAATACTTAGGAGAAGATATTTCCATCTGAAGAGTGAAAGAAGCTTTGGTACATGGATATGTGCTATCCTTCAAATAATAAATCAGTAATTTGTATATATAAATTTAAACTAATGGAAAAAGTTAATGGTACTGAAAATTTCACTCAATATTGTAACATGAATTAATATGTGGATGTTATACAATTACTTTCTTTTCAGAAGTGTTTAGATAAAAACTTTTTTTGTATATATTCAGGTACCAGGCGTTGAACTGAGGACCTCCCGCTTGCCAGGCAGGTGCTTATGCCGCTGAACTATATCACCAGCCCTTAGATAAAAACGTTTAATTCAATCATTTATTCTAAAATATAGTAAGACTCTTTCAGTATCCTTTTTCAGTCCACTTGTCACTGTCAGAAGCCCTGAGAAAAGTCAAGATGATCAAAATGAAACTTTACTTCCAGAAAAAAACCTAAAATTAAATGTTTTTTCATTTGGCGTGGAATTTGAAGGCTGACTTCGAATTGCATTTTGGAAGCTACCATTAGCGCATCACTGTAGCAAAGAGCCGTAGATACTTAGAAGCTATAGGAAAGTAAGTCACAGCAAAGACAACCTGCAGCCCAACCCATACCATGGTCACAGCCATAGGGAACTGAAGATGTTACCTAATGATTATAGTTTCAATGAATAAAGGTAAAGCTGTTAAACATGGTTTTCCCAGTAAGCATGACTTAGCAATGATATTCGGTCCATGAAACAGCAGCTCTGGTAACTTTCGTTTATCATGAGGGTGTGTATATGTGTGTGTAATAAAAACTGGAAGAAGCAGAAAGATAAAATAGAACAAACTATTCAAGATTATATTACAAAATATACTAGTATCTTGAGGTTCTCAGCCTGAGAACTGGTAGGCAGAAAAAGACAATATGCATACTGTCATTTCTCTTTGTCAGCTTGGGTTAATGAAAGGCAGGAAGATGGCAAAGTGTGGAGAATATAGGTCTTTCTTCAAGATTTGTCAAGTGGATAAATTTGACCACTAATCAATGAACCATAAAACCAGAGGGAAATAAACAAAAGGCTTGTGTTTACAATGGTTATAGAAATAACAATACAAAGTTAGATGTTCAATATTTTTACCAACATAGAGTATGAGAAAAGAATTTTTGCTTAGTTCCTATTCCTGTTTATATTCTTAGTATTCTAATTGTCATTTATTTAAATTTCAGAGAGATTAGCCACTAGATATTTTGAGACTTTCTCTTTTATGTTTTCCTGACCCACTTTTTCATCCTTTCTCCTAAGTCTAGGTGAGAAAAACATAAACAATGTCTGTAAATTATAGAATTCCTTTCACATTTAGGCTTCATCATTTGTTCTGCTATTTCCTTTGCCTCTCATTTTATGTCAAATGCTAATCCCTTTTTTCCTAATCTTTCTCTTTCCCCCACTCCCATGCATTACTCAACAATCTTGGAGTGATATTAAAATACTTGTTTTGGGAGGGTATTAACATATTTGTTTTGAAATGAGACAGTAAAGAGAGAAAAAAGTTAGAAGCTGCTGGCTTCCTTATAGCTTTGTAGAACATTTAGTGTTGCTCAATGTCTCATTTGATTCTCAAAAATATTCATCAAGAGTAACAAATGAAATCCCTTACTTATGATATGAGGACGAGCTCAAGAAACTCTCAGCAGCTACAAATGAGTCTATTATCTTTTTATGTTGTCACTAGGATCTCGGTATTGAACTTGGAATTTAGTGTTTTGGACATTTCTTCTCTTTGACATTTTACGTGGATGTGATATTTGATAGTAATTTCTGACTTCCTGTAGCTGTTAATACATTTTTAGACTTTAGAGAAAAATAACCAAACTCATTTCCTCTTTTCTCTTACTTACCTGCTTTGCAGGGTAGCAGCCAGTGCTAATGTCACAGCGGCTGATGTCTCTCCCTGTTTTGAGCTGTTGACCTGTCAGATTGGGTAATCAGCTCTCCAGAGTTGTCCGAGAGTAAGGAGGTTCAAAGAAAAATGACTTTTTAGAAATTTAAATGTATATGAGTTTGCCCTATCTCAACCTGCAGTATCTCCATCTATACTCTAAATGGTACTCTGGGTATGATTCAGCAATCCCATTTCCAGTCTCTTCTCTTGTCAACTTTTCCTATGCATGAATAAAAAACCCTTTGGACATTTATCTTTTCCTTTTGCAAGCATTCAAATCCCCAACTGCAGATACTATAGCAGCTAAATTACATAGAAATTAATACATAGTCAGAGAGGGACAGGCTCTCCAGTAAGTCATGGAAAAATAAAGACATCAGAATTGTGGCTGGAGGCCCATCTGAGGAAGACCAGGCCTCAAGATAAAGATGCAAAGCCAGGCCTGCATGTCTCCCTAAGGGATAAGCAGTAACTTGGAATTATACTCTAATTAGCACCACCTGGTCCAGGAAGTCCAGATAGGCATCAGTCACCCAGGTGAATGACCAGAGTATCAAGACTCATCCCTTCCCAAAAATGCTTTTGTTCTTTCCAAGTACCCTTGTTTTGTGACCCGCTTCCCTACTGGATCAATATCAGGTAAGCAGCTACACTTGTAGTCCTATAGATTGGTTATATTTGACCCACGGGTGTACCCACACTGTGACTTTGCTGTATAAATTACCCCTGAAAAAAGGCCTTGGTAGCAACCCACTCAGGACTCCTCCTGTCTCTCAGGAGCTATCTCTCAATAAACCTTTCCTGCTCTTAACCTCCGGTTTCCTTTGGAATTCATTCTTCAATTTCAGGGGACACATTGGAATTGGCACATCTGACATCTAGCAGTTTAGGAGTTGCATTTCTCCTACATTACAAATAAAGGATTGAACTGGGGTTTTGGCTGTTCAAAGTGGAGATGGGCTGTTAGATGCTTCTGATATAGGGATGATATGCAACTGCTAAATAATCAAAATAATATAAGGTAAATACTATTACTCCCAACATGCTAGCCTGCTAGATGTCCGATATACCAAGTTCATGTTCTCTAAAATCGAAGAATGAATTCTAGGAACAACAGAGGTTAAGAGCAGGAAATATTTACTGGGGGAAGAAAGCTATATTTATTGGGGAAAGAAAGTTTCTGTGTAAGAGAAGGAGTCCCGAGTGGGTTGCTAGGAACCTCGCTTCTCAAAGGAGTTTTATAGAGCAAAACCACGAGGTGAGGTGGGTCTAAGGTACGACAAAACTGTAATCAACTGATACAATTGTGAGTATAACCGCTTAGGTAATACTGATTAAATGGAGATCAAATGGAGAACTAAGTCATGTAGCAAGTGTACATGGAATGAACAGGGACTTTTCCTGAAAGGGAGGTTTCAGTCCCGCACCCAAGGTGATTGGTGCCTATTTAGAATATCAACCACTGCTGTTCATCCCTAGGGAAAGTATGTAGGTGTAGTCATCCTATCTTTTGTCTTGAGGTCTGCCCTTTAAGGAATGCACCTCCATCCACAGTTGTAATGCATCTTCTGCATAGACTCCTTTCCAGGGCCTTCCCCTGCTTATCTACACTATTTCTAACTAACTTAGCTGTCTATGATACTTCCTCTCTCTACTCCTCAAAGGCTAACTACTTGGAGAGGGCAGGACCAGGATAAATGAGGATATCTCTGCTGCTCTAAACTTCATTTGGTTGACTGTAGATCTATCTCTTAGCAACACTGACTGGCCCTTACTGCTGAGAGGCAAGGTTCCAAAAGCCAACTCACTTTGAAACCTATGTGGGTTTCAGGTGAGACCTTTCCTATAGCCCAGTTCCAACCCAGTATCTGCTGTCCATCCCACAGCTTCTTGCTGCCAGCTACCTCTCACCCTCCTGACAGTCCTTTTGGGAGTCAGGATGGTGCAATCCCAGTTACCTTTCTTGACTGTGGGCCACACGACTCACAGAAACGCCCATATCCTTGGCACAAAAATGGATGGGAGAGTAGCTACTCCTCCCTCATGCTCTCCTCGCCCTGCCAGGTCTTCCCAGCTCTCTTCTCCCCTAGGAACAGGTCAGTAAATGCTGCCTAAGCAGACATGCAGTGAG